>OV179149.1:10234605-12734605 GCA_921972225.1 Euplexia lucipara
CCAGGGTCGGAATATCTGAAAATAATGAGCAGACGCTTCATGTTAGTCGCTGGTGTATTTCAGTCGTCCACACAAAGTTCAGTTAGGACTGAAAGATTGTATTAGACTTATGAAATTACATTTGAAGGGGAAGTCAAAGAGAGAGGGAATTTACAAAGAAATAAACAAATTATTGTTTTCATTCAAGTGATTATATTATAGGAATCTTATTATTGAAATCTCCTTTATGGAACATAATATATTTTGAAAGTAGCACCAATAATACTGGAATGCACACTATATGGGTCCACTTACTAAATCAGAAGTAAAACTCTAGGTTGTGTAAAAAGTTGACTGAGGTGAGTAGATATGAAGAAGGTCATCTCCAAAATTGCTGAAAAGGCGGTGTCTGTGGAGCTATGGGTCTTGGGGCTTAAGGGTTTAAAAAACTAAGAAGGGATCGGGGGCGGGGTCTGATTTCCCCCGCTTCGCTCGCTCGCTTTTTTTATCGGAGTGCCCTAAGTCCCGAGCGCGCTACGCTCGCTCTGGCATCCTAAGTTATAAATTTAATGTGCAAATCAGTATTTTTGTTTTACGTTTTGTATTTGACACACTTCGTTTGGTTCCAAGTTCCAAACCAAGGTGCAATTAAAAATTCCCCGTAGTTACATTAAACATAACAATGAGTGAAAGCTTAAACAGACCAGCAACTAAATGAACATTCGGGAAACTTGTTTCGGAAACTTGGAATATGTTTACATTGTGCTTAGGGGTATCGTGTGTAAAGATTACTACTTATCGGTGTCAGTGTGTTTAAAGGGACTAATTGATTACAGTGTTTGTGTGTATTCGTGTGGTATAAATATAATAATGAAGTTTGGCAGAAAACGAAAATCGCAAATGTGGTGCGAAGCATCTTAAAACATTCTTGGAGTTCCTCGCAAAATTATTTCTGTAAAACTTGTGAAAAAGCTTCAGTGCACACCTTAAAATGTAATAAAAGCAGCATAGATTTAGTTCGAAAACCACCACTCAAACCAAACTAACTACTAGGAAACCATTAAGCGAGGTTATCATTCGACACACAGTTTACGAAACGCATCGCCATTGCGACATCGATGCGTCTCGCATATCATATTGTCTTGAAAGCGTGAAATCTCATTACCGCGGGAGAAATAGCAATATGGTTTCATTGAATACTCTTTAACTAGACCTAGGAGAACCATACTCATACTAGATCGTCCCTAAAATGCATGTGTGTGTATCGAACGCGCGCCGGTACATAACATGGCCTCTAGTACTCTAAATATGAATCGGCGAGCGTTCGACTACTGTGTATACGCACTATGCATATATTATTCATCTGTGCCAGATTAATTCAAACGATTGCGAAAATCGATGCAAAGTTCCCATTATAGTTGTATAAAAGTAGCACAGGTCAAACAAAAGGTGCTGGTAATTGCGTAATGCGTAGGTATGCATAATATTAACATGTGCGGAGGTGTCGTCGACGGCGTGCGTGCGGAGGGCGTGGTGCTGCATGACGGCGTCGAACGTGTGCTGGTGGGGGGCACAGGCGGGGGGCGCGGGGGGCGCGGGGGGCGCGTCGCTCACGGTGTCGGCGCGCAGCTGGGCCAGGCGCAGCGCCTCCGCCGAGCCGGGCTCCGCGTGCAGCGCGCGCCGCAGGTCCAGCACCTGCCACAACCGCGCGCTAGTACCAAGCTCAGCACCACCGTGCGGACCACAAGCGACAGCCCACTGATATCATGGAACTACACGCACGGGGAGAGAGGGGCGACAACGACAACACCACTGTACTCCTTTAAACCTTAACTTTTACTAAATTGTACTTAAGCTCGCCGTCGTCGTCCCTCTCCCTTAAGAAATGCCTCACATAACTCTCAGATCACAGTGGTAAAATATTTATTTACATTTCTAACCAAATCATATCCACTGATAACAACATTGGAAAATCGCACATTCAGAGTATAAAATATAAAAACAGTATCAAATAAAATGAAAGAAAATAGAACTTACCTTTAAAAGTCGAGAGTAGATCACCGATACGAGAAAATATATCACTCGAGACAAACATTCTGAAGAGCGAGATAAAGCCGAGGACATTGAACTCGTACTGTTTAGTCATGTCCATTGAGGTGCAAAATTTTTGCAAAATAATTAAAGTGCAAACAGTAAGATTGTAATATTTTGTGAAACGAGTAAACTTTTGGAAGAGTTCCTCTCGATGGATTTAAATACGGAAACCGGTGGCGCGCTTAGTGCCTTCCTGTGATATTCACCTGCAGATAGGCGCAAACGATTTCCGTCACTGGTAATTCAAGAGGAACTGTTCTGTATCTTTTTGTTCAGTCTCGAGTTTGACATACGTGTTGTACCTTCCTAGCGGCATTGGCCTTGAGCTCCTGAGGGGAGGCGGCCATGTTCGAGAATGGCACGTCGACGTTGAACTTGATGGAATGCAATAACTGCACCACTACGTTGGAAACATTCTTGAAGGACAGTTTCCGACGCGATGCTGACCCGAGTCCCACGCCAGCTGATAGGCACATCTGCAAATATAACTTGACTGTATAACTTTTGAAAAACGAACTAGCAGCCGCAAAATAATTTGTTACAAAATAGTATTTGACTACACAGTTTTCTTCCTATTCTAAAGTAAGGCATTACAATTAAAAGCCAATCCTTAATTCCCTGCTATATAATTCCCAACAAATCTCATTTAGTGAGTTGGGTAAAACTAATCTCGTCAAAAATTAATCAAATAAATGGCTGAAATCCCATGGGTTTCCGGGAAGCTTTTCGAAGAACTCGAGGATTACTTTTATACAGGATTTCAAACGTACTTTTCTTCGTCTAGGCGGCGGAATGATGAAGTAAGTCTGCACAGAATGGTCCCGGAGGTACGCGTTCCGACTGCCGCCGTGACCCGGCTCCACTTCGTAAGCCCCGCCGAGGCACTCGAGCGTTGCTTGCGTTATGTGCACACGGCTGAAAGGGAATCGACATATTGTATACGTGGAAATATCTTGGGAGGATATCAAATAAAAGATAAGTTTAAGACGATATTTTTATGTTGTCATATACATATAGCGATGAGTCTAAGTTGACAAAGGTGTTGAGTCATACGGAAGCACATCGTATAGGTTGCAGCAATGATTGTGCATAGGTACCTAGGTACACGTATGATGGTATCAAGCCTCGTAAAATTTCCTGCTCGGAATATTACATTAGTGAATAGTCATCTTCTATTGCAAAATCGTTTGAAATTTCCTTTTTGTCTCCCGACATTATCATCTTTTCCACTTACCCTGGTTCACCGCCAGCTTCCATGTTGTTGGCAAGAGTGACGTCATTGGACCAGACGTCGTACTGCCACTTGCGCAGACCTAGCACGCCGCACAACACCCGCCCCGTATGGATGCCCACACGCATGTTCAGTTGCACGTCCGTCGCTTCCACCACAGACCTATGGAGTCAAAAGTTTATGTATGTTACTGATAAGTCCCGAAAAATAATATGTCAATATTAGATTTGAGTGTGAGATGAACGCCACGTCCGTCCTAAGTAGAATAGGTGAATAAGTCAATAATTTTTCTTTACCGACTGAGATAGTAAATTTTATGAAGTAATCCAATACGAGAGAACTTTATCAAATTAATCTGAAAGTTTAAACTTGAATAAAGCCCTACATTAAGTAAATGTTTCCCCGACCGAAAAATGTGAGATTCTTCAAAGTATTTATGTTTCATTTACTCCGAAAACCTTGTTTAAAATTGTTTTCCGGGTAAAACAGATTGGTTAAAAAGTTTCCGTAGATTCCTTAAAACTCCAGGAGACAAGTAATAGCTACGCTAAGAAGAAAATTAAACTTTTATAAGTAAGTACTAAAGACGCCGCGAGTGAAAATTGGTTACTCGTTAAATCATAAATAAGTGAGTAATTATTTTTTTAAGCAAAGGTCAACAATAACACACACAACAAAAATACGATAAATAGTAGGTCCTGCCGGCGACTACGTGAAAAGCACAAAATAGCAATTACACTGCTCCAAGACGTCGTTAAATTAAAATTTTCGTACAGCATATCAAGCTACCCCAAACTGTCAATTTTTCCCAATTAAACCTGAACCTTATTCTGTTTGTATACAGGGTGGCAGGGACATCGACGCACATCCGCTTACCATGGATTCAGTACATGATTCTGGACCCCCCTGCGTTGAAATTTTTCGTCGGCTTTTCCTTAAATTTCACGTTTTTTTTTGCATTTTTTTTTACTGTAAACTGTATATAAACATTATTTTTACCTATTCCAATGAGATTTTGTAAATTCACTTGTTTCACTTAAACCAGCAATGAAAGTAAAACAGGAAAGGGCTACCTGATCAGCTGTTTTTCTAAAGTTCAAATGCGAGGTCAACACTAGCATAGTAGGTGCCTTCGCTTTTCGCTTTCTACCTAATGCCAACATTCTAATGTCGGCCACAAAGGACGCCACCGCACCGGGCGGCGCGCGGTCTAGTCTGTACGATATTTTTTTAACCAGCCATTTCCGAGATGAATGACCTTCGTAATTTCATTTATGGCATCAGGTGCAACCTTTTCACGACGTTTGCGCGTCGATGTCCCTGCCACCCTGTATAAAGATGAAAAACTATTAAAAAAATCTGACACATTGGGGTAGATAGCTGTGCTGGCCTCTGCATAATAAATCGGTTAATGCTGGCCTCTTAAATGTGTCTATATGATATGATCTATGGAAATTTTGGGGGATCAATCGCTATTCACTTATAAACAGCTGGGTGTTTTGATGATGCTCTTAGATGTTATTTTTTAGTCCAAAAGAGAGAGAGAGAGAGCCAATAATCCCTTTCAAACGAAATAATTTTGAATACTTTCATATATAATAATAATAATATATGTAAGTATTCAAAATTCCCTGACTAAAACCTATTGGAATTAAATTTAGAGTAGTAGTGTCTATAAATTAAATTTGAAATTTTTGCACTCATGTACCTACATGTATGTTATCTGACACATCGTTATTTCTTTTTATCTCGTGCATTAAAAGCTTGCTCAATAAACGTTCCATTATTCATGTTGGTACAGTAGGGTAGAAAGTTGAAACTACTGAAACTGGTTTCTATTTTCAAATGATTTCCTAATACATAAATCTCTAATAATATGTAAATGTTGAAGAAAATCATGACTTATATGGTCATGAAAAATATCACTAACACAATATAACTTTATTAGTATTTTCAAGAATTAGCGACCTACAGTTATCGCCAAGAACTCTAAAACAGTACATAAATCAAGAAAATGGAAATCTTAGCTAAAGTGGTATTATTTACTCGAGATATAAATCTTTTCAAAACACTTGGGTTGTAACTCTTTCACGTGAAATAGACAACGTATGTAAAAGATGAATTGCGATAAACTTGGCAGCAGTGCGCAAGCGGCTGAGTGCTACATATACACACTATACTCTGTTCAAAATAAAAGTGCTCAGATGTAAACAACACAGTCGGGTACGAATTGCTGAAATAAGTTTATTTTACTTCACACTGGAATTTGCGTACGCTTTCTTATTGGATTTACGTTTCCTTTTGTCACGTTTTAATACCGTATATAAATTTGCTGGGAATAACATAATTTTGATTCTTTAGAAATATTTGCTTCATATTTTACAAAATCTCTTTTAAACAATATGGTCCATAGTCATATTATGTACCTACACGAGATTCGGTAATACATTGGCAAGATTACTGTTGAAATATGTTCATCTGTTTATATATTTTTTTAATCATTCTTGCTGGGTTTGTTGTGTTTTGACGTAGACATTATTTATTTTCCCACTGCGAACAATTGATTTATTATTAATACCTACCGAAATAATTGTATTTACAGTAGGTGGCGCTTTTCCAATTTAGTTCATGCACAATGACGAAGATTAAGATTTGTAAGATTAACAACGTGGGCGGAAATATTTACGGCTGTAGGTAATAATTTTAAGTATAATAGTTTTTAAATTAAAAGATATGATAAAGATACCGGACTGGTATCGCAACTCCACGTCAAAGCGCATATTTTGCGTATGGGTCATAATCTACCACGCGGGCCCAGTGCGAATTGGTAGATGTCACATGTCTTTAAATTTTTGGTTCTAGAACATGCCAGTTTCCTCACGATGTTTTCCTTCACCGTTTTTGAGAGCAGTGGTGATGAAATAAATTACACAAAGTAATGCGCCTGCCTGGGTTCGAACACACGACTGACTGTTAGTAATTCGGGGCTGCCACCACTGGGCCAAATAGCTGCTCTAAATAGTCTTCAAAACTAACTATTTTATGATTACAAACATTTACATTTATTAACGTAAACCTTTCTTCAGTTATTTGACTTAATAGTCACTTTATCAGACGACTGTGAAACTCGAGTCGAGCGCTCTGTGCGGATTTCTGTAATGAGACCATTTCTCGTTCACAGCGTACAAAATCCTGGTAATTTTCCCTGATTAATTCTTAATGTTTCACAAAGCTACGAATTAAATTAAACGATGTTATTAAGTTACTGTAACGGCAGTAGCCAGTCGTACTTTTCTTTTCAACGTGGTAATTGAAAAGGCAGAGTGGCTCATGGCGTTATTTCGTCACCATGTTTAATTGTAGCCCTGAACTTAAGAATGTATTGTTAATGTTCATTGCCCATTCGTAATATGCAAGAAGAAAAAGATTTAAAAACTTATCACACGCAAGAACCACTCAGGAGTTTCTTGTAGTTAATGAACCATAACTAATTATGGCCAGCTTTACGATTTCCTTTGTTGTTTACGTACGCCCGTTGATTTTATAGCAATGGGCTTTTATCGGTGACAAATCGACCTCAGTTCACCGCATTTTTACGGTCCATTTTATTGGAAGTAACGTGCATTTATGAATCCATAAAGGCCGAGGATAAATTTCTGGTCCTATGTTGACAGAATACGTCTACACATAATTAAAATTTAAAATGCTGTTACATTTTAAACGAATAATTGCGCAATTTACGTAAGTTAATAAAGCGGCTGTCAGGCAGGCAGACAACGACAGAAAAGTCATATTTTTTCATTAGTTGACGACAGGCGGCGCGGCGCACCAAATTAAGTCTTAAAGTGAGTAACAGCTTTTCCGAATCTTCGAATATAATATATTCGACGACGAGCTACGAAGGAGTAGGAAGATCTATTTGTCCCCTTCACAGATCTTGTACACACGGTCATCAATCACGCTGAGAACACGTAGCCAGTAGGTACCCGTAAAGTAATATAGCGAGAGCCAAGACGGAATAGTGAACACATCTTCATTCGTTAATCACTTGTTTGAAGTACGTGATGAATTTGATACGTTGGCAGGCTTTTAGGGGGTGAATGAAATTACTCATCATCATCATCGCCTGCCCAGCTATTTCCCAACTATGTCAGTGTCGGTTTCGAGTCTTACCGAATGTAGCTGAATACCAGTATTCTATAAGGAGCGACTGGCAATTTGATCTCCACAACCTAGTTACAAGGCAACACAATAGCTCTTGGTTAACCCGGCTGTCGGACTTTCGGGCATTTAGCTATCTGTATTGAAAAAGAAAGTTATGTAGGTAATGAAAAAACACCATACACAGACCGACCTCGGAGTTTAGGTTAACCTTATCGATCGACTCGGACAACTGCTATTTTTTAACCCAAAACATCCCTAAAAGAAAGTACTCATATGTATACCTAACGTAAAAAAAAGTTTTTACTATGATATAAAATTTAAAATTTACACATAATTAGTATAACTCGGGAAATGTAGAACAACAGCATGTTGTGTTTCGCGACATTTGTGTTTGTCACATATCTAATAAATGTTGCTAAATATCCATAACTTCATGAATGGTACCTCGCCTTACTACACCCCCAGAAAGATTACCAACGGATCAATCCCTGTACTTACCTATATGTATTCTAGTGGAGGGAAATGAACGACAAATTAATTAGATAGGTAGCTATTAGTCGAATTAGTTGCGAAGTGGGTCAAATAGCGTATTATACAACAAGATAGTCTGGATGTATTCCGCAGTTGGCTGTCAATAGCAGTAATGAGTTACGCGTGGCAGGGAAATACATTTATAGGTACTCATTTTATTCCGTGTCAGAGATTTCCCACACGCATTGCAATGCTTGGAATGGATGTTTTGAATCTAATCATAAATGGTTTTTTCACCTTTGCAAATTAAACAATTAATATTACAAAACATCACGCCTGTGTTCTTCGAAGAATTAGCCAGAGGTAGGTAAGAGTAGTAGGTACACTTGGTATCTATGTATGTTTAAGATCCATAGAATATGGAGCAAATATACCCAAAACAAAGAGATTTAAGTTACATAGTATAGAGAGGGCATACGAAGATTTGTGTCATAGAAAAACTGAGATCCCATGTCTCAGTAACACCATCTAGCAATATAGGAGCGGCAGCGGAGCGTACTAAATAAAAAAAAACCGATACTTGTATCCTAGAGGACACAAGAATCGGATGAAAATTTTGTTCGTGGAGTCCCGTCTATAGTAAGTATTGAATTTCTTCGACCTAAAATTAAAAATTAAAAAACCCCCACCGCAAAAAAGTAAAACATTTAAAAAGTTAAAAATAACACTTTAGCCATGAAATTTTACTTTACGTCGGGGTACCGCTTAAGTAAGGAATGTTCCTAGTACTTGTAGGTATGTAGGTACTTATTTTAACGGTACCCCGACGTTACGTAAAATTTCATGGCTAAAGTGTTATTTTTAACTTTTTAAATGTTTTACTTTTTTGCGGTGGGGGTTTTTTAAATTTTTAATTTAATTTAAATATTAAAATTTTTAAACGCATTAATTTGTTATAAAGATTATACAGTTATGAGAATTTTTCAGTGCATTGTATGTATAGTCAAATGCTGGTTAAAACGAATCCAAACATGACATATCTGCTATTATTTTGTCACGAGTCTACCTACTGGTGTGCTGGATAGCCTGGCTGCAGCATCAGCTCGTCCTGTTGCCATCAGTGCATTGTGTTTAGAATCAAATGCTGGTTGAAATGAATCCAAACACGACATATCTGCTATTATTTTGTTAAGAGTCTACCTACTGGTGTGCTGGCAGCCTGGCTGCAGCATCAGCTCATCCTGTTGCCATCAGGGCATTGTGTGCAGAATCAAATGCTGGTTGAAATGAATCCAAACACGACATATCTGCTATTATTTTATCAAGAGTCTACCTACTGGTGTGCTGGATAGCATGGCTGCATCATCAGCTCACCCTGTTGCCATCAGTGCATTGTGTGTAGAATCAAATGCTGGTTAAAATGAATCCAAGCACGACATATCTGCTGTTATTTTCCCAAGAGTGTCTGCCAGATATCCTGGCTGCATCAGACCGAATACACCATAATGTTGCTTATTAATATTACACACATGAGTCTTTGAAATTCTAAGCCACAAATACATTTTGTAAGTAAAGTTAATACCCGTAGACGTCTAAAATAGCAACGGTAGCTATCACAAAAGAGCTGATAACCTTGAAACGGCTGAACCGATTTTGATTAATTATATCTAAGAACCATCGCAAGAAACCCTGCTTTCAAATAAAAAAAACCGCATCTAAATCGGTTCACCCGTTTGGGCGCTACGGTGCCACAGACAGACAGACAGACAGACAGACAGACAAACACACACACACACACATAGCGGTGAAACTTATAACACCCCTCTTTTTGCGTCGGGGGTTAAAAAACAATATAACAGTACAATCAGCAGGCCTAGCCATATTACAAATTCAATTTGCATTCTATTGCGACAATAGAAAGAAAATGGCATGGTGGAAAATGGCGTATAAGGAATCAGCTGTTTGTCAACTGTTAAGTGTTATAGCGTACTAGAATTTGTAATATGGCTGAAAATAATACACTTGACAGTTGACAAACAGCTGATTCCTTATACGCCATTTTCTTTCTATTTTCGCCTTATCGATTACGTTAATAGAAATAGAATTTGTAATATGGCTAGGCCTGCAGAGCAGAAATAGATAGTTAGATAGCTGGAAAGGATATCTACTAAAACCTTGTAGGTCTACTTTTACTGTTCATGTTTTCAACATGTTGTCAATAAATGTGATAATAAAAATAAAGCTCTAAGAAGTAACTACACAAGTGTTGCAAAGTTCACGCAAACGTTCTTATAACGCTCAATTCAACAAAAGACAAGCACATAACATTTTCCCGAGCTACAGCTTAAAGCGCACACAGCTTAAAGCTTTCAGGAAGATATTATTTTCTTTTCAGTAGTGTTAAAATGTTTAACAGAACACAATATCACGGATCGCAGCAGTTTATTTGAGATGAACACGAACTCCAGAAGCTCGCTGGTGTTGTTACAAAGTAAATTGAATTGTAATCCGAGCGCAGCGGCGGGCGTAGGCAGATGAGAAGTTAATCCGAGGACGCCTAACGCAATTATGATATGTTAATTTCCTTTTGTATTGCTTCGCCCCATCGCTAATGGCGTTTCAAAATGTTTGCCCAATAATGCAGCTATTGTTGCTTTGTTTGTCGTGGAAAGTTTCGTGGTCCAGTTTTCCCTTTTTCACCCGCCACTGCCTGAATGGCAGCGGGTTGAAAGGGGACACATGTCACTATCGACGCGGGCGAACATTCCCTGAATACGAAATTACCCGGGTCAGTGGTAGCTGTTCGAGAACAGTGCTTGTTTGCGCAAGGCCCCAAGAGTCCACTCGTAGTTTGGAGCAACGACCGACACGACGACCATTTATGGTTTATCATGAAACAAAAAACGAGTTTACTCTGTTTTCCTATACTTTTATTTGCGGTATGCTTCTTTGTGTATATACATACATCTAGTACAAATGTTAGTGAACCCAGATGAAAACAGGAAGTGTTTACGATTCCCGAAATTGTGTTTAATGCTCTTGGTATCCTAGCGAAAGTTACACAAAGCCCTTACTTGAAAATTCAATCACCCTTAAGTATGTACGGGTGGTAATTAAGGAATTAAATATTAACAACTCGTACCTTTAAAATGCTGATATTAAGTGCTTCATTGTAAATACAAAATCTAGCGAGCGTCGTAAATTAGTCTTAAAACACTAACGCTAGTAAAATTGTAACGGACAGCTCTTAGTCGACTGACATTAACAAATACCTAAACGTTCCTAAAGTAAATGGACTACAAACTTGGCAAAATTAATTGTACTCAATGTCGAGTACGTCCCGCGCTTCTCCCCGCTCTATATATACCACTTTAATAATATCTAGCATCGGCAGAAATAACAGCTACATGAAAATAACTTTATTGGACCAATTTCATTCCGACGTTAACACGAGTTCATACAAAAATACATTACTCACTAAATCATACGAGAATATTATTTACGTCGCATTTGCACGCTTCACCGTGCATTCATAATTAAAATTAAAAAGTACAAGTGATATTTTCCGTAATATGGGTCAAATACGCCCACGTTTTAAAAGGTCAGTCCAGCGTAATTCAATTGATAGGAAATTAAATTTTACGACGCTGGCAACACATACCGGAGCAAATACGGTTAGTTCATATTATGTTACAGCCATTTATAGAAAGGTTTTTATATTTAAACGCCATGTTAAAATATAGAAACCATGTAAATGTGCAGTGAACACGCTTGCCCCTTCGCGTTGCGGTGCTGCAGAGCGGCCATTGTCAACAAATTGTATGTTTGACTTAGTATCTGCTGGCGGCCGGCGCTGGTCAACACAGCTGCAGAGATTGCGATAAAACACCGCCATTTGTTTGTTTTCCCTCTCATATTGGACTCCCAAATACGACACCGAACGTGCATTATACATGCATGTTCTGTTCCGAACGCTACCTATTATTAGATCACATTTTGCGAATGATACTATTACAGCTAGCGTGCTAATCAATGCTTGTCTATAATGTAAATACGAACATTGAGAAGTGATGGCTGTAACAAGACAGTGTTGATGGACAATACCATTGCAGCTATTTACGTGTATCCACGAACGAGAAACAACATTTAGGTCAAAAGCAAAACTTACAGTTCCAATGACGTCTCGACTATCACTGTAGAAATAGTGTTGATAACTAATTCTGTTCTATATTTTAATTACACACACCGTCCATCATAAAGTTATTATAGATTTTTTTAAGTTTGATAATTTTTGATATGAATGCCTTTGTGAGGTACGAATGGCAGAAGAGGCTACTCAATGTAATTTGGATGAAAAAGCAAGCAATACGAAATGATACACATTTACACTTGAAGGAGCATGTCCTTCGATTCGGAATCTGATCATAAAAGATATTCACGTTACGCTTGGCAAGTTTTCTACGTGACTCTGGGTACTGCCTAAGCTGTTACAGACAAGTCGTCGACGTAGTCTAGCGAGCAAAAATATGATGTCTTGACATATGTTTGATTCTCGCGTACCAAAGGAAATATAGGAATAGAACTTTCGAAACGAACAAACACGCTGCGAGTAGAATTTTGATCTATTTCTAAG
The DNA here is from genome assembly GCA_921972225.1 of Euplexia lucipara. Lineage (NCBI taxonomy): Eukaryota > Metazoa > Arthropoda > Insecta > Lepidoptera > Noctuidae > Euplexia > Euplexia lucipara. Next base: position 10,247,178 of record OV179149.1, read on the forward strand.
AAAATTGGCATAATAGCATTAGTTTATTTATCATTCCCATTCGCGTCACAGTGATTTGGTTATTTGTGTGCTCGATAAGGCGGATATGTCTTTTCGATAATGTACAGATGACAGCGGCAAACGTGACGCGTGTCTGAAACACTACCCGCGCTGAATACAGAGATGGGCTGTGTTCTGCTTGAGGTTTGCGGCCTGCGGTCAGACCACGGGTGTTGATTGCTTGCCTCTTATTATAAGTACGCGGTGTACTTATACCTACACACAGTTATAATGGACCATGTAATTCCTGTCAACACTGAGGCTGCACTCGGTCTTGCTAACCGATATAAGGGAAATTTCTTCCTAAGGCGTCATCTATTTTCCACACGGGCCGAGGCTTATTAAATTAACTTTTTATAACAATGTTTTTACGCCTTTAGCTAGGAGTCTCTTGAGTGCTATTCTAGACCGGTTTTAAAAATAAGCTCAGTTTATTAATAAAGGCCTACATGTGAATCAGTGGAGCGCCAAATTATTTGTGGAAACGTTTGAAATTGTAATAACGTCTACAAAAAACTGCCTTGAGACGATCATCTCGCAAAATTAGCTACAGCCACGGCAGAATGCGATAAAAGTGCAACATTCCTGGCTGGCCTAGTGACCTTCACGCGTCGCGACGAGGGAGGGCCACGAGGCCACCCAGGATGTCAACGGGGGCCAGGGGGCCATGATCACAAAGAGTATATTTAGCTGTCTCCTTTGATGAGCCAATGCGCAGATAAGCGCGTATCGCGACATGCTCCGATGCGCGTGCCCTCGTACTACGGTTGACTCGAGCCACACACACACCTTATTAATTAAAAATAATATGTGTATTCAATAAATGGATGATACACGAGAGTCTCTCCCCTATGCCTTCAACCTTGTGTCCATAAAAATATGGAACGAGTCTTTAAGATTAACTGACCCAATTTTGTGTTCTTTCAGCGATCGATCACTTAACTTCGTATTTTATTAAAGTTTATCTAGTGAAGTATATTTTTCATGGACAGTAAGCTAGCCACGTCGGCTGAATTTTATTGTTGTACGGCCGCCATAAATTGGCAAGTCAAGGTGGCGCTGTTTGTTTGCAGTAGGCGTGGGTCGTTTGTGGCTTCTGCGACTATTTTTGGTTAGAATTGTACATACATAGATGTCACTCGATGTTTTTGATCATATTGCTAAATGGCTATCGCGATCTGCGAAATTACTACCGAAGTAGAATAGAATAGAATAATCTTTATCTCTTTTTTTCTCTTTATCTTTTTTCGAAGTCATAATTTTATGCTGAAGGCACTCTTAGTTCGATTGAATCCAGATGTTTGATAACGATTCTTTTTGGCCTCAATATGTTTTGCTATGACGACAGGCGTGAATAGACGCGCCACGTTTCTTAGTCGCCATTAGCAATCAAGTCGCAACGAGTTTTAAAATGACTAAATTTAAGGAGTTCCGGTTCCGGTGCTACTAAGTGTCACAAGTGCTGCTAAACGCTCTCACATTTAAAATATAAATAGTGCCAAATAACATCCGTGACTCAAGTCAGTGCCGACCCAAATAAATCCTGTGCTTGTGTGCATCGATAAACACTAAAATAACAACAAAAAAACAGTAATTCAGCGATCCAATCTCAAAATAAACTAGTCATTCAGTTTTTGAGGTTACATCTTAATCAGCAAAACTGTCATAGTGTAGTGCTACCAACCAAACAACACAAAGTGTGCGTTCGGAAACTCGTCTACGAAAAGAATTTGCGTTTCGTTTCTCCGTAAATCATGTCTTCCGAACTGTCACCTGAAATGTCACTGCTCCTTACGAAAATGACCGAACAATTAAAAATACAAACCAATGTTTTAACAGAAAATATCACTGCAGTTATATTACAAAAAGTGGATGAAAAACTAAAACCAATTATTGAGGAGAATCAAAACCTGAAAAACGAAGTGGATAAACTAAACAACAAGTTAATAAATCTCGAGACGAACAGCAAGCGTAAAAACATATTAATTCATGGGCTCCCAGAGCTAAATGGAGAAAATCATGAAGACTTAACTACTCTCGTTACGTCAACATTGAATGAAATCGAGGTGAAACTACAAATAGGAGAAATAGATAGGCTTCAAAGACTGGGTAAAAAAGAAAACAATGATGCCAAAATCAGACCAATCTTGCTAGGTACCACAACCCTTGAGAAAAAGATCCAAATTTTAAAAAACAAAAAGAAAATGAAATCAGGCACCTACATTACACATGATTTACCAAAAGCAGTACTACAAGCAAAAAATGGAAATAGACATCGCAATATAAATACAGACAGTGAAAAAAGAAAAAGATCTGAAACTCCAAGCCCCTACAAGCAAAATTCGAACACCTCTAAGATGCAGAAGAAAGATGCATTTCAGTACCTGCGGGAAAGATCGCATTCTGCTTCAGGGAACATCACATACAAAAACTAACGCACTACCAATCGGAACCAAAAAACTACAACTATCTAAAATAAGTCAAACACAACAAATAATTATACAACCAAAACAACATCAAATCAAAAATCAACAACCAATGCTCCCACCACGGCTGGTCACCGCGGGAGAAATAGACCATTACCCTCTAACAAAAAGCAACAAACTGCACATAGCGACATTAAATACCAGGACGTTAAGAACAAATGAATCTCTATTAGAACTTGACGAAGCGTTAAATGAACTCAACTGGGACATACTGGGAATAAGCGAAATGCGAAGAGCTGGCGAATCAATAGAAGAACATACAGAATATATAATGTTTAACAAGGGAGAAATTGGGGGACAAAGAGGAGTTGGATTTATGGTAAAATCACACTTAAGAAATAATATACTGGACTTCATCGGTGTTACTGATCGGATTGCAATTTTACATATTAAAATACCCAATTACGAAAAAACATGGACAATAATTCAAGCCTATGCACCAACCGAACAAGCTGTGAGAACAGAACATATTACCTTCTACCACAACCTATCCCAAATTGTATACAAACATACAAATAATATAATTGTTCTTATGGGGGATTTTAATGCTCAAGTAGGGACCAAGCAAAACAAAGATGAATATGTTCTGGGGAACTTTGGCCAAGGCAAAAGAAGCACAAATGGGCAAAGGCTAATAGAATTTCTACTGGAGCACAACTTAACTCTACTGAATAGTATTTTCAAGAAAAATAAGAAAAACAAGTGGACATGGATTTCCCCAGACGGCAAATACAAAAATGAAATTGATTATATTATGTCCAGTCACCCAAAGTTATTCACAAACACTTCGGTGATATCAAAGCTAAACTTTAATACAAACCATCGTATGATAAGAGCATCCCTCAAACTAACGCCACCGAAAAAATCTAGAAGGCACATTAAAACACCCAGCATGGTTCATTATCCAGAAAATAACAAAGTAACAGCCCGTTCCTTGGAAATACTTGGCAAGGAATTACTGGAACACGACAGAACAGATGTAAAGGCAAGCTATGCCAAACTGCAGAGCCAACTTACTGGTACCAACACCAGTAAACCATCAAAGCATAGATACATACTGAGCGATAAAACACTTAAACTAATTCAGGAAAGAAAATGTCTATTTGATAGCAAAATTAAGAAACAGAATATTCAAAGGATTACCAAGCTTAGTAAGAAAATCAAGGAAAGCATTAGGAAAGACAGAAAAACCACGAGGCTTAAAAAATTAGAAAAACATATTTTAGCTACTGGAGGAACAAGAAAAGCTCTTAAAGAACTACGGGAGTCAAATCCATGGATACCAAACCTGAAAAATAACCACTGTAATATCACAAACCGAATGGAAATAAATAAAACAGCTACAAAATTCTACAATAATCTATACTCCAACCAAGATAACACATTTCACTATCAAACCCCTAGACCTAACCCATGTCCTTCAGACCCAGAACCTGAAATCTTACCCAGTGAAGTCAGAAAAGCAATACTAAGCCAAAAAGCAGATAAAGCACCAGGCCCAGACAAAATCACAAATGAGCTGCTAAAAGGAACACTAGAAGAACTGACTCCTATTTTAACTAAAATCTTCAACAATGTTATAACTTCACGACTCATACCCGAACAATGGGAAACATCTCATATAATCCTAATTTACAAAAAAGGACCAAAGGAAGATATAAGAAATTATAGACCAATAAGCTTGATGTCCAACGTTTATAAGGTTTTCTCCAAAATCATCCTAGACCGCATAAGTACTAAACTAGACGAAAACCAATCAATAGAACAGGCGGGCTTCAGAAAAAACTTTGCCACAGTGGACCATATACATACTATCAAACAGCTTATAGAAAAATGCAACGAGTATAATAAGCACCTGTATATGGCCTTCATCGACTACACCAAGGCCTTCGACAGCATCAGCCATAAAGCTTTATGGGAAAGTCTAGAAAACCAAGGAATCCCCGCACAATACATAGAAACCATCAAAACTATTTACTCCAATACTAAAGCAAGAATACAACTAGAAAGTTTGGGGGAGACCTTCAATATAAAAAGAGGTGTCAGACAAGGAGATCCACTGTCCCCAAAGCTTTTCTCTGCAGTATTGGAGAATATATTCCGGAAGTTGGAATGGGATCAACTTGGCTTAAGCATAGATGGAAGAAGACTAAACCATCTAAGATTCGCAGATGATATTGTCGTCACCGAAGAGAACCCTGAAAAATTAGAAAAAATGATCCAAGATCTCAACAGGGCAAGCGAGGAAATTGGACTATCCATGAACATCACCAAGACTAAACTCCTGACAAACTCTGATAACCGAGTTATAACAATTAACAATGTACCCCTCGAATATGTGGATGAGTACATATACCTTGGACAGATCATCTCGTTCAAGGATCAGACAGACAAGGAAATCAAAAGGCGAATAGCAAACGGCTGGAAAAAATACTGGTCACTTAAAGAAATCATGAAGGCCAACGACCTTAGCATCAGTACAAAACGAAAAGTCTACAACACTTGCATTCTACCTTGCATAACATATGGCTGTGAAACATGGTCTCTTTCAAAACACCACCGAGATAAGCTGCAATGCTGCCAAAGAGCGATGGAGAGAAGCATGTTAGGCGTCAAGAAACAAGACAGGAAAAGAAATACCTTTATAAGAGCTAAGACTAGGGTTATGGATGTACTTAGAAAGATAGACCAACTAAAATGGAGATGGACAGGCCACATGTTAAGGAGTACCCAGGAAAAATGGAGTAAAATTGTGACAGACTGGTATCCCAGAGATGGAAAAAGGAAACAGGGAAGACAACTCAAGAGATGGGAAGATGAGTTGAAGCTTACAGCGGGCCCTCACTGGAGAAGGGTTGCCAGGGATAGAACACAATGGAAAATGTTAGAGGAGGCCTTTGCCAAAAGGCACACTGAGCTTAGAGATATCCTCTAAAAGAGGAAAACTAATACTCCAAAACAGAAGAAAGTTCAGGATAGAGGGCTTATTGATTGATTGATTGATTGAAATTTAAGGATGCCACTGCCGCTCTGTAGTCTTACATGGCAATTTCTTTTTTATTACATTAATAAGTCAGCCAGATTAAATTGAAACCCTTTTTAGCAGTCTTGATTAATTACAAAGCACTAGAATGATAATGATTAGTGACTCACGCTATAGCATCGATCATGTCGAGTCCCATTTCGACGGTGCAGCGGCCGTGGTCTGATCGTGGCTCGGGCAGCCCGGACACGCAGTAGTAGCAGTCGCCCAGGATCTTGATGCGAAGACAGTGATTATCCTGTGTAATGAACCAGTTTTAGTAACAGTTTTTTCGGAAATCAAGGAAAAACAACGGCACAGTTTTCGACATCTAACCTCAATCAAAAAGTACCCGAATTAATATTAGTAGTTAATAATCTTTATTTATCGAAAAAACATAGGTACCTACAGAGTTTAAAATAGAGTTTGACAATTGGGTTTAAAATATATTGTTTACGTACAAAAATAATACTCTTTAGGTAATACAATCTTAAGCCAGGGCATAGGTACCTGTATTCTAAGAGGTAGTTTACGGTCTAGGTTTACAATGGTTAAAAAAACGATCTGAAATGCACAGTCCATTCTACTGTTTGATATATTCAGCCAAAAGACGCCAGTGCTGAACATAACCCTTCCAAAAGCATAACTTAGCTTCAGCCATAAACTTATGATATCCATATTTACACTTTATAGTTTGGACTTATAGTTAGTTTGATTAGCACTAAGCTATACTTATAAAGATTTTCTTTCCACGTCAACAATTGCTACAGCAAATTACGTGTAAAACCATGAAATAAACATGTTTATGCCGATGAGGATTTAGAGGTTTCCCTGTGTCGAATATCGATACATTTAATAATAAACAATAACTTTTCCAGTAATGGATAGTCATTACAATAGGCATTACTCACATTGGCAAGCTGATCGAATCGTCCGAAGAGTTCGTTGAGTAGACGCACCAGCTCCTGAGCGCTGCACTGCGATGCGAGGACCGTGAAGCCCACAATGTCGGCGAAGAGGATACTATAGGACAAAAATATGGTAATTAGAAGCCTGGTTACTAAGCAAATACCTAAATTCATTAATAGGGCAGCAGTATATCAATTAATGATACGACAGTTAACGCCAATTTTATTTATTTATACCTAATTCGATGGCGCGTCCGTAAAATGAACTTATCTACAATTAAAAAAAAACACACAGTACTAACAATGTAACTAAATAAATAAATATACTTCATTATTACTAATAAATATACTTAATAAAGTATATTTATTAGAAAATGAATAAAATTTTATTATATAAAATTTTATATAAAATTTTAGAAATGTATAGTGTCGCTGTATTCTGTGTAATCTATCAAATAAACTTATCAATAATATAAAAACAACAACCTACTCTAACAATAAAATAAAACATTCAGCGGCACTTCAAAAATATTCTTCGTGGTCTTCAAAGCTTATTTAGCAAATCCCACAAGAATCTTGCATATATAAAGTTATCTACATTTCACAAAATATTTGAATGATTTTGCGGAAAATATTTAGTTTCCACTACGTCACGTTTCAATCTATTTTCCAATTTCCAGTGCGCTTGCCGTCTGTAAAACTAGATGACACGTGAACATTTTTTGCTCTACTTCACCGAACTAGGAACTAGGAACACACGAGGACCAGGAACTTTCTAGTATTAGTTTTAATATGAAAACTCTTCAGGGACGCGGCAGCATATTGCAGTTTTAATGTAATTAATTTGTTTCAAGTTTCCCATTCGTGTTTGATGTAGTTTCAGCGAAGATATAATGAATTATTTGTTTGTGCATGGGAAAAGGCCTTTGCCCTGTAGTGGGACAGTACTTTTTAAAAGTAATATTTCTGTTCTTACGTAGATATTTTCGTTTCGGTCTTTCTTTATGTTTGAATAGTATTTTTATGTGTAGGTAGTAGGAGCGGTTTTATTTGTGTAACTCATACAAAGTATAAAGGTGTGTATGTGAATTCTTTAGCGTATGTTTACATAAGCTTATCATACATACACTTCAAATACGAATTCGAAGAGAAGCGTTGTGATTATACTAAGTACATTACATAGGTACCGCGTTTGTAAACGTGAATAAGTACGATAGATAAGTTTCTATTATCGGAAATCGTCGCGTGTAAATTGCCACTATAACAGCTTTTATGTGTGTACCCTGTAAGTATGAGCACTGTACATACAATAAACTTTTATGAAAGAGTTTTCGTACTTATATTTTTTATTCAATTTCGTCACGTTTTGTTGGTGTTTTAATCGCGAAATACAATAGGAGCGCCACAGAACTTAAATACAAATGGAAAAGGTTTAATGCAAGTAAAAAAAAAGTGTCCGGGCTGCCAGCAATATTCAGTTGCTTCCTTTAAAGGCAGCAAAAAATAAGAACTAAGTCGTTCAGTCCTTCCCTGATTACAGTAGGTCGGTGGACGATGAGTTAAGACAAAGGTATCGAATATCGGACATTTTATATAGCGACGAGCTTTCTGTTCATACCCATTGCTTCTTATTATAATTGAAAAAGGAAAGTGTTCATCACAGGAATGTAAAAAGTATGTAGGTAAGAATTGTAGCATTAGGCGCTTCGTAGTTTCTGCCTACCCTCATGGGAAAATGGCGTGAGTTTATCTATGTATGAATGTATGTTTATCACAGGTCATACTTATGGGTCTTTGGCATGGAAACGCCTACACGAGAGTTTGTTTTCCATAAAAGCAACTTAATACAACAGAGTAAAGACAAATATCAGTCAAGTCTTGAAAAAACAACTATTTTCGGAGGTAAACATGACAGTTGACAAAATAGAGCTGAGCTCATTGTGAGCACAATGGATTTCCGATTGCGGCGCAAGCTCGATACATTATGCAACCGAGAGTGTTTTTCAATGGGCACTAGCCAAGTCGCCTTGGTGACGTGAATCGAACATATTTTTTCTCAACAAAAAGACAAATAAATGAATTTTGGAACAGCCTTCGTTGTATTTAGGACGTGCATAATACAAGTTTCATGTTTGAAATGATACGACACTTCAGAAACTTGCGATTCTGTTATAAGATTGGGTTTATCGATTCTATTTTGTATTGTCTCTTTTAGTAAAGCATCAGTAACAGTAAAAGTAAGTAAGTTTTAGAAGCCAGGAAGCCAAGTGACATATGTATAACTCTGGTATTTAGATGGATCCGGTTATACCAAAACCCAACCCCAAATTATTTGGGAAAATATTTACAAGTCTAACTTAGATTTTTGACACTAACTTTACGATATACTTACTTCAAGTAAATTTAGTGTCAAAAATTTAAGTTAGACTTGCAAATATTGTGCCTAAAAACAACAAGTAAAAAAACAATCTAATAGTAATCAATAACTTAATTAAATCCACTTCCAATAACCGACGCTACAAAAGGTATATAGTATACAATATTTGTAGAATAATATGATTAAAGGCAAATAATACCTTTGTTGATGTTTACTCATAATCTGTATTGAAACGCGGCAGAGCATAGATTGCGATCCGCTGGATTGAACACAGAGACGCACCCACCTTTTTCAAATTCACGCAAAGGCAACAAAAACAAACAAATGAAAATCGATTTTAAGATTTGTATTGATGCCGAGAACTTATATTTTTGTAGATATTAATTTAAAATAGGTTCATAATTTTTTTTCGTGATAAGTGTTGAAATAAAGTTTATGAAGCTTTCTATCCACATGAGATTTAGAATATTGTTGGTATGTAGATAAATAGATATAAGTAGAAGAGTTTCTATCCAAAGCCACAAATAAGAGACACGCAAAAATCAAATTGTAGCACACCCCGCCCGCCTGTCTAGCAAATACACAGAAGCAATAAAAACTCCTTTTGATGTAAAAGAAAAAACATCAAAGAGTTATTGCGGAGTCTAATGTCGTTTTGGGTACAAACGACTAAACGAGTAACGAAACTGATGTCACAGACATTTTTTTGCGGGAAACTAAAAGAAAATAACAGTTATAATCCGCGAACAGGCGGAGGTAGGCAGGCAGACAGACAATCCGATCAACGTAATGTCCGTTTAGCCTAAAAGGATCAAGTGCGGTGCGGCGCTGCGCGGTGCGGTAATAGACTTCCTGGCTACGTGACGTCACACCATTCGGATACGTTGCGCAATCGTACAGATACGTGACAGGAAAGTTAATGCATCATTATGAGATCCCAGTGTCTTAAGACAGCCTGCCTACAAGAGAGAATAACTAATATACAATTAAATTACAAATTGAATTATCACCGAGCTCCGCAGCGGTATGATTTCATTTAAATTCAGCCGAAAACTTGTTACATAATGCGATTTAGGTAATCCAATATGGTGTTGATTATGGTATGAAGAAGCAGCCTTGTAAGTAAAGACATCTTCAAACCAAAACAGAGGTAATATAAGCGTATCTGTTCACACATAAAAAACGTAATATGACACCATTTAGGTACCCATGGGGATTGGCAGAAATGATAGAATAGGATAGATAGGATTCCCAGGATAAGTAGGGGTTTCCTAGGACTCTTACATACCTACTTCTTTTGCTTTGGTGGCCGGTTGTTTGGTGTTGAGTTCTGACCTTTTCGAAGAACACCACAAATAGTCTACGTCCTTCGTGTATGTCCTTCTAGAGTGGCCCCTTCCGGTGTTTCCACTTATTTGTTAGCTACCTTTCATACATCTTCTCAACGACACACATTATTTATTAGACATTTGCGTTAGAACGTTAATTGATTAAATGGTGTACTTAGAACATCAAAGAACGATGAGAAAGATACTAAGCTGTGTGTGGCGCAATCAATGTCTTACATTCTATAGATTCCTACAAAGGAACGCTCTTACGCGCCAAGTTCAATAGAACCTTGGAACAGAATTCGGAAAATGATGTTCACGTACCTACTTATGTTTACGAATTTATTGGTTCTACAAATTATTACGTAACAACAAAGACAGTATTTTGCTTACAATATTATAAAGGAGTATTTAAAGAGCTTAAACATTGAAAACTGTAGTCTCAGCTATACAGTTATAGTAACAGGTAAATGTCTAATAACAGTGATAGAACCCATTAAGCTTGATTAACATCTTGCTAATAAAAAACAAAGTGCTATCTACTAATGACGGTTATCATGACAACTGATAAACAGTTCCATTCAATACGTTTCATCATTACATTCATTATCCATCATTAACAGGAGGTATACAATGCAATGGCCTAAACCAAGGTAATAATCTGAATACAATTTCAAAACAAATAATGGTAGTAAGTGGAAATTTAAAACCACATAGCAATTAAAATTGTCCCCAGCCAATCCCATGTTTGTTTAATGAAAATGTAATATCAACAGTGAGTTGATTGCATTTTAATGGGTGTAAATATTGGAGTAGTTTGGAGTTTAGTGCTGAACACATAAAAAGCTCAACATCTAATTTGCTATGATCCATCAATCATTTTTATAACTGTAGGTAATGTTTTTTAATGTAAACAGACTGCACTGTGAGGTCGCCGGTCATTGATTTGTTGAATTTACTTCAGTCTTGTAAATAAATAAATATTTTTTATTGTTTACGTTTGCGTGGGATTCGATTAACAGAATACTATGTATGTGGAAGTGTGCCATGTTTACGTTTTGTAACTATCTACCGACATTTATAATTTATGTGAATTCATTAATCCAGTGTTTGGTAACTTTGTGGTTTCGTAGCTAAGATGAATAAACAAAAGCAGTGGATTTTAAGATGTTCTGCTAACTAAATTTTCAAAACTTTCTTAGATTTGCTCGTAACACAAAGAGCTCTTTGTGTTACGAGCAAATCTATGTTTCTAATCATCTAAATCTAAATCTATCTATGTTTGTTTCTGTTAGTACCTAATAGTATATATTTTCATTGAACATAACAATACAGGATTGTCGTTATAATACAAGCCTGTCCCATTTAGCTGACAAAAGCAGATGATGGATTAGAAGTAGGTATTAGATAGAACACTTCGTATAATTTGATAAGCAGAAAGCATCGCGTCATACATATCGATTAGGCACGCCTAGTGGCCACTGAGGGGCTTCTCCTTTGTAGGCAAACTGATACCTGTCCAGTTCCCGCTGCATAATTAATGTCCTCACTGCTCAGTTGCTGAATTACGGGCCGTAAGATGTTGCAATGTTGCAGGTCAGGAGCTTTTGTATACTAAAGGCCAAGCCCCGTTATTAAAAACGCTCAAAATTTTGTAGCTATCTCATCTTAGAGACTGTCTGATTGTCTAAATGATTGTAAGTTAGACATATTTGTCTTAGATAGCGTTTGAAATCGGGGCGAGAACGTTCGTAAAACATAATGGAATTATCCCGAATATGTGTTGATAATTTGATATTGAACAAATGGTTGTCTATTAGGGCATCGTTTATAGGATAGTAAGGAGGGTATACGAATAAGATATTTATAGAAAAAAAAAATTAAGAATGAGAAAACGGACAAAAAAATGATTACCGGCAGAACTAAGGAATCCCCAATTTTTACAAACTCACGCAAATTAAACCTTGCGGTGTGGATATAATGTTTCAATAATATGATAAGATGTTCTTTCGGGAAAAATAACATAAATTGTATTCTCTGCAATATTTCTAGTTCAAAAGACCCTGAAAGAACCCTGGTTGAAAGTCATGCAACAAGTAAATGCTAAACCGATTTGGAAACGTTATTGATTTCATGTCCAAATCGGTATCAACTTATTGTATCTTAATATTACATATTTTATCTGTTCTCCTTATTCAAATTTAGGTCATGCTCGTTTTATATTGGAACTGTCATAAATACGAGCTGCTTAAGTAATACAAGTAGGTACGACTGTGTTCATGCCAACAATATATCAAATGAAAAGTACTAAGATAGTCTTTAGAAGTTGCATTAACTCATTCAGATGATTCACTAAATGCGCCATTGGAATACACAAATAACTTTAGGAGTTGTTAGTAATATACTCACTAGGGAGCTAATAAATAAATCCACTTCCCTTTTTCACGTATTTTCATTTTCTAGGTAATAGAAAACGTATCAATTTGAACCATATATTGTCAAAAAGTTTATGGAGTAAAATGAATGATGGTATTTTTAAATTATTTTATTACCACCTAAACATAACCTCGCCTTATTAAATCTGGCTCTGAAAGAAAAAATGGTAATTTTGATAGAAAATTTTGTATTAATACGTGAAAAATAAAGTGGCTTGATTTATTTTCTCCCAAGTGTAGTCCTCAGACTCTTGGGTCGACCATTGGTCAGGTGATGTTTTTCGCAACTTCTAAGCCTTCACCTGGCGATAAGTGATGAGGTTTTAAATTCTGTAGGTATTTTTGTTTTGTACAAAGTTTATCAAAAAAGAAAAAAAAAAGTAATCTCTAAGTACACCCTTGCTCTCCTCTTATGATGTTTCGTATTTTTTTAAGAATTTCCTGCCCCTTCGAGCCTCATGCGATCATTGGACGATCTCAACACAAAACAAAACAAAACAGTAACTTTACTATCTTGTTTTTATGGATGTTTACGATTCAGTTTACCTTATACATGCACATATTCAACCGTATTTTTTATATCTGACCTCTGTTTGTGTCCCTTTGATCAAAATAGATGACATTGTTGAACACAATATACGAGTTTTTAACAACTACACCACCAACATTTATGACCAAAGGTTAAATTGATAATGAATCATGTTTTTATTAAGCATACGTAAGTAGCTGGTCGGTACTGTAAGAAGCTGTAAACATATTCACTCTCCGAAGACTCTTATTTTAAATGGCAACATTTTTCCGAATATATACGAATTAACCTTTTAATCCTTTGCGATCTCTCCTTTTTTTCCTTTCTTTTTATATGTTTTTAATAATAGGTTTTTAAAGGGTCGGCAACGCACGTGTGGCGCCCCTGGTGTCGCAAGTGTCCATAGGCTACGGTAACCGCTTACCGTCAGGTGGGCCGTAAGCTTCTTTGCCACCGTCGTGGAATAAAAACCAAAAAAAATGTGTCAATTAGAGACACAATAGAAAGACAAAGACAGCGCGGGCACCGTGTCCTCTTGGGGTTTAATGAATTAATAGATGGAGAGATCTATCTCTCCATCTATTAATTCGTGCATAATAATGGGTATGGACATTTTTTTCCTGCACTTTGGCGGAATGGGCTATTTGACAAAATTTTAATTTTAGTCCCTCATCTAGATTACAAGAAAATATTCGACACCACGGATTTTTTCTTTTTTCACGTATTTAATCTAAAAATAACGGCGAGACATCGAGTTAAAATGTCGCATGACGTCACTAGCCAGTACAGTTTATGCTAGCTAATGACGTTACAAGCCCCCACTCCTCAACTTTAATGCGCTTAATCTAAGCAGTTTTCCATCAATTTGAAAAAGAAAATTGTGTTATCTAGATGAGGGACTTATAACGAAAATTTTGTCAGATAGCCCATTCCAGAGGGTGACAGTGTCTTAGTATCCTCATTGTGACTTGGTGCCTGAGCCTTTGATTGGACCTGACATTATATGACTACTCATATTACCTTGTGTTCTGCCTGTAGAAGTAATTGGGTGTGGAAAATGAATAAATACATAGGTATAATAGTTAAAAAGCAGTTCATTAAAATATTTTTATAATACTTGTGTTAGAGTGTTTGGAAGCCGGCCAAGGAATGACAAGTAGAGTCAATAAATAGGTATGAGCGAAGTCGCTATTCTAAACTTCAATGGAACATTTCCTGTTATAGTTGGTAATTCCTGTTACACCAATATTTACATGATTGATGAGTTTCACGCTCATAATACAAGTTGTTTCCACAAAACCACCGCTCTTGCTTCCATTACAAAACCACTGAACGACTCAAGTTTACCTACACAAATATTTGAAAACAAACAGCTCTTTGTATTAGTTTAGATATAAATATATACTTAACACAACATCGCGCCTGTAATACCGGAAGGGTCAGGCAGAGTTGCACCTGTATTTGCTACTCGCACATTTCGCTGGATATGATTAAGTGCTATGTAATAAGGGACGAGCTTATTGCCATTAATCGGGCACCAATCCAGACTCTGGTCTTCTACTGAGAAATACCAGATGGAGAAAATCTGACCAGTTGACCATTGCCCGACCCAGAACATCATGCTCAGCAGGAAGGCTTGCAAGCAGTACACCACCGAGGCAATCTACCTATACTACCTAAACGAGTATTTGTTAGTTCTAAAAGATCTTTAACCTTTTTTTTATCAGAGGAAAAGCAAAAGGTGTAAAAATCATGCAATATGTCATTCGCCTGAAATGAATTTTCACTTCAGCTTAGGTTCAGACTGCAGGCGTTAGGAGCTTAACGTCGCACTCATTTCTCATAAATCAAAAGAAAATAGCCCTTTTGGCTTCGTGTTACGAACTGAAATGGCTCCCAGAGAGGTATGGCTGGGTGCCTGGGTGCTAAACAAAAGATCGTTGCACTTGAGGAGAGGCGTCCAATTATTGTGGTGACTGACAGATACTTGGGAGTTAGAAATTAAATGTGTAGCGGGTAATCCGCCCCTTCATTATGTTATTGGAAATATGAATTCTCTTTAAACAGTAGGCGACGTTGCCAGATGGAGTGTTCCCGAGAATTTTAGAAGCACTCGGGTAAGAACAGGTTACGTTTACGTTCCAGTATACTAGCCAAAAATGTTGAACACGCCTGAAATATTACGTTGGCAACATTTTGATGGTCTTCTAAACAACAACATAATATTATAATACCGACGACATAAAACAAATAGCCGTCATAAAAGAGACGACTGAAAGAATGCTGATGGATAAAGATCGTGTTTCCCAACTTCCTCGACGAATTGTTTATAGAAAAGACATGGGCGTGTAAAATGTAATAGGTAGCAAAAACTTTTTTTTTGTAAGACTTTGATGTTACCTACATTTTATATGAGTTGTAAACAAAAACAATGTTTTTAGAGGAACGTTACAATCAGACTTAATATCCGAGATAGCGCAGTTATAAAAAAACAATTCATACGAAAATAACTCGAAAGTAAATACACGTACGCGGTACAGCAACACTATAAACAAAAGCACCTGTACCACGGCCGGATCTCCGCTTGAACAGCGAACCCGATGATTCGTCCTTATGGAAATAAGACTGTGCAAACACAATGTAATAAACATGAACAAACAGCCAGAGGCTAAATGAGCACAATGATTCACCCACGTCGGCTGACGGTGATTCGTACACAAGAGACGCAAAGACCTCATACAAAACAACAATATCCATGTTACATGAGAATTTACATGACAAATTAAACAACGAAAACATTATTCGCGAACAATGATGTCTGGTAGCTTTCTATTCAGAATATTACCCACTGAAGAGAAACACAATGTGAAAAGCTGCTACGTGCATTTTTACTTGACTGAAAGACATCTTTCTATTTAAATTTGGCAGCAAAGTTTTAATGTAGGTACTTTGAAATAATGCTGTACATTTTTCTGACACTTAAACTTTTACCGTGTCAGAAAATTGTACAGAAAATGTTGAATTACTGCTTTGCTAACAACGATTTATTGTGGTATTGGTGTGTTTTGTGAAACAACAAGTTTACTGCTATATATATGCATTGGGAGATAAAGGGTAGAAACTGGCAACATAATTTATTCAGACAAGTACCAGTTAAACGTAAATTCGACGTGACGTCAATGCTAAGAGCATCCTAAAGTGCTGATTCCATTCATAATATATTATTAGTAAGAGCTGGATTAAAACAGGGCTTTGTTACTACCAGGCATTAGCTGTGTACCTAAGTAGACTAAGAAGACGGTTGTACTTACTAACATCTATTTTCCAAGAAATTAGGTTCTAAAACTATCATTGAAATAGCTTTAAAATCTATTTCATTCCATAAACCAATTTCGTAATCAGTAAGGGTTAATAGTCTTCCTTTTTTTAACCGACTTCAAGAAAAGGAGGAGGTTCTCAATTCGGTTGTATTTTTTTCTTTGTATTGTAATACCTACATTTAAAACTAGAAAGGTTTACAAAAACACACTCAAAGACATGGCACACAATACCATGATTTATCATATTTTAAGTTATTTGGATAAGTGTATACCGAATAAATTGTTATTAATTTATGTTTTTGCCATATTTACCCTTAAAAGCAAAAGTATCGTGAACTTAAACAATTCAAATTATATACATTGGTCTCGCTTATTTTCTGTTTCACGTAAAATCTAATTTACGATGGGCAATATTGGCGTATAACCAGCCTCAATTCTAAGATGTTTAAGCCACAGTAATAGAAAATGAATACAACGTGCTGCCAATTAGTGTGAACGGCATTACAGAACACGCGTCTATTTTTATTACAAGCAATATCGTAACCATTACCCCCTTACCGTAGTTCTGAAGTATTCTCAAGTTCGCAACCTCTGCTATCGTAAATATTGTAACTTTCTTAGTAATTCGAGCCGTTGTCTATTGTACTGTTGCCAGAGAATTTTCACTTTTTGTTACATTTTGCCAGCCTTATAAATATTTAGGTATGTTTAACTTAGAAATCGAACCAAAGAGTCTGGACTATCTCTCTCTTGCACGTCTTGATATAACAGTTCGTTACTGTGCAAGTGATTCGTCTTTTATGTATTACTAATTTTTCTTATTTATTTCATACATTTATTGAAATTGTCATTCGTATATATGAGTATTTATATACATAGTACACCACAAACTACCTGCTTATCTTTTCTCCTTCACTATCAAGTCCTTCCAATTGTCTGTAAGAGATCGCTTTTAACGATAAGGCCGCCCATTGTATCACTCTAATTAGCCCTAATGTTACAATTTGTAAGTTTTTTATGGTGTACCTACAATAAAGAGTATTCTATAATATTGTATTATCGTGTTCTAATTTGCGTAAGATTTACTTAATTTGATATCTAAACTTAAGGAAAAACACATCTCTTACTGTGAAAATTAATGTTTGCTGTGACTAATTTGATTAGGTACTTGTTGTTAGGAAGGCGAATCATCTACTAACTTAACTATGTAGATACATTATACAGCATAATTTTATTTTAATAATAACTTACGTAAGTTAATTAATTTTAAGAGGCACTTTGTAAAATTAGCGCTAACTAGGTAGTTAGTTATTCTCACGTTAAAGTTTCTTTTTTTACACAGACAATGATACCTAAGCAGTAAAAAATAGAAATCTATGTTTGTGTAAAACAAAACAAGACTGGGGAACGAATAAAGCTATAATGACGGAGTTCAGACTGTGATAAAACGCAGTAATTAATAGGATATTATGTTATGTATAGACTAATTGAAACTATATGTGACAGTAGTTCTAAACGTATGTATAAAACAGGCAATTATAAAAACCTTTGAAGAGTGGTAATTACCTACGTCAAATCCGACCTTTTCATAAAAATATGGGGTGTGAATGTAAATATTTTTATTGGCCTATTTGTCAAGACTGAAAAGCAAGCAAATGATTTAAACTTTATTCGTGAGTCCGCTCTCATGATGTTATTTATTTAAAAAAACTTTTATTGCTCGTCTGAATAGTCGTGTTATGTTTTCTAGACTATTTATCAAAACGTTTTATTTTTCATTTTCAAAAGAATCTTCTGATTTAATTGGGGCTCTTAGAAAAAACTCAAGGTAAGTATTTTTATGGTACCTACATAGTAGTCGTAGGTTAGATTTTAATCATTGGACGGTCATAAAACCAACTCATCCGAGAAAACACGCTATGGCTCCAAGTTTTACGTATAATATAATAGGTCCATCGACAAACAACACGAGTTAATTATTGTTTTTCATAACTAAAACTATAAAATAACCAATGATTGTGACGAAAGCTGATCCTTCGAGTGGGTACATTCACACCGTACATTGTTAAAGCTAATTATGAACGGTAAAGTAAGTAATTAGTGTATGATAAGGCCGTTAATCATAATGCGTGGACCGCTTAGCGTGCGGGGCCTCGATAGTGTGAGCTAACGTTAACGATTTGTACGGAGTCGGACACGCTGATGGGAACTTTAACAGATACAAATAACTCTGTTTATACCAAGAACATTAACGTAATTACCGTGGAGAACGATGCACGCTAGAATATCTATCGATAATAAAATAATAATGTTATACTTTACGCAACATTTTACGTCTAAATAACTAACGCTCAAACACCAAGTTATTAAGTCCAATTTTACGCCAAATCTTCAGGCGTGTAAATCAAATCCCCGGTAGGAGTAAATAAAAAATGTTCTGACGTCAAATTTCTCTTTTTTTCCATTTCAGTGATGGGGGAGCCGAGTAAATCATGTAAACACAAGTGAATAAATAAAGATCACGACCCGAATCACCCTAAAATGTCGGAATATATCAGGGAATTAACGGCCACATTTCAAACAGTGGTATACCAACAAAAACAGTGTTAATATTTAAACAACCACTGCTGATATCGAATACAGCACTAAAATGAATGAAAGAATCGCTGGGAATGCCATCTTATCTTATCTAATATCAAACTCACACTGCTGCAACTTCAACTCAATAACATGGAATCTATTGATCTTTAAATTGATTAGTTTCATTTTTACATTTCCGACTTTCATGTAGGTACACCCACCCACAAACATTTATATCCTGTGTAGGTACTTCATCTAATTCTGCTTGGTGTTTACCAGGTTGCGACAACTTCAGAATCATTACTTTTAAAACTTCAAAATCAGTTTCGGTCAAGTCTCATAGTTGAATTGATATTGACGGCTACCCTTATTTTCAGATGGGGGACTACAGCCATAGCCACATCACTTTGTAACCTACCTAAACTTCTACCTTTGTTTCGTGAAAAGAAGTGACGAGGGTCCGCCACCATTCCTATTTGTTAGAAAGAACACTTGACCTTTCCTAATTTTATTTTAAAAAGGACCGTTTACCTAATCATGGGCGTCCTTTGTTAAAATTTCCCCGGTAGAGATAACCGCCAAAATCAGCATAATATTGTTTTTCTCAATTCTAAAGGAAAGAGCATGTGTTGAACATGTTACAATAAGATACGTCCGTCGTATTAATCTCTGTCAAACTGTCTCTGAAATCCGAAGTAATTGTGCAGTTCTTGAGCTGATTGACGTCACGACTTTAATTACAAATAGATATATGACCTGAGTTGTATTGAATCAGAGAGAGTCGTTTCGAGATCAATTTGGAGGTAGGCCAAAGTCGTGTCGCGTTCAAGATGAGATACTGCCACTAAATTGGCTAACACAACCTAATTAGTTATAACGGTATATTACTGTGTATGGCACTAGTACTATGGGGCGTGCCCAATATGGATTATAGACTCACCTGACTTGTTCGTGCTTTTGGATGTAGATCTTATGGAATTGGCCCTCTACCGGTGAGATGATGTCGTTTTTCATTTCCATGGCAACGTGTTGGGGCAGCACCGACAGCAGCAATCGTTCCTACGAAACAACAATATTAATAATACTACAGTTTGTAAGCTCGTCCAATCAAAATTATGACTTTCTAAGTAAATTGATGAATATAATACATTTGGCAATAGGCCGAGCATAAAAAATCAGTCCAATGAACACATAAAACCCATAAACTTATCGCCTGCAGAAAAAAAATATTAAAACAAAACATTTCGTTTGTACGAAACATATCTTTTAAATGCGACAAGCCACGTTTTTAGTCTCTTGATTATAAGTACACACATCAAAAGTGTCTAGGGATCAACATATATTTTTGCAATAACTTTTCTCCTGATTGATATTAATTAAAATTTTCTTTAAGGATTCATCAAATAAAGTGTTTTCGTTTGTCACAGTAACGATAAACCAAGTCACCTTTGCATTAATAAAGAAATTTGCCATTTTCCTAATAAAGGGATTTTTGACATTTGAACCACTAACATTAAAGTTCGAAAAAAAGACTGAAAATACAGTTTTCTTTAAAATTTTATTGGGTAACTTAAACAATTAATAATCCGTGTTTCGACCGCGAACACTAACAACACAAGAACATCGGTTTGGCATACTAAAATGAGTTCATCCAAATCACGCTGTGGAATGGCCGCCCATGTTCGTTGCAACAACAAAAAAAGGTCTTCTTGCGACTGGATACCCTCCATATTCGGCAGAGCTCTTCTCTGTAGCATATCCCATGCATGCTCAATCGGGTTCAAGTCTGGCGACTGAGCAGGCCAGGGCAGGACATTGATGTTAGCTGCGGCGAGAGTCTGTCTTACAACTCTTGCGGTGTGCGGTCGTGCATTATCATGCATTAACTGAAATAAGGGACCGATTTGCACTTGTAGAGGAACGATGACGTCTGATACAATCGTCTCAGCATAAATTTGAGCGTTGAGGTTGCCTCTGATCCAAATCAACTCAGTTCTTCCGCCGATCCAAATACCCGCCCATACCATGATGGTTCCACCACTATAAGGATGGACTTCCTGGCAGGATTTTAATCGCTGTAGGCGTCCAGGGGTTCTCCAGTGTCGTATACGTCTTGTATCCGGTCTCATACCAAAACGAGACTCATCAGAAAAGCACACGAAACGCCATTTTTCTTCTGCCCATTTCTGTGTTCAAGAGCCCATTGATATCGAATCCTACGATTGTGCATTGCTATAGGTGGTACCCGTAGCGGTCTTCGGGAATGAAGGTTCACTTCATGCAAGCGGTTTCTGACTGTTTGGTCGCTAATTAAGTTCCCTGAAGAGTGATGAAGCCTCACGGCTAATATCATGGCGGTTATTGTTGGAGTTCTTCGAGTTAAGATTTGAATGTATCGGTCTTGTCTCCGTGTGTGCAGCGATACCGTCCTCCATGGCGCTCAGCCACGGCACCATTGCTTCGGTAACGTGTCCAAAGTCGACTGATAACACTCTGACTTGTATTCAGAGCTAAAGCCACAGTACGTTGCCACGGCTCTGAGCATTTCTTCCCTGCTTAAATGACGTCGCCGCTCCATAATAACGTTGGTTTTAATCAGTAGTAGGGAAACAGTAGCACTAATAATGTCTTCAATGCGTTGTATGTTTTTATAGGGAAAATATTGACAGCTGATTTTCATCTTTTACTCGAATTTGATTCACAGTTCCTGATTCAAATTATGAAATGCACCAAAAAGGATCCATATAAATTTATAAAATCATAAATTTATTACAAAGCCACATCTCAATCTCAAGAAATCCGCATAAAAATGCTTGATCCCTGACACTTTTGATGTGTGTAGGTACTATAAATAATCAAAGCTGTAATTACTAACCATTTGCGAATAAATTAATTACGTCATATAATAATTATTGGTCACATTTTTCTCGGTGTGTTTAGTAATATAAAACGTAATTGCGACAAATATGGTAAAGGTAATAAACCTACGGAGTTGAAAACAACATTAAGAAAATTATGCCTATACCTACACGCGTAAATTAAGTTTTTTGCGCGAAGTCTACCTTTGAGTAATTTGTTTTAAAATGTTCCAGCTATCTACTACAGAATCTTAAGATGTTGCTAATGCTGCTATGAAATTGAAATGCGCCTAGGACACAGTGTTTTCCTTTTTAACCGACTTCAAAAAAAGGAGGAGGTTCTATGTTCGTGTGTATGTATTTTTTTTTTTTTTTATGTATTATACCTGATTTCTCCGCCATTTGTGGACCGATTCTCAAAATTCTTTTTTGTTTGAATAGTAGACTCCTGAGGTGGTCCCATTTTAATTTGGTGAAGATCTGATGCTGATCTTCGGAGATATACAACGAAACTCTTCAAAAATAGACGGCAAATCTATCGTGATTGCTGGAATCGCTTGGATGTTTATTGTTTTTACAACATCATGACGTATCATCAAGCCAGTATGCTCAGAGGGGTAGGCAGATGTGTTCAATATACCTAGATTTCGACAGTTAGGTATGTTATGTTTCATTTATTAGGGTTAGGTGGATAACCCTATTATAATGACATGTATTGTTAACAATTATTATTAACAATATAAAATGAATTCATGGCAAATGTTTGTATGGGAACAACTAAAAATGGAAATATAAAATCTCTAAATTAGGAAGTCTGTGGCTTTGGTACTTTTGTCTTATTTTTGGTGGGCCACCGACTTCCGAATTTAGAGTTATTTTACACCGTTTAGTGTTATTTTTGAAGTCGGTTTTATTTTTTGTAAAAAAGTTTTTGTTTTTACTGATTAGTGTACCTACAAAATTCTGTTATAAGGTTTTCCTAAGTCAATAAAATCGAAAATGCCACAATATGATGAGAAGTAATTGTTTATAATTAAATAAAGTACCTGCATATAAATTTATACAGGGTGTAACGGAAAGGGTATATACATACAAACAGGGTGAATAGAGTATTTAATAACGAGTCTTTCCTCAAAATTTCGGCTCCCAACTAATAAATTTGAAACTTCACGATATTATTTAATATCGACAGTTTATTAGATGCAAAATCATAACAAACGTGTCACCGCACTATGAGGGTCATAATCCTGTCCGGCAAGGTTCAAGTATATCTATCTCGGGTTCTGCACGCCTAGTACAGACCTATCGGGCTCTACCTAACCGCCGAAGGCGCGACAGCGCGTGCGGGTTCAACTTTACAATTATGTATGTATATGTATAAAAACGTTGCCATGTCGTTTCTTATCTCCAAGAGAATCCGTGCCCTTCGTATGTATATACCCTTTCCGTTACACCCTGTATAAAAGCGAAACTACTCATTTCAAAACAAAATTATTTTCAGTCCCCTTTCTAGTTGACCAAAGTTTATTTTGATGAACCTTCAAAGCATTTTTGACAACAGACCAATTACTAATACTCACGAAACTCGCTTTTAATATCAAAGAATATACTTTCAAACTTAAAAGTTGCTTTATTCTTCAATTTCTCAAAAAAAATAGTTAACATTTAATAGCAGAAAATACAAATAGTCTTGGGAAACTTTTAGTTGAAACGAAATTTTTCATGTTTTAATCGACGTCAATATTTTAAACCTGTATATTTTCTTTACAGTACATTCTGAGATCTAATTGTAAAACATTTACTTTAAGAAGCAGCATTGAAATACCTACTAAAATGAGAGCAACATTTATTTTGTTTTTATTTGAAAAAGTAGAACCTACCCTACTATTAGTTACTTTAGTTAGTATTTAGTACAGACGCCAGCACGTCAAGTTACCCCAATGTGTCAAATTTCTTTGATCGTTTTTCAACTTTAGGTCAAACAGAATAAGGTTCGTATTCAATTGGGAAAATTTGACACATTGGGGTAACTTGATGTGCTGGCGTCTGTACATTTTAATGCGTAATCTATAGCTAAGTAAGTATAGTACGTTCGCGTTAAGAATGCAGTAAAGTCATCATTATCCGTCGGCCTAGCCCCGCCCCCTAACCAATCAAATCTTTTCAAATTCATTTTTATAAATTCATTAAACTTAATCTTTTAAAATATAATTGGTTTGAATTTAACACCACTGTGGAATACACGTTTGCTGTGCAGTTGCACAGCATTCTTACTGCATTCTTAACGCGAACGAACTATAGTAAGATATTAAATTAACGTTAAGAAACCATATTATTATCAAAATAAATGAAATAGACTTTTGTATCACAGCAGCATCACTGTGCAGTGTGCAACGCCCATATAAGTACAATTCACGTGGCAATTTGTTAAAGTCGCTACAAAATGGGCGACTAACAACGTTTTTTTCACCATTCAGCATGAATAAAACAATATTGTGAACTAGATTAATCCGAGATTTACATATTATTTTCACATAACGAACCTTCAAAGTCGACTTTGTGATAGAGAAGTTGTTATCCATTTTAAAAACACCCTAATTTTATACCGTTGGAAATGTATAGCAGTTTATTTAAATCCAGCGTTTCCAGACGCATAAATAAAAGTGTTAAATGTCTGTTTGCGGTTTAAAAAATACACAGATCAAGTATTTGCTTCTTTTTAAATTAGACTCACGGCTGTTCGGGAAAATATTCCGTAGTATTTTTACGGGTTGCTTGAAGAGAGGTAAATTTTATGCAGTACCAGTATTTGTTTGCACTCTGCTAAATTAAAGAACTAAGGTAGAAAAACCCTGAGACTTATAGACATCGTATCAATTATTTACATCTAATGTAATTAATATTTTCACATGAGTTAGCTCGACACCTTCACGTCATTAGTTCCGCAAAAACTAAGCAAATGTTACTCCTCTACGACTAATAAAATGACATGTACCTAATACATACATAATAATTTCATATTTATGTTTATGATGTGTTCAGTGAGCATCAATATTATATGCCCAATGAACACGTCGAAAAAACGAAGTCGTTCTGACTGTACTTTTTGCTTTACACACTTTCATTCTATGTACTCATAAGTGTTATTACTAACATAAACATTACACATTGTAATAACAGTTAATTCTCAGAATTTCTGCAATAATATGTAAATTAATGACGTATTTTGACGTTAAAAGTACTATTTCGTTATTGCACATTGCGGTTAATTTTACGATTCCAATTAATCGAATACTATGTGGTTAATGCTATGACTTTTATGGATAATACTCCGATGAATCAGAAAAGTGAATTTATTAATCCTTTTTTGTACTTTGTAACGCACAAAAACTAAGCAGGGTAAAGTAGACATAAACTTTCAAGTATCTGCGGGTACTTGTTCTTTATAGGTACTTATCAAAATGCCTATAACTCGATTACACGAGTCGCTAAGCTCGCAAAACATAACGCCTAACATTTACGAAAACGGTTTTTTATCAAGTCATAATAACCTTAGCATCATTTTAAGGCTTACGTAAAAGGTCCCAAGTGAAAGATTTTCATGAAAGAACCGAATTGGAACAATTTTCGGTTGGAAAACCCACCGCTATTTATCACATTTATATCAAGGGGCAAGTGGGAAAAAATGTATTGCAGAAAGAAATAGATTTCCGAAAATTGGTTTCGTGCGAATTACATCGAATATGTCAGTATATTTTCCTTTATCAGTTGATAGAAGTAATAGGCTGGCTGACTAAATAGTTTTCAGTCCCTCATCTAGATAACAAGAAAATATTCGACACCTTTATTTTCTTTTTTACGTAATCAAATAATAACGGCGATACATCGAATCAAAATATGGCACGCACGACACCATAACCATCCCGTACAGTTTATACTGAATTATGACGTAACAAACCCCGTCTCCATGATTTTAATGACCATAATTTAAGTAGTTTTCCATCAATTTGAAAACGCAAAAAAAATATAAATGTAAGTATTATTTTTATAATCTAACTGATAGACTAAATATCATTTTGCTATTCATACACCGATGACCTATGGGGTCGAAAGGTTCTCGAGTGGAGGCCACGTATCGGCAAGCGCAGCGTAAGACATCCACCCACAAGGTGGACAGACGACCTCATTAAGGCCGCGGGAACGCGCTGGATGCGAGCCGCTTCCAACCGGTCTTATTGGAGATCTATAGGGGAAGCCTAGTCCAGCCGTGGACTTACTAGGCTGAAATGATGAATGATGATGATGATTCATACACCGTCCAAATGCCTATTCTGGTATCTAATAGATTGGTAAAAAAGTTTTTCCCGAGCTTTATGATCGCGAATTCGCGACGCGATAGCTTTTAAAAGTTTAATCGCAGCCCGATGGTCATTGGTGTCATAACAAGCGATTAATTATACCAAGCGGATGAGCCACAGTGAAGCACCCAGCTGTGAACTGATTACTAATAAATTAAAACTATTTTTCGCATAACTTTAGCCAGCGCGAAAGCTTCGGTTTTGGAAATAAAACCTGGTTAAGAAAAATCGCTTTGTTTGCAATATTGTTGAGATGAAAACAATGATATTATAAGTAAAAAGGTGTAGATAGGTTACCTACCTAAACAACATTCGATCTTCAAAAAACCTTTTTTACAAAAAAAAAAAAACAACCGACTTCTAAAAAAAACACTAACAGGTGAAAAATAACTCCAGTTTCGGAAGTCTGTGGCTTTGGTGGTTTTGTTTCGTTCATTATTGGCCACCGACTTCCGAAACTGGAGTTATTTTTCACCTGTTAGTGTTTTTTTAAGAAGTCGGTTGTTTTTTTTTGTAAAAAAGTTTTTATTTTGCAATTTTTAGTTTCTTCTTATGGAAAGAAGGTCTTTTAAAACTTAAAAGAATCATTGAAATTGGTTAACAATTGCTAAAGAAGTTCTTTCTAAACATTAATCTGTACATCTCTGCCGGGCCCCTTTTAAAATAGAAGGGCGTAATGTTAATGTTATGTTATGGAAATACAAGAACTCTGCATAGACATCTGACTATAGCAATCGCGAATAATTTGCTGTTATGCGTTGAAGAGTTCCGTCGCAAGTTTTCTTCATCAGGTCTTCTTCACAAAATGATACTTTCTGAATGAAAATGCTTGATTTGTTACTAAAAATGTAAAAATCAGTACGTGTGTACCTATATTTTTTGAGGAGTTCCCTCAATTCTCCTCAAGGATCCCTCATCAGATATGAGTTTTGATACAAATGGGACCAATCTGCTAGCATACCCTATCAAATAAAAAAAGAATTTTAAAAATCGGTCCATAAATGGCGGAGTAATCGCGTAACAAACACACAAAAAAAAAACATACCGTCGAATTGAGAACCTCCTCCTTTTTTTGAAGTCGGTTAAAAACGGCACACCAACGCCCGCACGCGTCCGTTGAGGGCGCGAAGACGCGACACTGAGGTCAAAATGTGGCTGGATAGCCACATTTTAACGTGTCGCTTGCTGAGCGCTTATAACCTATCTACACCGTTTTACTTACAATATCATTGGATGAAACACGTTGTCATTCTCTTTAACTATGTAACCGAATAATGTCAATGATTAAGAGCAGAATGGACTACCTTTGAGGGATTATGATATTTTCTGGCAGCCTTGGATCAAATTAGACCTTTATTGTACACCTTCTGTCACGCAATTTCCCCTCGCAATGACAGACAGTCCAAATATATTGCCGTCAGGTAGACCTTACCCCTTTTTCATTAAAAGCTTTATAAAAGCTACCTGACCTTGCCATCGCCATGTCCAATAAAGTAAGGAGGCAATTTTCTATCGCACCAGCGAAGTTATTGACGTTGACATTTATAAACACTTTACAAAAGTACGTACAGACAGCCGAACTATGTCTATCTATACTGTTGATCCTTGTCAACCTCCATTGATCAAGATTGGTATATCGTATTTCCTAGCAGCTTTTGACATGGTGGGACAAGCTTGACTCCTAAAAACTGATCCTAAATAGCTCTAGATTAGTGGCTTCCAACCGTTTTTGAACTTGCGACCACTTTGATATTTCGTAATAGAAATCACCACGTTTGACATCAAAGAATTATTTTAGTAAAAACTTTTTTACAAAAAAAACAACCGACTTCTAAAAAAAAACACTAACAGGTGAAAAATAACTCTAGTTTCTCCAGTCTGTGGCTTTGGTGGTTTTGTTTCGTTCATTATTGGCCACCGACTTCCGAAACTAGAGTTATTTTTCACCTGTTAGTGTTTTTTTTTAGAAGTCGGTTGTTTTTTTTGTAAAAAAGTTTTTATTTTGTAATTTTTAGTTTCTTTGTATGTAAAACAGTCTTTCAAAACTTGAAAGAATCATTGAAATTGGATAACAATTGCTAAAGAAGTTCTATATCTAAACATTAATCTGTACATCTCTAACGCCCCCTTTTAAAATAGAATGGCGTAATGTTATGTTGTGGGAATACACAAGCTCAGCATAGACATCTGACTATAGCAATCGCGAATAATTTGCTGTTATGCGTCGAAGAGTTCCGTTGCCTGTCTTCTGCATCAGTTTATCTTCACCAAACGATACTTTCTAAAAGAAAATGCTTGATTTGTTACTAAAAATGTTAAAATCGGTGCGTGTGTGCCTATATTTTTTGAGGAGTTCCCTCAATTCCTCGAAGATCCCTCATCAGATATGAGTTTTGATACAAATGGGACCAATCTGCAACTATACCCTATCAAACAAAAAAAGAATTTTGAAAATCGGTCCATAAATGACGGAGTACTGAGGTAACAAACCCTAAAAAAAAAAAAAAAAAAAAAAAAAAAAAAAAAAAAAAAAAAAAAAAAAAAAAAAAAATACAACCGAATTGAGAACCTCCTCCTTTTTTTGAAGTCGGTTAAAAATGTTTGTAACCTTTTGCGGATCATGTTATATCTTTGGTGTAAATACCATTGGTGACCGCAGGTTAAGAACTACTACCCTAGAAAGAGCGAAGGAGAAGGCCTTAGCTCTTCAGTAATAAAATGCACACAAACCGTTCAAAGAATGCAAATCGTTGTTAATTACGTGGATAAATAAGTTATGCTACGATGAAGTAGAAAATCTTCTATTAAACTTAAGGTAATACCATCTCCGTATAAAACAACCTCACATACACACACACACACACATATACACGCACACACACATTTATACTAATACACACACACACACACACACACACACACACACACACACACACACACCCACGCATGCACACATATACACTCACTAGCAGACTAATAGAATTAAAGAATTATTTTCAGTACCATGTTACACTAATTGTAAGATATAAAAGAGCGGCGCCTCCTGGCACAGGCATCTATATGCTTAAAAGGAGACGCCATCAACTGTATAATGTACAACGTGTAATAAACAAAAAAAAACAAGACTAGTTATAATAACAATTTACCAGCTTCTCGTTCTCATCTTCCATATCAAGTCTGGCAGCTATACAGTTCCTGGTGTCTAGGAAGGCTCGTCGCTGCGCCGTCTCCATCAGCGAGTGCATCAGAGCCCCCACCACGTTAACGCACAGAAAAACCACTACGTTACCCACCATCTGTTAACAAAAAATAAAATATTTAGACTTGCATATGGGTACCGTCAGAAATAAAAGTAGGTCAACATTTTTTTTAGATTTATACAAAATTCTACATAAAAATTAGAGAATGATTTTGACTCTAATGAAGATTAGTATTTATTTAATAAAACTTTATTAAGGCGGACTAAACGCCATTAACAGTAAGTATACCATAAGGTGATGCGGAGACAGGTCATATTAAAAAAAATTATATGTTAATAATTAATTTATAAAAACTAGAAATGGTGAGCTAATTTCATCACCGACTGTACTTTATAATGTATGTTACCAAGTAACTACGTCTTTATATCATGAAAACATAAATCTGTTCACGCGTGTTTAGTTTTTAATTTCTTCCGGGAGCCCACGTTTTATACTCTTTTAAGTTGAACTAATTCGTTGAAATGTTTCATTTGGTTTTATTGCTGCATGTGAGAAATATCTCCATCTGCTCTATCGGCATGCACAAATAACAAAAACTGGTTATGTAAGAGAAGGGACACCTTTCAGGCGACCGAAATCATGAAAACTTTTTATAGTAAGGTAAATGGCAGCCTTGAGAACACCATCCATAGTCGTACATTCTATTTATCGACGCAGCAGTAATAATAAAAAGGCAAGTAAAAAGTCTGGCAAAGTGTATTCCTACATTTAGAATAAAAAAATATCTCAAGCGGAATCTTCCAATGGATTCACGATAGATTGAAATATTTGGTAAAGTATCTACTGAATTTCATCTGTTTCCCAGCCACTTAGAATCCTAGTAGGTAGTACTTTAACTCAATTTGAATAGTTTCAAGTGCGTCGTACGTATGTTCGGACAGTAACTCAGTTGTTTTCAATTCGTAACGTAACTAATTTTACGGCTAGCCATATAAAATTAAAGACAACATGAAAGCTTTGAATGTCATGGTTTATGATGTTCTGCACAACTTTCAACAGTTATTTGGGTTACGTACGACTTATAGGTATTGTAGTTGATAAACCCAGAAGTTTTAAACAAATATCGTCATGGCATTGCATGCAGTTACATGAAAAATTGCTCGACAAATAGAGCGCCATCCATCAATGTTGACTGAAAATTGCCTGTCAAATTTGATAGCAGACCTGCCGAGTGTATTTTACTCAATGAATAGGTACGCTAAATCTGTGTAATGCTATACAGTAGTGTATCGAGGTTTCAGCCGCCCCCTTTTTGGGATTGAATACACGTGGACGAACTTACTTATTAGCATGAAGTAAATCTAGTTAGAATAACGTTCATTTTACAAGAAAAGGAGATTGAAATTACTTAGTCGGCTTAGGGAAAAAAGTTGGCTATAAGGGCGAAGGGAGGGAACCATAAAAGAGTTCCTCACTTTTAATAGTTAAGCTTTCTTTGGTCGTTTATAAGAAAAACAATTAAGTGAAACACACAACATAACATCAGAGGTGTACCTGATAGTACACCCTCGTTTCGCCAGTTATGTTTAAGTCCCATGTAATAGGGGGCGAGCCTATTGCCATCAATCGGGCACAAATTCAAACTCCGGGCGGCTACTGAGAAATCCCAGATGGAAAAACTAAATAACACTTTGCCTGCCCCGGGGATCGAACCCGGAACCTCGTGCAGCAGTGCTCGTGAGCAGTAGTGCTTGCAACCACAAGACCAACGAGTGTGAATGGTTGGTCTTATGAAATAATGATGCATAAACTTTAAAACAAAACGACAGTGTCGAAAAATCCTAATATAATAATTTACTGAAGTCGCACAATTTTTTATATATAAATCATCTATTAGATGCTCCCTGTTAACTCCTTGATAATTTAATAAAAATGTCTCATTCACAAAACTACATCCATAACAAAATCTTAAAAATGTGCAAGAACACGGACAAATTAATGCGAGAGCAAGCGAGTTGATATGATATAATCACAATCGGATCGAGGCTTGTGTAAACAATTAGTAATTTTAAACCAAGTGAAACAAAAAACCTATATGAAACGAAAAACATTTGAAGCGAAGTGCAAACACATTCAAAACAGGAATTCAATTAAACATGGGCTGAATACACTCGCTTTAAAAGAACTCTGCGAGGGTTGCCAGTTTGCCACAGAGAACAGTACTCGTTTACATAAAAAAACATACCAAACTGAACAAAATTACTATTAAAATGAGTACGAACCACTTCGGGAAACTCATTAATATAATTAAGTTGTTACGTGTTCCAGCGCCACGGGGAATAAAAGTAGGTAAGTAACTAGAGGAAAAGTAATATTCTAAGTTATTAAGATTGGATCCTTATATTACGAAGGTTATAAAAACGTGAAGTTGATGACGTAGCTATTAGGGAGCACCTGCTGGGCTGGAGAGGGTTAAGCTTCAACCCTCAGCTTACACAGTTTACCCGAGCGAGAGTTTAACGGCTGGGCCGCTATATCTGATTTTGATTTTTAAATGTTTGTGAAAGTCCAGGGAAGGTTCAAAAAGTGAGTAAATATGAAAAAATGCTCTTGCCCTTAGAAACTATTCCTACATGTCAAACATTTGATCTGCGTCCCGTCGTCGGTACGGTATACTCCTCTCAAATTAAAGAACGTATTGAAATAAAGATTTTGAATCGACAACATATATGTAAAATATTGGGATTATTACGTAAATTAAAGTAATTAATTAAAGTAGACCGGGAAAACTATATAAATAGTATGTAACATACAGGCACGCAGCGCAGTAGTTCAGTTTAAAATGATGAATTTAGTATTTTTTAAATAAATGCATTTCAGTAAGGTAGTTAGGTTAGGTAGTTAGGTTAGCTATAGAATAGGTAAGGTAAGTTAGGTTAGGTTATATATATATACATGTTGTCATTTTAATTCTATCGAACACAAAATGTTTAAATAAGGTCACATTAGAGACTCGCTAAATGAAAAGTAATACTAAGTAGTTATTATTGGTTTGGATCTATTTGTTGTCATCTTATTAAACGTATGTAGGTAGATAAAATTGTCGTGTCAGTGTTTGTAACAAAACTCCTCCGAAACGGCTCGAGCGATTCGTATGAAACTTTGTGTGTATATTCAGTAGATCTGAGAATAGGATGTAAACTAATAAAAACTAAATAAGCCGGGGCAGCTAGTCGCTAATAAATGTTTGAAACGATGTAATTTAATGGGTATATATCAAGCCAAAGATACACGCTCTAGAAGGAAAGCTTATTGCAAGTTAACTGCCTTATGAGGAATCACGACACACCTATTACAACTTTATTGAGCCAGTGATCTGTGTGGCCCAGCCACTGAGCGTTTAACTTATTTATAGCGTTTATGAGATAGGCAGCGAGCCGTGCACTACCAGCCCGAGTTATGCAAATAGAACCTGTCGCCGCCTGCGTCGCCGCATTCGCCCCCACAACTTGACTCATCTTCTAATTACTAAAATATTGAATGTCAACCAAGTTCCATAGGTACATTACACAGTCATTCAAAATGTGTTAAATAGAAAATAGAAACACCGAAATATTTTAGTCATAACGGATCATCATTGACATCGGTGACGGAAAACATCGGGAGGAAACCTGGACTAAAATCGCAAATCCGCCTTGAACTAGCGTGGTGATCAATGCTCGTGCCTTCTCCGTTTGAGAAGAGGGTTTTGCCTTGCAGTGGGACAGTATCAGGTTGGTATTATTTTATAGATAACAAGGCAATGGAATGTAAAAAAAATGTGTAGGTACATCTTAATAACGCAGATATTTATACACAAAAACTAAAATTAAAAACACAATAAACTATCCTACCTAACCTAACAGTAAATTTTATACGTCGTCGAAAAGTTCATTCGCATCTTAGTCAGCTGGTAAGGTGCCCAAAGCCACTTTTAATGGCAATGCTAAGGCCAAAGATAAAGCCAGCTCTTGGGTCACGGCAAGCGTTAACTAAACCTTCAATATCTCTTTGACAAGAAGATAGGTATTGAATGAAATTAAGATTGTTTTTGTTTTTATGGGTATGTAGGTAAATTTTGACCTGGTTGCGTTCTGGTCTGACGAAAACAATGGCATGATCATTAATTTTGAGAGCGAATATTTTCAATGAACCGTTAAAAGGACCACATCAAAGCTGTCAAGTGTGAATAAAACTGAGCTTTAAATTTTACAAGAATATTTGCAGAGCCTTTTTTGTGCCTTAAAAAATCTGTCGAAATCAAAGATCTAAAAATCTTTGATATTAATTATTATTTTTTATTTCATCAAAGAAAGTGACGAAATAGGGTCTTAATTGAGTTTCTGGACAAATATTATTTTCTTGATTTTCTGTGGAGGTCGTTCATTTCCCAGACAGACTTCATCAATAAAAAACAAGTAAATAGCAAATTACTCAATATTGAAATACGTTCTAATCTTACAGCCACGGAACCCCAAAGCGTCATGTCAAATCAAATGGAGAGACAGCTCCTCCATCAAGTGTACGTATCTAGTATGGAACATGAACATGATCGAGCGTTTCACAACACTAGTCAGTTTGACAAGAAAGCTCACCTGTCCGACTACATTACGAGAAATTGTAAATGGCCGCGATCAAGCAACGAGACAAGACGTGTTTATTAGCATGCTGTGCTGTGTATGCGGCACTGGCGCCTGCAAACACTTTCTGATGTACTTAATGATAGTAGAACAGGTGAAGGATTAATGTTGAAAGCATGATTTCTAGTTGAAACAGGCCAATCGTTGATTTCTTATCCAAACGCTTGAATAGGCAAAGTTATTAACCGTAACGTAAATCTTACGACATTCTGATTGACATTGCTGAGAAACTGTTAATAACAGTCGTATATCCAAAAGGGGAGTAGTGCCCAAATCATAAATCAGTCAGTGTTGTCGTTTTTACGGTGTAAAAGCGACCAATCGAATTATACGAATTTGCATCAGGTATTATTCGGGCGTAGCAATCCATTTGTGCTACACACGGTGAAAATATATTTTTCAGCGCATTGAAAATATTTGAATACAAATTCTATGAGCAGGACGTATCTAGAGCTCTATGAGCAAGAAAAAAAGTGAACAAATATTTGAAGCTCCACTGAATAGAAGTCTAGAATTAAAGTTTATTATAGAGCAATCAGGATGATCATGTATTTAACATGTTCAATGGAGTGACATCAGTGTGACCTGACACGGCGTGTGAATAACGAGTTACACTGAATAAATTTCACGCACATCGCTGTATAATACATTATTATTATGGAAATGCGCGGTGAACTCGCTTCGGAGGAGACATGTTCCACAAATGTGTTTTGGCTTCCCCTTGAGGCTGAGCGGTGACACGGGACTGGGAGCGACCTCGACTGCCCAACGAATAAGTATTTTATACACAAACAACAAGATAATACGGTAGGTACATAAGGAATTTTCTTTGAGAATATTTGAAACAAGATTCTTTAAAAAATACAGACGAGTTACATTCAAAGTGGAATACTTTTTTTATTTACAATTCTTTCACTTTCCGACTTATTCAATACGCACCCGTATAGCTAAAAACATTTTAACATGCTAATTAATTATTTTGCTTCAACATACCTAATTTCCGTTTTTCAACTTTTAGTTAATTGTTTGTTTTGTTTATCATATATTTATTGGTCAGAGTACAAAATTATAATGCATTAAGTATGTTATTCCGTATGGCTAAAACATTTTAACATGCTATTATATATTAATAGTGTAGCGTCAACATTATTTTCTTTTTTATCTATTAGGTAATTATTGTTTGTTTATTTGTTTTGTTTAGCATACATTTATTGGTTAGAGTACAAAAGTATAATGTATTAAGATATTATAATGTTAGCAAAGTACCGTAACATCCACTATAGTACCTTCCGTTACCTACTGCAAAAATTAAAATAAACAAAAACTATGTAGATCGCAACGCGAGCCTTGGGACAACCTTGAAACTGCAAACCACACCGATTAGGATTAGCATACAGGCAGTTGCTGATACCATCCTCATAATTCCCTGTTCCGGCGCCCATTAGTCGAATGATAGCGGATCTATTCAGTGCGGAAACCCAAGCAATGAGTAATGAGCACTTAGCTTAATCTATGCTACATTAATAGGTACAGCTCGAAGCTCAACTAGCAACAAACTTTCAAAAATAAGTGCGTTACATTTTTAAAAAACATCTATTTCCGAATGGATATAGATAAATAATAATAAATAAAAATATATTCCACAACTTTTTCACACAACGCTATTTAGTCTCAAGTTAAGCTTAAGAGCTTGTGTTATGGGTAATAAACAGCTGATAAACATACTTATATTTCTAAATACATACATATTATAGATAAATTACAACCAGACAGAACAAATGATCGTGCTCATCACACAAACATTTGTACTGAGTGGGAATCGAACCCACCTTCGTTATAGCAGTCAGGGTCACTAACTACTAGACCAACAGGCCAGATGACTTTTAAAAAAGTAACGCAATGCACAAACGCTACAACATAACGTTACAAACTTATCTTTGTAACGCTATGGTTATTTAGATCTGTTATTTAAAAGTTGATAAAAAGCAATGAATTTTTATCTGTTATTTGCTTAAACACTAAAATGCAGTTTTCTCAACTATCAATGTTTGTAAGCTTTTTTCTAATGTTATAATAAATAAAGCAAGTATACTCAAAGATGAAATGCGAAGCCCGCTAAGGTCATGCCTACTAAGCATTTGTTACAGTTCACGATATCAATCATGTTTTACTGCCAGACTTCACTTATATAACGTTGAACATATTTTAATGTAGTAGGTAACTATAATACCAAACGTTCAATATGATGAATAATAATGATTGGTGATTTAAATTGTAAAGTGCAAATCAAATTGGAGTGTCTGTTTACAATATCGGGATGAATGGCCAGACATTTACGTAAAATAGATTAGATTTTTGTTTGTAAAACGATAGACTAAACACACAAACTATTAGAACTGAGAACTTTGTATATACAGGGCAAGACAGTAATAATTGTAACAACTTGATACAGGAACCAACACTTTAGATATCACCAAATTACCACTTAGAAATGCATGATAATTATAATGAACTTGCCCCTGACACATTGGCAAAACAATATGTTTTATTGTACACATATTAAATACAAGAATAAAGGACATGTTTATGAAGTTGCACAAAGGGCGGCCTTATCGCTTAGAGCGAGCCAGACAACCTTTGGGCAGACAAAATGTCTTGAATGTATTGTCGAGCAAGTTTCTCACTGTGGTATCATTGTTAGCAAATAAGATAGCGTTGTCTAACACCCTACCCCACCCCTTTGCAATTAAACTCCTATAACTTACAGTAATCGTGTTCAGGAACATTTATTAAACAGGATGAAGGCAATAATAAGCATCGAACCATAACAAATCGCACCTAATTCTACCTACAAGTTGGCCGATTGATTTATACAAACCAGATGCTACAGGCGTAGTTACGACGCAGTAAATAACCATACTATCTGTCAAATAATATGTTACTGACTTACTACACTCTTTTGCAAAAAAAACGGGCACCTAAGGAAATTTACATTCTAAGGTCGATTTTAGTTAATTAAATGAAATTTATTTCTTTGACGTAGTCTGTATACTTATAATCGTATAAATTAATGCGCGTGAAGTGAATTCGAGCAATTAAAAGAAAAAAAAAACGATGGATTCTTTAAAATCGATGTACACGCCCAAACAATAAGAAGTGGTCGGCAATAAAGACAAGTTTTTTTTTTACTTTTATTAATTAAATAAAGTTACAAATATAAAAACCTAATAACGAGTGAGACCTCCTCTTGCCAAAATCACAGCTTGAATCCTTCTGGGCATGCTTTCCCCGATGTTTTTAATAACGTTTTGAGGAATACGTTCCCACTCTTCTGCAATGACTCTTTTTAGCTCCCTGATGTTTTGTAGAGCAGGTTGCACTGATCTTACCCGTCTCTTTAGAACATCCCACACATGCTCAATTGGATTGAGGTCAGGACTTCGAGCTGGCCAATCTAAACGACGGATCCCAACTTCTCGCATGTACGCTTCCACGTCGCCAGAACGGTGCGGGCGAGCATTACACTTGCATTGAGCATTGCACTTGGGGAAGATTCCATTTTTATGGACGATAGTCCATAAAAATGGAATCTTCCCCAAGTGCAGTCAATGTGGGTTGTGCATATGGAATTAGGAATTCCATTATGTACCGGTGTGCATTTAATGTTCCATTTTCTATGAAAACTAACTCCGTACGCTCCGTCGAATTAATTGCTGCCCAAAACATAACGGAGCCTCGGCCATAAGGAGTGATTTCTTCGAAACACACTTCCGCATAGCGTTCCCGTGGTCTTCGCAGCACTCGCCGGCGTCGGTCCTCTCCACACAAAGAGATTCTAGCTTCATCAGAAAACAATACTTTATTCCAGTCCTCCAGAGTCCATGAAGCACAGTTCCGAGCAAACTGAAGTCGAGCAACACGGTGCTCACGGAGTAATTTAGGGCCCCGAGCTGGGCGGTAACTCTTGATATTGGCAGCCAAAAGCCTCCTCCTGACCGTCCACAAGCTAACTTCTACTCCTCTTACTTCTTCAAGGCTCTTCTTCAGGTCCACACATGACGCCTTACGATTACGCAACGCCTGACTCACCAAAAAGCGGTCACCTCTTGGTTCTGTGCATCGTTTTCTTCCCGAACCGGGTCTTCTTTTGACCGAACCAGTCTCTTGATACCGTTGCCAAGTCCTCTGGACAGTTGAACGACTCACATTTAGCCGCTGAGACACGTAAGTTTGCGAACAACCTACTTCAAGTAGGGCTATAATTTTACCGGCCCTTATCGCTTTATCACTCATATCAAAAAGTGGTATTTAATGTAAAAAGAAAGATTAAATTGTTTAATTTGCAGAAAATATCCAAAAAGTTTTAAAATATCGTAATCAGTTAAAAATCGTTTCAGTAATTCGCGCCATTAGTAAAGCAATTTTAGAATAATCCACTATAATCATTATTTTTCTTATAATAATTTCAAATTTTAAATTTAGAACGTATCGAATCATGCTAGGATGCTTCAAAAAACATGCCAATACATCGTCAAATTAACAAAACCTATTTCTTGTTCTTCTTCATTGAAGTAGAGAAAAAAATCTAAAGTGCCCGTTTTTTTTGCAAAAGAGTTTATAATTATGTTACGTGTTCCTGAATTTGGCGATTGGTCGCTAACTATGTCGAACTTCTATAAGTAAAGGACCAATTTCGTATACTAATATGATACCGCTACAATCAACGGCGTTAGTTGTGGTGTTGCAATTATCACCTGGTTTAGTTAGTGACTTAAATGGATAATCATCTGCCTAGCGTTTTCCTAACTATGACGGGGTTTGCTTCCAGTTTATCCGAATGCAGCTGAATTCCGTGTTTAACATAGATCGACTGCTCTTCGGAGCTCCACAACCCAGTTATTGTGCCACACTATACTCTTCAGTGAAACTGGTTGCCAGACTTTCGGGCTACTACCTGTAACGACTGTCAAAGATTTGCAAATGTCAGCCGGGGACCAACGGCTTAACGTGCTATCTGAGGCACGAAGGAATCGAATTGCGTAGATGGGTTTTTAGTTTAATATGTAATGAAACTAAAAACCCATCTCTCAAGTTTTGTTTGATGGATTTCTTACGTTAAACTGTTTAAAATCATGATTTATATCTAGCCCAATGAGGTTTTTTTTAATAAAAAAGTGACTTATCTACTTAGGAAAAATCTCAATGAGCCAGACAGAAAATGATAATCCTTATCGTTATTAACATCGAATGAAATAAAAATATACGTAAAAAAAAATTAAAAAGGACGAAAATATTAACACTGGAGATTCAGGATCGTGGCCTGAACTCATGGTGTGCACATTAGCGGATCATAGACACTTCCATCCCTTGTCTTGTCTTGGCTTAATTTTTTTTTAAGCTTACACTGGAAAAGATAGTGCCAAATTAAAGCATAACGGTTTCACAAATGTATCGCACTGCTCACGTCTGTCAAACTATTGTTCAACATGTCATAATGTTGATCGGAAATCTATTTTGATTTAAATGGCGCCCAGTTTATACAACGTCGTTTGATTAATTTCAAACAAAAAGCTTTTATGCCTTCAGTATGATGGACGTGGCCTTCGACAATATTTATAAGTGTGTCTATTAATCTTCAGGGTCAATCTATGGATATGGCCCTTCAAAGTTTTCAATGTCTTTTTAATTATTGTTTTTTAGTTTCACCTATGATTGATACTCAATATTATTATCTTGATTGCTTTCCGTATGTATTTATTTATTTATTTATTAAAACTTTATGCACTAGTAAAAGACACTGTACAAAGGCGGACTTAATGCCTTAGGCATTTTCTACCAGTCTACCTTAAGGTGATGCAGAGACAGAACATGGTAGGCGCAAGAGGATGACAAAAAACTATAAAGACAAATCAACAATAATCTATTCTATATACTTATAATAAATCTGTAGAAGTAAAATTTCTGTACATTGAAAATATCAAAAAAATAAATAGCAGGGGGTGTTACTAGACCGACAGCGAACCCAAAAATATGATTAAAAAAATTTTTGTCTGTCTGTCTGTCTGTCTGTCTGTCTGTCTGTCTGTATGTTCAGGTATCACGCAAAAACTACCGGTTCGATTACGATGAAACTTGGTATACTTATTCTTTAATATCCTGGGCACAACACTGGGTACTTTTTATCCCGGAAAAATATATACAATAAAAAACAAACTTAATTTTGCGGTTCGACCCCTAGACCCGACTACTGTACCAACCGCAAATAATAAGTTTGTCGTAGGTTACGTC
The DNA here is from genome assembly GCA_921972225.1 of Euplexia lucipara. Taxonomy (NCBI): domain Eukaryota; kingdom Metazoa; phylum Arthropoda; class Insecta; order Lepidoptera; family Noctuidae; genus Euplexia; species Euplexia lucipara. Next base: position 10,287,585 of record OV179149.1, read on the forward strand.
ACCCGCAGTGGAGTTCACCAAGGGGCGCTGCACACGGCTAAGATATTATGATATTTTATCTTAAGATACAATATCGCTCGCCATACAGTCAATGGACTATCACACACTACGAAGATAATTATGTACATTGAATATATATTCAAAATTAATATTGGAGGATGATTGGTGATCGATACTGATGCCAAAAATGCAATCAGTAAATGTTTTGTCTGTCTGTCTGTCTGTATGTGCACGCATAGTTCAATAACTATTATAGGGATTGGGATTGACTTGGTACGGTTGTAATCAATACGCCTGGGTAGGTTGATCTTAGTCTCAGTTGTTTTACACATGGTCAGTTGTACGGCGCTCTTTCCCGGGTCAGTAGTACCAGAAATCTTTATGCATACATACTGGAAGGATCAACTTTGAAAGTAGTCTATCTGGAAGTATTATGCTAAAATTATTACGTTTGTATATCAACGCACAGCCCAAACCGCTGGTATTAGAGACATGAAACTTGAAGGGGACTTCTTAGTAATAAGTATCCACTAAAACACGATTTTTGAAAATTCAACCATTAATGGGAAAACATAGGGGGCGGAAGTGCGACATCCACGCGGGCGAAGCCGCGGGCAAAAGCTAGTTTAAAATAAATACATAGATACATACATATTATAATAATATAACATCCAAATACAAGCGATGTCAAGAGAAAAAAAAGATATATTACTGGAGAAATACTAATCTGCTAACTTAAGTTCAAGATAAGTTTGCCAACTCCTTGTGAATGTGCTCACGTGCCATCACTTTAAACGTGAACAAACTGGTTGCCATCCTGATGTTCAGAGGTAGCGCATTCCAAAGAAAAACCGCCTGGACGAAGAATGAAGAGTGAATGAAACCAGAACGGTGAGAAGGACATCGTAGAAGACGATTATTTGTGGAACGAAGATTCTTATCGTGTGCCGAACACAAATAGTTAAAATGAGAAGTCAGATATGTTGGAGACGTGGGCTTGTGAAGTATAGAAAATAAGGTTATCAAAGCCCTCAAGGCTCTGCGCTGACGAATAGGTAGCCATTTTAAAAGTGATCGATGCGCGGAAACGTGATCGTACTTGCGTAGATTGAAGACGAATCGAATGCAGTTATTAAGAAGTCTGTCTAGTTTATTGAGGAGATCTGCATTCAGGTCAAAGTAACACACATCAGCATAGTCAATTATGGGAAAGATAAGTGCCTGTACAAGCATTGCCTTAATGTGTGGAGGAAGAAGATTTTTTAAACGATAAAGAGACCGCAACGTTCCGGTGACCTTTTGACTGATGGTTGTAACCTGCTTCCGCCAGCCAAGGCAATTGTCAACGTGCAAACCAAGATCCTTGACATCGGAGCTAAACGGGATGACAGTGTTGTCAAAAACGACCGGTGGTACAGTAGAGCTTATCACCTTTCTCATGCTATGAGGGCTCCCGACAATGATAGCCTGACATTTAGAAGGGTTAACCGCTACCCCGAAACGATCAGACCAGTTTTTTATATTGTCTAGATCCCGATTTAGCTCCCCGATTGCGAAAGATAGGTTGTCAACACTTGCCTGGCAGTAGAGTTGCAGATCATCGGCATAAAGATGATACGCACACTGAAGTTCAGTGGTTATAAGATTAATAAAAATAGAAAACAAAAGAGGAGATAAAATACCGCCTTGAGGGACGCCAGTTACAAGATCACACGAGCTGGAAGAAGAGTCTCCAGCATGAACTGATTGCTGACGCCCCTGAAGATAAGAAGCGAACCACCCCAACACCTCGTGTGAGACCTTCAGATAGGAAAGGATGGATAAGAGGACTTCGTGACTGACGGTATTGAAAGCATTAGAAAAGTCGATTAAAACTAAAACAGAAACTTTAGTTTCTTCCATTCCTCGCCTTGTGTCGTCAGTCACTTTAAGGAGAGCTGAAGTGGTGCTGTGGCCGGGCCTGAAACCAGACTGAAATGGACTGATGAGGGAATTATGGTGAATGAAATGAGAGAGCTGCTTATAAACGCATGCTTCGAGGATTTTTGAGAGAAAAGGAAGGATGGAAATTGGGCGAAAATGACAGGGAAGAGTAGGATTAGAAATCTTGGGCAGTGGTCGAACATGTGCTTTGCCCCATAGGGAAGGAATAGAACCGGAGTACAGGGAGAAGTTTACGATGTGGGAGATTGCAGGAAGGAGTGGATTAAGAGCCGTCACGATCATATGGCGACTGATACCATCACAACCCACAGCCTTAGATTTAATGGAAAGGATAATCTTTTTGATCTCACACGGGTCGACTGGGGTGAAGACAAAAGGTGCAATATTGGGACGCGTCAGACCTGCAAGATAGTGAAGCGTTTCAGATTGAGTTAGATTATCTAGTGTGGAAACAGTGGAGAAATGGCGATTTAGATCATCCAAGCCAATCGTGTTAGGGAGGTCTGAATGTCGCGATTTGCCGATACCTAAAGTTCCAAGGAACTTCCAGATATCGGCAGGAGCAGAAGAAGAGATATTATCGAGAACGTGGCGGCGTTTAGCGTTGCGTATCATCTGATTACACCGATTCCTAGCAGTCTTAAAAAACGTCCAATTTTCCTCAGACCGCTCCTTCTTAAACTTCCGGAACGCGCGATCCCTTCGTCGCATTGCCATCCGAATCCCCCTATTCATCCATGGTGCGGGTGGACGCTTAAGTTTTATTCTCTTTATAGGAGCATGAGTGTCAAAAAGCGTGACCACAACTTTATTGAAGAAACAGACTTTGTCGTCAACTGTCACGGCTTCCTCCAAGGGTGCCCAATCAATGTTTAAGGCATCTTGCAGCAGTTTTTCACAATCCATCCGGGCAAAGGCACGCCTGTACTGGAAGATAGGTTTAGGTTTAGGAGGTTTTAGGATATAGGACAGGAAAATAAGGTCATGGTGAGAAAAGCCAGGCGCAACATACTGGCCATGTGAGGAGACTAGGGAAGGATTAGAGGAGAGGATCAGGTCGAGCCAAGTATCATCACCAACTATATTATGATGAGTAGGTTGGAGAGGCAAAACATGGAGACTAGCTGACTCAACCAGATGTAGGAGTTTACAGGACCGAGGGGAATTATGAGCAAGGAGGTTGGTGTTGAAGTCCCCCATGACTATGTGATGTGAATACTCCGAACCCAAAGATTCTAGGACCGTTTCGAATTCAGTGAAGTAATCAAGGGAAGGGGGGCAATAGACGACGCCAAGGACGGTTTTAGCTCCTTTGACACAAACCTCTAGAAAAAGAAACTCGGCTGAGTCATGAGAAGAAGAAGAAGCTAGAATTTTGAAAGGGAAATCACTCCGGAGATATATAGCAACACCACCCCCTCTCTTGCCGATTCGGTCATTCCGTAGAAGACTAAAACCAGGGAGAGGGTAAGTGGTGGAAAGTAGCTCAGGTTTGAGCCATGTCTCAGAAATCAGGACGGCATGAACGTTGTTGTTATTGAAGGTGTCGTACAGTTCGTTGTAGTGACTGGGTAAGCTTTGGGCATTGATGTGGCAGACGTTAAACATATGTTCAGAGTTATTGAAATTTTGACGCAAAATGTCGCCGAGAGTGTCCGTTGCAGATGCAAAACTGTTATCGTCACAAGTTGCAGTAGAATTATTAGCAGAATAAAAAGTTTCGTCATCAGAATTTGACATATATAAATAAATACAATAAAAAATAATAAATAAAATAGATACTAAAGTTATAAAAATATACAATAAATAGAGTAAGCGGAGGACAAATACGACGGTTGCCAGCTAACATTTTTAAAACAATCATGGGAAGAAAACTACATACAATTACAACAGTCACCAGAAAAAAAAACAATTTTAACACAAACCAAACATTGAAATTTAGAAATATAAACGTAGACTGAACAAAAAATAAATAAATCAAATTACCATGCAGTATTCGGAACGCACTTCAAGTTAGCGTATCCGATCTATATATATTATCTATGCCAAGCTTGTTGACATTGACAATGACAATATGGACAAGCAATAATTATTTTTAACATCATGGGTTAACGAGGGTAAGCCTACAGCAGTATCGCATACTCGAAAACGCTTAGGTACCAAAAACAAAACAACCCAGTAATTAACTAAAACTAGAGTAATTAACTAAATGAGATGAAAATATTACCAGATTATCACACAGCGTAATATTGCAACGGTAAGTCTGGTGCAATCATTCTTAATATTGAAGTGAAAACAATAAAAGTGTACCTATTGAGAAAAATGACTACATTATCTTGTCTTATTTTTCAGCCTGTCTCCTGGTGCTTCAGTCCTGGGATACTTCACTAGCAACGGACTGAGTTCATCAATGGATGAGATCTTGTGCTTACTTCCGTCGGGTGCCTTAATCATAATGACGCCATCCTGAGTCCAGCAAGACCGCATACTAAAATGCAGCCTCGCTTTGGCAAAGACCGATTGCCGGGTTCTAGTCAGAAACTCCTTGACTGAAATGGATGAACCCTTTAGTCCCGTCTTAGCTCTCCAGACTGCTGTTTTCACGTCGTAGCTATCAAACTTGACCAGAATGGGCCTATGATGGTCATTGCTGACTGCTCCAAGTCGGTGACAGACTTTAACTGAGGTTGCACCAATTGTGTTCAAGCCCAACTTCTTGTTGATGACCTCCAGGATGACTGCACTGCTTACTTCACCATCAGCCTCAGCAATGCCTTGAAAAATCAGTGCTTTACGTCGCTGCCTGGTTTCTAGACCGTCAACCTGTCTAGCACACTCGCTGATCTGTCTCCGGAGTAGGCTGAGCATACTGAAGATCAGCTCCCTGAATGTGCGAAACTCATCAGCAACCCTGGCCACTGTATCTTTGTATTGTATTCTTAGGTGGTAATATCCTACTTATCCTACTAATATTATAAACGCGAAAGTTTGTTATACAATTATAAATAAGACCATTATGGACCCTGTCAGGCACATGGACCCTGTCACAGGAAAAGGGTAGGGGGGAGGTAGGTACTACAGCTACACTAATTCTGCCTAACCCTTCAGACAGACAAGGAATACAGGCTCAATGGTTATGTTTTCTAGTTTTACTTGTTGAAGAATAAGAACGCTTGCATAAAATTCATTGAAGTGGAAGTTATTTAGTCTAGTATTGTCCATGACAGCTAAATTGACTTAGTCGATAGGTTTTCTCCAGTCGAGTTCAATAAACTCGGCATGATAAATATTGGTATGGTACGGCGTAAAAATATTAGATTTAAGCCTAGGCGTCTAGCGTCCTACGTGATTTGTGTAAAAATGGGGTGCGATGGGACTATAGATATTCTGACCCTTAAGCTGAACTAGACTTGGCGGCTGAACTGCAAGGTAGTTTTATTTCTCATAAATACTAAAACAATAACGACTATATTTAGAAAAAATTATTGACAAAAATAGTTTTATTGCTGGTTACAGTAATGCAAACGACAAGTTTTATGTATAAAGAGCGCTCCTGATGTGTTTTTAACGAGATGGCTATAATTATGAAACTATGTAAATAATTATTATTATGTACAAACACATGAAAGTTTCACAAATAGATGAACAATAAACGCTCCGTTTTATTGCGTTTTTATATGCTACAATTTCTTAATACCGCCGTCCTTCTAATCTTGGATTCGTTCCGACTTACAATTTCACGTCGGATTTATCTTGGTAATAAACTTCACAAGCCTATGGAACCTATTAGTCGACATACAATGTAGCTCACTATTATCTAACAGCTCTGATTTACATATTTGTGTCCAAGACATGTTCTACATTTGAGGGTAGATTGAGGGATATGCCAAGTTTGTTTAGACGGCAAGGATGACGTAAGCTTCGCACGCGAGCACAGCAACCCTTATTATGTTGGAGTGAGGCATAATAAGCGGGCCCCACGGTGGGCGCCAAGAGGGCAAGGCTACGACCTCCGGACGGTTTGAAACTACGCGGTGAAATCGTGCAGATATTTAAATCTAATTTATAAGGCAACGACTTTACATGGTAACTAAATTCAAGTTTAAGTTCTATATTTAGGGACCATTCCCTCATCAGTTTCTGTAATTACTCATACTTATTATAAACGTTATTATTTAATTACTTCTCTTTCGCATCCTATAAATAGTACCTACCTACATAAAAATATAAAGTGCCAAAGCGGACATCTGCTTTGGCACTGTTGTGACAATTTCCAAAACATTTTTATTGTCATTTATAGTACCTACTCCTAGGGCTATATTCTACGAGTCACAACACACCACTTTCATAAATTTGATGACCAGTTTAATTCTGGTTTCTATCTCTTCAATTCAAAAACGTAGTAACAATTTTTATTCAGTAGGAAATGAATACGCACGATTTTTAACGGTACTTCTTGGGGACATTTTGGTAGATTTTTTTACTTATTACGATTATGAGCTAGAACCTTCGCCGTGTGTCAAGGTCAAGACTACGAAACTAACATATTGCGAGCTGAACAACCTTAAGTGAACACAAATGTCTGGTTTTATTGCTACGTCGAGTCGCACGATGAACTTCAATCGATATGTAGGTGAGGTACTGTCCGTGCCTGGATACCTACGCTTGAACATTTTATTGCGGAAAATTATTTTGTAGCTACGCGAGCGCCCCAATCAACTTTTCAACTATGTTGTTCTTGTTGGTACTACTCCTAAATATTGGCCAAAAGTAAGATTAAATGTCACTGACCTGCTGCCAAACGTGATAAGGAAACCGATTAGCGACGAGAGCTGATGCGATGGTATGCGCCGTGGGCAGAAGGATGCCGAAGGCCGCGGCGACAGGGGCTCCGACCGGTAGCAGTGCATACGCTGCGAAAACGGCCCACACCACGTGAGCAGCGCCTTCTGCAGCCGCACCAGTGCTCCAGGCTGGCAGCGTGGCGGCCAGAGCGACGCCACCACCAGCCAATGCCAACCAGCACGCTCGCGGTAATCGCCTCTCCGGTGCCACGCCGGCGCGACCGCACCACCACGCTAACCCGCTGCATAATAGTGCGTGTGCGGTCAAAACGCCGACCTGAACAAAATAATAATTAGAGGTTAATAAGGTCTTTATTTTTATAGCCAATCACAAGAATCCATTTGCAACACTAAATACTACAAAAAGCAAATAGCTTCTTAGTCGACAGCAATAAAATATTGCATAGACCCGCCATAACCGTTGATTTTCATTCCAGTTCCGTGGTGGAACTGGAATGCTAACTCTAAAAACATATAATCCTTTCTTATTGAGGCATATTATACGTCACAGCTGAAAACCTTTCAAAATAAGCAGCAATACGAATAGAATTTATATTGCACTTGAATCCAGGGATTCTGGCATCGGTCGCGACATACTAACCTATTGTTTTCAACGACTTTGAATTGCACTGCGTGACTGTTATTTTACTTTATTTACCTCAAGCTCCTCGAGCATTAACACAATCTAGAAAGAGTAGTTCAAGGTTATATTTTTGTAAACACTATTAATACCTATACATGATATAGAGATTTTCGGTTTCATTGGTAATGAACAAGAACTCGGCTAAATATGATACCTTGGATTACTCCAATCTTTTATAGGTCTTATGAGTTTTCCACTAAATGTAGGGTTACCTTAGGAGTAAGGGGGGAAAGTTAGGCCTTTTACAAGTTATTGTCAACATTTACTTTTGCAATTGTGTAGACATAAATCATAACCTTAAAGACATTTTTTTAATAATCGACTAATTAGAAAGCTTTACTTAAAACTTAATTGTCACGTGAGTGTACGTTTCCTCTAAAAGACGCCACTTTACGTAAAAGTGGTGTCTTAGAGGAAACGTACACTTAGCAATAAACGTATACGAGTTATTGAATAATAAAGAGAGGATGCAACTAACAAATAAATAAATCTGTCTCACTCACACTCTTGCACGTCAGCAGTGCTAGTTCGAGAGTGCCGTGAATTGCACTTGTTACTTTTCCATTTGTTATGCATTACCTCACTGTTTTATCAAATTCTCGTGTTGTTTAACAAAGTGTCAGCAGAGCTTACCTGTGGAGCCCTTCGCCAGCCACGGGTGGCATCGACAGCGGCGAGAGCGGCGGCCAGCAAAGCCCATAGAGCCAGCGCCGAGCCGACGGAGGTGCGCTGCAGCTTGCACGCATAGCGCGCATACAGCTCCTCCAACTCGGCTGACTCGAACCGCCGCCGCGCCACCAGCCGGGACAGCGGCCCGCGCGCCGACATTGCCTTCACCGCATGGTCCATGCCGCACGCGCTGCCTCACCTCGCCGCTGCGCGTAACACCCCCCTTCTCTTCATCTAAAACATAAATTATTGTTTTACTGTTAATGTTTAACATTCTATTTAGAAATCCTTAAACACAGCTTTAGCATTCTTTAAGAAAAATGTTATAGCATTATTAATTAGAACCACATGTATTGAGAATGGCAAATACTATAAACATAGGTTTAATTCGAAAAAGATGCGAATTTTCAATAGTCATATAACTTTAATGGAAAAAGTAGGAGTGTTATTATATACAAAAAATATTATAAATTCCGTACACCTACGTCGTGTTATCTTAACGTATTACATACTTCAAAGTGTGGGAGTTATAAACGATAATCTTAGAAAGAAATATAATTTTGTATCAATAAACCGATCGTATCACGTTCCAGCTACCATAAATCTCGAATTATTAAATTAGTAGGTGTCTTCATAATAGAAATAAAAAATAACAGCCAGAAAGATTCCAAAAAATATATATAGGTATGAATTCCTTTGAGTTTAGTAAACGCAAAAGAACCTAATTAAGCAAGTAATAAAAATGTCAATGATTAGAACATATTTTACGTAGGTGGGTTCTCAACCTACTTGGTTTTTGGTACCGTTAATTTACGGTATACCTAACATGAGTCTTTTGGAATATTAGTTTTTAATAAGGATATACAGAGGTTTTATTGAATTTCTACTGAATTCTGAATCAGAAATACTGCCCAACAGGGCAACAGCGAAGTAATGTTTCAAAGCCGCCCCAGGGTATTGTAGTAAGTTAACTCGGGCCGATGCGGAACATCACGTGAAGCTTTTAAAGTACGATCGAGTGGAGTTTGCCAGACAGCTCCTAAGTGTTCTTGGCTTTTAAAGCAAAGTGAAGTATCAAAAGTCTTGGTCGTCGCTTAATCTATTAAAGTCAAACCACAGTAATAAAATAACAAACATTATGTTTCAGATGTCGCAGTAAAAAGGAACATTTACGAACGATTCGAAATAAGCTGAATATAATGGATTGTTTTTGGTGGTTCATGTGCTACAAGTTTAACTTGAGCTCTACTTACTACCGCTTTTGAGATAATTATTATATGAGAACTAGGTTATCTGACAGATGAAAACAATTATCTTCCGATTGTTACCATACTGTCGATTTCAGATTGCACAATAGTAGCTTATATTGTTAATTATTTAGGCGAATACGCAGAACGTTGCCGTTAATTAGTATACCTCGAAACTAGGCGACAGTAAATAAGTCAATTATAGCTCTGCTTTGATCAACTCAGACGACTACTTGGATTAACCACGATTCTACTCGAATGTATCAATTGTACGACAAAGCAAGTGTCCTTGGATAACACGATTAGGGTCGAATTGTCGTAATATTAAGCGAGGCGAGGCGTGTAAAACTGACAAAAGGGCAAATTCTCTTGTGTTCAAAGGGTAAACGAGTCCCGTTCACCGCAAGACCAGCAATGGAAAAGCTTAAAGGTGCTCTATAGCCTGCGGTTACGCCACGGGGACACCGCACATACACCAACCGTGGCAGGAATGAGCCTGGGCTTCAGAACCCAAACAGCATATTTAATGCAGAGTTAGCAGAAACATGCTCAAATAGAAGAGGATAAAGGAGCATAAACATTCAAAGAAAGCTGTCGTTTAGTCAACTATTCTCCCAAGTCCTTTGTAACCAAAACAAAGTCCTTAATTTGCTCTTGAACTAAGAAAGTTCTAAGAATAGCACAACTTGGGAAAGCCTACTTAATAGATTAGCTGTAATCACTGTGTCCCACTTAGTTGTAAGAAAACTATTACGTAGTTTTTAGGGTAATCCTTGTTTTATTAACCGACTTTCAAAAAAGGAGGAGGTTCTATGTTCGTGTGTATGTATTTTTTTTTTTTTTTTTTTATGTATGTTACCTGATTTCTCCCCCATTTGTGGACCGATTCTCGAAATTCTTTTTTTATTCGAAAGAGTATACTCCCGAGGTGGTCCCATTTTAATTTGGTGAAGATCTGGTGCTGATCTTCGGAGATATGCAACGGAACTCTTCAAAAATAGACGGCAAATCTGTCGTGATTGCTGGAATCGCTTGGATGTTTATTGTTTATACAACATCATGACGTATCATCACGCCTGGTATGCTCTGAGGGGTACGCAGATGTGTACAATATACCTAGATTTCGACAGTTAGGTATGTTAATTTTCATTTATTAGGGATAAGTGGATAACCCTATTATCATGACATGTACTGTTACAATTAACAATATAAAATAAATATATAGCAAATATTTGTATGGGAACCACTAAAAATGAAAAAATAAAAAACTTTTTTGCAAAAAAATTAAACCGACTTCAAAAAAAACACTAAACGGTGTAAAATAACTCTAAATTCGGAAGTCGGTGGCCCATCATGAATAAGACAAAACCACCAAAGCCACAGACTTCCTAATTTAGAGTTATTTTACACCGTTTAGTGTTTTTTTTGAAGTCGGTTTAATTTATTTGCAAAAAAGTTTTTTTTGATTGTAGAAAAGAACGATGAACGCGGATTAAATTAGTCTCCGACACGGGCGGCTAGACGAGTCGCGCGCGGAGACAATCAAATTAGCATAATCGAGTCGCGCGCCTGCATCCGATAGCTAATGAACCACGATACCGATGTTGAAATTTTTATAGTACAATTACTACGTGTTGGTGTTCCACGCTACTGTTATGTAATGTTGAACTCGATACAAGACTTACCGTTAGTCGTGTTAGAAATGTCTATTTTAGTGTATTGAGATTATACGTGGGATTTTTTATAAATAGTATGCATTTGAGCATTTCTAGACTTGCATACAATGTATTGAACTTGTTTTGTTTACATCGCATTTAGAATAATTTTATGAGCAGCCAAGATTGTCCAAAGTACTTGTATGTATTCTCGTACCCTATCTATAACAAAGTCTATAATCTGAAAGGGGTAGGAAAATAAAGACAATTAACGGTAGCCTTTTCAAATACCACGTTTGTTTTCCTAGGAAGGTAATCTGAGCCCCTCAATCAGAATGTCAGCCGTCGTTGCTTGTGAAGACTTGGCAGCTGCACAGTGTGGCGCGCTACGCCAATACTTTATGACCAACGTAACACGTGGTAGACCGATACGATATTTTCATGGAAGAGGCTATTCATAAAGAATCTCGGAAAACTATATTGTGTGCAGGCATATTTAACACAAGGTGGTTTATTATTTCACACTCTAGGTAATTTACGAAATTGTTCATGGCATATGTATAGAATGTAAGAGCTCATGGAAGGTGTACAAAATATTGCAATTCGGCATCTGAATCTTCTGAAACGCCTGAATGATTAATTGTTAATTCCAGAGCCGTTGGTAACCTAGCTAAGCGAAGAAGAAATGTCACGGTGAGTGCAACACTAATGATGTGCATGGGAGTCATCAATTGCTTAAGAATACATCTAAATTCTCTTAAACTTTCATCAATTCAATAATAAATGGGTGCCTCATTTATTTAAAGCTTCTTAAATGTGAGATAACACGAACATTCTAAGCGGGTCCCAAACAAATGCGACCATTTTCGTCTGGCAATACAACCCAATTAGAGATAAAACGCGGCGCAGACGTCCATTACGTAGGAAATTTCTTTATCTTTATTGAAATAAACATGTTGTCAGGAAAGGGCCTGATATGCTTTTATGAAATTCCCTGTGTTGTGGTTATTGATAGGAGCGAACGGGCTTAATGGAAACAAATACAGCTGTGTTTTAACGATGTTATCTAAATTGCTAGGTTCTAGAGAAATTAACATTCAGAAAACCAAACAGCATCGACAGCAATATAAAAACTGGACTGAAGACATATAGAATAGTAAGTAAAGGTCGGTAACAATAGAAAAAGTTCGTAATTTTGTCTCATTAGCGACATTTGAGCTCACAACAACGTTTAATTAGAAAAGAACTAGTGTATAACCTAATTAAATCTAACTAAAGGTTGTACGATAAATGCTTTACATAATATCTGTAATGATTAAATTTTATTCATGTGTTTGACAACGAAGCAATCGTAAAGTTGAAAAAGGCCGACGGGTAATACACGACGAGGATGAGAACAAATAAGTTAGAAAACAGTTTCCAACCGCGGGGAATATGGTTGGAAGAGGGGAAGGGGGGTCACGGTCGCCAGGTCAATAAACCCAGGCAAAGCTGTGGCGAATAAAACGCGCCGCGACGCCAGCCGACGACGACTCGAGCCCCCCACGAGCCGCTCTCATGAATTTCAGTCAATGAAAGCGCAGGTTGCGGCCAAACACACCTTTATTACGATCGCCAGATCCGGTGCATTCGTGGTTTGAAATTGCTTTCCGTTGACTCATAATGCCTATATGTATTTGACCGCATTTGCTGCGTATCTACAGGTAGAAAAGACCGGGCGGCATGTTGGATCAGGCACAGTGAAGGGTTCCGCAGTCAGGACGAATAATATTACTGATTTAATTCAAGAAACTTTGAATTACAAAGTTCTCTGCGGTTGGAACTTTATAAGCGCACATCTAACGAGTTATTGACTTACTTAAAAAAAATCACTTAGGTCACATAATTTTAAATATGGGAACCAACAATAACATTCGCTAATAAGCAGACCAGTAATGATTGTTTTATATCATCCAGTATACTTGTAATTTTACCACACGTTTTTTAGCGATAGATGTCAAAGTCAAAGTCAAATCATTTATTTCAATTAGGCCTGAAAACAGGCACTTTTGAACGTTATACTTACAAATAAATTAAATTAATATGATTCTAGTTGCACATTCCAAAAGGTAGTTTTGTATGGAGAAGAATGTGCAAGAAACTCCATACTTACTCTTTTAAAATAGATTTTACAATATTTGTATACATAATCAGATTGTATGTGAGGACGATGTACCATGAGAAAAAAAAAATAAAAAACAGCTATCCTGAGAAAGGTGATATAAAATAAGCAACGCGGCTGGTAATTGTATGAGCGTATTGAAAGATACATGGTGCTCACATATTTACATAATATTTAATCCAAAGTTGATTATTAAAAAAAAAGTAATAATCATGAAGTTAATACTTAAAATAAAAATAAAAATAAAATAAAAATGATGATGTATGGAAAACACATTCCTGGCATAGTAATCATAATTATAGTGCCAATAATCTCTGATTCATATAAATCTGTAACATCTAGACAGACGGATAGGACTTTATTCTTGGATTTCGTTTTAAGCTTTGGCTACAGAACCCTAAAAACATATATCACTAATTAATCTAATTATTTGAACGGCATAATGTTTTACGTTTGGTTAGAGGTTTGCAATAGCTTAAATATTTTTACTAATTCGTCACGTGAAGTCTTGTCATTAGTCTTCAACATAATAATATGTTACATATTAACATACATATATATTAATGATACAAGAGCAAGTAGACGAAAACTATTGATCATGTACTTCGTTAATTACTTCCTCTCTCTAAAGATGATAACAAAGAGAGAACTGAGCAAAAGTTAACAAGTTCAACTAACTTTGTAGTCCAAGAGAAGTTACGTGTTCGTTAGCATAACAAGGCTGGAAACTTAACAATGCAAACATTATTAATGTACACGTAAAAATATGTAGAGTAAACCGCTTTATGTCTAACGACATATCTGTACGAACATAAGAAAAACAAAATGAAAATATACAATGATCAGTTATTTCAAAGAGCACAAGTTAAAAGAAATAACTGATCTTCAATACTGAATATTGACTAAAGAGCAACTGTTTTCTTTTAACAAGAACAAGACAGTATTGTATACAAAGAAATGGAAGCAGGTCTGTCAAAGAATTAAAAAAGAATGGAGTACTTTCCTATTATTATGTTGAAAGCAACGTCTCCCACATGAATTGAATCACTGCGACAAAAGATAACAAAAAACTCCGAAAAGAAAAAAGATAAACCTCATGTATGATTAAATTCTTTGACTGACTGAAAGAGACCAAGGTGTAGATGTCATCGAAATACAAATTCATCATGGATGACACAATACCGATACCATTAATACCGATGTCCATAAATTCTTAGATTTTAAGGTTTTCATAGCAACCTTCTTTTTTTTGTGCGGTTAGTGACTAACCTTGACAAAATCAAATTTTCATTAATATAACGAAGTGCGATAAACCCGAAATGAATTGAAATGGCATAAGCTGAATTCCAGATGTATGGAATTCAGCATTTCAAAAGCTCATACCAATTCTATTCATTCCGGATTTTTCGAACTTCATCGATATATCCGAACCTATCATCATCTTTTACTCTATCGGCGAATAACACTGTGATAATAACCTGCTGTTGTAAAGCTGTGTTGTTAATAAGTGTACATTAAAAAATGTTAAAAATGTAAAATGAAGATGTGACTATGTCGAGGTTCTCTGGCGAAAACTTTTTTAAACCGGCTTAGATTTACATGCCGTTGAGAAATATCCTTTAGGCACGCCAGTTTCCTCAAGATGTTTTTCTTCTCAGTTCAAGCAAGTGATAATAATACAATGCTCACAGCATCCGAAAAATCTGAGGTGATAATGCAGGCACTGGTGATATAGCAGTAATAATATAGCTACAACACAGTAGTAAATAGGTTAACATACCAATCAAAAGACGAAGTGGTATTGATTTTCCTGGTCTGCACCCCAATCATTTATAATTTTACTGTAAGGCTTCGATTTTATATGGTGGGGGAACAACATATATTATGAAACCGATTCCTATTTACTACTACTGATTGTATATGCTATGGTCGTAACTCTGACAACTAGCCAAGTCAGACCGTAGGCTTCAATATATTATAAATTATCCTTATTATAAGAATCAATGATTTTAATATTTTATGTTGTTACAAATAAGGACAGACCATTGAACTTGGCACCCATTTATGTCTTAATCCTTTTGTCATTGAAGTCAACAACCAAGGCATATATTGAACTTGGCTCTCATTTTACAATTACTTATGTCTTTGATGGGATAAGAGATACAAAATTCTAATAAGTCTACCATAATAATAATAATAAAAACATGTTGTTCGTTGATTATGTCAGAAATCTAAACAAAATAAACTAGATTGACAGCAACAAGCATAAGGAAAAATAACATTGGCAGAAACCTGATTTCTCTAAGATTGCGGAAACTAGACAACCTAGTCAGTGAGTAGGTAATTCACAAAAAATATGCTTGCATATCGCAGACGAAAATTTAGTGCTTTGTCAGTAGGTAAATGACCATTCATAATAAAGCAATCAGGCTAACTACTAAGATTTTGGTTTCTTTTGGAACATACTGACGGACTCTCTAGAAACTCATATATTTTTAGCCATAGATGGAACGTAGTGGGTTCAAAACTGCAATAACCTATAAGTAGAAATAAATTGCATCAACTACTAGTGTGACCTATTTCTCTCACTCGAATCCTAACATAAGTACTAGGCGCGAAGAGATCAGCTTTTCATTACGTATGGTTTTCCTTCTAAGCTAGCTAAGCCAGCGATCTTTCGTAACAAATGCAACATACAATTTTATACATCGTTTTATTGACAAAGCCAGTTTGTATCAACGAACACAACTTTTCATGTAAATACAAATCAAACTAATATTTGAAGACAAAAGCTTTAACAAATAGATACGATATTGTGACAATATTGCCTCTCTGAACGCATGCGCTGTGTTAATTTTTGACGATGCTTGCTCACGAGTCACGGTTTCCGCAAAACATAATTTCTTCATGATACGTGTCCGTCACTTGCTGTCACTTACATGAGTCCGGACGGCAATATTTCATAAGTTTTTGGCCAACTTTTTTTTTTTTTTTGATTGTCGTTCATCAGAAAAATCTTGGAAAGTAGGAATAGCCGACGAGATTTTCAGGTCCAGAATCAACGACAAAATAGTTTCCGGATGGACGATGATGTCCTTTCCACCATAAGCTCACGCCTCTTTCCTATGAGAGTAAGCAGACGTTACAAAACGCCATTTGCTTTGATTCTCACATACCTACTTCTTTTCCTTCGTATACACTTATACATCTGGTCATACACCCACGCCGGTTGCGAATACTACGCACCTGGCTTTTCTGAAGAACATTATCACTAACAAAGTCTGTGCATGTTCTCCAACCATCAGTAAATAAGCTGGCAACCCTAATAATTATACGGCTTGAGTAGTATTAAGCTACCTGTCGTATTTGTCTCTTACCATGCTTGATTTACGGTTACCAAACCTGGATATTTAAGAACAAAGTAAAACAAAAAAATAAATGCACTCAAACAGCAATAGAGAAGAGCATGTTGAAGATGAGGAAAATTCAAAAAATAGAGAATGACACAATCAGACAAAAAACGCAAGTTACCGACGCTCTCATTCATGCACTCACACTTAAATGGAAATGGGCCGGCCACATCGCCCACATCTCACGATATTCTGATAAAAGATGGACCATTGAAACCACATGGTGGAAAGGCCCATTAGGGAAAAGAAATGTGGGAAGACCAATGAGACGGTAGGCTGATGACATCATCCAAGTAGCGGGAAACGACTGGATTTATTCTGGCAAAGACAGAGAGTTGTGGAAAAAGATGGAGGACACCTTTACCCTTACGGGGGTCCATGTTTCAGTCAGTGATACTAATATACACACATCAAAAGTGTCTAGGGATCAACATATATTTTTGCAATAACTTTTCTCCTGATTGATATTAATTAAAATTTTCTTTAAGGATTCATCAAATAAAGTGTTTTCGTTTGTCACAGTAACGATAAACCAAGTCACCTTTGCATTAATAAAGAAATTTGCCATTTTCCTAATAAAAGGATTTTTGACATTTGAACCACTAACATTAAAGTTCGAAAAAAAGACTGAAATAACAGTTTTCTTTAAAATTTTATTGGGTAACTTAAACAATTAATAATCCGTATTTCTACCGCGAACACTAACAACACAAGAACATCGGTTTGGCATACTCAAAATGAGTTCATCCAAATCACGCTGTGGAATGGCCGCCCATGTTCGTTGCAACAACAAA
Source organism: Euplexia lucipara (assembly GCA_921972225.1). Lineage (NCBI taxonomy): Eukaryota > Metazoa > Arthropoda > Insecta > Lepidoptera > Noctuidae > Euplexia > Euplexia lucipara. The sequence continues at coordinate 10,304,952 of OV179149.1, forward strand.
AAAAGGTCTTCTTGCGACTGGATACCCTCCATATTCGGCAGAGCTCTTCTCTGTAGCATATCCCATGCATGCTCAATCGGGTTCAAGTCTGGCGACTGAGCAGGCCAGGGCAGGACATTGATGTTAGCTGCGGCGAGAGTCTGTCTTACAACTCGTGAGGCTTCATCACTCTTCAGGGAACTTAATTAGCGACCAAACAGTCAGAAACCGCTTGCATGAAGTGAACCTTCATCCCCGAAGACCGCTACGGGTACCTCCTATAGCAATGCACAATCGTAGGATTCGATATCAATGGGCTCTTGAACACAGAAATTGGGCAGAAAAACAATGGCGTTTCGTGTGATTTTCTGATGAGTCTCGTTTTGGTATGAGACCGGATACAAGACGTATACGACACTGGAGAACCCCTGGACGCCAACAGCGATTAAAATCCTGCCAGGAAGTCCATCCTTATAGTGGTGGAACCATCATGGTATGGGCGGGTATTTGGATCGGCGGAAGAACTGAGTTGATTTGGATCAGAGGCAACCTCAACGCTCAAATTTATGCTGAGACGATTGTATCAGACGTCATCGTTCCTCTACAAGTGCAAATCGGTCCCTTATTTCAGTTAATGCATGATAATGCACGACCGCACACCGCAAGAGTTGTAAGACAGATTCTCGCCGCAGCTAACATCAATGTCCTGCCCTGGCCTGCTCAGTCGCCAGACTTGAACACGATTGAGCATGCATGGGATATGCTACAGAGAAGAGCTCTGCCGAATATGGAGGGTATCCAGTCGCAAGAAGACCTTTTTTTGTTGTTGCAACGAACATGGGCGGCCATTCCACAGCGTGATTTGGATGAACTCATTTTGAGTATGCCAAACCGATGTTCTTGTGTTGTTAGTGTTCGCGGTAGAAACACGGATTATTAATTGTTTAAGTTACCCAATAAAATTTTAAAGAAAACTGTTATTTCAGTCTTTTTTTCGAACTTTAATGTTAGTGGTTTAAATGTCAAAAATCCCTTTACTAGGAAAATGGCAAATTTCTTTATTAATGCAAAGGTGACTTGGTTTATCGTTACTGTGACAAACGAAAACACTTTATTTGATGAATCCTTAAAGAAAATTTTAATTAATATCAATCAGGAGAAAAGTTATTGCAAAAATATATGTTGATCCCTAGACACTTTTGATGTGTGTATTAACGTAGTCTAAGAAAATTTACTAACTAATTACTAACAAGATAAGAAATGTTAACTTAGAATTAGAAATATGGAATAAATGGCTTATTTATTATTATTATTACCTGCCATAATGCAGTAAGTAGCGGCCGATACGTAGGTACCTACCTGACCACAGTAATCGCATTATCGACGATATTATCATGGTAATGGACCCAATTACAGATCCAGACATAATGAGCTCTTTGTTTATACATATCTAGATAGAAGTGACAATATCATGTTTGTACATACATCAAATGATGACGTCACACTGGCGTTAACAGTCTGTCTGCGGAACAAAAGAATTACACCAAGACACCATTCTACAGGTTACAACTTTAATATTGTTATTGTTAAGATTCCTTATTAGGATCATAATGAAGTCATTAATTTAAATTCTATGAAAAACTGTCAAACACGAGGATAACTTTGGTCAAATTAGTCATTTTCATTGTCATGTTGGAAATATTTAGGCATTCATATGACTGTGTTAGGGATAAATAGGACTTTAATGTCCCTGGAAAACTACATATGTGGTAAGAGAAACATCTCTTACCTTAAATACGAACGAGTGCTGATGAGCTATTAGTGCTGTTACAACCGTGGAAGTACCTACTTACTACCTCTTATCTTATCACGTATTACCAACATTTTAAAATTATTATGGACTAGCCAGCGGCTTCGCCCGCTACAATTTGAAAAATATCCCACGGGAAGATATAATGGGGATAAAAACTATCCTCGGTTATAAACTATCTGTGTACTCAATTTTATACCAATCCGTTCAGTAGTTTTGCGTGAAAGAGTAAGAAACATCCATCCATCGTTTCGTTTATAATATTAGTAAGAACAACAACTCCATGCAATACCAAAATCTGCGACCAGAGCAGGTATAAATTAGATCTAGATCTAGGGGCCACCCTCAATTTTCTAATGGACAAAATGTGGGGAATAGAGTAGTGTTTCTATGTACTTCAAACATAATATTATGGGTAAATTGGGAAAATCTAATTCACAGGTACCATAATGAGATAGTAAAGAACATTCGTTAAGTTATTTTTTGTGTAGCTTTAAAGCGGTCAGTCGCGCATCTCCTTCCCCCACTTATCTCTAGAGTCGATGCGTATATACGCTGAACACTTGCTGCTTTTTCCGTGAACGTCTCCAACTCGCGAGACAGTGCATGATGTTAACGATTAGCGGTCAGTCACGCACATATTCTTCACTGGTGTCTAGAGACCTGGATACCTGGTAGATGCGTAAATACGCTGAGAATGCAGGCGTGCTTCGCGATCTCAAGAAGTTTCCGCGGAGCGATTGGCAGCCTCATGTTCTCGAACAGCATCAAGTCTCTCCTAACGCTCTTCGGTAGATTGTTGGGATCTTATGATCTTTAATCATTTAGCACCTTTGGAACATTGGGAAAGATTTGACCCCTTTCTAGGCATGGTTATAGTTTTATTGTGATGATACCTGATCAATTAAAATTAAGTGGCTGCTCCCCTGCGTTACCGGGTAGGCAACCATGTAACGAAGATAAATGGAAAAGGAAATTAAACACTCAAATGACTTTGACTTTGACTTTATTTTTTGTGTAGCTTTAAAGCGTCTGATGAAATGTCTGGTCCATGGAAAGTGTTGATGTTGGTAGTAGTACTTCGGAGTAATATTTTACAGCAAAAAACGGCCTTGTGAATGTAACTTAAGTCTTGTAACATTTATTTTAGTTACCTTTCTCGCTTGGTCCTAGAACAGGTGTCATAGGGCACATCCCATAAATACGCAGGTAATTAAAAGCTTAAGAGACACTGCTAAGAACCTAAGGTTTCATCTTTCAAAAAATAAGTTATGTCTTATCGCTCTGGGATCTTACTCTAAAAGATTATCATTTCGAATTTAGAATTTTAAAAAAGACAACCGACTTCTTTAAAAAACACTAACAGGTGAAAAATAACTCCAGTTTCGGAAGTCTGTGGCTTTGGTAGTTTTGTTTCGCTCATAATTGGCCACCAGCCATAATGTTATGTTACGGAAATACAAAAACTCTGCATAGAGAATAATTTGCTGTTATGCGTTGAAGAGTTTCGTTGCCTGTCTTCTTCATCAGTTCGTCAAAGGATCGTCAGTAGTAATAATAATCCAAATTATACTTTCTAAATGAAAATGTTTAATTTGTCACTAAACTTATAAAGTCGGTGCGTGTGTACCTAAATTATTTGCGGAGTTCCCTCAATTCCTCGAGGATCCCTCATCAGATATAAGTTTTGATACAAATGGGACCAAACTGTGAGTATACCTTATCAAACAAAAAAAGGATTTTTAAATCGGTCCATGGCGGAGTAATGAGGTAAAAAACCCAAAAAAAAACCGAATTGAGAACCTTTCTTTTTTTGAAGTCGGTTAAAAAGGTTATGACAGCTACGTTATATGGAGATATAGTAACGAAACGAAAACGATTTGTAAACAAAACACTAATATTGTTGTAAAGATAATTAAGTAACGCGAGTTAAGCTTGTTAACGATAGATAAAAGTTGATTGTTGTTGTGGTAACATTATCATTGTGTACAGTATCGTTCAGAAACAACGATTGAATCATGCTGTGATTCATTTCAACAAGATTTTATGACGATATACTAACATAATGTTCTATTATGCAACGTCATAAAGCTTGTAATAAAAATATGAACGTAACATCACGCCTGTATTCTCCGAAAGGCAAGGCAGAGGTGTACATGTACATATACAGGGTTATTTTTTCAATGACCGGCCAAATTTTCACTGGGTGTTCTACCCATGAATATGGCTAAAACTTTCACTATGGGACCGACTCTGAAATCACGAAAAAAAATCAGCTATTTCATACATTTTAGTCGAGTAGGTATTGAACTTTGGTATGAAACAGCAGATTTTTTTTCAGAGTTGGTCCCATAGGGAAAGTTGCTCATATTCATGGGTAGAACACCCTGTGAAAATTTGACCGGTCATTGAAAAATAACCCTGTATAACAACACACTTATTTCGCCAGTTATCTGTAAATCTCATGTGATAGGGGACCAGCCTATGGTCATCAAACGGGCACAAATCCGGATTCCAGGTTACTATAAGAAATTTCAGACAGAAAAACTCAACAACACTTTACTCGACCCTGGAACCAAACCCAGGGCTTCATGCTCAGCGGTAGTATCAGAGGCAGTACGACAGAAGTCTACATACACTATATCTGTGGCGAAATCAAATAATGACTGGTAACAATAGATAAATTAATTATGTCTCATTAGACACAGTTCAGCTCCAAAGAGTATTATAATATGTAAATGAGGTTTACATTGACGAGTAAACAATAACAGGCAACGTGACAGAACTGGCGTCTCGAAGAGTCGTTAGCTCTAAAATAAACTTCTAATTTCGTCTCGCCCTTAGTGCAAATATCCGTTTGTAAACGCAAATATATATCCGTGGACGGTGTCGTCATATGCCGTACCCACCTTTTGGCCGTGTCGGATATTTTACCTATCTAATGTAAACTCATTTACAGGTTGATCACCTAAAACTCATGGAATGACCTTACATTGTTATTTTGGTGTTGAATGACAGTTTGTTTCATTGTTTTTAGTTATCTTGTTGTTGATGTAGATAGTGGATAATTATTATCTCTTTTTTAACTATATTAGTAGGTACACTCTTTCTATAATTTTTTTTTTTTTTCTTAAATTACCATTTTTTTAAGTTTATAATTATGGCATTATTGGCAAAACATAGCGCACTGTGCGCTTATAACCTATGTAGTGTCTATGTTTAACAAACAAATAAATTATTTGATATGAATTAAATAATCTTTACCACGTATAGCTTTTGGTATACTAACATCGTTCACATGCACCAAAGAGTTAAATAAATTGGCTAGGGCCTCTTGAACCATTAGATTCTGTACCACAAGACCCGTCAAGGAAATTAAAAAGCCATTCATTTAATTTATTCAATTCGCGGTTATTATAACGTTTATAACAGACGCGGATATAGAACCCGTCGTGTAAACACATAAATGTCTACATTTTGATTGGCTGCATAAACGATATCATCATTGTAGAGAGATGACGGATGACTTTTCGCATGGGAATGCTAAAACGTTCTGTATGTACACGAGGATCTGTCATCACCGGCCCGTGGCGCTGGATGGCGGCACCGAAATAGACTGTCACCTCGAAATATGAATAAATACTGAGGGATATTCACGGACTAACAGTGCAATAACATTGCTTCCGTCTACAAAAATAATATATCACGCAAAATCTAACGCCCACATTGTTGATTTAAATAATTTGAAGCAACAAAACTGAGTTACATAAATATCAAAACAGTGTAATTTATCTTTAATTCAGGATAGTTACGTTTATCTATGAATGCCTTAGGCCTGCTAATGTAATTAACTATTTATTTTAGTGGCTATCCACAAAAGATAAATGTTGATATGGTCGTAATCCGGTTATGTTAGAGTCATTAAATTAAATACACGGGTAGTTAGGTACTTACATCCGCTGAAACTTGAGTAAAGTTTTTCATAAATAATAGGTACTTAGGTATATTTTGACTGCCTCGTTGGTCTAGTGGTCGCAAGCGCTACTGCTGAGCATGAGGTCCCAGGTTCGATCCCCGGGTCGGGCAAAGTGTCATTGAGTTTTTCCATCTGAGATTTCTCAGTGGCAACCCGGAGTCTGGATTTGTGCCCGATTGATGGCAATAGGCTCGCCCCCTATTACATGGGACTTAAACATAGCTGGCGAAATGTGGGTGTACTACCAAGTACACCTCTGCCTAGCCCTTCGGGGATTAGAGGCGTGACGTTATGACGTTATGTTAGGTATATCTTGTTTTCTGTAGAATTTTTGTTTTTGCACAAGGTATAAAATTACACTAATACCATCTTATTATAGTCCCACTGTAAAAGCCTCTTCTCATACAGAGTCTTTTCTTGCATTGATCAACTCATAATATTATGCTCCATGAGATAAGAGATATGACCAAGATAAATTTAGACAGTGGTTATATTATGTACCAATAAAAAATCACATTAATACGGGTCCAGATTGGAACCCCAAACTAACAAAAACTGTTAAATTTTCCCAATTGAACATGAACCTTATACTGTTAATTTTAGAGCTGAAATCTGACACATTGGGTAGCTACCTATATTATGTGCTGGTGTCAGACCACTACATAGTATTTTAAGTAATGTTAGTAGCTGAAAATTTTAATAAATATAGGTACGATACGTATTTGTTTTTAGCACTATAAAAACATTCATAAAAAATACTGCTGACAAGGTGGTTGACCATGTCGCAACTGCTCTTGTTATATTTGGCTAGTATTCAAATTTTTAGATTTATAATGGTCTGTTTATCTAGCGACTTTATGTTGCAAAATTGCCCTCACGCTTGACCCCCTAGCCGAGGCACACACATTTTTTTTTATCTTTGTTACATTGACTTACATACAGAAAACATCTGATTCAGATTACAAAAAATATAAGAACAGTACAATGATCTTTCTTATCATGATATGAACTGACGTAGTTACAGTTTTTATCATTAGCGTCTGGTAATAAGCTTTGTTTTTTTAATATGAATTGCGGTAAGATTATTTCTATTTAATAATATTGCACGTTCATCTTTGTTATGATTCAGAGACTCCGTTATTCTATAGTAATTCAGTTTCATAATAAAAACCTTTAATTACCTTTACGTTATTCTACTCTGGTACCTACTTAAATGTCAATCGGAACTAATTCTAATGATTCATTGAGTACAACCAGTTATTTTATGTGATAGTGGTAATAAATTCAACGCATAATTTACTTCCCAATCTCTTGATATACGACACAAAAATGTTGTAAAATGTGAAAAGAGAGAGGTCCTTGAACCGAGTTTAAAAATTGATCGATCACAATAATTAATATTCCTATAAACAAGCTTTTGGCATACATGTTAAATGTTACGTAAATAAAATGTTTATTTGTATATTATAATCAATTAGTAACGTAATTAGTTCATAAATAACCGCAGCACAGTTTGGTGGCTGCCCACGGTGACAGGTGACCGTCGTGGCGTCATTATGAACCCACTTCAACAACGTATCTAATTAATCCAACACACTTAATAATACACCTCTGGTTATTAGCCATGTCGCCACTACTAAACGGATTAACTATACCCAACTGGTTTGCTGTCAATATAAAACCGATTTTAATATACTAGGCTCTAATTATGTCACAGCGATTTGACACTTATTATTTAATAGAAAATCACGCATATAGAACCGGTAAACGCACTTAACCTATATTTAGAATCAATTACGGTAAAATTTATTCTATTCACTTGAATATTTCTTGCTAACAAATTAACTGGGTACATGTACCTTACCATAGTTTTTTATCGCTATCGTTATTATTGTCAGTTTACCTGCATTAGTCACTGCATAACTAAAATAACCATATGATTATTGGTTGACAAAATACTTGAAAAACTTTTTTTTACTTAATCATTTTAGGTCGAATATTCAAATTAAATAATTTGAATATTCGACTGCCTCGTTGGTCTAGTGGTCGCAAGCGCTACTGCTGAGCATGAGGTCCCGGGTTCGATCCCCGGTCCGGGCAGTGTTATTGAGTTTTTCCATCTGGAGTTTCTCAGTAGCAGCCCGGAGTCTGGATTTGTGCCCGATTGATGGCAATAGGCTCGCCCCCTATTACATGGGACTTAAACATAACTGGCGAAATGTGGGTGTACTACCAGGTACACCTCTGCCTAGCCCTTCGGGGATTACAGGCGTGACATTATGTTATGAATATTCGACTTCAAAATGTTTAGTTATAGTTAGTGTTTCTTTACATGACGTCATAGATTTATCATTAGACACACAAACTGGATTCGAGTCAAAAAGTCAGTTATTTCACACATCTTGTCTAAAAGACGTAAGTTAAGAATTTTTTTTTTTTTTATTCGCACGAAGTTTACACTTAGAGCATAAATAAACATACCACACAAGCACACTAAACAGACTTATATAGCTCGTGTAAATATTGCTGAACGGTTTTTCACACATTTTCTCACATCATTATTCTTTAATAAGGAAACGTTGATGGAAGGTAAAGAAGGGCTCTTTCCCAGTAAAAGCTATATATACCTGTTACCGCTCGTTGCTCAATACAGAGTAGGGGCGATGACATTTTGATACCTTTATTACTTATATTACATACAATTTTAAAGCGAGACGAAACACAGTGGTTTAATGTTAGTGACGACCTGAAAGATGAGCCAAGATTACGAATACTATGGACGAAGTAACATAAAAAAAAAGAAAAAAAAACTACTAACTAGAAATATTACTTGGTTCATAATACTTATTTGTTCGATGTTCTTGTTATTTGATTGCATAAGGAATGTTGGGTTACTTTCTACTTTAAATAAAACCTAACATTTCTTAAGCAATCCAAGAGAAAAAAAAACATTTTTAATTTAACACCATAATTTGTGAGTCTAATTATAAATAGCTTGTGTAATTTAGTACCGTTGTAGCTGAATGTGCTATGTCACGAAGAAATTGTACAAGAGTAAAGGCTGGTGAGGCGGGCATTTTAACGGGATAGATCGACGCCACAGCCTCCTGCCACGTCTTGACCGTGGAGATCCTGCAATCGTTGCCATACCGCGGGTCCGACATCAGCTGGGACCTTTCGAGTTCGTAACATTTGAAATCATAGGTTGGTTTAGGATGCAGAGAGCCACGACGCATGTCTGACCTACAGCAGCAGCCACCGCCCGTTCGATTACATAGGTCAGAATGATGTTAAGAAGCAGATGATATGATATTATCACTTATATTTATTTTTTTATGACTTTAGCTTCATTAGTGTTATTGCTGTACGGCGGCGTTCTGATGCGAGGGTAAATAACTAATGGTATGAGACCGATCTCTATCGTTCAACGTCATTAAAGCCGCCTAGGTACACAATACAGTGTTTAGAAAGGAAAAGTTAATCAATTGGAGACCCATTATCTACTTTAAACAATGAAGATTCATTTGAAGCAGAGCAGATAGTAATTATCTTATAACACTTATCTGTGGTCCACTTACGGACAAATCCCTCTATTTGAGAATTACCTGCGTAAACTCGATTTAATCGTAATATTGTAAACTATAATTTACCTTTTTATGGATTAAATGCGACTTATTTGATTATATTATAAGGCTTACGCTCTTTTTGATCACGTTTGTAGATAAATAATTAAAAACATCAAAGGATCGGAGCATTAATGAAAATAATTTGTCAGGTTTTTAATTTACGTTATTTTAATAGTAGCCGCATTGAAAAAGTTTTGACCGAAATTTAATATAAGCCTAAGATGGACGAACAACAAAGTAATAGATCGGTTCCAACAAAGTTATTAGAATCATAGAGCAAGGGAACATAATACGAAAATAAAGTGCAGCATTTAGCTTACGAGCGTCATGTGTCGTCGGATCTCTATATTTTTAGATCTGCTATAAAACGTGGCAAAGGATACCGCACTGTGCTCAACAGTCGTGATGGAATTTCTGTCGTCAACCGCTGTTGCACTTTGTGATAAGTCAAATTTTAGTGCTGAGTACTTCTTTTAGCGTTATTCAAAATACTTAAACATCATTTAGGACAAGATTTTCTCTTGTCGTTATTCGAATTTGTTTTGGACGTCGACGCTGCAAAATATAGTCCTTTTCCCTACTTCCCTATCAGTCTTAGTTTCTTCGACAATCGTCTTTCTAGCCATAATTTTTCCCACAATCTTATTTTGGTTTGATTTTCTTCTAAGTGTAGTTTGGTATGTTTTCTGGTTTGTACATGGTGAGTTAATTTCTGCCCTCGCCATTAGTCAATTTCTCACGATCACATTCACTCGGCACAAGACCGAGACGCAGACGACGTTACAATAACATGTTCATAATAAGAAAAAAGTTCCACTTGTATTAACATTAAATTACTTTCTCATAAAGCATCTTCGTCGTGGAAAATCTAATATAATTTCCGTCTGTCGCAATTTAAATAAACGCTTTTTATGAAGCCAGTCCTGTAACTCGGTTACCTTCTATAAAAAATTTGGCAAGTAATGACATTTTAGACTGTCTGCCCTTATTATAAAGTTGTTGACGGTTTTTTAATTATAAGTAGTATTGTGACATCGGCAATAACATTACGATATCGATACGGATCAAGGGTAATGCCAATTCAATCGAGGTGAACCTTACTTTTAATTCATAATCATCATTACCTTTATCATTACCTTTATGGAAAACATCGTGAGGAAACCGGCACGCCTGAGAGATATTTCTCGTCGGCATGTGATGCCAAGTCAGAGGCCCATGGGCGGCATTAAAACTCTGACACCAGGTTAGTTACTAACCACACGATAAGAAGAAGATTACCTTTATCACAAGCTCGTTAAGTGATAGGTACCTACTACAAATCAACGGAAGAGCTTGCTGCGGACAATTAGCGAGGTTTCCGAAATCTATTAGTTTCCAATTTAATAAGCGTCATGTAATTTATAGGATTTCCGATTAAAATTTCTTGGAATAGCTTTCAAGACTGTCGCAAGCGTACCTATATGTCATGTATAGAATTCTCACAATCAATTATGCGATAGGTAAAGTTTATGAAGGCTTCAGTGGCGTATTCAAAATAATTTCGAATCAGTAGGACTTACTCAGTTACTCCATTAGGTTATTTATCATTGTAAAGTCTAGATTTGTGCCCGATTGATAGAAATAGTCTCGCTCCCTATTACATAAAACTTACAAATAACTAGCGAAATGTGGTTGTACTACTACAGGTACACTTCTGGCTAACCCTTTATTGTTTACAGGCGTAATGTTAGGTTATGTTTTATAAATAAAATAGATACCTACTTGCAGCAGTTGCACCCTGAAAAAGGCAGAAGTTATCGATTGCACGTATTGAGTACAAAATGCACGATTGAATCAGCGTATAATCTTTGGGTCATAAATCATTCCATGAGCACCTGAAATATTCATGTTACTCCCCAACTGTTCGTATATCCTTACAAGGGAAACTTCCTAAACTGTTGCGGCAGCTTCTTCAACTTTACCGGGATCAGCCATAAACTTGCTGCATAGAATGAATATTTTAATAAAGATCTAAGCTTATTACAGAACAATTTGCTATGAGAGATGTATCATGTTTGTTTTGAACTAAGAGGAAGACAAGGAATAATGTCTGTCGTACTGCCAAAGCAATTGAAGCTCTAAGAACAAATAAATAGTACTTTGACTCAGTAATCAAGTTTACGAATTTTTCTATCAGTTATTGCGTTTGGTGGCAATAGGCTCGCCTTTTATTACATGGGACTTAAAACTTATCTGGTAAAATGTTGGTGTCTGATCGGTACACCTCTGCCTAACTCTTCAGGGAATACAGAAATGATGTTGTGTGTTTTTATGTCATTTTAGCAACATCTTACTTAGTATTCTAGAATTCGAACCAAGAAATGAAGTTACGACCACACCATTCAAGAACACCATTCTGTGCGCTTTTATTGTTTACAATACCCAAGACCAAATTAGGTTAGTGGGTTCCAATTTACAGTTGCCATATCAAATGACGAGAACAACATAGCAGCATCTTAAGCGGTTACATATTCTCAAACTCCGAAATTCTTTGGTTCCGTGGAGCAGAAGAAACAAAACAAGCGAAGTAGATTTGGAAAAAAATGTTTTGGGACCAAATGTTACTAGAAGGACTAAGTTACCAACATAATCCACATTGTACCTAAGGGTTGTTTATGTGACATTTACGCGATGTGACTTTCTTTTGACGGCACAAAAGTATAATCTCTAAAAGCCGAATCCTTCTACGTTAGCTTTCTACCTACAACGAAATTCCTACGTGAACGAATGGAACATTTTGGTTTCTTTGATGATTTTTGGTTAAAAGTAGTGCTTATTTTAAGCTTTATTTTTCTTCGCTTAGGACATGGCTGGGTTTTCAGTAATGAAAGAGAGATTTTAAAGAGAAACTTGATATCAAATCAATTGGCGAAAATTTAATTGTCTTTTTCGTTTATACATTTCATTTTAAACTTTTCAACAATCTCATAGGATATGCGAGTCAGGAAACGGATAAAAAGAACCATGGGTATAGTTTATACGAAGCCAAGCAATTGTGTTAACAAAATGTTAAGTCTCAAGGCGAACGAGTGGTGGAGGTCATCTTGAACTTGTAGTATGTCAAACATAAATATTTAACAATTTTGTTGTCTTTGTGCTTTATGTGCGGTTTTACTAAAGTAACTAAAAGTTTATTCAAACGATTAACCAAAAGGGTACATGAGCATTAACTTATTAAGTATTTATTTACACAAATAAGCTGTATTTTCTTCATTTTTATTGATTGGTAAGTGCTAAGTGAGTGATCAAATTGAACATAAAGACGTTAATTTATCGTACTCGCTGAATTTGGGTAGGCAATAAAAAGTTTTTTACCCCAAATATTAACTTGTTGTTGAAATTACTTGCTTGATGGTTACGCAACTTTACTTAATTATGTAATCAAGGGGATTATTTTAACAATTACTTTATTTTTTTATTATTTTCGTAATAAAGCCAAGTCTTTAATAATTTTGCAATATTTATTCAACTGCTGGGTAGCAATGCTAAGAAAGCAAACCAGACCAGTGTTACTTAAATTCCCATAAAAAATATGACGAAACGTTGTGTAAGGTCTATAGATATAGGGGTGCTGTCGAACTTAGGACAACCATTTAAAATTTTACGAGCCGGATGCAGCCAGCCAGCTAAGCAATAAAGCGAACTCCATGAGGCACTATACTATAACTGACACTGATTGAGTTTGTTAGGTAAGCGACATTATCATCTACCTATCCTTTTTAACCGACTTCAAAAAAAGGAGGAGGTTCTATGTTCGTGTGTATGTATTTTTTTTTTTTTTTATGTATGTTACCTGATTTCTCCCCCATTTGTGGACCGATTCTCAAAATTATTTTTTTATTTGAAAGAGTATACTCCCGAGGTGGTCCCATTTAATTGGGGGAAGATATGGTGCTGATCTTCGGAGATATACAAAGGAACTCTTCAAAAATAGACGGCAAATTTGTCGTGATTGCTGGAATCGCTTGGATGTTTATTGTTTATACAACATCATGACGTATCATCACGCCTGTATGCTCTGAGGGGTACGCAGATGTGTAAAATATACCTAGATTTCGACAGTTAGGTATGTTAATTTTAATTTATTAGGGAAAAGTGGATAACTCTTTTATCATGACATGTATTGTTAACAATTAACAATATAAAATAAATTCATGGCAAATATATGTATGCGAACAACTAAAAATGGAAAAATAAAAAACTTTTTTGCAAAAAATAATCCCAACTATGTTGAATGGGATTGGACTTCCAGTCTAACTGGATGCAGTTGAATATATTACAAGAAGCTGTCTATCTGACTTCCACAATGCAGTTACTGGACAACACGATACTCCTTGATAAGACTGCATGGTTATCAGACTTTCTGCTTTATAGGTAGGTACTCGTAATGACAGCAACATGCTTGCTTTCCGAAGTACACAGGAGTCCCGACATGGATGGTTCTCAACCTTCGATCGATCCGTCTTTTGGGTAGAAGGTAGGGAATGCAATCTCGTCTCGCCGAGATCCCGATCTCGCGAGATCCCGGCCATATTTTACGAGATTGTATCTCGTCAAATTTCGTACGAGATCTCGCGAGATAACGAGATCGACAAATGCAGCGTGACGACGTGTATTTCATAGCGCGGCTGCGCGCGAACTGAATCCTGGCCGTTGCCTAAATATAGATAATTATTGTTTTGTTACCAATATTGTAAGAATTTGAACTGATTAGCTACAGTACTGTATAATAATTATAGACATAAACAAATGTCATTAGAGTTAGAGACAAAATAATAAGTACTCTGTTGATTTTTAAAATAAAACTTACATTATTTTTACAACTAAGCAACGGAGTTTCTATTTAATTACATTTCATGTCAATTACTAGTTCTTAAAACAAGCATTTGCATATGTTTTAATTGCGATTCTTTCAATCTCGCGAGATCCCGTAATTTGCGAGATCTCGCGAGACTGGGTTTTGAGTCTCGCGAGATCTCGCTAGGCGGAAATCTCGTACGAGATTGCATTCCCTAGTAGAAGGTATGCTTTCAAAGGCCCATAATGTTGCAGCAGAATTAATCGGTACCTATACGAGTAGGTATAGCTCTCACGGCTTGCAACAAGATATTTAAATTGTAAATTGTGTCATATCTAAATGATAGCAGCAGAGCTGCAGTGCCAGTTCCGCGTACAAATTAGCGGCTATTGCTTACTCCTGTTAATTACACTGTTTAACCATCCGATACTGGAACGTTTCGCACTCTGCACACACAGGTGATAAATATACTGCTCTATTTAACGGTTCCAATTTGAGTTATGTGAACCAATTTCCTATCGCCTGCGCTTTCATGAAGAAACTTGGAACTAAAAGTACCAACAAATCTAATTTTGCTAGGCACTGGTCTTATGATTTGTAGTATTGTTACATCTGCGTCTGCTTCCAGCAACAACACTAACGTTAGACTCAATGAATCATTCAATTCGGTTTGTTTTTCAAACAGGTTGTGTTAATGTATCGGAAGAGCGACTTGTAATGCTTCAGAGAAACCTTGGTCTACGTCGCTTTTCTTTAAATCTTAAATACCTAGTAGGTTTAACAGAAATATGCCCTTTCATAAGTAACTATGATATGGTCTGTCTTGTTTGTCTTTGTTGCACGAGCTTCCACTTTCTTTATTTTTGATTTCACCAATGAATCATTCGAGTCAATCGTATTCCATTCCTTTTTTTTTAACTACATTTTTTGCCTAGAAAGAAGCTTAATATTATATTTTATTTATTTAATCCCTACATTACAAATGTGTCTGTCTAGTCTATGACATATGATCAGCATAGCCACTAAATTGTGACTATTAAACGATTTTTCATATTTTGATGGTAAATTAGAGACGAGTATGCATTACAAAACCTGTTTTTATTCAGAGTCCTACCTACTAGCCACTACCCAGAAATGGCTTACATCACAGATCACAGCATCGTGGCCAATGACTTTATCATTCTTGTTTTATTGTTCCCATTCTATCGTGCGTAACTATTTAATCTCTTTTAGTGTCCACGCTGATGTCGCATTACGTAAATTGAAGATACTAAATGAAATGTTTAGAGCTTCATAGTATTATTGTCACGTCTTTACATAAAACAATAAATACTTTGGCGTCAATATCGCTCCTTTTATGTTATTATCATTTTCAGAACAAGTGCAGTAAATAAGCATGTAGGTAGGTACCTACCTATACCATGTGTTCCGAAACATTCAACAGTTCTCGAAAGGACTGCTTTTCAGGTGAACCCAGACATTTCTTTTTATACAACTAGGTAGGTACATTCATGTCTGCATGCCTGAAATTAGGAGGTACCTACCTACTTAACTCAATTTTATAATGAGATTATCATAAACTTTAAGCAGGTAGGTACCTACGAGGTACAAAGTTTCGTTACGTAGTCCAAATATCTTCTTCCAAATACCTACCTACCTAGTTCTAAACGTTTCAAAACTATCGTTTATTTTTGTAACAAACATATTTTGGTTCATAAATTACTTTTACGTAGCCTAGAATCCGGGTTAATTTAACATTCTTTATGCCTGGAAAAACAGCGAAGATGAGATAGTGCTAATGTTCATGCACCCAATAAAAATGTCTACTAACAAGATAGGTACCTACCTACCTACCCAAAAAAAATACGTTATAAACGCGCTTTTTATTATGAAGGCGTGATAAGAAGCCTGTATCAGTGAGATGTCGAGCGAGTGAGCATTTCGCCGGGTGAGCTGAGCGTTCAACAGCGTGACCCGTGAAACTGGGTTACGCTCTCGGTGCGGTGCCGCCTACCGGCTACCACCCGAGCCAGTTGCAGCAGCACACGTACTGTCCTTCATGTTATCAAATAAATATGGAAGTAGGTACCTACCTACTTATTTCTTTTTTTTTAGACAATAATTGTCATTTTTGTCCCGTCATTAATCTAAGTAGGTACCTACCTATCCGCAGCTTTATTTTTGTTTTATGCAAATTTGCGCTACCCAGGTACTTACCTACCTTGATTTGATATATTATATCTTTTGAAATAAAAAAAGATGCATGTAAAATAAACTTTACTCTACCTAACCCTCAGACCAATTTTTTTGGTCTGAGACCTAACCCTATTTTTTATTTTTTCTAGGTAGGTAAGTCAAACTACCTACTTACCTACATAAATTATGTCTTGTAGAAGTTGATTTGCAAAATCAAAACCGAAATGTTTTGCAAAATGAATATAGGCCTAACATTACCTACTCCGGTAGACATTATCATACTTAACCCAAAAGTACCTGTTTTAGTAATCAAAATAATGTTTTTGTAATAGTCTGACTCCCGGTGAATTGACCCTTGAAGTCAGAAAGATCGCCCGCCGCCCGCCGCCGCCGTCGCTTGATTGTGTATTTGGATACCGTAGGTACCACTGATTTAAAATAATTATTTTAGAAGGAAGTTAATAATAAAGTTTGAACTTTGAAGGTAACTCAGATAAAATAGCTGTAAATAAAAGACAATGGCTGATTTAGAACTTTTCAATCGTTGTTTATACCTACAGATATTATGATCAGAAGTTGCCGAAGTTCCTTAGATACTTTCAACTTAATGCATGCATAGTAACCGGATTTGTTTCAACCCATCCTTGTACTTGTATCGTACTGGGGTAGGAACCGGCTTTCAATACACAATAAATCACCGTTTACCGCTCTAAATCGCGCGCTTCCATTGTTGTTAGCCGTAGGTGTTGCGCGTACAAACAAAAGCTAAAATAATCAACATCTTAGCGCCTTACCTCTAATAGGAATCCTCGAGGGCGACGTCCCTCCAGCACGCCGGACGAAACGGGCGGCGCGCACCCAACATAAACACTGCACCAAACGGTTAAATCATACGCGGAATAAGCTTACTTGCAGCCGATCTAATGTCAACACTGCACTGTCACTTTGTTCGATCACTGAAATCCAATTGGTTTGTTTGTTTTTAGTCACAATTTAGAAATAACTACGCGCATGTCAGATTAACAACGTTTACAATATTTTGTTCCTCTTCAATAGCATCTTCCAAGACCGCCGCTCGATGACTGGCGGGACGGGCGCGCGCCGTTCGTTTGGTCGGATATTCATGACGTGGGGCCCGCGGAGTGCGGTGCGGGGTGCGCGGGGCAAGCATGCACGCCTTCTTTGAATGGTAGTGTAATATTGAAATGAATGAATGAAAATAAACAATGAATGTTTTAAAATTGTAACGCACATTTTGTACAAATCGTATCTTGTACTCGATTGTTCTATCTGTTTGTTTTTTTTTTTATTTTAAATATTTTTTTTAATTCATAGTTGTTTAAGTACTGGCCACAGGTCACCACAAAAACAAAAAGGTATCTTATTCGAAAGGACTGCTTGTTTACTCACATCTTCATTAATTAGTAAGCAGGTTCTTCAATAATTAATTATAAATAATTAATTTAAGTAGGTACCTACAAGTAAGTACGATAAATAAATTATTTATTTATCCTGTGTGTACCTATTTACTTAGGTATTCGGGGTCGAATTCTTTATCTACCTAACTTATCCAGTTATTACATATCAGGATAATTGTTCCCCTCTTACCTATAAGCCGAGGCTCAATGCAGGCTCTGCACTTTCAATCTACTTACTGCTTGAGACATGAGATAAACTGACTCTGAAGAAGACACCCATGACATGTGGACAATTTACAGGAGTAAGAAGACTTAGGGAATGGTTGCAAAGAAGAAGAGTTGAAAATGTCAAGAAATAAATAGGTACCTTCTTATGCAAAAACTAAAACAAAATCTGTATTTAAGTAGGTACCTACCTTTTGTACCTACTTACGTTAACATTTTTATTGTGTGTAACCCACGATTCAGGAGTCATTTCCTAGTGTGGGGCAACGATTTCTGTTTTTTTTTTTTTTGTATTGTCAGGCAGAATAAAAACATGCTTCAGCGATATCTCAAGAAAAATTGTTATTTTACTCCATGGTTAATAATACAGGCCAAAGACTTTAACGAGATAACAATTTTACAAAATTTACGAACAAATTTTACAAATTTTAAGAGCAAATTTTACTTACCTACCTATTTTTGTGGTAAGAGGTCATTCCGAAAACTGGGTCATGAACCAGACACACTGTCTAGTCTATAATCTGAACTACCACTAGGTATACTATCTAAGCAACGTTCTTTACTATATCAATTTTCACTACTTTCTTATTTTATTACTGTAATAAAAAACCATTACAAAGTTGAATAATTAAACAACTGAGTTAAGTGTTCTACCGTCTTTTCATTAACTTTATGATGCTTTTAAGACTTGATTCTTCTTATTCTTATCTATATCTATATCTATACTTCTATTCTTCTCTTCTTCTTCTTCTAATCTAATCTAATCTAATCTAATAATTCTAATAATAATAATATTATAAAGAGGTAAAATTTGTAAGTTTGTATGTAGGGAGTAATCTTCGGAACTAATGATCCAATTTTAAAAATTATTGTACTGGTGGAAAGCTACACTATTCCCGGTGGACATAGGCTACTTTTTATCCCCGTATTCCCACGGGAACGGAAACTACGCGGGTGAAACTGCGTGACGTCAGCTAGTCTTTAATAGATTTAAAAACATTACCTACCCACCAAAATGAACACCACAAAGAATCGACTAGCGGGCCAACCTATTAACACCGCAATAAGATAGGTATTTACCAAATTTATGGCAATCTTTAATTTCATTTTCCGATATTTTGTCAAGCCCATTCAAGGCCGAATCAAGGAAAAGGCGGGGAGCAAACATTATAATCACATTAAATGGTCTCCCACACAGTGTTTCGTCAGTAACTACGTCCTTTTATGTCGTATAATTTAATGGAACATATCGTTAATTCCCTCATTTCGCCACAATTGCTTTCAATTTACATAAGCGGGTCAACGAATGCACACAACTTATACTACTGTTTCGAGCGCTGTAAGCTGAAGTGTTGTGCACTGTGCTGCTGCGTGCAATATATCAGATACAAATGCGTTGCATATGCCTGCTAATCTTCTATTTGACAGCTACCATTCAAGCAGGGACGTAAATAGCCGGTACCGACGTCAATGCGGCCGATGCTCCCCTTTGTTGAAAACCTACCAGCAAACATACAAATAATGGTTACTATCAAAGAGATTTAAAATTCTATAGAGCGGGCATGTCAAGGAAATGTCACAGAAAAACTTTGATCCCATGTCTCAGTAACGCCATCTAGAATAATATATGAATATTGGAGCGGCAGCGGCTGCTCAGCGGCAGCTCACTTTCGTTTTGCAAAATACTGACATAAATTCGGAAACAAGAGCAACAAGCATTGATAAAACAGACATAGGTACTCGTTACAATAATGATCCCCGCGTCTAAAATAGGAATGCAACATCACATGATAATTAGTTTCATGAACTCGCATGCCGTGCAGCATTGCCATAGGAATGGAGTCAGTGCATAGGTACCTACGGATAACAATTTAGCGAGACTCCAGCACGTTTCCACATAACGAACCGCTCGACGGCTCTCGTCGAGTTTTTGCTTTTGCTGACATTTGCTATCTGCATCAACAAAGGCTTCCAGTAATAACGAGTTTGCACAGATATAGCTATAGCTATAAGGCTCTATAATGATTTAAATATGGATGTATTAATATCTTTCATTGAAATACTTTGAACATTATAACTCAAATACAATATTTGATGCGTCATGAAACTTCACAGTGACCAGCTAAGCCATCGAGATAAGTCTTGATAAAATGATATATTTCTAGGTGCAATTGTCTGAATGCTAATACAGCAGTCTGCACAATGCTAGACGTAAGACGGGTAAATCAGTCACGCTTTGGGCATACATTTCAAATCTTTACATCTTTTGTGCGCTGAAGTTGTAAACAGACGATTCACTGTATGTCAAGTGTAGAAATTGCACGCACGACTTTGCAGTTGTCATGCGGTAATATGCAACGCGATGTGTCTTCTACCACTTCGTGTAATGTAAATATTCCTACCTACAATTTGATCAGCTTTTAAGCGTGTCGATAGCAATCTTATGTCGTCCCAGAATTCGGCTACTATATAATAGTAAGTTGTTTGTCCTCCAGAGTCCTTCCGCAAGGCTAATAGGCTATATTTTCATTGACAGTAACCAAAGAGATTTAAAAATACTATAGAGCGGGCATGTCAAGGAAATGTCATAGAAAAACTTTGATCCGATGTCTCAGTAACGCCATCTAGAATAATATATGAATATCGGAGCGGCAGCGGAGCGTACTACAAAAAAACTCATAGACTTGTATCCAGAAGGACACACTTTTTCGGACGAAAATTTTGTTCGTGATGTCCGGTCTATAGGTATTGAATGTCTTTGCCAGTAACCAACTGACGTCCAGGTAGGTGCACACCAGACTTAGATGACAACGGAGAACTTACAAACAAATGGTATTACACTTTAAGTGCACTTCAAGTTGCGGTGACTATCTGACGTGCCAATACGATACTAGCTTTTGGCAGTCGTTGAACACTTTGCCAATTGATCATCACTATAAACTGTAAATGGAGATAAGTAACAACCTTCTGCCTGCGTAGCATGAACACCGAAGAAACGGTCTTTGTCGTGTCTCCGAAGAAAATAAATTAAGTGTTCATGCTACGCAGGCAGGTGTATTGAAAGAAATTTGTCAGATTGAGGTTCCTGTCTATATAATCTGTCACTTTGTCGATTCGTCTGTAGACAAAGGCCGTTTCTTCGGTGTACAATGTGTTCATGCTACGCATGTTCATGCTCCGTAACATGTACACCTTACGTCAGGACACGAAAATTTCCCAAGTTTTGTGAAACAGCACCACATTTACACCTGCAATGCGATTAATCTTTCCGACTACAACCCTTCTGCTGACCATAACAAAAAATATTGATAATTACAACAAAAATTAAGTAAGAGTTCTATTTACATGTTCTGTTTTAAACAGGTTTATGTTACGACTAAGAGAGTAGATTACTTTCATCTGCATTATAATTATTATAAATACTTAACTCATTAATTTATTATCTTCTGTTGGCTTGAGTTACTCTCACATTAAGCAGTATGTCTGTAGTTTACTCTGTATCTGTAAGGTAATTTGTCTACATTTTTACTTTACGTTCACGTCGGTGTGAAAAGAAATATGCATGAAATTGCGGAACCGGTTGCACTCAACCTCGCAATGGCAGCGAAAAATATTTGAATATTTACTATGCTTATTAACCAAGAGTAGTCAAGAAATAATGTTATCGTGTTTTCACAAAGATTCCAAACAGCAAAATTTGTAAAGAATCTAGTCATAGACAATTTAAATCGAGTATGCGGGTTTATCGTATAAGTAATACATTTTTAATAACTATAAAACATTTTACGTAAAGACTCCGATCAAGGCAATGCAGATGTTCCGGCCATATTGTATAAATTCTCATCGTCTGATATTATGAACATCAGGTTATTCGTCACAGATTGATATCATTACTTTGGAGCAGAAACGAAGAACGTCGAGTCAGATAAAATCGAATTTCTTAGCAGCCGGTACTTGGCGTCGATAATACTCTATCCCGAATTCTCGACTCATGAAAACTGTACAATCTTTAGTACCTACCTTTGGTTATTCAAGCATCATTCTTCGTGTTATTATTTTCACTGTGGTGTAAATTTTGCTAAACATTACTTTTTGTGACAAAATCTACTGAGTAATGCCATCAAAAGCATGCCAGAAATCAGAGTCCAAATTGTCTTGTGTCAGGCTAAGGTAAATACGAACTGCTTGTCCACAAACACTTTTCCTTGAGTTAATGGAATGCAAACATTGACAATGGCAAATTGGTCCATAAATATCAGTGAGCAGTGTACGAACCTCGAGGGTATACTATCGATGCGGTACGATCGCTATATCCGTCCGCAACTCACGCTACTGACGCTGAATGCTGATTACCGTCATTATAATTAACAATCGGCTGCCTGAAATGCTAATGATTTTTTTTTATTGAAATTTATACCACACCGATACTCAAATAGTATGGTGCTCTCCAACTGTTTTTCTGATACATATAGGAACAGTACAGACGCGTCACTTTGACCATTAGTTGGTCTAGCGTTAAACGGAGTAAGCGATTGGTTGTGGAAATATTTGGGGGAGGCCTATGTCTAGCAGTGGACGTCTTCTGACTAAAA
This sequence comes from Euplexia lucipara, assembly GCA_921972225.1. Lineage (NCBI taxonomy): Eukaryota > Metazoa > Arthropoda > Insecta > Lepidoptera > Noctuidae > Euplexia > Euplexia lucipara. The sequence goes on from OV179149.1 coordinate 10,327,611, forward strand.
TAATGATGCGGTTGGCCTATCGTTTTACGGAGTTTTAAGGGCCAGCTTATATACATATTATCATATACTATATCAAAGAGGTACTCAATCTCAGTGCATGTAAGGAAGGTCAAAGTTCAGCCTCCACCTTGAACGGGCGGTATTCGTTGCACATCTCATTTCTCGTGCTCTCGGGTCTCGGGCACTTGTCGAAAGGCATCACAGATTATCGTTTGACATTGGCGGTGTACCTACACGAATGCTAATGAACGTATAAATCTTCCTAATACATTATTCCTCAGACGACCTCACGGAACGATCTGGAAAGGCTCGTTGTCACATCAATTTCCTCCATATGTTGCATGATTTATCCTGCTAGTCGACGAAATAAGAATTGAATTTAAAACCGCTTTAGGAAAATTTGAATCTTGTTTGGCCGTGGTATTGTGTGTATTCTTTGAACTATCAGCAACATTTGTTCCGATTTGTGATTTCGTGTGCTGATTATTCCACTCGCAGCGTGACCCAGACAGTCGAATGATGTCACGATACTTTTATTGATCCAATGAAAATTTGCCACGAAAGATGAAAGGAAAAATATCTTCCGGAGCATCAGCAAATAAGCGTAGGGGGACGATTTATCTGAATAATGTAACGATCTTATTTGCCTTTCTTGTAGTGGATTATACAGTACCTTCCTCCCTATCTACTTACTATTTGACTATTTAATGAAGGGTAATTGTCGTCGGAACTGTGCATTCATTGTTAAAGTTACTTAAGGTACCTACCTAAGCTCTAAGCTCAAAATATATCCTGGGTCTAATTGAACCCATTATGATTACTCGAATTCGCTTAGTTAATCATAGAAACTTTTTACTCATAAATGATTCATCAAAGGATCATCAATCAAAAATCTCTCTCTCTCTACTTTGCACTCCGGTAAAAATGCACACAATTTTCACCCGAATTCTAGTGCGGTCCGAAATAAGGGTAAATGAAAATTATGTTATCGGCGTATGATAAATAACTTAAAAATAATAATAATATGATTCAAATGATACAAATTAAAATTCGTTTGATTATTATTATGAGTGATACTGTTTACATGGATTTTTAAAAACAAAACGTCAGTCGTACCTATGTCTTTGTGAGTAAAAGAAGAGGAAGAGGTCTCCTGAGGTCAATTTTCCAAAAATATAAATCAGGAATAATTTTAAATATAAAAAAATCAGCCTGAAAAATATAAATAAGGGTGCCATTAATGTTACAAAGTTAATACAACACTTCAATATTTTACAAAAAACTAGGAACAACAACAAAAAGTACCGTAGTCAGTAATGCATTTTCGAAGCATATTCTCGACGCAGATACTTCACCCAACCAGGTAAACGAAATAGTTCTAGTTCACAGGAAGCAACGGTATCGACCTTGGTGCAAGGCTGCGCGGTGGCTGTTATCCCAACATTGCCAGCCGCGTGACCACTGCCGCACTTCGGGACGTAGCTACCGAGGTGGGTAAATAAAATTCTTCACTAGACAAAATTTTAAAAGAAATTAGTTACGAAGTTATTTACCATTACGCCGATAACATAATTTGCGGCATCATAATGGTGTATTGTTCAAAGACCAGCAAATTAAGCTACCCCAATAGGTACTGTGTCTTTCTTTAATAGTTTTTCAAATTTATTAAGCTTAAAAAAATGTGAAAATTTAACAGCTTGATGTGCTGGAATTAATCTGGCAATAAACAGTTTCATTTCATTTGAGCGACATTTTCAGTAGATTACGAAAAATTGTGTGTATAAAAAGGTTTACTTTTATTTTAACTATACATAGGTACCGCTACTAATTTCCATATTTTCCTAACAACTTTCGACGTAAAGTAGTCTACAGTTGTATCTATGGTAGGCAATTAGGTTCTTAGCAATAACATTACCATTGTTTCAATGAAACTTATACTATAAAGGAATACCTAAGTTTCCATTTAATTCTTGACGTAAACCAAGAGTTTCATCTAATATTTGCGTTCTTCTGTTTTGCCAGCGAAGGTAATTGTTTCTTTAATACGTTAGCCTGAAATTCTGAATAAAAAGCTTTGAAAACTTTAAAGTATTTTTAATCAAGTCTGCATGTGAAGTTTTTGAAGAAATAATTTGAACAGACTTCGTATTTATTTATGCAGGACACTTCTGGATTTAACATAGTTTAGTAGGTAACATCTAAATTGTTTAACGCTAATAATTAAGTTTCGTAAATGAGTAAGAATCGGAAAAAGGCGTGAGTTTATTATCTTACCACAACTTACAATTTAGACTTTCTTTAGCAAGCCTAAACCTAAAGTTTTATATTTATTTTGTGGAAGACTGGTGCCTAAACTACTTAAATTATTTTTTAAAACCTGTAATTCAGGTCACCAGGGGGTCGAGTCTGCTATTGCAATCGTGTCTCAATGACCGGTCAATGATTGATTTTTTACGTATAACGCCAAACTTATGACACATGTCCCATACAAAAACTGTCAAAGTTGTCAAATATTCAATCAATGACCGGTCATTGAGACACGATTGCAATAGCAGACTCGAGCCCCAGGTCAGGTCCCCAAACCATATTTTTTAAATTCCTAACAGTAATGATTTCATAATAATAGTGATGATGGTATTTATACTCAGACGCAACCCTACTGCGCCACAGACAGAACTACGCAGACTGCGCGTTGCGCTATCCACCGGATATCCTTCACGCGGACTCTCCCGTACCGTATCATATATGCAGTGCAGAACTGGTGAGCCTGTATCCTAGCTGAGCGTTACTGTGCCAGGCGAACAAACTCAAATTACATTCGCTAGTTTAATTTCCGATGCTGTACATCAAAAACAACATTTTAAAATTGCTGACGTCATCTATATTCAAGTGAACAAAGTGCTTTTACGAAGATGCTCGAACAATCGAATCAACGCTTTGGATGATTGATGTAAGAAAATTCGGTGAAAAGTGGAGTATCGGAGAATGCGATGTTTGAGTAAATGGACTAATAACAATAGGTCATTTGTAGTCTTATTACCTATAATTTTTGTTTTGTTTCAAGTCGCTTTCATTTTAGTTTGATAGCCCTGTACTAATTCATATGTACCTAAGTTATAATGCTAGTGGAATCGGAGTAAGTAAGTATAACTTTAGATGCTTACAGGGTGGAACACATCAATAGGCAGTACTGAAGGGAAACCACATTAAATCCATAAAGTAGATATTTTTACTTTATAACATTCCTTTATTTTTTAAAAGAAACTTAACTGTCAATCCGCCTTGAGCAAGTGTGGTGGTCAATGCTCGGGTCTTCTCTGTATCAAAACTGGCTTTGCCCTGCAGTGGGACAGTAACATGCTGACATTATTTGTAAAGGCTATTATTGAATCATACGAGTATAATCTATGAATTAGATTTAAAATTAACATAAAACAAATGAATGAAGTTTCGAGTAACTCAGTGTACCCTTTTTTAGATGCGATATGTACCTCCGTTTTATGGAGGAGGTCTATCAGACTCTGGGGATCGAGAGGTCGTGAGATCAATCCCCACCCTTTGCACTATTGACGTGAACCCACCAGACACAAGCATATTTAGATTAGTTGAAGAGGTTAACAAGACTACAAGTAAGAAATGTGTAACCCACATTGCTAGTAAGCTTTTAACTGGGGTAACGGGAACAGACCATAGTTCCACAGTATAATTATTAATACAGTAGGACGACGCCTTTGATCTCTGGAAAAATGCCGACAACGCGTTAGCCCTGAATAATACCTCCCGCACTACGAACATCGTTTTGTTCGCAGTGCGGGAGCGGCTTACCCGCGTCTCGCCCCTCACACCCCGGACGATTGCCCTGTCTAGACAGCTTCGTCGGACGACTGTAGGTTTTTAGACTGTGATAGTTCCGTAAAACTTATAATCAAGAGCACCCCAGTTTATCCTAAGATAGAAACACTGCAAGTATAAAGTATCAGAGGAGAGTAAAACTCAACAACACCCATAACACAACAAAAGCAACAAAATGTAATAAAGACCACAAAGTAAAGCAAGCTGACATCATTACACAACACTATACAGGCACCTATTTCTGAGTGACAATAATTTATGAGCACCTTATAGGTGATCGGTTGACAAGATAATTACTACATTTACAATTTCACCTCTGCACCGTTACGAGTAAACAATGTTGCCTTTCACACAAATATAGCAAACAATGGCTATCTGTCCGGTGTGGAGGAGAGCAGGCGCGTGTCAAGAATCCATTAAGTGTCACCGGAGCCTTCGGAAGAAACAATGAGGTCTCCCAGCTTATATTGTAGTCTCTTTAGTCCTGCGGGCGAAGCATCTTGTTTAGACATAATGTGTTGCCATGTCTTGTTAATCCGCTTAGGAAGCCCCATAGCGCTAACATATTTTACACACAGAGCTTTAGTATTTGCACAGATGTTATGGCTATGTCCAAGAAAGAAAACACAATAATATTTAATAATAAGTGAGTATGTTGTTCATATTTCAATATTTATATGATACCTACAAATGAGAAATATACTCGTACTAGCGTCTGCCCGCGACTTCGTCTGCGTGGAATAGTTACTATGGGCTAACGCTAATTTTAACCCGCGACTTCGTTTACGTAGAAGGTGGCTTCGTTTCACCTTTTTAGGTGAAAATATTTATCGTACGTAAGGTTAGCCACTCCTAGCTGATGCCCCCGGCTTCGCCCGCATGAATGTCGGTTATCGCGCCCAGCTCGATGTCAGGCCTGCCAATGTACAGACGCCAGCACATCAAGTTACACCAATGTGTCAAATTTTCCTAATTGAATATGAACCTTATTCTGTTTGACATAAAGTTGAAAAACGATCAAAAAAATTTAACATCGTCTATACATAAAAACATGGCAAATTATAAATACTAAAATCTCCATGAGAACCACTCTATCCATTAGTGAAACAACATCAGCGTAGGCCTTTTTAAGTTTATCGCGAACGTACAGACTGACAGACAGCCCGGCAGACAGACAGACGGCCGCATCACAAGCGCGGATCCACCATTGTGGGCACTTTGGGCATACCCACATCCCCAATTGTAGTCAGACAGAACAAATGATCGTGCTCATCACATAGAGACACGCAGAGCAGTAGTTCTGTTAAAAATGATGAATTTTGTATCTTTCAAAATCAATGCATTTCAGTAAGGTACTTAGGTTAGGTAGTTAGGTTAGCTATAGACTAGGTATGATAAGTTAGGTTAGGTTATATGTATATATACGTATACTAATTTTGCACCCCTCTTTTACCCCATCAGGGATTGGATTCCCAAAAATGGATTTCTACTTTATTTTACAAAATGGTAAGTGATTCTATGACCCACGAAGTCATTGTTTTTAACCGACTTCAAAAAAGGAGGAGGTTCTATGTTCGTGTGTATGTATTTTTTTTTATGTATGTTACCTGATTTCTCCCCCATTTGTGGACCGATTCTCAAAATTCTTTTTTTATTTGAATGAGTATACTCCTGAGGTGGGAATTTGGTGAAGATCTGATGCTGATCTTCGGAGATATACAACGGAACTCTTCAAAAATAGACGGCAAATCTGTCGTGATTGCTGGAACCGCTTGGATGTTTATTGTTTATACAACATCATGACGTATCATCACGCCTGTATGCTCTGAGGGGTAAGCAGATGTGTACAATATACCTAGAATTCGACAGTTAGGTATGTAAATTTTCACTTATTAGGGATAAGTGGATAACCCTATTATCATGACATGTATTGTTAACAATTAACAATATAAAAACGGAAAAATAAAAAAACTTTTTTGCAAAAAATGGTGAAATAAAATACAAAAGTATATGTATAGGGGGTTTTTGGCCTTTTTATGGTTTTTGTGTTTTACTTTGTAATTGTTTTTGTTTTATATTTTCTTTAGTTTCAGTATTTTTTTTTCTTTTAATATGCCTGTGCGTGTCAAATAAAATAATTGCCTTTTTTTCTTTCTTTTACTGAACATCTAACTCTGAGTAGGTACCTATAGGTAGGTAAGTACCAAAAATGAAATTTGTTAACTCAAGATAAATAAGCAGTTGCAGTACGTGTCCACGACATCCATTTCACGTAAACAGCTTATAAGTACAGGCCCAAAGATAAATTAATTAAACAACAATTCACGGCGACATCGTGCACACGCATCGCGTATTTCAAATTTTCAAGTATAACATTATTAGTTAACAGTACCACACATTATGCCTGTGGAGCACTCATTTGTTCATTCAGCGATCTCAATTTGCATAAACAAATTGTACAGTAGCCACGTGCCCATTCGCTGCAGTGACGATTTTACCCTTTTCGTATTTATGCCTTTTAATTAATTGTACTACTTTACCTTTGTTTATTTTCAATTACGAAAGTACTGTAAGTAAAGTGGTATTGATTACTCTACAACCATTTAGATTACGTACACAAGTGACGCACTGACAGTACTCATTATTATGGTACGTTAGGAATGAGGACCTATTAAGCTTTCCATAGATATTTAACAGCTCTTGCCTTTTTAAGGACGATGGTTATACGACTGACCTGTCTAATATATAATGGCATGAACTTGGCAATGTATTCTATCAGACAAATTGAGGAATCAATCTTAAGGTCAGGCAAGAGACAGATCATAGATTAAAAATGTGTTGGATTTATTGGCATCTACCACATACCTTTATGTAAGGGGCTTGGGACGTGTCCGGATATCCTCATTAATCTTTGGACCGTGTAGCTTCGTGTCCCTTTACACGTGCGTCGTGGAGGACATGGCTCCACGTGCCCGACCCACCTAATTGCTAATCCACCGTCGTCCGCCCTCCGCAAAGCTTTCTCGCCGAGAGTTTTATCGAGTGTCGTTAACCGATAGTTCTGCTAAAATCATTGTTTCCCTACTTTTCCTCTACGTGGATTGATAGCGGGCTATTTGTTACTGACACTCTGTTAAATACAGTGTTGATAAAGTTGTTTTTTTAAGAAACAGTTTTATTTTCGGGAAGGAGAACAGACAGAGTTGTTTTAGTGATTCGTAGTTTAAACAAGCGCGGTATTTACCCGCTTAGAAACTTAATAGCGATAAAAACATCCTCTTAATGGATTCCAGTTTATATGAAGAGAATATGTTCGCAGTAGTCCCACGTTATTTATTTTATACTTGAAGCACACAAAGGGATATGCCCATTTCAGACCACGTTTTTCCCACCTTTGTAATAAATACTAAAGTTATACTTATTTACCTATAATATGTATGTTTTTAGAAGTACTTATGTAAGTATGTTTATCAGCTGTTTAGTACCCATAACACAAGCCTTAACTTGGGACTAGATGGCGTTGGGAAAAAAGTTGTGGAATATTTATTTATTTATTTTGTTTAGTAACTTATGTATGGTTATTACAAGTTAGTAGGTATTACACCTTTGTAATACTAACTTGTAATACAAAAATTTGTTTCTGATACCTTTATCAGAAACAAATTTTTGTATGACAGTCAATTGCTTATTGCTTTCTAATATTTAAGTTCGGTGGTCAGTACTATGAAAGTAGGGATTGCAATTCTTAATAAAAAAAAGTCTCACCGAGTTCTATGTGAAAAATAGCCTGTGTTTCTTTGTATGTGATGTCAATTCTAATGCCTATATTTGATTCTTCCATGGCATCACTTGACCAAATTTCCTTAGTACCTACCGGTAAATGGGCATATCCCTTTAGAGAGGTGAACTTAATGCCATAGACATTTTCTACCAGTCAACCTTTGGGAGTTATTTTTACTCACGATGCATTAAAGTGTAAAGAAAAAAATATGGAATGGTTTCAAAGCTGTGAGCTCAAAACTAATTTGTTTTCAACTTGACTGCTAGTAATAAATTCCTCCCTCGTCTATACTAGTGTCATATCTCAAGAAATAAATCAAATAAAGTAAGATTTATACCAAACTCGTGCTTCTCAGATGTAATTCATTTTATTTTATAAAAAGGAATATTAGACGTTGTAGAAGTATCGAAAACTACATTGATAAATCGTAGGACTAGCAATTTGACTTGACATTTTATGGAATTTTGTGAAATATTCATTGATATCATTTCACTTTTTGTCGCTCTATAGTTTTCCAAACGTCACACCTACCCATTTTGTTTTTCTACATTTAATACATCGAATTGACTAGAAATAAATGCATTGCATGTCAGCATAAAGATACCAGTAGGTGGGGGCACCTACGTGGTAAACTAAATTACAAAAGAAAGAAAATACTTTATTTGGACGCACAGAACATAGAACAAAAGAACAGCAATACAGATAATAAAAAAAACAAGCAAAGATTAAAAAACTAAAGACAAAAATAAATATGAAAAGACCTGTGCGAGACCAAAAAGTAGCCTATCTCAGCATTAGCTGCGACATTTAAAAATATAAATATCGCAGCGCTGTTATTCTGATAGGGCCCGTTGTGATGCCACGGACACACCCAAGAAAACAAAATCATAAAAAAAGATAGCTATATAGTATTGTGTGTTGTGTTTGTTTTTGACGTTTTTGTGTGTGTGTTTCTGTATGAGTATGTGGATGTTTGTCAAGAACATACATTTTCAGACAAACATCCACATACTCATACAGAAACACACACACAAAAACGTCAAAAACAAACACACTCACACAAACATACCATCACACACACGCATACACACAAGAATGCTTTATATCTAGGTTATCTAAATATTGTATATTGCTGTGGAAGAGCGGAGTCTCCTAACACAGGCATTACATGCTTAAAAGGAGGCTCCAATCACTTACTAATGTAAACCTTTTAGTTAAAAATAAAGATTTTGTATTTGTATTTGTATTTGTAGTATAATGCAATAAATACATTATAATTAAAAATACTAAAATCATAAAAGAAAGAAAAAAACCGATAATAAAAATTAACGCGGCGCTAACACCGTCCGGACAAAATAACACTCACAGAGCACACAGTCTCTTGTTGGCTGTGATTATCAATTGAATACCTACTATAAAATTCGGATTTGGGAAAGGCCTACCTACGTAACTACTTAATATCTTAGTCAACAATAATACAGCCCAGACATTCAACAGCTTATTAAAATTTATAAGAAGAAAACATAGAATCAACGTTAAATTATAAATTGTCAGACTATCGAGTAGTGGTTTAATTGGTTTGCCATTTAGTATTACAATTATCGGAATCGGCACAATCGACCGCAACATCTATATTAGCCCGCCATCTCAATTTATGGTCATAGACATAGACTATAGATTTTATAAAAAATGCTAGTAAGGGGTAGCTTACTAGCATTTTGTACAAAATCTATCAATCCGTTCGTATCCTTTACTCTTATTGACATTTAAGCTAGCAACTTTACTTTATCATAAACATCACACCTGTATTTCCCGGAGTAGTTGGCAGAGGTGTGCATCCACATTTCACCATATCGTTTCGATGAGCCTTTATCCATCGACCGACCGTGCAGAAGTCTGGATTCCCGGCTGATTCCAGATGGAAAAACACGATAGCACTTTGGCCAACCTGAGACCAACCTGGGTTTGATCCAGGTGTTCTTAGCACTGGCGACTGACGCCCACTAGGCCAACAAAACAAGTCAATCCTTTGTCATTTGTAACACTAACAACATACTTAATATAAAACAAAGTCCTCCACCGCGTATTTGTCTGTCTGTTCGCGTTAAACTCAAAAACGACTGCACCGATTTGCATGCTGTTTTCGCCAATGGGTAGGATAAATAATTTGTAAAAAAAAAAGATGAAACTATGAATAAAATTTGTTTGCTTAATCATTTTTCAAATGCAGCGCCATCTTGGATGCGATGACCGGTGACAAATTGTTCCCAGTCCAATATGTGTTGACAATTTGACATTAGACAAGTCTTATGCTAAAACTAACAAGGTAACAAAACATTATATTGATTCTAAGGCTGAACTAAGGTTTCCGGGAGACCTAGTAAAAGATATAACAAATGCAAGTGCAAGGTGTATAAATAATATGACACGGTTATGTTTTATACATATATCACACATATCTTCGCTCCGTGCTCGCTGCACACGATCGATGCCGAGGCCATTTGCTCAAATAATACAAAAGACGATTAAGGAAGGTTGTCCAATATTGGCACAAAACTCTGTATTAACTCATTAAACATACATTATTAACTCTAACCTTGTCTCATGTAACAAAAGGTGGCTGACCTGACATTTAGGGGTGTAGACAAGGAAAACTTAATAATGCCTTCTGACTCAGAATATTGGCCAATGTCAAAAAAAAGATCATGTCAAGTTTTCGCAATTGGCTTAAATGTTAAAATGAAATGACATGACATTTTTTTTTCTGCTAGCAAAAATACATAATATTTAATTTCTTTCTTTAAGTATGTGCAGACGCCAGCACATTAAGCTACCCCGAACAATGAACCTTATTCTGCAAAATAACTGGCGAAATGTGGGTCATATCAGCTACACCTCTGCCTAGCCCTTCGGGGGTTACAGGCGTGGCGTTATGTTTGTGTTTATTTTGCAAGTTATTAATTTGAAAATCTATAAAATAAATTTGACACATTAGGGTAACTTAATGTGCTGGGCTCTGTACATAATTAATTACTGCTGTGTGCCTTCCACCTTTCCATCACCTTTATACACTCAATTTACGACATAATAAACCTAACAACCCGACAATTAATTTAACAATATTAAACATGTAGTATAAATGTTTGTCCGAATGATTTTAGATTAATGTCCATTTTCCACCCATTAATCTTTTGAAGCTGCTGAAGCAGATCGTGTACCCAACAGAAGTTTTTTTCTGCAGCATATTTATAAATGTTCAACTCTATATTTACCGAAAACGTCGGACATTTCAATCAAACCCACCATCTAGATCTGCACACCAAAAACATGAAAATATTTGGAACACTTTTGGCAACACGACACATCGTTTATTTCCTGTTTTCAAGTTCAGTATGTTGAAAATTGGAAACGAATAGTTGAAATAACACGTAGTTTTCAGCATGGTGAGTGGTGCTACGCCCCAAACTCATAAACATTATGGAGGCGGATCAGATAACATTGACATTGGAGGTGTAAGGTCAGGGGTTCCAGCTTTATGCACGCGATCAGTCAATTTTCGAGGCCACAGTGAAATGGATCTGTTCATTGCAAACATCAACGAACGTGGATTATTATGCAATAAATCATTATTACTGACATTTTACTTTGCATATTGGACGGTCGTATAACACACGGCGTTGCTTACTGAATTTTCATAATATAATTAGTGCTTACTTAAATTAATTAGAAACTAAGTGGCAGATAAACGTGGACGCAGTACCCAAAATACATGCGAATATGTTGCGCTAATAATCAAGCAACTTTTGACTCGTTTTCCAGTGACGTCATCGTTTAGAGATGCGCTTTCATTGCGCTAACGAAGCTCTCGCGCAAGTCATTATGATACAAAGTGTCTACGTAGCGCCTTGCTACAGTGCCGCGTAGCACTCGCTACGGAAGTACGGACCTAGCTACGGAAACCAATTATGTACTTTATCTTTTTAAAGTTTTCTTTTAATTCGGCCGAGAATTTTCTTTGTCTTTCAATGGTGAAATTTTGCTTATTCGGCTTAACGTTATGCACGATTCAGAAACGTTTGCGTCGTATGATATCGACAGGGTCTGCATATGTGACCTTTATGGTTACGGTAGAACATACTCCCTAATACTACACTTTACTGGCTAACATTTTGAATTTAGAAATAATCTAGCAGTACGATAATAGACCGAAGGCAAGGTATTAGTATAGTTTATCGGTATTAAAAACATTAAACACGCTGCAGTGCGAGATTTGGCACAGTTAAAGTTTATAATTATGGAGAAGGAATGTATAAAGATAAGTCAGTCAAAAGCAAAAGCCCATTTTTGGCAATGTTTTCCTATCTATCTAATAAATAGGTACTTACTAAAAATTTACTAATTTAGTAACTTAAATATTGCTGTTACCAATTTCTAATGAGTACAAAACTAGTAATCAAAAGCATTTTTTATGATACTGAATGGTTTACTGCATTCTAACATTTCCTTTCGGTGGTCAGTTCAGTACTCACAAAGTAGGAATTATGGATTCTTTATAAAAAAAAAAGTCCCACCGAGTTCGATGTGAGAAATAGCAGTTGTTCCTTAATCTGTGTTGCCAATCATAATGCCTATCAATTGTTGCTTCCATGTGCATCACTTGGCCAAAGTTTGCTCAGCAAAACGACCAATAAAAGCACTAGTATATTTATACTTATACTTACTATTACACACACTATACACACTACACACATCACTACACTTATTTATACTTTTTTATTTAAAACCTCAAAAATAAAATCATACCAACTTAATAAATTAAGCGAAGTATTATGGAAGGCACATATTATGAGACGAATAAATAAAGGTCAAGTTCTTGGATGAAGAGTCCGTTGCTGGCGACGAGCTCACGCTTCGTCGCATGCTATTCCAAGGCCGCTGAACATCAAAGCCCTCGGGACTCGCAAATTATCCCCTCCGGCGAGCAGGCCTCTCGTTTTATAATTATGCCTCCCTAAATCTACAGCGTTTTAGATTTTTCTGTTCATTAACGTCATTGGATTATTGGAAATCTTAGATTAGGTATGGGCTTTATTAAATCGAACATGAAATGTATATGAAGATCATGGAGATTCGGGAACTCACTTTATTTTTTGGTCATCATTAGCATAATGTTTTGAATCACTATTTTACTACACCGCCTATCTGTTAAGTGAACAGTAAAGGGCCTGAGGTATCTGGGAAACCTCTATCTGAAATTACCTATAGAACCAAAAAATATGGATAGAAAGAACAGTTGAAAATCAATAATAGGTATGGTAATGAATGACACATTTTAAACATACCTGCCTACAAATCTACAATACAATAGTACAATAACTTCAGTAAATTGAGGTCAACACTTTTAAGAATCCCTTTCACAGATTGCGGATGAACTCTAGCGAAATATGTGTGTGGGTAGGTAGGTAGGTACCTACTTATCCATCCCTATGTAGGTACCCCTAGGCGAAACAGGCGTGATGTTATGTAAGATTAAGAGATATCCCATGACAATTCCGATATCAAGACCCAAATTCACAAAAACCTTTCGATATTCGTTTTTGTGTTTCGGAAGTAATTTTGAATTCCGTTTTCCTGTTGTCTGAAAATAAAAGGAAATCCCTTTTTATGTTTTGCACGTTCCTTTCGGCAAAACACGTTTATATAAATGAATTTAATCCTTTAATTAACTGTAATTGGTAGAATAAAACAAAAGAGAGCCGTACCCCCATAAAGGGGGAATGAGCGATGAAGCCTAAAATAAAACAAAAACAGAAAGGTAATTGCCAATCATTGGGCACTTTACAATATTAACTTTACCACTTGTAAAGACTCAGTTTCTAACCAAGTGGCTAACTTAGTGTTTACCGAGCAAAGGTCGGTACCATTTAGAACCGACTGGCCTCATAAAAGATCAGGCAGATAAACGTAGTCATATAAACTTAACACGTTACTGCTCATAATCTGCAGCCACAGACTCGCTCGTTCACTTATTATTTATGTACCTACTGTAGTAGCTCGATAAGCTTTTTGGTACATAAGGAATATAGGCCATTCTGTAAATATTTTTCCCCTTGTTTTTTGCTATCTGTTCTCAGTTTCTCAGTTATGGACAATCAGCTATATTGTGGATAGTTTAATCAATTAGGCTTGCTGGGCATGCATCCGGTGACCCGTAACAGTGTCAATTATCAGTTATAATGTCCCTGGGGTATCCTACTGTGCTCCAGCAGGCCTTCTAGTCATTAGTAGCCTTGCAAGACTGTTCATGTGCTTAAGTACCTAAGTATTATTTTGTGGTATCTCTGTATAATGTTCTATGGCTTCTTCCAGAACAGCTTTAAATTGGAAATCTGCAGTGTTATTTTGTAAAATAAATCCCGTGAGCTGTAGGCGAAGTTAAGGTGAACTGAGCAGTCATCTCATACTGTAGCTACGGATTGACAGTTCACGTCGGGGTCACCAGTTTGGAGGTACGAGGAACAGGGTGTAAAGTTCCTCATCCACCATTGAAAAGGGAGGATCCTCCGACCAGACGGGTGATGTGTCTGGTGGGCTAACTACTGCCCGACGATTGTTGTCGGGAACTTGTATACGTTCAAACTGCGCGGATAAATTTAATAGCGCGATGTAGGATAGTTCGTATGTGGCGAGATATATGTCTAATTCATCCTTAATTTACTTTTTAGCGTTGATTTTTACAGAATAGACCAGTAGTAGGTACAGTCAACAGCAAAAGTAGATGATCAAAATCAGAAATTCAATACTAATGAACGGAGTTCACGCCAGAACTGTGTGGCGTCGAAGTGATTCAAAAGTATGTGATTGTAAATTATACCAAACATTTACTACCAGTACAGCTGCCATATGTTTGTGATCAGTTTTGACTCCAAAAGTTATAAACTCAATTCGCATCAGAACTAAGAAGTGAAAAAAAAATTCAAAACTAGTGAACAGCTTAAATCAAAAATTAAATGATGAAACTGAGGCCACGTAATCGTGCAGCAAATAATTCATCCATACGTGTTTTTTTATCCCAGTAATTTAATTTGTTATGTTTAAAACAGCTGAATTTGATGAAAAAAATGCATATTTAATATATGCCAAATTTCATCCAATTGAACCCCTAAAAAAGCACAATGTTCATTAATAAAAACTTATTTACAAAAAAAACAACCAACTTAGTTATTTTTCACTTTTTAATGATTTTTGGAAGTAGGTTGTTTTTTTTTGTAAAAATGTTTTTATTTTTCACTTTTAGTGGGTCAGTTTGTAATTTATCTAAGTTACATAGCCCAATGACAACTGCTCATCACCTCTTACAAAATATTGCTTTTCTCGATACAGGGATGTTAATTGTTGAGGAGTTCTCCTAGTAAGATCCAAGAGAACTGGAGCTCCATGGTGAAGGCATCATCACCACTATGCATTTTGACAAGCTTAAATTACTTAGCAACTATATTGAAGTACCTAATCGAATCGCAACCCGTGAAATACTTAGGTATAATTGAGTAGTTCCGATGCCCATCTGTGGTCTTTATCATAAGTTACACTTTAGCAAACGGTGCTTTCCGAGAGCGAATGCACGAGTTACTATACAAAATACCCAAATCACTATAGGTGTTCCTATAAAATTTGAGGTTTTTCCTCGATTTCCCTAGGATCCCTTCATCAGATTCTGACTTGGTGACAATGAGAGCACAGCGAGAGTATACCCTTGAATTTATGTCAATGTTCAAAAGTACTTTTGAACATTGACATAAATTCAAAAACATGCAAAGATAATAATATTTATTGAATATCGTTTTGTATCACATCAGCTACTTTTGAACATTGACATAAATTCAAAAACATGCAAAGATAATAATATTTATTGAATATCGTTTTGTATCACATCAGCTACTTTTGAACATTGACTTAAATTCACAAACATGCAAAGATAATAATATTTATTCAATTATCGTTTTGTATCACATCAGCTACTTTTAAACATTTGACAGAAGTTACAAAAAAAAACCAGTTTAAATACTAAAGTTTTTGAATTATATTATTTTTAACCGACTTCTGAAAAAGGAGGAGGTTATCAATTCGGATGTTTATATGTATATTTTTTATGTAGGTATGTTTGGGCATAACTTCGTCATATATAGACGGATTTGCAAAATTAATTTTTTGTTTGAAAGGGCATACCCTCGCTGTGCTTTCATTGTCACCAAGTCAGAATCTGATGAAGGGATCCTAGGGAAATCGAGGAAAAACCTCAATTTTTATAGGCACACCTATAGTAAATTGGGTATTTTGTATAGTAACTCGTGCATTCGCTCTCGGAAAGCACCGTTTGCTAAAGTGGAACTGATGATGAAGACCACAGATGGGCATCAGAACTACTCAATTATACCTAAGTATTTCACGGGTTGCGATTCGATTAGGTACTTTAATATAGTTGCTAAGTAATTTAAGCTTGTCAAAATGCATAGTGGTGATGATGCCTTCACCATGGAGCTCCAGTTCTCCTGGATCTTACTAGGAGAACTCCTCAACAATTAACATCCCTGTATCGAGAAAAGCAATATTTTGTAAGAGGTGATGAGCAGTTGTCATTGGGCTATGTAACTTAGATAAATTACAAACTGACCCACTAAAAGTGAAAAATAAAAACATTTTTACAAAAAAAAACAACCTACTTCCAAAAATCATTAAAAAGTGAAAAATAACTAAGTTGGTTGTTTTTTTTGTAAATAAGTTTTTATTAATGAACATTGTGCTTTTTTAGGGGTTCAATTGGATGAAATTTGGCATATATTAAATATGCATTTTTTTCATCAAATTCAGCTGTTTTAAACATAACAAATTAAATTACTGGGATAAAAAAACACGTATGGATGAATTATTTGCTGCACGATTACGTGGCCTCAGTTTCATCATTTAATTTTTGATTTAAGCTGTTCACTAGTTTTGAATTTTTTTTTCACTTCTTAGTTCTGATGCGAATTGAGTTTATAACTTTTGGAGTCAAAACTGATCACAAACATATGGCAGCTGTACTGGTAGTAAATGTTTGGTATAATTTACAATCACATACTTTTGAATCACTTCGACGCCACACAGTTCTGGCGTGAACTCCGTTCATTAGTATTGAATTTCTGATTTTGATCATCTACTTTTGCTGTTGACTGTACGTATATGATGTGAATTTGTGATTCAGGCGTTAATTATCCATGCTTTCAAGATATCGCATCCAATAAGCTTATAATTAACTACTTATGGAAGCGGCCTATTAAGCGTTGTCCATTCAAAGCCCATGCCAGACGACATTAATTAATTGATTAAAACGAGTGGCGAACATTCCCATTAGCAGGCACGTTAATCATTGGCTGGCGAGGGCGTGAGCGCAATGGCACCAACTTTCATTACGATATGAGCAATAACTTGTCACAATGCCGGGCAAACGCTTTCAGGCAAATTGCTCACGGACTCGTGGAATGGACCAATTAACAGTCAATCAGGAAACTAGGACGAATGCACGAATACAAAGTGACTACGATGCCACATTGCCACATCATTGTCAAATAAACTGACAGGACCCGGCAAAATCTCATTTGGACGACTTGATTTCCTAATCTAGTTGCTTTGCTCTCAACGATTACCTCCTAATAAATTCTCCTAGCAGCGTAACGCAAACAAGCAAATCCAATTTCGCCTGTCATCAATTTTCCTAAAAACGTTGTTGATTCGATTTGTTGGATTGCAATGAAGTTTACGTTGCTGTAAATCAAAAATAATGCTTTATTTACTGAGCGTACTTCCTCGGGTTAATTGTTCGGTCGAAGTAGCCCGTAATTAAAACTTACAAACATTCCGACTTCAGTCTGTATTTAAATTAGACTTTGATAAACCGTATTCCGTAATCGTATTCGACGAGCGTCCCGACTCCCGTCTCTTACTTGGTTACTTAACGAATTCGGTGACCCACGAACATCGCTACAGAAAGATTCGACTCAACGGAGGTCTTGAACGAAATCCCAGCTACATACTGGGGGCTTACCATGATCTTCTAAAATACTTGCCAAGTGCAAGGCAGTTCAGCAGAGCAGTTTAATCTGGCAGGTTTCTTTTTTGTACCATGAATGTTTCCTGCTGACCTGCAATTTGACCTGCTTCATAGTCTCTGATCAGTAAGCTGGCCGCACAGATTAAATAAGATTAATTCAATCGGTCGTTCTGAAACACGTTTACGGTTTTACGGTTTTTATAGAAGTTTAATATGTTTTAACAAGTAAAGGTTAAAACAAAAGAAATTGATGAAAGAAACATTTTTCCGTGTCCAAAATGGAATTTCACATTATTCGTGAGAGAAAACGAGTTCCATCTTCATCAAAAACTTAAATGTTAAAGTTAAATGACTTCACATTTATTTCCGAACGTACCTATTAATGACAAATGAAACATGTCATGTTCTGTCTGTCTAAGGACAAAAGTAGAATATTTAAGAGGCAATTTTGAAATTCAAGTGGGTTAGTTTTAAAAGAGTGTTATGATAACCTGAGTGTTGTTAACTGAGGCCGTGTTTGTGAGTGAGTGGTAACCGTGGTAGGCAAGTGCAACTAGGAAGAGTTTTTTTACTATATTGCATAAAGAGTGTCCTACAAACAATTGGATACTTTGTGGCTTATTTTTAATACTAACAGAGATATCGCTATGGGTACAAAAAGAAATGATAAATACGATTGCCGGAGATGTTAACATTGGATTGGAATATTTGGGAAGCTGTAAGTTTTACAATTAGATCAATGGTAAGCGTAAATTCTAATCACGTAAATATTATAAGTAGGTACTAATCTTCAATTCAATCGAAAAGTTTGTTAATAAAGTAGGGCGTCGCATGAATGTTTGTAGCTCATATTACTTACATTACACAGCTCAAGTGTAAGCTATTTAGTGACCCCTTATTACGTTTAACAAAAGTATTGAACTGCAACATTTCAAATGTATCTATCGAGTTCCTCTAAATAATTATTTTAATTTTAGCATATTGTTTAACACTTTTGCTATCACTGTTTCTTAAAAGCACAATAAAATATGTTCATCTCATATATCTAAAATAAATGGTAAACGCAGTGCTTATAGAAGATTTTCTATATTTTATTATACTTTGAAATAACGTAAGAATTATATTTGATGCACATTTTAACAATACGTAACGTTTTTGTACTCCAATTTTATACAACAGTTCAATAAAAGTTAGTTTCACAGACCTGCGAATTATGACAGTAGGGCAGGTTAATTGTTGATTGTCTATATGTCAAAAAGCCTTCATGGTAGGAAACGTTGCAGGACAGCCGGCTGGAGTGCTGTCAGGTGGTCACTCACCGGCTTAGGTCACGTGATCAACGGCTCGCCTGCTGCTATACTCACTCATGGTACAAAATAACAGGGCAGGTTATTTTTCGTGTGAAATTGACCTGCTATAAGAGTTCATGGTAAGCCCCCTGTTCCTCATTTCACATTCAGACTAAGTACCTACATACTTAGGTAATCAGAACTTTCAAGACGCTGCTTCTTTACGTAATCTTGTACCTTCATCAGCGAGAAACAATGACTATTTCTGTTCATTGGTCAATCTTGATCGATGACTTGGTTTTTTATTGCACATTTAGGCCGGCCTATGCAGGCGCTCCGATCAGGGCATGCACGCCAAAGTTTTGAAAATAAAGTTAAAAAAGCATTTATTTGGGATACGCCCAGGAAATAAAACAAGGATTTACCGATTTCATATTTCATAATAACATACTTAGTCGTATTGGCTCAGTTTTTATCAACCAGAACGTAAGTATTTAGATGAGTTTTGGAGCGCTTGCATTTAAGTTATTCCTTTTAATTAACAGCTGTCCTACAAAAGTTCACAAAGTAGGTACCTATTTAACGTCTATTTCCTTATGGATGATTGAACAAAAGAAAATGTAAAATTATAAATGAGACTCTTTCTGTAAATTGGTTTTTACAAACTCTTTTACACATCAAACAGGATTTTTTTCAAATAGGTGCTGTCGGTGTTACTTTCTAACTACTCTTGAAGAAACTCAGTCTCTTTTAAAGTCCAGACATTATCTTGGTCATCATGTGAGGAGGGTCCTCAGAGACTGTCATTTGTGAACTGAAGGCGAAAGAAGTAGGCATACAATATAATTATTTTTAGTATTTACAACCCCGAAAAGGGGTTGACCCTTATCGTCATGATGGACTTTTACTATGGAACAAATCTTAGCAGAAAAATCTGCTGTTCAGTATCTATAGGTACATGTAAGGCACTCAAAAATCAACTTTATGATATTGAAATAAAGTGCAAGGACCGCTACATAATGTTCGAGAGCGCTCCTCTCTGTCTGCACTGCACCTAAGGCGACCATGACGACCTCGCTACCGGTTGCTTAGGTAAAATAATCAATACAAATTATTGAGTTCACTATATAGCTACCCACATATTGCAATACAACTTATTCTCAAAGTGGATCATTAGCCTAGCTTTTCCCAACTATGGGGGGGTTGGCTTCCAGTTTAACCGGATTCACCTGAATACCAGTGCTTGTCGGACCTCACCCACTTACTTGGTAACACGAGATCCCTCGGATAAACTGGTTGTCAGATTTACGGGCTTCTTTCAATCTGTAACGGCTGTCACAGATCTAGTGAGTGTGAGAGTCTCTATACATGATATTATTCCCCTTCATATCCCCCGTCCCACATCCATTAATTGTCTCCTCTCCCTTGTGTTTTCTCGTTTTGTATATAAGTTGTGCAAGTTCATTGAAATAAACGAAATAAAGTTATAAGTTAAAAGAAAAAAAAAAACTTTTCATCTCCCCCCTTTTTTTTTCTCTCTTACGACACTGAAATATCTGTGCAGAATAAGGTTTTAAGTATATGTTTTTTTTTGGTTAATAAAAATTATCTTTTCACTTTTCTTAGATCAACAATAATTACTAATTTAATCTCCAGCGTTTGATGGTCTATCATAGTACCTACGTGTTATTAGCAAAATTGTGGTGTCTCTCTTCCACAAATGCCATAGAGAAGAGTTGAAGTTGAAGTCACAGATCTACAAATGACAGCCGGGACCAACGGCTTTTACGTGCTTTCCGAGGCACGGAGGAGTCTTGATATGTAATGAATCAAGGACCCACCTCGTCAATTGTAGCTTAAACTTAGATCGACCCGTGAATCAGTTATCAGTTAGCCACAAGCTCCTTTTAGTTAGCACATAAAACAAAGTGGATCATGCCTATAAAATAAGCATTCGGATTTGTAATTATAATACCTAAGTTACACAATCTTGTTACAACATACTTTACATTGCTCGTGCGCTTGCCAACAAGCGTATAGTTTGAAGTAGAAAGTCATGCCTTCGATAGCTCAGTTGGTAGAGCGGTGGACTGTAGAGGGAACACGCTGATATCCATAGGTCGCTGGTTCAAATCCGGCTCGAAGGATTTTTTTGCTAAAACGGACTACTTAACTAAAATTTTCGCTGGAGGAGTTTAATAACTATCCTATCGTAAATAAAAGTCTTTAAGTTTAACCAAATTACATACAGTCAGGCAAACATATCATCTTTTTTGTTAACTGAGTAAAATAAAGCTCTGTCGCTTCGTTTTTTGTGGAAAGTATTCACACAAAATAAAATACCAAACACTTTTATCAGAGATCATGATTACAACAAAAATCGATCATGTTCAATTCTACTTACGGTAGGTACCTACATGCTATTTAAAATTATACTAACTTTATGTTTTTAAATATTGATCTTGCATAAATCGTGCAAACTCAAAGTTTTTTTTTGTTATAATTTGTTGACAGAGAATTACCTACCTACCCAAGTCAAAACAGCAAAGTTATCCCATTAGAATTTTAAATAATTAGTTTTACATTAGTTACTTTTACAGGTAAGATGAATTTTAGAAGTTACCACTTTTATCTGCTAATTGTATTGTTTTTTTGTTTATTTATCTTTTTGTTTTTTTTATTTTTTATTGTTTTTTTTTTTTTGTTTTTTTGTATTTGTTTTTTTTTTTATCTTAGACCAATAGTTGATTTGAAGAATCACTTGCTACTTATTTAACTACCTATCTGGCCACGTGGCCACTAAAATTGTAGGGAAATTTGTAACCATTCACCGTGGCAATGTAGCCAGTCTTCTGAGCGTACGAAGAACAGTTAGTAGGAAGGTACCTAATTGAAGCCTAAGTGTTCCTGGTTATATTTTGTACTCCCCATTTTATGTATCATTTTATGTATCATTTTATGTATGTCATCATCATCATCACATTTTAAGCCATAAGAACCATAGTCCACTGCTGGACATAGGCCTTCCCTATAGATCACCAATAAGACCGGTTGGAAGCGGCTCGCATCCAGCGCGTTCCCGCGGCCTTAATGAGGTCGTCTGTCCACCTTGTGGGTGGACGTCCTACGCTACGCTTGCCAATACGTGGCCTCCACTCGAGAACCTTTCGACCCCATCGGTCATCAGTCCTCCGTGCTATGTGCCCTGCCCACTGCCACTGCAACCTGCTAATCCGCTGGGCTTTGGCTTTATGTATGTATGTTCATATAATTACACTATATGTTTATAATTATACAGAGGTATTTACTTAACATATTTTAACGTTATCTACTTATCCCTTATTTACCTCTACCTCAAATATTTTCATAATAAGTGTTGCGCTTGCACTCGAAAAAAAAACGATCATTTTTCATATCTAACCGTAATTAAAATTCCCGTTGTAACGAAGTAACTGGAGGATGACGACGAACAAAGGTAGCGAAATAATAGGAAAGCATCCCTTATAGTAACAAAATGTTTTCATAAAACAGTTTTTCACACTCAGTCGAAGTGTTGGCAACATATAACTCGCACAATAAAGGCGCACTTCAGCACCGTTGCACGAATGCAACGAGCATTTTATCCCGCAGGGGGCGCACTCCCCTCCGCTCGGAGCCTTCCCACGAGGACCATTCATGCAGAGGAAAAACAAAGCTACCCTTTCTACTTCGTGTGAAACCGTAAATGCGAAACATTTTTTTTTTCTATTGAGGAAGACTTTTCCAGGTCAATTTTTTTTTTGCCTCTGCCGCTGGGGTATTTTGCTACCGTAATCCTTCTCAAGCTAAATAAGTTATATTATATGTATATGCCGCCAAGTCTGCCGCATTCCTAATGAGCTATGGGCCAAAATAACCACTATGTGGAGTGCTGTTACAGCTAGAAGGCGTCGTGACAAACCCCGTGGAAGATGGCGGGGCGAGCAGGACAAAACAAACGACCTGTGGCCCACTTTAACCCTGGATCGTAAACTGCTTTACCCAGCAGTGGGATGATGTAGGCTAGCCGTACAATTAACAGCGAATGATTATAAGGTAACTATAGCTGATGCCCGCGGCTTCGCCCGCATGGATGTTGGTTATCGCGCCCAGCACTCAGAAGGCTTATCTTTTACCTCCAACAAATATCATTATATTTTTGCAAATGTATACAAAAACTTGACAAATTATATACTACTTAATGACTTCTTTAGGAACCACTCTATTTATAGGTAAAAAACAGCATCCGCGTATAGACATTTTTGAGTTCATTGCGAACAGTCAGACAGATTGCCGCAACTAGTCAATGTAGTAGGTATCATGTTTAATTTAAATAACATTCACAATTCACAATAACACACCAATTATTACAGACCTCCTACTACTACTACTACTACTTCAAATACTACTACTACTCTAGTATTGTATGTAACATAGCGACACGGCGAACAATAGTTCAGTTTAAAGTGATATAGGTATTTTGTATCTTTCAAAATCAATGCATTACTTGCAAGTTATGTTAGGTTATATGCATATATACTAAATTTGTACCCTACTTATAGATACCCTCTTAGGGATTGAATTCACAAAAAACTTATACGTGCTACCCTACGTTATTTATTAAAAGGAACCCCTGTGCAAAATTTCAATGTTCTAACCCTTATAGTTTAGGCCCTGCGTTAATATGTCAGTCACTCAGTCAGCCAGTCAGTCAATCAATCAATCAATCAATCAGTCAGTCAGTCAGTTAGTCAATCAATCAGTCAGTCAGTCAGTCAGTCAGCTTCTCCTTTTATCATCATCATCTGCCTAACCTTTTCCCAACTATGTAGGGGTCAGTTTCCAGTTTATCCGGATGCAGCTGAATACCGTGTTTTACATGGAGCGACTGCCTGTCAGGCTTCCACATATCCAGTATCTGGGTAACATGATACCTACTCTTTAGTTAAACTGGTTTTGAGACTTTCGGGCTTCCGACTACAAGTAACGACTGTCAAAGATCTACAAATGACAGCCGCAGCTTCATCTTTTATATACGATACTTAACAACGTGATTGTATTCATGATTTCGATAAACTTTCTCAAAGAAACTTTTTTTATACACAATAACCTAAAACAAGATAGAATAACTAAAACGCTGTTTGAAATTACCGCGCGCGCGCTGTGTTCGATCAGCTGATAGTCTGACCTCGGGAAGGGCAAAATCTACTAGTAGTAGCGTCCCACGCTCCCCCGCCACCCCCACCGTTCCCGCTGTGCAGTACTGGCGTAATTTATTTTGAGTTTAATTAATTGAAAGTTAATGAGTATAAAAAAAGTTTCTTTGGGAAAGTTATTTGCATCCATGAGTACAATCACGTGTTTAAGTATCGGTCACTAATTATCAGTCACCCTATATAGATAACAACTATATTATGTAGCTTGCGACAAATAGAGAAAAAGTATTCTTAGAATGTCAAAGTCTACGAATACTGAAAGTTTTTATGGAGATTTAAGTAAATACTCGTGTTATGCAAAGGTAAACACTGAAACTACACATTTCATACATAACGTCATCACGCCTGTAATCCCCGATGGGTTAGGCAGAGGTGTAACTAGTATAGCACACCCACATTTCGCCAGACATGTTAAAGTTCCATGTAATAGGGGGCGTGCCTATTTCCATTTTAATTATTAGGTAAATACCATCTATTGTGTTACGTTAGGAATGTTTTTCGGTATTACTTAAATTCGTAAACCATTATTAAAAATATTTTGCGGTCAAATACACAAACATTTTTAATAAAGAAAGGTAAACAAAACAAAAGCAACTATCTCATCATCATGTTGATAGACTAGATTGGTAATTCAAATAATAGGATTTATATAAATCTAAAACGAACATTTGTAATGAGAAAACTTGAGTTGTAAGAAAAATATAAATCACTAGGGACGTGCAAACGCCGGAGGCTTGGAAAACTATCGAGCAGAACAACAAAGTGGCAACCAACGTGAGCTAGAGTCCCCGGGGCTGTTCCTATGTTAGTTATTAATGTTACAATTTCACTAAAGTGGAAGTATACCTACTTCAAACCGGGAATGGGGAATTTGACAAAAATTTAGTTTTTAGTCCCTCATCTAGATTAAAAGACAATATTCGACACATATTTTTTTCTTTTTCAAATTGATGGAAAACTAGTTGAGGAGAGGGGGCTTGTAACGTCATTATCTAGTTTAAACTGTACCTACTGGCTAGTGGCGTCATGCGTCATTTTGGCTCGATATATCGCCGTTATTTTTTTATTACGTAAAAAAAGAAAAAATATGTGTTGAATATTTTCTTGTAATGTTGACGAGGGACTAAAAAGTAAAATTTTGTCAAGTAGCCCATTGTAAATACGTAGAAGCGGATCGCTATCTATATACCTACCTATTTGTAAATATATTTAGTTAAGTATATCCTGAAAATAAAAACTATCTTTTCATAATGTGTAGTTATTACATACTTTGCGCACATTGAGAAGGCCAGCAGTGCTATTCTGTAAAATTACCCCGTAAAAAGTAGGTGAAGTGAAGGCAAATGGAGTTGTCATTCCAAACTATAAATAACTACATGACGTATCATCACGCCTGTATGCTCTAAGGGGTACGAAGATGTGTACAATATACCTAGAATTCGACAGTTAGGTATGTTAAGTTTCATTTATTAGGGATAAGTGGATAACCCTATTACCATTACATGTATTGTTAACAAATAACAATATAAAAATAAATTCATGGCAAATATTTGTATGAGAACAACTAAAAATGGAATGTTCTCATACAAATATTTTTAGAAATATATTAGACTGGAACAACTTGCCTGCTGTGGTCTTCCCGTCCGATTATAATTTAGGAGTCTTCAAGGCCAGAGCGATTAGGCTCTTAATAAACTATATAGTGCGCTTCACCATCATAGATTGTATCACTGCTTGCCATCAGGTGGGATCAGTGGATCTGCGTATGCCCCAAAATGGTTGAGGTAAAATCTGTAAGTAATACCTATATTTTAAAAAATCATTATTTTAGCAGTCAAACAAGTTATAATACAGTACAGCAACAAAAACCACGACTTTTTAACCGCGTTAAACAATACCTAACAACTAAAACTCATTTCGTTAAATTGTTATGACGTAATTGTTGTGGGGTTAAACTCCGCGAAACCTTTTGATTCATCATCCTTACAAATTCAGTTTATCCAGGAAACTTTTGAATTGAAGTTATTCCCAGCGTAAGCTTGAAAATTCCCTCTAATTAAAATCGCCGTCAACTATAACTCAACTAGGTCACAGTTATAAGGATCCAGTGAAAAGAATTATGCTAGCCGACGGGTAACAAAGAAGTGAGGTAAACAGAACGTTAAAGGTACTTTTGAGCCTGTTATCCCCAAAACGTTAGGCTCAGGTGTATGATCTACTTTACCTACAGTATACCCACCTTCACCCAGTTACGTTCAAAATAATAAGTACCTTTAACTAATAAATAAATATTTAAAAAAAGTTCGATCATAAACTCAGGTTACAGTACTCCGGTAATACACATTAAGCATAGTGGAAATAATGGTACAGACACATCAAGTTACCCCAATGTGTCAAATTTTCCCAATTGAATATAAACCTTATTCTGTTTGACATAAAGTTGAAAAACGATCAAAGAAATTTGACACATTGGGGTAACTTGATGTGCTGGCGTCTGTACATAGGGCACATTAATAACGTACTCACATTTTCGATCAAAGCACACCAAATTAGAATTTATCTATTACAATTTGTATGAGGAGTATATAAAGATGAGTTACTTAATTACTTTACCAATATTACCATGATGTTATCACAAGTAAAGCAATGGTTCACATACTTAATAAAATTAACAAATGACGGTATACCTACAGAGAAAAGTTCTTTACGTACCGTGCTAGCCAAAGACTGCGTTACGGCAAGGTAAGATTCTCGCCCTTGGAATAATAGTCATAATTATAAACGCTTTAGGACACTTTTTCCTAATTAAGTACATTTGTTTCTCAGTAAATCACAAATGACGATAACGAGAAACAAGATTAGCGTCAACAAGTATAGGAACACGGGGGAAATGGCGCCACTTAAGGAAAAACTCATATAACTTCTGACAAACATAACTTTTTGATATAGGTAGTTCTTGTTTTAATTTACAACGTAACTAGTCAGGTTTATCTTGCTGACATATAAATTTAAAAATAAACCAAACAAAGACATTCATTCTCATTTTTGAAAAAAGTAACATTGGCGCGGCGCACATTTCTCAAGAGTACGGGGTAATAATTAGAACCAGAGAAAGGGGAAATGGGATCCAGAGTAAGAATATCGGTATAACAAAAATTAAATAGGTACCTACTTGTAATATTTTAAGTATCTGCTTATAACATAAACTTATTCGTATATGAATGGTACAGACGCCAGCACATCAAGTTACCCCAATGCGTCAAATTTTCTCAATTGTATATGAACCTTATTCTGTTTGACATAAAGTTGAAAAACAGTCAAAGAAATTTGACACATTAGGGTAACTTGATGTGCTGGCGTCTGTACATAATTATATTATCTATAGGAAAGTGCAAAATCAGTCATATAAAAATATATAACGTATAAGTAGTAAGTTTGTATAAGTTATACGTTATAGAGGGTGAACTTATTGATGCCTACCAGGCACAAATCGAGACTCAGAGCAGATACTAAGAAGTACACTAGTGAAAAAACCCAAAAATACTGCCCGATCTGAGAATTGCTCCCCAAACATCATGCATCAGCAGTTACGCTTGCAACCACCAGCCCAGTGAGACACAGTAAGTAGGTACCTGATCGATTTTCAACTGCAATATAAAAGTGAAATAATTAGACGAATCAGTAACAGTTTTCAATGAGCAACTAACTGTTTTAAACAATTGCTCCGGATTTTCTAGATGATACATTTTAATTCTGGTGTCATTTGACTAGAAAGAAAGAAAGAGATTTAAACACTGTCTTTGTACCTATACAACGCAGCAATGTTAGCATGCCAAAATGGTAGCATGTAAAAGGACACTTTATTATATCACCTTATAGTTAATATCTTCATTCTGAGCAAATAAATAAATATTCTAATCGAATAAATTAAGACCTCGAGATGTGTTAATCACTTAATTTAGAAAATCGCAGTAAGGTCTTCTGCATATCCATAAATCAATGTTTTAAAAATAACATAATCATATTTAGAAGCAACTGAAGCATGTGGATGCGTTGTTGTTTTCGAAAGGTTAGTCACACCGATTATAATTATTTTTATACTCTGAAGGGCCGCTATTACAAAAAGGTTGGGGAAGGTTAATAGTTCATTGCTTTGATGATCACCACGATAAGACATGGTTCCGATTAAACTTTATAGATTAATTTTATTAAAGTATTTTATTTCGAGTCAGCCCCAAAGCCCATGCCCAACATAAGTACTTTTGTAACTTACTGGGACTGCCTTAATTTAGTTTATTTACGCAATGTTAGACGAAATAAATACTTCTTTTATTCAGTTCCGTCATCGATCACTAATAGTGATCTTACTGACTGACGATGGGTTCCGTAGTCAACAAGGAAGCACTTTTAGTTTATCGTCATGTCCGCCCGCTCGAATCGTCCATCTGTCCGGATCTAGGAGGGACAATCGCAAGCCGAAGTCTATGCCACGGGTGGCAGCTTCTAAGGGCGGCAAATTCAAACTTTGCAGATGAATGCGCAAATTACGAGAAATTATTATTATTAGGACCTTACCCGGACTACCGCATTGTTCTCAGAGAAGAGGCGGTCTTCTCCAATTTAATCTGAGGAGGAGTGCTAAAAATTTTCGAGCTCGCTTCGCTCGCTGGGTAGTAGGTAGTAGCTTTTTTTGTTTCCTGTTGCAACTCACGTCTCCGAAGTTTACAATATATTTTTTATTATCAGTACGTTGTGTTCCAATCATAAAAAAATTGGTCCCATTATCAACCAATTTTTCTTTGATAAGGACTCCATAGGTATACATGTATGTATAAACACTGACCTTAAGCTACTGCGGTTTTCATATTGTTCAAAACCGCAGGAGCTTACTGCCAATGCCAACTTTAGGGATATCGAGCCACCGGGGCCGTCGGCGTCGCTTAGGGCTGCAAAGCCGTAGCCGTATGAGGCGCCCATCTTCAGCTAAGGATTTTCGAGCTCGTTTCGCTCGCCCAGATTATTCTGGATTTACGTTGCTCGCGAACTCTTCCTACAATTATTAAAAGCTATTTTATACTGATACTAAATTTCCCAAACTTGTCTTGATAATTTTTTTCGAGCTCACTTCGCTCGCTCAGACTCTTTTCGGTTGTCCTTAGATTACACGTCGTTTTTTTTTATTTTTATGTCATCAAAAATATTAAATGGGATTCTAAATTATTCTATTTATAATCTAATCTGCGAAAAATGGTCGTCATTAAAAAAAGCCACATGGGCTTACAGCCAGTGTAGGCTTTAGTATAGGAGTACTGGGCAAAAGTGACCTTCAATCCGTCACCCAGGACACCAAGCCCGTAAAGGCACCATTCTGACAGGAGAGCGTCCCCTAGTTTTTATTAAATGTACCTATCTACTTGTAAAATGTATCTAGGAGTGCAAATTTAGTTGTAAAGGGGAAATTTGAACCGTACTGTTTTTTTTTTGACGCCGCCATTAATATGTCCCTAGCATCAGGTCCAACAAACTGCTGGAAAGAACTAGGTACAAAAGAAATAATAATACCTAATCCCTTTATTACTATTACTAGGTACTTTTTTTCGCAATCAAAAACTTCACACAACATTCTGCTTCACTTAAACTATATAAACGCCCGAAGAAGGAGATAGCACTAGGGAACTACAGATTTAAGTCTGATTTTCAACTTGCACTAAATGGTATCGAATTTAAGTCAGAAATGAGATGGTATCTAACTAACTAATTGAACCAGTCGTCTTTAGATTTTTAACAAACTTCACATCTAGTCAAACATATAATCCAGATATATGTGATTGTAAAGTAATAAAAAGAAAAAAAATCTAATCAATGTACACCATGTACTGCATTATCTATACTATCTATACTAATATTATAAAGAGGAAAAGTTTGATTGTTTGTTTGTTTGTTTGCATTGAATAGGCTCCGAACCTACTGGACCGATTTAAAAAATTCTTTCACCGTTGGAAAGCTACATTATCTCCGGGTGACATAGGCTATTTTTTATCACCGTATTCCCACGGGAACGGGAACTACGCGGATGAAACCGCGTGACGTCTGCTAGTACACTAAATTAAATTAAAGCTTGTGCTATGAGTAGGTACCTACTAGAAAACTGATAAACATAATTAGTGAGCGATACTTAAACATCACCGTGTTTACTGTACCTACTCATGAATACGAATTACTTTCCCAAAGAATATTTTTTTTATACTTACACAAATACTTATTAACACATTATACAACAAAAACGCTGCTAAATCTCCCGCGCGCGCGCTCGCCTGTGATCGATCAGCTGATAGTCTGTCCTCGGGAAGGGCAAAATCTACTAAAAACAGTCATCCGTGAGTCAAAATCCTTTGAGAAACCAAAACCAGCATGCGTAGCATGAACACATTGAACACCGAAGAAACGGCCTTTGTCTACAGACGAATCGGCAAAGTGACAGATTATATAGACAGGAACCTCAATCTGTCAAATTTCTTTCAATACACCTGCCTGCGTAGCATGAACACTTAATTTCTTTTCTTCCGAGACACGACAAAGACCGTTTCTTCGGTGATCATGCTACGCGTGCAGGTGAGATAGTGGTCAATCGCGTGCCTATCAGTAATTAAAAAAAAAAAATGAGACTTAGATAAATTAGTTAAAAATAGTAAAAACTTAAAACTTAAAGCAATGTGCCATAAATTTCTTAACCGTGAATTAAAACCGTGATAATCAAATAACTTGGGCCCTCAATCCAGATGCTGCGTAAAGTAGCATAGGCTTAATCTTAAAAATACGATCTCTGATTTAGGAGTTAATAATTTTTATTTAAGAATTTAGATAAAATTTTCTTAAATATTTTAAGAAATTCCCAAATCTGTAAAACATGACATCACAAATTTATAGCGGTTTATCAAGGGCACCTCAATTCATGCCTAGCCTCAGCTAGACTGTAAGTGATCTAGATACTTACTTCGAAATTACGTAACGGGAACACTAATTATAATATTCACTGCACTCTTAAATTATTGCACAACACAAAACACTTATAGCTTCCGACAGTTCATTAGTATCAACGTTTTTTACATTGTCGCTTAAAAAATAGCTCGGATGAGGGTACATGCTGGTCAGTCCAAAAAAGTGACAAAATGCCTATGTCACTTTATGCAAGCATCTGTATTGAGGGCCCAAGTTATTTGATCATAACAGTTTTAATTCACGTTTAAGAATTTCAAGTTCATGGCCTATTGCTTTAAGTTTTTACTACATTTAACTAATTTCTCTAAAAGTATCATTTTGTTACTCAAAGATTAAAAAAATGGGCTTTCGATGGAGAGTTGAGACCTTCTAAGTTGAGCTCACGATAACTGGCAAATGCTTGCACTAACCGATCTGGTACCCTTATATCTGTATATCTGTGTGGTTCTTTCCTCAAAAGACCATTTCAGATACTAATCTGCATGGTTTTTATATGATCTGACCAAGATAATGTCTGGATTTTAAAAGAGACTGTGACCCCTGAGTATAATTCGATGTTTCTACTCAGAGTAGAAAATCAGAGATAGATAGTCAAACACCGATCTCATCTTCTAGTTTAAAAATGACATATAAAAATGTTTGTATGAACCTATTTACAGAAATAAATTTCATTAATAATTTTAACTAAAGCTGCCCCTAGTGATAAATTTGTAATTAAATTGAATGACATTGGCAGTCACCGAAATAATAAAAAAAAAACTGAAATCGTTTTTTTTAACATGACTAAAAACTGGCATCAGACCTCTAAATAAAAGACATGTATAATATTTTTAACTTTTTTAATAGGGATAACTTATATAATATGCA
Organism: Euplexia lucipara; assembly: GCA_921972225.1. Taxonomy (NCBI): domain Eukaryota; kingdom Metazoa; phylum Arthropoda; class Insecta; order Lepidoptera; family Noctuidae; genus Euplexia; species Euplexia lucipara. The sequence goes on from OV179149.1 coordinate 10,359,720, forward strand.
AGGGATAGTCCCAAGGATTCCTCTTTAGTGATAAAAGGATAAAACCATTCACAAATGGAGAATCACAATTTATCACCTGCTCAATAAATACAGTCAACAGTAAGCATAATCTTAAACAATTTATCTGTAAATGATATTTAGTCATTTTACAACTCTGGATTAACTGACAAAGTTTCAAAACTAAAAAGTACGTCTACGAGAGTCGAACGACACCGGCCACGGGCGCCCGCGCCGGCCCTCGCCGCGCCGCGTCGCTTCAACGTCCGCCGCACTACACACGTACACACGCACACACGAGCCCGCCGTCACTGCGCCGCCGCACTACTCAACATTATGTACACGAGCACGACTGCGCACTACACACGTGCACGAGCACGAGCCCGCCGTCGCTGCGCCGCCGCACTACACAACATATGTACACGAGCACGACTGCGCACCGCACGCACGTGCACGAGCACGACACCGCGGTCACTGCGCCGCCGGCTGGCGAGGGCGGCGGCGGCGCGGCTAGGAGGACGAGCCCGCGCCGAACATGTTGGTGTTGAAGGCGCTGGGGGCCGCGGGGCCCGCCACTGCGGCCCCGGCCCCCGCGCCGCCGGCCCCGCCCGCGCCGCGCGACTTGGGCATGGGCGGCTGCAGGTACTCGTGCCGCGCCAGCCCGAACACGTCGATGCGCTCCTCCTTGCGGTACGCCAGGCACGCGCGGATGAAGCTCTGCACAAGCAAACACAAGAGATTTAGTAATCGTTTTCATACCGGACCAAATTCAGAGGCTAAGTAATACCAACACGGGTCGATCTTAACAGTAAAGCAAAGCTTTACGAGTTCAATAAGTGATGAGTGACCATCTTTACATTATAGATATAGACAGAAGCCCAAATCTGACAACCAGTCTTGAGATTGTGTTACATGTAAAATATTCAGCTGCATACAGTCTGACTAAAGCCAACCATGACACAGTTGGTAACAGTTATGTAAATGATGATTGCATAAACTTTCAACTATTTAGTGATCACAGAAGGGATCACATTAAATTCTTGGGAATTATATATTTACAAAGCACAGTAACCATTGAGCCAAGTTAAGTTCACTTTCATCCTGTTAAGTTAAATAGCATGCGAGGAAAAGAGCGTATCATCTTAATAGGTATCCGAAATTATTAAGATACTCAAGAGCCTACAATAATTATATATTCAAAGCAATGAAACATGATAAAAAAGTCCTTTCATAAAAAATTACGACACTGTATCCACATACCTTAGCCTCGTTGCTGACCGTAGGCTTGTTTGCAAACTGCACTTCGGTCGCCTTCAGTATTGTGTTCTCCTCCAGTATGGTGGCCTGGCTCTGGTTGTGCCCGAACGGCTTCTTGCCATACAGGCACTGGTAGAAAATCACTCCCACGCTCCATACGTCCACCTTGCTACTGATCTTTGGTGGGTTTTTCCCGACGACAAAACATTCAGGTGGCAGGTACCTGGAAAACCATAGTAAATTTATAAGCACAAAATAAAGAACAGTTACTTCCAGCCTGTTTATTTTTTAATAGACATCTCCCGCGCAGATTATTTTCATCCGCCATCTTGGATAAGCCGCCATTGTGAATTTATCGTAGCAGACTCACTGGACTATTCACTTATGAGAATTTTGGTCAGAGGGAGGAAATGCTGTATAAGAAGAATCAACGACTTATTGAAAATACATCATTTACAATTTATTACAAATACGATTTTTATGCACTTAATGATACGTATTTACATCTGTGTTGTGTGTATTCCAAGCAAATACTGCATGAGCTAAAGTGGTTTCAATGAAGTGTTTGCGTACTTGTGAAGTGGATGTCCAAAGATTAAACATTTAGATTTACTAAATGTTTTATCTTTGGACATCCACTTCCTATCGAGCCTATCGAGTATAAATGGATGCAGACCATCAAGCTATACGTCCCTTCAAACTTTTGACGCCCAATAAATAAACTGAACATATGACTTACCAATAAGTGCCTGCTCCCTGGCTCGTCAAGTCCATTCCGTGGTCGGGATTGTAGTTCTCCTCATCCATAACCTTGGATAGACCAAAGTCAGTGATCTTGATCTCGCCGCACACATTGCCCTCTGTCAGGAGGATGTTGCCCGGCTTTAGATCATAGTGAATCACTGGTGGTTTGATCTCGTTTAGATACTTCAATGCTGACACAACTTGCATCACGATTGAGCGAGCCTCACGCTCCGGAATAGTCTTGTGCTGAAATTGTTAATAATGTATTTCAATGTGTGTCTGGTAAATCAATATTTTAAAGGTTTGCCTACAATAGATGATATATATAGCGATACATTTTTATGACTTTTTGAATACATAGTAGAGTAGCCTCAGAAGAAATTCGAACGACTTTACTTACCTGTTTGAGATAAAAATCGAGATCATGACCATTACAGTATTCAAGAACTGTACAAAAGGAGTTGCCGTCAATTTCAAATACGTCATATAGTTTAACAATGCGAGGGTGGTCTAACGCTTTGTGAATGTTGTACTCCCGTAGCGCATGTCTGTAACAAAGCATTAAGCATAATTAGAAACCAAAAATTAAGCAAAAAAAAAATGCGAAAACCAGAAATAAAGATTACCTACAACATCATAAAGTGGTAACACTATGTTTTGCCTAGAATGCAGACTTATGCGAAGACCTTTAGTTTACTTATAGTGGACCCATGGTAATCCGTTAATAATTTCAAAAGTTGATGTTGGATTATCAAATTAGTTGGACTATGCGGAACTTTTTCAAGAAGAGTGCCTTGTGATCTGTGTGCCTGACAATTAAGTATTAAAGTGGAAAGATTCTACACATATAGGTATGTCGGATTATAGGGGAGACGGATTAAACACGGGTGGGATTACCGTTACCAGGCGTCTACTATACTTTTTTGAAAATAATACAAGGGAATAATGACGTAAGTCATCATACACGGACTCACTTGATATAGTTGGCCTTCTTGTCTTCTTTCCAGTCTTTATTCAGTTGGTGCACCTTGCAGGCGGTATACCGTTGCTCTCGCAGGTCGAACGCCTTGTGAACTTCACTGAAGCCGCCTTTGCCGAGTAACATTAACAGCAGGTACCTGGCACAGAAGTATTGTAAATAAATATTACAGAAATCCAATGCAAGTCGCGTGGCTTCGACTGCTAACCAAGGAGTACTAGGTTTCTGGGAACAAGCTCTATGACTTGAAAGACTCACATACGTCACTAAATATAGGTGTAAGCTACTCCTTCCCTTCTGGGGGATGCAGGCGTGTTGATATGGCAGTGATAAACACACCTAATTTAAAGACAGTCAAGTATATGTGATCAAAAAGGTAACCATGTTAGCAAGCAACAATTACTTGACCAATGATGGCTTGTCACATACCATAATAATAAGCTACCTGTCTCATTTGAATCTATTATCTTCAGGAAGGAGAAGTAATTGGCCACATAATTCATTGATGTAAAACAATTATAAATTTTCAACTGATAAAAGCCTGATATTTTTCGATATAACGTGTTTATTAACAGAAATGCTAAATACACAAAAATCGTAAGACCATATAAATTAGATCAGGGTTACATCGTTATCACGTTATCTACTTCCAAAAATTTTTATCTTAATATATTGTGAGTGAATATTTGCTTTTAGATTTCCTAGTGTTTAAAACTGTTTTGTTATGTCCATGACTGACTATAATATATTTTTCTCTATGAAAAATAACATAAATAATCTTTCAGAATTTATAACAATAGTTGCTTCGAAAAATGTTGCAATGAATGTAAATGTTCTGCTTAATCTGGAATTAATCCCTTAACATACAACATGGCACGCCACGGCACAAGTTAACAGTTTACAGGATTGTAAAAAGAAGGCAGAAAAGTGGGCAGAACTTCAACATCCCCCGCTAACTCTCCTAGAAACCTACAGCAACCTGAGAAGGCTACTAACATTCAGAGAGGGCTTAGGATGGTTGGACTGAGAGCATGAGGAAAACCTTTTTCACGCAAAATGGCAATATTGAGGGATGCAAAAAGGGCCCAGCAAAACTTAAACTAATACATACATGTATCCTAAAGTTCAATTTTCTTTACAGGGCTACCCAGTGTGTAGTTAAGATTTAAGTATAGACAATGTTGAAGGTTATTGATGCAATGATTGCAATACACTTGTAATCACTGCACCAAGATCATAGATGTCCAAGTAATTTAAACATACCTACACAAAATACGCGCTTAGTGGTGGATCTTACGGACACCTGCCTGATAAACCCAACCTAACCTAAGTAATCGAAAGTAACACTCACCGATCTGAGAGCACAGGATGTTGTGAGAAGCGGCTCTGATCCTCATTGTGTATCCGCTTCAGTTCCCTAATGTGTAGATTTCTTTCTCTTTCTAACTTTTCCATCTCTAGCTGCAAGTCTGCGTCTTCCTTTTTAAGTGCACTCTGTCTCAACTAAAACAAAATAAAAAAATAGGTTTGTATTGTGGCAAAAAAATAACAAAACTAGATTGGAGAGAGAGCCTTGACATTTTGAATTTACATAAAAGCTGGTTCTGTAAAACATATTGTTATTATTAAAGGTTCTTTTACTTAGTAGCAACAACATGCGAGACACGATTTCCCACCTTTCACAACTAACCACTTTTTAAGTATTTCCAATTGTACTTGTAATTGTTTTAGTGCGCCTTGTAGCCTTTAGGCAAAAGGTCGTTTGGGCCTGACTTATATAGTGATGATAACATCACTAACGCCTTGCCACTGCTGTTACAACAATGTTTCCGTACGAGTTAGGGAAAGTACGTAGACAACTCTTAGAAACCATCTTTGATTTGGTTCCCACAAACTGGAAATCAGATACTGCTCTGCACTCTTCCTGAATGACTTCAGACCAAATTAACAGGCCACCCAGGTGAAAGTCGTGAGATCAGACGTCTGCCTGATATGATGATGATAAATGGTAAAACATGGAACATACCTTTAGTATCTCATCAGCTTCATAATACTCCTGATAGGTCATGCTGGGCAGCGGGTCGGGCTTGAGGAAGGTGGGCGCGTCTGTTCCGTTGTGTAACGGCGAGGGCTGCGGAGTGCTGGGCGCTGCACTGGACGTGCGCTTACCGCGCCCGCCGCCACCCTCGTTGTTCACTGGCCGCTTTTTGAATAACAATTTTTTCTGTCGATCTATTTCTTCTTTTTCTGCCGTTATTTCTTCTTGCCGCCTAGTGAAATAGGAAAAGGTTTTGTCAGTATTGCTTCTGAAGTTTGAGCTAATATTGACAGGAGACAAACAAGTCGACCATCATCTTTATAAAACAATATAGAACATTACTACCACCTTTTTATCATGCCTTTTATGTGCACTTCACGGTTTCACTTGATCTTAAGGGTTTTAGTGTGATGCTAAATGGCCTATAACCCTGCATAAGAAGTGGGCTATCACATGCAAAGATAATTTGGACCAATTCCAACTGGTAGTTCCAAATACTAAGGCATATGGGTAACAGTTTTAAGACTAATTCCTTATCCTTTTTTTTTGTATGGTAAGACCAAAAGTAAAGGAAATTCGAAACATAAGATGAGTCAAAATCCCACCTTGTTAATTCTTGAAATGCATATCCATCAGTCCAATTCTCTTGAAACGTGGCGCCGACACGTTGCGTCACAAACTGGCCAAGCCTCAGTCTATTCTGCATGCACCGCTGCCGAGCCTCTTTCTTCTCAATTGTGCTTTTCTCATTTAACAATTTTTTTACAACTTCTATACATTTATTGATGTGTGATTTATGTTGCTCTATGACCTGTAACAACAATTTGCACTATTAGTCTCCGTAATTTATTATAACCCAAAATGTAACTTTATTTAAAAATTTAACTTGGTAATACCTTGCTCTGTGCTTGCACTTGATGTTTCAATTCTTCATTAGATCTTGTTAATTCTTCTATTTTATTATTTCTTAGTTCTAAGTCTGAAGATGCTTGAGTTTCTAACTCCTGTATCCTCTGACATGTCAGTTCTGTTTGAACCTACAGACAATTACATAAACCATGTTCTTATAAGATAATTAAAAGTAACATATTAACTGTATGATGCGGTGGTAAGGAGGTTACCTGTTTAACAGTTGTGTGGGGTCGTTGCTGAGACGCCGAACGTAAAAAATCGGCACCGGAAGGCAGTAACGACGAGGGTGACGGTGGGTACTGGACACAAAATTATTATTATTTCCTTCTCATATAATACAAACTAAAGTGTCCATCAACCACGATTAAGAGCCCTATTTTGAAAAGAAGAATTGTATGAACTGAATTCGACATTCAGCTTGAACACCTTAATAATGAGACTTCATAGGTGTTACAATTATCTACGATGATATTACTGCATTCAATGATACACAATAATAAGACATGTGCGCACAGAAACATTACAATTTCCAATTATAGAACATCTAGCTTGAATACAGTCCAGTGACTCATATTGTGTGATCACTTATAAACATGATAACTAACTTTAGTGAATATAATAATAATATTTTGCGTATGATTTAAAAAGGTCTAAGACTACATTAAAAGCCATTATCTGTAGAGGTGTTCACACTCTCATAGCCAAATTATTCTTGGCCAGCATTCCACAGGTAAAGGGACAAGTAATTTGAAAATATTTACCATAGGATAATTGGCGCCCTGTGGAGACGGTGACTTGGCACCTGCGAGTCGTACAGGACTGGATGAGGGGTGTTTTGAGAAGTATTCCCTAATGTTTTTGTCTGCAGAATTGTGCCTCTGTTTGATAGCACCCCCTCCACCACCGCCAACACCTTCCTCTCCTGGAAATGATTTCAGTTTTCTTGATTATTTATATTAAAACACAACATTCTATTGACCTATCCAGCATACCTAACTTAATAATGTGGTACCTTTGGGTATTATTGCAATCCATATCAAACAGAGGAATGGTACTAAAACTTAACTCATCAACATCACTCAACTTTGCGGAAATTTTATTTATTATAAGTAATGAAGTAGGTTAAAAATCAATGGAACTTAATCAGGTACCCTTCCAATCTTAACACGTCCACTATGTGACCTAACTTTTTAGGTTTCTTTGTTAAAAACGACTATATACCATGGATATTCACCTTTTCGTTTCCGTTTCCTCTCCGGCATAGCTATAGTAGGTGTGGCACCGCTTGGGGGTACCAGCGCAGTGCCAGGAGCAGCAGTTGAGCCTCGCATAGCGGCAGACTTTTCCGGAGTTAAAGCATCAACTTCTTTATCACTATGAGATGACCCTGAAAATAGATTACTTCTAATAAGCATTTAATATTGGACATTTAACTAATATAAGCCAATAATATGGAACCAATAATAGAGACTAACATTAAATGGTAATTGATTGATCATACCAGAGCGCGAGCAAGTGTTTCAAGTACACCAGTATACTTGACATTATAATGCATCCTCAAAGGACTTTGCAAATATATCAACGCTGTTTATAAATTTACTCCCATTACATTTGTGAGATATAAGGCTTGACTGGATTGACACTGTCAGTTACACATATTATTGTTGGTCACAACTCATTTGTCTAATAAATAGTCAGACTGAAACAACATTGCATGCATAAGCACATAACATCAGAATCAAACCAAATTTATTAAAGCATTATGAAAGCAAAATGTTATATGTTTTACAGGTACTGTAAAGAATAATTTGTGTTTGTAAACACTGAAGGCATTAGCAGCAGAAATAACTGTTTCCATAGAAAATTTCTGTTAACAGTAAGTCTCTCAGTCTTAGGTGATCAGATTTTGTAAATAGAGTATTATTTATGTCATCAAGTTGACAACAACACAGGGCTGACTTTACTGAGTGAGACATAATTTGTCAACAAGTCAATACTACAGTACAACTATAAATTAACACGTCAATTAAATCATGATCAGTTAGTGTTAACTCACTTTTTGACAAGGAGCTCAGTAGGCCGACGTGGTTTATGTTAGCTCCACTTTTATAGTCATGCATTGTGGCACGCAATAGTCTCGGGTGTCGAGAAGAAAAACGGCACTTTCACGGTTCCTATCCGGCATCATACACGACAAATGACGTCACAATCCTTCGTTTGATGACAGTTTTTCACAAGTGTTCGTCCCTCACGAGTTTGTAAGAAAAGGTTAACCTTTGACGGCAAGCCGGTGTGAAGTAAACACTGAGAGCACTGATCACAAATCACAAACATTTATTTCACTTTTATCACTAAATCACAATTTACCTGTGCTCATATTGGAGTCCTGATTGTGTAGAGGTTGCCCCGTGTTGACAGTGGTTTGTGGTGCCATCTGAATTTGTGACCCAGCTGACATCTGTAAAGAAAGATGGCGTCTTTACATATGACTCGCCCAGTTTCATTCGATATTACTCTTGCTCTCACTAATTTCCGACAAAAAGCAGCCTATACTTACAAATTACGTGTAAGGTAATGTATCCATATCAATTAATTTACTATTTCTCACTTCATCTAAATAACCTAACTAGTTTGACAAGTTGTAAACGAAATGCCAGTCGCGACAATCGGATACGCATCCGCGGGGAGCGCAAGGGGGGTGGAGAGTAGAGATCGTCACGAAGTTTGCTTCGTTCGAATGTAATAATAATAACGACGGGCGAGGCGCCATTTTACAAGGATACAAGGCCAAAAGCATTGTTATATATCCAGTGAAAAATATCTGCCTGCAGTTTTGCGATCGTATAAAACCATAAAGTAAATTAACATTTAAGTTTGTAAGCGAATATTTCTACTACCTCGTAGGAAAGAACGTTGTGCGTTCACTCGCATTTGCACTGCGCTAGCTACAGGTCAACAGCCCGCGATTGCGATCGTGTTGTTGTTGACTAATTGGATTTTTGCACAAAACAATGATTCTATTGAGTGACTACGATTTCAATCAAGAAGAAGGTTACGAAGGTAAGCCAAATAAAGTAATTCACTAGTAACTAAGCAATGGATATGAAATCCAGTTGACCGATTATTCCCGCAATGAGGTGGCGGTGGCGGCCGCGGCGGCGGCGGGTGGCGGGCGGCGTGCCACCAACCGAACGAGTAGGTACGTGATATCGGCGCTCGTGCCCCACAACAAACTGCTTACTGGACGTGTTACGTAGGCAGGCGTCTGTGCCGACTGCCGCGATGTACCAACATATAAACACAGATAGGTTTACTGTGTATCCACTTGAATGTGCGCACCTATAGGTGTATTATATTATTCAACCAAGCTCTAAGCGCGATAAACTATGTGCCGTCGTAAAGCAGTGTTACGATAGATAAGCGTACCTATATGTATGTAGGTAGGTACGTCAAGCAATTACTTATTATGTATTTCATTATTAATTTGATAACTACTTGTTGCTACATTTTAAACTACTTTTAAGTTTTAACACACTTTCTTGAAAAAGCGTTTATTAACTTACTTATTAGTTATTACTTATTAGTTTTTAACTTTGCATAGGTAGGTACCTACCTACCTGCTCTCATGTGGGAAAGTGCGCCATAAATAAGTAAGTAGGTAGGTATGTTTACGAGTTTCTTATTAGTCCAATACTTACTAGTCAGGAGCTAATAGGTACCACTAGTGTTTCGAGTTAGGTATTTGCCGGTCCTTCAAAATTCGAAACCTACCTACATTTGCATTTTTCGAAACCATTCGCTACAAAATTTCTCTTGTTACAGAACTACCTACCTATATTTTATTTTCTCGTAAGTTTTTTTTATCACTAACATTAGTTGGTATTACACAGGCCGAATCCTCAAACAAAACATTAATTAATATGTAATTATTAAATTTATTTTTATTAGATACCTAAATGGATTTTAATCCAAGACTAGGATGAAAAGAGTCGAGCGCGCCAATAACCTTGTTCGTCTTTATGAAAACGACTACCTACGTAACTTTCACATCGCTATGAAGTATTATTACTTCAACTTTTTAGGGTTCTGTACGAAAATGGAAAAAAAGAAACCCTTAGGGCATGACTACTTTACATCTCTATTTACTCAGCTTAATTAAACTTCTGGCCATAGTAAACATTATTGTGTGGAGATGCGTAGGTACCTACGTATCCGTTAATCTGAATGGATGTCTCCTGTGTCTCCATTCATATTGCGCTCAATAAGTGTCCCGCGTGATGTGATATTTTGGGATCCTAGTTATGTAACACTCATAAAATCCAACCCTAGTTAGTTGTGTGCCCAACTCCTAAGTTTGGAAAGCAAAATGTCTGCAATAAATGTGATTGATGGAAGATTATGTAAACAACAAGAATAAAAAACAATGCCTCTAAACAAGCAGTTTTTCAACCTCCGACGTGTGTGTGTCTCTCTGTCTGTGGCACCGAAGCGCTTAAACGGGTGAACCGATTTCGATGCGTTTTTTTTTATTTGAAAGCAGGGTTTCTACTGCTTGCTACAGACAGACAGACAGACAGACACGCACACATAGCGATAAAACTTATAACACCCCTCTTTTTGGGTCGGGGGTTAAAAAATATATTGATAATATGAGGACAGGTTGCTTTATTGTCTTTAAAGAGATTTCTAAAGCATCTCATATTTTTTTAAATTTAATTTGTTTCTGCCTTTACAGTGTGTAAGAAACCAGATATTTTCTATGGTTTTACGGAGATAAATTTATAGTTACCTCATAATTTGAAGTTTATGCAGAGTTTTTCTACAAAATTACGAGGATCAGTCGATTGATATGGGTAATTAATTGTTACTTTGAGATGCAAAACAAGGCACCAAGTTTATTATAAGTAAGAGCTTGCCTATGGTTTTCATTAAGAATATTAATTTTCACTCTGTTTAATATCACCAGGTGACACCTACACATTTTCCGTTTATAAGTTACTTTTATTCCAGACACACCTACGTGTGATTTCAGGTATAAAAATAATCAAAGAATCTATTTTAGTATTCGACTATGTTATTGATTTATCAAGTGTAGGTTATACATAAGGCCTATAAATGTTTTAACTTTTTAAGATCTCACAAGATGACAAGATGGATCTTAAAAGAACAATACATAAGTAGGTAAATAACCGAGCTGAGGTTAGTTGTGAATTATTGTAAATAAAATACAGAAGCCTTAGCAATAATAGCAATGAATATAAATGCAATTAACATTAGAAAGTAATAAGTTAGTGCTACATTCAATAAACGATTCATAATCTCATCGTATAACAAAACACAGGTAACAATGATGGTGAATGGGCCGACGCGTTTTGAAATCACACAACGTGGCACTTTTACCGGCTACAGATAAAAAATACAACTAAGTAAGTAGGTATAGTACCTACTACCTAGTATAATCAGGGTGTCAACATCACGACAATGCAGTGGCAGTAGAGAGAGAGACACTCATACATATTAGTATTATCGCGGTAACGTTGCCGCTCTGTATGTACTCCCTTCGGTGCCTCTTGCCCCTCCTCTCCCGTTCGCAGCGACCACCTCCTGTATTAAGCTAGCAACAAAAGTCGCCTGCGAACGCAACGCATTTCGATTGGATCAAAACGATAAGGAAAATAAGGGACGACCACGTGACTCGGCTTCTAGTTAATAACACGCATAAGTTTCACCGATTGCTTTACTTACAAGGCTATAATGACGTCGCTCAGATAAGAAGCAAAATTGTTATTATAATCGAATACATAAAAAAAAATTGACACAATAGTAAAAGTAAATGAAAACCCGAGTTGAATTACTATACAATTTTCAACGTTTTAAAACATCCTACTCAATTAGCAAATCAAAGCATCCATTGCTTGCAGTATGCTTATTGTCGCGTCTATTTTTAGAATACAAACTACAGCAGTGGACGAATGGAAAGTTAGCGAGTTGGCAACCTGCGTGTAGGGATAATAATTATGTACAAAGAGTTGGTGGGTACTTACACGGCCTAGGACAATATTATTCTGCATACAATTTAAGAACTGCACCAGTTGTAAAAATAACAAGATTTAACAAAGACCACGACATAAAAAACGACACGCCTAATTGTCCACGAGGTAAGTGTACGTGGCGTCAAGCTGATGAAAATACACATTAATAGATAACAGAAAATGAAGTGACGTCATTAAGTCATCACACTAGCTACTTCCTAAGATACCTGAAGTTATTACATTCATATTTATCGACCCGAGTAGAACATTAGATCGATAAATAATATGATTACCATAATATGTCTAGCTTTTTTCTAACTATGACGGTCGGCTGCACAATAAACGACAACCTCTAAAAAAAACACCATAGCATAGTGTCAGTAGTATTACCCAGTGGTAAAAGTGGTCGGCGCGGCGGAGGTGTATCGTGTAAAAAGTACATTCCCATAATAGGGTATATGCATGTATTTTTTTAATATTTTTAATTGACTGTTTACAACGTTTTAACATAGTAAAAAAATATAAACAAATTCAAAAATGCAGTAATGAAGCTTAAAAAAATATTTAAAATACAGAATAAATTTGAGCTGTTTAAACGCCGCCATTTTCGCGCGCTATTTCGATTACGTCATTTACTATGATCCCATTACTATTACTTAGGGTGTTTTCGTTCTTCTAACCATTTCACCATGAAAAAAGCTCAAAAACCAGTTTACCGGTATTGATTGTGCTTTTACAAAACCACTTTCAGTATTTTTCTTAAATGTTAAATAACCTCACTATGAATCTAAAGTTACACTTGAACATTACATTAGTTCACAACACACACGGCAATAATTATGTTTTGTTTTGTTTTGTATTGTTTTGAATAAAAAGTCCATTCTAATACTTAATGTCATGAGCAGCGGTGGCCCAGTGGTGGCGGCCCCGACTTACGAACAGTTAGTCGTGGGTTCGAACCCAGGCAGGCGCATTACTTTGTGTAATTTATTTCATCACCACTGCTCTCAAAAACGGTGAAGGAAAACATCGTAAGGAAACCGGCATGTCCTAGAACCAAAAATTCGAAGACATGTGACATCTACCAGTTCGCACTGGGCCCGCGTGGTAGATTATAGCCCATACGCAAAATACGCGCTGTGACGTGGAGTTGCGGATACCAGCCCGGTATCTTTATCTTTTTACTTAATGTCATACTTACTTACACATTGTATGTTTTGTAGACGTTGAGTTGTTATCGTAGTATTTGACGTCATTTTTCGTTATAACCAATGGTGATGCGTTTCACAGATTTGAATTTCCCGCGCTTAATTCGCACTTTTATTTTTAATTTTAAATAATTATGACGCTATTAAAAAGTAACATAATGATTTAGTTCATATTTTCTGCCATTAAAGATTCGGAAAAAAAATATTCGAACCATATTTAAATTACATGCATATTCCCTATTCTTGTTGTCTAAATTTTGGGGTCCTGACTACCTGTTATGACTGACAAAGACCAAATTATATTATAATAAGCACAGAGAAACAAGACCGAATTCCTTTGAGAAGCAAGAATTCACATTGACTTGGCACCAAAGGAGCTAATGTCTGCTTTTACGAAAAACCTCTAACCAGACTTGCTCTTTATCCTGTGTCACTTATGAGTCGACGATTTAGAACCTTGGTTCTTTGTTTTATACAGGTCGTCCCGCCGTCTTCCAAGCGGTCTGTGGCGACGATGAAGGGATGTGTCAGGCTTTAAATAGTGGTTCTTTTGGCCCACAGCTTAATGGGTATACTGTATACTGACATACGGTATTCACGTGTTAAGCACCACTTCAACTTTGCGGCTTTAATGACAACGTTAATTATCTACGTTTTAAAGTATTGTGCGGCCAACGTGATAGTAAAAATATTGTTGTCATAGCCGGTTGTACTTATTATCCTTTGATAAAGACTAGCCGTCAAAAATCGATGATACCTACTTGAACTTGAATATTTCCAGAAACAGTGATTGTACTTAGGTAACGGTTGTGGTTGTTTTTAGAAATGTTTCATGAGTTTAGGTGGCCCTGGGTTTATGACGTCACGATAGCGTGCATTTGTGCCGCAAGAGAACTGCGTCTCCAATGTAAAAGACAATCAATACTCAGTCACATCTCCGTCCCGCATTCATAGTAGAAGCGCAGTTCTGCGGACCCCAAAATCCCCTCTTCCGGTGCGGGCGTTCAGCCGCGTGCTGTTTAACCCAATTTTCTAGTGCTAGGGGTGTACAGGGCGCGTGGTGCGAGGGGGAGGGCGGCGTAACTTCAGCCGCAAGTGTGCAACACAGACGAGGCGCCACGAGATTCGAACCTGGGCTTGCAATATTGATTATTTCTAGTGCCGACAGTGCTGACACCCACACATTCACTAAATTCACTGTACTGCGTATCTAACTTTAGGGCTTTCTCTTTGAGGGAAGGTTATTTAGTTCTATGTTCTTTTTACGTAGGTATTCTTCAAGGGTTTTTTCTCGGATATGTAAGTATCGTTATATTTACCGAAACAATATTTACTTAATACTTCAAGCAGTAGTTCATGTTTAGATGCGCACATAATACCTACCATTTATTTGTGGGTGTAAACTGACCACACAATATTAGTAGTAATTGATAAAACAATTTGTTTTAATAATTTGGTTTATTATCACATTTATCACAAACTTGTAACAGAGGTTACATAATTATATTTTAATTAAGTTGCCGTGAAATAATTATAATTAGATCTGGGGACTTTAATCGACCCACAAAGCGTTCCATTCTAAAGCTTTAGTGGAAATTGAGCGACTCGGCGACAGTCGGCGCCTTGAAGGTTGTTTCTTGTAAAATATAACCATTCGATTATGAGTAATCCAGATTATTTATTGACTTGCAGCTGTCGTTGTTCGTAACTTACTAACTTATAAATCGATTACGAAATGTTGGGCTGCCAGCTGTAAGTACAACTAGGTAAGTCAAATGTGCTTACTTCGACAAGTAAAAGCAAGACTGTGAGCCATTTATTACAAGGATATAATATTCCACCTCTTATCCTGCAATTTGTGCTGTTCCATCTGGAACTTCAGGGAGCTGTTAGATCTACTCACAAAGTTATAACTGAGGCGAGTTCTGTGGTGAGGGAAATTTCTATACTTTGTATATTTTATATAATTTGTATTAATTCGCGTTAACGTTTACCTGCGACAACAGTGCGTTAGCGTGGGATAATTGTGGTATCCATATCCTTTCTTTTAGCACTAAAACAAGAGCTTTTGCCATCGCGGTGAAAAAATTAGCTAATCGACAGACGTCTCAGGCAGGGTGCACCAGACGTAACAGCATTCGATGCGTACGTCGCTCGGGAGTTTCCCTTCATGCAACCCGTGGTATCCATTGTTGTCATCAGAAAACACTCTTTAAGTTAACGCCATCGATTCCATTTCAAAATTGGCTACGCCTTCTGGACAAGCCTCATTTGAAATACCTAATTAAAATCATCGACACGAAAGAAACAAAGGTTCATAGAGTTAGCCTTTGCCAATTTTCTAACAATTGTCTGCTGTAAGTTCTACAAACGTTATAGTCTATTGACTGCTGATTCATTCTTATGTCTTTACGTCCCAAGTAGGAACTGATGGATGATAGCATATTTTCATATCTGATGGAAGTTGGTTTTATTCTATTCTAGTTGCCCTTGTCTCATGTTTCTCATTACGTGTGCACTGCGCACGTTCAAACAACCTTATAGCCAACAATTCCAGATCAGAAACAGATCTATTCCGTTGTTTTTTAGATTATTGTACCTACCTACAAGGAATGCGTTATTAATAATAATATTATTCTGTGACTAACAGATGTTGATAAACTAAGTAAAGATTTCGACTCTATCACCGTAGGTAAAAAAAAACGTATTTTTGCTAAATGCTTTGCTCTTCTTGAATGTCACCCGTCACGTTTGCATGCATGCATCGTAAAATTATCCTTCACACGCACTGTCTCTACCTATCCATCTCTACCTATCCTGTAAGGACCCCTAACAAGTTTGACTGTCTATCTATTAAGTCCGAAGATTAACGTGAATTTAAAATAATGTGTCTATAACAGTTTAAATGATTCAGCAACCTTTTACGATGCACCTATGTAGTTTAACACACATTAATTTTTTACATTGAAAAAACTTTTTTACAAAAAAAAACAACCGACTTCTTAAAAAAAACCAACAGGTGAAAAATAACTCCAGTTTCGAAAGTCTGTGGCTTTGGTGGTTTTGTTTTGTTCATTATTGGCCACCGACTTCCGAAACTGGAGTTATTTTTCACCTGTTAGTTTTTTTTAAGAAGTCGGTTGTTTTTTTTTTTGTAAAAAAGTTTTTATTTTGTACTTTTTAGTTTCTTTGAATGCAAAAAGAAAGTCTTTCAGAACCTGAAAGAATCGTTGAAATTGGATAACAATTGCTAAAGAAGTTCTATCTAAACATTAATCTGTACATCTCTCCCGGGCCCCTTTTAAATTAGAATGGCGTAATGTTATGTTGTGGAAATACAAAAGCTCTGCATAGACATCTGACTATAGCAATCGCGAATAATTTGCTGTTATGCGTTGAAGAGTTCCGTTGCCTGTCTTCTTCATCAGTCTTTCTTCACCAAATGATACTTTCTAAATGAAAATGCTTGATTTGTTACTAGAAATGTTAAATTCGGTACGTGTGTGCCTATATTTTTTGAGGAGTTCCCTCAATTCCTCGAAGATCCTTCATCAGATATGAGTTTTGATACAAATGAGACCAATCTGTTAGTATACCCTATCAAATAAAAAAAGAATTTTGAAAATCGGTCCATAAATGGCGGAGTAATCGCGTAACAAACACACAAAAAAATAAAAAAAACATACCGTCGAATTGAGAACCTCCTCCTTTTTTTGAAGTCGGTTAAAAATGGAAAAATATTTGGACATTGTTTACAAGTCCTACTAGCTCAATGCCGTGCAATGTTTTCCATTATTTTAAACATACATCACACACACATCATCAGCCTGAAGCAGTCCACTGCTGGACATAGGCCTTTCTTTTTGCACGCTGCTACGGCCTACCAGCTTTTCTGAAGATCGTCGCTCCACCTAGCCTGAATCCTACATTACGTGGCCTGCACTGAATACACCGCAACGGTCATCGGGTCTACGGCTAGTCGGCTAACAATGGCCAGCCATTGCCACTTTTATCGTATAATAAGTTATAATATGTAGGTATAGCTTAAGATATTTTTTTAGTTTTAGTGTTTCAAATCTCAATAAATAGCGCTTCCTTCCGTCTGTTCGTCTGCCACAGATGTTCGTCACGTAAACGACGTGACGTAAGGATTAATTTGGCACGATGTTATTTGGGTCTTGATGACGCGAACATATTATTTCGGTAAGTAGGTAATCGAAAATATGGAATTTCTCCATAATCAACTACAAACTCCTATTACGGATGCTAGTTGGGCTTGGGGCATCCGGTTTTCTTCAAAAATGTCTGTATTATTTTACAGACCACTCTTTTAACGGTTTCTAGTTATTTTTTTGGTAAATTTGAGTTTATTTTTAATTTAATGTTTCATAAAACACCCCTCGCACAGCAGATCGTAGTTTGTTATCAATATAGTAATATATCTACCTAGGTACCTAATTAACATTAATACAGAATCATGTGTTAATATTTCGAAACTGATAGAAATCTGTAACTTAACTCATTAAAAAGTTGGTTCCTAAAAACGTAAAATATTTGGTACTGTAGCGATAATTTATTGAAATAAAGGTACGTAATACAATGTACAAAATAAAGCGCAAATGTACAATTAACGGAGTATTCCCGTTTGAGCACCTATTTATTGAGCACCTATGCATTAACCTATGGGAGATGGGAATACCTTTGGTGCTAAATGCATAGGTGCTCAAAAAATTGGTGCTCAAACGGGAATACTCCCAATTAACCCCATTGTTAACTCTTAATGAGTAACAAGCATAGTAAAATTTTCTTAAACCAAGTTTTCTCTAGGTCCTTTTGCACAAAGTAGTCCAAGTTCCCCATTAATATTATGTCGGGTCCCAGAAGAATTTTAAAGAATGTTATTACTTAACAATTAATAAAAGGATTATCTGTATTGAACTGAACTGCTCTTCATTAATGTCTACATAAAAGTTAAATGAGCGGTATAACTTTTGATAATTAAAATGGGTTCCACTGTGTACTTTGTGGTTCGCTGGAGGCAGGTTAGGAGCTGAGACAGTGCCGGCCGGCGCGCGGCTCGGCAGCGTGGCTCGACGTGCGGCGCAGTGGGTCAGGCGAAGCAATACGGGCGGACCTTGCAATGTCGCGGCGTGACGCTCAGCTGACGGGCCGCCCGCCGCGCCGCCCCGCCGCGCGTTCATTGCCTCCGTGGCAGCGGACGAGAGCGGCCGCCTCTATGCCACACTCTCATTTGACTTAGTATTTACGATTTTCTCATTACTTACGAGGATGAATATTTATTCGATTTTATTAGGAGGCGAATTGAACATAGTTCCATGTGCGAAAATTGTGAATATATCAACGAATATTTAGTTGCAAATGTGTGTGCGTCGTGAATATAAATTTAGTTAATACTGGAGTGCGGTGACGACCGGTGCGAAAGGTCGGCCTGTGTAAAAATAACTGCGGAACCGGGCGGCTAAGCGGTGGAATGAGGTTTGACGGCACATTGTAGCCGAGGCGGGGCGAGGCCGTGTGCGCCATGTTATAATTTCCCTTCGCGTCGAATGTGCAAACCAACTGACTGAACACTGCGCTGTGCCTACTTCTCTTTCTCTCAGTGCGGAATAAGCATGCTTGTAGTACGAGACAAGTCGCAAGTCGCCCACCTCTGCTTGCCAATCTGCCTCAAGCTCGGAGCTCGCGAATACTCGCGATTACATTAGCCGCCTTACCATTTTAAAACGTATTGTGTTAGCTAATAGCTAGTGAACTGTTGAATACAATGATATTGCGGGGTGGTATGGAATAATTCGCATCGATTTTAACAAAAAATCTTGAATCAGTAAATGCGCATTAAATGTTGATTGATATACATAAATACATATTAAGTTTAAAATCAAAATCTAGCAAATGCAATGCTAGTAAGTGTGATAATTTACAAAATTATGAATCACAATCTTACATAAATACCTAAGTACCCATTCTTACTAAAAACTACGAAAGCAACTAATAGGGATTCATATTAATAAACATGGAATAGTGTTTTAATTAATGCTAATAGGGGCAAAAATGGAACCAGACAAAACCTAGTACCTAGTTACCTACTTAATATTTTCAAGAAATTAAATCCGCGGCAAAAAATGATCGGCATCACACGCACACACTGACATATTGAGCGAGATATAGCAGGTAGATAGGTAGCTAGGTACCACAGTATTCCCATTAGGCAGAAAGAGTGGTGCGAAAACCGCGATTTCATTTGAAGCGTTCAGTGATAGAGAGGCGCGGGCTGGCGGGGCGGGGAGCTCGGCGCGCTGCGTGTCGGTGACCCCGCGGCCCCGACTTGCCTACACTTCGAGGCCGGCATACTTCCCTGCTCGCTTTATCAAGTTTATCGTATTTCCACTTTTAGGATACCAACTCTTTACACTACATATCTCAGTATCAACAAATCTTCGGTAAAAAAGTTACAACACGTTAAGTTACGACACGTTATTCATGAAATGGCTCAGAACCAAAGATTTAGCGTAAATAACACAATCACACAATCGATCCCTAAATTAGCTTTAAAGAATTTAGCTGACACGCTATTGTGATAATGACAATAGCTGAGCAGTTATAGGTAACTAATCGATTACGGAAAGGAAAAGTTATCCTTGAACTTCGTTTTCTTGAATGATTACTGCATCATCATTCCATTCACCAATCACTAACTATCTTATAAGCAGTATAAATTTAGTTATGGCATATCTGACAAATGTTTAGTGGGAAACCAGTGGACCTGCACTGGGAAAACCAGTCGCACGAACTAACAGATCGCCGAAAAATTTAGGACGTTAGAAGCCGTAAAAATAAAGTTTGATATTCGTAATATTTTATACGAGCATAAATGGTAATATTATGTTCGGTAATTGAGAACAATGATACCCATGTAACCGTGACAGACGAATGAAAACCTGCCGCGATGCATTGCACCGCGTACCGTGACAGGCGAGTGGAAACTAGCTGCGTACGGCGCGCTCTATACGTACGATACCAAAATGGTCTCGCTGTTATTTTGTAAGGCTGCTATTTATAGGTGTGTTTACACTGCACACTGTTGTATGTATGAACCGAACTGAGCGCGCCACGATAATAATGTTCTTAGGCACATACTCTAAGGAATGTAAGTTGAACGCGGTTAAACATCACATCTAGATCACCTACCTAGTAGTTATGAAAAGATTCAAACACTACTTACTTTAAACTAAGTCAAACTTGAAGCATAATAATAAAGATTACTATCGTTTTACGTGCACACGCGAAGGCACCGACTCATATAAAAATCAATATCTACTGTTTGTCGACGAAAGCCTAATCGATATCAAGGTAACCGACTTCCTAAATGTAGCATGAAACGTAATAGACCTTCTATTAATAATGTATGCCATCATGCAGGTTGAGCGAACGAGCGTTAAACAACCGTCCCACATTATCGCGATACGCGATTGTAGGAAGCTAAAAGTTTGCGCAGGCTACTAATAAATCAAATTAATGTTATGCCGGTGAATGCAAATATCTACAGTATTATCCATAAAATAACTCACCGTTTTGTATTCGGGCGTCCGGCGAGTTTCTACTAGTATCTCCCTTGTGCTGACCTGTAAACACGCGATCAATGCGCTCAATGTAAACCAGCCTATTAGAAAACGTCTCCCCACTATTATAGCTGTTAGCCTTTTACAATAGTTACCTATAGGTGTAGGTACTACGTCGTTTATGTAATGCATTAAATTATATTGCAAGTTAAACTTTAATTTTTAATTGTCTCTGAACGTAGCTGCATACAAATCGATAAGCATATCACAAATTCATGATGTAGCCCGCTAGGCGACATAGATACAACAGTTACTTATCAAGACTAACAACGTTTCAAACATTCCAACACATATTTTTCTTAACTTGTGTGGTTGTGCTCTAATTGCTCGCAGGTAGCAAAATGTTTTTAGGTCGATAAGTCACAACCGTACATTTGCCGAGAAACTATTTATGTCCGTCCGCCATTTTGTCGTTGAATGACGAAATGGTACATTCAGTGACAAGCGTGCGAGAATACCACCATCAGACAATGATTAAGTATGAATATTTATTACAAACTGATATGATATCGACTTTAGATTGGAGTATGATATCTTCTGAATGCCACATCGACGTTTAATTAACAAAATTTTGTTTCCCAAGAAGGTAAATCTAGTGATTACTCACTCAGAATCTTTCCGGTGAGCAACAAAGAGAACGATCAATAACACAGATCGTTTGAATAACAAATATAATATAACAAAACAACGAACAAAACCCGATGCCCTAGCTCGGCCAAATGACGCGTCATTAGGACGAAACGGGGGAAGTGTGAGCGGGGAACGGACGGAGACGAGACACATAATAGAATTACATATCTACAACATCACTTGGTCGGCCGAGACGACGATGTGTGCACATACGTGATGTTGCCGCCGACCGGTGAACAGAAAGCGGGGCGGCGGCGGCTGCGGGGCAGGTGGGCAAGCCTACTGGAGCTGCCACATTATCAAAGATCACGTGATCGACTCGTTGCATGTCAACATCTACTCGCCCGCCGACTGGTGTCGCACTAATATAAATATCTATGTATGGCTGTACATAACAGTCGGCATTACGCAGTTCCCCTCCTTAACAGCGTAGCGACGTGCCCTAAGCTGCTTGCATTTTATTATTACCCAAAATATCGCCCGTATTTGATTATGACCTTTCATAATAATATCTACCATACATTATTTGAGCTTAACAGTCAATTTGCAAGATGGATCAGCAGTAGTCTCCTTATCATGATGATGTTTAGGCAACGGAACGTGAGAATTTTCATCTGTAGCTCATTCAGCAAGTAATGGTTGTAACGGTTGATTGTAATACCGTACACCAAAACTTCATCAAACTAACGTAAACTATGTTTTATACGATGTTAACAGTATACGTATTGTAATATTTTAATTTAGTCTTCTAATAAAAAGTTGAGTTTCATAATTTACGGCGTGTAATCAAAATTTATATGGGTCGTAGGTAGGGGATGCATGATGGTATGTGAAGGAGTTACTTCCTTGTTATTTTTATAAGAGAGCAAATACCGCCCTGATTATTTATACAACCAAGTAAACAGCAACAGTGTGGTGTTACTATTACCGATAAACGAACTAACTAACCCTAACCTGAGCGCAGGAAATGTGAGAACAAAAGAATCGTTTCGAAAACAACATTGCATTCACTTATGATTTAACAAAGACATTCCTGTACAATTCGCTGATGGTATTTACAGATGTTCATTACAGTAATAAGTTGCACCTAATTAATGATTACTTAACTCAAGTATTTAAACTAATTCCTCATCGTAAGGTCTTATATGTTCACCATCAATATTGTTTCCTTCTCAAAGCTATCAATAAAATAAATGCTGGCGAAGGAATATATGTATATGACACCAATGAAATCATGAAAATATGTCGTCGGACCCAACATTCCTCGTTAGTACAGAAACTTGGAACAGAATTCAATGAACCACTTGACTAAACAATCCTATTCTTCTATTATTAGCCCGTAAACCCAAATAGATTACCTAGAATATCCGCGTCTATTCAATAACTTAAGGTGTACGTTCACTCGAGGACTCCAGTCGACCATATAATTCATTCGTTAGTCCCTGGCTATTCAAGATACCTGTTTGTCTATAATTATGTTACAAACGGACATTTACTAACCTCTTGGCTCACATTTGTAAAAAATAATAATCAGATAATATATAAAATGACAGGCAAAGTAATTTTGAGACACGCTGTCAATCTTGATTTAGTGTAGATTTGACTACTACACTTCAAGTACCATGAATCAAGTTCAAGTTGAACGGCTGACACATTACCTGAGATATATGAGCCTCGCACTGGAGCGGAAACGATATGGGTGTAGTGCCACCCGATGTCTAAATAGTGTAGTATAGAAAAAAAGTAGTAGTAACTGACCTTGGCGCCTAGGAAGCGCGCTTCCAGCAGCTCCTGCTTGCGAGGATCCAGCGCCGCTTGGAAGTGCTCCATCTTGACGCCAGCACCTGTTGAAGAAGGTGCATGTTACAACTCATGTATCTATTGCATACAGGCGTTGTATTCAATGTCATGGCTCAGGACAGGATTATGAAGAAGGAATGTCGGATCAGATTTCTGGACGTATGGTAAAACTAGGTAGCATTTGTAACAGTCAGTCGTTTACCACATCGTAAAATTTATGAGCACGTTGCTTACTGCTCGTAATGCCACTCGTGCCATGATAAAACATGGTCTTCAAAATATTACTAAGTCAGTTAAGCCTGTGATCTCTGATCTGATATTTGGTGGACAAGGAGTTCAAGGGCAGAGAGCTATTCAAACAGTCGAATCGGAATCGTATGTTTGGACTCTAGCTCAGCACATAGGTACCGATAAGATAGGCGATATTTATTCTGGAATTACTTGATTGTAGATCAGAACTAAAGTCATTACATAATTATCAAGACTCTTCCGTGCCTCAGAAAGCACGTTAAGCCGCTGGTCCCGGCTGTCATTTATACATCAATGACAGTCGTTACAGATAGTCAGAAGCCCAAAGATCTGACCACCAGCCAAGGGTTATCATGCTACCCAGTAACTGGGTCGTGGAGGTCCGACAGGCAGTCTCTCCATGAACAGCACTGATTATCAGCTGCTTCCGGTTAAACTGGAAACAACCCCCAACTATTGGGAAAGCCGAATGTAGACGACGATAAAGGTAGGTAGACGATGAGATCAGAACGAAACTGAAAGGATTTTGCTAATACTCGTATCTCAAGCTTTAAGGGATGACAAGGGGGGAAATTAGTTTAAATATATGAAGAATGTTTTCCATGCTTTTGGTAAATCTGAAAATTGTCACCAATGCATATTTAAGTAAAAGAAATTACTCCGATGGGAGTGTACCGATTGTTAAAGTTTGTGCTGATGTATCATTAAGTGCTGTCGAACTAATTCTAAACGAAATATAACTAAACAACAAAATAAAGGGGAAAATCAACCCTTATTTGAGTAAGAAGTGTTTTTATTAAATTTTCCTAGTGGAGGATTATACTGCTTGTTTCAATTAATTACAAAATATAAATAAGTTAAAGAATGTACTAAAATATTTTCCAGAAATCACCTGTCGGGGTGAACATGGCAAATAAGTTTGAATGATTTTTTTATTCAGTTTACGAACTTGAAACTGGATAACACTAAGGGAAATAATCAAGATCGCCATGATCAATATAATACACAATTACTATTAAGGAGTGAAGGGAAAAGCATAGTTCGAAGGGAGTTAAATGCTTAATCCATTCGGACGAAGTGATTGGCGAAGTGCTTTTATAAGTTCTGTTATATTATCAAAATAGTGTATCTTGCTTGGGGATGAATGAAGTAGACATGTTCTACTGATCTGCCCCGAGGTCGACACTAAAAGTAATCACTTTTGTCGTATGTTAGTGTCCACTTCCACAACCGTAAATGATAAGCCAGAAGATCTTTTTTAGAGGATCTGTTTGTTATTGTTTACCTAATTCAGATTTCCAAGCACTAAAAAGAGCAAACAACTTAACTGCGAGGTCTCAGCTGTTTCTATGTTTTGTTATGCATGACACATGACTACATAAACTCACGCCGTTGGGAAAGGAGGAATCTACAGAACGCCACAGGCTGCGATCCTTACATTATTTTAAGGACTAATGAGACTAGTATTGCTAGATATTTCAGGTTTCAAAAATGCATATAATCAGTCTAATAATAATTAAGAATGGGAATACAAATTACCCCACAAACTGATCGGATTATTAATTTAGATGTTATGTTTATGTGCGAATTGGTGACATGAACCAAAACAATCGGCCATCTTAGTTGATTCCAAACGCTGCAAAT
This sequence comes from Euplexia lucipara, assembly GCA_921972225.1. Taxonomy (NCBI): domain Eukaryota; kingdom Metazoa; phylum Arthropoda; class Insecta; order Lepidoptera; family Noctuidae; genus Euplexia; species Euplexia lucipara. Next base: position 10,384,850 of record OV179149.1, read on the forward strand.
GTAATCTTGGATTATCACATGTTGTTGCTAAAAGCTAACTTTTAGCGTCCACTGTCTGTTTGTGAAATGGTTCGCCATAACTGTTACGTCTTCATAAACATAATTGTCTCGGAGCGATCAGATGGGGCATACTGATTTGTAGGTAGGCAGTTAAAATGACGTTATGTGGTCTACATTCTGTACCCACATTACGACCAATTTAGATAATGGCAAAGGACCCATGGAAGTGGTTATATCACCACATCCTCTGAGCAAATATGAACGTTGATCGATTAACCCGGTAGGTGGATTTATTAGACAATATGGCAATATACAATTATGCCATTGATTATATCAAAACGTAACAAAAATCTAACAGGTTCAAGTTGCTCTGTTTAAAAAATTATCTTTTTGTTTAAGAATAGGTAAGGTAGGGGTAGAGGGCGAGGGGGGGGGGGGACAGGGTTTTGGCGCAGTATCTGGAGCAGACAGTCGAGTTGCGAGAAGTTAGGTACAGTTATTTATATAGATACGTATGTATGTTCAATGTACATATCGATCGCCTCCCCGAGCCACTCGCCACTATGATCTCACCTCCATCCTTTGCGACTCCCTTTCTCCCTAAAACCCCACCCCTACCGCATAACCCCAGAGGCCTTTAACAAATGTCGTAGCCAAGTGAAACGCGTGACTGATTCATTACCATTAAATCAGAAAAAAAAATGGTTTTTATATTTAGTTGTTATTTATTCATATTCAAGCACTAGATTCACGTAGTTTTTGAAAAATGAGTGAACAATATTGGGTAAATCGTAAAGGGTTAAGAAATGTGATTTGTTAGATTAAACAACGTTCATACAAGGTTCACACATTACTCGCATCTTGCCTGATCTAACGGCTTAGTAGGCGACTCGGACGCTGAGTCTCGTCCGATGCGGTCGAGACAGGAATTTCATTATTATTAATATTTTTGAGTGGTGTTTCGGACGCATCCTTTTTTAGAGGCAAAGTACCGTCAGACACATAATTAAATAATACATATTTTACTTTGTCGCTATGGATAAATTATTAATTACAAATAAAATAAACATTATAACACATTGCACATTTTGCGAAAAAAAGTGGCATCAGTAATACGCAGAGTGAGGGGAAGCAGCAATAGCGTTCTGAAGGTATTTTCAGAAAGATTGGAAGGGTCTACGATGGATAGGTTTATCAAGCAAGCTGCATGTCAGACATGGGTCTTGATGAATCCATCTCGAGTTGGGAGCTGTTTATTTTGCTGTGTATAATTTGTGTTCTTGTGTGTGTTTAGATGTTACTACTAATATTGTTTTTAAGTTATTTTTGTACTGAATACTAACACGCTATGGGCCGTCGACGCCTGAAAATAAAGATTTTTTTGTATTTTTTATTAATGAGTGATGAGATGACAAGTATCCCTACTTGTCAGCTCACTCTTGCTTTGATACGATACTGATACATCGGTATCAGTACCGTATCCTATTTTTATATAAGAGCATCGGCTCTTATAAAAAATATCTGCGATACTGATACCGTAACAAGACAGGTTATTTTTTGAATAATATAAAAATAATATTAACAGGACAAACTAAACAAAATCATTTGAAACTATAGACAGGTTGAGATTAGTTAATAGTTTTAGTAATTAAAATTAACATTGATGAGATTTTTGTATCAAAAACAAAGTAGACGAGACAACACGCGCGTTTATTTTACATTTTCAAAGCGCGAAATTTAAAACGTTTCGTTAAATCGGCCATAAAAATATCGCCGATGCCGATTTAACAGCAAGCTTCGAGTATTACCGATATATCGCCATCGGTATCGGTATAGGATACATCCCTACGGACAAGTTGGTTATTGAATCATTGTTTTATGACATAATTATGTGAAAATAAATAAATGGTGGTAATGGTGGAATATTGTTAAAATCCAAAACGACATGTACTTAATTTTGACATTGATTTTAAAGTAACGACCACCTAATTAAAATGATTCATATTGGACTTATTGTCAATCATTAAATCATATAATTAATTGTACTTAGCTATATAAGAATGACATTTCAATATGTGTACACCATATGTTATGGTAGAGTTTATAGAACTTAAAAAATATTAATAGCATACTATGTAAAACTACATTCTTAATATAATTAAATAAATTCTAATTCTAAATTCTGATCTCTCACGAGTCGGTTAGTTTTTGACTTTTGGCATTTTGCACGCACATTGAGACATAAAAACTTCTAGTTGGTAGACATAAGGTACACAAATGACCTTTTATCTCCCCGCGCCGATTCAGACACATGCCATGCCACGATTATGTATTTTAAAATTAACTTTTATACCTTTTTGGAAAACTTACAGAATAGGCAAGTTGTTTTATTTATTTGTACGATTAATGTCATAGAAATTCTTGTGACGAAGCAACATTTTTGAAGCGTAAAATGAAAATATTGGTAAGATAATAATATCTCAAAACAAAATAATTAAAATAATGAGCGATATGAGATTATTCTTATTAAGTAGTTTGAAATATGTCCATAGTTTAATTAAAGTGCCAGCTACAACATCATTCTTAATGGTACCCATTCATTATTTTTTTTATTTGGAAAGTTTTGGGTAAATATCGAAAAACCCTTAAAATTCAAATATCTCGAAAACTATTGAATTTCGGCCATAAATATGGGGGGTTCAATTTGTTGCATTTTGGCCCCCTTATCAGCCCCTCACGTCTAATTATCAGTAACCCTGTATAAGACTGATTATAGTAATTTACATTTAATATTCTTGTTGTACACGTTCCAAATGATATAAAAGACTGATTATTGTTGTTAACATTTATAATTATTTTTGTACGCTTTTAAATTGATATTTATGACTGATTATTGTGATTTATCATGTTTACTGTTGATTGTTGTAATTCTATATTAAACTTTATCTCTTTCTAACAATTCCCTGACTTTTACTTAAGTAATAAAACTCTACCTAAGGTTTTTCATTCTGACTGTACAAAATTTGCTTAAAAAAAAGTATCGTCCGAAACACAACTCAAAAATATTTATAATAATAAAATTCCTGTCTCGGCCGGATCGGACGAGACTCAGCGTCCGAGTCGCCTACTAAGCCGATCTAACAGTACCTACTCGAGCTGCCATTTAATTTACTTGTCATTTATGAACAAGTCGATATAGGTACTATAAGGTTTAATTACTCTGCGAAGTAGCCAGCAGCTGTTTTACAGTAATTAAGAAGTATTCAACAAAATGTAGAATTAATTAGTACCTATACAAATACTTAACTTTTACGGGATCCGACCTTAAAAAAAAAATAAGATCGTTTATTATCGGTCGTCACAGATGTTCTTCGCGAGACATAGATCTCGAGAAAATGGCTCATAGACACCATAGAGATTAAAATTTTGGCAATACTTAATAGTTAGTTCTCGATGACGCACATCTCTAATCAAATATTAATTTTAAAAGGATGTTTTTTCGATCGGTTCGAATTTACCTAACAATTGTATCGTAGGTATTCGTGCAACGTTTCGTTTGCCAGTACTTTATATCTAAGAATTGTGAACAATAGCTTATCTTGTAAATTAGCTCAAAATTAGATTATTGTAATTTTAATAGGATTTTCCAGAATTATTGTGCTTACGTGAAAACGGTAGCACAAACCGCATTTTTTTTACTGACACCATAGCTAAGGAGTTAGCGCAAGTTTATTAATTACGCATAACGGAGCTGATACAGTTAATCACCGTCCATCCTATAGACTGCTCGTTTGATTCCGAACTCTATTTTTGCGAGCTCTTGGGGACTCTGTTAGATCATTTAAATCTAGAGTCTTATGTATCATAGTACCTAATCATAAGCATAATAAATCATTAACATGTTTAGATTACCATGTAAATATTCTTATTGTAAAGTAACCAAGTCACACCAATAAGAGAAGACCTTGGAAAGTTGAAAACGAAAATAACAATACAATCTACGACTTAGTGAATTTAAGTTGTTTAACTAGTTTTTATTTACTCTGTTAAGTATACTTTAATGTTGCCAAACAACAACATGTTAATGTCTATTTATGACTATTAGTAACTAGGTAGTTTAATCTAACAGTTATACCTAATAGGGGGAAATTTTGCATTATAGAAAACAAGGGTGTTTTTTTTTTCAATTAAAGAGTAAGTAGAAATTTTAGGTACCAGTCATTTTTTTTTATTATTGATAGGCACGCGTTTGACCACTATCTCACCTGATGGTAAGCGATGATGTGGTCGACGATGAAGCACGCTTGCCTAGAAGCAACCTGTTCACTCTTGACTTGAAGACCCTAGGTTGTAGCTATCAGGAAACACCGACTCCGGCAGGGAATTCCACTCCTTAGCTGTTCGCACAATGAATGTGTTTCATTCAAAGCGTTTAGTACGTATGGTTGAGATATCTACCATGCACTGGTGGCGCAGTGCCGTACGTCTGGTGGTCCGATGATGAAAAGGGCTTGGTGGAATTGCACGATTTAATCCCACCAAGAGTGTGCTCTTCGAAGTATTACCGATAGAAAACCGACAGGCTAGCAACTCGGCGTCGATGCTCAAGACTTTGAAGTTTTGACTCAACAAGTGCATCATTGCCCATGATCTTCTTGGCTCGTTTCTCATATACATTGAAAAAGGGCAAAAAGATAACAGGCATTTTTGGATTGATTCTAGAGAGACTTAGAGAAGCCTTTTTGGTGAGGTTGCGTAGTTCTCACAACCGACGTGTTTGCATGACAACATAAGTAACCTATTAATGTTAACGTATCAAAAGAAATATGTAAGAATCGTAGCATGTGGCGCTCTGCAGTTTCTGCCTACCCCGATGGGAAAAAGGCGTGAGTTTATCTATGTTATTCCTAAAAGAGATTCTGACAGGCAGAATTGAAATGACATCTAACCTTACGTCTAAGCAAAAGTGTTTTAAGTCATATTTCTTTAAATTGGACATAAAAAGATACAAAGAGAACTTAACTGTTCAGTCTTGAAACTTATCTGCTTATTAAGCTGTATTAAATGGTCATAATGCGACTTTAAAAAGTGTAACCAAGCAAATTCATGTGCAGATCTAACAAAAAAAATGGATGCTGTGTCTATCGCATCATATTGTACACTATGCTTGAGTAAATTGATTGTAGGTACTATGAAGTGTAACAATTGTAGATAGGCCAATAAATAAAAAAATATCATAAAATCCCTTTTTAAAATTTGTATCATTGAAGGGCTGAAAATTTCGGACATTTTAGAAATGTCCGAAATTTTCAGCCCTTCAATGATATTAACTCTTTCGGTTTATTAGCGAAAGTGTAACAACGCTTACTATTGCTGCACTATGGGAAATTCTGACGCCATTAAACCATGGGGAAACGTCGAATTGGTCAGAAGAACTGAAACAACTTAAAACAGTTAGCAGGTAGCTCTATTATTCTACTCAGTACAATTGTATTCTCTTGAACTTTTCGTGAACAAAAACTCAAAAATAACACTTTTTTAATTGTTGTGTAGTCAGTGTCAGTAGTGTCGTAAGTTGGTAGTTTTAACTCGACGGCGAAAAGAAACATTAACCTTCTAAGAGCAGGTCAAAGTTTTTTTTTTTAAACTAATATGGAACACCCGGATTTTTATTTATTTACGCACTTAGGTATTTACTTGGATAGATTGAGCTGCCATTGCCATTGTACTAAAAAAGATAATAAAAAAATGGAGCATCGTAACTGTTTAATGTTAGTCTTCCTCGAGGAACATTTAAAGCGAGCTCATTGTACACACGGCTACACTTAAGCTCTACATTTTTGATCTCGCATTGCATAGTATTCCGGTACAGTGCGAGGTCAGCGTAAACTGGAAGGAAATGTATGACTTGATGTGTAGCCGTGTGTACCATTCTTCACTTGTGATGTTACTAAATAATGACAGAACTTTCGAAAATAACTGGAAAATCGAAGCATCCTGAATCGCATTATGGTAAGCTATCATTATTAAATTATGGTAAGTACCAAATTGTGAATAACCATAAATAAAGACTACTTAATCAATAAGAAATTGAGATTGTGGGAAAAGGTTATCATTGAACTGAACGAAGGGACCGAAAATTTGATCAATAAAACTAGGACAGGTGAAGACTTCACTGCTGCAAGCTTTTCATTCGGAATTTAGGTACCTACTAGGTATACATCAGACCACACTGGAGCGAAGACCCGGAAAAGTTAGTAGCAGGACATTTTCAAATCAATCTTCGACGCCTACTACGACGTAAAATCCCTACCCTTGTCCCAAATGTGGTGGGGGTGGGTCGATTAACAGTTCAACCAGATGTACCTACCTAGCTGAATACTGGTATTATAGAATGTAGCGATTGCCCATTTGACCTTCAAAACCCAGTTATTAGGTAGGTAACACCCGTTGGTGACTGGTTTTCAGGGTTTCATTTTTCTGACTCTCTACCCACTGCCGATGTACGTACCTGTAACGGCTTAACGTGCGTCCGAGGTCCGACCCATCCAAAGACCAATTACCGAATACAATAGGTACTTACTTTATGTTTGGCTTACCTGTCACAAATAAGTTTTTAGTCTACTTAGTTGAAAGTCGAGAAACTCAGAGAAAAAATCCTGCCCTTGCGAGAGAGATAAAGAAATGTTGCGTAGGTAGGTAGGTACCTACTATCAAACTTGGTAACCCTGAACGAGTTTTTCTGTCTTCGCTTTCGGCTGTATGCGATTCTTCGATGTTGCCTAAGGTCAATGTTATGAACTCTATCAAACATCATTGTAACCTGATACTGATATTACGTAAAATTAATCGATTATTTTACTAGCTTTCAATCAAATCATTCGCAAATCGATATGAAATAACTTGGTAAGTACCTCTATGTAAGTAACTATCAAAACGTTTTCATATAACAGGCACATAGTCATATTTTTTATGTATAGGGTAACTTGTATAGATATAGGTATTCTTTTCTATTAATAATAAAATGATCTCGTAAAGCAGGGCCTCTCTTCTAACCTTTTTGCTGTGCCCTTAGTGCCCTACAGGGTCCATAATGATCTCATATTTTATTAATTTACTACCTAAAAATACATATGGACAGCAATAAAAATATTGCCTATTAAGTAGGTAGGTATCGGGTGTTTATATTTTTTTTGACTTACGACTGGTTTTGCTCATTCTACAGATGCCAGGTATCTTGCTACTACGACGAGGACAATAAATCTGCTAATCTTTATAGGTACCTACATGGTACAGACGCCAGCACATCAAGTTACCCCAATGTGTCAAATTTCTTTGATCGTTTTTCAACTTTATGTCAAACAGAATAAGGTTGGTATTCAATTGGGAAAATTTGACACATTGGGGTAACTTGATGTGCTGGCGTCTGTACGTCCCAGCTTTGTTTTGTGGCGTACAAAGTAGATACCTACAATGGCTAAAAATACCCTACCTATCGTTTGTCGACGTAACAAAAGGTATGAGATTCGGTATTTTTTATGAATCAATCCATATCAAAATTCGATATTATTTAACAGCATGCTGAAATATCGATAACAACAATAACGCGGAAACATTCAGAGTCTATACAGAAAATTAGAGAGTGTGTCAAATGCACTACTTAGAATTCACAGAGACGCTACAGCTGATCGCTTATTTATGTCAACAGCAGAGCCAGCCAATAACTGAATTTGTTCGAAATAAGTGCTTCGCATCGATTCTTTAACTTTCAAGTAGTAGGTAGGTACATAAATAAATAACTAAGTATAATGAGTCGCTTGCTGTTTATTATGTGTAGGTATGTTTACTTCATGCTGTGCTTACTGATTGTTTACACAAAACAAGAGTAGGTAGGTACCTACCCAGCAATTGTTTCTAGTAAGATGTTATGGTGTCTCACGATCTACTAAAAGCAAATCTTGAACACAGTTCTCTCAATAGGAAACTGCGCTCTTACGAACTCAAGTGTGTACATCTCGGTACTAACTTCTTATGTCAACATTATCTCAGATAATGATCCATTACAAGAATTGCGACTGGTAAAGCGACGTAACTAGTAGTATATTTAGGGTGGTTGGGAAGAGGAACGATGTAGGCACGTAGGCCGTGGTATGTGATGGCGTGTTGTGGTCCACGAGCGCAGACGACTCGCAGCCGTCACTGGAAGCAGACACCTACTCTTGCAGCGTGAGTTGCGCCGGCCACGCTCGCTCGGTCGATCGCTCATGGCGAACGACTCTTTGAAATGCATCTTCCAACACCGCTCCGAACTCCATCCACATTCACGTGTATCATCAGCGCGCCAATACACAATCCACTCACTGTCACCAAACACGTCACGATACCGATGAAATTAAAACCGCGGCCGGGCGCTCTTCACCCACCGCGATACGCACTCGGAACGTGCCGCATTTTCAATTTCAACACATAGACGACAAACACCAAACGTTTGTAGGCACGGAGCAATGCGACAGTCGGCCTCGGGCGCGGACTGGCGCGCGATGCGAACGGCCGTCGCCGCCGCCTCCGCCGCGAGACCGGACCTCGCGTCTCGGGGGCGAGGATGCGGGAATCGGCTTCGGCGCAATACCCGTCACGAAAATAATAGGAACAGCGAGTGCACCTCAGAGGCGCGACGCGACGCGGTCGGTGCGAGCGAGACGCGGATAAACACCAGACTGTTTACTTACGGTGTACGAGCGCGGGGCTGCGTGGCGGGGCGAGGGGCAATCGCCTGCAATCCGCACGCTGCAATTACTGCTTTGTACTACACAATTTCATCCTAAGTTTGAAACGAGATCAAATAAAATATTTACTTACTCGTATGATGTTATGTAACTCTAGTCGATAATAATGACAACACAACAAGAAAAGCAAGAGCTCACAATACTGGAAGAGACCACTGTGTACTGATCAAGTGACTTGCTTCAAGTCCCCTTCATATAGATATAGACTTCTACTTCTACATTTAGATGCATGTCTAGTATTGAGGGGAATTAAAGGAATCCTCTAAACCGATTTTTTTTGCCAAAGGTCAGGGTCATAACGCTACCCCGCAGAAACTTACAATGATATAGGTAAGTACTTACCTAGATTATATCTAACCAAAGACAGTTTCTCGCATAAATTATAAACAGCTAAGTAATAATTTCATCAAGTTCAACAATCATAGGAAGATACCTACATAACAACCACATTTAGTTCTAAAATATTTAGTCGCTTTTGAGCGACGCCGCACAGACGGTTCTTTTAAAGATAAATAGGGCGACTTGGTATGGTTTCTTAGTTTCTTACCATTACATGTGGTATAATTACTGGTTATACCTACATATCAAAATAAATAAATTATCTATAGGTACCTATTCCCATCATAATCATAACAACAATAGATTTCAAAATGCATAAAAAAGTTTAAGAACCTAATTGTCTTTAGTCATTAAGATAACATATTAAACTGTTTTAAATGACAATAGGTATAATACCTAAGTAAGTAGGCTTACCCATGTGTGTTTACTTTGTTATAATTATTTCTACATCGTTTGCTGCTCTTATCACTTAGGTAGGTAGTTACCTACCTCCTAACTTATTATCACCTCTATTCAATATTCATGCTGCTTACGCATGCGTACTCTCTTTCAAATTAGCTTAACCAGAACCCCGTTTGTCCCCAATCAAGTATTCTTTTTAAGTAGGTAGGTACTTACATACCTACATTTTTTTTCTTCTAAAATTTACATTAGGTACTTATGCCCGAAATAAGGACGGACTAGTCGATAAGGCTCTGCCATGCGATTCACTAACAGACTCATCACGGATGTTAATAACGGCGAGTTCACAGATGTTTCATCGTAAACATAGCCTTTAAGAACAACGTTGACAAAAACCGTATTCGCTAAGCTAGTAATGCTCGTCGACGATCTGCCGAACAACGATGATGGGTACGATGTTAGCAGTGTTGCTATGTTTAATCTAGAGTATAGTCGAGATAATCTCGACTAACCAATTTTTAAGTTATTTCGTCATTTTAAATTAATACAAATTCACAATACGTATGTATAAAACACGTTATATTTATTATGCAACAAATATTTAATTTATTATATCGTCTTCGGCTTGGAAAATAATTACTTGTTAAAATTTTTGACATTGGTAATTATTGGTTATGTGTCTCAAAACAAACAACTTGATCTCTTGAATAAAGTTTTTATCAAAATACGAAATTCCAAAGTTCCAAGTGGTTTTAAGTGGCTAAGTGGACTTTTAAAAAATCCTGCGCCCTTCCCAATGACGTTCTACTTGTTCAGTGTTTTTGTGTTAGTTTGGTTCCAAACCTATCGAAAGTAAGTTAACACACAGTAACATTTCTATTTATTGCTGTTAGACAGCACAGTTTCTGGAACTACTATCTGTATACTTAACCAAAATATTTATCTTTTAGTGTCTCGCAACGCAGCTCCATCGTTAAATCAGCTGGAAAAGCAAGTAAGCTTTTTGGAAAGCAAACCATGGTTGGCTAGGGGCCATGCTCGTAATGCAAATGCTCGCAGTCACAGTCGTCAGGCATAGTCTGAAATAACAACAGCCCTAAACAGTGATGGTAGTGGGTGTATGAAAACATCTGAACAGTGGTGTAATTAAGGTTAGTAATCACATGTATTAAGTGTGTATATTGTTGCATTGAGTAGGTGTTATAGTATCCTTTTACATTGAGAGCCCCCTGTGCATCTACAGGCATGTAGGTACTGTAACTTTAGGCTAGGCTTCAAATTGCAATTAGAAAAGCATTTAAAATTGCAACGGAAAGTTAAACCAAACCAAGCAAATTTATTTACTTAATACATCAAATTATATAATCGTACTTGTGTTGCAGTACTGGAAGGACAAAAAAGGAGCAGTTAAGAAGAAGTTCAGCTTAATTGCATCTGCAAGGCGGCGTACTGATGGTGGCATAGAGGATTTGCCAGAACTAACTGAAATTAAAATTAAAATCCAAACCATTATGGGAGGAGAAAGTTTTGGTTGCAAGGATCAATAAAAAAAAACAGAATTTATAAATTATTAATCCTTTTGTGGTTTGTAATTCTCAAGGCTATATAGCTCTTTAAAAAATCAATGTTTTGTTTTCTATACCTATACAAATTCATTGATTTGATTGAAATGAATAAGTAATACAATACTCAACCGAACGCAGAGCACAAGCAGAACTCTTGATTGCCCAAGCTATTACTAAACAAGTAGAGGGCCATCAGGCAATGGTTCAGGCTCTGGATAGAATTAGCAGTGCTATTAGACAGTTAATAAATAAATAAAAATAAAATGTACCTATGTTAAAAGATTGTTTTATTTATTAATTAATAATTATATTAAAATTACCTTTCCAAGGTACAGACACCAGCACATCAATCTACCCCAAATTGACAAATTTTCCCAATTGAACAAGAACCTTAGTGTTTAAGTAAAGTTGAAAACCTATCAAAGAAATTTAACACATTGGGGTAGGTTGATGTGCTGGTGTCTGTAGATAATATTTTGTACAAATACATACCATATATAATTAAATACATACAATATTAATTTTATCTAAAGGTAAAACATTACATAAGTTTAAGAACATTCACTTTCTTTATTTTATTATACATTACTATGTAACATACACTATATTTTTTAATTAACTAACTGTCCCTGAATTATGAATATCTTAAGTCTATTGTAAGTATTTATATATTAGTATTTATTTATATTTACTTTTGTTATTAACTATTTTGTCCATGCCACAGTCTATTAATTAGATGACCCCTAGCAAGACATCCACTGTCCAAATCACTGAGGGTGTTCTGGCTTCCTTGTTGTAGTAGCTGGATCACCCTTACTTCTTGTCTCAGTAAATGAGCTGGTAATTTTACTGAAGGAACCCCGGCTTGATTGCAAATGTTATGCAACACACAACAAGCCTTAATAATTTTTCCCACCATCTCTGGGTCATAGTGAAGAACACGATGAACCAAAAGGCACCTAAAACGGCCTTTAAGTATGCCAATGGTTCGTTCTGCAGTATTCCTTGCACTGGCATGCAGATTATTATAGTATTCTTCTCTTGACCCAGGTTCAGGGTTGTTACGTGGAACCATCATGGCCTAAGAGTGAAACCAGAGTTCCCTGAAATAAATTAAATAGGAATTTAGTTTAATTTTACAATAATAAAAATAACTGAATTTATTATCAATATTAAAATAAGTACCGAAACCTGGTGAGTACAATTATTTATGATGGATAAAGTAAAAAAAAAAACATTTTAAAATACATACCAAGCAGATGCACTGTTTCTCCTCTAATAAATTTAGCTGTTCCAAATGCGGTTTTATGACAGAATAATTAAATATAAAGCTGTTGTGTGTTGCACCTCCAAAAGTTACATCCACATACATTATATTTAAGTCCGGATCATTTATCTGAAAAGGCAAGAATACAAGATTTAAATATGGTTTGAAACACATAGGTTCCTATTCAAGACAATTTAAAAATATTATTTAATTAAGTAACATAAAAATAAATAAGTAGCCATATGGTTTGATTCATGAAAGTATCTACTTACTTAGTAAATAAAAACTAAAGTATGAAACTTAAGAAATACCTAGGTACCTACTTACTTTTCTTTGAGAATTTGCCTTTCATAATTATGTATTTTGAGGAAATTTTATGTACTTATTAATAATAACTGGGTGGTTGATGACATCTACTACGGTCCTTATAGCCCTCGAGGCAGATGCTTGCGATATATAGGTTCTTGCATTCTCACATAATATTTTTTGGTAACTCCCACTAGCTAAAAATGCAAGAGTGCATAAAACCTGGAATAAGAGGTAAGTTTTAGACATTTTTCCACTGCAGGTAGGTACCTACGGTGATTTATATTATATTAATTTAGGAGTAATACCTTCGGTTCGGTTGCTAATTCTTCCTCGATGTTTCGCCTTTGCTAATAATGGGGAAATATCTTCTTACAATTAAATAATTCGTTCTTCAGTCAACCTATTCTACCTTAATATAGTTTAATATCAGTTGTTAGAAGATCCATATTACGTATCACGTTGGCCTGACGTCTTTTTTCAACATTATCTTGACGATTATCTTCTTCCAACAAAAAAAAACATACAGGAAACACGAACTGCCATCTAAAACATTACAAATAGGCATAAACGTTTCAGGAATTAAAGTACGTTATACAAAACAATATTAAGTATTTAATTTAACAAATAACTTGTTTTACTTACATTTTAATCGTCTACAACCAAGGAAACATCTACAATTTACAAGATTTACGGTTTGACAGTTAAAATCGAAGGCGAAGGCACCGTTGTCGTCGAAGGCGAGGATGTTTTGTGTTTCTGAATACCGTTTTTCATACATTCGAAACCAAATTTTAGTTCCATGTCGCGCCGTCGACATCGTTGAGGCGCTATGATCGCTTAGTTTTAACTAAAGAATACCGATATGTTTACATCGGATGTTTCAACGATGATTTCTTGGTTGTAAAGATGTTTTGCCTTAGTGAATCGCACTCCTGCTTAGAATATGTACCTATTGAATCATGGCAGATCAACGTAATGTAGCAGCGATGATTTAATTTGATCAGTGCGTGTGTAAAGTAGAGCAAGAGCTTGACTTGACGATCAATCGAGCAGCTATGCTGGGTGTGCATCGAGCGGTGGTGACTGCATTCCGACGCCCCTGCCCGCGGCCCGCGGTGCCGGCCCGCACCCCCCGTCCTTCCGGAGCTCGTCACGTGACGCGCCGATTAGCCGCCGAGTGCGCCACAAACACCGAAATAGAGTGAGCACAAACAAATCTCGTATCTTGTTCAACTCAGCTTAACGTATCTAAATTCGCACGCCTCCTTCCTGGTAGTCCTGCTCCTAAATCTGTTTAACAACTCTATTCAGAACTAGTTATTATAAGCACTTAATACGATAGCATATTGATATGCAAGCGCTTTCGTGACTTTAAAAGTTCAAGCAAGCGAGTTTTTTCACCAACGTCCACCAACCAGAATTATTTGATCTGCAAAAAAAACACGTGCCCAGCTCCTACCGAAATCCTAACCCTCAAAAGAAGGTCGGTAGGTACCTACTTACCTGGTCTGTCTGCGGTGTAGGGTTAAAATATTAATAAGAAAGTGTTGAGTAGGTACCTACCTACTACTGTAAAATTGGTTGCATTACTGGGTTGTGTTACGCGACATAATCGTGTTTAACAACAACAAGAAAAAGACGACAGGATCAATACAAGCTGCAAAATGTACACGTGATCGCGCCACTATACATATAAATCCCTCCCACAACGGGCGCCCCCTAAACACCCAGTTCTCCCTTCCGCCTATGTCGACACTAAATATTTTTTTCATCAGAGTCCAATATTACAAACGTCACTATATTTCAGACATCCTACGAAAACGCACGACTTAAAACCGAATTATAAAACAGATCCATGGCAAATAAATGTGTAAGCATTATACCTAGGTGGTAATGAAATAATATTGAATCAAATCAAAGAGTCCACAAGTTGACAAGCGCTGCGTGAAACCAGTTCCCGTGGGCGAAAGGCGACGCGTACATAGCCCATTACCGCCGCCGCGCAACCCGACCCGCCCCGAATAACACGGTTGCCATTTTCCCGGCTTACATCAACTCCAGACAGAAGCCGGACCAATTCTTTGTGAAGAAACTTTTTTTAACCCAAATATTTCGTAACTCGGAGACTTATTTAAGTCATAAAAAAATATACGGGCATTCAGCATCAAGAATTCAAGAGCCATCAAACACTTGTCCACATCTTCGAGCTTCGTGAACATTTATATTGCCGAGTCTAATAAATCAAAACGGTCGCAAAACTTTACTGGCCTCCACTCCACCGCATGAACTGTGTGTATAGTTGTGTAAATACTTAGATAAAGAAACGATTATATGCTATTCTTAATTTAGGATATTTTAAAACTAGTAAGCGTTGAGTTGGGGTCGCACTTTACACAAAGGGCTGACTGCCAACAGCTACCGGTCATGCGATCGATATGTTGTGTTCATGGCCATGTTTTGACAGAAACGTTGGTTTTTAGAGTAGCTTTGTCCTTTTACTGATGAATTTAGTACATATCCAAATAGCATTAGTTATTTTGTACATATGATTATGTAGGTACCTACGTGAAGAAAATGTAGTTCAATTTAGAATTTGCCTAAAGTATAAAAATTGGCATGTCATGCTTTTATTATAGATCGTTAATGTTTATCACATCATCACATCCGCAGAACCTATCGCATCGTTTTGACCACTCATTCACACGCTAGTGTTAACTAATAAGAATTCAAATGTAAAGTAAAGGTGAAGACGTTAAACATATAGCGACCTATTAAACCTGAGACGATGCTATTGGTTTTCGCTTGGTAAATTACAATATCAGTTTGTAAGCAATAACAAGAGTCATCATAACAGTCATAACAACAAAACGCAGTGATTATATCGCGCGTACAACTTTCTATTGGCAAGCCAACATCAGTTGTAGTTTCTTTGAAATCCAGACCACTTTTTACTTAGCTAAATGAAAAAGTGGTGTATTCAGTCGACAGAATTGGTGGCGGCATCGATGCGCCGCGCTGTATTTGCAACGGATGCAGCAAAATGAACAGTTCGTTGACCTCAAGCGGACCGGGTTTCACTCGTATAGCAGCGCCCAGTTCAGTGGCCCTATTATGAGTTACCACTTTATCATCATGCAAGTACGTTCTAGTCGTTTTAAGAAAAAAATGACTGTGGCTAAGTAATTGAAATCAAAAGAAAGAAGAAACAGACAATTTTTGGCACGCGTGACTTCACAGCATTTGTTGAAATTTTCTAAAATGGTTTAACTTTCACTACCTCGAGAGTTCGGATCAATATTGAAATTCTGCTTTACGTCAAGTTATTAACTAATACGAAACAGCGTTCATCACACAACGAATAGCTAGGTACCTACCGAGTGAGTACCGACCCTACATGAAGCAATGATGCTCATACATAACATAAATTCTATTGAGTGTTGGTCGCAGTCGGCACAAGTCCAGTCCGTCCTTTTCATACGTTACGTACAGTGTTGGCGTGAGCGAGTTAACAACATGAGAGATTTAAATTAGAATGGATTGAATAGGTTTGGCTGGTGCAACTCAGCGCCACCTTCACAGCGCGAATTAATCGTAAACGCGCAAAGGTAAACGTGGCAACAGCGCAGACGCCATTCGCTAATTTTGAGCTAGCCACAATTACGACAAACAAAACGTCTCGCTAGACCTCATTGGAAACACTTGCTTTATAATTAAGAGGGAAGTCTGCGAGCGTGGGAACTTATTTTTGAACGCATACATTGACATTTTCCACTTACACAGTAGCAACGCGCTACACACCTTACACACACATTAACACTTGCCCAGAAACAAACGACAAACAGTACGACACGACGGGAAAAATATTTTTTCAATGCGTGTTCGAAATAAAAGAGCTAGTAATTATGCGTCAGTAAACAAGCAATGTAATAACAATTGACTTATTGCACCGCGATGCTCGCTTGCTTATGATATTGTTTGGTAGCCACGAAAGGGTGGGGTCACAGTGTGCAACAGTGATTTACAATTTAATTGATATAATTATTATTTTTTTTAGTTGTGTTGTTTAATGTAATTAATAACTTCGTAGTTTAGAATTTTATTTTATTATAATAATACTCTAATTGATTGTTGAAACTGTTATAAGTACATGCATACTAAATATAGTTCATTGATATTTTGTGGTAAATATATGAATGGCGTAAGGGAACAAAAAAACTAACTAAAAAACAACAAATAATTGTATTTCTTTACCTTATATTGAAATATTATGCAAAAGTAACTTTGCATGTCTTTCTGTCTGTCTCGCTTTTACGCCAAAACTACTGCACTGGTAAAATTGAAATTTGGGACACAGATAGTCTAAAACCTGAGAAAGGACACAGGCTACTTTTTGATTCGCGAAAAGGCTTGTAAGGGATAGAAAAGGGGGATGAAAGGATGTATGAAAGTATTATCATTTTCAAAGCTAAAAGCATGCAATTTATATTTTAGGCAGTTGATTACTAAATAAGTATGGCATTAAAAATTTGTAAAAATGTTACCCTTAAGGGTGTATAATAAGTATAAGGATTAATAGGTATATAAATGAAGGAATTCGATGTTTTTGTAGCTAGAACGATAAATCTTTTGCGTTTGGCTATTGATTCAAATAGATACCTATAATTATTTTTTTTAACAATTTGATCGTTAAGGGAGTAAATAAACGAGAAAAACGTGTCAAACGTTGAATGAGATGTTGTCGAATTCTCAGTGAACAATATCATGGACTCTGAACAAGTTACAGCATATCCATAGGGTATTTTCAGACTCTCTACTCAAGAGGCTAAAAGTTGGTGTTCCAGTCCTGTACATCAGAAATCTTGACGCGCCGGTGCAACGGTACACGACTACAAATTACACATATGGGGCACAAAATTATAAAGGCTACAATCATGGCTGGAATGGCAGAAGGAGAAAACGTCTTGATTACCCGTATTCCAATAATTCCGACAGATTTGCCATTTTTTCAATTTAAAAGAGTCCCTGCACGGTACAACAAACAAAAGTAATTTATAAAAATGTACTTTAAACATAGGCTCATATTTTATTATTCCTACGATTTTAATATTTAAGGTTTGCAGTGCAACACTGCCAAAAGGTTCATAATTCATTAAACCCCCAGCGTTTGCGCTGTCATTGTCTTTCTATCGTGTCTCTAATCGTCACGATTGAAAGGTTAAAGTATTTATACGTACAATAAACATGTAATCAATTAACAGTTAAAAATAAACATGTAATCATTAAGGAACAGTCTGTGTATTTTAAATATGTCACCGATATAAATATATATGTATACTTTATACAATGGAAATAACGCTTACTGCTTTGTAATAACAACGTAATACTCTAATAATAAAAAAAAACATCTTTGATTTTTAAATGGTTGCCATTTTCGTAATTACGGGTTATGCACCCGGAAAAACCTTGGAAATGACACCCTTATTTTATTACGAAAAGAAAGTGTTGTCCGCCATCCTGGAGGGAACTGGTCGAATGAGCTGGATTCCAAAAGGTTATTAATAACCCACGTTTTATCGTCGGCAAAATATCTTAAATAAAAGATACGTACTATTTTTTTAATTTTCCTTTATTTTTTTCGATTTGTCGGGAATTTTCTTTCTGTTTGCCCATTTTATAAAAGATGACGTAGTATTTAAATTATGGAAATTTTATTTATCCATCAATTATTATCACACCTTTGGTTTGGGCTTTAACCCAGTTATTAAAATTCATGTGTGAATGTTAAATTTATCATTAAAATATCAAGTAATAAACACAAAAAAAAAAAACTAATGCCATCTCTCAAAAATGACGGAATCTAGTTATTTGTTCAAAAATCCTCTAAAGTTATATTATTTATTTAAATAAATATCTAAAAGCAAATTAATTTCAATACTTCCATAGCTAGAGCAATAATACTAGTGCAAAAATTAGTAGATACACCGTGTAACTTGCACCCCACCCTATTATTTGTGTGGATGTATGAGTTGACGTTTATCGAGCTCGGCGCGGACTACAAACTGACGTGCTCTCACCTTGGTTTCCAGGGCGGCACTGATTTGTTTTCAGACGCATGTTCGAATATAAAACAAAATATGAAACGGGGGACGCTCCATACTAGAATGTATGGCAAACGGAAAACATTTTGCGCAAAAATATTAAGAATGTTATGACGTAAATTACTAGTGTATGATTTTATTTTATTAGAAACTTAAAAGGGTTAATCTCATAATCATACACTTGTGTCATGAATTAACGAAAAATATCTATAAACATTGCTTTACATTTTAAGAAAACGTGCAAATAGTAAGTGCCGATTTCGATGTAAATATGAAATATTGACATGTTTTTAGCAGACATTTTAGGATAATTTAAAAAATATCACACGGTGTCACTGGTGATACATCTAATAAGTATCTTATTTAATTTTTTGATAATATTTGGTATGTTAGATGTTTAGATACCTTGCAAACCGTACCCCTGTTTTGACGCTTTGCAAGGACTGTCCCCTTAAGTCATATTGAAGACAGAGGTCCTCTAGTACTATCAAAGATATGTATTATACATAATTATTACAACTATTACGAATTACATTTACTATTTTCTAATGTAACTCAAATTAATGATAAAAGTAATAGTGTTTCGTTTTCGTCCTCCGGCGCAAGAGGGGCGTTATTATAATTTTATCTGTGTCTGTCAGTGGCATCATATCTCCAAAACGAATTATGCCAATTTATATGTGTGTTTCCTTTGAAAGGTGACGTGATTAAGATGGTTCTCAGCTATTATAATTTATGAATATGTGTTTAGGTGTGTCAGCTTATTTCCCACTTGACAAAAAAAAGGGTCTAACCAATATTCACAGACCAGAAATTATTTGTACTCTTACTTCGGTAGTATTTTCAAACCATGGCAACCTTAAACTGATGCCTAATCCTGCTGCATCAAGTAGTCAATATGACATCCAAACCCTCAGATGCATCATAAAGGAAAAAAACACTTATGCTGCAACTGAGGAATTAGAAATTTGGTTTTCCACTTTACTAATAATAAAGAATACTGCGAGACCAAAAAAATTATGAACCTTTTAATTATAATTTCATGTTGTGATACCAAATTAAGCTCTGTCGCCTAACGTTAGTCAAAACGGGCATAATTTGTCTTTTTTTTTAGGAAATGCTGGTTCTTAAAATGAAAACGTACGATTAAATTTAAAGTGTTGGTAATCAGTTGGAATGAAAATGAATACAATTAAAATTGAAGTCTACCTAGTTTGTCTCGTCTCAAATCGTCAAGGTCAACGAAACGCGCATGTGCGGTGACTAGTGGCTACAGCCTACAGTTGAGTTAATAAAGATTTTTTTTTTGAAATGCTGCTCTAGAATAATCTTAAATTCTCGAGAACTTGTTTTAATTTGTACCTAGTAATGATGGGATTTATTCGGTTCTTGTTTGCGATCAAAACATTATAGGTAGGTAGGTACTCATTAGAAAAAAAAACATTAAGTAACCAAGTAAACATGATTCCGTTAGGTTTAAATTCCATCCTAAAGTAAATATCACAAAGATGTTCGATATAACAGACTGCGTCATTAGTTTTATCATCAGTATGTGCAGTAGGAGGTGGGTGTCGACTCCGGCATCGATCCATGTCTTATATACACCTTTTTACATACTTCCTCGCGTCCTATGTGGGGATTCAACCGCGATGCGTCAACCGATGCAAGGCACATGCACCTCGCGCCGCTCCGCCCGCCTCATCTCCCTTACCACGTAAGTTCTGCCTGCTACACAGACGGTTCTCAACAGAGACACACGCTATACCTACTCAATACTTATTGATTCCAATCGTTTTATAGCCTTCAACCTTGAAAAGATGACCTTTCATGTGGGTAGCGAAACGCTCAATGTTTATTTGTACACGTGCAATGATGCAGTTTTATTAATAATACGAATACCTTAGTGAATACTGTTTTTATTGTCTTGGCATAAAACTACTAAAGTTTCAGCACTCGCTTATCGTTTCACTAATTTCGCGAGAGGTACCTACCTACTTAAATTACGAAAGCAAATAATTTTACTGTACTAGACAAGGACGATTTAAATTTCGCGACGATTTTATTCGAAAACTGGAATTCGGTTTGGCTGTGCTACTGTTCTGTGTATATGTATGTAGGTAGGTAGGTATATGCCTATGCAGTACACATTATTGAGGCTAAGTAAGTTGGTACGTGGTTCCTTAGTTCTAGAGGTGAATGACACCTTACTTACGATCGCATTTGGCATCGCTTTAGGCCTTAGCTGGCTAGTTCGGAGCACAGATGAGGTACTTAAGATTGGTTGAATATTTGCAGGACTGGGCGTGGCACAAAACTGCTATAGTAGAATGTTCACAATAAATGCCTTTTGCAATTGCGTTCGTAAGAACAAAATCAATTGACGACACAAATACAACTCCTACATCCGAGCCAAGGTGCGGGCACCGATCCAAAGATTGAGGGATTACTTCTGTAAGTTTGGCAAATAAAAAATATGCAGAGGTGAGAGGTAACATATCATATTGAATCAGCGGCAAGCCGTATCTGTAAAAGGCGCGGTGGCGTATTTGTCGGGCCAGACTGGAATGACCTCGAGTCCTTATTGATCTGGTGATTGCTCGTCTGTGACGTCACCATCACGTGACCCCTTGTACCAACTTTAGACAAAAAATAGTACTTTTTACTTCTACCTACCTACATTTGCAATCTACCGACTGTTAATAAATATAGGTACCTGATGACGCCGGCAATCCCCTAACGGTCAGGCAGAGGTGTACCTATGTATAGTAAAAACGGATTTCACCAGTTACCATCGACTGGGTACAAATCCAGGCTCCGGACTGCTACTGAGAATTCACAGATAGAAAAAAGAAAATACCCAATAACATTTACTCCGACTTGGGAATCGAAACCAAGACCTCAATCTTGGCAGTAGTGGTACCACTACAAAAAACAAGTTTGTTTTTTGTTACCTGAGACCTTATCTAAGTAGTACCTATTACATTAAAATCTAATAACACAAATCGACTCACTTGGGTGCAACACTTTTTCCGTCATGCCTGCGGATCTAACGAGCACTCCTTCGAATCCTGAAAAAGAAGAAAAAATATTTTAATACAGGGTGAACGAAAACTACATACCTATTCTACCATGGGAATAAACTATTTGATTTGATTTGATTTGGTTTTGGAGATGTAGAAGGTCAAAGTGGAACATTTTTTCGTTTTTTTTTTTCAAATAATATGTCTTCTACCAATTTTTTGAGCACCTATGCATTTAGCACCAAAGGTTCCCATTTCCCATAGGTTTATGCATAGGTGCTCAATAAATAGGTGCTCAATAAATAGGTGCTCAAACGGGAATACTCCATCATATTAAACTTTTTCTTCCGAACAAACATTATCAAAATTAACGATTTTTCAAAACAAATTACGCATTTGAAGTTACAAAAATGCAATGGATACTAAATAAGCGGGCCGGTCGGGTCAAGGACCAAGCGCGAGTGGCCATACGCTCAGCTGATCGAAAGTTGCGTTGCGTTGTCGCGCTATGCAATGCGCGCAATAAAAAGCATCTCTTTTTTAAAGATGAAAAAAAAAGTATTTTCCCAGCATTATTTTTTGGTTAATGTTACTTAATTAACCGACTTTCAAAAAAGGAGGAGGTTCTATGTTCGTGTGCATGTATTTTTTTTTTTTTTATGTATGTTACCTGATTTCTCCCCCATTTGTGGACCGATTCTTAAAATTCTTTTATTTGAAAGAGTATACTCCTGAGGTGGTCCCATTTTAATTTGGTGAAGATCTGGTGCTGATCTTCGGAGATATACAACGGAACTCTTCAAAAATAAACGGCAAATCTGTCGTGATTGCTGGGATCGCTTGGATGTTTATTGTTTATACAACATAATGACGTATCATCACGCCTGTATGCTCTGAGGGGTACGCAGGTGGGTACAATATACCTAGATTTCGACAGTTAGGTATGTTAATTTTAATTTATTAGGGATTAGTGGAAAACCCTATTATGATGACATGTATTTTTAACAATTAACAATATTAAATAAATTCATGGCAAATATTTTTATGGTAACAACTAAAAATGGAAAAATAAAAACTTTTTTGCAAAAAATAAAACCGACTTCAAAAAAACACTAAACGGTGTAAAATAACTCTAAATTCGGAAGTCGGTGGCCCATCATGAGTAAGACAAACCCACCAAAGCCACCGACTTCCGAATTTAGAGTTATTTTACACCGTTTAGTGTTTTTCTGAAGTCGGTTTTATTTTTTGCAAAAAAGTTTTTTTATGTACAGAATGTGTGTCTCTCGTCAATTCATAATTTAGGTATGGTCAAGGAGATGTAAGATTGTACTATATAGAGGACATACGAAGAAATGTCATAGAAAAACTGTGATCCCATGTCTGCGTAACGCCATCATCAAGAACATTAGGTACCTACCTATAGCAATATTGGAGTGGCAGCTGGACATAAGTATCGGATGAAAATTTTGTTCGTGTGTATGCCCCGTCCCATCTATAATAAGTATGGAATGTTTTTGGGTAGGTAGGTACCTACCTGTAGCTACGAAATAATTGAGAATAACGGTATTGTTACAAAGGTTTTTGTAAGACAATAATTATAAAGTGTTTATATAGTAGCTACTAAGCTACCTACGTAAGTGTAAAATATTGTTTGCATTCATCAGCAATGAGTAAAAAGACGCATCCAACAAAACTCACATTCATTACTACCTTTGTACTGTAAGCCGCACGTCAGCGGTAACAAAACTATCCTTCTGAAATTCTTCCGTACACCAGTCACCAGACCAGCTCAAGGTCAAAGTGATACTAATATAATTGATTAGGTGAATAAGGTTTCGTTGCAGATCGTACTTTTCAAGTTACATCTGACAGATAGAGGTCATTGACGTTCCTATTCTCATTTGTAACGCATACGCATACGCATAGTAGATAGGATATAAGCGCTCAGCAAGCGACACGTTAAAATGTGGCTATCTAGCCACAAGCTTGACCTCAGTGCCGCGTCGCGCCGTCAGCGGACGCGTGCGTGCGTTAGTGTGCCGTTTTTGAAGATCGAAATGAATGTTGTTTAGGTAACCTATCTACACCTTTTTACTTTAAATAATATCATGACTGTATGGCAGTTTAATTTTATTTTTATATTCCTCAATACATCAGTCCTGTTTTTACAAGCTATTTAATCCATGGTTTAGTAGGAAAATGGACACTCATGGAGTGGTATTTTGCCCATTGAGAATTGCATTCTATTCTATCATACTATTCAACCTATGGTTAACTAAATGAATCTACAATCCGACCAGATCGCACCTCTCTTTCTAACTAATCCGCAAGTTGAGGCGTATAAAAGGAATATGAAGAGCAGCGAATATAATGCCGCCCTCGGGGAATAACGGAATAGCGCAGGTATGGCACACACGACTACACAGGCGGACTGGCGAGCGTTTGCTTGCACACTTCACTAATAAAATACTTTGAACTCATTCGTAATGTTTTGAAGGTCATCACATCACACAACTACCAAAGCCAGAGACAAAGACGGCTGATATACGATTTTGACTGGCGCTCTCGCTCTATGGAATTGTTGATGTTAGAGTTAGGTAGGTAGGTATCGCGAATAACTTTAATATTATGTAATACATAATAATATTTAAATTTGAATAATATAGGTAGGTACCTAGCAAAATAAAGTTCTTAAAATTAACAAACAAAGTAAGTAAAGTAATAAGGAAGGTAAAAAGTTAGACTTAAAACTGACCAGGTTGTTATTACGATTCCACTGTGTAGGTAAATACTTAGGTATCTTGCGAATCTAGATAAAATGATTGAATTAAATTGCTTTAACAAAACAGCACACTGGAAATGTTCTTCTTAGAAAAATGGTTGGTTTGAAGGTCATTTGTCATGTCATCCCTTGTATTCCTACTCATCGGTTCATACCTACTTCGTACATAATTATGGTGTGACGAACTGACGACGCACGCGGTAAGTTTGTGGTCACCCGGCGGCACTTGTTTTCTTTCATACCTACTACGTTTGCTAGTCTGTTTTATGACTTTGGAAGTTTTAAAATGACGTAACTAGATTTACATGTTACTTACGTAATCATCGATAAGAAATACGATTGAAGCATGGAAAAAATATGAACTGAAAGAAAATAAACTTATGACTGGTTACCTGGGCAGATGATTTTATGGTATTTTGTTTTTAATCTGTAGAGTAATCAATACTGAGACCTTAATATGTCTCTAGAAGGTTCAACTTAAAAATGACTGACATTGGCAAAGAAAAACATGTTGGGTAAAAGTCTGAACTCAAGCCTTGAGCAAGCTTGATGATTTGTACTCCATCCTTCTCTGTTTAAGAAGAGGCCTTTATCCTGCAGTGGGACATATTAGTACAACCAATGATAAAGTAAAAAGGTGTAGATAGGTACACGCTAAGCAAGTAACACGTTAAAATGTGGCTAACTAGCCACACTTCACCTCAGTGAGAATGTTGTTTAAGTAACCTATCTACATCTTTTTACTTTAAATAATATCATTGAGTACAACTGAAATGTAAAATAATAAAGTCTGAATGACCTTTGTTGGTGTAATGTCTTTGACTTTGATAACTAATTAAAGTTATAATTCTAAAGCACTTACAAATCTAGTACCTATGTGCTTACTCACTATGTATAAAAGAGTATTCGTCATTTACCTGTTCTGGGAATATCATTATGCTTTTGAAAGCATAATCAAGTCTATATTTTACTTACGGTTAAAATTCACTAAACAATACAACACCAATTACAATATCGAATGCTATATTATATGTAAAAATCACTATCTACTATATAAAAATAAGTCGGGTTTTCCTTCCTGACGATATAACTCCAGAACGCACGAACCGATTTCCACGGTTTTGCATTCGTTGGAAAGGTCTCGGGCTCCGTGAGGTTTATAGCAAAGAAAATTCAGGAAAAATAACAATAAATTACATTATTAGAGCTAACATATTAATAAAAATAAATTAAATTACATAAATCAGATGCCACCTTCATAGTCACTATGAAAAACTAAGACACAAAATTAGAGAAAAGTAAATGACAGATTGACAACTGACATAATGTCAGGCAAAAAGTAAATATTGAAAAGTATTGTGTTCACTGTGAAATTGTGAAAAAAAAGTAAAAAGAATAAGTTATTCGTTTCCTAACATTTCAATTGGAAACCATCAAATCAATAACGTGTACCTATTGTGCAAATTTTTATTGAATTTCAACAGCAGGCAATTGTCTTTAAGGTGGTAAGTTGAACTGTGTAAAATAAGTGGATCGTGCATTTGAGGTTAAATTCACCACTCTGTCCATAGTCCAAAATGCCTAGAGTACGACGTGCGAACATCGGCCGCCGCACAAGACATGCAAGCCAGCAACAAGTGTATTCACAGAACTTAAGCGAAGAAAGACAAAATATAATAAGAGAAAATGCCTGTCTATAATATAAAAATGAATCGCAAAATGTGTTGGTAAGCGCATAACTCATCAACGCCTGGACAAATTTGGCCAATTCTTTTTTTAAATGTTCGTTGAAGTTCTAAGATGGTTTTTACGGCGAGATAAATTCGAATAATTGCCGGAAAACCTCTTTTTCTTTTTCCCATACAAACGTTTTCTAACTAAAATGAGCTTTATTGCTATTACATAAAGTTCATATTGAATTACAAGCACTCTCTGTTGGTTAAACAATGTAGGTATGTTCCTAACGTCAAAGAGTCAATTTGCACATTAAAAGATATACGGAGCAATCATAACCAATTTGGTGGTGCAATGGTTTTATTAGCAGGAGATTTTCGTCAAACATTGCCAGTGATTCCACGATCAACACCAGCTGATGAACTCAATGCGTGTCTCAAGTCCTCCAATTGTGGAAACATGTCAAAGTATTTCATTTGAGCAAGAATATGCATGTCGAATTGCAAAATGACCAATCTGGAAACATATTCTCTAAACAACTCATTGACATTGGTAGTGGCAAATTTCCTATAGACATGTTGACTGGCTGCATTAACATTTCTCAAAGTTTTTGTCAGTGAACTCGATCAAAAGATGAACTTATTCAGAAGGTGTTTCCAGATGTTTCTCAAAATTACAGGAACCATGATTGGTTGAGCGAACGAGCTATATTGGCTGCAAAAAACATATATGTAAATGAATTAAATTTTAAATTACAGGCGAATCGAGGATAATATAAATCAGTTGATTCTGCTACTAACCAAGATGATGTAGTGAACTATCCACCAGAATTTTTAAACTCGCTGGATTTGCCAGGATTGCCACCTCACAATCTTCAATTAAAGGTTGGATCGGTAGTTATAATGTTGCGAAATATCAACCAACCGCGTCTTTGCAACGGCACACGGTTAGCGATAAAAAAATTACTAAACAACGTGATAGAAGCAACTATACTGAAAGGAAAGTATAAAGGAGAAGACGTTCTCATACCGCACATCTCAATTATTCCAAATGATGTGCCGTTTGACTATAAACGACTACAGTTTCCAGTTCGGCTTGCTTTTGCTATGACCATAAACAAGTCCCAGGGGCAATCATTATGTGTTTGTGGTATTAATCTGGAAAACTCATGTTTCTCACATGGTCAATTGTATGTTGCCTGTTCCCGTGTTGGAAAACCATCAGATTTGTTTGTCTATGCGCCAGATAATCAAACAAAAAACATCGTCTATCACAAAGCACTACAATGAATTTTGTTAATAATTATGATTCACATGATTAACAATAAAGGGATTACTTATTTTTAAATGCTTATATATGTTTTATTTAATTATATTTCTTATTCACAACGCCCTATCACCAGGGTGACAGTTCTGTTCAGGATAATTTTTTGCCCCGACTGAAAAATATGTTGGAACAAAAAAATGTCACATTACAAATCATTTTGACAGGAATTTATTGCAATTTAATTAGGCAGTACGAAGTCTGCCGGGTCAGCTAGTGTACTATGTAAATCTGTTGCCAAGTAAAATGCAGCTGTTGTGATTGGTTAAGACATTTATGATCAAACATTTATATCACTTGACATGGCGTTAAAAACAAATGATTAAATTGATTACCTACCTTTTTAGAATGCAGAGGTTACAAGCTTATTCAGTGAAAAGTTTAGAAGTGATTAGCCATGCATATATTTCTTTTGATCCATAATATGAAACATAATATACTGTCCCAAAGAAATAGGAACGACCTAGATGACCGTTTTCTATAATATAAACTATGTCTTTGTCAGTAGGTATTGAGTATGAATCTAGTATAAACTTTTCTTTAATTAGGGATAATAAGATTTCCAGTGCTATCAACGATGAGGGTTTGGGAATGTGCTAAACTATATAGGTATACAGGTTATCTAAATTGATCATTCATTCATTGGAACCCTAGAGGACACCAGTGATTGTGATGTCATTGTCTTTCTATTGTGTCTCTAATTGACACAATTGAAAGGTTAAAATATAAAAATGAGCGTCTTACTAGTTTTCTTGATAAATTAAGCAAGAGTTTGAATACAGACATCAATGTGGACATGGGATCTGGAATGTAAGCATGTTCCTTTTGTACTAGTTTATTGTATTGGAGATTTATACAAAAAGTCGTGATAATCATGTGAAATTACGTGTGTCATATAAAGTATCTTGTCACGAATGGACGACAATACAGTTAAGTTGATTCATGTGCAAATGCTTCAACAATGTTTAATTTTGAAAAAAGCACTTATAACTATTGATGTTTTGTTATTACATTCCTACTTGAATATATGTTAATGTTCTTGTTTTTAAGAAGATGTAAACACAAAAGAAATATAGGAAAGAGACTGAATTTAACTAATAATTAACAACACATGACTCTGAAAATGATGGTTAATAAAATAATTTGTATTGTAATCTCGTATTGACGAAGAAATCTGACGGGCCAGGTCCTAAAGCCAAGTAAAAATATTTGAACACATGTGAACACAACAGCAGAAATAGTTCAGTCATCTTTTCCCCTTCATTACATGTATTTACTAACATCATCATCAACATCGGTAAAATTATAATATGTAAAATTAAAAGACTAACCTTAGATGCGAAGCAATGTCCAACCATGATATAATAACAGTAAAAAGTTCACATAAAATCCAGTCGCTATTTATTTATTGTGATCACTATCACGCGACACTAAAGATATAACAAATCCAAAAGTTTCACAGCACCAAGTACGAAAATGGCGACTAATTTAAACACAAATAATTTAAATTTACAAACGTAACAGTTTATTCACAGATATAGAGTAAATAGTATCACTTCAGAGATTTATAACACTCATTCACAAACTGAATTCACTACAGTTTTATTAGTACTTTGTGGATAAAAATAAACTTTGTAGTTATGGCTAAAATGTGTGTATTTTTTTCTTCAGATTCGCAACCATAATGCTTAGACCATCTTTTTTAATTTGCACCTGGTTTACTTTTCGAGGCAAAAGTGTCTTTGTACAGCCTCGCATTGTCTATCGATGTTTGTGTCTGTCTCTACAGCTTGGCAAAAAAGAGTAGAAAATAATGGAGGCGCCACTGTGCTCTTCGTATGGCAACCCGTGACAACCGCATAGTGTACTAACCTAGTCTTGATACTTAGCTGTTTTTAGACAATTAATCTAATTATGTATTATTTTTTAAATCAGTAAGTAATCACTTTTAATCGTGTCAATTAGAGACACAATAGAAAGACAATGACAGTGTGGACACTGGTGTCCTCTTGGGGTGTAATTAATTAATTGAAGAAGGACGTGCTCTCGACACGTAACTGATTACTTACCTAAAAATAACAAATTGGGTAAATACTTCTGAGTTCACAACATTGTTTAGGAATTATAAAAAAAGAAAACATTACATTGTATAACATAATTTCTTTATTTTATTCTAGTAAATCTTCCTCTAAATATTCTACCCCGAACACGTAGGCCGCAAACTCATCAGAGTCATGTTCGGGTTCAGAGGTGATGCTGCTATCATCTTCTAGATTCATTACTAATCGCTCTATTTCCTCGTTCATAGTTATTTTTTTTCCAGTAATCCTTTTCTATTTTTATTACATGTTAGTACAAGTTCTTCTAATCCTCCTCGGTAATAGCTTGGAATGAACGTTCAGCTCCTTCCTGTAAAGACGAAATATTTCATTAATCCCTAACAATATTAAAAGTAAAACATTTTTATCAAATACTGTTAATAAGCCGGATGTAGAAAACACCCTTTTGTTTATCTCCTTCCAGCACGATTTTGCTTAGAACGATAACAGAGTTCCCTGAATTAAATAATAGATTTAGACTATGGCACGACAATTTCTTTTATATTTCTAACGCAAACGCTAGAACAAATAATTATATCCCTTGATATCGCACTTAAAGTATAATTTACGTAGAAATTGAGTTTTCATTCAATTAGAAGTCAAGTCACCAAAGTATCAATTAATCTCAGCGCGCTATACCAGAGTAATGCAGAAAAAATGTAAACATAACCTATGTGCTCGACATTTATTGTTTCAAATTTCTAGTTATTCTATAAGCTAGCGAATTAATATAGCTTTGTATTCGTCAATTAACACTTGATTCAACTAAAATCAACAAAACAAACTCTTACATACCTGTCTTATCAGCGGTTCTTTGGTAAACATTGTGAAGTTCAGAAAGAATAGTTTGGGCGTCATGTTCCGCCAAACATCGCCTGTACACCGTATAAATAACCTCCGTGCCAGCACACCGAATGGTTTTATTCATTATTCTTCACTTTTTACGTTTATTAATCAACGTTTGGTGGTCGAATTTAAAATTTTACGAAATCGTGAACTTTGTTTATGATGAGATGTCATTATTTTGGAATTGTTGCCAACAGTCAAAAATTTAGTTCCGTTTCTACACTTTTTTGCCAAGCTGTAGTCGAGCATGCGTCATCTACTACAGAATTCCCACAGATTTCCACGATATCATTTATCGGTGAAAAATAAATACGAGGTGGTCGCACCACTAGTTTTAATGCCGTGTCTACACACTTCAAACTTAACGCAAAGTGCAAATCTCTGCAAACGCACAAACATGTGAATACTTAAGCACTTACACAAGCTTTCATTTCAGCTTAAAAATCGACATTCAATTGGATCGGGCAGGAAGTATTTGAAAGTTCGCAAAGCCATAACAAACGCTCTATCCACAGGTTTGAATTTCGACAACCGTACAAAGAGATTTAGCAAGTATCTGTACTGTGTGGAGTCAGCTTAATGAAAATGAAATGTTGTCAGATTAATATTGCAAAAAGCTGTCAAGAGTCCACCGGCTAAAGAGAATATGCCTAAATAATATTATAAATTTATAATAATGATAAAGACTGAAGTTCATTGGTTATACCTTGGCAAAAAAAGTAATGAAAATATTGGAGGCGCCACTGTGCTGTTCGTATGGCAGCCCGTTGCAACCGAATAGCGTACCATACCAACCTAATCTTGATACTTAACTGTTCTTTTGCAAACGTAAATTTATTCCCATTCTATTTATCTAATATTTTTTCAAATCACTAAGTAATCAGTAGTTTAATTGAACAAGGACACGCAACTGATTACTTATCTACCTAAAAATAAATATTTAGGTGCAGCTTGGCAAAAAAGAGTCTGACGCGGTGACAGTTGAAACTAAAAATGGATGATTGTGGCAACATTGTTTTATTTGTCAACTGCTAGTACATCATGTGTCAAAAGTGCGTAAATCCTCGTCGTTTTTCATAGATTTAACTAAATTATTAAGTTTCGCCAAGTTGTAGTTTTTTTTTCCCACTAATCCTTTTATAATTTTATTACATGTTGGCACGAGTTCTTTCAATCTTTCTCGGTAATAGCTTGGAATGCACGTTCAGGTTCCTGTAAACATGAAATAGTTCGTTTATCTTTCACAATATTGAAAGTAAAACAATTTTATCACACAGTGTTAATAAGCCGGCTTTGTTTATTTTTAACCGACTTCAAAAAAAGGAGGAGGTTCTCAATTCGACGGTATGTTTTTTTTTTTTTTTTTTTTTTTTTTTTTTTTTTTTTTTTTTTTTTTTGTGTGTTTGTTACGCGATTTCTCCCCCATTTGTAGACCGATTCTCAAAATTCTTTTTTTATTTGAAAGAGTATACTTCCGAGGTGGTCCCATTTTAATATGGGGAAGATCTGGTGCTGATCTTCGGAGATATACAATGGAACTCTTCAAAAATGGACGGCAAATCTGTCGTGATTGCTGGAATCGCTTGGATATTTATTGTTTATACAACATCATGATG
This sequence comes from Euplexia lucipara, assembly GCA_921972225.1. Lineage (NCBI taxonomy): Eukaryota > Metazoa > Arthropoda > Insecta > Lepidoptera > Noctuidae > Euplexia > Euplexia lucipara. Next base: position 10,416,979 of record OV179149.1, read on the forward strand.
TATCATCACGCCTGTACGCTCTGAGGGGTACGCAGATGTGTACAATATACCTAGATTTGGACAGTTAGGTATGTTAAGTTTCATTTATTAGGGATAAGTGGATAACCCTATTACCATTATGTACTGTTAACAAATAACAATATAAAAATAAATTCATGGCAAATATTTGTATGGAAACAACTGAAAATGGAAAAATAAAAATCTTTTTTGCAAAAAATAAAACCGACTTAAAAAAAACCACTAACCGATGTAAAATAACTCTAAATTCGGAAGTCGGTGGCCCATCATGAATAAGACAAAACCACCAAAGCCACAGACTTCCTAATTTAGAGTTATTTTACATCGGTTAGTGGTTTTTTTTAAGTCGGTTTTTCCAGCACGTTTCTTATAATAATGCTAACATATATTTCCCTGAATTAAATAATATATTTAGACTATGGCACGATCATATCTTTTACATTTCTAATGCAATCGCTACAACAAATAATTATTTACCTTGTTATCACATCATTAAAGTATGAGTTAAGTAGAAATTGAATTTTCATTCACTTGAAAATCAAGTCTCCAAAGTATCAATTAATTAATCTCGGCGCGCTGTAGCTGACAGAAAAAATGTAAACATAACCTACCTACATAAGTGCTAGACATTTTATTGTTTAAAATTTCTAGTTATTCCTTATTTTAATATACCGCTTGGGCGCTCGAGCGGATATGCAAGCAAATTAAGACAGCTTTGTATTCAGCAATTAACACTTGATTTAACTAAAATCAACAAAACAAACTTACATAATTATCTGTCTTATCAGCGGTTTTCTATTAAACATTGCTTAAATCAGAAATAATAGTTAGGGTCATAATTTCCGTCAAACATCGCCTATGTACACCTTATAAGTAACCTCCCTGCCAGCACTCCGAATGGTTTTTAACCGACTTCAAAAAAAGGAGGAGGTTCTCAATTCGGTTGTATTTTTATTTTTTTTTAGGGTTTGTTACCTCAGTACTCCGTCATTTATGGACCGATTTTCAAAATTCTTTTTTTGTCTGATAGGGTATACCTACCTACTAACAGATTGGTCCCATTTGTATCAAAACTCATGTCTGATGAGGGGTCTTCGAGGAATTGAGGGAACTCCTCAAAAAATATAGGCACACACTCACCGATTTTAACATTTTTAGTAACAAATCAAGCATTTTCATTTAGAAAATATCATTTGGTGAAGAAAAACTGATGTAGAAGACAGGCAACGGAACTCCAGCAAAGTATTCGCGATTTCTATAGTCAGATGTCTATCCTGAGTGTTTGTATTTCCACAACATAACATTACGCCATTCTATTTTAAAAGGGTCCGGCAGAGATGTACAGACGCCAGCACATCGAGTTACCCCAATGTGTCAAATTTTCCCTATTGAATATGAACCTTATCCTGTTTGACATAAAGTTGAAAAACGATCAAAGAAATTTGACACATTCGGGTAACTTGACGTGCTGGCGTCTGAACAGATTAATGTTTAGATGGAACTGCTTTAGCAATTGTTATCCAATTTCAATGATTCTTTCAAGTTTTCAAAGACTTGCTTTACACACAAAGAAACTAAAAATTATAATAAAAACTTTTTTACAAAAAAACAACCGACTTCTTAAAAAACACTAACAGGTGAAAAATAACTCCTGTTTCGGAAGTCGGTGGCCAATAATGAACAAAACAAAACCACCAGAGCCCACTTTTGATGTGTCAAAAGTGCGTAAATCCTCGTCGTACTAGCAGATGACAAATAAATCAATGTTGCCACAATCATCCCTTTTTAGTTTCAACTGTCACCACGACAGACTCTTTTGCCAGGCTGTAATTTTACAAGTACAGCTTGGCAAAAAAGAGTCTGACGCGGTGACAGATGAAACTAAAAGTGGATGATTGTGGCAACATTGATTTATTTGTCAAGTGCTAGTACATCATGTGTCAAAAGGGCGTAAATCCTCGTCGTTCTTCATAGATTTACCAAAATTATTTAGTTTCGTTGCAAAATTAACGATTAAAAGTTAATAAAACCATTCGTAGTTGTATCAGAGTAGTGATTTACCACGTCTTTTTGTGATGTTTGGCCAAATTTGAAGCGGGACAAGTTTTGTCCGGTATCGGGAATGTTTATCGAAGAACTGCCGCTAGGACAGGTATTTATCTACCCTAATTAAATCATTGTACATTAAATAAGTTTTTCTAAATGTATTCAATGCGTAGTTTTGTTGATATACAGATTTAAGTAACTATTTGTCTTGTTTACAGAAATAGAAATTTAAGGTTATGTTTTGTAGTTTGCAGAGCCTCGTATACCCATATTTGATACTAGAAGATAAAGAATAGGGAATTAATAATAAAGTACCGTATCTTTTTTGTTTTAGATAAATCTGTCAACACAGTAAGAAAAATGTTTAAGGAACGTAAAAATAAGATATTTTTATACACCGGGAAAACTTCAAAGGTCGCTTGAAGAAAGTTACCACCTTATCATTGTGACGTGAATCCAATTGATTTAATAAGGGGCATTGCAAAACATTAAATTGCTTCAGTCAATGTTGGATCCATTGATGTAAAGGTATGTAGCCTAGTTTATATGTGTATATTTAAATTTGCTATGTTAGAATCATTGTTTATGATTATTTTTTGTTTTTAAAGGTGGCTGCTGAACAAGCATCTGCAAACATTACTGAGATTGGAAAAAATCATGCAAGGATATTGTAATGAAAATAGAAAAATAATATCATGACAGTAATAAATCTCACAGATGATAGTAGCAGTGATTTATCAGAATTAGAAAATACTAGTCTTTAGTTAGCTAACATGTGAGCTTTTCCGGGATCGAATATTTGATGGTAGTGTGTTCGATTCGTCTGATTAAATTTTTGGTATTAAACTAATATAATAAAATAAAACTAATAAAAAACGTGTTCTTTCATTATCCCTGTAAACAAACTATATTCGTTAATTCCTAACAATCTTACGGTTAGACTGCTCTCGAGGGAATGATTTTATCTGCCTGTATCACTTTCGTGCAAGGCTTCAGTGCCCACTATAACATATACATAGGTACATTAACTCACGCCCCTTTCCCACGCTGGTAGGCAGAAACTAGAGAGCGCCATATGCTACGATTCTTACATGCTTCTTTTGCTTCGTAGGTATACATTTTTACATGTTGTTATACACATTTGCCCACTTAATAGTGTTAATACTGGACATTGAAGCCTTCCATGGTGTTTTCGTAGCATCCAACAGACAGAACCACCCACTTAGCTTTGGGATTACATAGGTAGTAAAAAATAACAAATATCAAACCCGTTAAGTCGTAATATTCAGGGTGGCCACATGAGCGATACTAGCGACCTCATTTATTCCACACTCTTTTTCGCCAAGCTGTAAATTACATGATTTTCCTGTCATATATTAAAGCAGAAAAATAAAAATAAAATGAAAATTTATTACCCGATTCAAATCCAAGTAAATAAATAAATGACACAAATAATAAACGACTAAATTTAGAAGAGATTTTTTTCAGTCTTTCATTCAGACACTCAAAAAGACTATCCGATCCACAAGTTTATTTAGAAAGGTAACCCCTTTTAAGGCAAACCCGGTTTTTTATCTGTCCATTATAATCATGAAAGTTACATGCTCTGTGATGATAGGACCACAATAAAAAAACGTCAAATCGGGATGTCATGGATGGATGTCAAACCAAAGGTACAGTGCAAAAATACGTAATGTAAAACGCAAGTAATAAAACAAAATCAAATGTTGTGTTTACTCCGTACTGAAATGTAAAATCGAATAATCATGTCGGTCATAAACGAACCAGTGCTCAACATCATTGTGGTGGGGTTCCATCACAAGAAAGGGTGCCAAGTAAGTAGGCGTCATTACTTTCAATAATCGATAATATATTTTTCAAAAAAGACAAGCTAAAGAGAGATTTTGTAGTCGCAGTGGTTTAAGAAAAAGTCTAATATTTCTGATAGTATTCTCGTATATTTGAATCTGGTTGGACTATTGAACTTGATATGATTGTAACAGATACCGTGTGCTCCGCGATTATAAATAATGTCGAACTTACTACTTATACTTGCAGGTGGAACACTGTTACCCAGAACTAGTGCCTGGCCACCCATCAGAATTGCCAGGTGCATGGCGACATTTGCCTGCCTTAGCTCTACCAGATGGCTCTCACAACTACTTGTCTGACACAATATTCTTCAACTTGCCTGGACTCACAGAACCAGCTCATACTGTGTATGGTGTGTCTTGTTTCAGACAAATTCCAGTAGAGGTAAGGATATTTTGTTTGATAGCAATAAGGTACAGACGCCAGCACATCAGCACATCAATTTACCCCAATGTGTCAAATTTCTTTGATAGTTTTTCAACTTTATGATACATAGGTTCATATTCAATTGGGAAAATTTGACACATTGGGGTAACTTGATGTGCGGGCGTCTGTACAAAGATCTTAAAAATCTCACTACTACCAAATCGTTAATTACACTGTTTTTAACAAACCCCCAAGATAATAAAATATAGTTAATTGAAATATGGTAATTCAAGCATTGTCCCATTGAGGGATTGCTAAGTAAAAAAATTAAAGAAAAAAAAATTAACTAGAGTCACCAATTTTACAACCTTAAAAACAAAACAAATGTTCATGTTTATTTTGAATATTAGTCAAATATCCAGTACTGGTTTTTTGGAATATATTCATCATATAAACTTCTTCTTTATACCTAAATTAATTTAAGGCTAACTTTACGCTATTTGCCTTGAGAATCCCAAGGTGATTCTTTGTTAGAAACATATTTTTGGAATTAAATATGTATAAATTAATTGTTATTATGTTACCTACTAGTTGTACAAACTGGATGTTGTCTCAAATGAATGTAAAATTTCACTGGTTATATTTGGTGTTTATAAACTTACAATTTACTTTTTTTTTATACAGCAAGTTGTGCAAAAGACTGAGGACATGACTCGTAGCTCAGTACAGAAGAGTGTGTGTGTTGTGTGCAGAGCCCCATTGTTTGGTCGCCTGGCTGTCAAGTTGGAACTGGTTGTACGAGCCTGGTTCCTACAAGGAGATTTCTCACAAACAAAACTGCTAGAAGATGCATATATTCATTTAAATAGTTGTCCTGTACAGATGGATCAAATTGTTGAAGGTATTTAGAAAAGAAGTAGAAGTATCTCTATTCTATTCTAAAACATTATGGAGTGTCTAGTACTTAAATACTCTATTCAATTAGAAAGCCACACTTCTTGGTAAATAATTGTCAGTTTGTGAACTTAGGTTTCCCCTTAAAACTGACACTATAAATGAGTTCTATGAATTACTATTCAAATACATGGAGCAATAGTTGTGCTGGGCATGACTAATGAAACTATGAATCAGCCTAATAATATTTTATAGTACCTTCTGCTTTATTCTACTACTAACTAACAGTTATTTATCAGATGTTATTACAAAGTAAATTGATAAAGGGACTTTTATCATTCTACTGGATCAGTGTTAGTAGTTTCTTGACCTTGAATGTTTGTTTCTTATGTTTAAGTGTATGCTGTATTGCTATAATTTATTTTCAGGTTTATCTGTCCAGAGATTAGTGGAAAATTGGAGGCATAAAGCTTTGTTGCTGTTCAAATTGATGTTATTGCGACGTAAAGTTCTTATATATGGTGCACCAGCTGGACCCTTGTCATCAGCTCTGTTGACTCTGGTGTCATTACTACCACACTGTTTAGAAACTGGACTTGTTCGTGCAGCAAATGTTGTGTAAGTTGTTCAATGAATTCAATTTAATTCACTCAACCCCGGAGGGACACCGGTGTCCATCTGTCATTGTCTTTCTATTGTGTCTCTAATGGACTCAATTGAAAGGTTAATGAGGTAAGCTTAACCTGGATGACAATTTATCTACAATATTTGCGTTTTACTGTTTCAGGCTCTCCAGGCCACTATCTCCAATTCCTGCTGCAATAATAAATAATAAATTACAGCTAGAGCCTGATTTTACTGCTGAAATCGCACAAGAGCCTTTAGGCCAATTACACAATGGTTTAGTTCAGATTGAAGAATTATCCCCTAAAGAGACAGGAAACCTTTTGGAGGAAAAAGATCGCGTAAGCCGGCAAAGTTTTGATGAGACGTTGCTTGGTGATGTGGTTGACAGGACAGATCTGTCAGGAGCTAGAGAGAAGTGCCACAGTATTGGAGATAAATATAAGCCGCAAAAAAGTGTTACAGAAGCACAACAGAGCCCAACTATGGCCAGGGACATGAGTGTTGATGGCTTGCACAATCTCACAGGGCAGATAGATCAAACTGAATGTGGCTTTCCTCTGCCATTGTTTGAAGAAGGGTATCTCTGTTTACCTTACTTATCTTTACAGTATCTCGATCTGTTGTCTGACCCTGCTGTTCAAGGCTTTGTTGTTGGTGCATCAAATGTCCTCTTCAAACAGAAAAGGCAACTGTTTGATGTTTTGGTAGAGTTGAATGAAATGAGGATAGAAACATCTGATATGATGCTTCGAAGGCAATTAGCTCTTGGCACAGAGGATCTTCGGTTTGCTGATCACGTCGTGCGCCACGGGCCGAGCCAAGGCGACGCGTGGATAAGAGAACAGTTCGCGAGTTACTTAATTTATCTGTTAAGGACATCTTTGTTGCCAGGTAATTGTGGCTTAGTATTTATAGTTAATAACTCGTTATAATAATGTATTTGTTAATGCTTACTAATAAAATCGTTGGCTGTTTCTTTACAGAGGGCAGTCGAGAGATCGATTCCTACAATTCGCTATTCATGACTACTTTTAAGTCAACTCCTGCATATCAACAGTGGTTGCAATCTACAAACAATGGAGAAATAGAATCTTTTATAAATCTAATACCCATGCACCCGTTTTCTGGACAGTTATCTGTGGCCGACATGAAGTTAAAGTTTGCTCAGTAAGTCTAATATTTCAGTAGTATCATTGTCATTGTAGAGCATTTATTCCACATCGTTTGTGTCCGGTAACCAAATAAACGTGTATGTGTTTCTGCAGCACAATGTCTACGACGGAGGGCGGGAGGAAGGTGACGGCAGCCGTGGCGAGCACGGGGCGCGCGGTGGCCACCACGTCGCGGGCCGTGGGCGGCGCGCTGTCGCAGGCGCGCGGCGCGCTGTCCGGCTGGTGGAGCGCGCTGACGGCGCCCGCGCCCGGCGCGCCCGAGCTGGCCGACGACGTGGGCGACGAGGCCGACGTGGCCGACGTGGCCGACATGGCGTACGACGCGCCCGGCTCCGACGCAGAGGACGCCGCCGAGGAGCTCGACCGAGACAACAGAACGCAGCTGCGCCCCGTCACCCCGGATCCGCCCGACAAGTCCATCGACGACAACACCATCAGTCTCAATAAAATACAGGTCATTTAGAATATCATGGTTCGTTTAGAATCTTGTTACGTAATGTTATTGAATCTTTCTAGTTGGCTCCATAGAACTTTTTTACGATCAGTCAGAGAATGATAATAGTAATCATAATATTTAAATATAATGTAAATAACGAACGGTTCTACTTTGCTACAAATTCTAGCTTCCTACACATATGACATACCTACTAGTAGTTTGTATTAGATTTGTGATAATGGTAACTATCCCGTACATATTAGTGGCAATCTGGATGGACACCAGACACAGTAGACTTGCAGAAAAACAACATGTTAATAGCCTAAGCCGAAAATATTCTCTTCCACTTTAACACCTTGCAATATTATTACTGTCCTTTCATATACAGTGCAAAATGTAAATTATTCATTCATTTATTTTGACTGTATTGTTATTTATTGGTGCTCTTATTTAATCTCGAACATTCCTACTTAATTTTTCTTAGTTATTAGGTGTTAGTTAAATATTGTTTCAGCAAAAAGTTGCTTACTGATGGTATTTCCTGTAGCTTAGTGACACAAACATTATTGTTAGCACACAGACCAGTGATTTCATTACTATATTTATAATGATATGCCTAAATTTATCGAGGCTATTTTTGAGATTATGTTGTTCGGTACATTTATTTGCGCTTCCGTCTTATCTGTAAGTTTAAATATGTGTATAATTATTGTATATTATGTTGGCAACTGTAGATACTAGCTGATGCTGGATTATATACCTAGTTTGTGATCTCTTTAATACATATTCGTTTACGTAGTTACTACATTTTAATAAATAATTAATATTCGTAACAATAATGTTGTAATCAATTCGTTTTTGAACATTCAAAATATGAGAAAATGCTCTCTATGTTATAAACCAATTTTGTAACTTGGTAAATTATGCAATTATGAGGGAGCAACAATTACATACGAATGTAATTTTTTACGGTGTGATTACTTGCCAATATCTGATATTGTAAACAAATAAAGTATTATAAATGTGACACACGCAAATTTTTTTTGGTTCTGTGAAAGTGAATGTGAAAGGTAAATAACTTCAATAGCGAATCTTTGTTTTATTTAACATTCTGCAGACGTGGTTAACAGAAAATCACGGAGATGAGGATGTTATGCAAATTATATTTATAACACATCGTTAATAAGGAACAAGTAATTGATACACTTTAGATTACATTATCACAATACTGGGTCAATACATAAATGCAAATAGTTCTGTCAAATAAAAAATTGTCTTCATTTTTTAAGGTATCCCTATTTTTCTACAGTCATCATTAAGTATTCTAATAATAATTCGTCTGAATTTGTTTTCCATCGTCCTGCCGAATTGATTTCTAGCTACGATTAAATTACGCTGAAAACAATAAAATATAGCTTTCTACTGGAAAAAAAGGCTCGGCGGTCCTCGACTAAACAATATCACACCCTAATCGTCATCGACGCCGAACCGCACCGCGGCGGGCGGCCGCACCGTGAACGAGTTACGGCCTGTGAACAAAAGTAAAGGAGACGCTCCGCGCCCACACGTCACACCGCCGAGTCGGGCTCGTCCCACGGCCACGGCGGGCCCGCGTCCAGCGCGTCCTGGCGCCACAGCGCGCGCGCGCTGTCCACCGTGCCGTGCGCCAACAGCCGCATGTTGTACGGCTCCACCATGTTACTCAGCGACGAGATGCTGTCCGCGCGCCCCAGCCGCGACGAAGCGCCGCCGTCCTTGTCGCCCGGCAGCAGGTCGAACGCAGAGCCCACGTCGCGCGGCGACTCCAGCTCCGTCACGTCGGAGCGCGGCGACAGGTCCGCGCTGCCGCCGTCCGCCGCGCCCGCCAGCGTGGACGAGTCCGACTGCGGGCCGGGCGAGCCCGCGGGCGGGACGGGTGCGCCCGCCGGCGACACGAGGGGCGCCGACTCGTCGTCGCTGGGCTCGTCCCGCGCCGGGCTGCGCTCGCGCGAGCCGCCGCCGCGGGACATGATCTTGTCTCGCAGGCGCGTGAGGCGCTCGGCGGAGCTGACCTTGCGCAGGATCTCGGCGGTCCGGCGCAGGCCGCGCAGCTTGAGGTCGACGATGGGCGAGCCGCCGCACTTGGAGTCGTCGACGGACAGCGAGCGCGCCGGCATGGCGGGCGCGGCGAGCGGCGCGTCGTCGCCCACCAGCAGCGAGGAGGGCCGCGAGCGGGGCGCGGTCCGGCGCTCGTCCTGCACGCGCGTGGTGTGGCGCGGCCGTGCGCTGAACGTGATCTGTCCGTCGTCGTCCGAGTCCTCCTCGTTCTCCACGTTGAAGGTGACGGCGGGCGGGTCCCCGGGCGGGCGACGGGAGCGGAAGCTGCCTCCTCCCTTGAGGATGGAAGGGTCGCGGCGGAGCGCCCGCGGGCTGCCGGTCGGCGAGCCGCACATGGAGCCGCTCGGAAGACGCAGTTGTAGCGTGCTCTCCTCATCTGAAATAGATGCTCTGATGTATTAGGCCGGAGAAGACGTTTGAGAACAACACCACGCTCAGAAGAAGGGCACGGGAAGGAAGTAAGTGGAGCGGGGACAGCCCGGCGCGGGGCGCTGGGAGGAGTACCTGCTCAGTGCTCATGAGGTCGGTCAGATCCAACTCGAATGGCTCGCGGTGGTGCCTATAAGAAAGTGTCGAAGGGCCAAATCAAACTACCATCTGTAACTATTGTATATTTATTACTCCGTAAATAGTGGAAACGTTTACCTAAAAGAAGGAATGAAACAACAGGTCTATAGTAGTACAGTAGCTATAAGGACCGCTCGTGACCAAATTTTAATATCACAATCGAAAAATTCTACAATTACATTTATTAACGATTAGAATGTTTGAAATCCTATCTATTCATATTGTCTAAAGACAAGTAGGCTACAAGATATGTTATAAATGACAACAATCATCTCAAGAACATTTGAAAAGTGACATAATAGATTTCAGATTTTTACAATAAGTGAATCTGTGGAATCTTAAACTGTATAATGAACATAGGTTAACCATCAATAGGGAACATTTGGAATTGTAAATATATTAAAAAACAAATTAAACTTCTAGTATGCACTTATAAAAAGAACATGATATAGATGGACCAAGATATGTTATATTCTAACATATTATAAAATCAAACAATTATTATGGTCACTTGATTCTAAAATATGCGTGTAGCCTTAACGTATGGAATATAATAATACAATGAATAAAGTAAAGTTTAAAAGAGCACAGCCTACATTACTAACATAAAATGGCAACATGTATTGGAATGCAGTTTAAAATAATGATCAATTTTAACTAACAAACAACCTGCTTTTGCTTAGCGTACGTAACTATACTATTTGTCCGAATAAGCATTTGAGTTGTCTAGTAATAGTGATATCAGTCTAGTTCATAATACTAATCATTTCGTCCTCTGGAATACCTATTACCATTGAATTAATCAAGAGTAATTCGGTATATTTCAGAATGTAAGAAAGCTTCCTAAAAATCACAATAAATATGAGTTTGAATAACTGACAAATAGTATAATTAAATAAGGCGCTAAAAAATAATACAATGCGAAAATTACGAGCAAATTTATAAATATCTAAATACATAATTTTAAATTAAAATATAATACCTTTACTAATATAATTACTATTTTAATAGAAAATATGCATCATTTTAGCTTGTAAGTACTTACAACAAAAAAAAAAAAAAAACTATGAGTCTATCATTAAGATAATGCTGCATGATGCATATTTCTCATTCAATTTAGAATAGCTTACAGGCACTCTATTTCTAAAATCACAACGCAAAAATGTCTTTTTTAAGTTTCATGTGCATATACAGTGTAATATTTTTAAATTTTAGTGTTAGCAAATCATGCTTAAAATACAGGGCCAAATAAAATTAGCTGGCGAAACATCATAGATTTGGTGTGCGATATGTAGACTATGAAAAAAAAAAAGTTTTTCTATTCAACCTGTCAATTTGTTACTCTACAAAGGCCTGAGTAATCAGACGTAGATATGCGAAATTATATATACCACGTCTGTACAGTTTCGCCAGTTAATATAATTTAATCTTGTATATTATGAAAGCCGGTGTATATTGCAAAGCAATTGTTGCCCAGGCTTTATTATTTTGCCAGTACAATAATTTAATTAAGTAGAACATTTAAATTAAATTAAAATTGCCTATAAATAATTATCATCATTTTGGCACACATTTAAATGCCTCTGTAGCAAGTTTGCTTTGAAGAATAAATAAGCACTCATTTTGCACAACTTAAATGAATGCAGTGTATTTGTTGTCACATACGTTAGCTTGTCGCCGATCTATCGATCTGACCCGAAGTGGTTAGATAAGAATCTGCTTGATACCAAGCAGAACGTACAAGGTTTACATGAATACATCATCGGTGACGTTGAGTATGACGTGGTCCCGGTGCGGCTCAGGCTCGTCGTCGGGAGGGGGAGGGGCGAGGTCCCCGGGGGGCGAGGGGGGCGGGTACTCGCGGATGGTGCGGAGGGGCTCACCTGGGTGGGAGGGAGGCTCCGACTGCAGCACGTCCTCGAGGGCCTCCTCGTTTAGCGTCTGAAGTGCGCCGCAGATCATTTGCTCCTCCAGAGTTACCTGCCGCCAATCATTGCTTTAAAGACACCAGTTTGACCAACTCGTAAACGTCGCCCCAGATTAGAAACAGATAAGGTAGAACGTAGTGCAGTTATGATACCTCATTTCCACTAACACTAGGCAAAGCCTATGTATGATGGACTGTTGGGAGTTCTGGCGCTAAGCCAAGCGTTCAAAATCCAACGGCGCGATTTTATTTTGACGTGTTAGTGAAAACGGGGAATAGTGTGACATCTAACTTTTAAGCCAACTGCACTTTGGACACGTTTTCATAATCCACGTTCCGCCAACTATTATGGGAGCTAGTATACTGTTAGTATTGCGTATTCGCCATCAATCGATATTTATTGCGATTATGTTTGCACTGTATTCTCGTGACGATTGTTATAACTTCACGATACGCTTTACAAATTTATTTTATACTTTAGAGTTGATAAGTAGTAACTAATACCTACTTATTGCCGTTCGTATCTAATGTGCAGTAGACTTAATGATAAATCCCTTAAATGGAACCACAAGAATGTTACCCATATAACGACAGAATTGACCTTACCAGTAAAATTCATATGTAGGTAATATCGAAATGACCTGACCTACTGTCAAATGCCAAGTGATTTTGTGTGTTTTGAATTTTTGATGAGCTTTTCAGAAACCAGTTGAAATAAGTAAATGGATGGTTTCATTTAAATTATTAATATACATAAACCCAATGAGAAAACCCAGTAGAAAACCATTAAACCCTATGCAAAGACGCTGGTAGATACCCCACGATGATTTAACTATTGCCGTATGTTTCGTGAAAGTGTCAAAAAGCCTGGATTGGAACAAATGACAGTGCACAACATACTAAATACTCATATATTAAGAACGATCACACCTATAAAACTGAAGTTACACTATTAATAACTATACATTCTCATTATCGTTTATAACAATAAAAAATAAGGTGCTTTATCGTAGGAACGACTTCAATACTAAGGATTACGCCACAACCAAAGAGTAGGTACAAGTTATTAACCCTGTGTATTTTTCTATACTTGTCTTTATTAGTAAACAATAATGCATTATGGAATGCTCAACTCGTTCCATAGTGAGAGAAAGTGTTTAAATTCGTACGTTGATTAGTAATTGAAATAAGTACCGTTGTTGTTTGCAAAGAAAGACATGTAAGAAAAATAATTGTAAAAATGATTCTGATTTTATATCAACATCGACAATTTAACATAGTCCCAATGATCGTGCTCTACATGAAATCTACGTGTGTCTATGTTACTCTAATAATCACCTGATATTCCGCGTATGGCTGTAAAACATACGATTCATTAATATTTTGCTAGCGTGGGAACTAATTTCGTAATTTATTTTGTTTGAAGACAGAAGAAAGAGTAAAATATTTAGTGTAGAACTTAATAATACAAACAACTATCAACTTTTATTTGGAGACAAATATATTTGATTGGATTCCAATATTATTGGGAAAAGTAGAACGTTTAATATGAGGTCACTTTCGAGGTTTTCCTCAAGATCTATGCTACGCAGGAATTTGAAGTTTGGCATAATGTTAGATGTCAATGACGCGCTCATTGATCGCTTTTTTCCTTGGCCCCATGCCATTTAGATAAATAGCTTAGAAATTATTAATTCGGTGCTATATTATCATGGTAGGCTGCACGTCACGGGAGTTTGACTAGAAGAAAATGTCAGTATGCACTGGTTTCGTTATAACTAACGTTCTGCCTACCGTATAGGTAAAAGATTAAAGATACCGGGCTGGTATCCGCAACTCCACGTCAAAGCGCGTATTTTGCGTATGAGCTTATAATTCACTACCACGCGGGCCCAGTACGAACTGGTAGATGTCACATGTCTTCGACCTTTTGGTTCTAGGACATGCCGGTTTCCTCACGTTTTTTTTTCACCGTTTTTGAGAGCAGCGGTGACGAAATAAATTACACAAAGTAATGCGCCTTGCCTGGGTTCGATACCACGATTTACTGTTCGTAAGTGGGTGCCGGGCAACAACTGTGCCACCGCTGCTCAGACCGTATAGTGATTACAGCATACTAGTGACCTTATGAATCTTATTTGTGCGAAAACAATTCGCTCTGAGCAAGTTTTTAAATAATACTACGGTCAATATTTACTCTTTTTCTGTCTTTTTTATCTGTACAAAACTAACATGATAATGTTTAGCACTGGTATCTTTGTCGCAAATAAGGACATTGGCTGTGTAAATAGTAAGTATGTTTACCTGTTTCTCAACATTCGAAGGTCTGCTGCGTTGAGTTTCCAATGTATGTCTTGGTTTGGCCGAGTCCCTCTCTTCCGAGTCAGTCGATTTTTCTGATAGTACTGCGGATAACAGAGAAGCAACTTATTTAATAAAAGAAAATACTGCGAGGGTACTGACTATGCATAAACACATCTTTGTTATTTTCTTTTATGCTCTTTTTTTTCTCATTAAATTACAGGCCAGTTTTTAAGCCTTTTCATGAAAAGACTTTAGAGTCATTTAATGAAAAGGCTTAAAAAGCATCACACAATCATTTGTCCTGAGTGGGAATCGAACCCACGACCTCCGGCATAGCAGTCAGGGCCACTAATTACAAGACCATCAGGACTGTCAAAATTAAAAATAACAATAGTGTATAGGAAGAGGCCTTTCCCATACAGCTGGCTTATAATTAACTGGTAATGTATTTAGATCTAAGTTTATAAACCACGTGATTATCAAGACAGTTATTTCAATTTACCTGCAACAACTGGTACAGTTGATGGCATATTAGCTTCTAGTTCGCGGAGGTTCACGATGAGAAGCTTGAACAGTTCCCAGTCACCAAACGGCAACTCTAGAACCTTTGGAAAAAAATAAGCATGTTACTACATATTCATGCAGCAGTTTGAGTTTGATGATAGGTACTAAAGTAGAGTAAGGTTAGGGATATTTATTTGTTTACTTAAAGGTTCACCACATCTGGTAAACAAATTGACAACAAAGACGTCAGATATTATTGATAGGCATTTCCCTATACTATGTCAGTTTACCATTTGTGTACCGTTTAAAAAGGCATGTTATGATTAGAATTTACAGTTATTTTAAGTTGTAAGTTGTGTTTAGTAATAATTTTCCCAGACTTTATGCTAGCTTAGTGTTGCAGAGTATTAGTCAATACAACATTGACCTCTGTACTAGTGTTTTTTTTTTAAATTAGTTATTACCAACGCATTTATACGACAAACAAGCAACAAAGTAGAGTCAACAGCGAAGTCGTGTCGGTGTTACGCTTTTTGACTATCATGAAAAGAAAATTAGAGGTCACAGTCTGTTTGAAAGTACGGACATTGTATTGAATGGTCTTGTATAGAATGGTGACGATAAGATCGTGTTTTTATTTTAATTTGTTTTATTTAGTGGCTGTTCTTTTTTTTTGTGTGTATGGTTGAGTCGGTGTCGTACCGGCTCCAGGTCCTGCAGGCGGCACACGGCGAGCACGAGGCCGCACACGTTGTGCCGCTGCAGCGCGGCGGCCGCGGCCTGCCCGCCCGCGCCCAGCGCCTCGCGCGCCAGGCTGCACACGCGCTCCACGCTCAGGGTCGACAGGCGAATGTTCGGCACGTCCGTCTGGAAAATTGGAGGAAATCATTTATAATGAGCTCGATCTCTTACTCGACCGTTCCGATGTATCTTCGGTTGGTACCATGTCACTTACACACATTTCGATTTGGCAGTTATTAATATTAAAGTACCTATTACAAATATTACATCTATTTTTTACTTTTCGATTGGAAAGTTGCTAGTTTTTTTTTGCATTAAATCCAATCACTAGATGAGGGCCAATTACCATGCCGTTTCCCCTCCTCTCTATTGATTTTTTCCACTAAATAAACGTGGCGGTGTGTAACACACATAGTCATAGTATATGAACATTTTAATGTTATCCGGAATTGTGTTTCAAAAGTATATAAATCATAGAAAAAATTTGATCAAAAATGCACATTGTGAATGTTACGAGTGTGAACCCCTATTTTGAGAGCGTAAGCAAATCCGCATGTCAAAATAAAATCGAGTCAAATATCTACGTACCATAGTAGGGAAGGCAGTCCTAATCATGTGGAAGGGATTCTGTGTCGGTTGTTGTTGCTGTTGTTGTTGTTGTTGCTGCGGGTGGAACTGCGGCTGCGGGAAGTGCTGCGGGTTGATAGCTTGCGGCACGAACCCGTTGCCGGTGTTGGCCCAGCCCACCCACATCGGCTGCGCGGGCCCGGGCCCGGCTGCTGGCGGCTGAGTCGGCGGGGACGAGCGCTGGGCAAAAGAAAATATCAGGTGAAATCTTAGACTATTTTAACAAGTGGTCGCTTATTGCTCTAAATTAACTGAATGTTATCTTTCTTAACTACTTCTTACACTCTTTATTATATCAGTAGCTCTATAGCTAAGACTACCAGAAAACCATAAGTATAATGTAACTTTCTACATTCAGTGGGCGTAATATTCTTAAAAAAGGATCCAAAGTGTTGGCATAACGTTTTAATATATGTAATGATTTTAAAGTGGTCAAGAGCTTGAAATTGTAACGCTTAGTTTAACTATTGATGATTCTTAATGAAATTATATATTTCTGTAAGTAGATCTCTTAAGATAATTTTACATGTAATTTTTTTTAGAACTTAATGGTACGGCATTTATGTATTCAAAATGACTGATCCCTGAGAAGAAATGCCAAAAGAAACTCACGTGTTAGTTAGAAAAAATAATTAAGGATTGATTTGTATTATTTGGGTTACCTGACTTTTATTTTTGTAAAACCCGAATAGAAAGCTCCTACTTCTAACAGATAGCTTCGCTAAAGTTTACTAAAATAAAGTATTTATAAACAAATCCCAAAATTTTGCGAATAAACGACGAATGTTTACACTAGAAACAGTCATTTACAAAAATATTTATTTGCTGCAAAGATAGTTTCAAAGCAATAGTTTTCCAAGATTAATTTCTAAACATTACCAGATTTTCCTATAAAAACATCATTTGTTTCACAACAAGGTAGTTTGTTCGCAAGGTTAATCTAATATCGGTTCCAACAAATCACTTCCAATGGTACCTACATGTGAAATATAAATAGTTATGTGATGTATGAATATACATAGTTGATTTGGCCTTGTCTTAAATAAACTAAAAGAGCTCACAAAGGTGGAGATTGGCATCGATTACCGTGTTCAAAAACTAAATAAAACAAGAATTGACCTCTCTTACCGACTCGAAGCTTTAGAAAGGGACAGAGACTAACACTGACAGATAAGAACTTAGATAGATTTGTCAAATTTGTTTTCTTTGAACTCTGCCATGATTTTTGTCGATGCGTTTGAAATGTCAACAATGTATGTGTGAAAAATTAAGTTTATCTGAAGTTGACATCTTGCTTGTGTACTTTTTACAATGGGCTATTTGACAAAATTTTAGTTTTTAGTCCCTCATCTAGATTACAAGAAAATGTTTGACGAGTATTTTTTTCTTTTACAAATTGATGGAAAACTGCGTAGAACTTTAATGCGCTTAGCATTTAAGTTAAGGAGAGGGTGCTTGTAACGTCATTAGCTAGTATAAACTGTACTGGCTAGCGACGTCATGCGACATTTTGGCCTGATGCATCGCCGTTATTTATTGCTTACGTGAAAAAATAAAATATATATGTGTCGAATATTGTCTTGTAATCTAGATGAGGGACTAAAAACTTAAATTTAGTCAAATTAGCCCATTGTATATGACACAAACATAACCTAAATTAAGCTGAGTTTGACAAGAAAATAATGAGAGTTATCGCGTATAAATGCGCCAATAGAGGCGCTAGTGTAGCATGAGTTATCCGAAATGTGCTGGCGTCTGTACGTGCAGTAAGCGTAGCGTACGTGGGTTTATTTCTAATTAGAATAATGTTCTGATGGGTTAATGGCAAATATGAGGTATGTGTGAATGAATGTTAAAGTTTTAAAAGCGAAGCTAAGATGGAAAGATATGAAGTCCCTTTTTACCGATTGAATTAAAGTAATTACAAGTTACCAAAAAGATCTTATTCTAAATGTAAACTAGCATGATAGGAAAAACGTTAAGTAGGCTGAAGCACCTCTTTTAACACACAGCATGTTTGTTTACAAATTATGTCTTAATAATTATTTAAATTTGCCAACTTTGTTATGTTGGGTTTGTAGACCCACATTTTAAATTAAATTACCCAAGCCCTTCCCCTTTACCGATAGCACAACACTGAGGCATGCTTCATATTTTACTGTACAATTTTAAGGTATTAAATATGATTTGAATGTGAACTTTGATTTACACTCCGGTAATAACCAACTTTGGCAGCTATACTTTAGGACCTTATTCTACAGAGGCGCCAACTGGTGAGCAGAAAATCTGTAGCCCTCATTGTCGCTAGTTCCTTACATGTTTCCTCGGGAAGAGTTTGGAGTGTGGTGGACGTGAATGCGGCTGTCCCCACAGCATGCCGGCCGCCGCGCCGCCTGCGCCCGTGTCTTCTTCTACACCACTTTGTAGCTGTTCCTCTATTGGTAGATAAAAGTGGACTGATGTAAGAGACTTTATTGTTTAACCCTAGAAAGATAACGTGCGCTTCAGAGGCGCCCGCGAAATAAATGTATTGCTGTGTTTTTCTAACAAACGCGCGTACAAGCTTGTGTTTCCGCGCCAACTCAGTCGGCGACCAACACTCCCGAGAGGCGACCGCTCCTGTTCGGTAAGTATCATAGTTTCGTTGCTATGGCGAAACGTTGCGCTCGATAGGCGCCACTTTATCTTTTGTGCAACTTTCAAACATTTTTTTGTGTTTTGGTTTTTGTTGTTTTTTACTCATTTCTAATTATGTACGGTAAATATTAAAGTAGGTATGTATTTATTAATTATTTTTATAGGTTTTAGGATAGTTTTAACATCATGGCGAAGAGAAGACATTGGAAGAGACTCAAATTGTGTCTTTAAGGGAGAAAATTGAAAACATTCTGCCACAAACTACTCAAGAGGTACCTGTAGAAGCTGATGAGGAACCTCCAGCTAAAATACGGTGCTACTGCAGCCTATGCACATAAAAAAAGAAAAGAATGTCTAAGATGACGTGTACCAAATGTAAAAAGTCTGTGTGTGGTGAACATAAAAAAGATGTTTGCAACAACTGTAGATAATATTTTTTTTTTTGTATTTTCATGTTTTTGAGACTGACTATTTCATAACTCACTAGTGATTAAGATAAAAAACTATAAACTTTATATTTTTAAGAAAAAAATGTACCTTAATACAGAAGACTTTTTATTTTTGTTGATTTTCGCAATGGATTATTAAAATCCCATTTTTTTTCTTATAATTAAAAAGTAATAACTTAAATTTGTGTTTTATTTATTTAGTAATAATGTAGCATTTCACAACACTATAAGAAGTTTAATAATTACTTAAATACGTATAAAAAATCGATATCGAAAATTGAGCGCCTCTAAGGCGCATCTTTATCTTTTCAGTACCAAAAAATAACGTTATCTTTCTAGGGTTAAGAGAATAGGGGTTTCTTATACTTGTCAAGTAAGTCGAGAGAGTAAGTTTAACAGAAAAGCTAACCTTTCCATACTTAGATTTTTTTTAAATGCCTTATTGATCTAATGTTCGCTAGCTATACTGTTTAGAATGCGGTCCGGTCGGACAAAGCGTAATGGTTTTCCATCTGGAATTTCTTAGGTGAAGCCAGGAGTCTGGATTAGAGCACGATTGATGGGAATTTGACATAACACACGAAACGTTTGAGTACTACAGGTACTGCCTAATCCAAAATTATTGCATTATTTTTATTGCTAGGTGGAAAGAGATACCTTTGGGGGATTTGCAATACTAAAAACTCGTACTTAACAGTGCTCCCAGGCTTACTAAGTACAATAAAAGCTGCTTAATTATGTGTGTACGAATTTATAACAAATTACCTATTGATCTGAAAATGTTAAACTCGAAATATACCTATATGAATAAATTGTGTGAATGGTTAATTAACAACAACTTCTATAACATAAAACAATTCCTAGATCGAAAATAGCGTTGTTGTAATGTATTAATAATTTTGTTGAAGAAATTGTGATTACAAATATTTGCATTCTATGTTTAATCTTGGCAAAACATGTCTGTTCTATTTTTGTACTGTAAAACCTTTTTATACCATGTTTTACGCAAATAAATTTATTATTATTATTATACTAGAGGTGTCGATACTTACGTTTTCACCATCGAGAAAACATTTAACGCCTTATAAACACCATAAAGGTGCATGCTTGTCCTACCTTTGATAAGCTTCTTGATGTAGGGATCCAAGTTGATAGTAAAAGGCAGGAATATCTTGAGATCTGCGGCAGTTAATGTGGCGCGGTGGAAACTTAGGAAAACCTCCAGTTTGCGTTCATCACGATCCAGCTCCATAAGAGTGCTCGCCTCGCGAAGACCGCTCATTAGTGGTTTTACTCTGTGAGTAAAAGTAGGTATAGATACAGTTATCTAAAGACAAATGTACAGACGCCAGCCCATCAAGTTACCCCAATGTGTCAAATTTTCCCAATTGAATATCTGATTGGCATAAAGTAAGTAAGTGTTTCAAAGAAATTTGACACATTGGGGTAACTTGATGTGCTGGCGTCTGTACATTCGAATATTAAGAGTCTTGTAGGATGTTTGCACAAGGAAGTTTGGTTAAGAGCTCAACAATCACTAATGAAAAACAACTACTATTTCTATAGCCACCAATCTTGTGGAGCTTGTGGCGAAATAATTACAACCACACAGTTGATCGAAGGTTAAGCTACTCTTAAGGCGGTCGTGGATGGTTATTCATTCATTACCGTCATATCATTGTCATGTCATTTGTAGATCTTTGACATTCGTTATGGGTTGTCCGAAGCCGAAAAACCTGACAACCAGTTTAGCCAAGGGGTATTAACATAATACCCCTTGGCTAAACCCAGTAACTGGGTTGTGGAGGTCAAGCAGGCAAGCGTCATGTAAAATACTACAATTCAGCAGGATTATGGTTGTGAAAAGGCTAAGTAAAAGATGATACCTAGACAAAAAAAAAAACTTACTTATCATAGATATGCTTGAGGGAAGTAGAGTCATCGATGTGGTCCTCATAGGTCTCGTGGTGGTAGATGATCCAGGATGTCCTGAAAGGCCACTGTTCCGTCAGGTTTACCCACGACGCTAACTGGTACCAGTTGAACTCGATTTGGAATGCCTTTAGAAGACGACCTAGGACACACGAGAGCGGTTTTTGTTTTTATTTTCTTGTCGATAATTAGTTTTTTTTTTTAAGTTAGGATCTCTAATGCTCTAATCTTGTGTATTTCTTTTTATTTAGCTTGTACTGCCCATACTGCTGTTAGTGGCCCTGACTGCTATGCCAGAGGTCGTGGGTTCGATTCCCACCCAGGGCAAATGTTTGTGTGATGAGCATGATCAATTGTTCTGTGTCTAGGTGTAATTTATCTATAATATGTATGTATTTAGAAATATAGTATGTTTATCAGCTGTTTAGTAACCATAACACAAGCTCATAGCTAAACTTGGGACTAAATGGCATTGTGTGAAAAAGTTGTGGAATATTTATTTATTTATACTATAGGAGCTTTACAACCAAATTTCGAAGAAATATTCGTATATCAGTTTATCTGCCATTTTATATCTCTTTTAATATTATTGAAATTAGACACTGACTGACCTACCATGTTCAGTTTTAACACGTACGAATGTCAGTGCGGTTTACTCTTTAACAACAATAATTTATACACTCGAAATAAGTTGTATTTTAAGGTTGTTAATGCTAGGTGTTATACTTATGAATGTTTTTTTTTATTGATCCTCGCTTTGATAGCATGAATTTATACTTCAAATTGGGCTTCTGGGCAAAAGCGTAGCGCCATAATGGTTTACAATTTTACTAAGATAGTAACTTTATTACAGTAAATTAAAAATTCGATACGAGATGCTACTTAGGACTTCGTTCAATAAACTCACGATTTACAAGCCCAGAGTGCCTAGTGCGAGTTTGTTTTACGTTAACGCGATCGACACGTTCATGACGTTCGGCGCTCCGATTGGCCCGCTCTAAGCTTTTAACCAATCAGAGAGCCAAACGCGGTGAACGTTTCGATCGCGTTAGCGTAAAAACAACTCGCACTTAGGGCACTGGAATCAAAATCCAGACTCACCAGTAACATAAAGCACGTTCATAAGCCTCCTCATGCTCCTAGGGTTGACATCACTGAAGTAATCATCAGTAAGTAGTACCCGGTTGAGGTCCGCGGCCCCCGCGCCCCCCGCGCCCCCGCCGGCCCCGCGGTGCAGGCCCGACGCTACGGATGACGCGACGGACTCCGACGGACGGAGCCGACGCTCGCGGGCCGCTTGGCCTTTGATACGTTCCTGACTTGACATCAGCTCTGATGTTGAGGATAGACGGCGGGCTGATACCTGTGTGTTAAGGTTTAATTTAGTGTACTTGGGAGAAGGTGTAGATGAGGTAGGGGAGTAAGTTTACAGATTTTTGCTCAAATGAGTCTGAAACTCTCGATTAAAATTTACATAATTTTGATTATTTGAATACATTTGAATAGGTTCTTTTTTGTGCTGGGTTCGGTTGGAACTAATTTTTTATATGTAATATTAAGCTTTTGATAATTTAATTTTAAAATGCATAAACAGAGAAGTAAGGTGGGGTGTAGTATTTGCAACCGGAGTACAGTTATGACCAGCAGTGGAAATCACTTTGTGCAAAATGCAGGCGAAGTGAAGGCGATCTGAGCTGTATTTTATATATTTATGCTAGGTATTAACTATTCACTTCACTTCACGAGGTGACGTTTACTGAATCTACCAGCAGAACGTACAAGATACCAAAAGAAATGTGTATTGATTCGTAGCAGATGGCGTTGTAAATAAGACGTACTTACCTTAGTTTATGACTTTATGTATGTAAGTACGTACTTAATTATTTCTTTTTAGCGAGCATGTCACAATGTCCTGCCAGTGTTTGAAGAAACTTTGTGAATATTTAAAAAAAAGTTGTTTTACGACTTGTTCTCAGACAGACTACAGGTCTGAGAATAAAACAAAACACTTACGGATCTCTGCAGCGACGTCGAGAAGTCATCAGCAGTGATGACCTGCATCCTCCTTGCAGCGGTTTGCTGGGCAGCCTTCACCCTGCGCAGCGCAGAGTTTTGCAGGTAGAACGGCAGCTGCACCATGTTGCGAAGGTAGTCCCACCCACCGATGTTGCTCTCGCAGAACGCACGACGACTGTTTATTTCCACTGCCTACTCGAAATATTGGGAAATAATGTAATGTGTGTTGTGTATTATACAGAAGAGAGTAACTAGTATTTAAAAGTAACTATTCGTAATACGGAATATACTTATATGAAGTTTAGTGTACAAATGGCTCCACAACAATTTTTTGATTAAGTTTCCAGAATGAATGGGGCTTCAATTATGGCAGCTAATTTATAGATATTCGGTCGTCTATTTATTTTCTAGGTGTTATAGACATAAAACTTTATAGTCTTTTAAATTTGTCAATCACAGAGATTCAAATGCTTCCAGTGCGATAACAATGTGTAGGTATTGTAAAAAAAAATATTTTGTACATTTTTCAGTCTTTTATGCATTTGGGATTAAGGCATATATTTTTTGTCTGACATCTTTTACACACACACAACACTCGAAAACTAACACTGTACATCATGAAACATGTATTTATAATATCCGCGCGCAATTGATAGTCAGTTGTCAAATAATCGAAATAATCCTAGTGAAGAATCTCAATTAAATGTTTTAATAATAATTAATAACAGAAGCTACAACATTACACTGGAGACAGAAATAATAAGAGGTAGCCAGGATTGCTATGAAGACCAGATACAGAAATACGACAGATTCATACTACAAATGAATTTAAACTAAAAGT
The DNA here is from genome assembly GCA_921972225.1 of Euplexia lucipara. Lineage (NCBI taxonomy): Eukaryota > Metazoa > Arthropoda > Insecta > Lepidoptera > Noctuidae > Euplexia > Euplexia lucipara. The sequence continues at coordinate 10,441,052 of OV179149.1, forward strand.
TTTAGATCAGTGGTTCCCAAAGTTGACTGGGCAGCGACCCACCAAACCAAAACTTTTCTAATCCAGGACTGACCCTTTGGGTTAGTAAATACGTGAATTTATTATACAATAAGAAGGGTGCGTTTGTTTACTATTTAATTACTTTTAATTGCTTTGAGTTTGATAAGTATTTTTTTTGGTATGTAGTTTTTATATTAATAGTAACTGAAAAACTCCGCCTCACCCACTAGTTGGGCCGGTCATTCAATCCATCATCACTATTCACGGGAACCCTCCAATATTCGCTAGCGACCAGTGGGCCGCGACCCTTACTTTGGGAAATGCCGTTTTAGTTTGTTTTAAATCTTACATATTAAGGTGGATGTGCCAGAGTATCCCGCGAAATTTAAATTTTCTTGTGTTTTTTGCAATTTGCCGTTCAATGCTAGGCTGTATGTTGAACAAAAATGATTTGCGACTGTAACACGTATGTGTTTACACCATTATAATCATTCAAAACATTATAACAACCCTTTAAATTCATAATTATAATCCCATTGATTGATTATTTCATGAAAAAGTAATTTAATGGGATTCAATTAACTTAAAGAGCTGTATTAGTGATTTTAATCATTTTAACTCAGATAAGCCATATTCGTTACGGTCGCGGTATTTTAATCAACATACAAACTGACACCGAACGGCAAATTGCAAAAAACACAAGAAAACCTGAATTTCGGGCCACCCCAGCGCACCCAAAGCGCACCTTAAAGTCAGGGCCTTACGGACTGTAGGCTTGAGCCACTTTCCGAAACATGCTCTGATTTATAACACTACTATACCAGTACGACAACCCTTACCCGGAAGGCCTGCCCCAGAATTATTATACTCCTTAAGGGGACAGTCCTTGCAAAGCGCCAAAACTGGGGTTACGGTTTGCAAGGTATCCAAACATCTAACACACCAAATATTATCAAAAAATTAAATAAGATACTTATTAGATGTATCACCAGTGACACCGTGTGATATTTTTTAAATTATCCTAAAATGTCTGCTAAAAACATGTCAATATTTCATATTTACAGCGAAATCGGCACTTACTATTTGCACGTTTTCTTAAAATGTAAAGCAATATTTATAGATATTTTTCGTTAATTCATGACACAAGTGTATGATTATGAGGTTAACCCTTTTTAATTTCTAATAAAATAAAATCATATACTAGTAATTTACGTCATAACATTCTTAATATTTTTGCGCAAAATGTTTTCCGTTTGCCATACATTCTAGTATGGAGCGTCCCTCGTTTCATATTTTGTTTTATATTCGAACATGCGTCTGACAACAAATCAGTGCCGCCCTGGAAACCAAGGTGAGAGCACGTCAGTTTGTAGCCCGCTCCGAGTTCGATAAACGTCAACTCATACATCCACACAAGTCATAGGGTGGGGTGCAAGTTACACGGTGTATCTGCTAATTTTTGCACTAGAATTATTGCTCTAGCTATGGAAGTATTGAAATTATTTTGCTTTTAGATATTTATTTAAATAAACAATATAACTTTAGAGGATTTTTAACAAATAACTAGATTCCGTAATTTTTGAGAGATGGCATTCGTTTTTTTTTAATGTTTATTAATTGATATTTTAATGATAAATTTAACATTCACACATGAATTTTAATAACTGGGTTAAAGCCCAAACCAAAGGTGTGATAATAATTTTGATGGATAAATAAAATTTCCTTAATTTAAATACTACATCATCTTTTATAAAAATGGGCAAACAGAAAGAAAATTCCCGACAAATCGAAAAAAAATAAAGGAAAATTAAAAAAAATTGTACGTATCTTTTATTTAAGATATTTTGCCGATGATAAGACGTGGGTTATTATTTAATAACCTTTTGGAATCAAGCTCATTCGACCCGTTCCCTCCAGGATGGCGGACAACACTTTCTTTTCGTAATAAAATAAGGGTGTCATTTCCAAGGTTTTTCCGGGTGCATAACCCGTAATTACGAAAATGGCAACCATTTAAAAATCAAAGATGTTTTTTTTATTAATAGAGTATTACGTTGTTATTTCAAAGCAGTAAGCGTTATTTCCATTGTATAAAGTATATATATATTTATATCGGTGACATGTTTAAAACACACAGACTGTTCCTTAATGATTACATGTTTATTTTTAGTTTGCGTCCAACTAAAAGCCAAAACGAAACTGTGAGAGAATTATTGTCATAAAAATAAATGAATAGCTACTAAAACTAACCGTTTAGTTTAAAGTTAATGGTTAAAATGATAGCACTACTTCTAGAGCATGAGGTCCTGGGTTCAATTCCTGGGTTGGACAAAGTGTTATCGGGTTTTTTAATCTTAAATTTCTCAGTAGCAAGCCGGAGTCAGGATTTGTACCTAGTTGATGGCAATAAGATCACCCCCTATTACATAAGACTTAAAACATAACTGGCGAATTATGGGTATACATACACCACTGTCTAATTCTTCGGGGAATACAGGTGTGATATTATATGATGCAATGTTTATAAACAAAATTATTGTTTCAGGCTATAGCATGAGCATTGCTATGTGCCACGATTACGTCCGCGTGTAAAAGAATGTTTGAAAAATAATACTCATTGTACGTATAAATACTTTAACCTTTCAATCGTGACGATTAGAGACACGATAGAAAGACAATGACAGCGCAAACGCTTTGGGTTTAATGAATTAAGAACCTTTTGGCAGTGTTGCAGTGCAAACACCTTAAATATTAAAGTAGTACCTAGGAATATTAAAATATGAGCCTATGTTTGTTTGTTTTACCGTGCAGGGACTCTTTTAAATTGAAATGGCAAATCTGTCGGAATTATTGGAATACGGATAATCAAGACGTGTTTTTCTTTTGACATTACAGCCATCATTGTAGCCTTTATAATGTTGTGCCCCATATGCGTAATTTGTAGTCGTGTACCGTTGCACCGGCGCGTCAAGATTTCTGATGTACAGGACTGGAACACTAACTTTTAGCCTCTTGAGTAGAGAGTCTGTAAATACCCTATGGGTATGCTGTAACTTGTTCACAGTCCATGATATTGTTCACTGAGAATTCGACAACATCTCTTTCAACGTTTGACACGTTTTGTTCGTTTATTCATTACTCCCTTAACGATCAAATTGTTACAAAATTTAATTGTAGGTATCTATTTGAATCAATAGCCAAACGCAAAAGATTTATCGTTCTAGCTACAAAAATATCGAATTCCTTCATATAGATACCTATTATTCCTTATATTTATTTTACACCCTTAAGGGTAACGTTTTTAAATTTTTTTAATGCCATACTTATTTATATGTAATTAACTGCCCAAAATATAAATTGCATGCTTTTAGCTTTGAAAATGATAATACTTTCATACATCCTTTCATCCCCCTTTTCTATCCCTTACAAGCCTTTTCGCGAATCAAAAAGTAGCCTGTGTAATTTCTCAGGTTTTAGGCTATCTGTGTCCCAAATTTCAGTTTTACCGGTGCAGTAGTTTTGGTGTAAAAGCGAGACAGACAGAAAGACATGCAAAGTTACTTTTGCATTTATAATATTTAAATATAAGGTAAAGAAATACAATGATTTGTTGTTGAGTAAGTCTTTTTGTTCCCTTACGCCATTCATATATTTACCACAAAATATCAATGAACTAAATTTAGTATGCATGTACTTATAACAGTTTAAACAATCAAATAAAGTATTATTATAATAAAATAAAATTCTAAATTACGAAGTTATTAATTACATTAAACAACACAAATAAAAGAAATAATAATTTTATCAATTAAATTGTAAATCATGTGAACACTGTGACCCCACCCTCTCGTAGCTACCAAACAATATCATAAGCAAGCGAGCATCGCGGTGCAATAAGTCAATTGTTATTACATTGCTTGTTTACTGACACATAATTTCTAGCTCTTTTATTTCGAACACGCATTGAAAAAATAATTTTCCCGTCGTGTCGTACTGTTTGTCGTTTGTTTCTGTGCAAGTGTTAATGTGTGTGTAAGGTGTATAGCACGTTGCTACTGTGTAAGTGGAAAATGTCAAAGTATGCGTTCAAAAATAAGTTCCCACGCTCGCAGACTTCCCTCTTAACGAAATAATCACGCGCGGATCGCATATAAGAAAAAAACCAAAAACACGAAACATCCTAACGAAATGTCATGCAACACAATACATAAAAATATGGCTAAAATATACATCTGTAAAGTTTTACAAATATTCTGATGAAATCATGCAAGTAAACTGTATTTGTCTTTGTGCGTCTCATTTAGTAGACAAAATATGGTTAACAAGATTCAAATTTCGAAAAGGTTTATTTTGAAGTTATACTTCTTTTGGCGTGAATATAGGGTGACTGGTAATTAGTGACCGATACTTAAAGACGTGATTGTACTCATTAATACGAATAACTTTCCCAAAGAAACTTTTCTTTGTATTGCATTAACTTTCAATTAATTCAATTACGTCAGTACTGCACAACGCTAACGCTACTACTACTAGTAGATTTTGCCCTTCCTGAGGTCAGACTATCAGCTGATAGATCGTGCCGATTCGTGCCTACTGTGATCGATCACAGGCCCGCGCGTGGGAATTTCAAACAGCGTTTTTGTTATTTTATTGTGTTACATGATAATGTGTACAAAAAAAAAGTTTGTTTGGGAAAGTTTATTGAAATCATGAATACAATCACGTGTTTAAGTATCGGTCACTAATTACCAGTCACCCTATATAAGGGGAAAATGATGAGAGTAAATATTTACGATGCGCGCGCACACCGTTATGAAAAACCGATACCCTGAAGTTAGGTATACCTTTTAGTTTGTTTGCCAACATTTTAGTTTTTTAGAATAATTTTTATCTTGTTACGCCATGCAAAGAAGTATAACTTCTAACGCGTTTACATAAGTAGGCAGAAACTTTTTATTTACTTCGGCTGTAAACTGTAAACAAGTAAAATGTACTTAAACCGTTTATGTGTAAAGGATAAGACCTGCATACCACATAAGTGTACCAAATAGGACATGTAAAGAAAAATACACTGTACATGATATAGGGGTTCGACACAACATCGATTTCAAAGCTAACGGGTATAAGGTTAACACCAAACACATGACGAGCTTAACTGACCTCCATCCAAGCAACCTGTATGAAATGTATAATACTAGTAAGAAACTGTTGCTATAAATAACTTCTATTCTATGCTTACACTATGTTAATAATACGTTTACATATAAAGTAGACAAGAGCTTAACAAGGGCGGGGTGATATAGGACGCAAATTAAATAACAATCAATCCTTGAAGCAAGAAATGCGAGTTTGCTCATCATCTGAGTATTTATTTGGGTCTGACTCGCCGTTTAAATAGTCGCAAAGATTATGAATGAGAATGACGGTAACAGGATTAGAGCCCGAATTAATAAATCACTCTTAAAATGGCTAAAAGCGTTATAATTACTGACATTTGGATAACTAAGGTCATCTAGACAAACTTTTAAGAGTGGAAAGTTGAATTTACATTTAATATAATTGAAAACACTGACACGCCCAGACGTTAAAGAAAGAGCGCTTATCAAAACAGGTAGGAACTAAACTAAACATGAAGTATTTAAAACAACAAACGTGTGTCACAGATTAAATATTCCATTTCCTTATAACGTCAAAGTAAGACAATAACATTTACCTTGCTGATAATATGCGGGTCTATGGCCAGCAGCAGTATGAAGGGACTCTTGGGGTCTGAACATAGAGCGTGTACGGCGTTTAGTAAAGCGAGTACTTTCTCTTGTTCGCAGCTGTCCAACGCGTCGACTACTACTACTAAGCGGGTTTGTTGACCGGTGAATGCGTCGAGGCATGATACCTGGAAAAAGAGGACAAATATTGTTAATAGTTGCGAAATAATCAGTGGGATTTCTTAAAGTTATAAAGTAATGATATAAAATAGACGACCACAGATACACCACACCATTACAGAGTTCATCTCTGATAAACGGAGATACGAGGTTTCGACTTGCTAAATCAATAATAATTATAATTTGTTGTTAATTCGTTTATTAATGTGACACAATACTTTTATTTTATTTGACACTGTCTTTAATTCATGTATGTTCAATTTTGTTTGTTTTTCTTTACTTTGCACGCCATCACTTGGCAAACGAAGTAAGCATATTTTCAACTTTCTTCCGAACAAACATTATCGAAATGATCGATTTTTCAAAACAAATTACGCATTTGAAGTTACTATAATGCAATACATACTAAACACAAGCGGGCGGTCGGGTCAACGACCAAGCTCGAGTGGCCGCGTCCGACCGTACGCTCAGCTGATCGAAAGTGGCGTTGCGTTGTCACGCTTTTCATTTCGCGCAATAAAAAGCATATCTTTTTTAAAAATGGAACAAAAAGTATTATCCCAGCAATATTTTTAGTTAAAGTCACTTAATTATATGTACAGAATGTGTAGTTATCGGCTATGTGATCGGTCTTTTTACACCCTGTATATTTCTAAATAAATTAATATTATAGATAATCGTTCGTAAGTAGATATTCGTAATAATGATGAAAGACGGTTTAAGATAACCTCTTTATTTTCTTCTATTCTATTCTATTTTTTGTAATGGGAAACAAGGCTGATGATCACCCATTCCTTGTAGATGTTCCACACATTCGCACGAAGCGCTTTGCCCTTTCCTTCATTATGCGCACAGGAGTGTAATTTACTGCCTGCGTCGGTGTTTCCGAGTTCATATGATTCCAATCTGTTTAAGACGCGAGTTGATAGGCTTCTTTTGGGTAAGCTCGTTCCATCGTCGACCTCATCTCTGCCCGTAGGACAAGATTGAGGTCAAGAGTAGACTCATTATATAGGTATATATATTTATAAAAAAATTGACTATTCTGCTAATGTCTAAAGTGAATTGGACAGCCAGTGCGTAAAAAAAGAAACAACCGTGAGCACTAATAAAAATCTTCAATTGATAGTTTTAAAATGTTGTAGTTAAACTTTATGTAGATCCTCACAGTTTTCTTTATTTTGTTGTTTAATTTCCAGGTATGTAGTAATGCGATTTGGTAGTAGATTTATGTGATCGAAACCAGAGGCAAGAAGGTGAGGAAAACTTTATCAATTTGAAACTCGTGTAAAGAATCCTAAATATAAAACATACCACATGCGTCAAGGTCTGCACCTCCGGGCGCAGCGCGAGCGTGGGCGCGTGCGCGTGCTGCGGGCGGCGCGTGGCGCGGGCCAGGCGCGCGCGCGGCGCCTGCACGAGCGCGGCCAGCACGCGGCCGCACGTGTACAGGTTGGCCAGCAGCGCCGCGCCGCTCACTGCGCAGGCGCCGATCATCAGTCCCTGCTGAATTTCACGCCGCCTGATCGACGACGACCCTCACTCATTGAGCCGTCGTGTGCTACTTGTATTGTTGCTTATGTCTAACGATTACCCCTCATATTAAGAATTTTATAATGTTACCCGCTTTCAAATTAGTTAATTTTATTTACATTTTTGTATGGCGGTCTCTTTTCCTAAATTGACTTTCATGACTTTGTTGTGGAATGACGGAAGAACTTTGGTCCTTGGACTGGGCTAGTAAGCCAATAACAGCTATAGGAAAGGTAACAATGTCAGATTACAACTAATACTTACTGCGGCTCTTTTTCGCGGTCAGTTAAGTACATGATGAGCACACACAGCCCGACGAGTATGCAAGTGAAGCACAGCTCGAACGTGACGATGTGGGGGATGCAGCACACTCGACGCCATCTGCAATGATTCACAGCTTGGTTAGTTCTCTTTAATGTTATTAGAAATCTCAATTATCAAGATCTTGTCTTCTTACAATTGCTGTTTCTAAAAACTTGCGGCCAAATGTTCAACACCTACGCAGTATAAGTAGGTAAATATTATAATTATTAAGTTTGACTTCGTCGTTGTTCTAGTGGCTGCATGTGTCACTGCTAAACATGAGGGGCTGATAGCTTCGATTTGCAAGTGTTATTCGATCCGGAATGTCTTATTAACAGCACATAGTCTGAATTCGTATCCGGTTCAACAGGCTCGCCCCCTATTACATTGTTCTTAAAAACAATAGGGAATATGCATGTAATTTAAATATGGTTCGAATATTTTTTTTCCGAATCTTCAATGGCAGCAAATATGAACTAAATCATTATTTTACTTTTTAATAGCGTCATAATTATTTAAAATTAAAAATAAAAGTGCGAATTAAGCGCGGGAAATTCAAATTTGTGAAACGCATCACCATTGGTTATAACGAAACGTGACGTCAAATACTATGACAACAAGACAAGTTACGCCTACAAAACAGTATTGGAATGGACTTTTAATTGAAAAACATAATTATTGACGTGTGTGTTATGAGCTAATTTAATGTTCAAGTGTAATTTTAGCTTCATAGTGAAGATATAAAACATTTAAGAAAAATGTCTGAAAGTGATTTTGTAAAAGCACAATCTGTCAATAACGTTTATTCCATTCGGGCAAGCAATACCGGTAAATTGCTTTTTTCATGGTGAAATGATTAGAAGAACGAAATCACCCATAGTTATAGTAATAGGATTATAGATTGACGTAATCGTAACGGCGCGCGAAAATGGCGGCGTTTAAACTGCTCAAATTTATTCTGTATTTTAAATATTTTTTTAAGCTTCATTACTGCATTCTTAAATATGTTTATATTTTTTTACTATGTTAAAACGTTGTAAACAGTGAATTAAAAATATAAAAAAATACATGCATATACCCTATTGTCGATTGGTACACCTTGTATAACTCGTCGGGGAATATAGGCTGTTAAAATAAGCTGCAAATTTGACCATGTATTGATTTGAATTTGACTATAGCATTATTATTAATTGCCTTCATTTTAATTTCTGTAAAGTTTGTTGACATTGTTTATTTAACTTTAAATGCAATCATTTGCCGTCCGTAAGGTAGGCTGTAGCCGACCTTATTAATTTATGTACAGACGCCAGCACATCAAGTTACCCCAATGTGTGTCAAATTATCCCAATTGAATATGAACCTTATTCTGTTCGCCATAAAGTTGAAAAACTATCAAAGAAATTTGACATTTTGGGGTAACTTGACGTGCTGGCGTCTGTACAACATCTTATACCTGTATCTACTTTCATAGCAAATAAAGTTCCGATTCTGATTTTGATGTTATACTAAGATATTATAACATGTCGCTTGTAAGATAGTGTGCGCGGCCGATACCGACCGGCTCCATAAGTTATATTATTTAGTAGTTTGTAGTCTGTGTGAGTTTGTTAGGAGCTTATTGCTGAATTATAACAGCCGCATAGGGCGATCGAAGGTTAAGCTACGCTTGATGAGGTCGGTCCGTGGATGGGTGACCATTTATTACATACCTAGACTCCTCCGTGCCTCGGAAATCACGTTAAGCCGTTAGTCCCGGCTGTCATTTGTAGATCTTTGACAGTCGTTACTTGTAGTCAGAAGCCCGAAAGTCTGACCACCAGTTTAACCAAGGGGTATATGTTACCCAGTTACTAGGTTGCGGAGATCTGACAGGCAGTCAGACCCCAACATAGTTGGGAAAAAACTAAGCAGATGATGACGATGAGTTTGTGTGGGTGTGTTAGTTTTGTTATTTAAGTAGATTATTTAATCTACTTAAATAACAAAACTAGATAGATAGATTAAATAGATAGAGAATTATATTTTAGTTTTTTTTTTTTAGGTAGATTTAGTAGATTGCGATTTGTTTAATATATTTTTATCGTGAGTTTTTCAACCTGCTGCCAACAAATGTTTTTTTACAACACAGTGTGATCACTCACTTCCATCCCGAAGTAGAAGATACAGGCTTGGGTCTGAAGGCCCTCGCCAGCCGCGTGCACACCCTCCCGTACTGGCACTCGAGCGCCTCCCCCAGGCTAGCGATCATCTGCACGACCATCGCGTCGCCTTCTTGTCCGCCGCCGCTCTTCATACCCTCCGTGAAGTGGAATCTAAAAAGTAAAAGTTTGTATAATGAGCAATTGTATAATAAGAGATATGGATTTAAATTTGTCGCCACTTGTCTGTGTGTATCATCTATACTTTCGGTAGGTAGAGTAGCTAGGTAGACTTCGTGAAAAAGGACGGTTTTTTAAATATCTGATGATATGTGATAGATGTGTCACAGTAAACTGGGGAAGCGCGCGCCATTTGTTTTGACCAATAAGTGCGCGTAGTGACGGAGAGATTGCTGTGCATGAGTGATGATTGTTGATCTTTCCAGATACTTTTACATATCAAATTCAATATTTTTTTAACTAAATGGCGCCGCCGAATATCGAAAATGATTGATCCCTGAAGAGAAATGCCGAAAGAAACTCAGAGGTCATCTCTTTTAAAGTTCAAAGTTCAGTCTTATTCATTAGGTATCTGCCATTTAAGAGTCGTTCTTACCTTATAGGTGTCGCCGGCAAAGCCCTCGGGTCATTCGGCCCCGGTGGGTGACAAAACACAACTTGCAGTGCTAACAACAGGGAGCTGAACTTGCGACCTAACGCGGACAGTACACCACCAGCCCACCACCACTCATATCTGTAAGAAAACCACATTCCTTGTTCAAATATTTAAAAGTAAATGTAATAATATAGTTTAATATCATAACACGTAAATCAATTTGATTTTATTATCGATTCTACTATAAAAATGCTATAAAATGAAACAGTGTATAAGATAATCATTTTATGAATACTTAAATTGTTGTTTACTGAATGTGCCGGCCGAGAGAAATATCAAAGACGTTGCTGGATATGCTGCTAGATTTTTAAGTAGTATCACAAGTTTCTCTAGGTGTAAGACTCGTAAAGATAATCCAATCTACAAGTGTAACTCTAATTTCATTGCAACAAGGCATGAATTAAAGATACTGCAGTGATAACTTACGATTTTTTTTTATCCAATGTGTATCCAATAATAATTCAATTCAACTAAATTTATAAATATTTATTTATATGGATGTATTGTCATATTGTATAAGCTGTGTACGCCTTTAACTGACATACTTACACAGAATTGGATGTCTACATAATTTTTATCTGTATAAGGTCTTGTAATTCTGTCGTTGGTGTTCCTTTAAAATAAATAAATAAATAAACTTGCATCTATGTATTTCCAATGTTAACTGTCAACCCCGATTGCTTGAAGTAATCTAGGGGACGATGATGTAATGTAGTTAGACTTACTTATTCCCAGTGTACCACAAGATATACAAGGCAATGTATATGAGCGCGAAGAGCGCGAAGCACAGTCCGATGGCGACATAGGGCGGCGCGCCGGACACGGCCGCGATGGCCGCCGCCGCCAGCGCCACGTGCCACGCGCCCCACCACACCGCCCACGACCACGCCCAGCCCGTCTCGCTCCACTGCCGGGCGAAGTTCTTCATCTCCTCTGTGCCAGGCGGGGATAGGTTACGGTTCAGTACATATACAGATAGGGTTAGGTAGAAGAATACTTAGTCTTGTAGTACACCCACATTTCGCCAATTATGATTGTCTCATTTTTACATGGGACAACAATTGACAACATTTCAAAATTGACATGACCCTAAAACAAAAATACCGTTTCTTCATTTTTGTATGCTGAGTTCAAATATATATTTTTTAAATTTTTTTTAGCTTAATTTCTGAGAAAAAAAATAAAAACCAAAAACCATGCGATGACGTCACTTATACGGTGGAATGAGGTGTTTACCTTTGCGAAAGCAAGCTAATTTTTAAGATGAAAACTATAATGTCAAACAAGACATTTCTGTCAAAAATTACGTATCTAATGTCAAAAAAGACATATCTAATGTCAAAAATTACATATCTAATGTCAAACAAGACATATATAATGTCAATGTGTGACATTGACAACTGCTAAATGACAGTGACATCTAAGAAACTGATTTTTTTTGACGTATCACATTAAAGCAAAGGAATTATCGCCATTCCACCGTATGAATGACGTCATTTGGCGCTTACGTCTTTTTAGAATGCACCGAATTTCAAAGTTAAAATTATGAATGAAAAGTACATAATTTCGAAAAACCAAAAAATATGGGTCCTCTAGTTTTGGATTTTCTTTTAGATAACATAATAAAACATGGAGGTTAAAATTTTGAAATGTTGTCAATTCTCAGTATAGTCAGATAGTTAAACACCGACCTCAAAATGACATGTAAAAGTGTTTGTACCCATTAACAGAAATAAATATCATTTATAATTTGGCAAAATGCGAGGGCGAGACTATAGCCATTAAAAGGGCACAAATCCAGCCTCCGGGACGCAAATTGTTTTTGGTGAGAGGCCTATAGGGACAAAATTAACTTATTATTTTGTTATGCTGACAGATAAACATATCCGAGTTAGAGAGATATTAGAATTTAGTAGCTGAAATCGTTCGTTCGCAGATTATCTTGCTAAACTCACAATGTCTCAGTCAGACTTCTATTTTTCATGATCATCAACCTCTTGGTCATAAACGCATGCTGCGTTGAACACAACGTAATCGGGACGGACGTGAAGATGCGGATCTCGCTACTGTGAACACTAATTATTCACGTTTAGCTTACAGATTGACTGAATTTTATGTGTAAAGCAGCGAGATGTATTGTTATGTTATAAAAGTGGGCGTAGTCTAAGTGCCAATATGGAAAGTCGTTACCTGCATGAGGCGGACCGTAAAAATAATATAACTACAAGGATATTTATTCTAATTTTTACTAATATTTGTCTGTTTTGTTTGATTGTCGTCTTTTCACGACTAAAAGACTGAACGGATCGCAATGAAATTTGACAAGGAGATAAATCTTAACCTTCATTTAATAAGTCTACTAAGAAGGCAAAACAACATAAATTGATTCTAAACCATAACGTAGTTTGCCGGGGCAGCTAGTTACTAATAAATCTATAAATAGGTAGTAACTAATTTTGGATAAGTTAACACATTCATTCCAAAACACCATTTTTGTCGAAAATGAGTTAAGTGTACCAAAGTGATCAGAAAAAAATGCTCTATCGTTTGGTGAAGACAGATCTAAGCTATCTCTAAAAATAAGAAAGTTACTTTGTGTAAAAGGGTCCAACTGACACCAAAAAAAACTGTAAAAGTCGGTTTTCTGATCACTTTGGTACACTTAACTCATTTTCGACAAAATTGGACTTATACCCCTTTTCACTAGGGCCACAGATTTATTTTCGTAATGATTTATCATAAAGTAGGTACATCTTAAATAATAAATGAACTGCTACACGACCCATTTCATTTCTTGCCTGGCAGTCTGACGGACAGGAATATTAATGACATCATATATGATAATGTTCCTTTGGAGCAGGTGCATGGTCATTGTTGGCGCCACGCGTACTAAAATGTCAATGAAGTCTTTAATTTGAGTGAAAGGTACCCATTATACCACCACCCATAGGTAGGTATACATTATCGTTCGCTGTGAATATCTTCAAACAATCTTTTCAGTGTTTTGTATTGAAATGATTTTTTTCGCGCAACAAGCGACACGTTAAAATGTGGCTAACTACCAGCCACACATGACCTCAGTGTCGCGTCGTCAACGGACGCGTGCGTGCGTTGGTGTGCCGTTTTTGAAGATCAAATGTTGTTTAGGTAACCTATCTACACCTTTTTACTTATATTATCATTGGCCACTAAGTTCTAGAATAGCGACCACGAACTGGAAGACGCAGCGTTGGAAGGCCTCCCACAAGGCCGGCAGAGCCGACGACTTGTTGAGGGTCGCGGGAATTCGATGGATGCGAGACGTACAGGACCAGTCCTTGTGGCGACACTTAGGGGAGGCCTATTTCGACTGAAATGACGATGATGATGATATGTACAGAGGCCAGCACATCAACCTACTCCAATGTGTCAAATTTCTTTGATAGGTTTTCTAAACTTTATTCTAAACACAATAAGGTTCATGTTCAATTGTGAAACTTTGACAGTTTGGGGCAGGTGGATGTGCTAGAGTCTGTACTTTAAAATAATCTTACCTTTAAGTTTATTGAGCAAAAACGATTTCCCGGATCCCCACCTCGCGTACAGTCCGACAGTGATCGGGACCGACAGACTCGGTTCCGACAGCATATCAGCTAACGCAGCGCTATACAACTCATATCCTAACATATTTTCATTATCTTCATTCGTGTTCAGCTTTCGGGCACCGAAGATTTGTCCAAGTATTGTCTTGTTGTAACTCATATCAATATTGTACGGAGTTTCATTCAGCTTGTTCGGCTTATATAAAAGCTGACTGTTCTTCGGGTTGCGAAGGAGAATCTCCACGATTTGCTGCAAAATAAATGAAGATGTTGAGATCATCAACCGATGATTGTTATGTGTAATTAAGTGGATACGAACACAAGGAAAATATGTTGAACTGTGCATTCACGCATTAATAGGATATAGTGACGATAATCGACGAAGACGTGAACATGATTAAATAAGTTATTTACTCGTTTTATTTTCCTGTTTTCAAGCCAAGTTTTTGTAGCGGTCATAGAAAAAGTTCTGTTATCTTTTTAAAATTAATATTTTTAATTGCACTGTGATTGAGAAGGAACGTCTGGCATCATTTAGAAACTGGTTAATCTGAAGGCGTGGTTAAACAGTTATTTTTCTGTAAAATAGATCAAACTGTAAGAGTAGTCTAGTGCAACTTGAAAACTGAGAAATACTTTTCATTTGATTGTAATTTTACTGAAGACTCATGTCACGCAATCATTTCAAATGTGTACTTTTTTTGTTGCTAGAAAGGACTGATTTTTTCAGACATTCAAGGAATAATTAATAAATTTAAGACAGCATAGTTGTCAGGTGTTGGACGGAAGATTGGCAGAAGAAAAGTCAGTTCTAAGAAACAACTAAATATTACCTTAGACCGGGCTCTCATAGCGATGTGCAGAACCGTGTCGCCCCTAATATCAGCCACGTTGACGCGCGCCTTTCGCTCCAGCAGTAATTGTACCATTTCCGCGTGTCGAGAGCGCACCGCACGCATCAGTGGCGTGTCACCAGTCTGCAAATGATTGCGTAATTAATAAACATTATAATAAATACAAAACACTAAGGGCAAGACTCCACCAAAGCGGAGAAGAGAAGAGACGAGTCGTACAACCAATCAGCTTGCGTCTTTTTGACAGCTCAGTACTTAGTTTTAGCAGAACACAATATTCTTTTGGTTAATTACGAGACATCTCCTCTCGTCTTAGCTTTGATAGAGTCTAGCCCTTAGTGCCGATAATTGAATCGCCAGTTAAATTATGTCTAAGGAATAAAAATAGCGGTTTGACAGTTTCTGTATAGACAAAATGATAAACATTTTTATTTTCAAATATAATTTATCTGGCAATTGAAAAGTTTGCCCTTAGATTCAAAATGACTCTGTTGTGGAGGTCATAAAGGCGGACGCACAATATAAGCGACGGTTTTCTGTTGCATTTGGCTGAGCATAAGGTTACCGGGTTAGATCCCCGAGTCGGGCTAAAGCGTTATTGAAATTTGTTGTATCTGGAATTGCTCAGTAGCTGCTTGGAATTTGGATTTGTGACTAATTAATGGCGATAGGATTGCCCTCTATGAGAAGAGCCTTTAACATAACAGAATAGGATAGAATACTCTTTACCATTCACCATAAAAAACTGGCAAAATGTGGGTGTACTCAGGGTACACCTCAGCCAAACCTAACGAGGATCACAAATGTAACATAGTTAGGAAAAGGCCAACGATATTAAAACTATTTCCACTTTTAATACACCCACCTTTAGTAAGTAATAGAAAAGTGAAAACTATATGAATAAATTATGCCTTAGTATAGCACAAGCATCCGCAAGTCAACTTATATGAATCATAGTAGGTAACAAATTGTGCGTGGACAAATCAAGTTATATTAACTACGATGGGAATTTTTCTAGCTGTGTTTCCCGGCGACAACACTATGACGGTGCATATGTGGTTTAAATTGCATTATTAATTAACTAGCAGAAGTCCTGCGTAGTTCCGTAGGAATACAGGGATAAAAAGTAGCATATGTGTTAATCCAGGGTGTCAGCTAACTCCATACCAAATTTTATTTAAATCCATTCAGTAGTTTTTACGTGAAATAGTAACAAACATCCATCCATCCATCTATCCATACTCACAAACTTTCGCGTTTATAATATTAGTAGGATATTGCAGATAATTTATCTTCCACTACCTTTACTTAGTCGGTAGTATAAAGCTTAAAGTAGTGGTAGTGGAGCTCCTCAAGTTCCGAGTTGAGCTCACGATTTCTGACAAATGCTTGTAATGACTGATCTGGTCTCCACATATCTGTTTGGTTCTTTCCTCAAAAGACCATTTCAGACCCTTATCTCCATGATTCCTACATGATCTAAACAAGATAACGTGTGAACTTTAAAAGAGACTGTGACTTCTGAGTTTCTTTCGGTGTTTCTTCACATAGTAGTCAGATAGTGACACGAACCCCGACCTCACCTTTTAGTAAAAAAACAACGATATGTCTCTGTGTTAACATATTTAAAAAATATGATTTAAAGGAAGATCAGTGAAATGTGCAGAAAACTACTACTTTTTTCTAAGACAAACATTTTGAAATTTAGCGTTGGTTAACGACGTTGCGTTGCGCATGCGCAGCGTATACGTTCGGCCAACTCCTACGCAAGACAAACGCGACAAAAGAAACGTATTACATGTTTACTTACAACAGTGCTATGTTCGAGATCAGGATTTGAAGCCAGCAACAGTTTGAGGATAGAAACATGGCCTTTCTCAGTGGCCGTGTAGATTGGAGTCTTCTTCTCCTTGCCAGGAAGATCCACGTCAACATGTTTCTTCAATAAAGCTTCCACTATGTTCTTGTGGCCGCCTTTCACAGCGTGGATTAATGGCGTGTCTTTTGATTGATCCTAAAATAAGTAAATAAGTTTTAGTATTAAGTGACATTAAATGTTTGCAGATCCAGTGTTAACATCTATAAAGAGAGCTTTAAGCATCCCGGTGTTATATTAGCGTCGTCTGTTTATAAAAAAAAGAAAATTTAGAGTGATGGAAGAAGATACAGGCAAGAACTAAACAATACAGCTAAATAGATAGATCATTACCATAATTACATAACACGGTGAACTATTAATAAAATGATTAAGTGTGCCAGTGTATAAAATTACCTGCACGTTAATATAAGCGCCGGAGTTAATAAGAGCCAAAGCGATATCGTAGTATCCCTCTTTACATGCGATGGCTAGCGCGGTGTAGCCGTCCTTGTCTAACGCGTTCACGTTCGGCTTGTGCTCCAGAAGCATTTGGACGATCTCGAAGTGGTTTCCTGGAGATAGTGATAAGGTGAAAGTCAAGTTAGGTCGTGCTCAAACGAATTTTGAAAAAAGAAAAAAATTGAGAGAAAATAAGTTGGTGGTATTACAGAGGTTTTAATGTCCTAGGTCGTTAGCCAACCTTCACGGATATTAATAAATTACTGGCATGTTATAAGATAAACACTAGTTCATAAAAAGAATTGGAAAAGAGTAGAAATACAGGCGTTGGCTGACAGGCGGTATGCATGTTAAAATAAACAAATCAGTATGGGAATAAATCTATTTATTATTTTCTAAATACTGTTTTTCATGGCAAATGCGGTTCCTCAGAAACGTTAGGATCCTAGCACATACCAAGTCGTCATCGATGTAGATCAAGAGTTAGAATAATTGTTCAACACAACTCTTTGCATCTAGCGCAGGCGCAATGGTAACGCTTACGTTGCGTATCAACTTGAAGTGCTATTCTGTAAAAATCACCCCGTGAAAATGGAGGTGAAGTTAGCAAAGTAAGCTGTCATCCCATACAAATGCTTTGAATTGACAGTTCGCTTCACCTAACATCACAAGGTGATTTTTACGAAATAAACCGGTACTTTTTCGTGACTTACACATCATCTACGCACCGTCAATCAACGCTAGGTGCATACGTATTCATATTTCCAATTAATATAAATTTCGCTTCAACAAATGTAAACTTAATACCACTGTAAATTAAGACGATTTCAGAATGACTACTAAAGTCGTCAAAATTGTTGAAGTTGTAGCGCTGACTGAATTAACACATGGTTTTTACTTCAGAAAAAGTAACAAATTTTATCCAATGATATAGTTTTCAAACTACAAAAAATCTAAGTATTTAGTAACATTATGTTTTCTTCCACTTCGGCTTTCAGATTTTTCCGCAATTTTATGACATCAATGTTCCACTAGTGCCAAAATATGTGGTTAAGCATAATATATCATAATCAACAGGCAGTTACGCTTGAAATTAACAACCTGTTCGGTGCAAAGTTTGCCAAAGCTTGGATATAAATAATGGACAAATATTTCCGCCAGTCAGGACTATTTATGTTCATTTACACTTATTTATTAAATTGCCTGTTAAATGCAAGTTAACCCAATAAAAATATTAATAGCGGATATCTTTTAGCAGATCTTAACTTAACTTTCGTAAGTTAATAAGAAGGGGCAGAAGTGACTCTTCATATCGTCTAACATTTCTAACACCAAAAAAAATATATTCTAACACATGTGACATCTTCCAATTCGCACTGGGCCCGCGTGGTAGATTATGGCCCATACGCAAAATACGTGCTTTGACGTGGAGTTGCGGATACCAGCCCGGTATCTTTATCTTTTATCGTCTAACATTACTCAGTTTGTTTAATTCATTAATAAGTCTTGTCAGTCTAGTGGTAGCAATCGCAACTTAAGTCCTGAGCTCGATTCCCAGATCGCGCAATGTGTATTTGGATATGTCAGAAGTTTCTTAGTAAGTACCTCGCAACCCTGTGTCTGAATTTACGCCCGCTTGATGACAAACATCACGTGTGTGGTTACACTAGACTTAAACATATCTAGTGAAAGGGGTGTCTATTACAGGTGCACCTTTGCGTACCATTACCCTTCGTTGAAAACACAGGCGCGATTTATGTTTTACATGAAAAAAATTTAAGGCCAGAAAATATTCACTATTTTGAGCTAAGTTTCAATGTGAACTTTTTAGCTAGCTTACCATGTGTAGCCTGTAGCAACGGCGTCCAGCAATACATGCCCGCAGTATTAGCATCTGCGCCAGCTCGCAACAGCGCAGCGCACGCGGCGACGTCGCCTGCGCGCGCTGCCCATGTCAACGCAGACGTTGCGTACTTGTCGCAGGAGTTTGGTCGCGCGCCTGCGCTCAATAGTCGTTGAACTACGCCACTGTTTTTGCGGCCTGCCGCCCATACTAGAGAGCTAAAGAAAGTTTACTGTTTAGATTTTAAAGGTCTAAAAGCATTTACGGGTTTTTTGCAAGAAACACTTTATTAAAGTACAGTAGTTGTAGAAGAATACAGTAATTAATTAGGAGCAGCTTCTTAGCTGTATGATGTTTTAGGATATTTAGCTTAATCGAAAGCTGTATTAGCGTTTGTTAAAAAAAGGAAGGTATAAGTAATAATTATTTTTCAATGAGAAATAAAAAAAAAACAAATTTTCTAGAATGGAAAAGATTTCCACCTCGGCTTTATGCGATGCGATGCTTAATTAATATCACACTATCACGCACTGAGAATACCGGTAACTTTGTATATTATATTTACAAATGTTTTTAAAAATTTATACGCAAAGATACTTTTTTTTTGAGTACGTAAACCAATATATCGGGCTGGTAAAACACGGCATATTATTCTGCTCGTTTTTGTTATTTTTTAACTCGAATGTGATTTCAAATGACAGTAAATCAGAGTACCTCTCATTGTTAGGTAAAATATGCGATACCTTTGTAGGAATTAGACATGGAACTAACCGCAAACAGACATTCGTATGATTATTGTGTTAAACATAACAATCTTGTTCTGTATTACATACCTATTGGTTTTACGTGGTTATACGTATGGTAACAATATATTATGCATACCATACAAGCGTACATCTTTTGTAGTGTTCCGTATCAAATAAGATAAAAAAGAACTTGTACGTCCATCGCGGTGACTAAACCTTGGACATATATACTACTTTAAACAAACAAACAAATATTCAACTACGTCGCCTGAGTTGTTTTGATTTGGCAGATATTATATTTTTATGAATCTTTCCTTGATTTAGAACTGAGCACAAGAGAAATGCATTTTTCTCTATCTTAAACATAGACAAGCGGACCCGACACGCGTTCAAACACATATTCAAAATATCATCCAAATCGGTCCAGCAGTTTAAAGAGCTTAGGTGCCAAACACATGTAAAAAAGAGTTTTATATAAAAAGATAAAACTTACTTTATATTGTAGTTGCCATGTGCATGAACATCGGCTCCTTTTTCTAGCAGCAAAGCCACAATTTCCTCGTGTCCTTTATAAGACGCCCATAGCAACGGTGTCCACCCGCCCTGTTGGAGGAAAATTAAATATTTTAGCTTCGCATAACATTGCCTTAGTTAAGGGAAAACCGTAAACATTTCTTTATTAATATGTTTTATACCTAACTCAGTATTAAAAAGATCTTGTGTATTTATAAGGAAATTGTTGTATAAAATAAAATATGCTACAAAGTATTACGCAGCTCCAGATGGATTTAATAGAGTACAACCCACAGACTTCAAGAAATTTGTTCCTTATTGCAATTGACTGGATAGTAATTCTTATCTTGCATTACTTTGAAATCGATTCCATTTATTTGCATAGAAAACAAGTATGTATTTTCATTTGAGACAATCAGCATATAAGTCTGATGAATTGATGTAATCAATATATTTTATGTCCACATCGACGATTATCTATTCTTATTAACTTAGCAGCTGTCATTCTTGTCAGCTCCTAAATCAGAAGCCACACACATTCCCTAATAACGCAGTACTTGACCCCATTTTTATGTTTGGCCTCCAACTAAATATATTCACCTAAAACACTATCATAAACTATTTGCTTTGTCGCTTCAAAAACCTTTAATAATAAATTTCCATTTCCACTAATGTGGAATAAACAAAACAGTCCAGTTATGTAACTGCACACGTAAATCAACGATAGCACTCATGGATAGTTTGAATAACAAACAATATTCCAAAACAGATCTATCTATTAAATGCGAAATGACAGATCACTTTAAAGCTGATTTAAATCAGGCACGTCGTTTACAAAAACCTATATGAATATTTTACAAACTCTACAGATTTGAATACTATCTATTACGAAAACTGGACAAGGCATCAAATTGTTTATGAGGTATTGGTTCTGGCTGGACGAACACATTATATTTTAGCCAGATTTTAGAATGTGCTTGCATGTCAGTGACATCTTGGCAGAGATCCACGTCAAGTATAAATATACTAATTTTGAGTACGCAGTCCAGAATACATTTTGGTCATTGCTCTATTATAATTATTTAGGTTACATTGTGCATGTGCATTGGTGCATACTACAAAAAAAAATTATTCCGGAAACAATTCCGCATTGACGCCGTTTCAAATCCGTTTAACACTATTATAGAATAGTGTTCTTATTGTGTCTGTACCTTAAATTTTCAAAATAAATACTTTTATTATTATTTATTACTATCACTAAGAAGTCTAAGTCTAATCTAACCTAAACCGTATTTTTGTTTGCAGGAAGAAACGACTGAAAGTACAGGATCCGTTTCCATTTTATTACTAACTAGCTGCTCCGGCAAACTTCGTTGTGCCTTAGAGTCAATTTATTGCTGTTATCATTTTTTTTTTACATTAGATATACTTACATACGTTTAATAAGACGAAAACAAAGATCCAAAGCAATAATAACTACTACTACTTTTTATGTAGCGAGTTTCTACTGTGATATTATTTAAACATTTTGTGTTCGATAGAATTAAAATGACAACATGTATATATAACCTAACCTAACTGACCATACCTATCCTATAGCTAACCTAACTACCTAACCTAACTACCTTACTAAAATGCATTGATTTAAAAAATACTAAATTCATAATTTTAAACTGAACTATTGCCTCTGCGTTACATACAATTTATACCTGTAGTTTTCCCGGTCTACTTTAATTAAAGTCCGAACAGTAAAATAAGTTCTATTTACAAAGAATTATTAAAGTTCGTCTCTGTCGTCATTGTTAATTACGAAAATTGATTTCTGAAATATAAGACTTTTTTATGCTACATAAAACCACTAAGTTTAGTAACAAAATAAATTTCAGAACGTAGTTACGTACCTACGTTCTGAAATTTATTTTGTTACTTGTTTGGTAAGGTTGTCAATTTATACGTATAAATTGACAACCTTACCTTCCTAGGCTTAGATAATATACCTCTAGATCGAGCTACCGCGTGGCCGCACATGCGACAGCAATATAAAAGTTCAGTGTTGCTATTCCCTAAAAAAGTCCCAAAATACGACGTATTCAACGTGGTAATAAGAGTGTAGAAGTATCCATGTGTGAGAAAATATAATTTCACGTAAAATACCTACTTTCAATCTTACCTTGATTCTCACAAATAAAATACACTACTACCAGGTGAAGCTTGTTTTGATTTTTTCGCGTGTTATTTATCAAATATATTGAGGTATGGCTGACATCCAGTGTGACATTGACATTGCTGTATAATAACTATTGTCCTTTAGACAAAACCAACTTATTTTGAAAATATGTAATTTTTTGTTTATACTTAACATTTATTTATAAAATGAATTCTTACTTCCAAATATCTTTACAGCTTGGCAAAAAAGAGTAGAAAATAATGGAGGCGCCACTGTGCTCTTCGTATGGCAACCCGTAGCAACCGCATAGCGTACCAACCTAGTCTTGATACTTAGCTGTTTTTAGACAAATTAATCTAATTATGTATTATTATTATAAATCAGTAAGTAATCACACAACAAGTATAGACACAATAGAAAGACAATGACAGCGTGGACACCGGTGTCCTTTTGGGGTGTAATGAAACAATTGAACAAGGACGTGTTCTTGACACGCAACTGATTACTTACCTAAAAATAACAAATTGAGTAAATACTCCTGAGTTTACAACATTGTTTAGGAATTATAAGGAAAGAAAACATTACATTGTATAACATAATTTTTATATTTTATTCTAGTAAATCTTCCTCTAAATATTCTACCCCGAACACGGAGGCCGCAAACTCATCCGAGTCATGTTCAGGTTCAGAGGTGATGCTGCTATCATCTTCTAGATTTATTACTAATCACTCTATTTCCTCGTTCATAGTTATTTTTTTTTCTCCAGTAATCCTTTTCTATTTTTATTACATGTTAGCACGAGTTCTTCCAATCCTCCTCGGTAATAGCTTGGAATGCACGTTTAGCTGCTTCCTGTAAAGACGAAATATTTCATTTATTCCTAACAATATTAAAAGTAAAACATTTTTATCACATACTGTCAATAAGCCGGATGTAGAAAATACCCTTTTGTTTATCTCCTTCCAGCACGAACGATAACAGATTTCCCTGAATTAAATAATAGATTTAGACTATGGTCCGACAGTTTCTTTTACATTTCTAATGCAAACGCTAGAACAAATAATTCTCTCCCTTGATATCGCACTTAAAGTATCAATTTATCTCAGCGCGCTATACCAGAGTAATGCAGAAAAAATGTAAACATAACCTATGTGCTTGACATATTTTGTTTCAAATCTCTAGTTATTCCTTATGCAAGCAAATTAATACAGATTTGTATTCATCAATTAACACTTGATTCAACTAAAATCAACAAAACAAACTCTTACTTACCTGTCTTATCAGCGGTTCTTTGGTAAACATTGTGAAATTCAGAAAGAATAGTTGTGGCCTCATGTTCCGCCAGATATCGCCTGTACACCTTATAAATAACCTCCCTGCCAGCACTCCGAATGGTTTTATTCATTATTCTTCACTTTTTACCTTTATTAATCCACGTTTGGTGGTCGAAATTAAAATTTTACGAAATCGTGAACTTTGTTTACTAAGAGATGTCATTATTTTGGAAATGTTGCCAACAGACAAAAATTTAGTTCCGTTTCTACACTTTTTTGCCAAGCTGTAAGTACAGCTTGGCAAAAAAGAGTGTGGAATAAATGAGGTCGCTAGTATCGCGCATGTGGCCACCCTGAATACTACGACTTAACAGGTTTGATACTTGTTATTTTTAGTACCTATTTAATTCCAAAGCTTGGGGTTCTGTCTGTCGGATGCTACGCAAACACCATGAAAGGCTTCAATGTCCAGTATTAACACTATTAATAATGGGCAAATGTGTATAACAACATGTAAAAATGTATAGGAAGCAAAAGAAGTATGTAAGAGTCGTAGCATATGGCGCTCTGTAGTTTCTGCCTACCAGCGTGGGAAAGAGGCGTGAGATGTACCTTATCTTTGTAAGTTATAGTGGACACTGAAGCCTTGCACGAAAGTGGTGCATTAGATATCCACAGACAGATATAATCGTGCCCTCGAGAGCAGTCTAACCGTAAGGTTGTTAGGAATTAACGACAATAGATTGTTTACAGGGATAATGAAAGAACACGTTTTTTTAAGTTTTATTTTAATACCAATTTTATCAGACGAATTGAACACACTACCATCAAATATTCGATCCCGGAAAAGCTCACATGTTAGCTTAGCTAGAGCTTCCTGCAACTTCTGAAACACTAGTATTTTCTAATTCTGATTAATCACTGCTACTGTCATCTGTGAGATTTATTACTGTCATGATATTATTTTTCTATTTTCATTACAATATCATTGCTTGAATTTTTCCAATCTTAGTAATGTTTGCAAATGCTTGTTCAGCAGCCACCTTTAAAAACAAAAAATAATCATAAACAATGGTTATAACATAGCAACTTTAAATATGCACATATAAACTAGGCTACATACCTACCTTTACATCAATGGATCCAACATTGACTGAAGTAATTTAATGTTTTGCGATTCCCCATATTAATTCAATTGGATTCACGTCACAATGATAAGGTGGTAACTTTCTTCCGGCGACCTTTGAAATGTTTTCCCGGTGTTGAAAAAATATCTTATTTTTTACCTTTCTTAAACATTTTTCTTACTGCGTTGACAGATTTACCTAAAACAACAAAAAATACGGTACTTTATTATTAATTCCCTATTCTTTATCTTCAAGTATCAAATATGGGTATAGGAGGCTCTCCAAACTACAAAACATAACCTTAAATTTCCACTTTTGTAAACAAGACAAATAGTTACTTAAATCCGTATATCAACTGAACTACGCATTGAAAACATTTAGAAAAACTTATTTAATGAACAATGATTTAATTAGGGTAGATAAATACCTGTCCTAGCGGCAGTTCTTCGATAAACATTCCCGATATCGGACAAGACTTGTCTCGCTTCAGATTTGGCCAAACACCACAAAAAGACGAGGTAAATCACTGCTCTGATACAACTACGAATGGTTTTTATTAAGTTTTAATGGGTAATTTTGCAACGAAACTTAATAATTTTGTTAAATCTATGAAAAACGACGAGGATTTACGCACTTTTGACACATGATGTACTAGCAGTTGACAAATAAAACAATGTTGCCACAATCATCCATTTTTAGTTTCAACTGTCACCGCGTCAGACTCTTTTTTGCCAAGCTGTACCACGCGATTGCCTTCAAGAGTAAAACTTAATGATTGTCGAAAGGGCTCTGTTCGTTCGTAAGGGTTCGCCCACAAATTTGTGTGTTTAGCCACCATAGATTTATTTGATTATTATGCCTACCTTTTGAACATTAGGCCTGACAGTTAAGGGAAAAGATTTGAAACGTGTAGCAACACTGTAAGTAAGTATTACTAGGTTATGTGATATAAGAAATCAAGTTTATTTTAAGAAATCTTCCATATTTTGGTCTGAAAGCCATGACAATAAAAGCGCACAAATGTATAAATTCAATAATCATACAATAACACAAACAGTATTGAATACTTACGAATGAAAAGAGATTTTGTTATTGGCCTTTTCTGAGCGGCTTTTACAGCCTATTATACTGAATCCTCCCATCGTAGCGCATTCACCATACACTAAACACTTATCTAATGAAGTCTATTTCTCATTAAATGACTTAAACTCTTACAAAAATTGCAAAAACCATCCGAAAACTTAAATTAAATCGAGCATAATAATATACGTGACAGTGACAGCTCTTTGTTTGGCTAACTTTCAAAAGTTAGCCATGCAAAAATCCGGCACGCCGTAAGGGACAGAAGATACGATGCTTTGTCTCAATTTTCCTACGAACTTTGTATTATTGCGTCTCACTTCCACACTTGACACTGTAAATTGGGCTACGTCTAGAGGTATATAGTCTAAGTTCCTAGGTTTAGCTTAAGACTTGTCAATGTCAAATTGTCACCTGATAAAGAACTGGGAAGTTTGACTCCTGTCATGTCATCCAAGATGGCGCTGCGTTTGAAAAATGACAGAGAGAGACAACGAATATTCTTGATATTCTTTTTTCGAGGACTTTTCATGTTTTTTTATTACGCTATTCCAGACAAAGACAAATCCAAAAAGACCAAAATCATTCAAATTGATCCAGCCGATCTTGAGTTAGAAATGGTGTAACTAACACGACTTTCTTTTATATATATAGATATAATGCTACACTTTCGCTGAGTACCATCGGCTTTTTTTCATCCCGGAAAAAGGTGGTGTTGTGGAAGAGACCGCAGGAGGAAGCTGCGGCATTAAACTAGTTAAATACTTCAGTAAGATGCAAAATAAACATCTGTCAAAAAGAAGATCAATGACGTCAAATTCAGCCTTCAAAAAAAAAAGAAAAGAGCCCAACTAATTGCACCGTGCTTTGTGTCCATATATGAATCATTTTGGAAATGTGCCATGATGTTTAAAAACATGTCACAATGCAGACGCTGTTAAATATATGGAACATCTGTTCGACATAGATTTCACGAAAAATTGTGTTAACGTTCGTTAACTTAGCTTTTAGTTATCAATATTTCATCTCAACAATCAGTTTTCCTCTGATCTTAATCATTTTCTAAGAGTTCTTTCATCTTGAATTTCCAAACTTTTAAGAATCATTATTGTCTATAATATTTTCAAATTGCTTTCTTTAAATAGGCTAAGTCCCAAAGATTTGAGGTTAGTGGCGTCTTCTTTGCAGAATATCGTAAAGTGGTATTACCATAATTTACGATTCACGAGAGTAATAGAATCGTAACTCTGAACTAAGAATAATAAGGAAAACAGTATCAGCTTAATATTCACTAAATGCATTTGTGCAGAAAATAGATCAGTATTACTCATTGATAATGTTAGGTCATTGACAGGTTTTCTTGTTCGTGCCGTTATCCAACCGTATTGGCAGGCATACGGATGGCCAATTCCTTTATTGATGATACTTATAGGGCGACTTTGTAGGATGAGAGTCATGCGAAGAGACTGGCTGCGCAAATATTCCATGTTACACTGTCATCAGTGTTCACCCCTTACGGAACTACTCAAACTGTTGCCCTCAAAAAACATGCCTAAAGGGCTTATTACACTATTCAATTTGTAGGATCCTAACAAGGAACAGTTAGGAAACAACCAAGTGATCGGAACCTCCGATTTACTCTAAATCGTATCCAATCTGTTCTAACTGCCATTACCTACATCTACCAATTTCCTAAGTTTCCAACAAATTGAATAGTGTAATAAGCCGTTAAGACGGTTAGTATGTAAATACTCACCACCATGACGATCCGATTTTGGTTACCTGTTATCCAATAAGGGCTATATTCCTTCCTTACTTTCCAAAACGTCCTTATAGCAGATAAACAAATATACATATAATAATACCGTATCGTACCTACTTCCACAACCAACTGACGTGCCTATAGGGTTTTACCTGTTGGTGACAAGCAGTACAAGGCTCTTCCTACCGCTTTAGATGGAACTTTTCAACTTACAAGAAGCTTTTTCAATACCTACATCAAGTATTATAGAATAGGAGGAGCTTGTGGCTAAATTATAACAGCCGCATGGGTCGATCGAAGGTTAAGCTACGCTTGACGAGGTCGGTCCGTGGATGGGTGACCATTTATTACATACCAAGACTCCTCCGTGCCTCGGAAAGCACGTTAAGCCGTTGGTCCCGGCTGTCATTTGTAGATCTTTGACAGTCGTTACTTGTAGTCAGAAGCCCGAAAGTCTGACAACCAGTTTAACCAAGGGGTATCATGTTACCCAGTTACTGGGTTGTGGAGGTCAGACAGGCAGTCGCTCCATGTAAAACACTGGTATTCAGCTGCATCCGGTTAAACTGGAAGCCGACCCCAACATAGTTGGGAAAAGGCTAGGCAGATGATGATGACATCAAGTATTATAGAATACTTACACAATCCCTTGAGTCAACTCGTGCGCCAGCATCCAGCAGCTCTTTAGCTATTGAAAGATGGCCACCTCGGGCCGCAAACGCAAGCGGGGTCCAGCCATCTGCGTCTGCGGCACCGGCATCTGCGCCGGACGCCAGTAGCATCCGCACCGCCGCCACTCGTCCGTTCTCGCTTGCAAGCATGAGGGCTGTTGTGCCGTTCTGTTAAAAAAGTTAAAAGTGAATATCATGTTTCGACAGATCACTTGCGTCAATTTTTAAGGTTGAATTCTTTTAATTATTAACGCATTTATCGAGTTGTATGTTCAGTTTGTTTCTTGAAAAATAACAAGACGTTGTTACATCATAGCATTCCTTAAAGGCAGAAGTGTAGGTACCAAAAAGTTCACCCACGCTTATTTTATTTTTAAGTAACTGTATTCCATTTACAAAAACATTAGATGGAACTTAAAAAAAGCTTATTTTTAATGCACACTTTGTAACGAAAGTACGATTAACCATGTTACAATCACGATAGACGCCGAATGAATTATAATTGATTTTCGCAGCAGCGGTCACATACAAGAATAGAATACTCACACCATAAAAACTACTACAACAACAACTACTACTATTTTATCAGAATAGAATAGAATGCTCTTTATTGTACACCATAAAACTTACAAATTATAACTTTAAGGGGTGTTACAATAGGCGGCCTTATCGTTAAAAGCGATCTCTTACAGACAACCTTTGGATGGACTTAACAATTTATTTTAAGAATTTATGTCGATTTCATTTACCTACTAACATTATTTTTTTTGGGTTGAAAATTAAAGTATCAATGATAAAAACCTCAAAGAAGCAGGGATAAACAATACATGGACAAGTCCTTCATTTCACTTTTATTCTTCTAAATTTACAATAAACAAAAGAATAAAAATTGTTTTCACTTATCTTTAAAATAAAATGTTGTGCATTCCTGCTTCTACAAGCCTCTCTTTTCTAATGCTATTAATAAATGGAATATAGGTATATAAGAAAGAAGAAAAAGAAGAAGAAGAAAGAAGAAAAAGAAGAAGAAAGGAGAAAAAGAAGAAGAAAGAAAGAAATGAAGTATGTAAGAATCGTAGCATATGGCGCTGTGTAGTTTCTGCCTACCCCCATGGGAAAAAGGCGTGAGTTTATGTATGTATGTATGTGTATAGGTATATACATTTAACGGCAAAGAAATCAATTTCATAACAAACTTTATTTAAAAAACGTAATCACAAAATTTCTACTATTGTGGAAACCAGCGGAAGGTTTTTATTATTTTATTATGGATAAACAAGACATCATAATTTGTTCCTAGACTATGCTAACTCATGGGCATTGATTAGCAATTGTACTATAACCTTGTAAAGAAACAATTCTTGTAATCCAATAATGGGGTAAATTCCTCTCAAAACATATTTTTTTGTATCCTAGTGACTCAGCTAATTGCGCATAATTTAGTTAAGTAGAGATAAGATTAAATGCGCTGGTACATTTCCCACTAATTTAATGACCCATAAGTGGAATGCATAATCCTTTTAAAATTCCAGTCTAGGGAATATCTAAGACCAGAGTTGTTTTTCCTCTTGAATGTTAATTTGTTAGAGATCATGTAACTCGATACCTTTTACCAAGAAAATTAATAGATTTAGGTAATGTTTTAATATAAAAGGTGATATAATCAACTAATCACGCACATATAGGTTTCATAACAATCGGTTAGTTAGTTAGTTATGACAGAAAAACTTTCGCATTTGCATTATATTTTTCTTGTATGCACCAAATTTAGACAAAAGTCTATAGCATTCCAAAATCGGCCTCCTGCGAATGAATCAACTGAGCGTGTTTGGGCAAATGTTATGATTCATTATTATATGTAGTTTCACTATTCATTTCTAAAAATCCAAAACTTGGAAAATATTACACAATCATCACGGTTCATGGCGATTTGATTTTGAAATACGTAGTAGTAAGTAGGTTGATTATATTTCTTGGTTTGTTTTTTAGGGACAACTTGTAAAGTCTTTAACATTTCTGTTTGTCGGACAACATATAGTAGTATTTTGCAGTAGAGACGACCGTATAAAGAGCGCTTCAGACATGAAAGGTAAATTTCACGCAGAGCGATTCCCTTAGAAAAAGGAACCTCGTGTACAAATAAACGAGATTTGTCTAGCGAGGATATTATACATAGAGAATGGAGTATGTCGAAAATTAATTAACGTCCGACTTCCTCAGTTAGAATAGTTTTATCGCTCTTTGAACAAGGTGCTTAACTGTAAGTACACATTTCATTATTTCATTGCATGTTTCTTCATGATATCCACATGCATATCCTACGTCTGGTGAGATTGGATCAGGCCAGAATATGCGGTAAGCATCGCATTTTTTCAAATGAAAAGATAGGTGAATTTTCGACCGTTTACTCCGCCGTCATTTCCTTCCCTAAATGTTAATAAAAGAGAATGTATTTAATGGAATATTTAAGCCATTCTCAGATTCTGGTACTTTAGCAGATATTGTAATGCTAAATTGTGTTACTTGCCTCATCTTTGTCGTCGATGCAAACATTCTTGTTGTTGGCGATGTACTGCTGTAGTTCTGCCAGGTTGTCGCTGGTGACGAGCTGCGAGAGCGTCCTGAAGCAAGCCAGTGATACCATGGACTCGCTGCGGTGCAGGCTCTGAATAAGAAAAATAACAGAGTAAAGCACGCATGTTTATAACACTTACAAATAGGTCTAATATACTCATAAATACTCATAATCGACGCAATTTTTTTTGTCTGTCAGATTAAATACGGATTCTTTAGCATTCCGTAATTTGGAACTGATGCCATTCTTAATTTCTTTTAGACTTGTAGACGCATTGTTGTTTACCGAAGTTAAAAACAAAACTACAATACTACCACTTTTATTAGTACAATAATTATAAAGTTCTCCATAATTAATTAAAAATAAATTATATCTTGGTAAGAAAATGTCAACACTGGTCTACAATAGTCATCAAATTTGTATACTACTTACAACAATCAGATTAGGACGAAAACAATATAAAATTTAATACAACAAATCAATAAGGATATTTGAATTTGTGCGGAACCTAAAATGCAACTGATTCAAGCTCTCACTTATGAGATCTTTTTCAATAGATTAAAGAAAGTGACAGGCAAAAAAACCGGTCGTATGATGAGACCCACTTAGACCTCTATGCTTCAATTGGGCACAATTTAAATTTCTCAGTAAGTATTGCACAAATGAATAAAATGGATTCATTTCACAGAAACACTAGCAATCTAGAAAGGATTAAGATCACACAAAGAGGATTAAAAATTGGTTATTTACTGACAGACAGGCTTCACAATACCGATAAAAAATACTATTATGTATAGAAGTAACATTTAAAAACATTCGATTACGCGCAAGTAAGTCATAAAAGCCAGCAAAAAATATAATACCTCGCTTTGATGTGATTTAGTAAAACGTAACATTGTTGTATTGATAAACATGAACTTTATAAAACACTTGGAAACTTGTAAAATTTCCAATCGTGATGAACAATATTCTTCGGAAAACACACAAGAACAAGTAAGCGTTAAAACGATTTAGTTCGCGACTTATAATGAACACAATTTATAGATATAGTGATAACGTTTGATATCACAAGGTAGCCTAATATAATAAATAAACCGCGTATTTACACACTCTGTTATTATAGTCAACCACTTATGCAAAATCAGACGAAGTAGTTATTTCATGGAAATTGATAATGATAAGCGACAATAATATGTGAGTATTAATTTGTAAGTGTAATTAACTAGCACCACAACAATAATAATAATTTTCTGGAAAGGCTACTAGGTTTTGATTGCGAGCATATTTTTTTTACCATGTAGGTATGTTTACAGCATCAAATTAAATTAGCTGGCTAAATTAAACAGTTGTGGTGGGTATCATTAAGTAAAAATGTGACAAATCGAATAATTATTATATTTTTGTTATTATTTACGGATTATTTTATTTTAAATTGTAATTAGATATCAATACTAATCATATTTGTGAAGATTGCAAAAAATGTACCTAATAAATAATGTAATGTATTATCTCACAGTAGGTACTCGTGGTGGCTAACTCCGTAGTAACTTAAGGCTTTGAGGTCTAAAAAACATCATTGCTTTGCGTATCATTATTGCGGCAACTAATTTAATTTGACCCTGTACACTGTTTTTAAAAGAACATATTTATTAGGCATTCAGGATTTTTAAACTGATATCATTTATGGTGTTACAGTTAAGATTACATATCATTGGGTACCAAACAATTTGGATAAAATTATAGGTATAGTAATTTTGAAGTAAAGAACAACACAAACAGAATAAAGGAATCTCGCAAATTCCAAAATAATGCTGGATACGCTTCAATTGGTAAACTTTAGGAAACAATGCTCCACTGTTATGAAAAGTGATGAATGGTTTCACAGGGGGCTTATGCACTAACAACTATGTATATGAATTGAAATTCAATAAAATGCCGACATACACGATCAACAGAAATTATTCTTTAACTGAATTATGAGTGGCATGCATGTAATATGGCAAAAAACAAAAGCGTACACACCATTCACGCATTACTTCGCGAAATATCACTTTAAACATTATGTAGGTAAACAAAGTTTAGTAACAAAAACAGTAATTATGATCACAACACTTGTACTTGTTATCATTGGGCAGACCGTGTTAGAATGTCTCCGAAGTGCGAAAGCAGGAAACGCAAAGCCGTGGCTGAACCGCCGGTGCTGTTCCCCAGGAGGAGCGGTGACAGTGAACTTCGGCACGTTCAGGTGCGCGCTTGCCGAGTGCGGCCCGTCGTGGTGCTCACTTGGCCCCAGCTGCAGGTGCAGGAACGACGGCCTCCGGGACTTGTGCGGCTTAGGAGGCGCCAGCATAGACCCTGCAATGCTGTTGCTTTTGGCGCGAGGCGGCGGCGTCCGCATCACATCTTCATTCGACATCGCGTCGGATCTTTCTGATTCCGTAACGCTCTGCTCCGTGTCCGAGGATGTCGGAGATTCCAAGACCATCTCGAGCGATGGAGTGGTAGAGGGCGGCCTCGCCACATTTTTCTGTTTGTGTATGTTCGCAATGAGACATCGAATGTGTACGAATTCATTGTCACCACTCGTAGACGCGTCGGGCAGTTGCGGGTGGAGTGACATGTCGTGTCGTCTCCCCGCATAATAAGACGCGCGAACCGGTCGGCTCCTGTGAGAGATTTGTGAATGTGGTGATCGAGCCGCACTATGACCATCGTTACGCGTCTCGTGTTGGGCGGTTACTATTTAGAGCGCGCCGCGGCGTGGAGTTGGGCGGGCGGAGGGCGGCTATGAATGAACTTGTCTGTCAGTGCGGCAGACATACGAAAAAAGTTATACACAAATCTCAATAGCTGCTCTGCACCAAAATAATCATGTTTCGGGATATGATTCTAAATAAAATAATCGTTAATATAATCCAAATTTTCCTTACATTTTCAGACAACGCAAGACCTATTTTCATAGGTCATTTTCTTTAATACTTATAGTTTGAGTTTGTAACAAAATTTAAACCTATTAAATCTTTTCCGTTTCACCACGGCGCGGCGCGTCGCATTTGTTAGATATATTTTGCAAAGTTACCTATAATATATAATCCTTAAAAAAAATCGGAGCGGCATTTACTAAGTGCTCATTCAAGTATGTGTCTTAATTAATTTACAATATGAGTGACGGGCATATACCGTTTGTTACGATCATATTAAAGATTGCGAGTTTTTTGTTGGTAGAAACATTAGGTCTGTGGGATGGTTTGAAGTTTGACAGCTCCACGTGAGAGGTACCAGCAAACAAAGATACCAAAATATACTGTAAAAGTTTGTTCTCTCAAACTACTCACCTCAAACTAAAGTATTATAAATTACAGAAACTTTTAAAACACAACAATCCTTTTAATTCATAGTTCAATCGAACATAAAATATATTTTAAAGAAAACGCATAGGCTAAAAGCTCGCTTCATACTTCAAATTGTATTGAAAACTTAGTATACAAGCTAACGTTATTGAACCCATATAAAATCAATTAGCACCTACGTCGCGATTGCAATTAAATCTAAAATTAGAAACGGGAGAGACTAGGGGGCACTGTGGCGAAAGAGTTGACCGGTGAGATAGACAAAGCCACCGGAGGCTATATGCGACGCCGCATGTAAAAACTGCGGAGGATCAGAAGAATACATACAAGCGAGTACGTGCTATATGAGCGCAGAGAGATGCGCTTGAAGATCGCGGAGGCAGATCGGTGCGCGGCGCGCTCTGGGGGCAGCATGTTGCGGACTGTGCGGACTGTGCCGGTCTCAGCGTCTACAAGCCACAGCCACGGTGCTCTCCCCGCCGCCAGCCATACTCATTATGTGAACCATTCTTCATATTTAACATGAATTATTATTAAGTACTCATAACCATGAACTTGAGCTTGAGCTGCCGCCCGCACCGACCACCTCACTTGTTTGTTTTTATTGCAGTTTATGTAGATATAAACATTAGAGTTAGCTTCGTCGTTAATTGCAAGTAATTAATAATCGTTGAGTCAAACTAATAAACTAATTTAGGGTTTACATAAATCCAATGAATTTTAGACGGCACTCCGATATTGACGTCAATGACGTATTATCAAACCTGCTAATTTCTTCACACATTATTTATAATTTAATGCTTCTATAAGTGTTTGCAAAACACTTCCTGAAAAAGGGGTCTTGCTTGTCATACGGACGGAAGGAAAACGAGAAGATAAAGGTTCCGTTTTTTTTGGAGGCACCTGAAAAGGGTCAAGACTAGTCAAGAGCAAGTTGGACTGATCCATCGACGGTTTCATAAGGTGCACATGTCAGGCAGGATACCGGACTGCCACTAAATAATTAGACCCGAAGTTCTATAAAACATTGAATTGGCATATACACCGCTAAGGTTGAAAGACACTCTTTACAGCTTCCACTTGACAATTTATGAATATGGTCACAACACTTGAACTTGCTCACAACATTCGAAAAAACAGATGTCTTTTGAATAGCATTTCAAATGAAGATTCAGAAATTTGACAAGGTTTTTGACTTACAATTGCCGATATAATCGACAATGGTATATAGATTGTACAATGGACGAAAAATGAAACTCCCACTGATCCCATCAACAAACAGTTCCATTGGCACCATTTTGGTACGGAACTACGGATTTTCGAATAACACCATAACAAGTTCGTCATTACACACATACATACATAAACTCGCGCCTTTTTCCCATGGGGTAAATATCACTATTATAAGTAGAGAGATAGTCGAGATATCGTTGATCGATAATCAAAGACAAGAAGTTAATTCTTTAGTACAACTTTTGGCGGGTAATGACCCCGAAAAGTTTTATTGTTAGCATGTTGCCTATTAATTAGCGCTCCATCTATCTATTCTAGGTACTGCTTACAAAATTTCTGATAAAGTGCCTAGATTATAATTTCGATCTGTATGTAGTTACTAAGTAGTCCCTGCATGTGTCAAGTGTTACATAAGAAGAAGGAAGAAACCCTCCTCGTACAACGTAGGTACTCACGTCATACTCGTGGTGATAAAATTGGACTTCACACGCCTAGATAGTAGCTACTAAAACTTATCATAACCGGTCTGGGATCCACTCGGACATGCATTACGTACAGTAAACAAGAATAGTGTACCGAGGTTAAGATCCGCACTCTAAGTAGAGTAAAAAGATTAACGGGGTTACAGGATGCCATGCAGTCAAGCGCCATCACAGCGCCTGCGCCGCGTCCGCTCGGCTGGAACCGCTCACTTCATTTTTTATCTCATACAAATCATATAGGAGATAAATGATTGAAAAACACGAGTAAAAACATTAAATACCTGTCCGTAAGCTCGTATAAAAGATGCTGCGCGAAACATCTTGATGAACGAACATTAAAATCATACAAGTTAACGGATTATAATAATTCTCTTAACCACCAGTGAACTTTGAAACGTAATTTTATACTATATCGTCCCAGTTCATTACACAAAACACACTGCAAGGACTTCAGCTTCTGGTCATACTTATACCCTTTAATGTTTTGCTAGAGCTTAACATCAAAGTTAATATTGGATTACAGGCGATTGTTCTCTAAACATGAGATTAATATGATAACGGGAAAAATACGAATGTTATGCCACAATTTGTACAGGGTCATAAATACGGAGCGATAAGGTAGATTACTGGATTTGGTAATTCTATGGTTACATAGGAATTATTGCGCACTTGAGATTTTTATGTCATTAAAGTAATTGCCCTGATGTCATGCAAATCTAAAAGTTATTATCCAAACACATTAAGAAGCTATAAACGTAGGTAAGTTAACTACGTGAGATATTAAATCAACGGAAATATTAGCCCATCAATAGTTAAAGCTATAGTTTCGCCGGCATTTTATTGACGTAGTGTACGTGGTTTTAAGCTTCTTTGCGCAACGTATCAACGTTCAGGCTCAGGGTACTTATGTAAAGAAAACAGCGTGACAATGCATACATACCATTCAGGAAATGGAAAATGAATTTAATGTGTCGGTATTCGGGAGCAGGCTTTCAACGATCCATCAATTATACATACATAATATGTGGAATGAGCACGCGATATGCGAGTCCGCGACGTTGCCAAAGCAACCAGTCCATATAAACGAAAGCTGACCCTAAGGCTGCTTGTCATCGCTAGCTATTTGCGTCTATTACTTTGTCTAATTTAGGAGCTTGAGGCTAAATAATCACTGCTTCACGGGTCGATCAAAGGTTAAGGCTAGGCTTGACGAGGTTGGCCCGTGGATGGGTGACCATTAATTACATATCAAGACTCCTCTGTGCCTCGGAAAGCACGTAAAGCCGTTGGTCCCGGCTGTCATTTGTAGATCTATGACAGTTACAGTTACAGATATAGGCAGAAGCTCGAAAATCTGATAACCATGGGGTATCGTCATATCGTGTTACCCATATGACGATACCCCATGGTTATACTGGTTGTCAGATTTGTTGGCAGTATAATAGTAGGTACTTTTACTCTAGGTGCATCGTCCTCACATATAATCTTATTGATGTATACAAAATATTGTAAAATCGATTTTAAAAGAGTAAGTATGGAGTTTCTCCATACAAATCTACTTTTTGGAAGGGGCAACTAGAATAATTTTTTAAAGTTAATTTTTGTTCGACGTTCTAAAGTGCCTTATAGGGGCCTAATTAAAATAAATGGTTTGACTTTGACTTTGACCAGTAACTGGGTTGTAGGCAGTCGCTCCATGTAAAACACTGGTGTTCAGCTGCATCGTTAAACTGAAAAAAGGCAAGACAGATGATGATGAATTTGTCTAATTTGCAAGTTATGTATAAGTGGATATTAAGTAAAGACGTAAATAACACGACTTGTTATTAGATCTAAGTGGAGCTATACGCAGTGACAGGTTGTTAGCCTATTGCCCACAGGGATCTCGGTAACCTGTTCCTCTTAGTTGACTAGTAATTTGCGAAAAATGAATAAACAACACATGAGCTTGCTGGAAGGAAATTTTAAACGAGGAAAATTTACTTAAATTATATTAAGCTCTTAAGGCATAGCTCCTCATAACGGTGAGCTTTTAATAGTAAGAACAGGAAATGAAAAATCGACTATTTAGGGCAAACCAGTAGAAACTCAAATTATATTGATTGTACAAAAGACACACAAACCCAGTAATCAGGGTGTTTTTATTAAATAACCACCACTTAAATGAAACTAGATATTTTAATGACCTGCGACTAACGCCATCTATCGATTAACTAACATGGACAATGAAAAATGAAAAATGGTAGGTATACTTCAATTTTAAAAGGTGTATGTAGCGTATTACCGACTAAATTATTCTGTACCGTTTTAAAATACCTATGTACTTACTTATTATATACCTATTTACTTATCATTAGCAAAGGAAACTGGTATTATTAAATAAAAAATCATACATTTATAACGTCATGTCATATCAAATGACTTGTACATTTATTTATTTAAGCGCGAAGCCAGTAGCAGAAAATGTATTGGATAAAAGACGGAAGAAAAGCTAAATTTCAATGCATTTTACTCCACTTCCATTTTGTGAGGGCAAGGCCAGAAGCGCGGAGGTAACTCTACGTTATTCGTGATGCAAAGTGTGTTTAGAAAATTATTTTCATTTGATTTCTTACAATACTGCTGTACTGCGGTTTATAATTCCTGTTGAAAAATGAGCCCTAGAGAAAAGCGACTCTAGTACGTTATTACATTAAATAAATAATAAAACATTTTTTCTCAAAACAATTCAAAAAATGCAAACAATATTTCACAGATAAAAGTAAGCTTACAATTTCTGGTTGTGTATCGCTGGTGCCTAAGGTAAGTAAGTCAGCCGAACAATTTTCATTAAAAACTACGCTTCCAATGTACGAAGCAATTTGTTTTTGTTTTATTTTTTTATAATTTTAAGCTTTTCTGTTTTATGAAATACTAGCAGACATCTCGCGGTTTCACCCGCGTAGTTCCCGGTCCCGTGAAGTAGGTCCCGTTAAAAAAAAGTAGCCTATGTCACCCGGGGATAGTGTAGCTTCACAACGGTCGAAGAGATTTAAAATACTATAGAACAGGCATGTCAAGGAAATGTCATAGAAAAACTTTGATCCCATATCTCAGTAACGCCATTTAGAATAATATATGAATATTGGAGCGGCAGCGGAGCGTACTAAAAAAAACTCGTAGACTTGTGTCCAAGCAGGACACAAGTTTCGGACGAAACTTTTGATCGTGATGTCCGGTCTATAGGTATTGAACGTCTTTGACAACGGTGAAAGAATTTTTCAAATTGGTCCAGCAGTTTCGGAGCCTATTCAATGCAAACAAACAATCAAATATTTCCTCTTTATATATTAGTATAGATATAGAAAACCTGCAAACTACCTATTTGAAATAAAACTTTTGTTTAGGTGTTGCATAATAGAGGCAATATCTCAACTTTATATTCTTTGAACGACCTAGAAATTGTGTTAGGTCGTTGGGAAAACGTTAATATACGAGTTCCATTCAAATGTTTAACTTCTAAACTAAAAATAAACACGAACAAACAAAGGTAACTGGTAAGTTATACATACGTGTACACGAATAGAGGCAACGGCCACAGGCTACATAAAGAACCTATAAAAACATCGCCACCGACTGGTAATAGAACAGGGTGTTCAGATAATATTACCTACACATACCTACTAAGACTTAAATATCACTTGTCGTTTTTCTACTCATATGATATTATTATTTAGCTTTGGTCGTGTTTGGCCACCTAAAATGCGCCTACAAGAGACAATGCGCACTTTACACTGAATTAAGTAAACGAAAAAAGTAAAAAAAAACAAATTAACAGAAATCTCCATAACCTTTTATCCTAGTGTTTTCGTTGGCAACAAATTCCACAGCAGCACTTTCTTCCGTTCATTTACAAATTTTCGGTAAAGAAAATATTTTTCTGTACCAACGTACAGAAAAATATTTTCTTTTTTACTGTTTCTCAATCATTTTCACTTCAATTTATAGTTTAATAAAGAAATATGGTACCAAACACGACTTTCGCGTATTCCAATCTGACTGAGACCGAATGTTTTTTGCTGTTTATTTATTTATTATTTCAAGCATACAAATGTACAGAGGCGGACTTAATGCCATAGACATTTTCAGTCAACCTGTAGTTTCAGTAAGCTGAACGAAAGCTATTAACCATTCAAGTTTGTCATGCTAGTAACTGGACACCCTGTGTAAGCGTTCGTTATCCTGTGCAAAATAAGAATAGATGAAACCGTACGGCAGACGTCTTGCAAAGTCGCAAATGAGAAAATAAAACGTTCGAAAAATCCGATGCAGCTTTTTCTAAGAAGGGCCACGCAACATGATGAACCCACGTTTTTAAAGGCTATATTTGCCCATGAAAGTAAGTCATTATGTAAGCGATAATGTTATTTATATCCAATGGCGTAAGATGTGTTTTTTTTTTACTTGGGTAATTTCGGGAGATTCTATGTTTAAATAAAATAAAGAACAAATGAAGTCGTTGTAAGTTTCAAATAATCATTTTCGAAATCAAGAGGGATTTTAAAATATGTTTTACATAAAACAGCGACAAAGTTTGTTCCAAGATATTTTTAGGATCGAAATGTTATCAGATGAGCTACCCATTAATAATTGTTGACTTTGTTATATAAGCATTTTATTACTTCGATATACTCGTACATAATATGAAGTTATAATTAAACAAGTAAAGTGTATAAATGCACCATAAAATAAGATGGGAGATAACACCTGAAACAATACGAATTATAATAGCACTGCTTAGATAAAATCCTTCATCCCCTGCCAGATTGTAAAAGCGAACGCAAGTTGCTGCTAATCGTGAGGTCTCGGGTTTGTTTCCCGGGTCGGGCAAATAGTTAAGTATTGGGATTTTATATCTATAAATTTTCAGCGCAGTCTCGTCCGATTGGTAGCATTAGGCTCGTCCCTATTACATCGGACTTAACATAGCTTGTGAAATGCAGATGTTATAGGTACAAACGCCAGCACATCAAATTACCCCAAACTGTTAAATTTCTGTCCCAATTGAACATAAACCATGTTCTGTTTGTTAAAAAAATATCCAAGACATATGACGATAATTTATAAATCCTACTGTAAGGTAGGTAGTGGGCGTTTTGGGGAGAGTTCCGTGTAATTTTAGACGTTTTAGTGAAAGGGCTGCTTCTCAGCCAAATGCTGAGATGAAAGCGTCAATTTTATATATTTTTTGGTGTTATTCTTAGACGAAATAATTTTATTCATTAGCTAGTCAGAAAATGTGTAGTGGATACACAAAAAATTGGAGCCACTTTAAATGATAGGACACATTAGTGCCATGGGTGATGGGCATTGTAGACATTTAATAACGAGCACTTAGGCAAATTGGATATTATTATATCATGAAGAGAAACTTATAGCACTTTTATGATAGCTGAAGTGACAGCACGACAGTAAGTTTGATTAACGATTACAATGTTTATTGAAACAACAACAGGTGGTGTGCTAAAATAAATGTGGTTTTAATTTAAGGGCGGGTTGCACAAACGTATGGGCAATATTATGGACGACTATAGAGCTGCTTATTTTGTGTATTTTTTAAAATTATAATATGCGTTTATCACTTGCACTAACGTGTGGACAATATTATGGACGACTATAGAGCTGCTTATTTTGTGTATTTTTTAAAATTATAATATGCGTTGATCGCTTTCACTAACGTGTGGACAATGTTATGGACGACTATAGAGCTGCTTATTTTGTGTATTTTTTAAAATTATAATATGCGTTTATCACTTGCACTAACGCGTGGACAATATTATGGACGACTATAGAGCTGCTTATTTTGCGTATTTTTTAAAATTATAATATGCGTTTATCACCCTAAAAAAGTAAGTTTGTAATCCAATTTCTATGTAACATTTTTATTTAAATGGTATGGAGGACTTACAGCTAAAACAAACCAGGTAACAACAGTAAGTTAGACTGACAACCAATAACATGTCCTCACTTATAATAAAGGACAGGAAATTAAATTTACATGGTTTCAACTCTGAGCCGTTGACTTTTACGAAACACTGATTTATTGCCATCGTTATGTATGACACGGTTTTGTGTATTTTTTCTATCGCTATGTCGTATGTTCAATTCTGATTTAAAATATATCTATTTTTGTGCAACTTCTACCTTTCTCACTAGATCTACCGCAGTTTAAAAATTAAAATGACTGCAACTTCTCCATAGCTTGTTACCCATTCGCGTTAATTAAAAACGCTGAGTTCGTGACAGCCAGTGTAACCTTCAGATTATCCATTATTTTTTTTAAAGATTAAGTTTTTTCTTCACTTCGCAATGATTGGATGACTTTTATCAAAAGAAAATATAAGTTTGAAAATTTCCTATACATACAAAATCAGTCAACGACATTATTTGTACAGCAAGATAATGTTTAGTATAAAAGTATTTCTTATTTTATTTAAGACTGAGTTTAAAATAAAATAAAATCATTTTATTTCGAACAACTGCAGGATCCATAAAATTGTTAGTAACAGGTATACCTACACTTAAAAACTACTGTTAGCAACTTAAACTACAGACGAGTTAATAAGAAGACCGCCCTTGCCCAAGTTCCCTGTTCTGGTTGATACCAGAACAAAGAACTCGAACTAGGGTATAAGTCTTCTCACAAACTGCCTTATAAATATAGAGGAAGTATCGGCCGCCACAGCCTTCAGGATACTATTGTGACTGCCTCTTATTCTTCTCAGGAGCGAGGCCGTTTTCTTGCGGATAATGGCAAGAAACCCATCAGTGTGGGATACCGTGAACATTCCTGAGGCATTTAAATACTACTTCCTATTTTAGGCTGAAGCAAAAACTGACACTTTCGAAAATAAATAGACTTAGCCATTTTATTTTAAAAAGGCATTAAGCTAACTGTCTAGTTGGATGTTAATTATACAAATTAATTACCGTCGGGTTATAAGTAAGCTGGCTGGACTGGAGCTCACTTGAACGGAAACTGGAAAAGTAAAAGCAAGTATTCCAAGTATAAACTATACTTTCCGTGTTTTTTCCGTGACAAACATGACTTCGTGGTGGCAAAGATTTTTGTAGCTTTTCTTTGAAATCATTTATATTTATATATTATGGGATTTACCCAATTTGTGGTAAATCTGAGTAGGCTATTTATGATTGAAGCATTTTGCGGTTAATCATTATAATCTACCGCAAAATGATGCACTATTTAGTTACAGTAAACTGACCTGAGACCTCACTGCGTTAGCATGTCACAGGAAATTGAATAATGAAATATAAAATTAATTATTTATTACCTTAGGACACAAAGAAATTAAAAAAAATACTGACAGCTAATTATAAATGCGAAAGTTTATGATGATCTTTAGATGATGATGATGATTTTTTTGATGGTTGGATGTTTAGATGTTTGTGTGATTGAATGTTTGTTACCAATCACGCGTAAACCGTTGAACAGATTTGGATAAAAATTGGCACATAGATAAGACCATTTCCTGGATGAACATGTAGGAAACTTTTTATTCCGGTAATGTGTTCTCTTGGAAAAGTTGGACTTCGACAAAGGCTAGTAATGAAATTATAATCATTTATTTTCTTCCTTCAGAAGACCCACAGTTGGACAAAACTGACGAAGAAGATAAAAATGTGACTGACAGCCAATTATAAGTTTTTCAGTAAGTAGCTTCTGCGCGCGACTTTGTCCGCAAACATAAAACATATCCTATAGCACTCGTTCATAATGTAGATTTTCATTGTATTACCATAGATATAATATAGAAAGAAATAGATAAGGGTTGACGAACTTGTCTAGGTATGTGATTTAACCATTTTCATTTGACTAATTTACATAGCACATTGTACAGACGCCAGCACATCAAGTTACCCCAATGTGTCAAATTTTCCCAATGGAAGATGAACCTTATTCTGTTTGACATAAAGCTGAAAAACGATCAAAGAAATTTGACACATTGGGGTAACTTGATGTGCTGGCGTCTGTACATTGTATGTTTTTTGGATAAAGATGTCATAAAGCATGTCGAATGCCAAACACCCGTTAATAATAGGAAAGTCGTCCTGTCACATGATTTCATTTATCTTAAAGACAGATGCTGTGTCGTGGAAATGGGCCAGAAGAATTAAGCGTGATGGTTTGCAACTGC
Organism: Euplexia lucipara; assembly: GCA_921972225.1. Lineage (NCBI taxonomy): Eukaryota > Metazoa > Arthropoda > Insecta > Lepidoptera > Noctuidae > Euplexia > Euplexia lucipara. The sequence continues at coordinate 10,485,358 of OV179149.1, forward strand.
TCGGAACGATTTGACGGCAGCGATAGTTTGAACAATAACAGATTACAGAGGTTATGTAAATTTTATATTGAGTAGGGAGACAATGATGATGATTAAATAGCAGCCAGATTATTTATTATTGGATCCTCATTATCTGCCTAGCCTTTTCCCAACTATTTTGTGGTCGGCTTCCAGTAGACCTTTAACATAGAGCGACTGTTTGAGTTTAACGATTCCCGTTGATTTATCTAGTTATTAGACTTACATGCTTCTGACTACCCGTAATGACTGTCAAATATCTACAAATGACAGCCGTGTCCAACAGCTAAATATGTCATAAATGGTAACCCACCCACGGACCAACTAGCTAAATTAATATTAAATATAAACTAGAAACTTGCATGATTTCCATTTATCTTCACTATAAGGTAACATAGTGGTAGTCGGAAACTTGTATGTAATAAGTATAGTACCTACTTACATTTGTCATTCAATAAAGAGCAAAACATGGGCTATTCAAACATGATTTGATTGACACTTGTCAGGTGAGTAATATAAGCATAAATATCTTGTTTACAAAATAACAAGAAACTAAGTAACAAATAAAATAGAATGGAACAAAACCAATATTACAGAGGATCGTGACCCAGATATTAGACTAAGGAGGAGCAACTGTAGCAAGGTTAGAACAGAAAACAACTGACAAGTTGATGTGACAGACAACCCATCACTGAGTACCTATACAATACAAATCAATCACAATACAATACAAAATATTATGTAATTGATTACAGATCAGAATTTACTTAACTTTCAGTCAACCTTAACGATTTTTCCCCTGTGTTTTCTTTTAATAACAATATGAAGATGTACCTCGCTTTGAAATGCCTGATTGGCAGTGTCTTTCACAAACTTGTAATAGGGAAAGAGGCTGCCGTAACTCCTGGGCACTCGCAGGGCCAGCATGAGCGGGCGGCGCTCGGCCACCGGTGTGGAAGGGCCAGATACACCCCTCCAAGACATAGCTTCACAGTACACACAACACTAGTCCGATAACTTCTAACAAAATACATTGTGTGCCATCTCCACATTTGCTTTACTTGCAATAATTCACCTACGTTTGTTTAAAACACCAATAGTGTCACTTGAATAATAGTTGCACTGAGGGTATTTCAAAAATAATGTTCAACTTACTGAAAGAGCAATAATGTTCAAAGGATGAACTATGCCTACAGACAGCGTCAAACTGAGCTCGGTATGATTGATAAGATTTGTTTGAAGTAATTGAATTAAATTACACGAGGAGTGCTTATCAAACTTATCGGTTTATTTGTTGAGTCCTGGGGCTTCATATTTACTGAGGTGAAATAACTAATGCACGTTTTTTTTATCGTAACAGGGTTTTAAATAACTTAAAGAAATTTGTTTGTTGAAAATAATTAGAAATTATGATATTTTTATCTTGTGATTAAAACAGAAATCGATAAACTTATAAAAAGAAGCAACCATATTTTTCGCCTCTGAAAAGTACTAGTAACGCCATCTGGCGAAACTTTTAAACATTACTAAGGTAAAACTGTGTGTTGATAAAATACAAAGATCCGATGCGCGTGGGCAACTCGCATACGCAAGACAAGAGGTAAACTGTATCCGTTGCAATATCATAGATGGCGCTGTAAATAACTACCAAAAAAAAAGAAGACTGAGCATAGCAGCATAGATCATGCGATATCCGCGGAAAAATCTCGATGTTATGGAAATATAAAATGATGAATCGTTTTAGTGGCCCTTTTCTCCACATGTCTAGATAAGAACAATAATATTTATAGACGTGACAGAAACTCTATCACCTATCAAACTGATAGATTACTTCACTTGGTACCTACCTACTTCAGTACGATAACACACTTGATCTTGATTTCACGTGACATTTCAATTATCATCATTAATATTACAATAATTTGTAGGAAGCATGTTAAAAAAACATATTTTATCACAAATTGTCGAGTCACTTGTTCAGTAATCGAATGTCAAGTACATGGTAGCACGACCACGTCTAACTCAAATACAATGAACAATTGATTTTCCTCTCCTTGACTGATTTGAATTTACTGTACTTACATTACAATGCGAATTCAAAGTTAATAATTCTCTGAATATTTGTTCGTCTGTTAACTGACTATTTAAAGAAAGAAATTAAAAATGTTTTATCATAAATAGGTAAAAATATCTTGACGGCAAAATTATGATGAAGTTGATGAGGCTTTTTTTTAATTGCTCAATTTATTTGCTTTACAGTTTAAAGTATAAAGGAATTAAGAAATTGTACACCTACAGTCTTAGTCATGACACACCTTCGTCATATTCATACATATGCTTGTAACTTGTACTCAATTTATACATACTAACAAAGACACATTATTGTTAGCAAGAAATTCTGGGGCGGTATCAACTCAAATAGATAAGATTCTAACAACGATAAGTAACTACATAATAACAAGGAACCACTATTGAATGAAAATTACAAATAAGGTGAAACTACGCATTGGGAAAAATAAAGATGAATCCCTGAAACAAGCAAAGGCTTTATTTACTGGAAGGAAAAGGAATAAAAACTACCTTTTAAATCGTGTTGACTAATATACAATAGCTTAAAATTTAAGCTATTGTATATTAGTCAAAACGTCAGTGACAAAGTCAACATCAGCGTACCAAATAAATTATATTTGGTAAGTATTCCTGGACGATAGCTTTCGTTTTCATTAAAATATTTCAAAAATGTATCTGATTAATTACTAACTATGAATATTGTTTGATTTTTTGCCAACGTTGGCAATGAGCACGTTTAGAAGCCAGAAAAGATCCGGCTCTAACCAAATGTTAACGTGTTGTATGTATTACATAATAAAATCAATAATAATTGACCATAATAGAGGCACTTGCGGTCGTTTGGACGAGCTGACAGAGCCCAAAACCAAATCGCGTTGTAAAAACCTCTAATTCAATAATAAGACTAAAGCTTTCGACGTAGTCAAGCAAAGAATTTACAAATAAAACAAAAAACACCACTTTCTGATAGGACAAGCTTAGTAAGAGAATACCAATCAAATAGCAATCGGATGAAAAATGGAGTGACTCGCGCTTGGCAACATATCAATACAAATACAGAGACGGGGTTCCTCAAGGATGTATCCTTAACCTTTACATAAACTATGCATTAACCACATTTAAAAAGTAGGTAAAAATACTAAGACTCATTTTCGCTAATATTATGAATTTAAACCATTACAACCTTAATGAATCTAAACCGTAGCTTTGACCACGATATAGCCTAAAATGAAAAAAATACAATTCAATAGCACACAAAAACAATGCTTAAATAATTTGATCTGTTTATTTGGCTCAAATAAAATTGTTCTTTTTTTTTATATATAATGGGTCTACTCTTGACCTCAATCTTCTCCTGCGGTCAGAGATGAGGTCGACGATGGAACGAGCTTACCACACAATTGTGAGAATCATATTTGAAGTTCGCTTTAATGACCGTACCGTACCTACGTTTTACAGCGAAATTTATATTTACTATGCGTGTAGCAGTAAACGTCTATGAACAGGTGACCCTGCTTATCATTTGACTTAATAACATCACACTCTCAGTTTTATCTCGCAATGTTTTTCGAGTTTTCAATAAATTTTAGAAGGAACAAGTGTAACTCTATCTTTTGTACCTGAACAATGTGACGTAAATCAGTTTCATAAAACTCAAATTTAGTTTCAGTTAAGTTTTAAATCTGTAGCGAGTGAGTTTAGGGAGTTAAGAGTTTTAAAACTATTAAAATACCTTAAAATTCACACATTCACCATGCAAATAACTTTGACCTAAAATGGTGACGATACACTAGTAGGCAATCGAAACAACGCCCGCCGAGCGGATTCACGTGACACAACATACATCCTACCAAACCGATAGTAAGTAAGCATGCACGTTTAGTTACTCAAATATTTTCATTTAGTAATACTTTGCAGAGTCAAAAAGATTTTTTGTAGCAATGGCATTACCGTGCAGATAATAAGCAAATTATTTAGTAAGTATTGCAGAACGCTACGCAACAAGACGATAACCTATATTGCTCACTCATTATCAGACAATACTATATAGGATCGTTTAATAATGCAATAATTTTCCAAATATCAAATTCCAATATTGAGTATTGTGAATTAACGATAGTAAACAATGACCAACCTAGTGTTTTTTGACAATAAATCAAACCAATCGTATTCGTTGGGAGACTGATGATGTCATAGTCAGGAATAATTACACATAAAGCTAGATAACACGAAGGCCTTGGGCGCTTAGTAACTGTTCAAACAACCACTAAGCAGTGCTTGGGCTATTCAAACGGACGTTGTCGTCAAACGAAGCGAATCACAACTGATAAACACAAACCTAACCAAAACAACGAAGAATAAGAAGACTATTAGAGCATAAATTGAAAGAAATTACGAAGATTTGGCAACACCTCCGCTTAAATTAAGCATTTTATGTCTGCAGCGTGTAGACCAACTTAATTTAGCTTTGAGTACACCAAACTAATTTAGCTTGTGAGGCATTATAAACTTCATTAGTTGACGCATTATAGTTTTTGCATGTTTATTAATACCACAGATATATTTGCTTAGTTCAAATTCAAAACTTCTTAATTTCTCGGTAACATTATTTGCTTTTTAGTAACTAATAAATCAATACATTTAATATGACATTATATATAAACCTAGATAGGTATAACCCAACATAATAGGTAGGTGTGTTCGATTATTTTTTCTTGCCAATTTTAGAAGGTGTTATCGAATGAGTAGAGTTGAGTAAATCCAAACAATAAAAATGCTTTATCAAAATTAAGTAGAAGTGGTTTCCCCAGAATCGTTTTTTATTAGATAACAAAAAACCAGCATTTTTAGATCTAAAATAACGTACTACGAGAGACTCAAGCTACGCAGGAATTAGATTGCGAACTAGCGAAGTATAGTAAACAATTTTAGGACTATTATTTACTAAAGTTACAGAAGAGATAAGTACCTATATAATTTTATTATAAGTAAACAGATCAAAATTATCTAAGGATCATGGCACGTTTTAGCGAGCAAGTGAGGTTTTAATATTTATTATCTTTTGGACTCCTATTAATTGTCAAATGAAAATCTCGTAAGTTTAGAAAGGAAAAAGAATGTATAAGAAATAAAATTGAATTCAAAATTTCAATATGTTCAAGCAAACAAAAATAATCCTCTACTTGAGTAGCTTCTATCTAGTACAAATTATATTTCTATAAAATCCAGCAACAGGTTTTAGACAAAATTAGAAGCATTTCTGGCACAGTTTTGAGTTTTACCAATAGATTATGCTACTATGAAGAGAAGACGTCACTTGAGGCGAGAACATGATCAGAGTCGTAGGAATCTTGAAAGCTGGTTGTCGCCTCTGGACACGGCACCACATCATGACATCACTGAGATCACTATTAGCGTAGCTGAACTATGGCGGATGAACTTGCATTACAAAATGCAGAAGAGATACACGTGTCGTTACACTCTAATGGCTGCATGACGCCCGACGGAATCCTACAATGACCAATGAATATACTCGTTGTGAGATTTAATCGTCCTTTACGGTTTACATACGATAAAGGCCGATCTTCACCTCAATGACCACTGTTATAGCAATCGTGGTACTGAGAAGGGTAAGTCGGAAGACCAAGCATGGAGTGGTGGACTAAAGGTGGTAGGTATAGGATGGAAAAACTAAATTATCGTGTGCAATTCTAAATTCATACAATTACACTGAAATGGTTTGCAATAAAACTGTCAAGTTATACTTACCATATTATGCGCAGGCTTAAAAGAAAATAAGAGTTCGCGAGTTGCGTTACGGGGTGTAAACATTTTTCCTAAATAAGCAATTAGAAGAACGTAAATATGATTGTGTCACGGTTAATGAAATAGATTTATTTTTCGAAATCCATGCGTACGAAGTCAATGAGCCTATTGCTTCTGCCTAGGTCGTAAGCAAAACTAAACTGGCACTAATTTTGCAATGCGTCGTTTCTACACGAGGCAGTTATGCTAGTGATCTGCTTCCGGTGTGTTAATTATTGGCTTACAATATCCTCCAGTGAAAGGTATTTGAAGTTAACCTAAGCTACACTAAGAGAGAAGAGAACAGAGAAGTCGAAGTTGGGTTCTAATATAGACGAAAAAAGAGAAATGTGTATGTTTTATGAATGCTTATAGGAAAAATGGTTATTTAACAAGATGAATGGCTAGCCCACTAATAATTCACTTAAAGCGAGGATACTTTTACTAGATACTTTTAGAGAGGCTTATGAATTGCACAGCCACACTAAAATTTTATTACGTAACTTTGATTGGTCTGACGGACAAAAGTGCTTAGCTTAAGCAATTATTTTGCTTCATTTTTCTCTGTTATTAATAAAAGCGTATCCAATTAATTTCTAAAAGGTTTAAAAGGTATCATTTTAATAATGACAAAAGTGTGATAATTTAATTTCCTTGAAGTACCTACTAAAATCTTATGACCATTGTAGGTTTAACATCGTGTACTTCAATACAAATTAGAAGTACCTTTCTACATTACAAAGGTCAGGGACTTATAACGTAGGTTGTTACAAGACGCAAAAGTAATTCCTTGAAATGGATATCGGTAGGTCACGAAACCTCGAAAGAGCAAAATGACGTAAAAGTATACACTAACACTCAACTTTCTACAGACAGCCCATTGGGCACAACGATAAAGAGGCACAACAAGAATTGTACGGAATCCAGGCAACTCTACCATAAGCCTAATGAAACGATAAAAAGCGAAGGTCAAGCCAGACAGGGGGGTTTGTATGAAGGTTCACAAATGACCTATTTCCCAAGGGGAACAAAGATATTTATAAATATATGTATAACTAGTTAGTATGCATAAGCTGTATCGTAGTACTAAACATAAACCTTGTTATACCTATACGGAAGGAGCAGGCATACCACAATGTTATATCGATTAATTTGCCAGCAGAGAAAATGCATGCACGCCTTTCCTAAATCACAGGTTTATTTTATATTGTTCAAAACTTCTTAACATTCTCACTACACAAATAAGCGAGTCCAACACAATATTGCAGATCACAATTGGAATCACAAATCTTTGCAAATTCTTAAATTCCTATAGAATATCCAAGCCATCTACTTAATTTAACAACATAAATGAGCAAGTTAATCTATTGCCATACAATTACTTCGTGGCACTACCTGATAAAATAAAACAATGAAGTATTCGTTTCGAAATCTATTTCAAGCCTTGAGTTTTATCTGTCCGCCCTGTTGGGCCATTCTAGAATAATACCTTTATATTATGCTATTCGCTCGTATTTTATGTTCCCAGTAAAAAACACGATACGCGTCCGTTATTTACTGAGTAACATACTTTTAGCTAACGAGTGTATACTCTTACAAGTTGTGACATATGAGTAGAAACATTGAGTACCGGTGTGCTAGCATAATGAGGCGGTTTTGTTGTAAGAATATCCAGGAAAAACCGCTAGAACAAAAAGTATGATATGCAATATAACAATAACAACCCTCTAGGTCTTCCTAAGAGCTGTGTGTAGATTGCAAGACCAAAAATAAAATTGTGCTAACATCTCCGAATTTTTTTTTAAGACAATTACGTACGGAAACTTCATGTACATCAATTACAAAGAACAAAGAAAAACACCACGGTAAAGTACATACGTACCTACTTCTAAAAAAACATTGTCGAGCTCAGACCATTATCTCAGTCATTATTTCAGTTATTGTGTACATAAATAACGTCTATTATCTGTACAATACAGAATAACAAACAAGTCAATATTAATATTTGTATTGAAAGCCAAGTGCCTACTTCTTTGATATTGCTGTCTGTAGGTGTTCTTCAATAGACTCCTTCACATAACAATCTCAATCTCACATAATTAGTTTGATACCCCAAGGCTGAAACCTTTCTTCTCAGTACCTATTCAGTATTTGACATGCGCGCAGCGCGAGACTTAAATTATCTATTTATGTAGCTTGTAAAGGTTTCACGATAAAAGAGATACCTTTGACCTTTTCTTGATAAAACACTTCCTCTCTCCATTACCTAACAGCTTATACATAGAATACTTGTAAAATTTTGCTTCAGGTGCTCCTTTATAAACTGATATTCCTAAAAGATAAAAAGATAAAGATACCGGGCTGGTATATGGTTTAACTGTAACTGAAATTCCTAACATCACTCATGAACATTCCTGAAAAGCAAAATTCTTTGTTCGCACGGTTTTTTTTTTTTTTTTTTTAATAATAGTACGTAGTTTACCTAGGCCTAGAAGTCACTTCCTGTAACTGCAATTACCTTCCAGTGACAACCCTGACCGGATCGGTCCAGCCGTTTTGGACACTAGCCCATACTACAACGAATCAGACCGGCAAATAGAAAAATAAAAATAAATGACTTTCCTGTGCATATAGTAATAAGATGTAGAGATGGTTAATAAGGAATTAGAAGCAAAGATTCCCCTCTAAAATGGTTTCAGGATGATTCTCTTTACGTAACAAACAATTTTTTTTGGTTTGAGATTATCCGTATAATTTTGCCCATAAAGCTACCGCCTTTGTTGCCAAGAAGACACAAGAAAACGATGTCAATATCACAAGTGTTCGGGATAAATAGGTAGTAATCAAGAAGTTAAAGACGGTACGAAAATAAATAATGTAGTAGTACAATTTAAAGTCATTAGTTACGTTACGCGTGGCCTTACTTTAATGTGTTTGTTCCACTAAAATACGAGTGAATGACAATTCGAATAATGCAATTCACACATCAATCTTACTATACGTGCCAATAAAAATCAGATTAAACTTACTCTAGCTACCATTGGTAGACCATTACGTTCATTGGCAAGTCGGTCGCAGACAATTGAAAATTATTTGTGTTCAAACCTCCAATCATGGCTTATATTGCGCACACGGAGTTGTGTAAAAAAGACGCCTTAACGACTCCTGGGAATATCAGCTCTATAACTACCTATATTCCAATAAAGTTATTATAGAGTAAAGGTATGCAAATAGCTTAAACGTTCGAATTTAGGCAACCACTAGTTTAAATAATAATATTATGTAAATATCAGTTGAAAGAGAATTCTGTTTCGAAATACAAATTTCCATAAACGTGATAAACGTAATAACTGTGAAGGATCAAATTCAAGTGTGAGAACATTTGACTGCTCAATATTTTCTTTAATCTCTATACCTGCTCTTGAGATAAAATATAAATGATAGGTGGTCTGGTCTTTCATAAGTATTGCTGTTATTAACAACTAAGTTTCTTCTGTGACAGGTTTTAGGCCTCCATACCGATCAGGTAATAAAAAGACAATTAATACTTATGGTGCTACTTTCGACTGTCACCGCTGCTATTTTCGCAACCATTGGGATTTTTAAATAGAAATATCATAGGAACTAAAGAATGGAAATTAGAATATTGTTATTTTAAATGCAATGAATGAAAGTGAATTGGGAGGTCTGGGATAACTTGTGTTTGCATATTACGAATCGTATTTTAATTTACAATGATACACTTGGCTTTTTGTTCGCAAATATTATCTACGAACGTAGCTCTGGTCAGTAAGACTAGCTTTTTGCCGTTTTGCGATCCATCTATAGTTGACGATGGTTTTATTTTTAAAGAAAATATCCGTACGTATTTGAATCTAGACCGTTTTGAAATACAGTTTCGAATGGCTCTCACGCAAGATGTTAACAAGTTGATATGAGCACACCTTGTGTGCCTATTTCTTGCTATGTAGCTCAGTGAGATTTCCTAAGGGTCATACTACCTGGTTTTCTCTTTTCCTATAAGATAATTTTACTAGGTCAGATACTATATCTGCGATCTATGAATTTTGCCGCATTATCATACAGGAATCTGGATTACGTAAGCTCTGAAATAGCTTGAGCTAGTTTTTACAAGACTTGCGACCCTATTTTCTCGTAATTAAAACTCTTAGGTCATTTAACGTCTCAGTCCTTTAATATTCGCTGCTTTCTTTAGTAATTAGAGTTTTCACTTCTTGGAACAAATTAGTAGTGTCAATTAGCGTTTTCAAACCATACTTTACGTGTAGGTACTTTGAGAACTTTTGCAATTGATATATTGATAACTTTTAATACATGGTTCCAATATATCGGATAGATGCTTTTTAAATACACTTCAATAATAGAGAAGAGATAAAAAAACTTATGGAAACGTATGAAAGGAACTCATTTCGTTTTAATAAATATGTTACATTTGATTGGATTGTTACATAACACATCATCATGACACAGATGTAAGCGTACGACTCGTGATGATAGTTGATTGTCAGAATTAAATTGAATGCATGCGGCTCGTTCTCGGTAATTTATCAGACTTACGCCTGATGCCATTGGTATATATGCGTTATTGTGTACAGCTGTAACTATCACAGCGCGCTGATATGACCTATGTTTTTATAAGAATTAAGTTAAGCAAACGGAAATACGTTAGATATAGTAGTATTGTGTAGATAAAAACAATCATCGAATACAGTCCTTTTATGTTCAGAAATACCTGTGTTTCTATATCGGGCCCAGAAGAGCAAAATGGACCAATGGGGAAAAAATATCGGATGGTATTGTTAAAACAGTGCGTTCATCGGCCACGCATCCGCTATATGATTACATAATTATGTATAGTATAACAAAGAACGTTGACATTTCTACATTTCAGGCTGTTGGAACTAAACAAGGCCCTGCTAGGTCAATGGCAATTGATTCGGTTAAAGTTAAGGTTGTAATTGCTGTAGGAAGGCAGGTTGTAGCAGTTTTCTCGCTCGACATCAAGGCAATTTGATATGGGCAAGTAGATATAAGTGTTACACACAGTTTGCTCGGTAACAAAACGCACAGCCGGCTTTCTGGCAACAAACACGTGTAACGAGTGTGTTCATGTGTCAATAAAGTTTATAGGCGATTCATTATGAAATTATGATCACGGGAATTAATATACCTACGTCAAAAATGTAGCTACCAAAAAGGTACCTACCACGTCAAAAATCTCATTGAAATATTATAGACCAATAGTCTATTCTAAAAGGTCGGGGTCTATAACTGCAGCGACCTTATCACAAATAGCTTTATAAATAACACCAGCAGGCGCAATCAGACCGAGACAATGCATTTTTCCAGTTCATGTTTATATCGATGACCTCTTTCAATCACTAAACGTCGACCGTGTGTTCAAAGAGGAAAGACCTTTAGCAAATTATGAATTTTAACCTTATTGTCCAGTTATAATATTATGCATTACAAGATACAGGTCTACACAAACCATACAAAATGAAGGCCAGGAAATGTCATTTGAAAACTAAAATATGGTGGGTTTTTTTCTCTATTGATTTTAGGAGACGATTAAAACTTGCCGACATAACTTCGTGGTATTTTGGTGGTAACCAAGGAAGTGAAAAATTCGTAAGTAAGTATAGAGAAGAGGAGTTAGGTGTAGGTACACAACACGTTACGAAACAATGGCAAGACCTTCTTGTACGGTGCGACGACTCATTGCACAAAACAACAACAAACGACAACAAGTATGTAGACATGCGCTATTTCAAAAGTGGTTATTACTGCTGACAAGGATTTATTATTGTATAGAGCAACTTCTACCTCGTGACCTTTGTGGGGCTCCCCGCTCCAGATATCTCTCCAGTGGATCAGGTGGTGCAAGTGATTCCTGTAGTTGTGCTGGCGGTGGCTGTCTCTCTTCTTCCGGGACTCTGTGGGCGAGGGGGGTGCCGTCAGAGACTCCCGCCGCCTCGTCACCGGGTTCACTACCACCGCCTGCAGCTGCGCCGTCAGCAGACATTCTGTCTCCGGGCCCTCGTCAGATGATATACTATCCGTGAGCAATCGAGTCGTCCTCGACCCGCGAACACCTTTGCTAGGACCGCACTGAGAATCTTCCTTCTTCATTTTATAACTAGTCACACATCACCAAAGAGAGTAACGGACTATTTCACAAGGTTGTGTTTAAGGTTTAGCATTCATAATAATTCGCAAACGGTAAGATCGGGGCGCATACGTCGATGCTAGTTACGTGTGGCGCGGACGGCGCCAGAGACAGACTGCGGCGCGGTGGCCGGCGGCGGGCGCACGTGGGTGACGACGCAGCGACGGCGACGTCAAAACAACGGCGCCGCCGAGACTCTTGAATCTTAAAGTTTGCAAATTTTTTCCTTGTATTGTAGTTAGGCTTTTGTTAAAGTTTTAGTTTCATGAGAATCTATTAAGACAATCATCCTAGTATTATCTCTAATTGAGCTGAAAATGGTTTTCCAAACACCTTAAAAGTTAAGACGTGTTGAAGGTCAAGAGCTCATTTGTAAAACCAAACTGATTACTTAAATCTTGATCACCGAGTTTATTACTTTTGAGACAAAACAGAAAACCTAGAATATCAAAATTATATTATACCTAACATAGGTACTGTTTATGTTACAATATTAGTATTAGTAATTCCTACAATTCATCTGTTTATGTTGCAAAATGTTGAGATGATCACACCTCTAATGCTCAAGGTTGTGAGTTGAAATCCAGGCACATTACCAATGCAACACTTTCATTTTTACTAGGTATGTACTTTCTAAGTTTATCATGAACATCACTGATATTAGTGAAAGAAAAAATATTAACTTTTAATTAAATCAAATGTAGATTTCATTACAATAAGATGTTATAGGAGGTTAGATCACTACATTTTATTTATGAGTATACAAATAATAATAAGTTGTGTCAAACTACAGACACATTTTAAAACTAAATAACTATGACTAGCCTGTTGGTTTGGTGGTAGTTAGTGGCCCTGACTGCTATGCCGGAGGTTGTGGATTTGATTCCCACCCACCCAAGACAAATGCTTGTGTGGTGAACATGGTATTTTGTGTCTGAGTGTAATCTATCTATAATATGTATTATGTATTTAGAAATATATAAGAATGTTTATCACTTATCTAGTACTCATAGCACAAGCTCTGCTTAGTTTGGGACTAGATGGCATTGTGTGAAAGTTGTAGAACATTTATTTTATTTGACTAAAATTACTAATCTGCCTTGATGCTAATGCTCGCCCATTGTAATTAATGCTTATGGTTACTCTGTATGAGATTTGGTCCAAACCCTGAAGTGCCCACTTTTGGTTGGTAGTCACACTGGTGCATTTAATTCATTAAACCCCGGAGGGACACCGGTGTCTGCCTGTCATTGTCTTTCTATTGTGCCTCTAATTGACTCAATTGAAAGGTTAATAACTGTAAAACCACATTAAATTTCAAATAAAATCCAGACTAAAAAAATAAAACTCTTTTAATTTTATTTAAGTATGTAGCTAAGTGGGATTTCATTTCCACACTTGAGTTAAACCAAAAAGCAATGTGCTATATATAGCACTTACACATTGAAATAATCTCACTTGACCAAGTTAGAATATGATTCAGCAAATCCTTTCTTACCTAAACATTTTGTTTGAATAGGTATAGAATCTGGCTACTAAGCTAATAAACTGTTATTAAAATGAATATCAATTATTTTGAAGCACTGACTTAGTTCTACATCGTTCACAGTTCAAGTTTTATTGAAATTGTAACACGAATTAGACAAAACCATTATAATGAATGCTTAAGACATGTGTTTAACCTTTCAATCGTGTCAATTAGAGACACAATAGAAAGACAATGACAGTGCGGACACCAATGTCCTCTTAGGGTTTAATGCATGAAATATTGGGATAATCTCAATTAATTCATTAAACCCCAAGAGGACACCAGTGTCCGTGCTGTCATTGTTTTTCTATTGTGTCTCTAACTGACACAAGTGAAAGGTCAATAATGAATTCCTAGAAGGCAGAAACGTGTTGATACATTGTGATCTTAAAATATTAATATTTTTTTAAACAGTTAAGTACTATTTTTAAAATGTTTATCAAGTAAGTAATGGATTTTAGAAACAATTTAGCCAAACAAAAATTTAATAAATATTTAAGATACCGATACATGTTTGGTATGTGATTTTAATTATGTATTAAATACTAAAATTGCCTCTAAGTGTCTATTTCTTTGTCCCAAATCCAAATCTTTAATAATTTAATACAATTAAACAACACTACAACTGGCATGGTAATTATATAGAAACTAAGGGAAACAATGGCCCAATCATTTGTTCTTAATAATAACAATAGAATAAACCGCTCCGAAATATACCTAGTACACCGATCATTCATTTTAATGATTAAAACAGAAGAAAATACGAAAAGAATCGGCACTTACTTGTTGTGTGATCAATATTCGATGAGAAGGTGGAGAACATTAACCACTTAATTTACATTATGCTGTTGCACTGAATTCGTTGTTATTAATAATGATCAACTATTCAAACACATCAATCAATCAGGAATTAAATTACTCATTCTTTGTTAGTCAAACAATACAAATTGTTGCAGTACGCGCATGTTTTTTTTTGAAATTTTGACATTTCGATTTCGTCCAGATAGAGTGCCGCCACTAAAATATTGTAGCTGACTAAACTTATCGATAACTTTAGGTCTGCGACCTATTTCTAAACTTTGACCCTTTTTGACTGGCTGTGTTCATATCGTCATACCGTTTTAGTTTTACTCACTTACAGCATGCGTAGCATGAACACACAGACAGATTGAGGTTCCTGTCTATATAATCTGTCACTTTGCCGATTCGTCTGTAGACAAAGGCCGTTTCTTCGGTGTTCAATGTGTTCATGCTACGCATGCTGGTAGCAAAAGGGTTTGGCTTCAAATCCTTTTAAAAAAAATGTGGCATTAGGTGACTGGTAGTGATGGATTAATTAGCATTCGCATTCATTTTTAACATGCGAATGCTCATTTAGCATTTAGCAAATGAAATGTAGTTGCGAAATTATGTGAAGTGCGAAGTGAATTCATTACTTCGTATTTCGTTCATGCTGATGCAGCGGCACTCAGCGGCAGCGTGCGCTCTCCGTCGCACCCACGGGAATACTAAATCTATCTGTTTCACGTTACACTGACTTTTAGCAAATAGCAGGTGCCTGTGATGCGAAGAATGACGTTATACAATTATTATCTTTAAATTGCTCGTACACAGGGGCGTAAATTGTATGAATGCGTCTGATCGTTTAATTCGTTAAATTATTAGCAGCGTGGTGCGAAAAATGAGATTGAGCAATTTATTACCTTATGATCTTTGATTTGCTCGTATTTAACGTCGTATATTGAATAAATTATAAATTGTCGTTATTTTAGCAAATAGTTTAGCAATAGCAATTAACATGCTAAGACTGAAGAATTCACATGCTAATGAAATTTATGCGAAATCGCATTAATTGCCATCACTAGTGACTGGTCTTGCACTTGTTGTCATTGTCAGTGTCTGTCAATCGAATGTGTTATGAAGTGTCATTATTAATGACATGTGTGTGCAATGTGTACGATGTACGATGTAATAGGAAAATCCTTTTTACTGAATTAAAATTAACAAGTTGGAAACTGTTATAGTAAAAACAATTTCATTTATACCTTAGTTAGTAGCTAACCGGTTGGTTTCTTAAATGTCTCTGCCACAGAAAAAGTATTACAGACAGCGTGCACATTCTAACCCAATCGCCGATCATTGTTTTGAATAGTAAGTTCTCTAAAAATGTTGAAGACCTAGACTTAGTAATCAGAGTTTAATTCCAATTATATGCACATTACAGCCCCACTCATCCGGATGATTACGACTGGTCCCCTCTGTATCCTAGCATAAGCAAAGATGAAGAGAAAAAAAAACAAGTTGAATTTTTGGATGTCGGCTGCGGATATGGAGGTCTTTTAGGTTTGTAAATAACAATTTAATGCTGCATAGCTCGCTGATAATAGTAAAAACATTTCTGATTTTCTCCAGCCAGTAAGGGATGTAAATAATAGATTGTTATTAAATTGCAGTCACATTATCACCAATGTATCCTGAAAACTTAATGCTAGGATTGGAGATTCGTGTAAAGGTATCTGATTATGTCAATGATCGAATTCAAGCGTTGAGGTCTCAACATTCCGACCAATATAAAAATGTTGCTGTGTTGCGAACAAATGCTATGAAGTACCTACCCAATTTCTTCCATAAAGGACAGGTAAAAATCTAAGGCTACACAATTTATTTTAATTTTCTCTGTCAACATAAAGCTAATTATAAGTTTATGTTTTGTTTCAGCTCAAAAAGATGTTCTTCCTATATCCAGATCCCCATTTCAAGAAGGCAAAACATAAATGGAGGATAATTAATAAGTGGTTGTTATCTGAATATGCCTATGTTCTTGCTGAGCAGGTAAATAATAATATCATGAATTATTTTAATACAACAATACAAGCCTGTGTTGTATCACTTTGTTATGTAAAATTACTACTACTATCACCAATTCCTATATAGGTACTAGCTGTTGCTTTCTATCATCGCACCGCTCACCGTCGACAGGGAGTTCATGCTCACACACTGGAGCCGAAATGGTCCCGTACAGTGCGGTTTTAGAGGAATTTCCTCCTGCTTACACTTGGATTGTGGAATGAGCTCCCTGCCGAGGTTTTCTCAGAGGGCTACAGTATAGGGTTCTTCAAAAGAGGAGTAAATAGGGTTTAAAGGGTCGGCAACGTGCGTGTGGCGTCCCTGGTGTCGCAAGTGTCCTTAGGTTATGGTAACCGCTTACCATCAGGCGGGCCGTAAGCTTGTTTGCCACCGTCGTGGTATAAAAAAAAAACTTGCTACTTTGTCTGTACCAAACCGCATTTTTAAAGTAAAAGGCCTAGTCTTGTTAGAATAAGTCATGCTGTTTCGGAGATTACCCTGACAAACAGATAAAAATAGAGAAAATGGGTTTTGTTATACTACCATAAATAGAGGACTTTCATACTCATTAAGTACTTAATAAGTCATTATTTTGAATAACAAACAGAAACTTATAAATAAATATTGTGTTATTGATTTATTGGTGCGTCATTCCATTTCATTACAGGGTATTGTTTATACTATAACAGATGTAAAGGATTTGAATGAATGGATGGTATTTCATTTTGAAGAACACCCATTATTTGAAAGAATACCAGATGATGAATTAGTAAGTACCAATTTACATATCTTGGGAAACTGGAGGCAATTTAATTTCAAACCCTACTTGTTAACTCTTCTCATAGGGTCAATCAATTTTACTTTAGGGCCCATTAATCAACTCTTTGAGAACTGAGTAACTTCTGTAAATCATTCACATGTAACATTACAGTTGCATTGGGTTGCAGCCCAATTGTTTCAATATAAAAAGTGCAGTGTTGCTGGCCCTTAAACTGTAAGGGCTCAGTCACACCGGAATGCCAGCGAAACAGTGTCATATAATTTAAAACTTTATCTTGGTTACTATAAAACATAGCATCGTTTGAGACTTTTTTGCACGGGACTCGGAGTGCTCGCGGCCGTGCGACCGTTTTATAGTAATCAAGATAAAGTTGAAAATAATATGACACTGAATCGGCACGCCGCGCGCCGCCGCCGCTTCGCTGCCATTCCGATATGACTCGGACCTAAGGGTATTTAGTACAGCAGTGTTTTGTTTTTTTCAGAAATCAGATCCAATAGTGGACAAATTATATGAAAGCACGGAAGAGGGCAAAAAAGTTACGAGAAATAATGGGGATAAATATGTTGCTGTATTCAGAAGAATTTCTGATAAAGCTTAAAATGTATACTCAGGTTGAATTACATAATCACTTTATTTTGTTACAATTATGACATAATAAATGGATACAAAAGAAAATAAAATAATGTGGCTTTATTTATATTCTAGTCTAGTTCTATAAGTTAGATAGTATAATTTAATTTGATGAGTCAAACAAAGAATAATAAGCTAGAAATGGTAGCATTCAAATTTATTATTGTTAATATACAAGGGAATATCATTCCAACCAAAGCAAATATATACAAAAACTTCACAGATTCTTATTTGCCAAGTTTTTTCTCCATAAGAGTAACCCATCTTCCGAGAGGCCGAGTTATACTTAAATGTTTACGCATATGTCCTGACGCACCCAGAAGCCAGGTCTTATTTTCCATCCACACCTTGTGAGACAGAAGTGAAAACAATAGTGCTGCCCATATTTCGGGTTGATTTGGATACATATGAAGGCCCTGTTTAGCTAATAACAACGATTTGATACGATCGCCCGCCAAATGTTCCGCAATACTGGCAGAAGCCAGAATTTTTCCGAAGTCACAATCATATTCTCCATAGTGAGCTGAACATAAGGCTTTTTGGGCACTACAGCTTGCAACTTTTGCTTTCGTATTAGTAGCTCTAAGGCAATACTGAGCCATACAAAACCATAAAAGAGCATTGCTAGGGTGATCATGAAGAGAGTCACTCAACAACTTTATAGCTTGATCCATGTTATCTTCACAAACAGAAAGGTATGATTTCAAAAAGCCTATATCAAATCCATATTCACTTTCTCTCTCATATTTCCTTAACTCACCCAAAGCTAGCTTTGATAAACTTTGATCAGAATGAATTAAGCCCAAAGAACATATTGCAAATAAACTTCGTGCTGTTGGCTTTTTCTGTGATATTTGAATACTATGGAACAGAAGTGTTTTGGCATCATCTGCACCCTTGTACATGTACACAATACCTGCCATAGCTACTAAGAGATCAGCTTTTTCAGCATCTTCATTACTCAACCAGTGAAGTGCAGTGTCATATACAGAGTAGGATTCTTCATAGAGGCCATTCTTATAAAGTGCTAAAGCTAAACCAGTAGTAGAGTCAAAGCTAGCTTCAGTGATTGCCTTGAATATCTTTATTGCTTCATCATATTTTTCCATCCTTACTAGAATTCTTCCAATATTCAAAAGTGTTTTGTTCTTATTTTCTTCTTCTGCATATTTGAATGCTTTTTCATAAGATTGTATGGTAGAACGTATAAGGCCATACCTTTCTTGTAAAATCCCCATTATGTTAAAAGCACATGCATTTGAGGATTCAAAGTTACAGTACCATTCAACTAAGTCTAAGGCATATGGCACAGCATAAAGACTCTCTATTTCATATTTTGATTCAGTACTTTCCTTGTATTTGTTATTCTTCAAAGTTCTACACACCCAATCTGCATACCCAAGTGCACTCTCAGGGTGATACCCTAAACGCGATGCATGTCTGAAAAGATCCATAGCTTCTTCTTCACGAATTGCTTCAGCAATTAGGGCTTGGCCAATCCAGCTCTGTGGGTGGGAAGGTAATGCAGATTGTCCCCGTGAAAAACAGTAATTGGACAATTTATAAAGTTTCAGTTTTAAATAAAGTGTTCCTAAATTGCACCATATTTTTGCAACAGACCATTTTCGTGTAACCAAGAGAGCTTTAATGAAGCAATGCTGGGCAATTTCATACTTTTTTATTGCTAAGCATATTTTTCCAAGCAAATTCCAATTACGCCAAGCTGAAGGCTTCTCTTTTATACAATTTAATGTTAAGTTGAATGATATGTGGCAGTTTACAACTTTTTTAGTTTCATGATATGATGTCAAGTAGGCCAATGCTAAATCATATGATGACACTTGTTGTTTCTGTTTGGCAATATGTGAGTAGCAAGCAATGGCTTGAGGAAATATGTCCAGTTTATTTTTCTTTGATATTCCATAATTATTACCATCTTCCTTTGACAACTGAGGCATATAAACATATGAATATTTATCTGGCAATTTAGTGATAAACATCAAGTTGTCTGCTAATAATTTCCAGAAACACAAATATTGGTTTTGTTTTGATAACGCTTTGGTGATGTAGTCTATTGCATATTGTGCACAATCTCTTGCACTCCCATATATTTTGGCTTCTACTTTTTTCTTGGCCACTCTCATCCATGTCTCAGCAATTCCTTTGAGGGCTAAGAATGAGTAGGGTTCAATAACAAATACTTTTTCAAATGTGGAAATGGCTTCTTCATATTGTGTTAACAGTGAATAAATATGGCCAATCCTTGTAAGGCAATGTGCAGATTTGCTGGGATCTACAGTCATTACTCTGTTGTAAGCTCTCAATGCAGATGTGTATGATCCTCTTGAATAATATGCATCAGCTAGACACTCAAAAGCAGTTGTGTCATTATTGTTAATTTTAATAACATTCCTAAAATTTAAAATGGCATTCTCCCATTCCCTTTTATTTAAATAATGCAGGCCCAGTCTGAAGTTAACCCATGGTTCAATGCTTGAAATACTCTTCACTAATTCATTCAGTAATTCAAAATCAGCATCTTTCTGCTGTAATTTAACATAAATTTCACTGAGACTCTTAGCAATATTTATATTTATAGTGTTTAGACTATGAGCTTTCTCATAACATTTCTTAGCCTTCTCCAAGTCAGATTTATGATGATGATAAAAGTGGCCTAGATATAAAAATGTGTCAGCATGATCAGGATTAAGCTTGGCTGCTTTTAGAAGATTTATCAAAGATTTATCATATTGTTTCAATTCCCAATATGCTTTCCCCAAGTAGAATACATCAAGTGGACTATTTGAATCTTCTAGTAAATTAACCACTTCATCATATTTGCCTTGCTTCTGAAGTAATAAAGCTTGGAGTTGCTTGTAGTAATCAGTTGTTTCTAAATGCTTCATGATGTGGTCAGCAGGTATATCAGCTTCCATGTAACACTCAGCAAGACTTGCCAGCTCATAAGGTTCCATTGACTCAATAGTTATGTCTTTAGCACTGTTTATTGCTTGCTTCCACTTCTGTTGTTTTGTTAGAGATAAAAACAAGAATCTTCTGAGAACAATGACAAAATGTTCATCTTTTACTTTAGTCATAAAGTTGGTTGCAAGCTTTTGTGTGACAGACCACTTTTTCAACATAATTGTACATTTAATAACAAATTTTGCTTCAGTTACATCTGCTTCATGATAGTTAACTAAAGGAACACACTGCTTGTAGGCCTCTAGATATAAACCTTTATCATAGCATATCATGCTTCTAAGAAGGCTTGGATACTTAGAGTTCATGATGCCTTCACTGATTGTATCTATGTGTTGTTCAATATTAAATTCACAGAATGACATTTTCTCTACATATTTTTTACATAATTGTTTGCAGAGCCACTCTCTTAACAGCACATTTGAGGGGAAAAAATTAAGATGAATGATTTCTTCAACAGCAGATGCAAAGTGAGGTTTCTGAATGATAACTTTGCATTGCAGTATTTCAAGAGAATCTCTAGGATCCTCCTTGTAGATTTTGTGCAAAACATTCAAGATGACTGGTATGGTTTCTTGATCACATGAAATATCAGCTTTTAGGAGATCCAGAAATTGTTTTTCAGCAGTTTGAAATAAAGTGTTTCCAAGGTCTTTGGCTAAATAATTAGCCAGATAGTTAAGAGATTCTTTGCTTTTTAGTGCACAACCTAGCTGACCAAGTTTTGATATTATTTCAATAGTTCTTTCCTCTTCCATTTGTAGATTTAGCATTTCACTATAAATTGCCATTAATTTCATTTTGTTAGTATCATCTTCCTTTCTTTCATAATAATTAGCAAGACCTTGCCAGGCAAGTGCATGGTCTGGTTTACACGCTATAGCTTTTTGGTAGGCTAATGGTGCCTGATCAGAATCTTGAAGAGATTTTCCCAATAAGACAAGACCAAAGTAGTTTTGTTTGTCTTTTCGTAATATATTTTTGCAACATTCTTGGGCTTCCTTGAAATTTTTCTCATCAATTAATTTTCTAGCGTCTTTTAGTAAAGCTTTAATGTCTGCCATCTGAAATAATAAATTCGTAATTTGATTACATTTGCAAGTCATGCTATTGGTTATAGGTAACATATTGTAGAATTCCATTCATCCACATGTGTGTGCAGATGAAGCAAACATTTCAAATTAATGTAAAGTGTTATTGCAATGTCTGAGGTACTATTAAATGGATGAAATCTAGCTGCTCAAATTAATCTACACATGGATTTATGTTAGGTACTTTTTTTAGGATATGTTGAAAGGTTTGTTATTCCATAACAAACATATGCCGCACTATTAGCCTACTTACTACATAATTTGAACCGATACCTAAACCCAACCTAGAGTTAGAGTAATATCTTTTATTTTAAAGGTAATCAAAACACTAATATCACTTTTGTATGACAGAATTTTGCATGGCTTGCGGACTTAAAATAGCACTACTGATTACATATGAATTGATGTTATTTGTTAGTCATTATTGAAAATAAATAAATACAGCCTGTGTTTCATATAAATTCCGTTCTGTATGGATGGACTCGTATTGGATAATGATGCTACTTTGGATATGACAAAGGGTCACAAACACAAGTAATTTAACTTAATTACTTCTAGGCTCAATAATCTCACACGTAAATCCCAGAAGACAAACACAGTATCTTACCGTAGGTTAATTTTTGGTTAATAGAGATTTAAGGAATTAGTTTATACATTTGAATAAATTAATAGTTCTTTGGAAATCAGAGAGGTGGTAAACAGGAGTACAGCTCGTAGGATTTACAAAAAGTGTATTATTATAAGAAAGATTTACGATAAACTTTAGTAATCTGGATTTTTGTGTCGGTCGGCTTGTCACAATTTCACAAACAGAAACATAACTGCAGTGTGACCATCTCATAAATGGCGAATCTGCCACAAACTGGGCTAAAAATCTGCCAAAATCTGCCACACTAGGCGCCAAAAATGCCAAAAAAATGCCATCACGCAAAAAGGAAAAAATCCTAACGAATTAAATGAAATTTCTGTAATAATATAAGTATCTTTTTGACCATGTTTTTAGTTGGTTTAAAGGAGGTAAGAATCCAGTCTCCGTGTCCTTAATAAACTCGGCAGACATAATATCGGCAGACATGAGTTCAAGATTTTTGTATTCTTGTATTCTTCTATCAAATTTAATTTATCGAAGTTAACTTTAATGAGTAAGTACACAGTTAAGTCAGAAAGGTTTGCATTTTTTAAAGTAATAATTGGATTCCAGGTTTTATACTTACTACGGATAAGTGATCGATTTCAGTGCTGACATTAACTCCTAAATACCTACATGTGTATCAGGGGCAAAAAGATCACAGTGGAGTTCGGATGAATTAAAAGTGGATCTTTGTTTTCAAATAACAATTTAAAAGACACAATACACTTCTGAAATGTCTTTGAATGCTGTTTAAATACATAATGTCATTGGAATATAGTATTAAAATTGTTGACTTTTGAATTTGTCATATACCAGGACATAAAAATACAGTTTATAATTTAATTATAAGTATATTAATTGAAAATTGTATTAAATAATGTGATTTTAGTCGAAATCTTTAAAATCTTTAAAATCTGCCACTTTTGTAAATCGTCAACATAATATGCCACGGACAAAATTTAGGAGCAAAATCTGCCAAAATGGCAGAAATCTGCCACAAATGGTCACACTGCATAACTGTCAAAAAAAATGTCAAATGTACTTACCGAATCATAAACAAGACAAATGTTTGTTTTTCGAAAAATGTCAACAACGACATCCATAGACCATAGTCAGTAATCTACAAGAGCCCTTAGATTCCCCCAACTCGGACTTTGTCCATCCATGCACGCTAAATGGGGCATTGATTAGAAATGTTGCACTCCATTCACCGATCAATTCCCCTTCCAAAATAGTCAGAGTTCTATGGAATGTAGGTCGTCTTCGTTTTATAAATTTGTCATTATAACAAAGCCCTGATAGAACTTCGCCAATTTTTCCGATTTTTCGATTTTGATTTCACGGAAACTCAAAACGACATAGCGATTGATTGGAAGGTAGTGACGAAGAACTAAAAATTGAAAATTGAGGATTCCTAAGAAACCAGCGATATTGTTAAAATCGCGCCGAAAAAGTCCCGTTTCTTTTATGGGCGTACCGTGAAACCTGGCTACTTTGCCACTTTCTGCTGGCTAAAAAAGTTTGTAAATATTTTTCTCAAAAAAACTCTATGAGAATATACAATTAAATCAATCTGATAGATAATAAATTGTTCGTATCATTGAAATAAAATATAATATCTATTGTTTTCCCATTTATTAATGATATTTTGGTCCAAAAACTTATATGGCAAAGACAACTATTACTTGTGGTAAGATTGCCATGCCAAAAGTTGGATACCTTTAGTGGAATTATCATAAATTATGATAGTTGTCAATGCCACTTGCATTATTTACAGTTAAAATATACTAAAATTGTATAATATTTGGCACTGGCAACAGAATAGTCCACTGTATGGCAAATTTACCCTCCGTGTTTTGAATTTTTCAAACAAAATAGAAATAACGGTCAGGGTTGTCGAAAAATTTAAATAATTTTTAAATAGTTTTTTTTCATGTGTTTGCTTTTTACTTTATTGTCGATTGTTCTTCTTGGGACATGAAATCGTTTAGATGCTTCTAATGATGAAATAATTTTACGGCTGACGAGATCCACTGCGGTATTTAGCATTTCTATGGAATATTTTTTATAGAATCTGCTCCCCAACTTACGCCTCGATTGATCTCCCATTTTCTAAAAAAAAAATGTAGGTATTAAAAAACTGACTTCCAAATTTAATAAAATCAGAAGTACGTAAGTGGCAAACATATCAGAATATTTTTGTGACAGCCCTAGCCTCTAGGAAAACATGGCAAAGTAAACATCACTCAAGCTTTGCAGTGGTAAAGTAAATTTGCCAACAGAGATTTCTAAGGTTAAATTGGACAAAGAGACGTAATTTATAATGGTTTTAACTAAACGGCACTGTTAAGAATCTGATATAAAAATTTGACTTACCAACAAAAAGTTTATCCCACTATTTTTTATTAAAGTTTCGGAGCACGAAGTACTACACCGTGAGCACAGGAAAAAAATAACCACTCAAAAATGACAGTTCTTTGAAAGCTGGGATGTCATATAAAATAGGATGTTGCCAATTAATTATTAAAGTTTGATTTAAAGACGCTACACATGTGAAAAAAATTACGGTTTCGCTGTAACAAATTATTGTACCGTACAAGTCGGTATATGGCAAATTTAGCAACCATCGGCAAAGTTGCCAGGTTTTACGGTACTCAAAAAAGGTTCTTTTTTGTTTTAATTTTTTTGCTCATTCGTGATATTGAAAATACATACCTAAAATAGTCTTTTGTCTCATTTTGTCATTCATCTACCTGATATTGTTCGTGTTTAGTGAGCAATACCTCTCGTAAACGAACGGAGGGGACTCCCATATTATACTCTTTGGGAGGGGAGAAGGTTTTGAAGCCCTTAAAAATGTGTTCTCGGAATCACAAGAAACAGAGAACCACCATCAGAAGTGTCGCTAATGCTCGATTTATACAAGGGTTGGGTAGTAGTGGTAATTTCATGCATGAAAACCATAATATATATTTATTGTTATATGTATAGATTACACAAAGATTTTGTTTCACCAACCACTAGCTGGTGCGGTGTAACCGCCCGTTCCGGCCGGTTCAGCCCGGAGTCGGATAATAATATCCACGATAAACAAATAGTCCACAATATTATATTATCGTAGACTTTTTCAGTGAAAACCATCCTTTATGGTGACGTCCTGTGTGAAAATTCGTGAGGTTGGTGTACCTGCACTTACGTCAAAAAGTTATTAGACAATTTTATGCTCTAATCCACTTAGAATACTGCTTACTATTGAATATTTATAGGATGAAAAATAACTATCTACACAGAACAAAACGTTGTTGTCAATGTCCATTTTCAAATATATAGTTGTAAACAAAACAATGCAATTGCAAGATTTTTTATTTACCACAGAAAATAATGGCTAATACCGAGATTCTTACCATCTACATCAAAAAGCTAAGTAAGAGGGGAAATTCGATAAACATTTCATTTTATTGCATAGTTACTGTAATAAATTTGTGTTAAATTTTTAGGTCATCCGTTGAAGGAAATTCGAGAGCGTTCACTTTTGTTGTTGAAAGCAAAGTTAAAATTGGGCTGGGAGCTAGATGACGAGCTATCCGGAACAAGAGAACTGTTAGAAGCCCTTCTTGCATGGATTCAAACACCGCAACAATCCTTACAAAAAGAGGCATTGGAGTTACTACTTACCACCATCAAGGTAAACTATTTTATTTATTGAGTCTTTACTTAACCTAATTAAAAACTGTCTAAGAAGACCCTCTAGTCAAAAAGGGGGACTGCTGTACCCATCAGAACAGATTTTTAAGTACTTTCATTGTTATGAATGTTTACTATTATCTGTGCAATTGTTTAATTTTAAAAACATTCATAATTATTGAGAAACCAACGTTCCTATCTCATTGATGGCCATCAATGAACAGATGCTAGCACATCAATCTACCCAAACTGTAAAATTTTCCCACTAATTGAACACATACATTAGTATGTTTGCAATAAAGTTAGTTAGTTATTTTAGAATCCAACGGCTTAGCACGCGACGATGGGAAGAGACCAGACGGTGTAACCATAATGCCTTGCAAGTTCGGTAGGCCTTTGGTATGGGATGCAACATGTTCGGATACCCTTGCGCCATCCCATCTTCCTAGCATGCCGGTGCGGCTGCTGCAGGTGCTGAAAACCTCAAACGGCGAAAATATAACAACCTTATTGGAAGTTATATATTTGAACCGTTTGGGGTTGAAACACTCGGGCCTTGGGGTCCGAATGCCCATTTAGTTTTCCGGGACATCGCCAAGTGGTTGGTCAACTCTTCACGTGACCAAAGGACTGGCCTTTATTTCGGTCAGAGAATCAGCATTGCAATACAACGTGGCAATGCGGCCAGTCTTCTGGGCACTTTACCAGTTGACAGAGATGCGGATGAGTTTTTTGATGCCCTATAATTGTGTTACTGTTATAAGTGTGTACATAATAGTAATTAAATAATATTTCACATCACAAAAAAAAAAACCATTAAGTCATTTTGACACATTGTATTAACTTGATGTGCTAGCCTCTGTATAAATAAGCTGTCTAATACCAAAGATATGTTCACAATAAAAATAGGAATATAGAAATTAGTACTTTATGTCATTAAACTGCTATTTAAGAAAACCCATCATTTCCCTTTTCATAAATAGCAGACTAATGATGTTTAGTGATTACCCTCACATAAGTAAACTGCTATATTATACATTCAAACATACATAAACCCACCCCATTTTCTCATAGGGTTAGGCAAAAACTACAGAGCGCTATATGCTATGATTCCTACATACTTGTTTTGCATCATATACATTCATACATGTTGTCATACACACATGCCAGATGCAACCACTATGCAACTGACTTGTTTTTCCAGGGCGTCTCCTCCCGGGCGCTAACACTTACATCTGCCTTATAAATACATTTTGTTATTTCCTTTCATTCATTCTTTCTTGTGCTAAATTATGTGATTAATATTTCAGACAAAGGCTGGTACTTATATTGCTAGAGAGTTTAGGATTGGATCTGTTTTGTCAAAGCTAAGCAAAATACGACAAAGTATTGCCAGTGATGCCCTAGAATTATATGACGATGTAATAGACACCTTGAGATTCATTAACTCTGTTGAATCAGAGGTCAATGTGGATGTCCCTCGTCTAACCCTTCCGGATGTTACAAGGTATGTAGGATTGGTGATAGGTACCAGAACTGTGTGTTTTAAAAGCATGATTGGAGCAGTAGCTGAGTCGCTGGGTGATTGGTGGCTGTGCTGTAGTAGCAGGTTAAATTAACTCGTCATCTACTGGAATTCCAGACACTATTAAATTACCTATTGTTCGTGGAACCCGGCTTCTGAGCCAATCCGATCAATTGATGCATGGTCTAAATATTTGTATGGCCAGTAAGTATAAATGATAGTAAACACACTCACAATGCAGGAAAATCCTAGTCAGGGTTTTATTCTGTTTGATCATTCCCGTGGGATAATAAACACATTCAAAGTTATTGGCAAAAACTAGTACCTAGTTATTGCTTCACTGTGCTTGTGTTTTGAAATGTTATTTTGGCAAAGAAACTCAAAGAAGTCCTTATCAATGTCATAGTTAAATATTTTCTTGTTATAAAAACTCTTACTTCTAATTTCAGTTCAGAAAGTGATGGTGGCTCAAACAGTGGTTATTATAACTTGGAGCCTAACTTTCAGTCATCAAAAGCTACATCCATATGTAATGAGGACTCTGATATTCACAGATATAGGAGGTAAGTGACAACTGAAACAAAATAAATGTAATGTTATGTTCGTAGCTGGTGGCATTCTGTAGTTTTTGCCTACCCCCACTACAAGAAACAAATGAGTTAATGTGTAGTTTGTGATATCCAGATAAGTGTCTTCAGACACTTATCTGGATATAAACCATCTCAGGAGATGGTTTTTGGAGGAAAAAAACCACCTGCATCATAAGCGCACTCAGTAACTGTGTAGCTTATTTTCTTTGCCACTGAGGTAGCTAACAAGCTTACATTCTGCCTGATGGTAAGCAGATACCCTAGTCTATACACAACTGAATTGCCAGAGGACTAGCTTGGCTGGCTGTAAAAACCATTTAACCTTAACCTTTAAGCCTTAGGGAACTCAATGATTTTACACTTTGTTTCAGCTTAAACACCACAGACAGTATAAGGATACTGCTGTTCCCCTGGGTGGAGCTGAGTCCATCTGACAAAAAGACTTTACTCTTAGTAGAGGATGCCCTGAGGTTATTGAAATCCACTAGAAGGTGCTGCAGGTTTATACGCGATGTATTTCTGCGTGATTTTTATGCTGAAATATTCTTAAATAGACCTGAAATAATTAAGGTAACAAATCGTATAGAGATTTTTTTCAAATAGACTCTGTTGAACTCAAAGAGATTTAAAATACTCTAGAGAGGTCATGCAAGGAAATGTCATAGAAAAACTTTGATCCCATGCATGTCTCAGTAAGAATAATATAGCGGCGTACCAAACAAAACTCATGGATATGTGTGCACTAGGACACAAGTATCAAATGAAAATTTTGTTTGTGATGGTTGAACTAAAATATTTTATCTAAGGCCAAGCGCGCACTATAATTAAAAATCGTTGCGAATAAAAATCGTCAATCTGTGAACAACAGAAATGTAGGTACTTACTACATTCCGCGCACTGCAAAAATAAATCGTTTGCGATTTAAAATAGCAGATGCGAAATCGTGCGAATATTTTGTACCCTATTCAATGAAGTGGTATTAGCTAGTCTAAATGCTGTCAAAGGATGTACCCAATAACGTTTAGTTATCTTCTTCTTCTTATTTAAAGTTCTTTTACGTAAAACTAAGTAGTATATACTTATTTTTTTTTTTGCTTTTTTGAATCTATGTTTCGATGTACAGACGCCCGCACATCAAGTTACCCCAATGTGTCAAATTTCTTTGATCGTTTTTCAACTTTATGCTAAACAGAATAAGGTTCATATTCAATTGGGAAAATTTGACACAGTGAGTGTTTGGCCCTGTTATTTCGCATGCGATAATAAATCGTGGTGCGCATAGGAATTTATTGTCGTTTGCGATTTTATTCCGCACTTTAAAATTTGCAACGATTTTAATCGTAGTACGCGCTTGGCCTAGGGTAACAAAGTAGCCGACGATAATGGATGGTTCGAAAATGTTGTTTGCACGTGTTTTTAATGATGAAAAACACTATATTTATAACTCTTTGTTCGATTCTGTTATTGAATGTTTTTAGAGTTTATTAACAATAGCGGATGGCAATAATGGCGGACGGCCTGAAGAAGCTCTCTGCGTATTGTTATGCATTACACGCGCTCTCCGCACTCGACTACTACAGCTATCTTCCTTGGACTTGATACATGAGACAAACAAGGTAAATTTTAAAACCTTTTCATTTTCTGAGGTCGGTTTAAATAGGGATTGTGAGAGTTCATAGCGACAACTTTCACAAAAGTTTGTGAGCGTCGACAGAGGTTAAATTTCACTGTAACAAATCCCTATTTAAACCACTTGAATTCTTCGCACATCAGTTTTGTATGGACAGCCACATTATTTAAAGTAGAAAAATGTGTAATGGGGCACATATACCTCTCGGTTGTGATTATAAATTCTCGGCTGACTTCTATTATTACCTTCCATCCAATCATCAGTGAACTTACTTTAAAAGTAAATTATATATTTTATTTTTGATTTTTTTATTGTGAATGTAAGGACTACGTGGATTCTTTTTTTATATTTTCTTTTCTAAGTCTTTTTAAGTTCTTTTATTTATTTAGTCTATGTTATGTCTGGCAGTTTGAGTTCGTTATGGGACCAACCCAAATGTTCTTTCCTTGGGATTGTTCGTCAGCACGTGGAGCTCTTCAAGTTTCGATTTGAGCTCTCGATTACTGACAAATGCTTGCACTGTCTGATCTGGTCCCCTCACTGTGTGTGGTTCTTTCCTCAAAAGACCATCTCAGACACTAATCTGCGTGGATCTTACATGATTTGACCAAGATTTTGTATCAAATGTTTTTATGTTATTATTTACACTGTTGACATTGAATGTATATTGACATGTATATTTACTTTGAAAGTATATTATATTTTTTTTATTGTGAATGTAAGGACTATGTGGATTCTGTTTTTATTTTTTTAGATTTTCGTTTCTAAATCTTTTTACTTAAGTTCTTTAATTTATTTATTTTACATTTTGTCTGGCAGTTTGAGTTCGTTATGGGACCAACCCAAATGTTCTTTCCTTGGGATTGTTCATCACCACGTGGAGCTCTTCAAGTTTCGATTTGAGCTCTCGATTACTGACAAATGCTTGCACTGTCTGATCTGGTCCCCTCATTCAGTGTGGTTCTTTCCTCAAAAGACCATCTCAGACACTAATCTGCATGGATCTTACATGATTTGACCAAGTTAATGTCTGAACTTTAAAAGAGACTATGACCTCTGAGTTTCTTTCGGTGTTTCTTCTCAGAGTAGTCAAATAGTGAAATACCGATCTCATTTACTAAAAAAGGCGACGTGTAAAAGTGTTTGTAAAAACCTATTTACAAAAATAAATATCATTTATCATCATATATCATTTAGCGAGTCTCTAATGTGCTTTTTAAACCTTTTGTGTTAGTTAGAATCAGAATGACAACATAATATACCTACATGTATAACCTAACCTAACTTACCATACCTACCCTATAGCTAACCTAACTACCTAACCTAATTACCTTACTGAAATACATTGATTTTGAAAGATGTAAAATATATAATTTTAAACTGAATTTCTGCGCTGTGTGTCTCTATGTTGCATACAATACCAGAGTAGTAGAATTAGAAGTAGTATAAGTAGGAGGTAATAATTTAATTCGATTGGTACCTATATCACTTATACATAAAGTATTTACTTACTACTTTGACTGTCCTGTTGATCTAATGGTCAGTGGCACTGACTGCTATGCCGGTTCGTATGGTGGTCGTAGGTTCGATTTCCACTTAACAAATGTTTGTGTGATGAGCACAATCATTTATTATGTCTGACCTCAATTTGGGTTGTGGGCATGCCCACAGTGCCAACAACGGTGAATCCGCGCTTGTATAGGATACTCATAAGTTTTTAAAGTTTCGTAAGTTAATTTAAAGGCACCTTGTGTATCTCTCACCAGATGTCAAATGAACACAGAGACGTAATAGACGTTGGCATGAACACGGAACTGCAAGAGATAGCCGGTGAAAGTCGCCCGCGCACGCCTCCCGAGGAAGATGGCCTGGTACTGCTGCGACAACTACCGGCACCGTTGTATGCATTAGACACACTACACGCAGTACTGACTATAATGGCAAGGAGCGTCACTTTGGTCGACCCGGTTGATAATACTGAGTATTTAAATATTGTAAGTATGTGACTGGTTATGACTGCGATTATAATCGGCTATCAAGGCTTATTGGCCGTCGTCATATGTGTACGTTTCTTTTTAATTCTTTAAGGTGAATATGATTATCCAATTCTGTGGCCCTAGTGAAAAGGGGTATAAGTCCAATTTTGTCGAAAATGAGTTAAGTGTACCAAAGTGATCAGAAAAAATGCTCTATCGTTTGGTGAAGACAGATCTAAGCTATCTCTAAAAATAAGAAAGTTACTTTGTGTAAAGGGGTCCAACTGACACCAAAAAAAACTGTAAAAGTCGGTTTTCTGATCACTTTGGTACACTTAACTCATTTTTGACAAAATTGGACTTATACCCCTTTTCACTAGGGCCACAGAATTATTATTAATCATTTGACATTTCTACTAATATTATAAATGTGAAAGTTTGTCAAGTTGTTTGGATATTTGTTCCTTAAATCACTCGTCAGCCGTTACACAGATAAGGGTGAAAATTGGCACATAGATAAACAATTTACTAGATTAACACTTTTAATCCGGTCATTTGTTCTCTTGGGGTGATCTTGGAAATGGTACTTTTTACACGGGCAAAGCCGCGGGCAGTTGCTAGTGTGAATAAGAGTAACACATATTGTCTGCGAGATCTCACGAGTGTTGTTTTTTTTACTCCTAACTAATAATTGAGTTATCCTTTTATGTATTATCAACCTTTACCCAGTTCGATTGGCTCGACTTAAAAGTTTATAGTTGTCATTGTTTCATTTTCTAGCAGACTATCACTTCGCTCGCGACTTTACCCGTGTGCATTTCGAACATTAACATCACCACCAGCCCAGCACATTGGGGTAACTTGATGTGCTGGCGTCTGTATATAGTACACCACAAACTGCCTACTCATATTTTCCCCTCCACTATCAAGTCCATCCAAAGGTTATCTGTAAGAGATCGCTTTTAGCGATAAGGCCATTGTATCACCCTAAGTAGCCCTTAAAGTTATAATTTGTAAGTTTTTATGGTGTACCATAAAGATATTACGTTACCTATTCTACGTTAACGTCACATACTTACAAACTGTACCTCTTTATAATAATACTCATAGTATAGATGACTTTTGTTTCATTTCAGAGGGAATTGAACACATGCATTTGTTTGGCAGAAAGTCTTGTCGAGTTATTGCTAGATTGCATTAGCGATACCTTCTGGACTATGGACCACAGTTCCAAGACGTACAGGGATATATCTCATAAAAGTTGCATGAGCATGCGTTTGATGGGAGATCTTTTATTTAAATACAGGTAAAAAGACTGATTGTCGTGTTGCTAAAATCTAATTATAATTGTTTAGGCAATCTTAGCATAGAAAAAGATAAAGTAAAAAATATTCGTCATCTTCATGCTAGTCTATAATAATCTCTTATACGTTATAGTTGCCATATCGTTGGTGAATCGAACTTAAAAAAACAAAATACGGGGTTTGGCAGTAGAAAAGTCTATATACAGACGCCAGCATATCAAGTTACCCCAATGTGTCAAATTTTCCCAATTGAATATGAACCTTATTTTGTTTGACATAAAGTTGAGAAGTGGAAATGTGAGACATTGGGGTAACTTGACGTGCTGGCGTCTGTACTTTAACCTTTTATTCAGTGTCAATTAGAGACACAATATAAAGACAATGACAGCGCGGACGCCGGCCTCCACTGAGGATTTAATGAAATAACCGATAAAGTAACCGTCTTCCCACTTCCTCATGACTTATCACCTGTCTCAATCGCCTGATGGGACCAATATAGGCAAGCACTTGAGTGAAGCTATGTTAGATCAAAACGACT
This sequence comes from Euplexia lucipara, assembly GCA_921972225.1. Classification (NCBI taxonomy): domain Eukaryota; kingdom Metazoa; phylum Arthropoda; class Insecta; order Lepidoptera; family Noctuidae; genus Euplexia; species Euplexia lucipara. Next base: position 10,519,180 of record OV179149.1, read on the forward strand.
TTGCAAGCAAGGTCGACCTCTGTTTACACGGCCGCAAACTACTGCGGACATCCTACCTTTTTTATTATAAAATACTGCATAATGGTCTGCCTAGCCTTTTCACAACTATGTTGACAGTTGAGGTCCGCTTTTAATTTAACCGGATGCAACTGAATACCAGCGTTTTACATTGGAGTTACAGCTTATGTGACCTCGACAATCTGGTACCCCTTAGTCAAACTTTTTGTCCCTCTTTGGGGGTCCTGATTACTCGTAACGACTGTCAAAGATCTGCAAAACATAGACGGGACCTACGGTTTAACATACCTTCCGAGGCGCGAAGGGGTCTCGATATGTAATGTAAGAAGTGGCCACGGAGCGACCTCAGCAAGTGTAGATCAATTTTCGATCGACCCTTGGGGCTGTTATAATTTAGCCACAAGCCCCTGCTAAGAAATACTGCATCGTTACAGAAAATCATTCTTCGATGACACTGAGCGCACCCACCACCGCGTGGCGTGGTTACGTTTGACGATGTGTGCTGAGAAACTGCTGCATTGGGCGCGAGACTCCGCCCTGCCGCCGACCTCGCTTATCACCGGCTTACAAATAGCTCAGCTGGACCCGGCCATTGATCTGTTTTACCCAGCACTTAGTAAGAAAATAGAATCGGTTTTACAGGTAGGCAATACTCGGCAATCAAATTTAATATTCACAAAATTCCAAAAATGCTAACTGCCACAGTATGTTTTCATTCCAGAGTACTAGGATTACTGTAAACCAAGAATATAAAAGCAAGTACAGAGAGCTGAAGAAACTATTCGTAAGCATGGATGGAGCTGTTCAATTCATGAACAATAAAAAGCTACATAGATCCAAAAAGGTTCTTACGTGTATCAAGACTTCCTTACCTGTTTTAGAACTATTTCAAAGTGAGAACTTTTTAGTGGAAATAGCAGATATCTTGCTTAATAAGGCTAAAGAAATGGATTTCAATGATAACGACTGGTCCGTAGCCCGAAGTATTTCCCTAATTTTGATGGGTCACAATGCGGAATGGGTGCAAATAACATTTTATAAGTTACTGGCAGAAATGGTAAAGTCAGTTTTGGTGGGAGAAGAGAACGAGAAATCTCTTACATTATTGTGTGATGTTGGTATGCTTACTGAAATATGCTGTCATGGACTTGGATCCAAGTTTAAAGAGGTATGTAATACATAGTGTACCTAAGGGGCTCAACCGTATAGTGTGCATGGGTTCAGAACATGTCGCGGGCGTTGAAATTCGTCATCTGTTTTTCCAATTTTACAAGTTTTTCTTGTTTTTTAGGGTTCCGTAGTAAACCAGGAACCCTTATAGTTTCGCCATGTCTGTCTGTCCGTCCGTCCGTCCTCGCTTAATCTCTGTAACCGTTAGCACTAGAAAGCTGAAATTTGGTACCAATATGTGTATCAATCACGCCAACAAAGTGGTAAAATAAAAATGGAAAAAATGTTTTTTTTTATTTCAACCCTAACGTGTGATGTTGGAAAGGTATTCAAAAATGAATAGGGGTTTCCTTAAATCATTTTTTGATAATGTCAATAATTTCGGAAATAAACCCCTCTAACTTTTGAACCATAGTTTAGAAAATATGAAAAAAATCTGAAATGTTAAACTTTGGACTTTCTAGGAAAATTATTTTGAACTTGGATGGAAACAACAGGTTTTGTACAAAAAAGACAAAAAGTTGTACAAAATAATTTCTGGACTAAGTTTGTAGTATATCGTATATGCAAGCATTTTGAACACTTATTGTCACGGACGGGAAACTACGGAACCCCACACTGAGCGTGGCCCGACACGCTCTTGGCTGGTTTTTTTACTTTAAACTGTATATCATGGGGTACAGTTATTACTTCAAAATAATTCGTTTCGAATGGTTAATAAATAAATTGCACAACTTTTTATAATTCAAAAGAAGTCGTGGTTCAGAATTGTTAATTGATACATTATGCTTTACATTTTGCTTCTTGTCGTTTTCTGCTCGCCCTAAAATCAGTTTGTGTCCACCTCTTTAGGTCGACATTAAAATAACATTTTTTTATTTAAGAGGTAAGTAAAAACTTCTCAGCTACTCGTTCTGTATTTTGGCCATATTGTTGCAGGTAGAAGAAAGTTCTTCAGAAATAATGTTGCATCTGCTGCGCGGCCGACTGGTGCTCAGCGAGAGTTGCTGGTGGCGACTGTTAGCTAGCTTGTTGCCTGTGTTGCCGCTGCTACATGTTTATGCTGCTCATGAAACAGAATTAGGTGATCTACCTTTAAAACACTTTATTTTGGCTGAAATTTCTAATTGTTTTGTTGCTTATTTAGTTGTTGCTTTTGAGCACAACAAAAACCCTTCGTGTGAACATCGTTATTTGTGGAAATATATTATTTGAGTTAGTTCGACTAGAAAACTGGAAAAATCGTGCTTGGCGGAATTTTTAAGGTAATTACGCGACTTACGTAGAGGATACGTTAGGTTTTTTACTATACAAATAGTTCTTACTATTTACCTATACATATATCTTAATCCAGAATTATTGTTATAGGCAAAGCAATATGCAAATCGCTCGAACCTGACATAGCAGATTGTTTGGGCGTTTCTGTGGCAGAAGTGACGGCTGGCTTGGTTCGGCTTTTGTTTGTGCGATGCGTTGCCGTGCAACTAGATGCGGCACACGGCCTGTGCCGATTATTGGGTAACTATAACGTTTAAGGAAATATTATTGACTAGCAAGAGAATGATGAATATTCTTACTTTATCTATTTCCATACTAAAATAATAAAGCCGAAGAGTTATTGTTGTGTGTGTTCACTAGGAGTCACTAGTTATGGTTTCGGGATTATAGTTAAACAACCAGATTATCAATAAGCACACTAGGACTAAAGGGGAACGTCTTGTCGCCACTAGGGTTAGATCGGGACTCTCCTGCGGCGTTACCGTTCAGTCACGTCCGTGTGGTACATTTTATAGTACATCATAGTTTTTTTCTTTGAACGTGCTAATATCTGGAAGTGTCAATCGGATTTTAAAAAAGAGCAAGTTTACAGTAATAGCTTATGATGTGTAACATCTGACATGTTATCGTGATAAATATGCTCCCATAAAATAAAATGACAGTATGACGTGATACCTAAAATGGGTTGGCAACATCTCGCAGCCATTTCTCCGCCACCACGCACGCTCATTGGTTAAATCAAATAGCGCGCGATTCCCGGTTTTCTGTAACACATTTCCGTCCCTTTTTACGGAATCACTTTTACAATAAATATCCAGCAACCGAGAGCAAACATGTTACACATCAAAATTATTAGTATATTATGGCTTATTTCTTGAGGATTATTTTATAGGCTTTAACATAAAGCTATGACTCATAGTAGCGGATGAAACTGCGAGGCACATCAAGTTAATGTTTTTTTTCAGATGATGAACGTTATTTACCGCCAAGGGACTCGTTACGCGCCGATGTCTTGTTGAGTGCATTAAGAAGAGTGAAGCGAGAAGAGTTTAATATTGACAATAATAGTTCACCGTCTAAAGTTTCACAGGTGTGTATTTTTAAATCTGTCTCATTGACTAAATTATATTACAGTGAAACCTGGATAGCTCAAGCTGGGACAAAAACAATACTGACCAAAGCTCAGCCAGGTCAGGGTCTGGCCAAGAGCGGAATTTGCGGGTAGACTGAGAATAAGTAAACAGAACAGAAATTTGTCTTCAATAAATAATAATAATAATTGGTGCCTCTTTTCATAAAAGACGAAAATGGGCCTCTACGAGTTGGCTTAAGCCCCTCGTACGCCTTTCAAAGGACCGGTAGCCAAGGGTTCCGAGAGCGAAAAGCAAATGAATAATAATAATTTATTAGGCATCAAACTAGTAAACAACATTTGGCACTTAATATTAATTGGCAGAGTTGGCTATAAAGTCCTAGTTAAAGAGGTAAATTGACGTTATCTCAGTTACAGAGGTCAAACCTATAAATTCAAAGAAAATAATACAGCTTATGTATTCTTTAATGTAATAATCTTAGTAAATGAGTTAAAATAAAAAGAACTAATCCCAGATATATTATAGAGGTTTGTTTTGCCCCACTAACCGAGCTATTCAGTGCCAAAGTGTCGGGACCTCATCATTCTAAGTGGAAAAAGTTTTATTCTAAATGGTCGCCAAGGGGTCGATATTTGTCCGGTTTAGCTTTCTGCACTTTTTCTCTTTATATAAACGAAGAATTTAATCAACTGTGTCGTCGTATGTAGTAAACTGTATGTAACCATACCAAATCTCACTTTCCGCCGTGCGCGCAAATAAGCCGGTTTAGGTCAGGAATTACTGTCATATTTTCGTTTGTCTCAAAAAGGTTGATCACTATGTCTTACGTTATTAATCTTTATGATGTCAGAATTGTTAAACGTCTAAAATTTACGTAAACAATGAATATTTGATTTTATTTTATCAATTTCTAGCAAAAATGTATAAAATATTAGGTTTTTGCACTTCCCCTTCACATAAACATTCAATATGCTAAATCCCACATTCCTCCTACGCGATTTTTTCTTAAAAAGGTATTCAAAGATTTCGCTTAGCTTAAAAAGATAGATACTAATAGTACCATGTTTTCTTTTCATGTCATATCGACACAGACCACAGGTTTAACTCAAATTCTGGACGTGTTAAAACAAGACATAATTCTGAACGAGCACGGTGAATATAATTCGCGGCCAGCAATGCAACCAACACTCGAACCGACGTTGCGACGTAGCACGTTGCAGCAACTTGCTGTTATAGTTCGACAGCAGAATGTACACGACGTTTTCTTACAATACGATGGAGTGAAGATAATTATTGCTACACTTAGGTAAGTTCTCTGTCATTCTATTAACTGTTGGTTATTAGTACTAGTACTGCTGAGCGTGCGGTTCGGGTTCGATCCCGGGTCGGGCAAAACGGTACTGAGTTTTTCTCGGTTCGGTTCTTCTCAGTAGCAGCCCAGATTTGTGCCCGGTTGATGGTAATAGGCCTATTACAGTATATGGGACTTAAACGTAACACACATACACCTCTGCCTAACTCTTAGGGGATAAGAGGCGTGATGTCAAAAAGTCAGTTCTTTTTTTTTTGTATAAAAGTTTTTTTATATTTTTGAAAATCTTCTTTTACTGCTATGCCTTGAAAGAAAATAAAAAACAACATACAACCGGAATAATATGTACCTTCTCCTTTTTTGTTAGTTTGTTAAAAAACCTTTAAGATACTCAGACTGTGACGTGAGTGAGGTATGAGCCAAGCGTACTATATTTTGTATTTAGGAAATCAATTACGAAATACAAAGTGAGACAATTTCCATAAATATGAATAAGATGCGCTCGTTTATTGATGAGACACGATTTTGCAATCGACCTACACATTGACATTACGTACCTATTGACATTGGCTTACGTGCGTTGTAACAAAATATTGTTTTTGTTAACTTATGCATACACATTATAGATAAATTACACCTAGACTTAGAACAAATCAACAAATCGTTAGAAAATTCTAATAAGTACGTACTCATTTTTGACAGTCCTCTTTTGCTGTGAATTATGTTATCAAACATATGATCCTATGAGCCTAACATCGTCATAGAAGATACCACAAAGAAGTATATTATCTCGTTGATAGTAGTGTCCGACCGAAAGTTCGGTTTCGGCCGAGTTCGGCCAAAAATCAAGTTTCGGCGGCAGTTTCGGTTTCGGCCTAAATTGGCCGAAACTTTTGGCGAAACCGAAACTGATTTCAGAAGTAGTCATGCACGCTGATAAACACCTGAGAACTTAATTTGAAAAATATTATTAATATTTTTTATAAATAAATAAATGATTACATCAAACTTAATATGCTGTGTTTTAATTTCATGTCGTAATTAATGCAGCATAATGTGTAAAATGCATCAAATTTCAGTATTTTAAGGAATTTTATACTTGACCACTTGAGTTTCGGTTTCGGTTTCGGCCGAAACAGAAGCCAGGGGCTGAATATTCGGTTTCGGTTTCGGTTTCAGTTTCGGCCGGAAAACCAGTTTCGGTCGGACTCTGATAGTCTTAACCGCCATTCTCCGTGGTCTAAACATAGTAGTGTTAACATAGTTCACTTTATCTTAATCTCTTTGTTTCAGAATGTCGCTGATGGTGGACGATTATCTGGCATTTCCGGAATGCGCAATAAGCTGCGTGTCTATACTGAACAGTGTTTGTTTCGCCACTAGACACAATTTGACAAAAATACCCGATTTGCCTTCACTTTTGATTAGAGGTAATTTTATGATAATATTTTTTTTTATTTCGGACATAATTATGCCCATGAAGTGCTAGTAACAATATTAAATAACTTATTATCTAGTATTCGTACAAATTACCCTATTCACAATGATAATTAGAATTGGAGAGTATAGCTCTCCAATTCTAATTCTCTACTGGGGATACTCTTTACTGGGGATAAAAATAAACTTGCATAACTGCTTTGCTTTGCTTTTTTGTTCTCAGGATGCTGTTGCGACTATCTCTAGTTGCAAATACGCAATGTAATTTTAAATTTACCTGGTTATTACTATTTTTGTGTAACTGTTTATTTTACAAAAAAAAATCTCTTACTATCCTGAGTAGCAAGTCACTTTTCTCGCGAAGAATCGCATGCAACCCGTCGGTACGAGCTTGCGCAAACATTCCCAATGCACTGCAGTAGCGAGGCAGTCTCAACAATATCCTGAAGGCATTATTATACTCAACGCGCAAGACGTGAACAGCGACCTTTTGTATCATGACAGTTTTGCATGATATGATGTAGAACGTTGTACTTTTAGATCGCCGTCTACGTTATGATTTTGGAAAACCTAATGCTTAGGTTTTTACATTTACAATTAACATACTGTCATCAAAATTTTTGACTAAATATTTAGGTGTACCTATTTCTTTGTTTGCACGACTGCACGACGTAATTTTGAGTACTTTATATGGTCGATTGTGGTTACAGTGTTAAGCATAAAAGTACACAATCACATCATCGTGAACGCAGTGGGAAAAATTCCTCAACGAGTTTGCAAACAGGCATAATTATGTCATGCTAACGGTCAATATCGATCGGTATTTTATTCGACTGAACGACAAAGGTACTTACCGTATTACGGAGTTCGTACCCTTTCCCACCAGCCACGTATAAACTAATGTAAAAAGTGTGCGCCGCTTTCATGAAGTGCGCATGACGCAAAAAAGGCTAGATAGAAAGTCTGTCTCTATGAAGTGGCTGGGAGTAGCTGATTCTGAAGGATGTAGCCCGCTCCTCTACCTACACCTTATCGAGGGATGGCTGCCCGCAAAGGGTTTAATCCGCCTTACCAACACTGCGTTGAGAGTAATGGCCTGCGCAGACTGGCATACAGACCGCCAAAGGAATTTATAAATATATATATATATATATACTTTATTTCGATTGACCATAAGAGGATATGTCAACACATGGAAATATGTTTTGATGTTCTCATTGGCTCGAATTGGAAAAGATTTGTTAAAGCTCGAGTCAGTAGTATTATATGTTACTGGGACATTGTATATTTTATTTAATTAGCAACCAAATTTAAATTGACTCAAGAAAAATAATCGCTTACCACTGTTTCGCATTGTGTTTTTGTAACATTTTAGCCATCAAGAGCTTACGGTAAATAGCAATACAAGCTAACTAACAGATTTTTTCATTCTGGCACCATCCATCCATCATTTGCCTAGCCGTTTCGAAACTTTAACATCCGACTCCAATATAATTGGCTATATTGTAGTCGCATGTTAAACTTTCGGGGTTCTGAAACTTAATTGTAACGACTGTCAAAAATCTGCAAATTACAGCGAGGCCTAACGGTTTAAAGTGCTTTCCGACGAGGCGTGGAAGGATCTTGACATATTAAATGGTTACCCATACAAAGGTCGTCCTCTGCAAATTTAGCTTCACCTTCAATCTACCCGCGTTGCTGTTTTTGCCGAGCCGTATTAAAAAAAATAATGCCTACCCTAGTCCGTAACTGTGGTCTATATTTCAGTGATGCTAGTGTTCCCAGCCAATGATGCAACAGTTTTGATGGCGACACAAGTGTTAGCGCTGCTGGCGTGGGCCGGCTTCGCTCTGCAGGAGTTGAATGCGTCAAGACATCGGATTCCCGCGCTACCCTTGAGCGTCACTCAGAAAACTTCGCTTCCGTTTGCTGTTAATAGCTATTGGAATACCAGTCCTAATGCTGAGCATTCTTATGTAGGTTGGTATTGTATTGAATGTTTTTTTATATTATTATTTAGCAAAGCGTTGATCAATTGCGTTATACAAATCACCCTTAATGTCTGGTTATTTATTTATTTATTTATTGATAGGAGAACCAACAGCTGTAACAGATGGTTAACAATTAAATAAGCAACACAAAGCCAATTACAGGTTCTCACGAGAAAAAAACATAATAGTATACAGAAATCTTAAGATCACTAACAAGCACGATAAATAACAGAAATAATAGAAATAAGGATACAAATACTAAATAAGGTAAGGTACTAAATACACTTAAGGCTAAGGCACTTACAACATGAAGTAAAAAGTAATACAAAAAATGTTAGATTATCAAAAACACTACGCACTTCTAAAGAAATTGGCATTCAGCCGAGTGCGAGCTGAGTTGGTTTTGGTGACAAATGGGTCCAATGAGAACTCTTTACAGAGAATATTAAAGTCTCTACTCGCTCGCACCAAGTATGAGTTTTGCCGGTAATTTGTTGAGGAAAAAGGAACGGAGATAGGTGGGTTAAATCTAACTGACCTCTGCGGGACATTCAAATGCAGTTTCTGCAATAGGTCAGGACAGACAAGCTCATTATTTAAAATCTTTAAAAGAAAAGTGCAGTCAGCTAAACGAGGACGATCCTTCAGCGGCTGTAAATGAAATTTTTTGCAAAGACTTAAGTAATCATCAGAATGGTATGGAATACGCAGCCTAAAGCAGAGAAAGCGAATAAATCGTTTTTGGATACTCTCAATACGATTTATGTATTTGCCATAAGCCGGGTTCCAAATTTGTGAAGCATATTCAAGATGACTTCTGACAAACGAACAATACAGAATCTTAAGGGTTTTGGCTTTCTTAAAACACCCAGCGAGTCTCATGACAAAACCCAGTGCCTTAGAAGCTTTTGCTACTACTTTCTCAATGTGCACGTTAAATAAAAGTTTCGAATCATGAAAAACGCCAAGGTCACGTACACCGTCAGATCTCTGTACCAGCTGCCCTTTTAGTAAATATGATGTAGGGAGAGGGATGCGTTTCCTGCTAAAAGATATAACTGAACATTTAGCAGGATTTAAATCAAGTTTGTTGATGAAACAATATTCATCCAAACGCGCAAGGTCACTTTGTAAAGCCTCTCTGTCGTCGTCAGATGATATTGCAGAAAAAATCTTCATATCATCAGCGAAACAAAGCAAATTTGATTAATGGAAACAAGAGTCGATATCGCTTACATAAATAATAAAAAGTAATGGACCCATCAAAGAACCTTGGGGGACGCCACTAGGAGCTGAAACCCAGCTCGACATGTAGTTACTGATAACGACAGCTTGAGATCGATTTTCAAGATATGAGGTAAACCAACGTAGTAGATCTCCTCTGATTCCATTATTAAAAAGCTTGGTTTTTAAGATGCTGTGGTCGATTCTGTCAAAGGCCTTACTATAATCCGTATAAACAACGTCCACCTGAGCCCCTTTGTCCATTTTGTCCGTCAGAAAGTCGTTGAGCAAAGCAAGGTTGGATACAGTTGAACGACCCTTAAGAAAGCCGTGCTGGGAGGCATTGAAAGACTGGCTCAGCGCTGCATAAACTTGATCATAGATAACCCTTTCAAAAACTTTAGCTAATATGCACAATTTGGAAATAGGTCTGTAATTTATAATTTCATTTTTATGACCCTTTTTGTGCACTAGATATAAAGGCTGACTTCCAGATTTGGGGGACTGAGCTTGAAGAGAGCGATTTTTTGAACAAAAGGGATACTGGTAAGGCAATGGTTTTAGCGCAACCAAGAAGAAATTTAGGTGATAAGTGGTCGGGACCAGCGGATTTAAAAGGATCAATTTGATTAATTAACTTAACTATAACATTGAGGTCAATCTCAATTTCGTGAATATCCGAGGGTATTAAGGAATTTACAATAGTTTGAGGAGGACGAAGATTAGCAGATCACGTCGTTGACTGGATCAAGAAAGGTAGAATAGAAGTGGGAAGAAAAAGCATCACAAATAGAATCAGGAGATGAGAACGTCACATCACCATACTTAAGGAAACTGGGCATTGCATTGGATTTCGAACGCTGCTTCACAAAGCTCCAAAAGCGTTTAGGGTTCTTTTCGATGGAGGCTTCAGTATCTGCTAAGAAGTTAGTGTGACAATCCGCTTCAAGCTTATTAACCCGCTCACGTAAATGACTAAAGGTTGCCTTATCTGCTAGTCTGCCATACGTTTTAAATTTACGGAGAAATTTGGACTTTTCTTTAATTAACCGTTTAAGTGCTGGGCTGTACCAAATAGGGTACGAGCTGAAGGTAACTGATTTAGCTGGAACAAACTTCTTTTGCAGATCCATTATAGATGCGTAGAAGTAGTTAACGGCATCACTAAGCGACATGTCACAAAATATGTTCATCCAGTCAACAGCCGCTATTTCCCTATTAATGGCCGCAAAGTCAGCTTTACCGTAAAGGTACCGAGTGAAGGGAGCGGGAGTTAAGTAGGTGTACTCAGCAAAGTTCACATCAATACAGAGGGCCGGATGGTACTTATCAACAGGCAATAAAGGCACCAAGCATTCACATACCGTGACAGTTTCATTACATAAAACTAAGTCAAGAATTTTATTTTATGATTCAGTGTATTTCTAAACTGCTTAAAAATCACGAGGTTCTCAACTCGATGAAATCTTTTGGTTTGTTCAGCGATCAATCTAGACAATACATTTTTCTAAGAACTAGAATCTTGCACTACTGGTCTATTACCTCGGCTGTTGCATACTGGTACTCGTATCAATAAGTGCCTACAATTGTGGTAAACACGCTGACTGTTAGGGCTTTTTGGGAACTTAAGGGCTGAGAGAAGAAGATATTGGCTGAATTTGACAAGTGCCACGGAGGCCCGAAACTTTTGCTGATTGACTTAATACGCTTAGTGTCTGTTTTTTTTTTCGAAAACATGTTTAAAATCATTATGCGCATCACGTGGACGCAGTTAACGATTGTCAACTTGAGAATCTCAAGGACTAACAGAATTCCAGTTTCCTTACATAGTTTGTTGCTAAGTTCTCTTTGGATTTCTAATTAGGATATTGTGACGTATGCAGAAATAGACGTCATAAAGACTTCCTCTGAACGAACTATTGCGTTGAATTTAAATTACTTGCAATAATTTAAAACGGCATGCCTATTTGTATTTTTAATTGAGTTGTTCCGAACATCTTATAGACCGCTCATGCATAATATAAGTTGTATCACGATGATTGCGCGCAATTACAATCTAGTACCTTAAAAGTACGCACGATGAAGTAGGTAAAAATAGGGGCAGCATATTGCATTTAATTTTCACTTCGAGATAATATTATGTAGGTATTATCTTGATAGAACAATTGACTTCAATATTGTTGATGAAGTCTTATCCTGCCGCGCCCACAACATTCAGTAATACATTAATTTGAATATACCATCACGTCTGCAATCCTCGAAGGGCTAGGCAGGAGTGCACCTACCTGCTGCCTTAATTCTAAACCGTTCGATTGGTTTCCGTGTCGGTAAGGAACCGTTTTCGACAATCTCATTTCCGAGCCGAAGAACTGCCAAAACGCTTTTCACAGATCCGAACGGATACGTTTTTTTTTCTATACGATTGATCATTGTATTTATGGGGAACGCTACAAAATGGTAGTAAAAAGATCAGCGTGGTAGAAAATTTAAAGTAGTAAATAAAATGGTTTATTTGAATGTTTCGATCCGTTTAATTATAGAATATACAGCTAGTAATTTAATAGACAGCAAACGGTACAAAATGATTTAATTATTAATCAAACAAACTTTATTTCAAACAAACTTGCTTTGTAAACAGCCGTCTGTCAAACTGGCATTGTCAGTTTGACAGACTTTTTTACTTTTTAAACTTTTTCCGCATTGCCAGTCTTGCAATGCGGAAAAAGTTTTTATTTGAAATAAAACTATGGATTTCTTTTTGTTATAACTTTGCTAAAAAATGACTGAGTGTGAGAATGAGTAAGTATTTGATATCAATACACAAATCTTGCTATTTGCTCATTGTCAAACAATAACACGTACAACTATACGAATAAAGTAATTCGAAAATGCGAAAAAAAATGCGATTAAGTAAATGCGAAAGTATCAATGAAATACGGTCAATACAATAATAAAACTTCATTTACTTAAAAGTGCAGTGTTTTAAAGGTTTACAGTGTTTATGTTTCTCTAAAATAAATCGTTTAAATGTTGTTTGGTATGGCTCCCGATAGGAAACAGCTGTCGGAAAGATTAGAGTCTTCTTATCGAATTTGAACTGTCAAAAAAAATCGTTTTTGGATTTGTGAATTGCGTTTGGATGACATCTTTGACATCTTAGACGTTCGATTCGGTACGAAATCTAGTCGAATGGTTGTGAATAATCCAGCTGGTAGAACACCCACATTTCGCCAGTTACCTATGTTTAAGTTCCGTGTTATAGGCGGCGAACCTATTGCCATCAAGCGAGAACAAATCCAGACTCCGGGCTGCTACTGAGAAATTCCAGATGGAATACTCGATAACAATTTGCGCGACCCGGGACCTCATGCCAACGAGGCATGCTGTTTTATTATGTGCGAAAACTCCTATGTTTTACTTTTTCAACACAGAGTGGCTACTAGCCGACGAAGAGTGGCGGACGGCGGTGCGTGTCCGCTGGTGGTGCACGCACTCCGGTCGTGCCCGACTACTATCGGAGCCTCCCCCTCTAACCCCGCTGGTCCTCCGCCCCGCCCCTCGTGACCTGGCCGCTTTGAAAGCCTCCTGCCCCATATTCAGCTGCACCAGAGCTTTGATGGCTCTTCAAAATGCGACCACACATCGACATGTTACTGAAGCACTCCATTTGTTGGAGAGGTTTGTTATTTCATTAGTTCTTTTCTTCATGTTTTTGGATCAACATTGCTTCTTTGTAGAATGACCCTGTATTTGATCCCTGAGCTCGAGTTTTGAAAATACTCCTCATCTCAATGACCATGTTAACAAAATTAATATTTTATATTTGTTTATCAGGCTTTTAGTTTTTATTGTAGAATAATTTCATTTGCTTATTTTTTTCCTAGCTATGTATATTTAGTGCCATTGTCGTACGCCAATAAGAAAGAGTTCAGTTCGTTACCATGGCAACACACAAGGCGGTTCTTAGACGCACCCCCAGCTTCGTCACGCGACACGTCACTGCTTTGTTCTCTACTGCACTTCATAGTGGCATATATGGATAATGTACCTAATTGTGGTAAGTTTCAAGTTTATTTAATAGAGGAAAAAGTATAGGTAGGCATAAAAAATAAATACTTTAATAAAATGGTTGTGCAACACATAGTCCATAAATATACTAACTTACAGGACTAAAATTAGAGCATTTTTTTTGTAATATATACCTACTTAGTTACACGCAAACACACAAATCGGAAAAATCTTTTTCACACCTTAGGAGTGCAAGGGTGTGAAAATGGTGTCTTGCTTGATACACCCTCTTAACGAACTTAACGTTACTGTAATATCAAATAACAAAAGTAAAAAGATTTTTCCAATGTCAATAATTATGTCCCCTGTGGCATATAATAATCTTTTTTGTCTTGTATATTAATAGTGCTGCAAATCTTGTAACGTATTTAATACCTCCCTAATGAGTACCATAATTGTGGCGAAGATATGAAATACGTGAGATAAGGTTACATTCTAAAAGACACCTTTATGACTAACCATGTCTTTTTATCAATTGTGTAATTAAGGGTTTTAATTTAAACCGGTAAATGGCTTGCGGAAACACTTATCTTTAACTTTTTTGTAGACGGTACAATGTCCTGGATTAAGTCATCATTCATCGGTAACGAAGCAAACATAATTTCCCTATTGAGTCGAGACCAGCTCTATCCTCAGCAAACGATTCAAGAGAGCATAGAAGTGACCCAACTTCACATACACATCGTAAAAGTAGTATTACGATGCACCGTGATGCTTGAAAACTGGGATGATTACGACAGCTACAAGTTAGAAAGCTTACTCAAAATACTACTCGCCTGCTTGGAGAAAATAGATCTGAAAAACTTTCATATGCTGGGTAAGTCCGAATCAGACCTAGTTTTTATTGTCATCGGACATTGAACTGTTAGATAAGATTGATAGATTTCAAAAAAACGTCTGATTCATTTCGGGAACACACTAAGATAACATACTGACCAATTTACGTCAAAATATTTCTGATGTAATCAAGTGACACCATTGATAATTTATAAACAAAATGTTGCTTAATATTTTTGTGTTTCCTTGTACCACTATCTTATTTTGCCATACGGGTTTTTCCGCAGTTACGCCCACTGCAACGGCAATGCACTTACTGCGTGTGCGCCGGTTTATGATACCTAATATTGTTTTACTACATGCATTTTTATATGGAATGAAACTCATACCGAGAAAAAAAATGTTGAATGGATTGGGTGTGTGCTGACATGAATGAAAAATAAAATGGACTTGTACCTAACATAGGAGGACAATGGTAGGAAAAAATAGAGGGGAAATTTATGAATGGATTCAGTGAATTAAAAAATATCGAACAATAGTAGAGGATCCAGACTAGCCGTTATCCCCTACAACGTCGCAAAATCATAATCTCACAAATTTATTATTTTAAATATTAGTAAAGACTGATACAGTACGAACGTATAAAAAGTTATGATTAGAAATTATTCAATTAACTTTAGGTTACAGTAGATCATTATTTGTCAATATTAGGTATTAGAGTACACAAATAAGTTTGAAGGGCGGCTCTATTTCAATGAATGTATCTGCCTGAACCAGCAAGTTTCCTTCCAAAACAGACAGGGAAAAGAAATTGCACGTCGCGTTTAAATACGTAAAGAAGAAGATAGCTAATAAGACGAGCTTTCGAATGTCACTTGACTCAAGTATCATAAAGAGCTTATTAATTTAATATGTTGATATTCTGCCTGCATGGTCCTAGATCGAAGCTAACAAATTCAAAGTGAAGGTTGCCAGAGAGCAATGGATTTCAGAAATTAAAGTAGGTATTCGATTCGAATTCGATCCGATTCACAACATAGTTCAGCAAACTCTCAGAGGCAAGCATCGCTGATGTTGCTAATAAGACTCAGACACAGAAATGTGACTGGACAGTTATATTTAAAGGATGCACCAGAAAAGATAGTCCAGGGTGGTCACACTGTGGGTATCTAAAAACAAATGTTAGTCACCAAGGCAGGCATGAAAAACGATGACCTAGAGTTGTTCTTTGCCGTAAAAGCAACAGGCAAAGATGAATGGAACAGCATAATAGAAACTAATACTTAATACTGTTTTTAGGATACCTTAATGAGCTCATGCGATGTATCCGATACGCTGTGAACTCTCGCTACTGCAAACTGTCGGAGGACACTCTGATTCAGTGTCTGCAACTAGTGGGGAGGACATTAAGTGGATGCGCATCTGGAGGGTGTAAAGGACAGGCGTGCCGGCTCGATGCAACGCTGTCACTTCTTGCGCTTTTAAGACAAATACATGATGACGCTATACCAGTTCAGGTAAGTACCCAATTTGATTGTTATTTTTTCATCTTTTTTTTTTCAATAATGTTGTAATCGACCCAACGAGTACAGGGGCAACACCAACCCTTATTAACCTTTCAATTGTGTCAGTTAGAGACAATAGAAATAAAATGACAGCGCGGACAACGGTGTCCTCTCGGGGTTTAATGAATTAATAAGGCTCCAATGTCCTTCAGTCCGTTTGTTTGTCTCATGCACCGCAATAGATAGACAGTTGGCATTTTCACAGAGTGAGTATATCAATTCCAAATAACAATAGATACCATATTAATATTATAAATGAGAAGGCTGAACGGATCGTAATGAAATTTGGCGTAGAGATAGATCATACGGCGGAATAGAGTTTACCGAGGCAGCTAGTATTAAACTAAACGTGCTTTTTTAAATCTTGTTTGAAAAATAGTAGGTACGTTAGGTACGATTTGTATGAGAGTCCGATTCGCACTTCGCTGGTTTTTTTTTTCAAAAATTAGGGCTAATAGGAAAATGCTAAGAAAGAAATATCCTTAAGTTGAACTGATCGACAGATGTTCAAGTTCCGTTTCTAAATCCGTGTTACAATGAAACGCTGTATCATTGTTCCAATAAGTTCTTCGATTTTCTTAGTAATAATAGATGTATGGTTATAGTTATCGCATAAATTTGATAGTATCGTCTTTTTCAAGTGCTATACAGTAGATAAAGTGCTTAATCGAATTATGTTTAGTCAGGCGATAACAAACACTTGCATATTTTCTCTATGACGACTGTTCACTACACTTACTTCCGTTCAGTATCATTTCATGTGGACGTATGTCTTTCTAAGTTTTTCATCGGATAGGATTTCTTTGTATCTACTAATAAAATTCATGTCATGTTAATATTATTTCAGTACCTAAATCTTTTATACATATTAGCGTATTAGTGACTGGCCTATTGGTCTAAGTATTAAGTGGCCCTGACTGCTATGTCAGAGGTGGTGGGTTCGATTCCCACCCAGGATAAATGTTTGTGTGATGAGCACGATCATTTGTTCTGTGTCTGGATGTAATTTATATATATCTATAATAATTATAATAAATCTGTAGAAGTAAAAATTCTGTACATTGAAAATATAAAAAAAATAAATGGTAGGGGGTGTTACTAGACCGACATCGAACCCAAATATATATATAAAAAATTGTCTGTCTGTCTGTATGTTCAGGCATCACGCAAAAACTACCGGTTCGATTACGATGAAACTTGGTATACTTATTCTTTAATATCCTGGGCACCACAATGGGTACTTTTTATCCCGCAAAACTATATACACTAAAAAACAAACAAAATTTTGCGGTGCGTTCCCTAGACCTGACTACTGTACCAACCGCAATATAAGTTTGTCGTAGGTTACGTCACCCGCAGTGGAGTTCACTAAGGGGCGCTGCACACGGCTAAGATACTATAATATTTTATCTTAAGATACAATATAGCTCGCCATACAATTCAATGGACTATCACACACAACGTAAGTCAATTCTGTACATTGAATATATATTCGAAATTAATATTGGAGAATGATTGGTGATCGATACTGATGCCAAAAATGCAATCAGTAATTTTTTTGTGTGTCTGTCTGTTTGTGCACGCATAGTTTAAACACTACTAAAGGGATTTTAACCAGACTTGGTACGACTGTAATCAAGACAGGTTGATCTTAGTCTCAGTTGTTTTTCACATGGTCAATTGTACGTCGCTCTTTCCCGGGTCAGTATTTGCAGAAATTTTATGCATACGTACCGGAAGGGTCAACTTTGAATATAGTCTATCCGGAAGCTTTATGCTAAAATTATTACATTGATATATCAACGCACAACCCAAACCGCTGGTATTAGAACATGAAACTTGAAGGGGTGTTCTTTGTGAAGAGTAAGTATTCACTAAGAAACAATTTTTGGAAATTAAACCCTTAATGGGAAAAAATAGGGGACGGAAGTTCGACATCCACGCGGGCGAAGCCGCGGGCAAAAGCTAGTCTATAATATGTATGTATTTAGAAATATTAAAGTATGTTTATCAGTTGTTTAGTACCCATAACATAAGTTCTGCTTAGCTTGGGACTAGATGGCTTTGTGTGAAAGTTGTGGAATTCATTCATTATTTAATTTATCAATGATGTGTGCATCTTAATTGTCTCTCCTTTTAGGTATTAAGATTATTCTACCATAAGTATAATGTAAACTAGTGGACCCGACAGACGTTGGTTTCAAACCCGATCGCAGAGCCACCTACTGTGTCCAATTGTGAATCTAAATTCTCCAGTGCCCAATACAAATAAAAATATATTACATTTGGTGCAGTTGTTTGGAAGATGCGCGTACATCATTCGGGCAATTCATTATTTCTAAAATTGTGTCCCGCTAATCATTCATGTCAGTGCTGGATTGTTTTTTTACCGCTTTATGCATTGAATACACCAGACCATAAGTATCTAGAAAAAAACAGACATACAAAAACAGTTTTATTATGTGCCAATTGATAATGAATACCGGTGACATAATATCTGAATGTTTATTATGTTTTATGTGCAGCTAAACCGATAGTGACGCGTGTAAACTATAAATATAAAAAACGATATCTCGCCAGCTTTACCCCTTTAAGACTATTTGCCGAATGTCAGCGTATATCATTGCACTAAGCCACTATCGTAACATGATATCAGCACCAAGTGCCCTTGACCATAACAGTTTTATAATGACTGATAGTCGTGGATTAGTGCCAAATGCACGCTTGGCATCAAGGTTCACAAGTGCTGTAAATGGCAACTCCAGTGTTGTAGATAGAGTAGGTATACTATAAGGTTCTTGGGCAAACGGTTGGGACTCAGCGGAACGCTTTTGTTTTCGCTGTTGTTTTTAAACAAAATGAAAAGGACATCAGTACACATCTGGACACCATCAGTTCAGGAGAAAATGCTGGTCACCTCAGCGTTGAAATTTTCTGTCGCCTTTTCCTTGTTTTAGTTTTTCTTGATGTTATTTTTTCTTTAAAAGGTATAAAATCGTGAATTGGGCCTAGGCCCAATCTTATGAGATTTTGATTGTGAGATGTGACTTATTGACTTTATCTAAAACTAGCAGACGTCACGCGGTTTCACCCGCGTAGTTCCCGGTCCCGTGGGAATACAGGGAAAAAAAAAACAAAAAAAAAGTAGCCTATGTCACCCGGGGATAGTGTAGCTTCACAACGGTGAAAGAACTTTTCAAATCGGTCCAGTAGTTTCGGAGCCTTTTCAATGCAAACAAACAAACAAACAAACCTTTCCTCTTTAAAATAATATATTAGTATAGAAAATCACTTAGGGTTAGATAAGAATGATGATTTTTCATAGTTCTTTACGGCCAAGGCTCGCCCGTCTCGCCTGTGAGTCGCGGCCATTGTTTTTTTTCATAACCAAACCTATTAACCGGGCCTTGAGTCTTTAAGCAAAAATATCATTAGGTAGAAAAAATGTAAAAAGTTAGAAAGGTTCCACAATCATGACCAGAAGTCATGGAGTCATCACAGTACACATTGACATTTATTTATTTATTTATTTACAGTTAATTACACCAATTACAATAATTAACCTAGAAACACAATACTAATATTATAATATCTTCTACATACTTAATAAATAACAGTGGAAATTCTTCTCTCCCTCATTCATCGGCAATAGCATGATCACCGAAGAAACGGTCTTTGTCGTGTCTCGGAAGAAAAGAAATTAAGTGTTCATGCTATGCAGGCAGGTGTATTGAAAGAAATTTGACAGATTGAGGTTCCTGTCTATACAGGGTGTAACGGAAAGGGTATATACATACGAAGGGCACGGATTCTCTTGGTGATAAGAAACGACATGGCAACGTTTTTATACATATACATACATAATTGTAAAGTTTAGCCCGCCCGCGCCGTCGCGCCTTCGTCGGTTAGGCAGAGCCCGATAGGTCTGTACTAGGCGCGCAGAACCCGAGATAGATATACTTGAACCTTGCCGGACAGGATTATAACCCTCATAGTGCGGTGACACGTTTGTTATGATTTTGCATTTAATAAACTGTCGATATTAAATAATATCTTGAAGTTTCAAAGTTATTAGTTGGGAGCTGAAATTTTGAGGAAAGACTTGTTATTAAATACTCTATTCACCCTGTTTGTATGTATATACCCTTTCCGTTACACCCTGTATAATCTGTCACTTTGCCGATTCGTCAGTAGACAAAGGCCGTTTCTTCGGTGTTCAATGTGTTCATGCTACGCATGCAGATCACAATCAGGATTGACTGCCAGGAGGGCATTGAGGGCTTCCAGAGTCCGACACACCGGCGACTCTGCTCTAGCGACCGTACGACATGCTGGCCGAGCAAACAATTTGTGCCTCTTACTATGGCGGTGACATAATATATAAGGACCTATGTGTAACGTCCCTTCCACCTACAGGACACAGCACAACAAACAAAATTTCCGTGGAAATGCCTTAGGAATTAGGATTAACGAAATACGAATTTACAAAAAAAAACGCTTCCTTTGTTTAAAAACCAGAGATGGAGCGAAGGCTTCAACAGCGATGTTGTACGCATCGTGGTGTCGGGTACTACCGCTGCACGCGTTGAGTTGCGCGCGGCGGCATTGCAAGTAGTCGCTGCGCTCGCGCACTACGCACAATTGATGCCGCACTTGATGCAAGGTGAGATTCTATAAGCGTAGCCTTTTGGTAAAATTTGAACCTACTTTCGAGGGCCGTGTATATCGCTACTGATGGAAATGCGGCCGCGTTTCAATCTATGTATTCCAGAAAAATAAATGTGGAAATCAAAATCTCTAGGATAAAGGATTATTTCATCACAATGTTTGTCATCGAGGAGGAGAACATTTTCATTAATTTTTTCATTTTCATTTTTTTTTTTGAGAATAGCTAAATTGAATTGTTTCTTTACTTTCAACAGCGATTCAAGAACCATCATTAGCAGAATTTGCGGCGAATATATTTTCTCAACGCGGTGAAGCGAATGCGGTGCGTGCGGCTGCAGCTGCCCTCCTCACATCCATCGCGACGCGGGCATCATCAAAATCAGATGTAAGAAACATTATATTTTCACTATAATAATCCAACGAAAAAAAAAACTGTATAACAGCCTCACGGGTCGATCGAAGGTTAAGCTTGGCGAGGTTGGTCTGTGGATGGGTGTGGGGATGTGGACCATTCATTACATTGATATGTAACTGTAAATTACTCCTCCGAGCCTTAGGAAAACACGTTAAGCCGTTGGTCCCGGCTGTAAATTGTAGATTTTTGATAGTCGTCACGCACGGGTAGTCAAACCTAAAATCTAGTTTAACGAAGGAGTATCGTGTTATCTGGGTTGTGGAAGTCAGACAAGCAGTCGCTGCATGTAGAAATACTGGTATTAAGCTGAATCTGTTTAACCCTTTAACCGCTTGTGTCGCATAAAATATGACACATATTTTCGTACCCCTACCGCGCTTGTCGTATTTCTGCGACAGAGAACATGCATGACGTTTTCCATAAAAAAAAAATACTGACTGTGTGGTATTATCGAATTGAGATATTATTTATGTAACAGAAACTAAAAATCGATACAACGATTGTTTCTCCTTATTTACTGCAGGGATTATTTTATTGATTTGTAGCAATTTTGACCCGGCGCTAGGGGCACGACAACTAATATTTAGCCAAGCGCTTAAAAGGTTAAACTGGAATGCCAATGTCAACATAATTGGGAAAAGGCTTAGAGGCAGACGATTATGACATGTTCACTTTATGATCAGGATTCCTAGATCCCATCAAGTAATTCGAATTTCGGGAAACGTGCGTATATTTTAATCTTTAACGTAGAACCTGTTTATTTTGAACTGATGTGAACTCTATTCCGACATTCAAATTTTCCTCTATATTTTTTAGATACTTACTTTATGTTAAACCACTATTCATGATTTAACGTGGGAAATCCCAACGTAGTGGGAGCGTTGGTATGCGTGTACGTGGATTTAATCACGCAGGGTGAACGCTTGGAGTCATTTTACGTATCATGACTCAGTCGGCCATCCCATCACTTCGTATACTCATTATGAGATGCCACTGTAGAATGATTATTATTAATGATCTAATTCAAAGTCAAACTAACTATTTCAATCACGCTATTAAAGCACTTTTGAACGTCAAACTTAACTTAAATCTAATATTAAAATGATTCTAGTTGCACCTTCCAAATGGTAGTTTGTTACGGAGAAGAATGGGCTAGAAACTACATAGGTACTTCATCTTTTCAAAATGGTTTTTACGAAATTGGTAATACATTAATCACATATATTACATGTGAAGATAATGTACCTTGACTAAATACAACTATACTATGATAGGTACCTATTACAAAAAAGACATACTAAAGCATGTAAAGGTACTATGTATCTATTAACCTAAAAGTTAACTTAACTTTTAGGTTAATAGATACATAGTACCTACTCACATATTTACATTAGTTCAAAATTGTGAGAAAAAGTTTAAAAAAAAAACAATACAAACATTATTAGATAAGCAACCAACTTTGATTTTGTCAAGATTTATCATTTCAATACATTTCCTACGAGCCAGTATCATGAAGTGGATATATTCACACAATATTGTTCGTTTAGTCATTCATTTCTCTTAATATAATATTATCGTAATAACACGACAAGAAAGAAAATACTTCATGTTTTTATTAACACCGGACATCCGTGTTTTTAATTTATGACTATGAACCGTCGAACGACATTATGTAGTCTGTGTTTAAAGTACCTACAAACAATTTATAGCGTTTCTTTGTTTATATTTAATAAACAAAAGAAACGCTATAAACGCAACCAGCTTCTTGTAGGTAAATAATAGCTGGGTATTGATTATAATAACAATATGAATCCTACTAATATTATAAACGCGAAACTTTGTGATTATGGATATATGGATGTTTATTACTCTTTCACGTAAAAACTACTGAATAGATTTTAATAAAATTTGGTATGGAGTTAGCTGACTCTCTGGATTACCACATAGGCTACTTTTTATCCCTGTATTCCCACAGGAACGGGACCTACGCGGGTGTAGCCGCGGTACGTCTGCTAGTTATTTATAGTTCAGTGTTCATCGTTAAGTAGTTATGCACGTAAAATAGAGTCATGCCCGATAGTGTGACCACACACGTTAATCATAAAACGTTGCGCATCTTTTTATAGTTTATTATTTTTTGCGATGATGTGTTTATACTCACTATCGACTAGTTCAAAGTGCGTTTTTTGCTTGTAAACAAATGTGCTTGGACCGTATCTGAATAAAGAAAGGAATACTTAATTTCACAATTTACAAATAACATTAAAAAGCGTTCGGGTCCCGGGTCAGGGCCGGGCAACGTGTTATTGGGTTTTCCATCTGGAATTTGTCAGTTGCTGCCTGGAGTCGGATTTGTGTCAGATTGATGGCTAATGGCTCGCTTTCTTTTACATAAGACTAATTAACATAACTAGCGAAAAGTGTTTGCTATAGGTACATCTCTATCCTCACCGTTTGAGAAAACTCCTTCTTTCCCGAAGGTGAATGACGTTATGTAATGTAACAATATTCCACAACATACCCACAAAGCCATCTAGTCCCAAATTAAGCAGAGCTTGTGCTATGAGTACTAGACAACTGATTGACACATAGTTTCATATGTATATACATACAGAACAAATGATCGTGCTCATCAAACAAACATTTGTCTTGATTGGGAATCGAACCCACGACCACCGGCATAGCAGTGAGGGCTGCTAACTAATAGACCAACAGCCCCAACAGGCCAGTCAAATGTGGAAACTGTCTTCCTCTATGCTTAAAATGTATTGCCGGATATTACTCACTTCTTGTTCGTTCGAAAGCATTAAAACCGTCACCGTTTTAAATGAAGTAATTTATGGTTCCCATACAAGGTGTGTTCAACAAACTTAGAGCCATTGAGCACGTGGTATAACGAGGTATAAATTACGCACAGCACTGGCGAATACGAATGGGACCACCCGCAAACTGTGAAAATAGTATCGTGTTAAACTATACGCTTTAAATAGTGGGAGAAACTCGCCAACTGTTTGCTGGGAAATACGCCATTTTATCCTCATATTCTCTGAGCTCTTACTATTAATGTTGCAGTTTTACTTTTACCGTTTATTGTAAGCGACTTTGAACGATGACACAACATTCCAAATAGTTTTATGTAATTCAGTAATATGAGGCGTTTGTGAAACATTCTCTAGCGTCACCTTCACGTAGAATAAAAATAACTATGTCCGCTGTAATAAATTAAAAATGTAACTTTGTTATGCATGTAGCGTTCAAGCTGCGGTTTGACTAATGGACCAAATTGTGGTAGCTTCTCTCAGAATCTCGCTTTTCAACAATAGCAGTAATACTACATTACCAATATTATCTATCGTAAAATATAGCGCATTGTTCGAAGACAACAAAAAAATAAAGAACATGAGTTATGATAAAAAGTTGATTTGAAGACTCATTCAATTACTTCCCCCATCAAATAAAATAACTCATAATGGACTTGTTCTATTTGCCCATTGAGGACGACTGCGAGTCCGAAATAGAACATGGCTATCATAAGTGGTATATTTATTTATATACGACTATATTCCTTGACATGTCGTGTTTACTTTAATGGAGAAATTGACTTGGATATATTAAGCACTTAAATAACTTGCCCTGACCCTTAAAACTTATAAATATGAATGAAACTATTAATATTCATTCATTTTAGCAATATAGTCACTCAACATGTCTGTATTTTCAGATACATTATTAACGGAACTTGGTAGTTATTATAATTGACCACATAATTTATGGGGCCCACCCGATACGGAGTTAGAGACCGAGGCTATTATATGTTGCGGTTTTACGAAGTTATTGACTGCCTGGGATGTAAACAAACCCTTGTTAATCATTGTTAGCGTCTGTTTAGATGACCTGCAGTATGCGTAAAAGGTGTTTCTTATTACAATTCACGTTTCGGAATACAATAGTTATCGTAAGCAATCGATATGCGGCTACATTCGAGTCACGGGCGCTGCCGGGCGCAGTACATCAACACGCATGGCCTTGAGTGCATGGCGTCGTGCGAGCTGCCCGGTACAACCGCGTAGGGCTTATCTTAGCGCGCGCTGGCGATACGCCTCACTTGATCACTGACCGCCGCCGCCACCGCAGGCGCTGCCGGCTTGTATCGCACATCGTGTTGTTTACATACGTACGAAATGCCGGCTCTTTAAATATACGAATTGAACAAACATTTTTATTCAAATTTAAGCAGTAAAGTGAACGTGATTCAAAATGTGGCTCAGTGGTATTTTATTGGTGATAGTGGTGGTCTTGCTTTTGCTGACTCTTTTATTGGCTGTTTTTCACTATTCGTCGAAGGGAAGAAAGTATTGGTTTTTCAAAAAAGTTCCTTACAGGGAACCATGCCCCATATTCGGAAACTTTGGAGCTACATTTACAATGAGAAGAAGTTACACAAACACGTTACAGTATTTTTATGACACTTATAGAGATTACAAATACTTTGGACTCTTTCAAGCTCGTAGACCAACATTGATGGTACTTGATTTGGACATGGCGAAAACAATATTCATGAAGGAGTTTCAGAGCTTCGGTGATCGAGCGTCCGTATCTACAGATACCCAGCGCGAGCCGCTTCTGCGTAACCTGGCGAACATGAGTGGCGCTGAGTGGAAGGCGATGCGGCACATAGTGACACCGACATTCTCATCAGCTAAGATGAAGGCCATGTTCCCGTTGATAGCTGAGTGTGCCCAGACGTTGAAAACGGTACTTGTACAAGAATCAGTAGAAGATCTTAATGTACCAAGTGTGATGATGCGATTTACCACCGATGTTATCGGAAGCTGCGCTTTCGGTGTAGATCCAGGGTCGCTTAAAGATCCAGATTCGCCATTCTTACAGATGTCCCAAAAAATGTTTAAGATAGATCGTGCTACGCTGCTTAAACGCTACTGCCGTACCTTCTTTCCGAGATTGTTTAAATGGTTGAACTTGAGGTCATACTCCCCAAATGTGGAAACTTTCTTTACCTCCATAATTAACCAGGTTTTGACAGAGAGACGATCTGGTGTACAAAGGCATGATTTCCTTCAACTTATGTTAAATGAGCAGAAAACAGATTCGGGATTCTTGATGACAGATGCTCTAATAACTTCTAACTCGTTCATATTCATGCTGGCGGGACTTGAGACGTCAGCCACAACTTTGTCTTTCAGTTTATATGAATTAGCGAAAGATCAGGAAATGCAGGATAGGATAAGAAGTGAGATTATGGAATGCCTAGAACGACACAATGGGCTAAACTATGATGCAGTGATAGCGATGCGACTGGTGTACCAAGTTGTGGCAGAGACGCTGCGGCTGCACCCGCCCACGCCGCTCACTACGAGGCTTTGCACGTCCCCCATTACCCTCGACGGAAACATTACTCTGAAAGCAAGGGACCCAGTGCTAATACCTATACATTGTATACAACGAGATGCTCGTTACTTTCCAAATCCGGATAAATTCGAACCGGATCGCTTCAAAGATGATTTAAATCCAGCTGGCTTTATGGCTTACGGTGAAGGACCAAGAAGCTGTCCCGGTAAGTCAACTTTGACAAACTTCATTATGCTACATTATTATTATTTTATATTATGTACACAAGGTGTTAGATACGCTTTATATTATGGGTAACCATGTCTCTGTATTACTAAATACATTTTCTAAACTGAATATTCATTTGTTCACATTGATTGTCTAGGTGCCAATACTAATATTTAAGAATATCTCATTGTTTCTTTAGTATTCCTGTGTTTACAAAACCTGAGCTAATGTCCACATAAACAATGTGCAGACAAAATTCTCAGTTATCAAACAAGTCTCACTAGTAAATGTCAATTTACATTACCCGGTCTATATACTTAGTGGGGGTCTTTACATTAACAACTATACATAGTAACAAAATATTTAAGAGATTTCTGCTAATACTGAAATTTATATATGTGCATTTAGGTATTGCAACAGATATTTGCATGACGCATCTGCATCAACATCTGATTAGCTAATTAATATCGATGATAAGTCGTTTAGTATATAAACCAAGCATATAGTGTTATGATAATATTGATAAAGTGTTTACTGTGTAGGTGCACGTTTCGCCCAGCTGACTGTGGCGGCCGGGTTGGCAGCAATCCTCAGTTCCTTTACCGTGGAGGCCTGCGAGCGAACCACTCCTGAGATCCAGTACGATCCAAGAAGCGTTATGCTGAAGAACAAAGGTGGAATATGGTTAAAATTTGTAGCCAAATAACATTTCAAAATCTTTTCGTATTGAATGTAATGTATCTTTTGGCTTTCAACAAAACATGTTAGGGGAAAAGTTTACAATGCAGGGACGAAAAACCCAAGTCAATACGAAATCTGGCCCAGTGAATTAGAAGCAGTGAGCAAGTTATTTGTGGACATAAAGTTAATACTGTATTAAACCGTAATCGTTATGTCTACCTGCATACAGTTTGACCCTCTGTATCCCTTCTAATTAAATGCAAAGCCAGATTAATGGTTGTTGAAAAATGATTGGTCACCTTTGATAATTAGTCTTCCAAGTATGCTAAGGCATGAAGACGGTCCATCTCTAGATATATAAAGTTTATTTTGCAACTCAGATAACATTAAAAGCGTTATCTTAGACATAATTATCTTGAACAAATAAGTCAAATAAGAAAGTATTGACATAGATTGATACTCCTTGGTTTGCTTTGATTTCGTGGGGGCTCCTGCATTGTTCTTTTTTCAAAAAGAGTATTTTATTGAATTCTTCAAAATGTTCGCTCCTATATACCTGACTAATTTAAGACATAGGGTTGAAAGCTACAGTACGGAACACTAACCACGCGACGCGTGGCTCTCACCAGTCGGTTTTTTTAACACTGTAAGGCACTATAAGACTTAAAAATTACCATTTAATATTAATTAGCGTTACTTACTCCATAGTGTATGTTTTTCTAGCGTCTAGTGGCTTCGAGGCCGTAAATTGTTAAGAAAGAATTCTCCTATTTATTTAATTAAAGTTCTTAGTAAAAAAAAAAAAAATCTTATGTCATGTATTTTTTATTGTGAATCACCAATTTTGCCTAATTCTATTATTGTAGTTAGAGCTATAGTTGTAAACTGTGGCAATAGTTTAATATTAGATATCTATTCAGTAAATAATTCCAAGAAATCACGTAGTTGGCTTTGATGTTATAAGTACGCATTTATTCATTTAATAATATCATTGTCTTTCTTCAACTGTGAATCATGCGAATGTAGCTATCATTAACTATTATTATAATTGCTATTGTTTAGGGTACATATATTATTAGTACGTTCAATATAACGGGGCTGTTCGTATAAATGATGTCACTGAAGTGACTAGTATATAAAAATCCTAGTTTAATGGTATTGTTTTCCTTATATATCTCATTATATTGTGGAAATTTTGAAAGTCAATATTTAAAATAGCCGGAAAAGATGTAATGTCAATTTTAATAAAAGATAAAACAATTTTCTTAACATTTTTTTGAGTTCATCACAAGTGTTTTTGATAGTGGTTTTTTAATAAACATAGGAAGGTACTTGTAAATTTAAAACTATTCAAAAAAGTAAACGCGGAATAGATAGTGCATTTCTATAAATGGCTTGATTTTGGTTAATATTCTTGCAATATATATTTTTTAAATAGAACTTAAAAATTAACTAAGTAACAAAATAGTTCAATAAAACACACTTTTATATGTAAGTGCGCCAAATTATTACTCCTTATTGTAAGTAACTTTATCGGAGCACGTAATTTATGTGCGGCATAAATAACAAGTGAATCTTACATTTACTATTAATAATATGTGTTTACCGAACCAAAGTGCCGATATTATCAATCAGCTGTCTCACTAAACAATCACTAAACTGGGCGAGGCAGTTAATTGCTCATGTAATTGCGCTAAATATCGACTGACAGCAGAAAGGGGTCTTTTTATTGGTCTTTGGCCTGTTTAAACGTTGACTCGAATACTGAAAGCGCTCCGTGTCTATTTTTAAGTTATTCTGTTTTTTTTTCATTTACTATTGTGTGTACCTTTACCAGATATCTTTGTACTCATCGCTATCAGGCTTATCTGATCCAGTAAACAGGTTCATGATGTTTAAAATAATACAAAGCACTTATGTCAGACATTCCTTTTTTAATTGAAACAGTTAATAATCTTTTTTATGCGCGTGTTGTTGTATATCTACTTTATGGCGCTCTGAACTAAACATCTGACACTTTATGTGTTTGTTATGTAGGCAGATGACAAATTGAATAGTCGGGTTTCCAGCTATCTGGAATGTCGACCAAAATAACTGCCACAGGCCGCATGCGTACCGTAAATGCGCATAGGTCCCTTTTTCAAAGAAAAAACAAAACATTTCATTTTGAATTGTTCAACTTTCTAATTGTGACTCTAATTGTGGTGTACGCGTTATATTGATGTATTCTTCATTAAGGAATTTCGTAAAATTCAAGACCTAATTTAAATGATCAATTTAGCTATCAAAATTGTATTTGCTGCAAAAAAGTAAGTCTTTAAGTACCTAAGTCTTATTTTACTTAAAAACTTATTTATTTTTAAATGTATAGTAAAACGGTATTGCAGTTTGCAAAATACGTAACACATTTGAAATTTTCCGGGTTTCCTGAAAGAGTTAATTTAAATATATTACATAAATATTATGTTAATACTATTAAAGCCAAAATGTACGTGGTACCTTAACCAATACTTAATTGATTGCAATGTTATGTTTATCTTATACACTTAATTATTTAAGTTGTTGTTATAATTGTATATTGTGTCTATGTTTAATTTTGTACATGCGTCCTGAACTGTGTATTTACAGTATTACAGTAACAATATACGAATCAACGCAGAATGTAGATAGTATTATTTACTTTCCTTATCCTATAAGTATCCAATTGTTTCGTGCCCAATAAAGTAGCTTGCTTACACACAGTATTCGCTTTATTGCCAGCTACTGAATTCCGCGCATTGAAAAAATAAATAAATAAAAACTCTTTGAACATTGAATGAACATTTCGTTGGTGGAATGTAAACCTTTTAAGATTCCCTTACTAAGATAGTATAAAACTACTCGAGTTACTTGCTCCAAGTTGTATTAATTAAAACTCAAGTGATAATAATAAGTCTGTGCAGAAGGTGTTATTGACTGTATCTATCTATACTTGTTACTTATTTGTAACTCACGACATGTTTATAGCTAAGAAATGCTAGTATTTACCAGCTATTTTTACTTAAACAATGCATACTAGTTTTGTGAAACCCATTGTATGCATAAACGATGTAGAAACCGCTGAATCAAGCCATTTTTGATAACCTACTTGAATAAAAAAAATGGAATACCTACTACTTATTTGTACTTTTATCTGTATGTGTAAAAAATATTTAATAACTTCAGAGAAAAATATCTGAGTTTTATTGAAGTATTGTTTTTTTAGTAAACAATCATGGGATGGTTGTTGCTTCTACTAAAAGTTGCTTGTTTAAAGCCTTAGAAACATCAGTATTTAAATTCTTTCTTTGACTTTGTTGAGATCTTAAACACAACAATAATTTTGACCATGAAATTTTGTTATGACCATCATCTGCCTACTTCTTTTCGAACTATGTTTGGGCCAGCTTTCAGTTTTACCGAATGCAACTGAATACGTACCAGTGTTTTACGTGAAACGACTGCACATCTGACCTTCACTGCCCAGTGACTTTGTTACACGATACCCCTTGGTTAAACTGGTTGCCAGTCCTTCGTATTATAAGTTTCTGACTACTCATAACGACAGACGAAGATCCTCAAATGATAGCCGGGACCAACCACTTTAACATACATACATAACGTCACGCCTGTAATCCCCGAAGGGCTAGGCAGAGGTGTAAGTACCTGGTAGTACACCCACATTTTGCCAGTTATGTTTTTAAGTCCCATGTAATAGGGGGTGAGCCTATTGCCACCAATCGGGCACAAATCCAGACTCCGGGCTGCTACTAAGAAATCCTAGATGGAAAAACTCAATAACACTTTGCCCGAGACGGGGATCGAACCCGGGACCTCATGATCAGCAGTAGCGCTTGCGACCACTAGACCAACGAGGCAGTCACCCACTTTAACGTGCATTCGAAACATGGAGGGGTCTTGATATGTAATTAACCCATCCACCATACGAACTCGGCAAGTGTAATTTAACTTAGACTAGCACTTCGCTCGCGACTTTGGCCGCGTGCATTTAGAACTTTTAATAAACCCTCCCTGCACCCCTCCCCATCTTAGGTTTGAAAATAAAAGACCTTACCTATGACACTCACAAATAATGGAGCTTTCTAATGGTAAAAGAATTTTTACAATCGGTCTAGCAGCTCCTGAGATTAACCCCTAACAAATCAGGCATTTTTATTTAGAAAGTATCCTTTGGTGAAGAAAAACTGATGAAGAAGACAGGCAACGGAACTCTTCAACTTCAATCGCGAATAATTTGCTGTTATGCACAGCAAATTATTCGCGATTGCTATAGTCAGATGTCAATGCTAAGCTTTTGTATTTCCATAACATAACATTACGCCGTTCAATTTAAAAAGGGGCCCGGCAGAAATGTACAGATTAATGTTTAGATAGAACTTCTTTGGCAATTGTTAACCAATTTCAATGATTCTTTAAAGTTTTGAAAGACTTTCTTTATATACGAGGAAACTAAAAACTGCAAAATATTTTTTTTTTACAAAAAAAAAAAATCAAACGACTTCTTAAAAAACACTAACAGGTGAAAAATGACTCCAGTTTCGGAAGTCGGTGGCCAATAATGAACGAAAAAAACTCTCCAATGCCACAGACTTCCGAAACTGGAGTTATTTTTCACCTGTTAGTGTTTTTTTAAGAAGTCGGTTGTTTTTTTTTTTTTGTAAAAACGTTTGTTTAATATTAGTATAGATACTTAAGTCTTTTTATTTTATCGTAACATAACTTAAGGAGCTAGTTTGTTTACTAACTATAATTAATATGTAGGTACCTACGTAGGTACGTTTCTGCGTAAAAACACAAAGGTTTTCATAAACAATATAATATTTTCAGAGTTTGGAGTGTGTTGTATTGGAACAGCTGCAGGATAACAATTTCATAGAAAACTGTCTGGAAATTCTTGTAGACTTCTGCAATACTAAAAATTATAAACAATCGTTCGGTGAGTTGATTTTATCTAAAGAGACTTTTGAGTTCATCCTTGTAAGATAACAGGAACATATGATATGCTTTACGTACTGATTCGCAATTTATTTATCACCGATAATAAATAACAACACCTATAAGATTAGATTTACGTTTAAAGATTACGGGTTACTTGGAAATAACAGCATTCCATATTTAAGACAGATGCTTTAACTGAATAAAATGATTACATCCAGTTCAAAATTAATTAATTTACACTCGTAAACAATTTAATTCAATAATTGCAATATCATTTGTTATCAATAGACGATATTCAATCTTATTCATATTCATGTAATAGGAATTTTAATCACACTGAGTATTTTAATCACTGTTACAAAGCTTAAATTAAGTGCCTACTGATAGTAAGATAAAAATAAGTTGATAAAATATTTTACTGTTTTTTTTTTCTAGAAGGGAATGTGTCGTTGAGTTTGTTGGAGCGTCGGGGGGAGTTCGAGGTGCGTGCGCAGAAGGGAGCGGGCGAGTCTGTGACGCCTGCATACGTCACACACAACCCGAGGCCCCCGCCTACCGCCGCACTTGTGACGGCCCTAGCAGACGCACTCCACAATGTTAGCGCTTTCACGCACTGCCCCATCCAAGCCTGGAATGAACAAGGATTGTACCGACTTTTATTCAGGTACATAACGTCGCTGTTTCTAGAATATGAACCAATTTTTATTTATTATTTCCAGAGAGTTAGTGAACTACAAGCG
The DNA here is from genome assembly GCA_921972225.1 of Euplexia lucipara. Lineage (NCBI taxonomy): Eukaryota > Metazoa > Arthropoda > Insecta > Lepidoptera > Noctuidae > Euplexia > Euplexia lucipara. The sequence continues at coordinate 10,552,172 of OV179149.1, forward strand.
GCTGTTGTAAAATTGGCGGATACTCTGCGAAACATTAGTCTTTAATAAAAAAAAATTAAAGTTGCCCCACTCTGGGCATTTCTCCTTTGTCTTCGTGGGTGAGTTTAATACATATTTAAACTCACATACACAAACAGTAGGTACAAATATTTTGTTCCGCGTGATAATCGAACCCGAGATACGTAGCGCATCAGCCAATCGCTCAGCCACTACACCAAGCTACTAAGCCATCTTAATTCTATTAAATCTTATAATTGCTAAAGTCTACTTTCTTAGTAAACGCCTTTCTCTATCTTCAGTTTTAGTAGCAGGTGCTACTGATAGCATGATTCCTATTATTAAATTGAAGTGGTTAAAGAAAAATAGGGATTTTCCGTAGATATAAGTGCACTTTCAATGTTAGGTAGCAATCCGATTATTATATTTCAAGTGCTTCAAAAGAAACGGGGATTTCCCTATAAATAAGTGCACTTCCTTTCTCTTAAGTAGCAGTTGATAAACTTCAGCGAATCACCATAATAAATCAAAATAGGTGTTACGTTTTTGTTTGTTTGTCAAAAACTTCTCGATCAATTTCAAAAATTCTTTCCCTATTAGAAACCTATATTATTACCGAGTAACATAGGCTGTATTTATTTTATATATCAAAACTGCGAGGGAGTTGGAAGGCTTGTTAAAGGTCAAAAGGAAAAAGAAGGTTCAGAAGGTGGGGGTTGAAGGTTCGTGAGCACATTCACAAAAAAACGGCTGTAGTTTCGTCACAGCGCTAATGTTTTCCCTTGGTATGATTATCATGTTCATGTGCTTAAGTTTTTTTTTTTTTGTATATATTTATTGTATTATATTATATTATATTTTATGATATTTATCATATTTATTGTTTACATATGTATAAATAAACTATGTTTATTTCTCTTGAAATTTCTTAAGGAATTGCACTTACCACTGTTTGTCTCTGCATGACCTAAAGGTTGATTGGTAGAAAATGCCTAAGGCATTAAGTCCGCCTATGTACATTTGTGTGCTTGAAGTATTAAATAAACAAATAAAGATTAAAAAGTAAGAAATTCACAACGAGCTTGTAATTTATATTTCACTAAGCGCAAAATGTTGATACAGAACCTAGTTCATTCCAATTAGGGAATGCAATCTCGTCTCGCCGAGATCCCGGCCATATTTTACGAGATTGTATCTCGTCAAAATTCGTACGAGATCTCGCGAGATAACGAGATCGACAAATGCAGCGTGACGACGTGTATTTCATAGCGCGGCTGCGCGCGAACTGAATCCTGGCCGTTGTCTAAATATAAAATTTAAAAAAAATATTGTTTTGTTACCAATATTGTAAGAATTTGAACTGATTAGCTACAGTAGGTATAATAATTATAGACATAAACAAATGTTATTAGAGTTAGAGACAAAATAATAAGTACTCTGTTGATTTTTAAAATAAAACTTACATTATTTTTATAACTAAGCAACGCAGTTTCTATTTAATTACATATCATGTCAATTACTAGTTCTTAAAACAAGAATTTGCATATGTTTTAATTGCGATTCTTCCAATCTCGCGAGATCCCGTAATTTGCGAGATCTCGCGAGACTTGGTTTTGAGTCTCGCGAGATCTCGCTAGGCGGAAATCTCGTACGAGATTGCATTCCCTAATTCCAATATATTGAAATATTGAATTAATTGAATCTGCTCCCTTACATGGCAAACGATATCACAGCCAGGCCTAGGGGAAGCTGGCGGGACGAGCTAGACTCCTTCGATTAGATGGATCCCAAAAAGCCCTAGATGAAACAAGTGGAAATGAAGTAGGGAGGCCTTTGTCCTACAGTGGGAAAATGTAGTCTAGTAACAAATAATAAAAAAAATAGTTAAAAATCCATGGTGCAAATTTCTCATAACTATAATCCAAAACATTTCTAAACAATTCTCTATGCACATCGCGGCATCGGCAACATTTGAAATCCGAGACGATTAGCACTAAAACGCTACAACTAGTTCAAACCAGTTAGGTTCTATACGCGCCTAAGTTGCAAAGCCATTAACAGGTAGTTATACTTCCGCCACCTTTATCTAATGCGACTGAGACCTGTTCCAATTTTAGATGTAGAACTTACATCTCAATAGGTTACTTGCAATTAGTTGGCGAAGTTCACGATTATATAGACAGTACAGTAGGTACCTATACCTTTTAACAAATACAGAGAAAAAACAGTTTTGCTTGCTTGTTTGTTAGGATTTATCACAAACACTGCTCAACAGGTTTGAAAAAATCATTCATTAATGGAAAGCTGTTATATCACCGAGTAACATAGGCTATATTTTATTTTAAACTACGAGGGAGTGTTAAAGTTTGGAGGGTAAGAAGAAGGGTATGAAATCTATGCGGAAAAAAGTACAAGTTTTAAAAGTCAAGCATCTGCCGAGGTCAAAGTCAAACTATTTATTTCAATTAGCCCATTGATAAGGAGATTTTGAAAGTCAATTTAACCGTTATATTAAATTATGGAAAGTAATACCATCCACTATTAGATTACCCCGAGTCTCGAGAGATTTTTTTAGTTATGCCTTCAAGTTTCGGGCTTGACCATTCACAATTGCTTGGACAAATTACCCAATGAAATTAAAGGTAAAGTATTCACATGCATGCAGATCTTTACAATGTTGACTAATGAGTCATTTGTCCTAAGTAATGATAAATATTGACCCATATGCTTGTTGACACTTAAATGTCTTCACGCCAAAGTCACTACAGTGTGGTGCGACAAGCTAAGTTGTTGTTGCAAGCTAACTTGTAATGTTCAATGTGTTTAACACGTATTTTTTTTCATTCTTTGGGATATATGTTTTTTACGAAGCTAGGAACTGTTGAGTTCCTACCTTAGCTTGAGCAAAATACTTATCTCAGCCCTAAAAATAAAGAATAAAAAATCATGGTAATTTTCAACCAACTAACTTAGCATTTGTTGTGTACAGACGCCAGCACATCAAGTTACCCCAATGTGTCAAATTTTCCCAATTGAATATGAATCTTATTTTGTTTGTTATAAAGTTGAAAAACGATCAAAGAAATTTGACACATTGGGGTAACTTGACGTGCTGGCGTCTGTACACAACAAATGCTAAGTTAGTTGGTTGACTGCTCTGGCGTAAGATAACCAACGCTGGTTCTCAGTTTCCATCCCACATATTGTTGAAGATCTAAAATCTACGGTTCGGTGCATTACAGATGTACATCATGGACAGGTGAAGACTCGACCGACACATGCGAGGTTCGTGGCGCCACCTGCCGAGCACTTCAGGCGGTGACAGCGCACAAATGCGTTCGTCTATCTCTCGCCGCCACTAAGGACTGTCTATACAACTTGCTAATGACTTTAACACCTTTTGGTGAAGGTACGTTATTTTATCTACGTTGTGTGAGTTCTGTAAATAGATAAAACGATTCTGTCGGCACGAGCCAAAGTAAAAAAGGCTAATTTGCGCAGTGATTGACAGATTATTTAGAAACTTTATGGTAAGGTTGAAGTGGGGTAACAGGTGGAAATATCCTGATAGATGTAAAGTCAAAGTCAAAGTCAAATCATTTATTTCAATTAGACCCATAACTGCAGGACCTTAACACTAAATAAATTAAGAGAATGATTCTAGTTGCGCATTCCAAAAGGTAGTTTCGTATGGAGAAGAATGTACAAGAAACTGCATACTGTAATTAAAGGTGGGCTGCATTATCTGCCCCCACTAAATAAATAGTTTGACCAGTTATTCTTAATAAATACTTAATAATACAATTTTGATGCCAAAGACCGAGACATTTTATGGGTAAGTAAGTAGGAATTAGGAGGCTAATCCTAGCTGAAAATGTACACAAATGTTATCTACTTTTCCGGAAATATGACAAACTGTTCAAATAATTCTCAGTTTTATCAGCACTGTCTTAGGTTTTCAAGGAAAACACTTAAGAAATATTTGTTTTTCAAGGAAAACACTTATCAGGTACAATGAAGGGACTGTTTGCCCATAAAGCTAAGAATATGTACGTACAAAGAGGTTTGTTGCCGTAGGTTGTTGACATTATGAACCAAGACATGTAATTAACTCAGCACAGACAAGTATTTAACTAAATAATGTTTATGCAATAAGTCAGTAAGTAATGACATTTACAACGGAACTGTAACTTATTTGATAACGTTTGTAACTAATAAACTAAAGCTTCGACAAGTTATTATCTGCCTATCTTCATTTCGAAGTGTTAATTTAATAGAAATACAAGTTTATTTGCGTTGAAAATGATTAGAAAGAAAAGTTGTACCTACGCGACTACGTCACAATATTTTTGCAGTATAAAGTCTAATATATTGTTCGATACCGATGGAGCTTTTTTGTAGTAACTTTTTTCCTGAACTTATTTGGCAAAAATATCAAGACACTCGACACCGTACTGACTTTTTTTGTAGTCTGTGTTTTTTAATACCTGTTATATAATTGTTATATAATGGTAGTAGTCACTACCAACACAATTGCCGCACGTATGTATAATCATCATCACAAAATTTTGTTAAATAGATGCTTAAAATTAAAATTTACAGATGATAACGAGGAGGGCTGTGTAGTAGCGCGTGCGCAAGCTATGTCCCTTCTTGCATCGTTATTGGGAGAGAAGGCAGCAGTGGATACAGTGTGGCAACAACTCAAAGACATACATGCAACAGACTTCTTTCATTTACTGCTGCAGTGTTTGGAGAGTGACGAAATTGGTAATATGCTCAATCTTGTGTTATAGGATATTGTGATTAGTTTGAGTCTACTGAATGAAAATCATACCTTGTTTTAAATAAGGCTAGGGATTTAACGTTATTTCAAGTACATATTTAACCCGTACAGAGGTTGTTTTCTTTCATCATTCGCGATTTGAAGGTTGGTCCTCATAGTAGGTAAAAGTTGTCCATAATGATTATTTAAGCAACCTCTTTACGGGTCTAGTATGTACTAGAAATAAGGTTGTAAAACTTGCAACCTTTTTATTTTATTGATTTTTGTATTAAATCGTAGGTACATATTCCGTTTTCACACTTCGTCTGGCAGTTAACAAGGTCACGACAAACAAATAGAGACGTCAATAATGATATGTTAAAATTTAAACATTGTATTTCTGACTTTACAAATGTCAACTGAACGAAGGAGCCTGGAACTTACGACACTGGAAATAGTGCGAGTTTTTTTTTTAATATTGTAATTTTATTGCTTGACTGCAATCCCAGCTGATAGTAAGCAGTGATGTCATAAATTATGGTCAAGCGTACCTGTTTATTAGGAGCCTATTTTCTTTAGCCTTGAAGAAACCTAAATTATAATCGGGTTATGATCAGTTTCAGGACTCAAGGCACTGATTGTATTTTTTTTAAACAAAAAATAATATTCTATTACAGAACTTCAAGATGCTGCCCTCTACTGTCTCACACAGCTAACACAATCTATATCACAAAAGAAATACGCCAACAAGACAAGAGATCACACATGTTCCGAGTTCTATGATAACTTAAAGTCTCCTTTCTGGGATGGGGTGTCCGCAGAACAGTGTGGGGCTGGTGACAGTGCCAGAAGTAAGGACTGTCAGCCGGAATACTTGTCAGAAGAGACATGTAAAGCCCTGATTAATTTGTACCAAAAGCTGTCGATGGAGAACAAGAAGTTTGAGTCTAGTCAAGGTATGTTATTTTTTGTTCTAATTACTCTACTGATGCAGATTTATGTTAGCCGTCGATTTGTACTCTTGTCTTTGGTTTATGGCATAAAAATGGGGCGACGCGGCGAATTAGGTGAATAACTCCATCGCATCCCGTTCTGGTCTGCGTTTCACTCCATGCCGACTGCATACGAGAATGCGTTGTCAGTGTGTATACAAAGCGTGTTTTGACTTGCACCGCAGGAAATATATGATATTGATGCCAATGTCTTCAAGTAATGTGTCTCCAGTGATGACATATTGTTGAGAGACGTGGTCGCTTACAAAAGGTCTTATTAGAAAGCTCATGAACCGAAAAATTGTCCTAAGTGGTACTAAATGGTTAAAGGCAGCGCAGAACCTATTGTAGTATTTTTTTTGGGGGAAGCCTATGTCCCCAGCCAGCCCAGCCTGTGTGTGTTATATAGACGTCTTTTGCCTAAAATGGTGATGATGCCCACGTAATTTCGTTAACATTACATTTTTGCTTGTAGCTTGATTACTCCGATTATCCTTTAGGATGTCAAATATTGTTCACTGTGTAGGTTTGTGAGCTCATCTGGTTAATAAAGCTAGCAGTAATGGCTAGAATTAGAGAAAGCGTTGCTATTCCGAGCCGTTTGTTTAATCAATCATTAATGATGACGATAAAGCGGGTTATTACTTTGTACAACTGTGATAAACAAGCTACATTTAGTATACGGAACCACGGATTCCTATTAGTAATTTAATCGATGAAACAATCGCATCAAAATGTAGCACCTAACCGTAACCTACACACATCTACATTAATATGTTTGTTTAACCTACTCAGATATTGTTTATAAATAAATTGTAAAGTTACTTTAATAAATTGTTTATAAATAACACTCAGTCACACGCGTCAATTTATTAAATAAAAAGAAATTATAATCCAATGTTTCCTAGCCGAATACTCTGGTGAAACACCGATACACACTCGAAGTCTATTTACTTGTCTAATGATGGTCAACACAAATAATAACCGACAAGGTTCTTCTTTGCGGTGCCGCTGTACGCGCTGCCTGTAGGAAGATGGAATGGCGCATGGGTGTTGACACGTGTTGCAAGTACAGGCTTGAACTCCAATATCCCTTACGCCTACTCAGTTTAGTAAGAACTTTTACCCGACTCCCATATAATAAATAATAATAAATAAATAAATATTCCACAACTTTTCACACAACGCCATTTAGTCCCAAGTTAAGCTTGAGAGCTTGTGTTATGGGTACCAAACAGCTGATAAACATACTTATATATTTCGAAATAATACATACATATTATAGATAAATTACACCCAGACACAGAACAAATGATCGTGCTCATCACACAAACATTTGTCCTGGGTGGGAATCGAACCCACAACCTCCGGCATAGCAGTCAGGGTCACTAACTACTAGACCAACAGGCCAGTCAAAACGTATGTGTAAACACCAAAATGATTTTAGTCCAGCCACTCATGCACGCAAGTCATGTAATGAGAAAATAACTGAATATTTGTTCTACTCAGATGAGCGCTGGGTACGTGTATGCTCGTGCCTGGCCTCGGTCCTATCAGTGAGTGCTCGCAGTCGTCAGTACGCGGTGCATAGACACCTGCCGGGAATGCTTTTGGCTACCTTACAAGCTGTAAGGGACCATTTGTCCATGCAAGGAAAACCGGCTGAAGTTATCAAGAATGCAAACAATGTGAGTGACAGTTTTATTTAAACTAAGTGCAAGACTTACCTCCTCTATTATGGCCCTCCTTCCGATTTTGGTAACCGCAACTGTCTCCAGCTATTATTAAAATTTTAATGTTGCATATGCACTTATGACTTGAATACCTATCCAATGTTATTGTTTTTATTCTGTTTGTAAACGTTTATATTTATTATGTGTATGTTATAAATTGTAATTATGTTCTTATATGTTAATGTAATTGGTTTCCCAAAACCGTTTTAACATATAAATAAATGTGACTGGCCAGATCGGATGAGATTGAGTCAAAAGTTATAGGTGAGCGAGTTTTCTTCGTGGGGTTAAGTAACCAACCTGGTGTTAGAGTTTTTATGTCGTCCATGGGAATCTGACTTTGCATCACGTGCCGACGAGAAATATTTCTTAGTTAGCGTGTTTTCTAACCATGTTTTTCTTCTTTTTTTGAAGTAAGTGATAATTGGGTACCTATACAATATACACAATATGAGTCCGAACAATCAGAGGTAACATATTATGATTTGGCAGTTCGCCGGTCACATTATTATGCTCTCATCTATGTTATCTATGCTAATATTATAAATAGGAAATGTTTGATTGTTTGTTTGTCTGTTACATATGAGATTTTGGTCCTCTTGTAATAGGGGAACAAAAGCCCAAACGCAAGGTGGGTTGGTATTGCTATGCAAGGAAACGACAAACTTCTAAACAACATCAGTTTATTAAATAAAATATTTAAATAAAATATTTAAATAAAAAAAAACAAGGTTAATGCCGTTGAAAAGCTACACTATCCCCGGGTAACATAGGCTACTTTTTATCCCTGTATTCCTGCGGGAACGGTAACTATGCGGATGAAACCGCGTGACGTCTGCTTGTTACAAAACATAGTAAAACAAACCCTATTATACCTACGAGTATCATCTGCACAAAAACAATTGTAAATTTTGGTCTACTTTTGCGCTTTCAACATTTTTAGTAACAAATCAAGCATTTTCATTTAGAAAGTATCATTTGGTGAAGAAAAACTGATGAAGAAGACCGGCAACGGAACTCTTCAACGCATAACAGCAAATTATTCGCGATTGCTATAGTCAGATGTTTATGCTGAGCTTTTGTATTTCCACAACATAACATTACGCCATTCTTTTTTAAAAGGGGCCGGCAGAGATGTACAGATTAATGTTTAGAGATAGAACTTCTTTAGCAATTGTTATCCAATTTCAATGATTATTTCAAGTTTTGAAAGACTTTTTTTACATACAAAGAAACTAAAAATTGCAAAATAAAAACTTTTTTACGAAAAAAACAACCGACTTCTTAAAAAAAAACTAACAGGTGAAAAATAACTCCAGTTTCGGAAGTCGGTGGCCATGGCAATAATGAACAAAACAAAACCACCAAAGCCACAGACTTCCGAAACTGGAGTTATTTTTCACCTGTTAGTTTTTTTTTAAGAAGTCGGTTGTTTTTTTTTTAGTTTATATAAATAATTTCCTTGGCGCTCTTAATAATTCCCTTAGTGGAATGTTTTATCTTCATAACGAGACGATATATATTTAATTCATTTGGTGATCGACAGAATACATAATGCAGACATGTGTTTGAAATACATAAGTAAGGTGTTTGATCAATTTGTTATTTAGAATCCGGTGCTGCGCACATTGTATTGGTTGCTAATCGTCATGGATTGTTTGATGCTGGACTGTCCGGCTGCTAAGGAGAGCTTCGTGGATGACAATATGACAGTCTCCATCAGTAGACTGTGGCCCTGGTGCATGATGACCGAACAACTGCGACAAGCTGTCATGCATCTCATCTATACGTTCACTAATGATTGTCCCAAAGGTAGGAAATGTATTTTTTGAGCTTGTTTGTATACACTTCTTAATCACAATATGTTTATTTTTTCTGGGCTCGTTGTAATTGTGTGGCATTATTTAACGAACCAAACTAATATGTGTGTTCAGCGTCAAGCTAGGAATAAATCTTTCAAATACGACTTGTAGCCTTGACGTGTGGCGTGCTGGGCACATTTTAGTTGGTCATCTATAGAAGATTGTGGTGCTGAAAAGGTTAATGTTATATCGTGTTGTGAATATGAATATGATAATGTTTCAAGCTTGGGGCGCGATGTGTTCGTGTGTGGGAGGGCGCACGCTAGTCGCGGAACTGTGTGCGTTGTGCGCGCGTGAAGCTTCTCTGTCAGCTCGTCAGCGACCTCCTGTCCTGTTACTGCTCTGTCTAAATTCTCTTCAACGCATGTTGCCGCATCACCACTGTCGCACTATAATGCTTAAGGTAACAACTTTTTATTCTAAATTAGATAGTGCTGGCTTGTCTTATAATTTCAAGTTGTATAGTGTAGGCAGATATTTTGTTTTCATCTGTACTTACACTGATTGCTGATGAAGAACCTACTCATGTTCTTTATTAAGACTTTTTAAATAGTACTGAAATCATTCCGAAATTAAGTTAATTTGCACTAAAGTAAAGTTGACTTTTGTTTAGCAGATATTAAAACAAGGATTTGGTATCATTGGCAATATTTTGTGAACAGAGTGAAGTGCTGTCCAGTATGTACCGCATGTGCATCCGGGAGCGCGTGCGTGGCGCGGGCCCGGCCAGCGCGCGGTGGGCGCGGCTGTGCGCGGGCGCGGCGCGGCACGCGGACGGCGGCGCGGCCGTGCTGGCGCTGTCGGCCGGCGCCGCACCGCTGTGCGCGCTGCCCGGCGCCGTGCGCGCCGCACTGCTGCCGGCGCTGGCGCACGCGGCGCACCATCATCGTATAACCTTCCTTCAGTCTGGTGAGTTGTATTGCTGAATCTTATGTTAGGCATAGATTCAATGATCTTGAGTCTCCCGCGATACGGCTAGATGGGATAGCATTGTCACTTTATACTTAAATACCCCACACTAAGAATTTCTCCTTTATTGTGAGTGCGTTTAATTAAATTTAAACCAACAGCCAACCTCAGAATGAGAAATACTAGTTCCATACAGAAATCGAACCACACAACGAAGCAACCAATCTCTCACCCACTTTACCACAGTTCACTCTAAATATTATTCAACAGTCATGACATCTGTACATTTAATCAGTCGCTCTTTTGGCAAGCCTTAACTATCCACAACATTACGTATACCTGCGATTGATTGCTACAATAATTACAACAGGCGTCTGTGAACGTCAGTAACTAATTTCCATGAAATTTACTGTCACTTGATTAATATCATTCGTAACTAAAATATAATTGATTTCCGCTCAATTACGACTAAAATAGTTTATTGTACGACGGTATGTCTTGCAGCCGAACTACTGGAGCTGATATCGGGGACGCTATTGACTGGTGACATCTCGGAGATAGTGTCGGCTGCGCGCGCCGTTTGGGCGTTAGCTGCTAACAATCACAAGGTAAGCAGCGACTTACCCCCGACTAAAAGTTTTACTTTTTTATTAATTTTCCTAACTAAATTATTTATAAACGAGTAGATTTACAACCAGTATAGCAAATTCTAGTGTCACTGGGAAAAGTCGAAAGTTAAAACTATGCAGTTACCAAACGAAGAGGTCAATCACTGCATAGTTAAGACCCCACAACAGATTATAACGTATCTTAGTTTCTACAGACAGTACTTTAGCCTCGTAAACAAGCGATGAGTTGTTAACACTTTGTTAGCACACACCGCCACGCTGGTCACTGGTGAGCCGCGAACAATCAAATTTCTATTATGTCTGGAGGAGTCTGGCAGTCAAAGTGCCACAAATTCAGTCACTTAATTTTACCTTTGATCGACCTGTGCAGTTGTTTTTTACCACGATGCATGTTCGGAAGCAAGAAAATTTCTTATGTATCGATTTAATCCCAGAAAAAACTAAAACTGTAATTTTTATCACCTACAATCTAGGTTTATGTGTGTGTATTGGAAAAATTTGAATAATTAACACATCTTTTGAAGATCCGATAACATTCAAAGTTATGCGATGTATCTCTTAGCACATTTTTTTGTAGTTTATATCAATTTACTTAACTTCTACTGTGATTACATAATAGAAATAATGATGATTTTTTATACGGTCCTTATGTTAATTAAATCGTGATTATGTTAATTGTAGTCTTAATGGTTGTTAAACGCAAATCGGGCAGCTATTTTTAATACCACAATAGTTTACCCACGCTACTAGTTATCTGTGATCTTATACAGCTATCAGATCAAAAATAATGACCATATTCAGCTTTTGCCGTTTAAATGTCAAACCAATATGATGTGTGCATAACATTAATTTGTATTCAAGGAATCTGTCCTTGTGAAGGTGATTATGCAAACATATCGAAATATACATCTGTATTTTTGATGTCATTTAGATAATTTCTTTCTGGTTTGTGTAGGCTAAGTTGGTGTTACGGAGCGCGGGCGTGTCTGCTGCGGTGCACACGAGCCTGCAGCGGCTGGAGCGCTCGGCGCGGGATCCTGCATCGGAGCGCGCGCTGCAGCTACTAGCATACACTAACACCGTCTTACAAACAACTTGAATGACTAGCGCTCGCGCCTCCCTATTATGGATGATCTATGCTACATCTTGCCGTGTCCCAGCGTTACAAGCGAATGCATAATGATACACTTCTGATACCTGTGACGCGCACGGTATTGCATGAAAACTTTAAATCTTCGTGTTATGGCTCAAGACAGCATAAATCATTCCTAAGTCTCAAGATACTTTCTCTGGATGGCTTAAGATAACACACACGTGCTATAATTTATCCTCTGCCCATGTAGTAACATGTAACTGAAGTCATATGATTCCGATAAAGAGTTTGTAAATTTTACTATGTAGTTATATCTTAATCTCGTGTTTGCATTTAATGATTTCGTCGTTAGTCACATGATTCTGTATTCATTTGAAAAATCGGGTTTTTCAGATTTTCAGTTAAACTGCGATGGTTAAATAAAATGAAGTATGTGGTAAATTGATAAAATATATTTATTATTCATTTATTATTGTATTAAAATTTTGATTGTGATATTTGTGGGACCAGCATTTGGAGACTTTAAATGTATTAAAATGGTAAGTATGATGATGTTGTAATAAATGTTTTTAAATTAAATTTTGTTTTTTAAATTTATCATAACGAGAAACATCTATATAGATTTATTACTTCACCAATCAACATGTTTTCTTTTATTGTGTAGCAGTTTGCAACAAGCAACATAGAACTTTATTTTATTGAAGCAAAAACAAATGAAACTTTATTTTTACACTTAACGTTAGGACAGGTAATTTGGTCTTGAAATAAATTGGTGGATATGGCCTTGGTTATGACAAACTTAACATCAGAGCACAGATGTGTAGGCATTTAACTTAAGTTTTTGCATTACATATTCTTACCAATCATTGTTTATTTTGTATATCAATTAAGACATAGGTATGTGTCATAGATAAACAACATTTTATTTATACGTTTGAACTGATTGATTGATTTGTGCTTATTTTATTAAGTAGTTAAGTAAAGATCACTAGAGACATTATAATGCAGGGCATCGATAATCAGCAGGAAACATGATTGGATAATTATGAGGAATGTAGATACATAAAGATATAACCCAAATATAGTACTTGACAGAATATTAACAACAAAATAATTAGTCCATCAGTTACTTAAATTAAGTATAAAAATTAATACATAAGTATTTTTTTTCTTTTTCAAATTGATGGAAAACTGCTTACATTAAGCGCATTAAAGTTGAGGAGAGGGGGCTTGTAACGTCATTATCTAGTATAAACTGTACTGGCTAGTGACGTCATCCGACATTTTGACTCGATGTATCGCCGTTATAAATTATGAATACGTGAAAAAAGAAAAAAAAAATATGTGTCGAATATTTTCTTGTAATCTAGATGAGGGACTAAAAACTTAAATTTTGTCAAATAGCCCATTGAGCTTCAAGTAAGTACTTAGGTACTTACAGCATCTAAAACAAATTGGTAACTTATTAATGACAGAGAATGAGTAAATTAAGCAATGGATTGCTCCCTTAAAAAAATATCCTACTTATGAAGTCGTATTTTAGTCTTTTTTGTGCCGACTATTCTAATTAAGTTAGATCCCAAATCAATGGAGAAGTTTAGGCCATTTCTAATAAACTCAACATTATTATTGTAAGGAACTTTACTTGTGAAAATATTATAGACTATGTGATGATAGCATAATCTTGTTGGCCTTTTATATCCTGAATTCAAATGGATATACCTACTACTCCACATAGTATGCGATAGTAGAACGTAATAAGCCGTTTGTATGCCAACAAGAAATATATAATTAAACAAACATATTTTTTCCTGTTTATAGCATTAGTAAGTATTTATTGTACCTACGAGTGTTGAACTCGATTCTAGTGCTTGATATGAAGGTGGACTGTTCATGTGTTTTCCTAATAATCGGTTACAGTTACGTTCCTTCGTACCAATAAAAGTGAGACAGTTTGTCTGAATAATATTACTTATCAAACGAATTTATATCATAAAATCATTTCAGCAGCCTTCCAACTGGCATAACAGATACAGAGGAGGGTTTTTAAGAATGATAGGTAACTTCTTACCAACCTGGTTACATTCAATTGACTCAAGAGATAACGAGTAACAATATCCATTGTGTGTTCGCAGTACTAACTCCATCTGCAGCAACTTCAATTGTTTATTTATTGAACATTGTGTAGGTACATAACGTATAAATAATGGAATGAGGAACGCGTACCCGCAGTCTCCAGTGTTAAAACTGACAACAAATACACGCGTCTCGTATAACCAGTCGCACCGCGGCCGGTTCCGCGATAAGGTTCGCTGTCGATAGCGCACAATCGGCGCACACGGTGACCAAACACAAATTTTACGGGAAGTTTACGTTACTCATTATCGGCGTAAGGAGCGATAATCCGCGTTTGTAAGGCGCCGGCTTCGAGCCGATGCGTCCACGCGGCCCTCCGTGTCTGCGCTCATGTCGCGCTCCGCATCCGTTACGCGCTCATCAATAAGGAATAATGAGTCAACGGGACCCCCGGCGCCGGACACATCGCGTCATAGTTCATAGTGTTTTTGTGCTCCGACCCAGTGTTAGTGAAGTGAGACGGCGTCGAGATGTCATCGGTGCTATTCAACTTTCCGCCGGAGAGCTACTCAGCAGTTTATACTGTTGACGGAACAACTAATGCGAATGTGAGTACCGGTGAGTGGCGAGAGGCGTCGTTATCACGGTGCGACGCCACGGCGTGCGTGTGCACACTGACAAGGCCGCGACGGCGCACACTGGTGCATTCAACTCGTTTTGCGAAACGCTATCTACATTTCTACGAGCGTTGCATTGCGCGGGGTGCAGTCAGGGCTAGCCAACTATAGCGTCTCGCAGGTGCTGTTAATCCATACGGTCATTAAAGTAATAATGATACGTTCAGATATGGCTTATGAAGGTTTTAGATCCGTTTATTACACATATAGTTCCACCTACTTCTAAACGAGTCTTACTATTTAATCATTAGGCACATAGGTATTATAATATTTTTAATTAAATAAATAAATTTCCAATCTACCCACTTATTTGTAATCGAAGAGCTCATGTAATTGTAATGGAAGCCAAAATTATGCGCAGCGAGTAGTAATGCAAATTCTCTTATTGTTTCTGCAAAAACATTAGCTGTTTAAGCTAGGTTTTACAATCAACGCAATAAAGCGAATGTTTAATCCTAACATCCCAACAGCGCGGCCGTTAGCGTCGTGTAGAAGCACGCACTTAGGCGCCCCATCTGCTTTGTTCTTTGTCCTGCCAAGGTTATCACATTATTTGTGTATTAACAATAATTTGAACACACGATTCTCAAAAGTTTGTAACATTATTTTAACCGTTACGAACCTACGTCGCATGTATGTACCTACGTAGTTTTACACATTAATATTTATTTCGCTATACGCTTGTTGTTTTGATTGCAAATTGAATAGGTAGCCAGATACCTATGTTTATAAGTATGGGACTTTTAAATGTTAATATTCGCAACTTTGCAACAATAAAGGGCTTATTGCACTATCTGATTTGTAGCATTAGCAACCAAGCGGTCGGTACTATAAATCGAATCCAATCTGTCCTAACTGCGATTACACTTTCCGATTTCCTAGTTAGGATGCTACAAATCAGATAGTGTAATAAGCCCTTAGCATAAACTGCCTATTAGTTTCACGCGTTGACTGAGTAGGTATAGGTGCTACAGTAAGTATTATTAGTTTTCTAGGTAACAAGAGTTTTACTGGCCTGCCAGTTGTCTAGTCACCAACCAAGGGGATAACCCTTGGTTGGTGACTAGACAACTGGCAGTTTATCACCGTTTCAGATTTTTTTTCGTATATATTATATATATTTCGTACTCATAGATAGGTACAAAATTTTACAAAATTTTAAATGCACACCAATTGGTAGGTACCTATAACATTTTTAATTGAACTCAATCGACATTTTATTTTTGTAATTAGGGATATTCAGAAATTCGTTTCTCTCATATTTCTTCGTAGCATTCTTAACGGACAAACAGAAGGAAGGAAAATCTCCAACCTATTGCGAGAAATTTATTTAACGTTGTGGTTTCCTCATAACAGTAGCCCTTAATATAATGCTATAATGTTGACTAATTTGCAGCTTATGTTAATGACTTTGTAACACTCAATCTACTATTATATTCGAATAGTGTTTTTAAATTGAAATTGTTTAATCAGGGCCAGCAACAAAGAATGTATGTACCTAAGTATGTTTACCTACCAATTTTTTCCACTTAGGAAGGTAGGTACATCTATATGGTACATAGGTAATACAAAGCCAGGTACAACTCTTTTTAGCCCAAAGCTTATTTCCAGCAGTACCTACTTAGGTAATCGAGCTTACTCAAAGAGACGTGCCACTTTAGATTTGAAGCATTTTTTATTTAGTTAGATTTTCAAAAGTATTCGGTGTGAGTGAGGGTGTGAGAAGCAATTTTTTTTAAGACTTTCTCAGAGCGTTAAGAATTAGGAAGAACAATACCTAAGTGTTTTTTTATATAATTGATTAGGGCGTCACAGCCTATTTTATGTTACGCAGGGTGAATGTAGCTAATCAATGTTGAAAGAATTGAAATCGGCACAGTAGTTTTTGAGTTTATTCATTAAAAACATACACGCACAAAAATATACCTACACACAATTTTTTCCTCTCTAAATATTAGTGTAGATCTAAACTAACAAGGTGTCAACATTATCTCTATGATTTAAAAAATTCAAAAATTCAAATTCAAATTCATTTATTTTCTAACATTAATTACAAATAGGTTTAACAGCGGGACCCAAACTAGGCACAGCCTGTATCTTGGTGACCCAGACACTACACAGAGTTAAAAAGTTCACAGTGTTCTAGCGCAACAAAATAATTAAATTAATTAAAATACCAGATTGTTACTAAAAAAATAAATAAAAATAAAATATTAGAATAACTTAGACTAATAGGCAAAATATAAATCAGAAAATCGTAAACAAAAGTAATAAAATAATCATTGATAATAATTAAGAACATTGTGGTAGTACATTAAATACAAAAAAAACAGGTGAGGGGAGTAAATGTGTAGGTGTAGGGTGGATGGGTGTGGGGTGTCTGCGTGTGTGTAAGTATGTATCGCCTGAAAGTATGTGGGAACTACATTGAGTAACAGAGTAAATTTTCAGTTTCTTCGTACGTCCGTCCCAGCAACCAATCTTTAATTTTATGTTTTGCCTCATTGTGGTTGTAGGGTACGCTGATAGATTTACTTATAGCATTAAACACTCTGATAGGACAGTATGATGAAAGCCGGGCCGCAAAAAGGGTTTTTATTTTTGGAAGGGCGATTCTTAAAAAAGCATAAGAGTCCTCGTATCTAACATGCAACTTTTAACTTAGTGAATATCCACTTCAAAGTTCTGTTTCTATTCGTCCCTGCGTTTCTATGGCAGGCGTGGGTTGCAGTTGAAAATCAGCGTCAGATAGTACCAGAAGGCTACTAACATATCAAGCTATACATTTTCAGTATAAACTGATCTCGTACTGTAAGTATAGGATTTCCGTACAATGGGATGTCAGCGTAAACTAGAATGTATAGCTTGGTGTGTAGCCGTGTGTACACCCTGTTTTCACAATTGATACTTATTATGCTAAACTGAGGCCCTTTTGGCAATATTATCTTTGTATCTTATAGTTTTAAGGTGTCTTTATTTTACTGTTATGCCAATAAACGCATTTTTCTTTCGTTCTATTATTTATTTATTTAATAAGTACTTCAAGTTCACAAATGTACAGACAGCAGCACAACAAGTTTCCCTAATGTGTCAAATTTTCCCAATTGAATATGAACCTTAATTTGTTTGACATAAAGTTGAAAAACGATCAAAGAAATTTGACACATTGGGGTAGGTTGATGTGCTGGCGTCTGTACATTTGCGGACTTAATGCCTTAGGCATTTTCTACCAGTCAACCTTTAGGTCATGCAGAGACAAACAGTGGTAGGTGCAATTTCGTAAGAAATTTGAAAGAGAAGTAAATAATAGATACTTATTTATAATGTAGGTATATGTAAATATAATAAACATGATAAATATCATAAACTATAATATAATAAATACCTATATACAGGCTGTCTCATTCAAATCGGTCAGTAGGGAAAGTCTGAAACTATAAGACATACGAAGATCTGTTCTGAGGAACCATGTCATCGATTTTAATAACAAGAAAAACTGCATTCATACATTTTAAAAAACATCTGTACTCCGTTCGGGAATCGAACCCGGTTATTTTGAAAAAAAAAACCTACACTATTTCTATTCAGATATCGATTGTATAGGTCTTAAGCAGTAAATGTCTGTATGAAACATGATGTCTTAAATGAATAAAATGCATTGTTTCCACATACTTTAATTTATTTTAGTAGGACCTACTAAAATAAAATAACCGGGTTCGATTCCCGAACGGAGTACAGATGTTTTTTAAAATGTATGAATGCAGTTTTTCTTGTTATTAAAATCGATGACATGGTTCCTCAGAACAGATCTTCGTATGCCTTATAGTTTCAGACTTTCCCATACTGACCGATTTGAATGAGACACCCTGTATACACAAAAAAAGTTAAACACATGCACATGATAATCATGCAATGGGAAAACATTAGCGCTGTGACGATACTGCAGCCATTTTTTCGTAAATGTGCTCACGAACCTTCATTTTTGAGCCGAACGGTTCTTTCTTTCTATTTTTTTATTTATTTACTAGCAGACGTCACGCGGTTTCACCCGCGTGGTTCCCGTTCCCTTGGGAATACGGCGATAAAAAGTAGCCTATGTCACCAGGGGATAGTGTAGCTTCCCAACGGTAAAAGAATTTTTCAAATCGGTCCAGTAGGTTCGGAGCCTATTCAATGCAAACAAACAAACAAACTTTTCCTCTTTATAATATTAGGTAGGTAGTATAGATTTATTAAAACTTTAAGCGCAAGTTAAGAAACTGTACAAAGGCGGACTTACCTAATGCTATAGGCATTTTCTACAAGTCACCTCTTACTATACTCTACTTACCTCCTCTCCTCTCTATTTTCCCTGTTTGACGGTACCTAGGTACTAAGTTACTTATCCTTATTTTGTGTTTCAAACCAGTTGTTTTTTATTCCTCGTATTAATTTCATGCCAGTTACCATTCGTACATATTCTTTATACATTAGTAGGTATACATATTTTATCCTGTAAGTATCTGAAAGGTTAAATGAGGACTGGCGCAGCACGGACAAGCACCGTGGGTATATAATATATACCTATGTGTACCAGAAACCCAAACTGTTTTATGCCCTACTTGTATTTGTTTACGGTTTAATTTCATTTGTGCGATTATAATATTCGAGGCCTTCTTTAGTGGTCAACGTAGGTACAGACGCCAGCACATCAAGTTACCCCAATGTGTCAAATTATCCCAATTAAATATAAACCTTATTCTGTTTGTCATAAAGTTGAAAAACGATCAAAGAAATTTGACACATTGGGGTAACTTGATGTGCTGGCGTCTGTACATTGAGACAATTAAAAAACCCGGCCAAGTGCCAGTCAGAACTACCAAACTTTAAGACCTCACACTCTGTTGTAATCGGACCTATGTTAACAAATAAATTATTCTGATTCTGATTCTGATTCTGATTCTGACTCCCGTATGATTGACTAGGTAAACAACAGTACGTAGGTACACGAATTTCATATTGTAACCTTTTTTTAGTTTCTCTTGTCCTGGTGTCTCTCTGTAACCATGGAGTCTGGCTGTAACCAAATCTTGAAATATGCAAAAATTGGCGTTTTTCGAATGGGAGCTTAAGTAGTTTTTTGGTTAGTATTTGTTATTATAGCGGCAACAGAAATACATAATTTGTGAATATTTCAACTGTTTAGCTATCGCGGTTCTTGAGATACGTACCTGGTGACAGACAGATGGACAGACAGCGAAGTCTTAGTAATAGGGTCCCGTTTTTACCTTTTGGGTACAGAACCCTAAAAAAAGACCGTGACTTCTCAGATTGTTTTGATGATGCTTTCCTGTGTAGTCGGCTAGGTAGGTACCGTACCACCGACCAAATTCAGTTTTAAATTATATTTAGAAATAGATAAATTACCAAAATAAATGTAGGTACCTAGATTATAAAATACAAGATATCGCATCGTATGGGATCGAGATAAGGGAACAGAAAACACGCAAACCCATTACCCATAGCCTTAGTTCAAACGAAATTACCCAAACCTTTACGTTAACGTAATTGCCTGGGTACTAAAATAAAAGAACAATAAATTATGAACCTATTAATTGTGTAACCAGTCGTTTTATGAATACCTAATTTAACTTGTAACCATAGTCTGACGGCATTAGCAACATGACTTATAGACGCAGTAGCCAATACCGGAGAACGATTGATTCCGAGACTGACCAAATCAGGCAATTGAAGGTGTCACTGATAGAGCCATTAGGTACATACCTACATAGCTTCGTCAGAAGGAGCAATGAAGTCAGGAAGTAGGTATATTTGACGGCCTGTTGGTCTAGTAGTTAGTGACCCTGACTGCTATGCCGGAGGTCGTGGGTTCGATTCCCACTCAGGACAAATGTTTGTGTGATGAGCACGATCATTTGTTCTGTGTCTGGGTGTAATTCTATCTATAGTATGTATGTATTTAGAAATGTTTATCAGCTGTTTAGTACCCATAACACAAGCTCTCAAGCTTAGCTTGGGACTAAATGGCGTTGTGTGAAAAAGTTGTGGAATATTTATTTATTTATTTTTATTTATTTATATTGTTAACCGGATCACAACAACAGTTCAACAACTGTAATTCAAAAGTGTTAAAGTTGTGACAATCTAAAAAGTACGATTTGACAGCTGTCAAAACATTTAGTGTAGTGAGAAGAAAAAAAAAATGGTTGCTGTAAAATGCGAATCGATAATTTTTGTATTTAGATTGTTTAAAACTGATTTTCGAAGAATATCGTTTTATAACACGCTCGAGTATACAGGGTTATTCGTAAAATACCAACAACCTTGCAGGAGTAGATTAGGTACCTAATTACTATCTTATACAACTAATTCAAATTCAAATTCCTAAACAACAACATTTGTTCTACGTATTTTTCGAAAACAGACAAAAAAAAAACAACTCTCCATACAAAACTCGATCAACTGTTCGGATATATGTATGGTGAGTTGTTTTTTTTTTATTTAACATGACTGTCATCATGTGGGTGTAGGTACTACAGGTAACCCTTAGGGCTCGTACACAAAACTTCGATGCGATGCGATGCGAATTCGCAACGCAGAAAATTACGAAAAAAAATAGAAAATTCGAGGGAGCTCTCACATTTTTGCGATGCGACGTCGCATCGCAGTTTTGTGTACGAGCCCTTAGTGCCTAATCCTTCGGAGACCACAGGTGTGATAATTATTGGAAAAATAAAGTTTGTGAGGTGAACGCGTAAAAATATTTCTGCTATATAGCGGTTTCGATAATTTAATTATATATTTTTCCTGTATAGGTATCTTCGTCACAGTTCTGGTCGAGTCTGATAACTGGATTAACTTGTTCGAATACGGTTCAACTATTTCTATCCTATTCTTTTGACCCTGATTTTGGCCCCTCTCTCATTGGTCTGTGGTTGCAAGCTGAGCATAAGGACCTTTGTTTGATTCCCGGCTCGGGCAAGATGTTATTGCGTTTTCTTTTCTCTCAAATAGCAGCGGATTTTGACTCGTTTGATGACAATACGCCAATTTAGTTATTCGTCATTGTTTACCTCATTGCATTTACCTTGTTCTATCTTTGCATTACCTTAAGGTACTCGTAGAAAATACGGCATCAAGTCCACCTTTGCTGAGTTCTATTTACTTGTAAAGTAAGTTTTAAAATATAGATAAGTAAATACGCCCCCGGCAAAATAGGGACGTAGGTAGCAACCACATCCCTTCGGGGGATACAATCATGATGTTTCCTTATTGTAAACCGACATAACGAATGAAAAATGGTTGTTGATAAGGTTTTTTAAATGAGAGGAAGAAAATTATAACAATGTAATTAAATGACAATATATTACGTTACTAGCTGCTGCCCGCGACGTCGTCTGCGTGAAGGTTCTACAGCACCAAATATACCTACCTAAGATTCCAGTGTCGCTATAGCATTATAAGTTAACAACTTTTAAAATAGCATTAAAATATAAGTTACATGATGAGAGTTTTTTTGTATTTTTTTTTTATTTTGCAATTTTTAGTTTCTTTGTATGTAAAGAAAGTCTTTCAAAACTTGAAAGAATCATTGAAATCGGTTAACAATTGCAAAAGAAGTTCTCTCTAAACCTTTTAAAATAGACAGGCGTAATGTTATGGGAAATACATAAACCATGCACAGACATGTGACTGTAGCTATTGCGAGTAATTTGTTGTTATGCGTTGAAGAGTTCCATCGCCTGTCTTCTTCATCAGTTTTTCTTCACGAAATGATACGTGCTAAATGTAAATGCTTGATTTGTCACCAAAAAAAATGTAAAAATTGGTACATATTGTTTTCCTATATTATTTGAGGAGTTCCCTCAATTCCTCGAAGATCCCTTATCAGATCTGAGGTTCAATACTAATGGGACCAACCTGGTAGTATACCCTATCAAATAAAAAAATGATTTTTGAAAATCGGTCCATAAATGGCGGAGTAATCGCGTAACAAACACACAAAAAAAAAACACCGTCGAATTGAGAACCTCCTCTTTTTTTTTAAGTCGGTTAAAAATACGTTCAAAGGTATATACCTTATAACACTTCCCTATAAACTACGTTGATAATTATAGGTACTGCCAGGAGCCAAAATGTAAAGCTAGTCAGGACTGGTGGCGCGGGAGCAAGCGACGTACAGGTGCCCGTGTGAGAAGCAACTCGTCCTGAGATCTACACCCGCTGCTCTGAGTATCGGCTCCTGCGATTTATTGATTGTCATCACTAAGCAAACACTCACGGGGAACTGTACGCGCTCGAACTGGATCGGGAAGCTATGAAGTATAAGGGGAATGCGTTGTATAAATACTGCCTTGCCGACGCCACAACCCGTAATAATTTCCACCTCAATGGTGTCTGTGGAGAGAGATGACTTTAAGGCACCACCCGTTACACAACTTTGGAGGAGATTTGTTCCTAAAAAGCATAATCGGGACGCCGACCTTCATTCAGCTTGATGGTATGCGCTGGAAGTCAACTTGCTGACAGGAAGTTCAAAAATTCCACGGGATAATGTGTGGCGTCATCTTGCTCGACGACAGTGCTTATCAACGTATAGAGCACTTCATTCCCCTCAATGTCCGAGAGAATGCATTCGTTAATTGCTGCAGCATGATCATTTTTGGGCGCCAAAATGGCCCTCTCACACGAATTCTGCTGGTGCGCTATACGACTGATGTTCACGTACACACAGCGAATGAGTTCTTCGAAGCTGGATGCCACTCTACCGAGAGACTCTGAAAACACCGCCTGTCCACTTCTCTCTTCTGGTAAAGTGCCTTTGCCAAGACTTAGAAGGACATCGGAGAATTCTTGAGCGCGTGCAATGCCGCCGAGCCGAGCTCTTATATTAATGGTCAAGCGCAGCGTACGAACTTGTGACCACAACGAAGATCGTTTCACCGAAGCATTCATCTCGTCAGCCCTCGATCCCTGCGTCAACTCGGGAAGCGTTTGCTTGAAATCGCCACTGAGCAGAACTGTGACACTACCCATCAAATGTTCGTTCCTGCAGATGCCCTGCAGGGTTCTGTCCACGGCCTCAACTGCCTTCCTTTTGAAAATCGTACACTGATACGATCCCATATGATACGATCCGAACTCTGCTCAAGATTTTGAGGGTTTTGTTGGAACTTCAATTTGTCAAAACGAATTATACGATACAACTTTTATGAAAAAAATGCACAATGCCATCTACGAATTTTAAGAATAACTAACTACTAACCTCATCAACACGATCAAAATTTAAATTAATTTTCAAAAAGTGTTTATGTGTTACTTGATTTGATTTTTATACACTCTCATAGATGGCGCTGATTCCAAATTGTCTTTATGCTACTAACATTCATTAATCTTTGTTTCTCTGCCAAAGTTACATAAATGGCGTAATGTTTATAGTGTAAAGCTAGATAATAGCATAGCTTACTTAAAACCAACATTTAAATATGCGTCCTTTGATTACACGCGTCCACAGAATGAGTTAGAAGAATAAAGATTCACTGCTCCTCCCCCGTAGGTGATAGCAAACAGACAAACAGACAAAAATTCCAAAAAGTCACTTTTTGTCACCAGTTACGTTTTTCTAACAAAACCCACTTATTTTTTCTTGAAAATTCTCAATGTACAGTTTTTCTTTCGTTACTGTTTTATTATATGTAGATGAAAAAAATGCACAATGCCATCTATGAATTTAAAGAATAACTAACTACTAACCTCACCAACACGATCAAAATTTAAATTAATTTTCAAAAAGTGTTCATGTGTTACTTGATTTGATTTTTATACATTCTCATAGATGGCGCTGATTCCAAATTGTCTTTATACTACTAATATTCATTAAACTACGTTTCTCTGCCAAAGTTACTTAAATGGCGAAGTTTTTATAGTGTAAAGCTAGATAATAGCATAGCTTACACAAAACCAACATTTAAATATGCGTCTTTTGATTACACGCTTCCACAGAATGAGTAAGAAGAATAAAGAATCACTGCTCCTCCCCCGTAGGTGATAGCGTGATAATATATAGCCTATGTGTTGCCCTGACCTCTTAGTAATATTCATGCAAAATTTGAAGTAAATCCATGCAGTACTTTTTGAGTTCACCCCGGACATACATACAGACAAACAGACAAACAGACAAAAATTCTAAAAAGTCACTTTTTGTCACCAGTTACGTTTTTCTAACAAAACCCACTTATTTTTTCTTGAAAATTCTCAATGTACAGTTTTTCTGTCGTTACTGTTTTATTATATGTATAGATTCATGGGTTTAATGAAAATCAAACAATACGTATGTACACTCATACATAATTATACATAATCCTTTTTCCAATGGGGGTAGGCAGAAGCTTCTTTTGCTTTGTTGACATTCGTATGTTTTTACATTATAAAGGTTTTATAGAGATATAATGAATTAACGTTTGCATCATTCGTCACTACGTTCAAATCCGCAATATTTATCTTAGTTTAAAAATGATCCTAAATATATTTTTTCCATACATTCGGAGTTTCATTATGTATAACGCTGTCGTGAATCGTGATGAGGGTACTAAAGATTGCTGTATCAGCAAACAGGTTTAGAAATTTTCAAAAACCGTCTGGCTGCAGTTAGTGACTATGTATACTTACCAGTGGCGAAGTGTCCATACAACTCAATTCCTATCGGCTTGCCTTTGGAGGTTTGGAAGAGCAACTCTACCACTATTGACCAATGGCAGCCGGACTCTAGTCTTCCCAAATAAGTACTTATAAAGGAGTATTCCCGTTTGAGCACCTATTTTTTGAGCACGTATGCATTTAGCATAGCACCAAAGGTATTCCCATTTCCCATAGGTTAATGCATAGGTACTCAATAAATAGGTGCTCAAACGGGAATACTCCCTTATAAAGTATTTACCAAAGGTGGTAGGTAGACCGATGATTTCAATACAGACAAGAAATCGTGATACGAATACTAAGTTTTTTTATCTCCTCTTAAGAAAATTGACTCCTCGCTACTGATACTTGCATTATAGTATACTAGCTGTACCCTGCCACGCTTTGCTGTGGCACATTGTGATTGAATGGTTAAAAAAAAAAGAAAAAAAAATGTTAAAAACAATTCTTGATGCGGATTAGGATACTTATATCCTGCTAAAATGTCAGCTCGATCGGTGCAGAACTTTTTGAGTTTATGATTTTTGAATTGAATGGTGGCAGTTAGCTTACTAAGTAATGCATGATGTGCTTCTATGTAAGAAATTGGTAATCTAGCCTATAAATCTATTGGACGTATCTCATTTCTTTGTAGGTATAGGTGTTTTCAATTGTTGGTGAGCCAAATAAATACATCAAAGGATCATAGTAAAAATATTTTTACCATTATCATACCAAACCACTAGATACCATTTATTTTGTTTATACACGAACTACGCCAAAATAAGTGATTTAAAAGGTGCACCCTTGCAAAAGTTGGTTCGGCCTATAATTCTTTAATGGATGTATTTTTTACGGTAATAAATAAGCCATTCAATTTTGACCATTTCGTGACTTTTTTACTCATGATGTTTTATTTTCATCATTTAAAATAGCATAAATCTTTAGTTTTTAACATAAGATTAAACCATATGTATGGATTAAAGTCATTAAATACTCGTAAGTATCAACTAACAATTTAGTATTTTCTACACATTGTAGGCCTTATGTAAATGATTAAAATAAAACACGCGCGTTATTGTTATTATTTGTAAATTCATTATGAATCCGCTTGCTACTCATCCATAGGTAAGGATGGGATCTTCACAAAAAATACCAAATTTCAAACCAGCTTCTGTCCCCTATTTACCCCTTATTTTCAAAAACCTTCTGTTGCGCCCATGGTTAAGTAGATTAAAAAACATGTAATCTCAAACACTCAAGAAATTATTAAATTGATTTTGTCGGCAGGTGGTGGGAAAATGCAACCTCACTGATTCGTGTGAGGTGTCGGGCTCTCCGCCGGGCATCGGTCACACGCCGCCTTCTTCGTTATTCAGCTGTTTTCACTGCGCTGTAAGTACAATCAACTTTAGTAATAATTCCCACCTTGACCGTGACCTTTTGTCTAAGGGTGCTTCTACACGGTGCATGTAAAGATGCGGTTTACACGCGTGAGTAATATGCGCAAGCTACCTAATTGTTCAAAATACTCACTTGTACTTGTAAATAATGCAAATAACTGGAGGAAGTAAAGACCTGGACTACTTGCGCAAGCAGTACGCACAAGTTATCTGCACTAGTGCAGGTTGTATGCTTCGTAAACTTTAAACGGTGCAAGTAGCTTGCGCATATCGATGCGCAAGCTACTTGCACCGTGTAGAAGCACCCTAAAACACATACATACTGGCCTGTCTGACCCGACTGGACTGTTGGTCTAGTGGTTAGTAGCCCTGTCTGCTATGCCGGAGGTTGTGGGTTCGATTCTCTCCCAAGACAAAAGTTTGTGTGACAAGCGCGATCATTCGTTCTGTGTCTGGGTGTAATTTATCTATAATATGTATGTATTTAAAAATATGTAAGTATTTTAATCAGTTGCTCAAGGCACAAGCTCTGCTTAGTTTGGGATTAGATGGAGTTGTGTAAGTTGTGAAATACTTCTTTTTTTATAACTAACTTTATAATATGGTAAACAGGGTAAAAAAAATACAATGGGCCCTGATAACCACTTTAAATTCTACATATAGTTTAACTCGTACTAAGGAAACATTCCTTTATTTAAAAATAAGTGAAATGGTATTCCCAGATTTCTCGACAAACATACGTAAACCGGGAATCAAACCAGCTAAAAAATAAAAATATAAACACTCACTTTTTTATTCTATTAATCGATAGAATTATTGTTCAGAATAGAATCGATCTAATTAACATTTGGAATTATAATTGGTTGCAAGTAAAGTTGCTTTATGCACGACAGAAAAGAAACCATAAGCTGTTTAAATTAAGTATTCTAAAAATCTCATTGAACAACAACTTAGTTTTATTTGGTTTATTCGTTCTTTGTTCTACGTGACTTTAATAAACCACCTAAAATTATGTTAATGTATCTGGAAATAGGTTGGTCAAAACATCATTATATACTTCATATTGTACTGAATACCATTAAATATCATATTCATTGCTACGGTAACACTACGACACGGCTACGGTTCCGCTACGACAATGCTACGACTCCGCTACGACGATGCTACGACGATGCTACGACGATGCTACGGCGATGGTATAACTACACTACGAAAACATTACGACACAGATACGATTCCAACAAGCACCCTTTGACAAACACCAAGGTGGAACCATATCGAAGCTTCTTTTAATATAGACATTACTTATTGCTATATTCGACATAACACGAACAGTCCTTATTTTCTTTTACACTTTAATTATTATAATTATATATACGACACAATCAATTTATGATGCATGCATTGAACGGTCGATTGAACAAATTATCTATTTATTTATTTATTTATTTAAGGTTCGCCAACAGTTGTTACAGATATATTACATAGTAAAATACAAGTAATTGTGATTTAAATCTCACTGCACAACCAATTACAGGCAAACACTACATGCAAAATGCTTTGTGTACATTTAATTTTAAGTTTAAAGACTAAAGACTAAAACTGATGATAATACTTAAATTCTAGATTATGAAAATTTGTTCATTTATCTATACATAGAAACAATAGATAACATTAAACGTAGCATACTAGTACTAGTGACGTCTGACAAATGTCGATATTGAGTCTAGGTGGACGTCAACCAGGTCGCTGCGCTCGTTTATGAGCTTGCACATGCGGGGGACAGGCGAGTTAGCACCATACACTGTACGGCGATGAGGTGGAACTAAGGGTGTTACAGGTTTGCGAGGTGGTCTACGGGGTACCCTGAAATTGAACCGACATACCAATTGTGGGCAGTCAATGGTGTTGTTGAGCAGCTTATGAGCGAATTTCAGATCAAGGAGTTCCCTTCGAGATTCCAGGCTACTCATTTTGTAGCAGCCTAGTTTATCAACGTAGGAGAGATATTTATCTACATATATTTTTATCGATAAAAAGAACATTCGACTATTTAGACGGTTATTCTATCGATCTTTTAATATAAGATGATTTGGCATTCCATCTGATAGACGTTAGTACTTATACATCTTCTTTGTACAGGGTGGAAGGGAAATATAGCAAACAAAAGTCAGGAAAACCTTGAAAACCCGTATACATAAAACTCTTCTGTAAGTGTGTCTGTCACCTAACTCCTTCTAAACGGCTGGATGAAATTTTGGTTGTTGTGTTCCCACCCACTCAGTTCCTGGATAGTTTAGACCCGGTAGGTGACGCTGCGATTGGGCAGGACAAAGTCTGTCGGGTTGGCTAGTTATACATAATCTGTCTTCGCAGAATATAGGTATTGTTGCCACGTATTAAGGTTGTGGAGATCACATAGGCAAAACACTACAAATTAGCCGCATCTAGTAGAACTAGAAACCGACTCCAGAATAGTTGCGGAAAAATGCTCGGCAGATCATCGCAGACAGCAGATAGTCGCTCCATGTAAAACACTGGTATTCAGCTGCAGCCCGTAAAACTGGAAGCCGACCCAACATAGTTGGAAAAAGGCTCGGCTGATGATGAGATAATAGCTGCTGGTCTTGTATCTTGTATCTGAGGCGGCGAGAATCAAGAAGTAGACTTGCTCAAGGTAGGTTGGCGATTTCAGACTTACATTAATAATAGAAGTCCGAAAGGTTGCCTTACGATGTTATCCTTGTATGATGTCAGTGATGGCTAAGATAAACTGAGACAATCCTACTAATATTTAAATGAAACTTTACAATCATGTAGCTTATACATAAGAATAACACATAGGCTATAATTTATAAAGATATATAGGACCTTGGGGAAGAAAATTAACTACTTGAAGTACTAATCCTAAGCAGACGAAGTCGCGGGCACTAACTATTACCTACTACTATACATATATGAAATTTAAACAGTCACATCACATTGTTTTTTGTCTACTTGTCAAAGAGTCCAGCAGGCCTAGCCATATTACAAATTCAATTTCTATTATAGAAAGAAAATGGCGTAGGCACATGGAATCAGCTGTTTGTCAACTGTCAAGTGTATTTAATTCTCAGCCATATTACACATTCTACTCGTTACGGTTGACAGTTGACAAACAGCTGATTCCATATACGCCTTTTTTATTCTATTGTCGCCTTATCGATAAAAATAATAGAAATAGAATTGTAATATGGCT
The DNA here is from genome assembly GCA_921972225.1 of Euplexia lucipara. NCBI lineage: Eukaryota > Metazoa > Arthropoda > Insecta > Lepidoptera > Noctuidae > Euplexia > Euplexia lucipara. The sequence continues at coordinate 10,582,220 of OV179149.1, forward strand.
AGGCCTGCAGGACTTACATGTATACTACTTTTTTTCTTCAGGTGGAAAAGATTTTAGAAACTTAGGAAAACTTTTAATGGGACCAAAATTCAATGGATATTACAGCATGGACAAAGAAGCAGTTCTAAAACTAGGATTTGAATACATAAGTAAATACCTAATTTAAGTATAGAATCGCCTACATCCCAACACAAAAATAAAGGTTAACCAACTTCTAAAAATAACTGAACTATGAACTGGTATTCCAAAAACAAGATTTTATAATTATTTTGATTGGTTTGGCATAAAAATTCAACTGGCAGGTTCTACGATTATTATTTACTAAACTTGTCTTAATCTCTAAACTGGCACTGTTATTGGTCTCCAAGGCATATTCTAGAAATTGGCACTTATGGCATGCATAAAATATATTTAATTGTAGCGGGTATCCAAAATTAAAACCTGGCTCCTGTTTTAAATAAATAATATTCAATAATAAATTGAAAATCGGTTAAGTAACGCCACGTTAAGTTTTTTTTAGACTATGGGACTCTCTCAGAAGAATACTGCACAAATCCAAAGGTCACATTCGTTTTCATTTGAATTCGATCAAGACGTTACCTTGGTCGAATCGTAATGGGGATCATATGATACAGATCAGTGTCTTTGTTTGTTCGTTCGTTGAAAATAAAAATGAATATCCTAACTAAATAAATATTCCACGACTATAAATAAATAAATATAAATATAAATATTCCACGACTTTTTCACACAACGCTATCCAGTCCCAAGCTAAGCTAAGAGCTTGTGTTATGGGTACTAAACAGCTGATAAACATACTTATATATTTCTAAATACATACATATTATAGATAAATTACACCCAGACACAGAACAAATGATCGTGCTCTTCACACAAACATTTGCCCTGGGTGGGAATCGAACCCACGACCTTCGGCATAGCAGTCAGGGTCACTAACTACTAGACCAACAGGCCCGTCAACTGAAATTCAAATGTCAAATGAAAGTGTCTCTCTACGATTAAACCGGGTTTTATCGATTTTCGCAGTGCACCTACGCCGTAGCACAGTTTTTTTTGTTAGACTGTTCTGTCCCACTCCTGGGCAAAGGCCTCGCCCCACTCCCGCTTTTCGCGATTTGGCTCTTTGTCTTTCCAGTTTTGTAGAAATTTGTCTAGTTAGTCCCGCCATCTCCTTCGTGGTCTGCCGCGACTCCGACACAGGCCAGTTAACGACATCAAAATATATAATAATATTAATAACTAGCTGCTGCCCGCGACGTCGTCTGCGTGAAGGTTCTACAGCACCAAATATACCTACCTAAGATTCCAGTGTCGCTATAGCATTATAAGTTAACAACTTTTAAAATAGCATTAAAATATAAGTTACATGATGAGAGTTTTTTTGTATTTTTTTTTTATTTTGCAATTTTTAGTTTCTTTGTATGTAAAGAAAGTCTTTCAAAACTTGAAAGAATCATTGAAATCGGTTAACAATTGCAAAAGAAGTTCTCTCTAAACCTTTTAAAATAGACAGGCGTAATGTTATGGGAAATACATAAACCATGCACAGACATGTGACTGTAGCTATTGCGAGTAATTTGTTGTTATGCGTTGAAGAGTTCCATCGCCTGTCTTCTTCATCAGTTTTTCTTCACGAAATGATACGTGCTAAATGTAAATGCTTGATTTGTCACCAAAAAAAATGTAAAAATTGGTACATATTGTTTTCCTATATTATTTGAGGAGTTCCCTCAATTCCTCGAAGATCCCTTATCAGATCTGAGGTTCAATACTAATGGGACCAACCTGGTAGTATACCCTATCAAATAAAAAAATGATTTTTGAAAATCGGTCCATAAATGGCGGAGTAATCGCGTAACAAACACACAAAAAAAAAACACCGTCGAATTGAGAACCTCCTCTTTTTTTTTAAGTCGGTTAAAAATACGTTCAAAGGTATATACCTTATAACACTTCCCTATAAACTACGTTGATAATTATAGGTACTGCCAGGAGCCAAAATGTAAAGCTAGTCAGGACTGGTGGCGCGGGAGCAAGCGACGTACAGGTGCCCGTGTGAGAAGCAACTCGTCCTGAGATCTACACCCGCTGCTCTGAGTATCGGCTCCTGCGATTTATTGATTGTCATCACTAAGCAAACACTCACGGGGAACTGTACGCGCTCGAACTGGATCGGGAAGCTATGAAGTATAAGGGGAATGCGTTGTATAAATACTGCCTTGCCGACGCCACAACCCGTAATAATTTCCACCTCAATGGTGTCTGTGGAGAGAGATGACTTTAAGGCACCACCCGTTACACAACTTTGGAGGAGATTTGTTCCTAAAAAGCATAATCGGGACGCCGACCTTCATTCAGCTTGATGGTATGCGCTGGAAGTCAACTTGCTGACAGGAAGTTCAAAAATTCCACGGGATAATGTGTGGCGTCATCTTGCTCGACGACAGTGCTTATCAACGTATAGAGCACTTCATTCCCCTCAATGTCCGAGAGAATGCATTCGTTAATTGCTGCAGCATGATCATTTTTGGGCGCCAAAATGGCCCTCTCACACGAATTCTGCTGGTGCGCTATACGACTGATGTTCACGTACACACAGCGAATGAGTTCTTCGAAGCTGGATGCCACTCTACCGAGAGACTCTGAAAACACCGCCTGTCCACTTCTCTCTTCTGGTAAAGTGCCTTTGCCAAGACTTAGAAGGACATCGGAGAATTCTTGAGCGCGTGCAATGCCGCCGAGCCGAGCTCTTATATTAATGGTCAAGCGCAGCGTACGAACTTGTGACCACAACGAAGATCGTTTCACCGAAGCATTCATCTCGTCAGCCCTCGATCCCTGCGTCAACTCGGGAAGCGTTTGCTTGAAATCGCCACTGAGCAGAACTGTGACACTACCCATCAAATGTTCGTTCCTGCAGATGCCCTGCAGGGTTCTGTCCACGGCCTCAACTGCCTTCCTTTTGAAAATCGTACACTGATACGATCCCATATGATACGATCCGAACTCTGCTCAAGATTTTGAGGGTTTTGTTGGAACTTCAATTTGTCAAAACGAATTATACGATACAACTTTTATGAAAAAAATGCACAATGCCATCTACGAATTTTAAGAATAACTAACTACTAACCTCATCAACACGATCAAAATTTAAATTAATTTTCATAAAGTGTTTATGTGTTACTTGATTTGATTTTTATACATTCTCATAGATGGCGCTGATTCCAAATTGTCTTTATGCTACTAACATTCATTAATCTTTGTTTCTCTGCCAAAGTTACATAAATGGCGTAATGTTTATAGTGTAAAGCTAGATAATAGCATAGCTTACTTAAAACCAACATTTAAATATGCGTCCTTTGATTACACGCGTCCACAGAATGAGTTAGAAGAATAAAGATTCACTGCTCCTCCCCCGTAGGTGATAGCAAACAGACAAACAGACAAAAATTCCAAAAAGTCACTTTTTGTCACCAGTTACGTTTTTCTAACAAAACCCACTTATTTTTTCTTGAAAATTCTCAATGTACAGTTTTTCTTTCGTTACTGTTTTATTATATGTAGATGAAAAAAATGCACAATGCCATCTATGAATTTAAAGAATAACTAACTACTAACCTCACCAACACGATCAAAATTTAAATTAATTTTCAAAAAGTGTTCATGTGTTACTTGATTTGATTTTTATACATTCTCATAGATGGCGCTGATTCCAAATTGTCTTTATACTACTAATATTCATTAAACTACGTTTCTCTGCCAAAGTTACTTAAATGGCGAAGTTTTTATAGTGTAAAGCTAGATAATAGCATAGCTTACACAAAACCAACATTTAAATATGCGTCTTTTGATTACACGCTTCCACAGAATGAGTAAGAAGAATAAAGAATCACTGCTCCTCCCCCGTAGGTGATAGCGTGATAATATATAGCCTATGTGTTGCCCTGACCTCTTAGTAATATTCATGCAAAATTTGAAGTAAATCCATGCAGTACTTTTTGAGTTCACCCCGGACATACATACAGACAAACAGACAAACAGACAAAAATTCTAAAAAGTCACTTTTTGTCACCAGTTACGTTTTTCTAACAAAACCCACTTATTTTTTCTTGAAAATTCTCAATGTACAGTTTTTCTGTCGTTACTGTTTTATTATATGTATAGATGTACGAGTAATTCTACAACAGGTTACATTACTCGTATTTGACTAGGTATAGAGCATAAATAATTTTACATCATACAAAAGAACTAGCCTGACATTGCAGGCCTCTTATCATACAGAGAAAGACTGAGCACATACATCACACACACACATCAAACACAAACACATACACACGCACACACAAACACCTTATGTAACTTAATCGTTAATCATAAGTCTGCGTCATGTCGTCGCTTCAATAACCCGTTACAGACAGGTACTACACTGCCAAGTTTGTATGACGTTTCCAGAGCTCAGTGAAAACGGGTTTCGTAACAACCGAGAGAAAACTATGATAGCAATTATTTTTCAAGGTTATTGAGAGGTTCTTATATTCTTCGAGACTTCCTAATGTTAGACTGTGATTTGTCTTATCAAAATCCAAATGTGTAAGCTAACTTGTGAAATCAGCATCGACAACTAAGTTACAGATTCCTTTAAAATTAGATACTTATAGATAGAATACGGCACTTGACAGAATATGAACATCAAAAGAAAATTAGTCCATCAGATTATTCCTACTAATATTATTAAAGTTTGTGAGGATGGATGGATGGATGTTTATTACTCTTTCACGTAAAAACTACTGAATGGATTTTAATAAAATTTGGTATGGAATTTGCTGTTACTCTGGATTAACACATAGGCTACTTTTTATCCCTGTATTCTCACGGAAACGGGACCTACGCGGGTGGAACCGCGGGACGTCTGCTAGTATAAAATATTACACAAGTATTTTTTCTTTTTCAAATTGATGGAAAACTGCTTAGATTAAGCGCATTAAAGTTGAGGAGTGGGGGCTTGTACCGTAATGATCTAGTATAAACTGTACTGGCTAGTGACGTCATGCGACATTTTGACTCGATGTATCGCCGTTATTTTTTGAATAAGTACGTGAAAAAAGAAAAATATGTGTCGAATATTTTCTTGTTATCTAGATGAGGGACTAAAAACTAAAATTTTGTCGAATAACCCATTAAGTTATCAAAGAAGAATAAAATGGAGGATTTAGTTGAAATACACAATTTGTTTTTCAATAACAATTATTCAATATAATTAATTGTTTTTCAGTTCCAGAATGGAATCAACTTCACTCGGAAAGAGAAACGCCGGAAAGAAAACCACACAGCAAATCATAAGGTATTGTCCAGTTGTCAATATTAATTCTGTTTTAGATGTTCCCAATCAGAACAAGCTGTAAAATATTAGAGCACGTACAACAAATAGATGACCTCATTTAACATAACCATAATATTATAGGTCAACGTCTAGTAATTGAGGGTCAGCGCCACCAGATCTAAAGTGAATGTACATTTACATTACTAAATAAAATTAATTTAAAAAAAAAACCTCAACGCGTGCGGACAGATTACTTTTATATAAAGTTACGAAATTAGTGTTCCAACATTAGGACTAACTAATATTTAGCCTAGGTCTCTTTGACTTGTGCTTCATACAAAGGGAAATAATAATTATATTTTCTGTAACTTCTATGCTGTACCTACCTACTTTATTAATTTCATCGCGGGGTCCAAGACAGTTAAACCCCACGGTTCTTGTCGTTCTTCATTCCTCGGCGCTATTCTGACTTTCAGAAGTGATAGTGAGTGGAAAATTATGGTTTCTCAAAGCTTAACGAAATATACGCACGCGCTACTAGATCATATTTTAGAGAGAATTGTGAACAGCCGCAGCACGGCAACCGTTATGATAATTTAATTGCCGTTATGAGCTTTGTCGTGCCACCTTAGATAAACCATGAAAAATATTATAAAGCAGAAATGCACAAAAAAAAAAATCACTCGTCGACACTCATTTATCTTAGGAAGCAAGGTATGATACTTATTCATATCTATAGATACGAGCTACCTTGATTTAACGTTGTCTGCATCGTTTGGTGTTTGTTACTCTTCTGTTTTGTGTTTTGGGCTAGTCTCCGCCGAGTGAACGGCGCTATTTTATATCTAACTCTTCAATCGTACAAGTTCTCGCATTTCATTCCTCTCGCACTTCCATTCCGAATACTTGTTCTTTCTCTTATCCTTCCTCATTCATTCTAGTGGGTGGGACTCCCACTTTTATTACTAACTATTCTACCTACTACTATTGTTACTCTTCTGTTAGATAAATCTCTAGTGAATATTATGAGGCGGAAAGTACGTTTAGCCGTTGGTCCTGACTCCTAAAGCAATGGCAATTGTTTTACCCAGTCACTGGGTAAAGGAAGTAAGACAGACAGCCACTCCATATAAAACACTGATGATGATGAGACCATAATATTCAATTACTTAGCCCTCTTTACAGAGGTGCAATGATTTATTTATAATTACTTAAAACTTACCTACGCCGTATTTGTCATTCACTAGGCAAACGTTATGTGCATTATATTTATTATTCACTAGCTGCTGCCCGCGACGTCGTCTGCGTGAAGGTTCTACAGCACCAAATATACCTACCTAAGATTCCAGTGTCGCTATAGCATTATAAGTTAACAACTTTTAAAATAGCATTAAAATATAAGTTACATGATGAGAGTTTTTTTGTATTTTTTTTTTATTTTGCAATTTTTAGTTTCTTTGTATGTAAAGAAAGTCTTTCAAAACTTGAAAGAATCATTGAAATCGGTTAACAATTGCAAAAGAAGTTCTCTCTAAACCTTTTAAAATAGACAGGCGTAATGTTATGGGAAATACATAAACCATGCACAGACATGTGACTGTAGCTATTGCGAGTAATTTGTTGTTATGCGTTGAAGAGTTCCATCGCCTGTCTTCTTCATCAGTTTTTCTTCACGAAATGATACGTGCTAAATGTAAATGCTTGATTTGTCACCAAAAAAAATGTAAAAATTGGTACATATTGTTTTCCTATATTATTTGAGGAGTTCCCTCAATTCCTCGAAGATCCCTTATCAGATCTGAGGTTCAATACTAATGGGACCAACCTGGTAGTATACCCTATCAAATAAAAAAATGATTTTTGAAAATCGGTCCATAAATGGCGGAGTAATCGCGTAACAAACACACAAAAAAAAAACACCGTCGAATTGAGAACCTCCTCTTTTTTTTTAAGTCGGTTAAAAATACGTTCAAAGGTATATACCTTATAACACTTCCCTATAAACTACGTTGATAATTATAGGTACTGCCAGGAGCCAAAATGTAAAGCTAGTCAGGACTGGTGGCGCGGGAGCAAGCGACGTACAGGTGCCCGTGTGAGAAGCAACTCGTCCTGAGATCTACACCCGCTGCTCTGAGTATCGGCTCCTGCGATTTATTGATTGTCATCACTAAGCAAACACTCACGGGGAACTGTACGCGCTCGAACTGGATCGGGAAGCTATGAAGTATAAGGGGAATGCGTTGTATAAATACTGCCTTGCCGACGCCACAACCCGTAATAATTTCCACCTCAATGGTGTCTGTGGAGAGAGATGACTTTAAGGCACCACCCGTTACACAACTTTGGAGGAGATTTGTTCCTAAAAAGCATAATCGGGACGCCGACCTTCATTCAGCTTGATGGTATGCGCTGGAAGTCAACTTGCTGACAGGAAGTTCAAAAATTCCACGGGATAATGTGTGGCGTCATCTTGCTCGACGACAGTGCTTATCAACGTATAGAGCACTTCATTCCCCTCAATGTCCGAGAGAATGCATTCGTTAATTGCTGCAGCATGATCATTTTTGGGCGCCAAAATGGCCCTCTCACACGAATTCTGCTGGTGCGCTATACGACTGATGTTCACGTACACACAGCGAATGAGTTCTTCGAAGCTGGATGCCACTCTACCGAGAGACTCTGAAAACACCGCCTGTCCACTTCTCTCTTCTGGTAAAGTGCCTTTGCCAAGACTTAGAAGGACATCGGAGAATTCTTGAGCGCGTGCAATGCCGCCGAGCCGAGCTCTTATATTAATGGTCAAGCGCAGCGTACGAACTTGTGACCACAACGAAGATCGTTTCACCGAAGCATTCATCTCGTCAGCCCTCGATCCCTGCGTCAACTCGGGAAGCGTTTGCTTGAAATCGCCACTGAGCAGAACTGTGACACTACCCATCAAATGTTCGTTCCTGCAGATGCCCTGCAGGGTTCTGTCCACGGCCTCAACTGCCTTCCTTTTGAAAATCGTACACTGATACGATCCCATATGATACGATCCGAACTCTGCTCAAGATTTTGAGGGTTTTGTTGGAACTTCAATTTGTCAAAACGAATTATACGATACAACTTTTATGAAAAAAATGCACAATGCCATCTACGAATTTTAAGAATAACTAACTACTAACCTCATCAACACGATCAAAATTTAAATTAATTTTCAAAAAGTGTTTATGTGTTACTTGATTTGATTTTTATACATTCTCATAGATGGCGCTGATTCCAAATTGTCTTTATGCTACTAACATTCATTAATCTTTGTTTCTCTGCCAAAGTTACATAAATGGCGTAATGTTTATAGTGTAAAGCTAGATAATAGCATAGCTTACTTAAAACCAACATTTAAATATGCGTCCTTTGATTACACGCGTCCACAGAATGAGTTAGAAGAATAAAGATTCACTGCTCCTCCCCCGTAGGTGATAGCAAACAGACAAACAGACAAAAATTCCAAAAAGTCACTTTTTGTCACCAGTTACGTTTTTCTAACAAAACCCACTTATTTTTTCTTGAAAATTCTCAATGTACAGTTTTTCTTTCGTTACTGTTTTATTATATGTAGATGAAAAAAATGCACAATGCCATCTATGAATTTAAAGAATAACTAACTACTAACCTCACCAACACGATCAAAATTTAAATTAATTTTCAAAAAGTGTTCATGTGTTACTTGATTTGATTTTTATACATTCTCATAGATGGCGCTGATTCCAAATTGTCTTTATACTACTAATATTCATTAAACTACGTTTCTCTGCCAAAGTTACTTAAATGGCGAAGTTTTTATAGTGTAAAGCTAGATAATAGCATAGCTTACACAAAACCAACATTTAAATATGCGTCTTTTGATTACACGCTTCCACAGAATGAGTAAGAAGAATAAAGAATCACTGCTCCTCCCCCGTGGGTGATAGCGTGATAATATATAGCCTATGTGTTGCCCTGACCTCTTAGTAATATTCATGCAAAATTTGAAGTAAATCCATGCAGTACTTTTTGAGTTCACCCCGGACATACATACAGACAAACAGACAAACAGACAAAAATTCTAAAAAGTCACTTTTTGTCACCAGTTACGTTTTTCTAACAAAACCCACTTATTTTTTCTTGAAAATTCTCAATGTACAGTTTTTCTGTCGTTACTGTTTTATTATATGTATAGATATCTAAAAATTTGCCTATTTACGTTACTTTGGTATGTTTAATTAGTACAAATATATAAATATTTGTTAAATACGGGCCGAGGCTGGGGTTTTCCCAACTTGAATAATATTTGTGTATTGAGATGAATATTGGTTGTACGCCAATAAATAAAACACTCGGTAATATTACTTAGATAGGACTTGAAGATAATTTAATCAGGTGTCATTATCGTTAGAAAGCAAATCGATTGTTTAATTTTACTCAGCAATTAATTTTATGCACTACAACATCATTGCTGTCTATTTAAATCAAAATTTGAACGTAATAACATTTATTTACATGTTTAAATAACTACGTATTTACAAAGGAACATGACAATGTCCAATATTATTCAATTTATCAAAATAATGGAACTGCTCACTCTCGGTGATTGATTGATGGATTTTGATGTGGAGATAAATGTAGTAGGTACCTACGTGATAACTGTTTTAGAACGAAACCTCTCTAAGCCTTTGAAAAGGTCGAAGGCGCATAAAAATCATTATAATTCCGATCTTATTATAACGCTCATATAAATAAAAAAAACTCATTAAATAGGATACAAAGTAGAATAAGACACGAAAAAGCAATGTTGAAACGAAACCTAAAGCAAAATCAAATTAGCTTCTATATCAACATACTAATTTCTTTGTTTTTATGTAAATAATAGTATCTATTTATACAAACTACGGAACCAACAATACAAAAAAAAAAAAATACGGAAGTGAAACACATCGTCATTGTTTTTACAAGTATTTTATTTGCGTCAATCTTTATCAGCATTATTTATGCCTGAAAAACATTGCTGGAATTCTATTACGAAGTCACTGATAGCTACGAGGAAAATAAATAACTTAAAGTTACCAGCAGTTTCTGAAATCCGTTTTAATTTCTACCAATGTTTATGTAAATTGCATTAACGTCGGTAAAATAACATTTACAATTCCCCAGACTCCTTATAAAAAGTCCTTGATACGTTTGAAAGTGTATTAATATTGATGACATTTATTGGTCACTTGTCGCACGATTTATTCTGGTAAGGCTGGTAACATGCGTATGCGGCGCGGTCGGTGAGTGACCGGCGCGCGCGCACAACCGTACATTCCCGTCTCACGTTTTCCTAGTCCAGGGAACTCTGGCCAATACAGTTTTCTTTCTTTTATTTGTTTCAATGCACGTGATGGAATAAATGAAGCTCTCATTATGCTATGCCAGAGTTAATACGAGAATTGGAATTGGTAATCTACGAAGTAAATATCATTACTTCGAGTCGTAGTATAATCAATTACTCTTCTTGTCACAAAAGTAAAACGATTGAAATCGATCGTAGACATAATCGACATTTTGAATTTGCACGCAATCAAGAGCACTGTTTTTCTCTATTCAGAAATTTTAGTTTTCTCAAACCCTTTTGACGGAACGCAGTCAGGTGTTAATATCCTACTAAGTAATCCATTTCAGGCATCATTATGATTTCCGTATGAATTACGACCTAATGTCCGTAACATTAGGTCGTAATTCATACGGAAATCATAATGCATAGACTTTTTAACTATGCTTTAGACCCTTTCACTCGTACCCGCCAAAATATCAACCAGTTAGAAAGGTGAATTTTAAAGTTGTTCTTGGCAGTGCTGCAGTGGCAAGAAAAATCAGTAATAAGTTATCAAAAAAATGTATAAATCATAAATTGTACTGGAAAGTCGTGAATAGTAGAGGAGTCAATCTTTTCACTTTAATTGGATATGATTTGTTACATAAAACAGAAAAAGTATCTACATTGTCAATTTCAATAAATAAATAAATAATCCACAACTTTTCACACAACGCCATTTAGTCCCAAGTTAAGCTTGAGAGCTTGTGTTATTGGTACTAAATAAATGAATGATAAACATACTTATATATTTCTAAATACATGCAAATAATAGATAAATTACACCCAGACACAGAACAAATGATCGTGATCATCAATCACACAAACATTTGTCCTTGGTGGGAATCGAACGCACGGCCTCCGGCATAGCAGTCAGGGTCACTAACTACTAGACCAACAGGCCAGTCTTTTTAATTAATTTAAGACCCCTATTTCATTGGCGAAAAATAAAAATTGGGTGTACTGCGGTACAACTCTGGCTAACCCTTTCGAAATTACAGGCGTGATGTTACGTAATTATGTCGTATAATAAAAACGTGTCGTGTAAATTTGACGCTTACAAGTTACAAGCCTGGAGATTAGAACGAGAAATCTCTCAAACAACCTGATTGTTGTGGAATTTTGGCAAACGATAAAAAAGAAGATTCATCTTGCAAGTACTCGTCTCTATATGTATACTAACCAATGAGTATATTTTTGGTATAATATATCCAAAGAAATTTCTCATATGCTTTGTTTTTTTAGGTCAGATAATTGAATTATTTATTGCACGTAAAATATTCGGTGAAAGTGATTGACATGAGCTCTGAGACTGTTTATTAAATAGGTTATTTGTTAACACAATATTGTATTGTTACTGGTGGTGAAAGGATAGGACGGATACGGATCGTATGCCATCTACTATCACTTGAAGCAATTCTAAATTGTAGACTTACAACCGCGGAGATGAAGACTTTTGAAGACAGTAAAAATTAATGGCGTTAATTTGCTAAATATACATGTGGTAATATCATCTTTATAAGTCTAGCTTGCTTCTATTGTGATGATAATGATATGGCTGAGTTTTAGAGTTCCTGCGCTTTATTGTAAAGAACGAAACCTATTAAACTTCGGCGTGCCTTCTCAATAATCGCTTCTACTGCGGACTAACTTGTGGCAGGGACAGGACTACTAAATTTATATCTTATGTATAGATTTAAAAAAAAAACTTAGAAGGTATATTAACGGTGTTAAAACAAACAAACGCTTTGGAATTTCACTATTATACCTACAAATAGATTATTGAGACAATACTGATGGACGTTTTATTCTATTTAGGAATCGCCAAACACTATACCTACTTATGTGTGGTGTTTGATTGAAACAGTGCACATAAGTTAGTGAGAAATGAAATATAATATTGTAGGTTACAGGCGCAATGCTAACTTTGTTTCATAGAGACATAGATATTTGAGAAGCAGATAGGAAAAAAAAATATAGCCTTTTGTTTTACTGTAAATAGAATAAATGTAACGCAATATTACTGCGGAACCCATGCTCACTATGCGACAAGAACCACTTTACATTTTTTAACCATCTGAAAGATTATATTTTTATTTTTTTTTACCAAACAAGAAATAAACCAGAATACTTAAAAACACTTCGTTATAGTGTTATTTGTATTTCTTTACATATTCTATATGCACATCGTAGGACAAGTAAGGCGAATAAACTTGGTGCCCGGACTTCGTGCTGAAGGTAAGCGTTTAGGGTGATGCACCCTGGAGTCGGGCCAAACGTGAGTTAGTCTGTCGATGAATTAATCTGTATTTATTGTCCCTAAAGTCTGTCTGCCATTTACCTAAGATAAATCTAAGAAGGCAAATGAAAATTTTTAATCTTAGAATAATTTATTTATTTACCAACATTTATTTTGGGACAAATATCCTATAGGGATTTTTAGTGATTAAGTACTTGACCTATGCTTAGACATGGACACAAACATTATGCAGAAACCACAATACAATACAAATAACACTACCTCTACTATATTTTGGATCAAGTGATCCTGTCTTACTAGCAAATGTTCAGGAGATAACACATAGAAACCTAGTACTAGTGCTTAAAGTGAGGAAGCTAAAACTGAGCCAAAGTGGCCTTCTTTGTTCGGCAAACCGTACTTTCACGATTTCGCCCGTGTTTTGTACTAGATGCGCCTTCTATGCGTTAAGTATTATTCTAAGGTTTTAATGTTATTGATTATTTTGTTTATTTCGTGCATCACGTGCCACCACACGAAAAGAAAGAAGCAAGTCTAATGTTAATCGTAAATTGAGATTCATGATATTTTAATACCATTTGACAATACCCACCAAAATATATTTACCGTTTGTGAGTCTTTCATAAAAAGTGGCACGTGTTTATAGTTGTTTATGTGAAATTTTACGAGGTCTCACGGAATTATACATCACGAGCACATTACAAATTGTAAGTGCAGCATTACAATGAAGAAATTGTCCATGGATTATTTTTCTCGAACTCTCTGTCTCATTTTTTTATACAACATTCTGTATTAGTTATATTAGTAGGCATATACCACTGTATAAATAATAATACAGTAGGACGACGGCTTATTGATCTCTGGAAAAATGCCGACAACGTCTACAAGCGTTAGCCCTGAATAATACCTCCCGAACTACGAACATCGTATTGTTCGCAGTTCGGGAGTGGCTTTCCCGCGTCGATTGCCTTGTCTAGACGGCTTCGTCGGACGACTGTAAGTTTTTAGACTGTGCATATACCTACTAAAGGAACCTCACCCTCTCTCCTCGCCTCTCTTGTATAGATCTCTGATAGTCGTTAAAAGTAGTCAGAAGCCCGAATTTCTGCCAACTAATTTATTCAAGGGGTATCGTGTTACCCAGTAACTGGGTTGTGGAGGTCTGACAGGCAGTCGCTCCATGTAAAACACTGGTAAGCAGCTGCGTCCCTTTAAACTGGAAACCGACCCTAACATACATAGTTGGGAAAAACCTCGGCAGATGATGATTCTGTAGGAACTCTATTTCTAAGGTACCACGTTATTTTCAGCATGTCTGTCCTGTCCCTCTTAGTAAATATCTATATCTCTTAATTTATACTCCCTTTTTCTTTGCGTATCGATGGCAAACATAGGCTCTAAACATATAACCCTTCCTTGGCAGTCGGGTAAAAATGGAGCTTGTATTTGCCATCGTAGTGAAAGGACTAGAATAGCCTATTGTCTAAGGTGCACAGGATGTAACAGAGGTCAGAGAGTGTATTACAAAACTAAAAGGTTCAATTGGGAAAATTTGTCAATTTGGTATTGCTTGATGTGCTGGAGTCTTTACGTCGTTCGGGGAGACACCTTTCACGCAGCTCTATTATATGCTATTTACTATTTCGGATAATCAAATGTGTACTGGTTCACATTGGGTTGTTTCGTTTTTAGAATTCAACGACAAAAAATCATACAAGGTGTTATAAAGTATGTAGGTACTTATGTGAAATTTTAAAAATGTCTAAGTTTGGGTTAGTTTATTTACTTGCTTACATTTTACCGGACATCGGACTATTTCTATTATGTTTGATAGGTATACAGGTATAGTCTATGAACTGTAAAAATCATCGGATACTCTTGATCTGGGTACACGAAGCAGTATGGTAAGTTATGAACGCTAATATGCGAGTGAAATCGTCGGCAGCTTATAATTTAGGCGTAAAAGTGTGTTCGACTTGTTGGTCGTGGATAAGTAGGTGCCTAAGAGACTTCAAAGTAAAGGTCTCCTTCTATTCCTTCGATTAACTCAACAAAACAAGTCTGATCAGTAGTTTTCTTTATTCCAGATTTTTACAAATATAATGAAGTAGGTACGCGTTTCACTCTCATTGTAATTTCCAACGAAATTTTGGTCAGAACAAAAAGGAAAACTATGTGTGGCATAATATTAATAGTAAGTGTTCTAGCTCACGTGGATTCGGCTGCTTTTTTCTGAAAGTAAGTGGTCGCTTTGCATTGCTCTCACTCGCTGAAAAAACGTGTCCGAAATTCATTTTAATATTATTTGAAATACTTACCTACCGACTTTATTTTTCTATTATCCTGATTATTAGTTTATCTGCATTTCATGTCACTTATTTAATATAGATTCAACATAGTTTAGTATTTATGGAATACTAGCTGCTGCCCGCGACGTCGTCTGCGTGAAGGTTCTACAGCACCAAATATACCTACCTAAGATTCCAGTGTCGCTATAGCATTATAAGTTAACAACTTTTAAAATAGCATTAAAATATAAGTTACATGATGAGAGTTTTTTTGTATTTTTTTTTTATTTTGCAATTTTTAGTTTCTTTGTATGTAAAGAAAGTCTTTCAAAACTTGAAAGAATCATTGAAATCGGTTAACAATTGCAAAAGAAGTTCTCTCTAAACCTTTTAAAATAGACAGGCGTAATGTTATGGGAAATACATAAACCATGCACAGACATGTGACTGTAGCTATTGCGAGTAATTTGTTGTTATGCGTTGAAGAGTTCCATCGCCTGTCTTCTTCATCAGTTTTTCTTCACGAAATGATACGTGCTAAATGTAAATGCTTGATTTGTCACCAAAAAAAATGTAAAAATTGGTACATATTGTTTTCCTATATTATTTGAGGAGTTCCCTCAATTCCTCGAAGATCCCTTATCAGATCTGAGGTTCAATACTAATGGGACCAACCTGGTAGTATACCCTATCAAATAAAAAAATGATTTTTGAAAATCGGTCCATAAATGGCGGAGTAATCGCGTAACAAACACACAAAAAAAAAACACCGTCGAATTGAGAACCTCCTCTTTTTTTTTAAGTCGGTTAAAAATACGTTCAAAGGTATATACCTTATAACACTTCCCTATAAACTACGTTGATAATTATAGGTACTGCCAGGAGCCAAAATGTAAAGCTAGTCAGGACTGGTGGCGCGGGAGCAAGCGACGTACAGGTGCCCGTGTGAGAAGCAACTCGTCCTGAGATCTACACCCGCTGCTCTGAGTATCGGCTCCTGCGATTTATTGATTGTCATCACTAAGCAAACACTCACGGGGAACTGTACGCGCTCGAACTGGATCGGGAAGCTATGAAGTATAAGGGGAATGCGTTGTATAAATACTGCCTTGCCGACGCCACAACCCGTAATAATTTCCACCTCAATGGTGTCTGTGGAGAGAGATGACTTTAAGGCACCACCCGTTACACAACTTTGGAGGAGATTTGTTCCTAAAAAGCATAATCGGGACGCCGACCTTCATTCAGCTTGATGGTATGCGCTGGAAGTCAACTTGCTGACAGGAAGTTCAAAAATTCCACGGGATAATGTGTGGCGTCATCTTGCTCGACGACAGTGCTTATCAACGTATAGAGCACTTCATTCCCCTCAATGTCCGAGAGAATGCATTCGTTAATTGCTGCAGCATGATCATTTTTGGGCGCCAAAATGGCCCTCTCACACGAATTCTGCTGGTGCGCTATACGACTGATGTTCACGTACACACAGCGAATGAGTTCTTCGAAGCTGGATGCCACTCTACCGAGAGACTCTGAAAACACCGCCTGTCCACTTCTCTCTTCTGGTAAAGTGCCTTTGCCAAGACTTAGAAGGACATCGGAGAATTCTTGAGCGCGTGCAATGCCGCCGAGCCGAGCTCTTATATTAATGGTCAAGCGCAGCGTACGAACTTGTGACCACAACGAAGATCGTTTCACCGAAGCATTCATCTCGTCAGCCCTCGATCCCTGCGTCAACTCGGGAAGCGTTTGCTTGAAATCGCCACTGAGCAGAACTGTGACACTACCCATCAAATGTTCGTTCCTGCAGATGCCCTGCAGGGTTCTGTCCACGGCCTCAACTGCCTTCCTTTTGAAAATCGTACACTGATACGATCCCATATGATACGATCCGAACTCTGCTCAAGATTTTGAGGGTTTTGTTGGAACTTCAATTTGTCAAAACGAATTATACGATACAACTTTTATGAAAAAAATGCACAATGCCATCTACGAATTTTAAGAATAACTAACTACTAACCTCATCAACACGATCAAAATTTAAATTAATTTTCAAAAAGTGTTTATGTGTTACTTGATTTGATTTTTATACATTCTCATAGATGGCGCTGATTCCAAATTGTCTTTATGCTACTAACATTCATTAATCTTTGTTTCTCTGCCAAAGTTACATAAATGGCGTAATGTTTATAGTGTAAAGCTAGATAATAGCATAGCTTACTTAAAACCAACATTTAAATATGCGTCCTTTGATTACACGCGTCCACAGAATGAGTTAGAAGAATAAAGATTCACTGCTCCTCCCCCGTAGGTGATAGCAAACAGACAAACAGACAAAAATTCCAAAAAGTCACTTTTTGTCACCAGTTACGTTTTTCTAACAAAACCCACTTATTTTTTCTTGAAAATTCTCAATGTACAGTTTTTCTTTCGTTACTGTTTTATTATATGTAGATGAAAAAAATGCACAATGCCATCTATGAATTTAAAGAATAACTAACTACTAACCTCACCAACACGATCAAAATTTAAATTAATTTTCAAAAAGTGTTCATGTGTTACTTGATTTGATTTTTATACATTCTCATAGATGGCGCTGATTCCAAATTGTCTTTATACTACTAATATTCATTAAACTACGTTTCTCTGCCAAAGTTACTTAAATGGCGAAGTTTTTATAGTGTAAAGCTAGATAATAGCATAGCTTACACAAAACCAACATTTAAATATGCGTCTTTTGATTACACGCTTCCACAGAATGAGTAAGAAGAATAAAGAATCACTGCTCCTCCCCCGTGGGTGATAGCGTGATAATATATAGCCTATGTGTTGCCCTGACCTCTTAGTAATATTCATGCAAAATTTGAAGTAAATCCATGCAGTACTTTTTGAGTTCACCCCGGACATACATACAGACAAACAGACAAACAGACAAAAATTCTAAAAAGTCACTTTTTGTCACCAGTTACGTTTTTCTAACAAAACCCACTTATTTTTTCTTGAAAATTCTCAATGTACAGTTTTTCTGTCGTTACTGTTTTATTATATGTATAGATAGTGAGCATATATTAAGTAAATTGTCTTTTCGTGGTCTGTGTTGTTTAACTTAATAACAAATTCCTCTAAAATTGCTTTAAAATAATAAAATTACCATTTAAATAAAATAAACATAGATTCCACGACTATCACACAACGCCATCCAGTCCCAAGCTAAGCACATCTTGTGTTATGGGTACTGAACAACTGATGAACATACTTATATATTTCTAAATATATACATATTATAGATCAACCAATGCAATTTAAGTAGTTACTTCTAGTTTGACTACGTGTATTGTCTAAATACACGTAGTCAAACTAGACGTAGATAATACACGTAGTAAAACTAGAAGTAACTACTTAAATTGCATTGGTTGATCTATAATAATAATATGTATATATTTACTGAACAGATTCAGTTCTTCGTTTCATTGTGGTTTTGACATTCCGTGATTTTGAGATTTTATTGCCATCGTTATTTTCGGTTAGTAAAGTAACCGAGACGTTAAAATTACGCTCATTATGTAAGTGGCAGCATTATGCAGTGCGATGGCAGTTTTGCACGGACATGCTACATATTTCCTCCCTCAAAATAAAAGAACCAGTGTCCATGTAAAAAAAATACATTGACACTGGATCCTTTATTTTGATGAAAATTATGTTGGTTGGCACTTTTTTTTTTTAACTTTATTTATTCAAGAAAAGTAAAATGATACATTTTTCACAATCTTCTGCCAAACTGCTTTACAGTTTGTCGGCAGTGTTCTCGTGGATACAATATTCTTATCCAAGTAGGTACATATTGGATACTTAATTTCTACATACATTGACGCAAAGTCAACACAAAATTAAAAATGAATTATGAGAATGGGGTTTATACACATTAAATGCCTACTGATGGGATTAGGTTCACTTACCCACCGGGCTAGCATGAGCGTGCACGCATTCAGTTCAACCGTTCCGACCGCCTGGCTGTCGCACCTACCCCGCCAGAGGGAGACAAGCCCAGCGCGAGTGAGCCGCCGCGATGCGCACAACATTAAACATAACATCAACATGCTACTACTACACACTCTAAAAATGTCCAAAGGACGATTTTTCAATAAATGCTATGATCCACAAATTCGCATCTTATTTGACAGTTCCCAGTTCCTTTTGACTTATATGTGTAGACCAAAGTTGCTTTCTTGCATACTGTAGTGTTTTGTTTATTATACTTTTTATTAGTTGAACAAAGTAAGTATGTAAGAACTTTCGATCCTGAGGTAAGAACAAAAGCCCTGTAAACTTCTTTATACTTAAAATGACCGAAATATTAACGAGAATTCGAGAGAAGTGTAGCTACTTCTTGTAAATCTAACAAACCGATAAATATCTATATAATTAATAGAGGTTGCAAGATATGGCAGATGATACTTACCGAAGTGACGAATAGCAGGTATTTACCAACTTCAAGACTTCGGTAAATATTTAAATAGCTATTTACCTATGTGGGTTTTAAAATCTTCATATTTGGTAAAATGGGATTACCTAGTATTTTTTCTAATTAAAAGTCTATACTTATTATATGAGGAACTAACTGCTCCGGATAACTTCTTTCCGCCTTAGAATCAATTTATAAGTTGTTATTAGTTTGCATCCTATTCTCAAACTTACCGAATTTACACATACAATTTCATGAATCGGTCTAGCCGTTTCGGAGGAGTTTTGTTTTAAATTAAATTTTATAAATTAAAAATACATACTTACTTACATACTTTTAATAAGATGACATGTCTATTCAGACATATCTATTTAGATCCAAAACAATAATTGCTACTACTTCTTTTTATTTAGCGAGTCTCTACTGTGCTCTTATTTAAACAATTTGTGTTAGAAAGAACTAGAATGACAACACATACTTATACATATAACCTAACCTAACTTACCATACCTACCCTATAGCTAACCTAACTACCTAACCTAACTACCTTACTGAAATGCATTGATTTTGAAAGATACAAAATACATATTTTTAAACTAAACTACTGCGCTGTGTGTCTCTATGTCACATACAATTTAATTTAGGTACTTAGTTTTCCCGTTCTAAGACTTTTAAGTCCAGACAGTTTATATGTATATATCTATTTGCGATGAGTTATTGAAGTGCGTCTCTGATGTAATTATTAATTACGTAAATTGATTTTTAAAATGTAAGAGTTTTATGCAGATTAAAACATCTTTCTAAGCTTCGTAACTTAATACGCTATCTGTATTAACTATCATAGGTTTGTAGGGGAACAACGGCTTTGCGTGCTTTCCGAGGCATGGAGGAGTTTTTATGTATGTAATGAATGGTCACTATCCACGGGCCAACTTCGTCAAGCTTAGCTTAACCTTCAATCGACTCGTGAAGCTCTTATTATTTAGCCACAAGCTTCTTCATTTCATTTTGATAAGATAAGATGGAGAAATAAATAAATAAATAATAGTACTTACAATCTATATATACATAAAAATGTTATGTTGGTTTGTGTAGTTACGCTTCAAAAACTCAAAAAGTTCTGCACCGATCGAGCTGAAGTTTTACCATGATATATAATCCGCATCAAGGATGGTTTTTATCTATTTTTTTTTAACCATTCAATCACAATTTGCCACAGCGAAGCGTGGCAGGGTACAGCTAGTATGATATAAGTGCGGTAGGTTGATAATTACAGCCGAGGCAATATTGCCAGCCCGAGCCGCAGGCGAGGGCTACAAGAAAGCACAGGCTGTAATTATCAAAGCGCACGTATGTCATACGACGTTTTATAACATATTTGCGCGGAAATAAATAAAACTCGGACTGAAATTTTCAAATGAAAACAATACAGCGAAAAGAAAAAGTGCGCCGAATAATATTAACTTGATCACAAATTGGGAGATAACATAATTAAAAAAAATAAACATTAAATTCGTTAATTTCATTAATTTTAAATTAAAAGTTTAATTTTAAAAGATGCTGCTAAAGTACCTACTATTTTATTATGTAGTCTATCATTACATTATAAAATAGTACTTTACCAGCACCTTTAGATGCCAATTTGGATGTACGGTATTCAACTTTGGGGCTGTACTAAAAAAAGCAACTTCAAGATAATTTCAACAATTCCAAAATAAATTATTCAGGGACGCCGCGCGCCGTCAATGCACCCTGGTACCAACATAAGAAATGACGACCTTCACCGTGACCTTAAAATGGAATTCGTCACCACTACTATACAAAAATTTGCTGAATCTCACGAGCACAGACTTCATCGACACGTTAATGTTGAGGCAATACAGCTGCTAGATAACACAAACTTAGTGCGTAGGTAGGCGAAAAAGAACCTTTTGAATTAGTGTAGTGTACAAATTGAATGAATAATAGTGACAATGTTGTGCTATACATAAATAACACATGAACATAGTATTTTTTAATAAATTATATCAGACTCTAAGAAAGTGCTACGAACTTGAGTAAAAGTGCAAATAGACACTATTCTTAGTTATTAACACAATCTATCACGTAACATATCGGACATTTCGGACCTCCACAACCCAGTTACTGGGTAACACGATGTCCCTTAGTTAAACTGGTTATCAGATTTTAGGTTTTCTGACTATCTGTTACGACTGTCATAGATCTGCTAATGGCAGCCGGGACCAACAGCTTAACCTGCTTTCCGAGGAACGGAGGAGTCTTGATATGTACCTAATAAACGAGATGTTATGTGAAAATCATTTGTCATGCATGTGATGCGAGGGGATAAGGATTATGTTGTGACAAACGTTTTTAGTATAAGTGATATACGTGGAGGATTACAAGAGTAGGTGAAAGTCGTAGGGAAACTAGCACAGTCAAGAAACATTACAGTTACAAACCGAACGCCTTCCGGCCCCGCCGTCGTGGCCCGTCGCGAAGTATAGTTAATCTCCCTCCCCGACCCTTGCATGAGCCAGCCCGCGATGCTGAGCCGCTAGCTTTAAACAGTCCCTAAATAATCTAACTCAGATCCAGCCGTCCCCCTTTTTATTCGATCAGTGACACCCTAAGCCGAGGTCCGAGCCCCACAGGGGGCGCCCTTAGCGAGTGTCACTTAAATTCTGACGTAATGCTCCTGGCTGGAGGCCTTGTGTATTGAGGTCGTCCACAGGTTTGACCGGTTGAGCAGATAGCAGCGCCACCCCTCAGTAGGGTGCACTGCGAGACGCCCTCTATCAAAAAAAAAAAAAAAAAATTACAAGAGTAGGAAAGACAAAAGAAACAATAAAATTGATGGATTGTGTGAATGAGATGGCGGTAAATTAAAATGCATGGAGCAACAGCGCCGACCGACAAAAAATGCAAAGATGTTAATTCTGCAAACGGAACTAAAACACAATTTTACAGTAAAATTATTTACAGATAAAAAATTAAGTAAACAATGATGCACAACACCTGGTATAAAATATCATTAAATAAATAAAATGTGAGGAGTACAAGTAATTGTTCGTTTTATGTATATGTAGGGTATTTCGAGTGAGATAAGCAAACAGGAGGCAGGCGCGAGTCCGCCGCGCGCCGTTGGCAGAGGTCAGTATTGACGTCAATGCAGTCACGTGATCGCATTGTACGACTACTAAATTCCAACCGGGCGCGGAGCGACGCTGCGCGAGCGCCGCATTGATGACTGGCGTGCCTTCATGCGCAACACGGCTTAGTTGGCTGTAGAAACTCCTTGAAAACAATTAGGTACGATTTAAAAAAGCTTAAATTTAAATTACATTCTTCGATCAGATCATTCGTAAATCGTACGGCGTGTGAAGTAACGTGAGTTTATGTTTGGATACCTTATTGCATAGAGTGGGTATACCTAAACATTCAATAGGTAGCCAACTAAATGGCGAAAATTACAACTTTAGATAGCTGTTGTATTTGTTTATAAGGTAAGGTCACTTAAGACACAACAACATAAATTTGATATAAATAATATAAAATTTGGTGAACTTGTCACTTATAGGAGTAGGTACACAGCAATTACATAAAAATGATTTGTTTAGGACAGACTGTTGGATGATCTTCACCATTGGCCAGTCACTTTTAACCTGAGCCTGAGCCTGTTGAGCCTTCACACATCCACTGGTTATGAGGTTATCTCCATCTAGCGTTCATTTAGGTTTCTTCTTCTTATGACTTTTTTATGGGGAACTGTATTGGGGTGGCTGTTTTCTTCTACAATAATGGTAAGCTAAGAAAGCATCTGCTTTCTTAGCTTGAAACAAAAAGCCTGCTACAAAGATCTCTTTGTGACATGTGACAAAGGGAAATGAGACTTTCTTTGCGGGTCAGGTTCATAGTGACAATTCTGGAAATTGCCACTATATTCAAGAGATCTTCAAGAGCGATTGACCTCGCGGGACGCTAAAGCTTTGAAGATTTAAATAACTAGTCTTCCGGCTTACAATGGACTTTATTGGTTTTTCGTAGCTGACATTTATTTTAAAATAAAACGTATTTTTAAGCTTTGTATGCTTTAACTTTTTGTTTGTTGCTGGAGTCTTTTTCAACTAGCTGGTTCAATTAGACAACAAAAAACACGATTCCTAGAAGTAGTTTCTATCAAACAAGATTCTAAAACAGTTGAAAATCTAAGAAATTTTCTAAGTAATTGTTGCAAAAATGTAGTGAGTTTCTACCAGCCAAATTGAATAATTAAACTTAAAACATCATTGTTTTGTTATAAAACCAAAAAAGCCGTTGAAATTGATGAGACTAGTGCTAAAATTAAACTACAATAGTTACTTAGCAATGCGAAAACATGTTTTGCAGCTCACTGCATTCATCCCTTACTCAAAATTTTAATGCATTAAGAATCATAGCTATAATATTTGATCTTAGTATTTATCAAACTTGAGTTAAGTGTTAGCGCCTTTAAATGTCACCAAAGCAACTACGTTTCAAATGTATCAATAGCATGAGTGTTTGATCAGGCGCGTCAATACTTAAAGTGTAGCCTTTGTTTAGACTTGACTGATAAATAACTTTGGTAACTTAATTCCTGCTGACATACTTGCTGCTTATTTATTATAAAAATAATAATATAATAATATTATTCCACAACTTTCACACAACGCTTCCTAGTCCCAAGCTAAGCAGAGCTTGTGTTATGGGATCTAAACAACTGATAAACATACTTAAATATTTCTAAATCCATACATGTTATAGATAAATACACACAGACACAGAACAAATGATCATGCTCATCAGACATCCTGGGTGGGAATCGAATCCACGACCTGCGTCATTGCACTAACACCAACTACTAGACCAACAGGCCAGTCAATTATTATATAATTAATTATTATATTAATTAATTATTATTTAATTGAAATGATGTGACTAAGTATGTACTAACATACCTACCCCTTACCTTGCTTTACCTCTAAATTCGCACTTAATTTCTCACTTTCACGTCTACTTACTTATTGCATTGTATATTTTGTTTTGCTATTTTCTATTTGTTTAGAGTTAGTGCCTTCTCACTGTACCTAGATTTTACTAACATTTATAAATCTTTTTAATCTCTTCTTATGGGAATAATTTTCTGGAATAATAGTGATGATTATTATTATATCAATAGGAAGGTATGAAAACCGAAAACTGTCAATTTTTAAAATACCTATGCTATGCCGTTTTATTTAATATTTTTTGGTATTAAATAATCAATGTGTTGTTCAAGATAACAAAATATGTTTCAAACACTATAAAGGAGATTTGATGTGGACCTAACAATCAAATATGAAGACAAGTCCAACGACAAGTTCAAGCTTCGGCGTTTTTTCCATTTTTTAAACTCTATGGTATCTACAGTCTTAAGTTTACTAGATTTTCCTTATGCAACCGTCTATAAAATAAATAATTATAAAGTAGGTAGTTCATCATAGGTACCTGCAGACCTGCGTCACAATACTGTGGTCGAGTCACTGACTTGCTATTAAAATTAATTCACCATTGATAGTTCTAGAAAATATTTATGAATTCAATTTAAACTTTAAACAGATTCTTTGTTGTGAGGCATTCACTTATATGTATAAGTACTTAGTTATTTGTTGCCAGGATGCAACCGTAGTTTACCAAGGAGTTACCTACGTTTTTAAATAGCTACGTTGTGTATAATTTAAGTGTTTAATTTCTTAAAAAAAGACTATAGGTATAGACTTGAACTAACTAAATGTCAATTCAGAATTTACCATAAAAATTGCCGACAATCTTCTAGTCAGACATGCCAAACGAAACTAATTTTTATTTATTAATACGATAGTATATCTTCTCTTGCCATTGATTCATGAATACCTATCTACAGTTCTTGTTAAGATTCGTTTTTGCAGACTCCACAGGTGGTCTGGCATAAATCTTTGAATATAGGTAAACTTCCATATCTGAATACTTAATCTAATACTAGACGATCCTCGAAGCCTCTATAATCTGGGAGGTATTACCAATAAATGGCGGGTTTTGTTGCCTATCGACTGCCCACAACATAGTTACTCTGTAGTCTATAGTCACCCATTTTCCTCATTGGCCAACTTGAGAAGAATAATAGGACAAATTGAAAATTACAAAAACTAGGTAGGTACCTACCAACTATTAGGCAAAACATAATTGACAACATTTAAAATTTTAACCAGCATGTTTTATTACGTTACATAAAAGTAAATCCAAAACTAGAGGACCCATATTTTTTTGTTTGTCTCTCATCTAGATTACAAGAAAATATTCGACACGTAATTTTTCTTTTTTTACGTACCTAATCAAAAAATAACGGCGATACATCGAGTTAAAATGTCGCATGACGTCACTAGCCAGTACAGTTTATGCTAGTTAATGACGTTACAAGCCCCCACTCCTCAACTTAAATGCGCTTAATCTAAGCAATTTTCCATTGAAAAATAAAAAAAAAATGTGTCTAATATTTTCTTCTTATCTAGATGAGGGACTAAAAATTAAAATTTTGTCAAATAGCTCATTCAATGTAACAATCACATAATAGGTAGGAACATTATGGATGCACAGACAAGGGTGCGAGACGCACAGGACCGGTCGTTGTGGCGACACTTGGGGGAAGCCCTATGACCAGCAGTGGACGTCTTTCGGCTGATACCTATGTTTTTTTTTTAAGTATTTGTAAAGTATTAGAAAAATCTAAACACTTTACTGAAATTACGATCTAGTCCATATACTAATAAGTAATTTTACTTTAACCTAAATTATTACAAAATTATAACTAAGAAATTGTCCTCTGACGTAATCTTAGAGTCTGTTAAGGGGAAGCACTTCGTTCATGTACCTAATGTTAAATTCTGTGGCCCTAGTGAAAAGGGGTATAAGTCCAATTTTGTCGAAAATGAGTTAAGTGTACCAAAGTGATCAGAAAACCGACTTTTACAGTTTTTTTTGGTGTCAGTTGGACCCTTTTACACAAAGTAACTTTCTTATTTTTAGAGATAGCTTAAATCTGTCTTCACCAAACGACAGAGCATTTTTTTCTGATCACTTTGGTACACTTAACTCATTTTCGACAAAATTGGACTTATACCCCTTTTCACTAGGGCCACAGGTTTGTAGCATTGTTGCACGTAACACTGACACTACACTACATTTCACTATCACTTATCATTACATCAACTCGAACGGTTTAGTCCTTTTGAGTCTTCTCACTAGACCCGTGTTGTCGAGAAGCTGGATCGCCTCCTCGTTCACATGGTGATGAAGTCTCCGTTCATGTGCTGCAGCATATTTTTTATTAAGGCTGAAATGATGATGATGATGATACAAAAAAAAATAGGAAAATTATGTAGGTACCTAATTTAAAAATAATAGTTAACTATTTATTATTAATCTGTTGTTGATTATTTAATAAATTCAATTCCCATCGACTATGACGTCAATTACTGTATTTTATCAAACTCATTATAATATAAACATGAGCTTATGGTGTTATTTTATTGTATCACCGTAGTAATTATTCTATTACAATTATATGTATGGATAATAAATTGTTCTTTTTCGATGAAACTTAACAGTATTACAGCTTGTATTTCAGTATAACATTTATTGTTATTTTGACTCTGATTTACCAAAATAAATACGTAGAAAAATTTGCGGGCGCCTGGTGGTTAGTAATGTACAGACGCCAGCACATCAATTTACCCCAATGTGTCACATTTCTTTGATCGTTTTTCAACTTTATGTTAAACAGAATAAGGTTCATATTCAATTGGGAAAATTTGACACATTGGGGTAACTTGATGTGCTGGCGTCTGTACTTACATAATTATGTGTACCTAAGCCAAAACTTCGGATCTCTTTAGAATTGGCATAATCAAAGTGTATATTGAAGAAGGCGTGTAGAAAGCTAAAAAGGTATTATTATTTATTTAAAAACGTCTAAATAAACTGTCACCACAATCAATATGAATCTAGGCGTCAAGTACGAAAGTTCGATCTAAACTTTAGCTCAGAAAAAAATGTGTGTGTGGAGGAGAAAGAGAGTGGCAATTGTCCTTAATCATAAATAGACTATATTATCATGTTTCCTAACTTGATTCTATATACGCCTTTGCACGGTCCGTATAATAGTACGTTGGGGGAAGTTATTGCATTGCATTGAATTAGAAAATAATTCAATGTTGCATTGTTATGTTAACACTGTCCGTTATTTTGCTATCTTAACCTTGATAGATTTTTTTCATGAAGTTGGTTATGTACCGTGATAACCCATTCTAAGGACACACCACCATTAAAACTGAGGTAGTGTGATGAGGCCGGGTGTGACTTTTTAATTCATAAAATAAGTTTGAGCTACACAATGACTGCATGCCGTCAATCGGGACAGGTCGACTCAGAGCTGAATATATTCTTTTTACAGAAGGCTTTTCCAGACTTTGCCCTGCATCATTAGACTCGCTTAATATATTCACACAATGTTATGTCAGGACTTTAAAAGAGACTTGACCCCAGAGTTTCTTCTCAGGGATTTCACTCATTTTGGAAATGCTATTTAGTTATAAAAAAAATGACATGTAAAAGTATCTGCGAAGATCTACCTACAAAAACAAATATCATTTCATTTCTTTTCATGCCTACGTTCTTTCGAAGTTTTTCTTAGACGTGGCATCGCTGATTTCGGTAAAGGAAAACATCGATAAACCTTGACTTTTTAATAATATAGGTAAGTTTGAAATCGGTAACCTGCTTTGAGTCATGGTTATTAATGCTGATGCGTTCTTTGTGCATGAAGAGAACTTCGCGTTGCTGCTTTAGTACAATAATGGCCTTGTATTAAAATTATTAGTCCAGATTTGTGCCCGATAATAGCAATAGGCTTGCCCCCTATCACATGGGTACTATAGGTACACCTCTGCCTAATCTTTCGGGGAT
Source organism: Euplexia lucipara (assembly GCA_921972225.1). Lineage (NCBI taxonomy): Eukaryota > Metazoa > Arthropoda > Insecta > Lepidoptera > Noctuidae > Euplexia > Euplexia lucipara. The sequence goes on from OV179149.1 coordinate 10,610,948, forward strand.
TACAGGCGTGATTTTTGGGTAAAATGGGTACCACTTCTCTATAAAACATGTACAGTCAGCCTCATAAGTCGATGAACATATCCATATTTCCTAAACTCATGAACACCTTAGCTTACACAAATTGGTAAACAAGACTAGTGAATTTTGAACCTTTAAGACGTTAATTAAATCCTGGCATTAGTCTTGTTTAGCAATTTGTGTAAGCTAAGGTGTTTATGAGTTTATTTATTATTTATTTATTTATTAGCTTTATTTTTATCCCTTACATTTATATTTTGTGTGTTGTACTTATTTAGTTATTTGTTAGTAATGTTAGTTATGTACTTAAGTAAGGTTAGTAATGTTAGGTGTAAGGGCCGCCTATTGCGGTGAAAGCCTCCTCCAAACCGTTCCAGGTGGCTCTGTCCTTTGCCCGTCTGGGCCATAAGGCTCCGGCTATCTGAATGATGTCGTCACTCCATCTTTTAGAAGGTCTACCCTTTCTTCTTTTTTTGTTTATGGGGTACCAATTTGAAATAATGTGTGACCATCTTTCATCCTTAGCTCTTTGAATGTGACCTGACCATTTCCATTTTAGTGTCAGCACCTGTTCGACCGCATCTCTCGCCTTTGTTCTTTTTCTTATGAGTGAACTTTTAACTTTATCTTTTAATTTAATGTTCATGAAGCTCCGTTCTATTCCTCTTTGGCAGCTTCTTATTTTATTTAAGACTAGTGAATTTTGAACCTTTAAGACGTTAATTAAATCCTGGCATTAGTCTTGTTTAGCAATTTGTGTAAGCTAAGGTGTTTATGAGTTTAGGAAATATAAATATAAAATAAAATAAAATAAATAAATATTGCACAACTTTTTCACACAACGCCATCTAGTCCCAAGCTAAGCTAAGAGCTTGTGTTATGGGTACTAAACAGCTGATAAACATACTTATATATTTCTAAATACATACATATTCTATATAAAATACACCCAGACACAGAACAAATGATCGTGCTCATCACACAATCATTTGTCCGGGGTGGGAATCGAACCCACGACCTCCGGCATAGCAGTCAGGGTCAGTAACTACTAGACCAACAGGCCAGTCAAATATGGATATGTTCATCGACTTATGAGGCTGACTGTACCGCGTTGGTATTAAACTGCGTCACATGTCTTATAGCACTTATAGCAGGAGGTATTTAAAATATTGACAGCAGGATACAATGTTATATATGATAATAATATTTTGAGCAAACTAAGCGGAAGGCTCTAAAATTGAGCTTTTAAAGTTTGGAATCGTTTACAATGAAACTAATATCTTACTAATCCATGTTTTTTTTATAACTGCCACAAAATGTAGCTACCTAAAAACCGTTGCAGACTGTTAAGATTGCGCAATATCAGCTTAAAGTTACGACTTTCCTAACGAGGTATTCTCTATCTATTCAATTATTTCATTTAACTAAAATCGAAAACAAGTTTACACAAACATAAAAAAATTCTAAAGTTAGTCATCATAATTAACAATTCGGTCATCAAATCGATTCTGAATGTAAAACGATTAGGGCTAGGTAGCCGCGTGAGCTACGTGCCTTGTCCGAAGTCACGTAGGCCTTAGGCCATGTAACCGTGGGCGCGTGCCCTAACTTCATTACTGATTGAATCATGCAACAATGGGCCAATTATGTCATTTAGCTTTTCGATTCAATTGAAAAGAGCTTGGCTCTACTACTAGTTCCTGAGTAAAGCTGGTTTTTGTTAATTTTATCTAATATAATTATATATTTGTACTTAACTGTTTCTGGAACTGGGCCCTCCGGCGCTGATTTGATTTCCAATTTTTTTGTTTCTTTTTACTTTTTACAATTTTTATCATTTAACCGCACACCCTACCACACTCACTCGTGCACAATACGATAGTACTACACAAAGGGAGGACTTGTTGCACTATTCAATCTTTCAAGTTTAGTAATCTACTCAATGAATTGTAGAACCTGCAATAAACTTTCAAGAGATCATTATTATCTCCCTAACGAAATTGTAACTCAAGAGAAAGGGGTTTAGGGCTGAAATACAGGCTAACCCAAGATCAACCTCAAATACAAATAAATACTTTTCAACTATAGCTTGAAGTATTATGTCATACGTAGTTAAGCACATATTTGTAAAGAAATTTAGAAATCTTGAACGTAAACCTTATTATTATTGAAAACTATAAGATTTTTTTTCCACGTACAAGTATGTCGCAGTAAAAGTTTAGTTGGCAGAGTCTTATCTATTTCTAAAGGTGCGCAACTTCTTTGTCCACATTGAGCGCATTATAATGCAAGTTTATTGTGATTTATTTGAAATATTCAATAATCAGATTAACGAATTTATATAAAATTCTCGAGTCAACGTTCGATTTAAACACCTAGTGCTTGATGTGAATGTTTGCATTTATTTACATCACAATAGTTAGGGACAACGTTTTCTTCACCCTGGGTGCAATTTGTTGAACTCTCGGAAATCTTAAATAAAACAAGAGTTTTCTGTCTCGCATGAAATGGACCATATTCTGTTATACCTACGTCACAGCTAATGATAATGTGTAATGACATCAATTTGTTTGCGGTTATTAATAAATTGCGTTGGACATTAGGGCCAGTGTGATTTTTATGATTGTTGCTCTCATTAACAGGTGATAGGATATTTTTAAAACCAATTTGACGAGAGCGTACGTGACAAAACCCAAGTGTGTCAGTTCATTAGTTTCAGTAGGCGGTCCCGCTGATCAATTTTTAATTGGTTATTAATAATCTACTTAGAATTTCGTTTGAGATTTTCCTCATCCCTCGTTTCAGTACTAGATAGAAATTAATAAAGTTTACAGGTAGTGTCGAAGATGATATCACACGCATGGGTTTTCCATTATCGTTAACCGCAACCACAACGAGAAAGTTTATGTTAGCTAATCACCAGGTAATTACAACTAATCGGGAATGATTATAATTCTAGTGACGTACCAGTGACGTTGGTACTTATTGTAATCCATTGTTTAGCTCTACAGCTAAATTAATTGAGAGCATTTAATTAATTTACGTCACTAGGATTGAAGTAACTTAAATTGTTAAGAAAGTATTTTTGTTTCAAACCACCTGGTTCTGTATAGAGTCTAGGTACTCTACAGATTACTTACGAAGACGCATCAGTGAGCATTGTTGACACTTTCTATACAAACCAAGCTACTCTGTGACAAATGTCTACGATAAAAAAACCAGGTTTAAAACAATACCAGCTGGTGTTATAAAATAATACCAGCCTGTTGCAGTCCCATTGCAGGGCAAAGGCAGAAGGGAGAAGGCACGAGCATTGATCATCGTGCTTACCCAAAGCAGACGATTAAATATGTAAATTCCAGTATTAAATTGTAGTCCAGGGTTGCCTCACGATTTGTCGTTCTTTACAAATAATGTTATGCTGACAGAAATTGTGCGATCACTCAATTTTGCTGCCGCAAATTTTTTGTCTGCGTAGATAACTCTAGAACGCAGCCGGCGCCGGCGCGGTGGCTACATGCTCTGTAGTCATTTCGGACTGTAGGGCAAAGGGCAATGTTCCAACATTCGGGATCATATTAAAAATGCAGACGGGTAAACGCACTTCTGACCGAAAATGATGCATTATTCAGAAGATGCATTATTGATGCTGATTCCCAACCAACGGACTCTGTTTGCTTTCATCAATGTTGACAGCGGTTCCTTTTGCAAAAAAAAAAACAACTCGCCTTACCGACAAGGAAAATCTTCTCTGAGGAAATAATATACTGATACCAACTGCGTGTTAGCATACCTTAGGAACTAGACTCTAGGGTTACTTTTATTTAGAACTTTAGTTAGCAGGTATTGGGACAAGTATTACAGTACAGTTTTACATTTCTTCATTTCTCATGCAAGTTTCTAACTTATGATGCAGAATGACGCAAGATCGCATAATCACGTAATGACAGAATTTAGCATTCTTTACATGTAAAAATGGAAAATTAATCTCAATATTGAAGTCGCACTTTCCATCGTGTTTTCCCAATGTTGTTACAACAGCAATAGAACGTTCGTAGAAGTTGTTCAGGTCCAGGAAAAGCTCACTAGCCCTTGAAGCTTATACAGGGTGTCCAAGAACCTGGCGTCCAACTGGATTCCCACGATGCCCCAAGTTCTAACAGTACTCAGAAAAATATTTTAAAAAATCCACCCCATGTACTTACAGAATTATACTGATTTCAAAAAAAAAGGGGAAATGAGCACCCTGTGACATACTTTTGAATGCTGTGACTGCTAATGCTGATAATTTCGATATTTCTTGGAGGTTTTGTAATCTAGGGTATTGCTGTGTCTAAATAGAATGTAAAAATAATGTACTTATTGTACCATTTTAAAATAAAATATTATTTTAACTAAAGGTGATATGGAAAACTATTGAATTTCGCAACTTTGACCGACTGTAGTGTAAAAAAAATGTACCAAAATAGTATGGCAAGTGACGTCAAATTTTGACGCGTTTATTCCTCTTTTTAAAAAGGTATAATACTTACACATTAATTTGAAAAAAAAAATTTTGATAATATTTTTACTCAACAACCCAATTTTTACGAAGTGCCTACCTACTAACGGTAACTGTCGGACCCTTTCTTATCTTAGAAACTGTTATGTTACTACTATTATTTACTTCGGTTCCAAGAGTGAGCAAGAAGGAAATACACACAGGTAGATGGGTTCCCAGTAGAATAAAAGCAAAGAATGTTAGTTTAAAGATATTTTATTACAATAAATGTTCAAAATGTTGACCACCCGCGGCAATACAAGCTCTCACTCTCCTTAAAAAGGACCGCTTTATGTTTCGCGAGTAACTTTTTTGACGTATCACCTGCACTGCTTGTGTTATCTTCTCACGAAGGTCAGCGATGTCATTAATGGGCTTCGCATAAACGAGCTCCTTCATAGTTCCCCAGAAAAAAAAATCCAGCGGATTTAAGTCAGGTGAGCGGGCTGGCCACGGGATTGTTCCTGATCGCCCAATCCACCTGTTCGGGTATTGCTCGTCCAAAAACTCTCTAACGGATACGCGAAAATGTGCTGGACAGCCGTCGTGTTGGAACCACATATCCTGGTGGGGTCTCTTCTAGTAAGTTTGGCAAATCATTTTGAAGAAAATTTCGCCAGTCAAATTCTCGGGCATCTCAAATGGACCAATAATATTCCCACAGAGAATACCGGTCCACATGTTCACTTTGAACCGGTACTGGGATCTATCTTCTCGCATCAAGTGCGGATTTTCCACATGCCACTCGTGCAAGTTGTGTAGGTTCATGTAGCCATCCTTCTTAAATGTTGATTCATCTGACCACAAAATTTTGTCGATAAAGTTTTCGTCTTCTCGATGTTTTTGCAGGATTGTTTCACAAAACGCGACTCGGCTCGGATAGTCTCGAGGTAAAAGACTTTGCACTCGCTGTACGTGGTACGGATGATATTCTTCTTTTTGGAGAATACTGTGTGCTGTGCTCTTCGGTATCCCCGTATCAGCTTCTATTCCTCGCACAGAGATGCTTGGATTTGCCGACACCGCCTCTAAAACTTCATCGCGTATGAAGTCATTTACGGGTCGTCCTTCACCAGCTACTTGATTGGGGAACCGCCCGTCACATAGTGATCTGTGCACATTAATGAAAACTCGATGGTCGGGATATCGCGTAGCCCTCGGATACCTTTCTCTGTAAAGTCTCGCTGCAGCTCGTCCATTACCTCTACATTCTCCATAAATGTAGTGCATATTTGCGTATTCTTGCGGAGTGTAGGTCGCCATGGTAGCACACACAAAACACAAACTGTCCAAACACAGGCAAAGGTCGTCGTAAAGAGTTTGTTTCAAAGTGACGCGTACTGACCGTACTGTTATCCTAAATAGCACGATCCCAGATAGCGTCACTATCTATCTCACTCGCACCTCTAACCTTTTTCTCCCTCACTCTTACCTGAATAATGGGGTACCATAAAGAAGAACCAGCAAATCGCAAAGATAGTTTCTGTCTTGCTCCCTCCTGTTGTAATAACGAATCACTATGGTGAGATGCATGCACATACCGTCCCTTACGGTCTAACCTGTTTTTTGAGAGGCCTGTTGTTATTTTTATGAGCATACAATAGTAATTCTTTAGAGGTTAGATTCAATTCGTCGTAAATTTTTCTTTCTAAGAATTCTGTAAGACATCGTAAAAATTGGGTTGTTGAGTAAAAATATTATCAAAATTTTTTTTTTTCAAATTAATGTGTAAGTATTATACCTTTTTAAAAAGAGGAATAAACGCGTCAAAATTTGACGTCACTTGCCATACTATTTTGGTACATTTTTTTTACACTACAGTCGGTCAAAGTTGCGAAATTCAATAGTTTTCCATATCACCTTTAGTTAAAATAATATTTTATTTTAAAATGGTACAATAAGTACTTTATTTTTACATTCTATTTAGACACAGCAATACCCTAGATTACAAAACCTCCAAGAAATATCGAAATTATCAGCATTAGCAGTCACAGCATTCAAAAGTATGTCACAGGGTGCTCATTTCCCCCTTTTTTTTGAAATCAGTATAATTCTGTAAGTACATGGGGTGGATTTTTTAAAATATTTTTCTGAGTACTGTTAGAACTTGGGGCATCGTGGGAATCCAGTTGGACGCCAGGTTCTTGGACACCCTGTATAGCTCATTCTTTAAGGAAAACCGACGTATTATTACCTCTGTTTTTGGAAATTTTAAGCACATACCTAAAGTCTCAAACATTTTTCAGGTGTTTCTGTCAACGAATATGCATAATTCACCGATATGTTTATTTTCTTGCCGACAGGATAATACATACATAAACAATCCGAACTTACAGGGAACATACATTTATGCATTTTTGTGGCGAAGCAAGTCCTACAGGGGACTCATATCTAAATTATTTAGAGGTCCTTTTAAGCGTCCATTAGTATAGGCTTCTATTTGTGTTCGGCGCAGTTCTCATGAACTGGAAGATGGTGATGATGATGATGATGATGAAAGAAAATAGAAGCCTAACTAGGAAATAAGTTACAATATTGCAATTCTACTAAGATAATCTAAAAGTGAGCGATGTTACCTACTAACTTCCTGACTCGGGTATGTTGTCAAACTATTAGCATACAAATTGGTAAGTTCATTTGTTACAGGCTTCTAACTAATGAGAATTTGAGGCTGAGGATAAAGAAAATCGAGTTTATGCTTGCTTATAGCGGGCCCTGCTTCCCGCAGGTGTGGACACCATTTTACGTGATTTTTTCTATCACTTATCGGGGGCCGTGTAGCCCGTGGGGCCCTGTATCGATACAGCAGATACGGCGGTAGCAATGCCCCTGTTATGTTCATGTTCAATATTGTAATCGGTGACGTCTGATGTCGTTTAAATCTTCGGGAGCAATGGGACGCAGTTCACACAACTCCACAGATCAAAGTTATTCATTCAGTTTTCCTGTAAAGGGTTTTTGAACTTCTGTTTTTTTGAGAATAGACAATTTAAGTTATCTTATGGAAGGTCAGTAACTTCTGATGACATGACACCTCAATTTTAAGAGTTAGGCAAAGGTACTAATAATTTACCTACATTTCGTCGCTAATTTTAAGTCTCATTTTGTAGGGGGCAGCACTTTAACTGACACTAATCCAGAGTCCAGACTGCTACTAAGAAATTTTTAGATAAAAATCCTAATAATATTAAATCGGACTCAGTACCTACCTACCTTTTTAATTATCTTCCAGATTATATAAATTATCAATGAAATCACGTGGTTTTGAATGTCTTTGCGTGGAATAGAATAGAATACACTTTCTCTTTCTTTATCACATATAATAGTTTAACAAAAAGCTATGCGTGTGCTTATATTTATCGATGTTTTTGAGTCATAATTATAGTAACTCGTAACAGACCTCTGTTGTCAATATTCAAGATGGCGCTAACCACTAGCATTACAGAGTAAAACAATAGATAATTAATTGTTAGATAATAGAGAGAACTAATTACAAGTTATGATGATCACATAAATGCGCGTCAGAACTAAGAATCGTGATCATCTGAATATCAGTCCAATGATCACGTGAAGAATAAAATGGAGCATAAAGACAGCAAAGATGACTTAGAATTAATTAATTAAGGGCCATCATTGCCTGATAATGAACTATGTTGTGGGGTCTAGGGCACAAATATTGTTTTGCCAACACGTAAAATTTTGTAGGTTCTTGAAGCTCCTAAAGATTTCTATGTACACACGCATAATGCTCTTTGTTTGAATCAAATCCAACGACTTCACACTAATTGGTATGAAACTTACTTAAATTAACTTGATTTACCTAACTTTGATCATACAAAAAGACCTGGAAGCTAAAAAGAATAACAGCAACACGATCGATCGAATGTTAAGTACGTTACGTTTAGTACGTTACGCTACGTTTGACGAGGTCGGTTCGTGGATGGGTGATATTCATTACATACCAAGACTTTTCCGTGCCTCGGAAAGCACGTTAAGCCGATGGTCTCGGCTATCACCCTCACACCCTCTCACATACATACACTCATCTTACACTGTACACACCCAGAGGACAGAAACCCGTAATTGTAAATCCTATTCGTAAGTTTGATAAATGTTTGTAAACCCAACTCCGAAGGCTTGAGGCGCTGCTTGCTGAAGCACAGGCTATAAACCTAGTTCGGCAGCGGATGCTAATTTACTGTCGCAATTATGCAATACTGTTAAGCTTACTTATGCACTAGCTTCATAGAAAATTGTGTTCCTTCTCATGTATTTTTTGGTTTAAAAAATAATAAATAATAATATCATTTACAGTGAGTTTTTTTTATCTTTGACAGTTTTTACGGGTTAGTATGCACCACTAATTTTTAATTATTACAGATAAAGGGCTTATTCTAGACGGTCTTCTTCATTATATTTGTAAAGTATCAATAACTAATATTCATAAACAGCAAAGTTATTAGCGTTTGTTTATATCCCAAAAAGTCACCCAATTTATGGAGATATTGTACAGGCTATTCATGACATAGTAGTATTCATTAATCGTCATCTCTCGCTCACGTTCGCGTGATCTCGCCCAAGCATGCCCCGCCTCCAACAGCTGTTTTCTTTATTTAAGTTTAACTAAATAGTGGCCATATTTAAAAATTGAATTTCGTTTTTTTTTACTTTTGGTTACGCAAATACGTTCAGTAACAGGTACGGATACAGCCCAATTTTTTTTGTACTAATTAAAAATAGTGGTGTATAGTCCGAAAGTCTGCTGACATCCATTTTAACCAAGGGGTGTTGTGTTATTACCCAGTTACTCGGTCGTGGAGGTCAGACAGGCAGTAGACCCATGTAAAACTCTGGTATTCAGCTGCATTCAGTTAAACTGGAAGCCGACCCCAACATGGTTGGGAAAAGGCTAGGCAGATGATGATCATACAAAACTTATAACACCCTGTTAATGCGTTGGAGGTTAAAAAGGCGGAGCGACTCTTTGCCTCTTTCCTCAAACTATGTATTCGTGCATATGGAAATCTGGTTTTTCCCCATGACGTATTGGGTAAATCCCGTTTCTTCCTTGAATACCGATGCAGAATCTACGCTGAACATCTCAGTACTTAAAAGCTTGGAAAAGATTGGTTTCATTTGATTTCCTTGAACTTTAGAGTTCAAATTCAGATTGTCCGCACACTGGCATCATTTAACACTCTCAGTTTCTGTTTCGAATAGTTTCTATCCATCTCAAATAGGTGTCGCTAGCCTCCCATACACTCGAGGCAGATTGTTATTCTTTGTTTTCGCGTCCGGAGATTGAACTCAGGCACTCCATATTTATTAGGTACGTGTTTTTGACGCTCCCTTTTCCGTCATCATTCAGTATTAGAAATTATACAGATTTCGAGATTTTTTTTTTCATATATGAACAGGCAACTTTGGCAACTGAAGTTAACTCAAAACTATGAGTTTTCATTTATTCTCTTTATTTATATGCTGCAACCAAATATACTTAGATACATAGTTAGTGACGTTTATATAAAACATGTTAGTAAGTCGATACTTTCCTACTTGCCTAGGATTGAGCTACGCACAATGATGTTATACTGTAGAATAACTTTGAAACACATTCAATCCCATTACCGTGATAATATAATATTATAAATAAAAACTATTTAGGATTATGTGACGTGTGATGTTATCATCTTACTTTGTCTTAAAACTATTTTCACGAATTAATGATTTATGAAAGTGTTGTCCACCTTTATTGTACTGATATTGCTTAGCCTTAATTTTAACTTAAACTGCATATTTATTAATTGTTATTGGTGTCAAACCGTTTTAATTAAAGTAAGCTTGTGAGGTTCGGTCTAATCTCTGGATCAACTGGACCGATTTTGAAAATTCTTGTAACAACAGAAAGCCACATTATTTAAAGTGTTAAGTATAGCTCATATTTTTTTTTCAAAACTAAGAGAGGGTGTGGGGATGTTTAAGTTCGAAATGCACGCGCACGAAGTAAATACATTTATTAAGAACTAGCAGACGTCCCGCAGTTTCACCCGCGTAGGTTCCGTTCCCGTGGGAATACAGGGGTAAAAAGTAGCCTATGTGTTAATCCACGGTGTCAGCTAACTCCATACCAAATTTTATTAAAATCCATTTAGTAGTTTTTACGTGAAAGAGTAACAAACATCCATCCATCCTTCCATTCTCACAAACTTTCGCGTTTATAATATTAGTAGGATTCATGACTTCGTCAGTACAATTATTACGTTGTTCTAATGGTACGCTTTGCTACCGCTCTAATAAATAAATGAATATTTTACAACTTTCACTAAATACGCATCCAGACACAGAACAAATGATCGTGCTCATCACTAAAACATTTGTCTTGGGTGGGAATCGAAGCCACGACCTCTGGCATGGCAGTCAGGGTACTACAAGACCAACAGGCCAGTCAAAAAATAAAAATAATGCCAATATTGCTATATTATTCTAGATGGCGTTACTAAGACGTCTCTATTATCTTAAATCTCTTGGTTGGTTTGTACAAACTATCTGCAAGCAAATACGGAACGCAAAGCTTTTATTTCTAGGGACAATTGAACTCACGTGTTACCTACAAATGTTCTAATCATTTAATTGTACACTGTGTTACTGGTCCACCACCGCACACGCTGATAATCCCGTGCTCGTATCTTAAAGCTATTTATAAGAATTTAATAGCTAAAAGTTATTTATGGATAGGTTATCAAAATGTCATCAAATTCAAAAAATTCAAAAAATTCAAAAATATTTATTTCGACTTAAAAACATTGTGACATGCATAAATTGAGGCAGCCCCAGTAAGTTACAAAAGTACTTGTGTCGGGGCTGTCTCGCTCTTCCCTTAAGTAAAGCTGAACAATGATGAGGCTAATATTTAAATGAAGTGAAAGTTAAACAAGTAGCAAAAGAAAATAAAATAAAATAAAACATTAATATAGTAGCTCGTACGTGTGTGTTTATACTATGAAAGGGTGATATGTGTGTGTGTGTGTGTGTGTGTGTGTGTGTGTGTGTGTGTGTGTGTGTGCTTATGAGAGTTTGTGTGTGTGTGAATGTATTTTAGACAGTGAGTATGTGGTATTAGTTTATCCTGGTCAGAATGTTTTCTGTTTCTTCATAGGTAAGAGATCTCAACCATTCGGTTATTGCTTTTTTGCAATCGTATAACAAAAGTGGATATATATCTAACTTTCGGTTCAGTTTGTTATAGATGTAGGTGGATTGCTTAACATATTGACGCCCCGCAAAGACAGTTCGAGTCCCTGAGGAGTGGGCCACTATATCTTTACGCCTTCGGCTTTGAGATGCTGTTTCAAAAGGAAGACACTTATGTAGGTTTAAGGTCATGTAGAGCACATATAGTTTCCTAACTGACAGCAAGTTGCTAACTTTATAGAGGTCTGTTGTAGGAAACCTAAATGGTTTAAAGTACATCACCTTTATGAGTGATCGCTGAGCTCTTTCCAGATCAAGAAACTTACCTTTGGTAGCTCCACCCCAAATCGGAATGCAGTAGGTTATTACTGATTGCGCCAGAGCCATGTAGATCTTATTTATAAGTTGCGCGGACATGACATGTCGTAATGTTTTAAACACCCAGATGAGCTTCCTGATCCTTTTCATAAGGATTTCGATGTGGGGATGCCATGACAGTCTTTGATCAATGATTATTCCCAAATATTTAGTGGAGCTGACTTGCTGAATTGTTTGACAGCCACAATTAGAGTTTAGGGCGGTATTATTTTGGCAAAGATGAATAGCAATGCTAAAGTCAGATCCAGGCTGTGACCTTTGGCTTGGGGAAAAGCAAATAAAATTAGTTTTAGCTGTATTAAGGGTTAAAAGGTTTGTTTTAAGCCAGTTTGCTATCTCAGTCAGACCCTCTTCAGCAACAGCTTTTACATGTTTCCATGTCGCTCCTGAGAATACAATCGCAGTGTCGTCCGCGTATGAAAAGATTCGTCCTCCGTTGACCTGCATATTGCATAGGCTGTTGATATAGATTAAGAAGAGTGACGGGCCCAAAACGCTTCCCTGTGGGACTCCGTAGTAGACTTCCTCTTCCCCGCTACATAGGTTATTGAGTTTAACCATTTGCCGTCTGTCTTTGAGATAACTTTCGAAAAGGGACAAAGCGGTCCCTCTAATACCTATGTTTTCTAGCCTGTGCAGAAGGATTGGGACGGAAACGGTATCAAAAGCCTTCTTGAGATCTAAGAACACTGTCAAGCATTTGTGCCCCTTATCCACTTTATTAACAATTTCAGAGGTCAAAGCCATCACAGCGTCTTGAGTTGAACGTCCTCTTCTAAACCCATATTGTGCATTTGATAAAATATTGTATTTTTGTAAGTAATTAATTAGTCTCTTATTTATTATTTTTTCTAAAATTTTTGAAATGGTTGATAGCACAGATATGGGGCGATAATTGTTAACATCGTTTACGTCCCCACCCTTGTGCACAGGAGTGATCACAGAACGCTTCAAATCTTTCGGGAAAGTTCCCGTTTTGAGACACAAATTAGATAGTCGACTTATCAGGGGAACCACAAAATCCCTGGACATTTTTAAGTATTTCGTTGGTATACCGTCCCAACCTGGTGCACTTTCAGAGTCTAGACTCATCAGAATACCGTCCACTTCCAGTGGATCCGTCTCTAACAACACGAGCGAAGAACCCCAAGTATTACTATTGGAATTGGTTAAGATCGGCGTCCCAGTCTGACCTACGATACTTTCCGCTAAAGATTTACCTACGGAGATGAAGAACGAATTAATCTGATTTAGTGAGTTTCGGGGGTTTGATGTGATATTGAGGAGGTGGGTATTTGACGTTTTAGGTTTTTTAAACTGTGTGATTTCATTTATTGTTGACCAAAGATGTCTCGGACTTTTTGTTGAATCTTCTATTTGCTTTCTATAATGTTGTCTCTTTAATTTCTTTATCAAGTTGGAACAGAAGTTACGGAAGCGTTTATAAGTAATTATCAAAACTATGTTGAAGGGATCTAATTTTGTTTCATAGTGCATTTTATTTCTAAGTCTTATGCAACGCAGTACTCCCACAGTAGTCCAGGGCTTCAAAGTTCTCTTACTACAAGATACAGATTTTATTTTTGAGTTGCATAGGAGGGACGATCTGATTACTTCCACAAGCTTAGTTGCTAAGCTATCAGGAAGCGTATAGGTATCTAAGATTGATATGTCTGTGTTAATAAGGTATTTACGAGCATTTTCAAAATCTATAATGGTTGTGGTTTTTGAACAAGTGCTTTGTGCTTTATTTGAACTAGTCATTTGTAAGAGAACCATAGCATGGTCCGTGATTGTCGTATTAAGCACCGCCACAAAAGCAGACGTTTTAGTTTTATCAAGTTTCAGAAAGGTATGGTCAAGGCAATTCTGTTCTCTAGTCGGCAGGCAATGCCCTGGAAGAAGTCCATGAACGGAGAGCATATTTAGGTAATGTAGTCTATTTGATCTTTGTTGTGATATTTCTACAGGTTTTACTATTATATTTATATTAATGTCACCCATAACAATAATATTCTTGTGCCTACTATAGGATTCAAGATGGCTGTTTAATGAGCTAATGAAGTTGTCAGCACAAGCAATAGACGGAGAACGGTATATACCTATAATAATAAAATTAGATACAGAAATTTTAAGAGCAGAAGCATGTGTTATGTTTAGCTCTGTTACTAGCGGCAATCATTATTATCATTAGTCACTTTAATGCGTTGAAATTGATTATAATAAAATTATGTCTCACTCACTAACCTCAACCTTTCAGGCGGCAAAAGCACCCAGGTTTATAAACAACTTACTTCGAAACTTACTTATACTATGAAATGTAGAAAATAAACAGTTTCTTCGTTGTTTCATGCATTTTCTCATAATAATATTGTGTTTTGGAAAGATAATTCAGCAGATAAATTTTTTGATATACAGTCAGGGCCGGTCTTATTGTAGATTTGTTGTATAGTTATAAGTACCTACTCACACTTGCATGAAAATACCAATTACCCTGTTTAGTTAAGTCAGAGGAAAAACAGATTACTGAACCCGGTTCCTCAAGGACTTATTTGAGCTTTTATAGAATAACCAATTGATATAAAAACCTAAAGAAGCTTAAAAGTTTTCGAATTATTTCTTGAAAGATAAAATTGTTATAAACAGAAAAACACTAAATAAAAAGAATTATCAGAGCAATGACCGATCCTTTAATCATGTCCTGGTGTGTTAACTGACGTTTTAAAAGATAAAATCAGTTTGTCTAATCAGTCTATTTATAAACAAATCTGGAGCACGAGGTGGTCATGTAGCGTTGCGTGAAAATGAGTGATCGTTAACCAATTGGGGTTAAACACGGGTTAAATCATAATTGGGCGTGACAGACTCTCAGTTTTAATATGAAACGTTGTGCGGAGCACGGCGGTGCCGCGTGTCAGAGGTAGGCGGCCCGCACACTCACTGTTGAGATGAAAACGTTTACGACATTACCTGTCCGGTGTCCAGTTACGTTCCAGACAGTTTGATCAGGCTTACTTACGCCCGATATTAATATTCTATCTCAATCCAAATCCCGATACTTTGTTTTTGACGGCTGCTTCTGATTGGACATCTTTTAGACTCGGATAGGCGAATTCGGTCGTTGATTGGTTACAGACAAAGATCGGGATCAAGATAGCAACCGAGATAGATTATTAATATCCAGCGTTAATGGACATCGCGTGTAAATCGATCATAGACAGCGCAAAGACAAGCGCTGAAGCATGAAGATTTCCATAGTATCTGAAACTTTTCTGCAGATTACCTATTATAAATAGTTACCAAACTTAATGATCTCGTATTCTTTAACATTTGTGACACGTGTACTTACTTTTTCATCCACTTTGCTGGTTACCATATCTACCGCAATTTCCACAATTTTCCACAAAGTATCCACAAACTTCTACAGGTATCCTAACAAATTTCCATTCTGGTACTCCCTTTATTCACATCAACTGCTTAAAGAGAACCATATAAAGTCGCGTGTGCCCGTGGGTGGTGAGCGGATGGTCGAATCAATCACGGCGCAATGAGTCCGCACGCCGCCGCCGCCCGCGCATCATGCGCTACTTGCTACAATCACAACACAATCATCTTCGTCACTCCACAGCGACACACACAAGTATACTTTAAAGGGAATAGCATGCCATAAATAGAAAGTCAACTATTTATTTCTACCTACTTAGTTTGTTGAACTGTATACCTTGCGTGGGTGTTCCAGGATATTTTCAGTACTTGCTACTTGGGAGATTTTTACTGTGAACAAAAGGATTTCTTTGTTTATTTTCAGAATATCGATATTTATGCTATTCTCGTATATATTAGGTACACTGTATGAGGTATTGGTACCTTGAATAGTTTGGAGTAGTATTTTCTGTGGCAACTTGGGAGAGGCCTGTCTCCTGCTGTAAGTATGTTTTAAGAATATCGATATTTTGATAATTAATATTTCACTGCAGACGTACCTACCGATAAATCACCTTTTACAGCTTCACAAACTTACATTATTTAAGTCTGCTACTTGGGAGGGATTATGGCATCTCCTGCGTGGATTTGACTTTGTAGTTGATTTAAAACTTAGAGTAGGTACACGCATATTTCGATAAATACCGTTATAACTATTATCAAAGTTAGCTAGTGACGTCAGAGAGATGAGGAAGCGCGCTTATTATTTGGGCGACGGTGAAGATATTTTGTGACATAAAAATATTAGGACCTACAGGGTCATTATACTACCAAAATAATATAACCTTCAACTGGTTGTAGCTTTTATAATAAGAAAAGATTTTTGTAGATTATTTATCTCTTTTGGTTGTATTAGATGTCAAATCAACGTCCTAGACCTACTGAATATATCTCACTAAATTTCATGAGCCGTGTCGGAGCAGTTTGGTAACGAGCATTGTGGCACGAGCATTTTATATAGTAGAAGATACAAGAACAAACAGTAGGATTTGACAATTACAATTAGAACACTTCTCTAGAATCAATTCGGTTAATAAATGAATTGCCACTCATTGTAGCACACTCATCTTAATTGACCGAACAAGCGAATTAAAATTCTTCCAGACTTCGCTGTCTAAAAGTTTTAGGCAAAAGTGACGACTACGATATTATTCGTATTTATTAAATAAAAAACACTTTTGGAATCGCTGTTAACATTTCGAATTCTTCGAACTTGTGTTAGAGACATGATAATAAATTGTGTTTTTGAAAACATAGCACTAATAGGACGGTCATTTGCAATTTGATAAAATCCTAGGTATACATTATTCTCATGAAAACAATATGAGCTTGCAAATGGCTTATTTGAATTTAGTAAAATCTTCCATGTTTGACGCAGTTCAGATTATTGGATTCATGGATATGTAAAAAATATTTATTGTGTACTGTGACGGCCTTATTTCTTTAACATTGTGCCG
This sequence comes from Euplexia lucipara, assembly GCA_921972225.1. Classification (NCBI taxonomy): domain Eukaryota; kingdom Metazoa; phylum Arthropoda; class Insecta; order Lepidoptera; family Noctuidae; genus Euplexia; species Euplexia lucipara. The sequence goes on from OV179149.1 coordinate 10,628,015, forward strand.
GTTCCTGGATTTTCATACAAAAACAGTAGGTACTCTTTGTTGTAAAATTTCCAAATTATACTTATAAGCTTTTGTTTTATGTCGTTCCAATGAATTAATTAATATTTATTATCATTTTGAATACTGAAAGCAGTGGTCATCCATGACCTTTCGATCGCTGACTCCTGTCGGAAGAACGAGTAAGTAGCTACTCAATTTTTGTCGCCATTAAATATTGTAGTGAGCCTACTTGTAAATTTAAATGTATTCGTAAGAGAAATACAAAGTTTCTTGAACTTTGAAATATGTAGATAAAACCGGGTTAGTACCTACCATTCAAAATTCCGTAGATCAGAACACATTATACGAGTACCACGGAATGTTTGAAAAATAATAAGCTTTTCTATAATATTAAGTACCAACCCCATAGGTTGTTAACCTTTTGGAAACTTTCACTGAAAGTGGAAGTTTTTATCAGTATTCTGACTTCGCCCTCATTTTATTGGTATACTGGTCCACTTGGAAAATAACATTATTTTTACTGTTTTCCTTTATTTTATTATTTTTTTCTTTAAATCCGTGCATAATAATTAAGGAGTAAGTTCTTCATAATTATTAGGATTTTTTCGTTAAATATTTTTTAATTTGTTGTTTTGATCGAAGTCCCGGTAAAACATTCTAAGCACATTATAAAGTAATGGACAAAGAACTATTCCTCAATGATATTTATTTCTGTAAATGGGTTCATACAAAGAGAGAGTTAAACAAGTGACAAAAGAATAGAATAGAATAGAAAAATTTTAATTTCAGAAAAAGTCCATAGTGTTAGTAACAATTCACTTAATGTCTAATATTAGTAGATAAATAATTACAAATACAACAACTATTAAATTGAAATGGAATACAATGGAAGGAATAAGATCTTGGCAGAAATTTTAATTTGGCGACCGAAAAATTAAGTTGGTTCCTAAAGGGTTTGTAAAAGACATGGTTTTATATTTTTCTATTTTATTTTATATAATCTTCGCATCAACTACATTTTTTGTTATGCAAATTCCATTAATAGTAAAAAAAATGGAAAATAAAGCTCTTACATACGAACGAGCTTTATTTTCATTTTGATTTTTGTTGCAATGAAAAGTTTTATTTCTGCATTCTTTGGTACCGTATATACCCAAACTTTAACTGCTAAAAAGAACCGCTTCGAATCTCATATTCCTATTTGCGCGCGTATTCAGGTGTCATAAAAGAGGCTAAAATTTATTCAACCAAATAGTATCTATAAATTTGACAGCAAATTGTTCGAGGATTATCTGGCAAATCGTACGCAGTGTGTTAAAATAGAGAATACCGTCAGTGCAGAAGCTAATATAGAATATGGTGTGCCTCAGGGTAGCATTTTAGGGCCTACTTTGTTCCTTTTATATATAAATGACCTTTGTCTATTATCTCTAAATAAATGCGACATTTTTACATACGCTGACGACACAGCCTTACTCGTCTATGGTAATACATGGAGTGAGGTGGAACAACTCGCGAATATTAATTTGAGCGTCATCACTAATTGGCTGTCCTATAATCTTCTGACGCTAAATGTAGGGAAAACTAAAATCGTGCCTTTTTCTATTTCACCTGTGACACAACCAAAATCCCCAATCGACATAAAGGTTCACTCCTGCGGAAATTTTGATACTAACTGTAACTGCTTGTCCCTCTGTATAGTCCCTCACATACGCTATTTAGGGGTTGATATTGATTGTCACTTAAACTGGCAAACTCACATCAAAAACCTGGTAGCGCGGGTGAGGAAACTCATTTATATATTTAAAACCTTGAGAGAGTCGGCGGATTTGAAGACGCTGAAACTTGTTTACTACGCGCTATGCCAATCTCTTGTATCCTACTGCATAGCCTGTTGGGGAGGGGCAAATAAAACTGCACTTCTTAAACTCGAAAGAGCTCAGAGGGCAGTTCTCAGGGTTATTTTTTCAAAACCATTTAGATTCTCGACAGACCAACTTTATACCGATAGTGAAGTACTGACTGTCCGTAAACTATACGTACTACAATGTGTCCTGAGAAAGCACTGCGTCCCTTTTAAAGCCAGTAATAAACGTCGTGCAGATATTGTTTTTCCCTCAGAATCTCATAAATCCAGTTTTGCGCACAATCAGTTTTTGTTTGCAAGCCCCAGAATCTACAATAAAATTAATAAAATTCTAAAGTTCCATCCTTTAAATCGGCATGATTGCAAACACAAATTGAAAAACTGGTTAATGACTTTAAATTATGAAGAAACTGAAATGCTTTTGATGTAAGTAAATTTCGTACATTAATCAGAAATCAAACATAACATACTCACAAACATCCCATCACTCACCTGTCATCTGTCTGACATCTAGACTCACAAATACCACCTCTTCACAAACACACCACAAATCAATTTACACCCCCTCATACTAACACTACATAACATAACATCACACAACACACTTTTATATACATATTTTTATTTTTATAATTTTTTTGTAACATTTTATTACTTTTTAATTTTTGCTAATTTATAGTAGTAATTTTAAAATGAATTATTTATAAACTATATTACCTACTTTTATATAAGTACCACTATTTTTTACTTTTAAAGTTTTGAAAAACACAAATTGTTTTTTGAAAATTCTTATGGGAACTCACGGACTGTGCCTAGAAATGGAATTCAACTGACCTCCAAGATACAGGACTTTCCTAGTTTGGAGGTCAGAAGATCCTTGTAAATTGCATTTATAAAAATTGCCTATAAGTAGTTTTAAGTAAATTAATTTTTGGAAATTGTACCTTAGGCTGTGTTTGAATAAATTATTATTATTATTATTATTATTAGCAAGTTATTCTGCTATAGTAAAACACGGCAAAACTCACTTCCTCCGGAATTCCAAATCAAACTTAAATCGGTGCACCGGCGCAGGGCAGGCAGGTCAAACACCCCATCTACATTCTCATTTTACATCTAGGTATATTCGAGTATCGCTTTGATTGTCCCCAGGTAGTATTTTAAGAAGCTCCTATTAATATTTAACGTGGTTCGTGATGCTGCATAATCAATGCGACCTCGGCCATGGGCCGGTCATCCAGCGAGTCGTGTACCCATGAGTACCTACGAAGCTTGCTGTGTTGCTCCGAAGATAGTTTCTGACCACCACGTGTCCAAATTATGACGTCTACTAAATATGCTTGTGGCTGTAATAGGCGAATAAAGTTTGACAAGTGCTATTGTGCTGGACATGAAGAATTCAAATGAGGCAATTAAATTAGCGCTAAAAACAACTTCTACGTGTATTTAATACAGGCGAGTAATTGTTCTCCCGTCCTGGTCTTAATTCCATGAGGTCGCGCAGAGCATACCCGGGTTCAATGTATTCCACAAAAAAAATATTAAAACAATGTATTCCTACACGCTGTCTACATCCGGCGACGCACTACACTCGCTCTTGAAAATTCATTCAAAACTATTTTTTCAGATACCTAGAGACAGAACCGTCTAACTGTTCTGCGATCTACAGTCATGCAGGACCTTTTGAGAACATAGATAGGTAATAATTTAGGGTTTTTTTTAGCTTGGTACCTGTATATGAGTAAGATAGGTCTCGAAATTATATCAAATTCTGGTCTGGTTTCCTAATTTTATAAAAAAAAACATGAATTATGTTCAAATTCTATTCGAACATATTGTTGTATGATTTGGAGCTGTTTTGAGAAGTTCCGTAAACATTGGCTAAGTATGTGTTGGTTAAGTAAATAAATGAAATAATCTTGTATACAGACCTACCGATGCGATTAATAGGTTAACGATTAACTTACACACAACGCTATTTAGTCCCAAACTAAGCAGAGTGTGTGTTATATGGATACTTAACAACTGATAAACATAGTGATATGTTTCTAAATACACACGCATATTATAGACTAGCTTCTGCCCGCGACTTCGTACGCGGATCCTGTTGCTTATGCCAGCGACAACGGGGTCGTCAAAATCGAAGATCTGAAACATCTAATGTCGAATTCTATAAGCCCGGGGACGGGAAGTCAATGGGATGCGCGAGACGATTCAAGATGTTCCAGATTTTTTATTTTTGTTGGTCAACAGGAAATGCCATCAGACTTAACAACTTTTGCTAAGACGCCATTTCTATTATGTATATGTTATATTGTCTCTGGGCTTTGGAGTTCCCCTACAGGTGCTCCAGATCTTCAAATTTAGTCTCACAGCAGAAAACACTCTTCACGTGGAATAGTTTTTGCAATGGCACCATTTTTATATCTCTTTTACTTTAGGTGTTCCATTTTCCAAAATAAATTATAGCCTATAATATGTTGCGTGACGTTCACGATCAGCGGTCAGTTGCGCATCTCCTTCCCCCACTTATCTCTAGAGTCGATGCGTATATACGCTGAAAACTCAAGCGTCATGCTTTTTCCGTGAACGTCTCCAACTCGCGAGACAGTGCATGATGTTCACGATCAGCGGTCAGTCGCGCACATATTCTTCACTGGTCTCTAGAGACCTGGATGTAGATGTAGATGCGTAAATACGCTGAGAATGCAGGCGTGCTTCGCGATCCCAAGAAGTTTCCACGGAGCGAGTGGCAGCCTCATGTTCTCGAACAGCATCAAGTCTCTCCTAACGCTCTTCGGTAGATTGTTGGTATCTTATGGTCTTTAATCATTTAGCACCTTTGGAACATTGGGAAAAATTTGACCTCTTTCTAGGCATGGTTATAGTTTTATTGTGATGATACCTGATCAATTAAAATCTAAGTGGCTGCTCCCCTGCGTTACCGGGTAAGCTACCGTGTAACGAAGATAAATGGAAAAGGAAATTAAACACTCAAATAACATAAGCCCGAAGGCATACGATAAAAAAATGGGAGTTTTAGCCAGTAGAGTCTAATTTTCAACGTTATACCATCGTCATCGAAAATCAGTCCTGAACTGTTCCCGCCTTCACCGCGTAGTACCTCCTACTTATGTTATTTTATAATTATGCAATGAAATTAGTGATAGTTTTAATTTCTATATCAAATGTTTCTGATCTTCGATTTTTATAAGTCAACAGGAAATGCCTATCAGACCGAACATTTTTTGCTAAGACGTCATTCCTATTTGAGTTATGGTGTAGCTGGGCTCTTGGAGTTCCACAACAGGTGTTCCAGATCTTCGATTTTTATACGTCAACAGCGAGTGCTCATAAGGCTGAACAACTCTTGCTAAGACGTCATTCCAATATATGTTATAGTGTAGCTGGGCTCTTGAAGTTCCACATCAGGTGTTCCGGATCTTCAAATTTATTCTCTCAGCAGAAAATGCTCATAACGTGGAACAATTTTTGCTATGGTACCATTTTTGTATCTCCTATAGTTTAGATGGTCTGTTGCGGTTCTGCATCAGGTGTTCCGGATCTTCAAATTTATTCTCTCAGCAGAAAATGCTCATCACGTGGAACAATTTTTGCTATGGGCCATTTTTGTATCGCCTATAGTTTAGCTGGTCTGTTGCGGTTCTGCATCAGGTGTTCCGGATCTTCAAATTTATTCTCTCAGCAGAAAATGCTCATCACGTGGAACAATTTTTGCTATGGGACCATTTTTGTATCGCCTATAGTTTAGCTGGTCTGTTGCGGTTCTGCATCAGGTGTTCCAGTTTCCAAGATAAATTATAGCCTATGTGTTGACCAGACTTAATATCTATACAACAAAAAAAAAATCATTCAAATCCGTCCAGTAGTTCCGAAGATTAGCGTGTGCAAACAAACAGACAAACAGACAAACAGACAAACAGACAAACAGACAAACAGACAAACAGACAGACTTTTTTTTTTGGATTCGTGCTCTATTACTGTTTCTAAACCCCCCTCAATTATTATTTTTTAAATATATTCAATGTACAGACACAGTTTTTTTACAGTCTTATTATATGTATAGATAGATAAATTACACCCAGACACAGAACAAATGATCGTGCTCATCACACAAACATTTGTCCTGTGTGGGAATCGAACCCACGACCTCCGGCAGTTAGGGCTTAAGGCCTCTAATTACTAGACCAACAGGCCAGTCAAAGAGAATGAATGAAAACGGGTTCGAGTCTGCTATTGTAATCGTGTCTTAATGACCGGTCAATGATCTAGTTTTGACGTATAACGTCAAACTTATGACACATTTCCCATACAAAAACTGTCAAAGTTATCAAATATTCGATCAATGACCGGTCATTGAGACACGATTGCAATAGTAGACTCGAGCCCCAGGAATGTCAACAGAATTCGCTCTGACTTACGGATATTGTGTTAGGGTGTGTCGACACACGAAAATTAAATCTCTTTCACCCTATGCGTAATGTGTTGGCATTGTCGACAATTTAAACATGTTGGCAGTTAAAATTCGAAATAAGTTGATTTAAAAACATCCAATACCTTTATCGTTGTTGCATTAATTATATTATGAATTAATGATTTTCTGTAAGTCCTAAAAATATAGCTTAATGCATTCCCCAAAGGATTAGGTATAGGTGTTGGTGTGCCTGACGTAGGCACCTATACCTTTTGCATGCTAAATTTACCTCCCATGGAACTAAATACACGAATGACATGCTCTTATTGCAGACGGGTCTATTTATTTCAATTGGGCTTTTTGACTGTAAAACCGCCTGGTGGAAAACCCAATATCACTTTACCCAACGTGGGATTTTAACCCTGGATTTCATGCGTTCACTAAATCAACAAGCCCCAGCTGATACCACGTAATCATTATGATCAGTATCCATGTACAAATATATGGTATGGCTCGGCTAGCAGGAAAAACCAGCATGTATGAGTGTCCCGTGACAACCCACATTTTAATATCTACCTATTGTAGATACACTTATCTTCTAAGAATAAAAACAAAAGATAGATCTTAAAAGGGCTTGTAAAGCTGTTATTACACCATTGTTCTTAAAAAGGCGTGGAGTGAATAGGTTCCTTCCTAAATGCTTCCTAACAATACAATGCGTGGTTTTCAGACGGTGAAATGGTATAGATAATGTGTGCATAATAATCTTCCTAGAAATTTTTGCCGTGTCCAAAAATTTGACATGAAGTAGGTACTACTAATTAAAATTCTCTGATTTATTAATTCTTTAGATAACGCTCATCCACATAAATTTTACACAGGAGTTCTTATAGATAGAGTAACGAAATTGGACTCAAAAAAGGCGTTTTGAAAATAGATCCCTTATAGAGGTTATATTGCGATTTTTTTTGTAGGTTTGTCGTTGTCATAATAATAAATAAACTTTATATTTGTCATACATACCTACATACATAAACTCACGACTTTTCCCATGGGGGTTGGCAGAAACTGCAGAGCGCCATCTGTTACGATTCTGACTTTCTTCTTTTGCTTTGTTTATGTTGTCACAACCTTTTAGAAATATAAGCTCTAACAACTTTCACGTCACTTTTTCATCTCAGCAGAGGCTGGTTTTAGGATATTTTATACTATTTACTTATTTATTAATCTCATCTTGTCTAACGGCCAATATGACTATTTTAACTCAAATTTATAAATACCTACTGTCATGCGACAGCATTTTAGTCGGATTTTTATCGTTTCCCTTCCAAAAGATCTGTTGGAGAGCAGTGCCTACCGCAACATTGTTACCCAGAGGTAAGGCCTGGCAGTGATCTGATAAGCAATGACCCCGATGGACATAAAAGTTTTACGTGTGTCCCGACCCCAAGAAGATATAAATAGGAATGACGTGTCTGAATTGCTAACAACATGTAATCGCGATTAAATCAGTGAGTGGACACACCGCAAGTGACTCCGTTTATTACAGACTTCTACCAAAATAGTTTTATGTTACATTGTTCTATTTCTAACAAAACTTTATGATTATGACTAATTTTCCTCCCTTTTGTTGAAATGGGGGTTCCCACTTTTTGCTTTAAGCCTTCATACAATCTAATTTTTGTACTGGATCAGAGACTGTGACGTCGTAGCAACAGAAGCTCGTGTGAATGTACGTATAGTTAAACAAATAGTACCTAACGTACCTACTGTTGAAACCTAAAGTGTTTGCGGTTTACAATGAAAGGCGTGTTTATATTGTGTTGGGAAAACAAATGAACAACTATCGAACAAAAAAAAAATGCTGTACCAATTGTAAAATTAATTTGAATTTGAAAAAAAAGGAAAAAAGGATTAAGAAATGTTTTTAAAAAGATAAATTTGACTTGCTTTTGCCAGGAACTTCGTTAGAATGAAGGTTTCCTCTACTGTGGAAAATATCCAGAAATCATCGATAATATTGCTTTTGACACCACCTGCTCGAAAATGCCAAATTACATATCACGCAAACCTTACGTAAAGCAAGTCATTAAAGCTCTTGGCTTTAGCAAGGGTGTAATGTTGAACTGAATCTCACCCGCTCGGTTGTTATAGGTAGTTTCACTTTTCGTAGTTCTTATTGTAATGGCCTTAAAGTCTAATTTCGTAATAATAGATCAACTAATACTCGAAAGCCGGGGTCGGCTCCGCGTCGAACCTATTTGAAAATCGAACTTTTTCTTACATCGAGGTGGCCACCCACGGCAAGCTGAATGGAACACATTTGAAATTAAACAAAAGCCGCGCGTATTGCTTTTTTATTGAAATTGAAATTGAAATTGAATTGAATTGTATTGTCTCACAAAAGGTGAGAAAAGTCCGGAAAAGTCTCCGGGATAAAGCTGTTTTGTCTTGGGTGCGCTTGTACCCCTCACTGCGCTCAGGATTCGTCTTAATTTTATTAACTCATAACACCCTCGCTGCGCTCGGGAGGCGCAGATATACGACTTTTGATGATTTTATATTGAACATCACGTCTAAACTTCTAGTCTTATTTCTTTGAAAAAAATATATGTTATACTAGACAATTTTATTCATAATTTGATATGTGAAAATGTGAAATTATATTTTAATAACATAGTGTAATTAATTTGTAAAGTATTGTCTAACTTGGACAAGAAAACGATGATCACGCAAAAACTATGGGGCGTATTTACATGAAACTTTAATCATTATTAAAGACAATTTAATGACCCATATTTTAGTATACGGCGTTTATTTGTATTGTTTTTGATAAATCAAGGTGGGTTGTTTTTTCGAATAATCTGGGTGTGCGTTGAAGTGGGGCTCTGGCGGGCGACGGGCGGCAGTGTATCGCTCAAGGACGCGGGCCGTTAATGTCGCCTTAAATCTGGAGTCCTTCGTTACGTTCAGAATTTAATATGGCGCCCGTGACATAAAACAGTGCTTTATCTCCTCGGTGTATATTGTATAATCTACTATTTCTACAATAGAGTAGAAAAATAATTTGGTATTTTGTACCCACTTATTAAACCCCCTTAAGTCAGATTTTCACGTCACATATCCATTGACGAAGAGCTCTTGTTTCTTGATTTCTCTGGGAAACTGGGACTAAAGGCAATCAGGAAATACTGTCAATTTTACTTCTACTCTAGAGTGTAGTTTAACTCATATTTTATTGAATCGCAGATCGTATCTTATTACGTCTTACCGGACTTCTAATTAGAAGATTAGATTGTTCTCGCAAATTAATTAGGTTCGACTTTTTTTAGCTATGGGTTTAAAGTTAAAAAGTAGGAAAATTAGTCACATAAGACTAATTTTCCTCACTTTTGTAAGTGGTTTAAAAATAAAAGTTAGATAAAAAAAAACCAATAGCAAAATTCCTCTTGGTATTTTTATATAACTTTTCTGTCAAATGTTACCTTATTTTGAGTCAGTGTTGCACAATACATACATTTAATGGACATTGCAGTAGGCAAAGTTAATGAATTACAATCGCTGAAAAATAGTTATCTTTATCAGTGCTACACAAGTGACATTATTTTGTGTCTACATAAATCTATTCATGAAATAGCTTATGAATCAATTTAAGTTAATAACTTATAATCTGCATAACTAGCATAACATGTAGCTAGCAGGCCTAGCCATGTTACAAATTCTATTTCTATTATAGAAAGAAAATCGCGTATATGGAATCAGCTGTTTGTCAACTATCAAGTGTATTTCATTTTCAGCCATATTACAAATTCTATTTCTATTCTATTTCTATTATAGAAAGAAAATCGCGTATATGGAATCAGCTGTTTGTCAACTGTCAAGTGTATTTAATTTTCAGCCATATTTCAAATTCTACTCATTAACACTTGACAGTTGACAAACAGCTGATTCTATACACGCCATTTTCTTTTTATTGTCGCCTTATCGATTACGATAACAGAAATAGAATTTGTATAATGGCAAGACTTGCAGAACTGTTGCGTGTTTAAGTGTTTGTTTTAAGACTTTAAAATGTTGTCTGTAAGCTTTGAAAGGGCCTCATAAAGTGTCTTAATTATAGTGAGTTAATGTAACTTAGGGTAAGTGCATTTTGTTTATAAACAGAAGAAAAACACGAAACATAAGTGTTTCGTGTTCTTCTTCTAATCGTGCGGTTAGTTACTAACCTGGTGTCAGAGTTTAATGCCGCCCATGGGCCTCTGACTTGGCATTACAAGCCGTCGAGAAATATCTCTCAGGCATGCCGGTTTCCTCACGATGTTTTCCTTCACTGATTTTGAAGTAAGTGATAGCTATACAATACGCACATGAATCCGAGAACTCAGAGGTGCGTGCCTTGGGTTCAAACTCGAGACCTATGATTTGGCAAGGTTTCGTGTAAATAAAGATAAATGAAATGGAAATGATTATTGAAATATATGTACAAAAGTTTATTTTTTTATTTTTTATTACTGATAGGCACGCGTTTGACCACTATCTCACCTGATGGTAAGCGATGATGTGGTCGACGATGAAGCACGCTTGCCTAGAAGCAACCTGTTCACTCTTGACTTAAAGACCCCTAGGTTGATTTCTATGTTTAGAGCAAAACCAAAGACATTCAATATATAAGACAGGACATCACGAACCATATTTTCATCTGATAGTCTATGAGTTTAATTTCGTACGTTCCGATGACGCTCCAATATTGCTATATTATTCTAGACTAGCAGGCGTCCCGCGGTTTCACCCGCGTAGGTCCCGTTCCCGTGGGAAAACAGGGAAAAAAGCCTATGCGATAATCCAGCGTGTCGGGTAACTCATACCGAATTTTATTAAAATCCAATTAAGGTTTTACATGAAAGAGTAACAAACATCCATCCATCCATCCTCATTCCTCCGGGTTTCATGTTGGATCTTATTTAATTAAATGTAACAACAAATGTACCTACACATGAATGCAATAAACATTTTGAGTTTGAGTTTGAAACTTTCGCGTTTATAATATTAGTAGGAGTAGGATGGCGTTACTGAGACATGGGATCAAAGTTTTTCTATGACATTTCCTCGCAAGTCCTCTCTTATCGTTCTTTGAGCAAAACAAACACACATGGCATAACAATGGCAGAATAGACTCATAAGCTTTTTCATGTTTTCTCTCTTGTTTTTGTGTTTCATCTATTGAATCGCGGGGGTCTGATGTCATTATGTCTTAGCCCACTTCTTGACATACGAAGACCCTCACCATATCGCTCGCATATAGATTGCGCAATTAATTCGCAATAGGGTCCTGACAGTTACATTGTACCTACGCTTAATCGTCTCGCCCACCTATGAAGGCTATAAAAGTCAACCGTAAATAAATCTTACAATTTATAAAATGAATTTTATGTCTGTCTAATGCTTTGTATGCTTACTAATATATAGCATTTTATACTACACTACTTAGGATTGTTTCGTATCGAACAGGAACAACGATTTTTAAGTAAGCCTTTCATGTGTTTCTTCATAGATTTGGAACTAAAGCCAAAAGCCAAAACAATGACATCGATTTCCTTTTCCAGAAAAGTAAACTAAAACGACAAAATTGATATCTCTTTATGGTTCTAATGAGTGATAGATAAGAACAACTACTTTATTTATTTATTTAACTCTTTATGAACACAATTTCACAAAAGTGAACCTTAAGAAGGCTTAAGGTTCACTTTTGTGAAATTGTGTTGTGCTAGGAATTTCTTAACAGCCCATTATTAGGTGATGCAGAGACAAACAGTAGTAGATGCAATTTCGTAAACAAAAGGAAAAATTATAGAAATACATATTTTAGTATAATTTATAATAAAACATAGCTTTAGAGATGTGAAATTAATTATTACCTATGTCTTAAATTTCTTCGACGAACGAAACCCTTAGATTAAAACAACAGTTTTAATCTAAGGGTTTCGTTTTGTGAACGTGATAAGTATATATGTGTTTAAATAGAAGTTTTAGGTGACCTCGACTAACAATTTTAATTAATACCTTTCCCTTTTTTAGGCAAATTAAACCTAAAAAGATGTACGCAACTAGCTGACATTGAGTTTAACTCGCGCTTATCAGGAACGTCACCAATATCAATTCAGTGTTCAATTGATTAATGTCACTATTATAAACATCACGCCATAAGCAGGAACTGAACTGAACTGCGCCAACATTATGGAGCCATGCGGACTAAACGTTTCTGTTCTCCAACTTTCAATTGACAATCTCAAAAGTGGAACGAATTCATCATTAATGTGACTGATTCACAAAAACGCCCTTTCCCCATTGTCTGGCAGCTGACACATTCCGCTTTCTTTTTCTTTTTTTAATTATGATTCATTACTTGGTTCCGAATATCCATTTATTCGTGTCAGAGATGTAGGTACGTTCCGTTGCGAATGTAGATCCGCCTCTCTTGAATGTGGCCCTACTTTATGCCTGATTGTCATTCATGGTTGATATGGAGTCATGCCATGTAGATGTGCATACTAAGCACCAGTAACGGCTACGTACGTCAGAGAACCATCTAGGGCTCTGCTATTTAGGTAAAAACTCTTCATTATCAAAAGAGAAGGCTCTGTCCTAAACTTTGTTTAGATTTTCAGTGTTTTTGGGGTTAGAGGAATACATGACTCCTTCGTCAGCAGCAATTTTATGGTTCGTCAGAAGTGATACAAGTGTTAACTATGTGAAACCACGAAATCAAGAATTTTCCAAGAAATTATGCAGCTGACGTCTTAGCTTAATCGACAGTCATAGTTAAATTGATTTAAAAAGAACAAACTGAAGATAAAACACCGAATATTTTAAAATATTGCAGCTTGTATTTAATAAATAAGTGAACATTAAAAACATTCTTACGTACTCTAGCCTGAAGCCTTAAAACACTGAAAATACGTTCGTAATTTCACTGGTTATGCAATAATGGCAATGGGCTCTCCACCTATTACATGGGACTTTAATATTATTGGAGAAATATGGGTGTAGGTACTTCAGTTACACCTCAACTATCGGGGATTTTACAGGCGTGATATTATCTATTTATATAGGTGTATTAATTAACATAGATATCTACTATGTACTTACTGATATACCTACACTAAATAATACTGATATTAAAAATACTGATTACAGCCAGATAATCGCAGAACTTAATTAGGTTACGTTAAAAGAAGATGAAAAATAATAGGTAAAATATCTGAAACATTCTTTAGTATGAAACATTATTAGGTTTCATTTTCTGTGGTTTTCGAATTGATCAATTTTAATTAAGTATACCTAATAATGTCAAAAGAACCACATTCTCAACTTTTTTATATTCTTATTACTCATGCAAAATAATCTACTAAAAACAAAAACATTAGACGGTATTTTAATTTAGAACCTGCTTCTTGGGCATTGACGTCAGTAACTGGTTATAAACAGTAAATAATGTGAAACTGGCCATAAAAGTAATTTTGCAACTCTCGCGATATTTATGTGCGTCGCTATTAAATTCTTAAATCACAGTTCTATCAATATTTATGGGCATTGTAAGGAGTAGATGAAACGCAATATGTTTTTAGTTTACGAGCTGTAGGTACTGTGCTATTTTTAAAACTTCAAAGTCTAGTACTGATTTTGACCACCAATAATCAACAAGATAAAACACGAAATTGGCAAGAGATTAAACAACTTGGTATCTTGATTTTTCTTGTTAGCAGAGAAGGACACCGTTTTATATTATTTTGAACTCAGTAAAACCCGAGTTTTAAAAAAAGCTCGATTTCTTTTTTTTTTAAGGGGTTTTCAGGTTTTTTTTCGAGAAACCACAAACAAACTGCGATTTCACGATGGCCGGATTTTTTAAGTAGGTACGAGTATAATAGGCTGTTCTCACTTTAATTTACCTTCCTGGTCTTAAAATAAGGACACTTTTTTAAAGAATTTGCTTCCTACGTAAACGAAAATTCCCGATGGTTTATACGCGATTTGAGGAAAGCTTGACGTCATTACGTATGTGATGAGGATGTTGTTTTGCTTAAGGCTGGGTATAAACCAAAATTGTTAATGGTAAATTGGATTTTATATGCAGTCCCGAAGAATTATGTTTAGGTATAGTTTAGCTACATGATACCTTTGACGATCCTAACTCATAAAATCAATAAATCTCGATAGAAAATCATCCCAGTTATCTCTCATTTATATTGTAGATATATGTAAACTTAGCAAATAGCATGATTGTGCATTCTAAGAAATTCCCAAGTTTTTTTAAATTATTTAAATAAAATGCTTTCAGAACTTCTTACCTTCGTATTTAGAGTAATAAGTCATCCTTGTAACAGGAGCTCTAGTTACATATTTAAATATCTCACAAATCGGGAATGTGCAAGGGTGCGTTAGGTGAAGTTTTTTTATACCATAACATAACATTCAAGCTTGTCATCCCCAAAGAGTTAGGCAGGGGTGTACGTACCTGTAGTACACCCACATTCCGCCAATTATGTTTAAGTCCCATTTATTTCTAAGTCTATTCTATTCAAATGTAATAGGGGGTGAGCCTATTGCCATCAGTCGGGCCTGATTTCGACCTAGGTACTTGACTGCAATCTCACCTGATGGAGCTCAGGCTCTGAGTTCAATCTGGGCTCAGGGCTGCTACTGAGGAAATACCAAATAACTTTTTGCCTGAGTTCCTCCCTCCTGAGACCTCAAGTTCAGCATGTTTTTATACACGCTTTTAAACCCAAAAGGAAATTCTGTAACACCTAATTAATGCTGAGTGTCATAGTATTTATTATTAATTTTTACGAAACACTGCATTAAAACCCCTCCAATCAGCATCACAATCACGATTCTACGTAAGTCTTGTCAATGTATCATCAAACTCACGTTTCCCACGCGTTGCAGTGTTCGTGTATTGTTATAATGTCATCACTCACTCGGTTTCGTGGAGAAAGTGCAGGGTAGCCGCCATTGACGTCAAACCGAGTGCTACGTTTCATAATCCCACGGTGCGCCGGTGTTGCGCATGACCCGCACGAAATCGCTGATCGAATCGCGATAAGTGAAGACCTAGCTATATCTTTTACTATCTCTGTTTTCATTTAATGACGTAAATATCACAGTATATAGGTGTAATGTGTCAATCAAATATGCTTATTTATTCGAAAAATATACCTACTGTCATAAACTGATAGAGTCGACGCCCCATAGTTTTTGTCTAAGGTGATGATTGAATAAATCACTTTGCTGTATAATATCTTGTAACTTTACTGGTTTGTTTAACATGTACAAGGATAGGTATATTCGAGGAGTTCAAGGATATGTTACCAACAAAAAGTGTAACATGGCTTTAAAAGCCTTTAATTATTTTTGTGATACCTTACCTGTTGGGTATTTCGTAGAATAAAGTAAGTACCTATAGGTAAAAGTTTCTGGATGTTTTTTTTCAGTCTTTTGTCAGCCAGTAGCTCTATGTAAAACCCTGGTATTCATTAGCATCCGGTTAAATTATAAGCCGACCCCAACTAGTTGGAAAAGGCTGGTCTTCATGATCGTGTACCAAAAGTTGTAGGTAGTAAATTTTCCTAAAACATGATGTGGTAAAGTCTCAGAGCCTCCGTATAGTGGCATATATAGTTGGGTATAGGGTCATGAATAAAGTTGCTCGCATTATAAAGTTGACCAACCCAAATCGTTAATTTGATACATACTTGTTTTTTTTTCAAATTAAACTAATACCGAACGTGTCCGACTTTGAATTCTTAGCTATTTTATTGGACTACAAGATATTTTTTTTATTTCGCAATATGCTTTTGAGCTCGATCTTGCCTGATGGAAATGAGGTCTGTATTGAATCGTCTGGCTGGAATACATACACTAGTAAAGTCACACTGGTTGTGTGCATAATAATGTGGAAAAGAAACACTGAGTAAGGTTAGTCAGGATATAAACGAAGTATGGAAACTAGGTCTGATTGTTCTTGTTCGGTAGCATCAGGTAGACTGTGGAAACAGATAATTAAGCTCCTGCGAACAATTTCAAAAGTGCCTGCAGTTTGTAGAAGACTGACTGACTCGCAATGATTTGCCAATGTGCCATGCTGTGCAGCTTTGGTAGCACCTCGAATCCTATATGAGCATTGAGCATTGTTGCTGTGCACTTCACTCAGTTTAGTGCTGCAAATTCGCAAACCGATAGGTATTTTGAACCATTCCAAAGATGGCTGTAATACTCCATAAACATGAATAGACCTATGTTTATACCTATTCAAAAGCTTTTAATGCAGTTTTGCCACTGAATTCCCATTTTGATTGCAGTTTGTGCTTTTGACTCGATGGTTGGGCCAAAGTTAAGATCTGAAGTCAAGCATGGCCAAAAACTCCAGGTGTTTGTTAACTGTAGGGGCTAAAACACCTCGAAATGTGGATCTTAAGTCTGCTTAACCCTTTGGGAACACGGATATCTTGTTATGTTTTTACATACTTGTAGTTGCAAATGTAGATATAAACATTGTAGTCTTGTAATCATTTGAATACGTATAAAGCAGTCAGGATGTACGTTTAATGAAATATAAGCTCCGTTTTCATTATATGTGTTTACGGAATTGTAGTTAATTTTATGACGGCTGTGTGGTAATGTAAGCGGCTGGGTGGCAGGATCCCTTCCTCGTTGGCACTATGTGCCGCCAGAGCCTCACTTGCATTGGTTACGTAATGCGGAGCCTACGTAAAGAGGTTCACTAGCAGGCCAGTCACGTCGGCTTCCTTGCTCCTCTATCTATAATAACCCGACGGATCTCTCTTAAGGCGAGCTGCGCGTACGATCCTAATGACGTGCAGCGAGGCCCTTACAGCATAAATGATTAGTTGCTATTATCCTATTGCTTATTGTGCACATACAGGTGATATGACAATAAATTAACACTGACAATTGAAATATTTTACAACTATCTAAAAAAAGCTATTATGTATAATAATGCTGAAATGCTATTACGAATTTTGTAAAATATTAATTAAAGTCATTTTTTCGAAAAAAAAATGATATATTAATCTTTACTATTTATTCAAAACACAATCTTGATAACGTTTTTCTGCTTACTAATAAATGACCATAAACATAAAAAAAAAACGTTTTTCAAGTCTGGTATGATAGGTTCTCTCAAAGATGGCCGTTTTTGCGACGTACGCTGCCTGGAAACACACTAAAATGTGTTATGATTTGTAAATCTTCACATAATTTATACTCTTTGCTACGTTGTATTATTACAACCATCATTTTTTTGCGCATTCAACCAGTTATTTATTTTGAAACTATATTTCAATTTTATTTGATCCAATGTACATTCGATTTTTGTACAATAAATAAATAAAAACTGATGAAAAATTAAAAGCTGTTTTGTCATAAAAGGAATTTTACAAATAATTAGGTACCTTGACAAGTGTAAGTGTAATACACGTTCTTAAGCTTATAAGGATTTTTTTTGAATGAGTTGCGAACGTCGTTCGCGCATAATTGGTTTACGATCATGTACTTATTTTTTTCGTTTACCTTCCGCTGAATGCGTTCGTTTCTCACCTTGATCCTCGTATCACTATTTTTTCCCACTCGATTGCACCTCACGAACAAAAGTGTTTGTTTTCTTTACACGCAACAAAGTCGATTGTATTGTCCTGTAGTCTTTCATTGAACATCAGCCACGGTTTCGTTCTCATAACATTTCTGTTTATTTACCAAATGCTACATCTATGGGAATGATATCTGTTAATTACTTTATAATTGTTGTCAAATTAAGCGTATTGTGGTTTTTACCATTTGAATAATTTATTGCTTTGACGACAAAGATCACGAATTCATTAGATGCACACTTATTTTAGGTTTTTTTTTACTTTAATTAACAACAATTACCTGATCATCTGCGTAGCCTTTTCCCAACTATGTTGAAGTCGGCTTTCAGTTTAAACGGATGCAGCTGAATACCAGTGTGTTTTACATGCTTGTCAGACCTCCACAACCCAGTAAATGGGTAACATGATTCCCCTTGGTTAAACTGGTTGTCAGACTTTCGGGCTTCTGACCACAAATAACAACTGTCAAAGATCTACAAATGACAGCCGGGACCAACGGCTTAACGTGCTTTCTGAGGCACGTAGGCGTCTCAGTAGGTATGTAATAAATGGTCAACCATTCACGGAACGACCTCGTCAAGCGTAGCTTAACCTTCGATCGACCCATGCGGCTGTTATAATCTAGCCACAAGCTCCTCAACAAAAGTTACCTAAACTTAAGAAAAGTGGCATAGCCAAATCATCTCAAGTTAAACGCTTATGGTGTTTTCTGTCCAACACTCGCATAGCCAAATCATCTCAAGTTATACGCTTATGGTGCTTTCTGTCCAACATTCGCGTGATTTGTTAGATATTACTACAGATACCTGAAAAATGAAAACCTATTAATCTATTTCCATAGATGACCTATGTATTTCTGAACAGAAGCAAATGTTTACACTTTTGCTTTTGCTGAGAAATATGTAGATTATGTTGTGACTTTACATGTTTTTTTTTAATAGTAAAAGTAAGTAGTAAGAATGTAAATCAGATTTTAATTAAGTATATTTTTATACGCGTGTATTGTTAGTATTAGCAACAAAAAAACTGTCAGAAATGTTTTATCTCCACATAGATGTATCATGTAGGCTAGAATAAATAATGTTTGTTCCAGTGGGATTCTTTTTGAAGGTTTTTACAATATTTTATTTTACTATAATGAAATTACCAGGAAAAAAATATGATAGATTGTTTATGTGGATTTTCCACTACAGTTCATAAATTTTGCATTAGATACTACAGAAAATTTAGGAACCAATCTTTGGACTCCCTAAGCATTAACAAATGCATGAATAAACCATAGGATATATAAATTGTATTTATGTTGAATAGTCTAAAAGTATGCTCCACATTAAGAGGTAAATGCCCGTTTGTGGGTTGTCACTTGTCAGCATAAACGACGCCTGCGCCGCGACCAACCGCGCGCCGCCCCCCTTCATGGCGGAGGCCGTTGACGTCAATCGGATACCTCGCATACATAATAAAATTTTATCGACACGCATTAGTAATTATTCATTTTTAGTCGCAAAATGTAACGTAGTAAGCTAGTATCGCCACTGTAGTAGGTTACCTAGCAATGATCAACAACAAAGAATATCTTCTTTAAAATCATGATCCAAATAACTTTAACTTGCTTCTAGGGAGTAGTAAAACTGATAAAGCTGTATATAAATAATATATTAATAAAATATTTACATAAAATAAATAATAAATATTCCACAACTTACACACAATGCCATTTAGTCCAAGCTAAGCCGAGCTTGTGAGGGTAAATACTAAACAACTGATAAACATACTTTAATATTTCTAAATACATACATATTATAAATAAATTACACTCAGATACAGAACTAATGATCGTGCTCATCACACAAACATTTGTCCTGTGTGGGAAGCGAACGACCTCAGGCATAGCAGTCAGTTCTACTAACTACTAGACCTACATGCCATTTGTGGCACGTACTGGGACGCCCCTCAGCTAGATGGACCAACGACTTGAAGAAGGTGACTGGATCAGGCTGGATGCGGAAGACAGCCTGGTCGAGACCTAAGTCCAGCTGTGGACTACGATAGGTTGAGTTGATAGAAATAAAGAAAAGCATTTATTTGACACGCACAGGACTTAAAACCACAACCTGGCACCTACGTACTCCTATATCCGTTTCTTTAACTATGTTCAGTGTCGTTTAAACACCGTTTACAGATACCTAACATTTATTATAAGCCGTAAACCAAAACGAAAACAAGACACGATTCTATCAAAAAACTTTTGACGAGACACATTAAAGCTAGTTCCAAAAATAGAAAACCTGATACAACCGCCACGAATGTGTGTGAATTTCGAAAGCTTAAAATATAATTTTACATTTATTAATATTTATTTTTTGGCGATACCATTTAAAATCTACGCCTATGCTACGATAAGAGATCTCCATTTTAAACACATTTGCTGATATGGCAAAATTTATTCAAAAACAATAATTGTGAATCGAGATTGCTAGATATGAAGCTGATATGAAAATGTTAATTTAAAAATTAGCAAATTTTTCAATGTCCTTATTAATAACATTGGGATTCAAATTATTATAGATTATATTTGTGAAGTTATGTTGCTATTGGAGTTGTTGTGTTTTTTAACTGATAGTAATTCACGTATTTCGATACATTTACATTCAGGCTAAGATTTTAAAAACAAGGAAAGTTAGTTCTATATGAGTGATTTTGAGTTTGAACGGAATGATGATATTATTATGCAACGTAAAACTGATTTTGAGCTCCTTTTATCTACAGTATTTTGTCATCGCCCACTTGTTTCTTTGATTTGACCTAGCAGCCATAATGATTACATTAACTTTGAAAATCTCAACTTGGTTAAAAGACAATCTACTAAAATGCAATATGTATATGCGATTTGATCACCTACGGCTTCCGTGAACGATTTGTTTTAAAATGAAGTTGGGCTTGTAAATACGATTGGTTACACAGCTGACGTGGTTGGGGAGCAAAATAAACTTACTGATGCTGCGAATGATGTGGTCAACCAATTTATACGCAACGACCTACAAGTGGAAGTCGTTCGAGAAGAAAAAGAAAGATAGCTAAGTATAACCAAGTTCTAATAGCACTATCAAAATATGTAGAAATAAATAATATTAACAACACAATTAACCTAGGAATTATGAAATAGTACGTAACTACGACGTAACTTGTGTGCAATCGCTTTCCATTTAGTGGCGATTGCGTGCTACATTGTTTTCGATTAAATAAAAGCAATTCTCTTTTTAAATGTGTATGTTTATCATAAAAGTAATATAGATTTGAGATTTAGCCTCATTTTTACTAACACTAGGCACCTAAATGAATACTTAAATAAAAAACTGTATTTTCAACTCTCGGCGCTGAGTCGAACGTTGAAAACCAAACACCACAATAATATAACATTTACGTATTTATTTATTTAAACTTTAAGTAACAAATAAACAAAGGCGGACTGAATGCCTGAGGCTCTTCAACCAGTAAACCAAAGAGTGATGAAGAAATGGCAGGCAAAAAATACGAAGGTGTTTGATCACAAATAATAATAAAAAAAGAAAAAAATTCTCGTGACAGTATTTTTTACAAAACTCTTCCGAAACTGCTTGCCGATCCGTATGAAATGTTGTGTATATTCAGTAGGTCCAAGAATAGGACGAAGACTACATTTTATGGAAGAAAAAACCAAAGGTGGAACGATGTTTTGCGGGCCAGCTAGTATTTAAATTAAAATACCATTTATTAGTGAAAACGGGTAATGCTCTATAATCTTTTTGGCTACACATATATTTAAAATACTTGATTATAAAACTAGAATATTTTTACACATGGTATGTTAAAAGTTTTTTATACACTAACTTCTGAAACCTGTACGAAATTAGTATCGTTATTTATTTTGTATGGCAACAGACACTTAATAAATGAGTATTAAGAAAGGGCAAGCTGAAAAGTTTATTTTTGAAGTCGCAGCTTTTTTTGTAAAGAAACTTAGAAGGTAATCGATTTGATGCATTCTTTTGTATTTCCTAACGGAATAGAAGCAGATGAATGGAACAACTGCTATTATTGCTTTACCAAAATGTCTACACGCGAAGTTTAATCAAATATATTTTTGACTTCGGAAGTATTAAATAAAACAATCAGATTGACGTAGTCGTCGTTGATTAAAGAGTTCAATTTTATAGTTTTATTTACGAACAGTAGCAACGTTAAAATGAAGCCAAAGTATTCTTTTAATAGAATTTATAAGTACCTACCAATTTTCAATCATATCATAAAGCATAAAGCTTAAATGATAAATCAAGCCTTACAGAGATTTGATTAGTCTACGATGTCGTTAAGATTATAAATAGATGAGAGCCAACGTCATTATATACTGGTCATATTATTTCTGTTTTGCAACTGACACTATTTATGATGACCTTATTATAATTTTGGATCAATAACGTCACATCGGGGTCAACTACGTCATCAAGCATTTGATTGAAGTAAGTACTTAAAACTATTTCTATGAATTCCGGAATAAAGTAATTTTATATAAATAAATGCTACGGTAAGTGAATTGAACAGTTATTAATAATTATAAATTATCTGTCATTATTAACCTTCTAAAGTTCGAGTCGGGGTCCCCAAAATCCAGAGCTCGCTTTTAAATGCTAAGTTATCCTAATAACTACAGGTAGTAATTTTGCCTTTTTTAAACACATACGATCTTTTGCGACAACATACGTCGCAATGGTAAACTGGCGCAATAATGAATTTTCTCAGAGGTCAGCATGTCAAGCTACCTAGATGTGTCAATTTTCTCTGATACTTTTCCAACTTTATTGCAAGCTGTATAAGGTTCATGTTATACATACTTATTGGGAAAATTTTACAGCTTGCTACCCAGATTGATCTGCTGGCGTCTCTATCCATAAAGGCCAGTATGAAGACTTTTAACATTGTAGTAGTTTGACAATCATTTCTTCATTCCCGATTAGAAAAACTGGTTTTGCAAACAGGCTTAAGAGTAGGTAATTGGTTTATTTTTGTACCTGAGGTATTATTTAATTTGAGTTTTTTATTTAATTTTAAGGAGAGCCAATACACCAGTCAACCTTAGGTAACCACGGAAAAATATAGAAGTAATTAAATGAAGACCTTGACTTCAAGTGAGAATTTATTACAAAACTAAACAGTTTTATCTGCTATTTTTATTTACACTCTACTCGAGTTAGACACGAGTAAGGACGACATCGTGCGTCACCGCGGTATTGTCTAATGAATGAAAATAATTTCAATTAATTTATTTTATGTTAACTAGCTATTCAGCACCTAACTTCAATTATTCAAGCATGTCATAGTTAAACATTATATACTATTGTTTTCGAGTTTACCGAATTCTCATTCATAGCTTGTTTACGAGTGAGTCATAAGAAAAGGCAGACTAAAACAGCCCATTTCTAAAAATCTGCAGCATAATGATCTCTAAACCTTCGTATCGGAAGTCAGCTTACTTGCCTTTCCTTTTTTTATTTTTAAGTACCTACCAGTTTTCCGAAACTCGAATTATTTTTCATGTAATACCTAAGTATCTACTTATTGGTTTTTACAACGTCGGTTATTTTTTTGGTAGGTAAATACTTTTTTTATTTATAAATTCCGTTGTAAGGCCCTTAATTAATGTATCACTACGACCGCTACTATACAATATATGAACATTGGTATATCATCAAAATTATATGAGGTGAATTAAAAATATATTAGGGAAATAATAATGGTAATAAACCATTTATTTCAGGTAACAAAGACCCATAGATAAATACCTTAACCTAAAAATACATACTAATAACACTTTTGTTAGTAAAATCTTATAAATCTATGTAAGCATCACTAAAAACACCACTCAAATGAACCACCATCACAACTCACCATTCACTCAAATGAATATAACTTAAAATTTACTTAGACAAAGTTTATAAAATCTTTATTTGACCACTTGGCGGACTTCTTTTGCCAAATTAGAAAAATAATCCTTTAAACGTTATCATGGCCAAATCGGTTAAGAAAAAAAAACAATTCGCAGAGTGCATAACTTCCGATTTTTAAACTCGATTAAAAACACCTTACGTGTTGAATATTATGTTTACTTTTTTGGTATTGACAGCTGCATTATATAATTATATTTACGTAAAACGACGCTTTTACGTGCGTCTTATAAAGTAAACATTAAACATATTTAATCTGACTTGATCGTTTTTATAATATACCTTATGTAGTTATTTTGATTTAGAAATTAATTGGTACAAAAGTTGGGTTTAATGAAGCGTGTCACGGCCGCGAGACGGCGCGGACGCATTACGCGGCGCGCGCGCAGATAAAGGGTCGCGGCCTGTCTAGGAACGCGTCTGTCGCCGTAATCAGCCGGAATGTTCATGTAAATGACACAACTTCCCAAACAATCTTTCACATTTTAAACAGTAATTGGAATGTTTTGTGTCATTTTTAGACCTAATTAGGTGGATGGGGACATATTCTGTTAGAAAAACATGTTTACTTAAAGTTCACATCATGTAAATGCGTCTTCTAAGAAAAAGTGCGCCAATGCGAAATGTGCTATTGCCTTATTAGGATACATAATACAAAACCAGGTACATAGCAACAATATTTCACATGGAAATATAAGTACCTTTTTATATAGTTCATAATATAACACCATAATCTTTGCCAACAAAAAAACTTTTTTGCAAAAAAATTAAACCGACTTCAAAAAAAACACTAAACGGTGTAAAATAACTCTAAATTAGGAAGTCTGTGGCTTTGGTGGTTTTGTCTTATTCATGATGGGCCACCGACTTCCGAATTTAGAGTTATTTTACACCGTTTAGTGTTTTTTTTGAAGTCGGTTTAATTTTTTTGCAAAAAAGTTTTTTATTTTTCCATTTTTAGTGGTTCCCATACAAATATTTGCTATATATCCTATTGTTAATTGTAACAGTACATGTCATGATAATAGTAGGGTTATCCACTTATCCCTAATAAATGAAAATTAACATACCTAACTGTCGAAATCTAGGTATATTGTACACATCTGCGTACCCCTCAGAGCATACCAGGCGTGATGATACGTCATGATGTTGTATAAACAATAAACATCCAAGCGATTCCAGCAATCACGACAGATTTGCCGTCTATTTTTGAAGAGTTCCGTTGCATATCTCCGAAGATCAGCACCAGATCTTCACCAAATTAAAATGGGACCACCTCGGGAGTATACTCTTTCGAATAAAAAAAGAATTTCGAGAATCGGTCCACAAATGGGGGAGAAATCAGGTAACATACATAAAAAAAAAAAAAAAAAAAAAAAAAAAAAAAAAAAAAAAAAAATACATACACACGAACATAGAACCTCCTCCTTTTTTGAAAGTCGGTTAAAAATGACAATGATCGCGTGTCTGTGAGATATCCTCAATCATAGCTTTTTATTACCGCCTTGTTTAAAAATAGCATAATAGCTTTGAACTGTTGATATCTATTATTATCTCTGCTATTATTTTGCATGCCTGGTAGATGACCATGTCAGTCTCACGTGCGTTGTGCCGTCACGCCGGCGGTGACGATGTCAAAATGTCAGTCGTTTAGGTAATTATCTTAGCAACGCTACCTTAATCGAGCGAAGTACTCGTACTCACTCAGTTAAGTATCTAGCAACGATTTCACTTTTCGGAAATGTAATGCCAAAAGAGAAACTTAGTTTTGCAACGTCTTGCGGCAATTTAATGATCTCTTATCGTGACTGTTAGATTAATCTATGATCGCATTTCTCAATCCGTTATCTATGTTGTCCTACAATACCAGGAACAATAGCGAGCAGCAGCTGTGTCTAACTCAGTTTATGCTAAGTTGATGGTGGTATAAAGATAGACTGGCCTGTTTGTCTAGTACCTAATTAGTGGCCCTGACTGCTATGCCGGAGGTCGTGGGTTCAATTCCCACCCAGGACAAATGTTTGTGTGATGAGCACGATCATTTGTTCTGTGTCTGGGTGTAATTTATCTATAATATGTAGGTATGTATTTAGAAATATATAAGTATGTTTTTCAGTAGTCTAGTACCCATAACACAAACTCTGCTTAGCTTGGGACTAGACGGCGTTGTGTGAAATGTTGTGGAATATTATTATCATTATTATAAAGTTCCTAGTCCTAACCAGAAATAGGAAATGAAAAGTGTGACTTAGGTATTAACTTTAAGATTATTTCTGTATCTATAAATGCTAGATTTCGATAGGTTTGATTTTTGCAAATAGGAATACGTATACCCACCAGTTATCCGCTTTAATTTTTCTCACAACTATAATGTTACTTGAAATAACTTATGTGAAACCATACAACATAAATAACCGTATCTTGTGTCTATCATCGCCGTTAAATATATACCTTAAGGGTGTTTTAAACTATGATTACTGGGGTTTAACGACCAGTCATGCCACGGCAATGACACCCGGCACCCAGCATGAATGGCCACGTGACCAGCTCCTGATATGTCATGTAAGCTATGATAACATGTTATTTTTCTGCAGATTGTATGCACTTAACATTTTGCCCTGCGATGCAGTTTTGTAGAGACTTTCTACTTGGTAACATATAATGTGTCTACTGAAATTTATTCTTCTTATTTCGTCAGCATTTAAATTATTAAGTAACTCTTAAAATTAGGTAGTAGGTATCAGGTTTTACGATATTTGATGCGATATAATGTATTCTTAATTCAAAAGGAAATTGATCTTTTGTACTAAATATTCATAATCATGAAATCCGGCGGAAACACTAATTTGTACGCCGACATCCGGCTGCGTCAGCCAATCGACATCTAATGGGCGAATCATTGTAACGCAGCGGTCTTGAACTTTTTGTTACACTGATGGCCAAAAAAGGGATGACATGTTTTCGAAATTGATGTTGTTTTAATTTCACTAAAACTTAGCTTAACACGAAAAGCAGCAAATGAATTGTGGCAATCACAAAAGGAGGGTTTGAATGATAAGACGGATTGGTATTACAATATGAGTGCAGCCGTGGGAATCGTGAACGACCCCGCTCTTCAAAAAATGCTCGGTGCAGGAGCTTAGCTAAGTCTTGAAAACTTAAGGAATACGCAGTCTTGGTGCCGCTTGTGTTTTTTTTTATACTAGCTGCTGCCCGCGACGTCGTCTGCGTGAAGGTTCTACAGCACCAAATATACCTACCTAAGATTCCAGTGTCGCTATAGCATTATAAGTTAACAACTTTTAAAATAGCATTAAAATATAAGTTACATGATGAGAGTTTTTTTGTATTTTTTTTTTATTTTGCAATTTTTAGTTTCTTTGTATGTAAAGAAAGTCTTTCAAAACTTGAAAGAATCATTGAAATCGGTTAACAATTGCAAAAGAAGTTCTCTCTAAACCTTTTAAAATAGACAGGCGTAATGTTATGGGAAATACATAAACCATGCACAGACATGTGACTGTAGCTATTGCGAGTAATTTGTTGTTATGCGTTGAAGAGTTCCATCGCCTGTCTTCTTCATCAGTTTTTCTTCACGAAATGATACGTGCTAAATGTAAATGCTTGATTTGTCACCAAAAAAAATGTAAAAATTGGTACATATTGTTTTCCTATATTATTTGAGGAGTTCCCTCAATTCCTCGAAGATCCCTTATCAGATCTGAGGTTCAATACTAATGGGACCAACCTGGTAGTATACCCTATCAAATAAAAAAATGATTTTTGAAAATCGGTCCATAAATGGCGGAGTAATCGCGTAACAAACACACAAAAAAAAAACACCGTCGAATTGAGAACCTCCTCTTTTTTTTTAAGTCGGTTAAAAATACGTTCAAAGGTATATACCTTATAACACTTCCCTATAAACTACGTTGATAATTATAGGTACTGCCAGGAGCCAAAATGTAAAGCTAGTCAGGACTGGTGGCGCGGGAGCAAGCGACGTACAGGTGCCCGTGTGAGAAGCAACTCGTCCTGAGATCTACACCCGCTGCTCTGAGTATCGGCTCCTGCGATTTATTGATTGTCATCACTAAGCAAACACTCACGGGGAACTGTACGCGCTCGAACTGGATCGGGAAGCTATGAAGTATAAGGGGAATGCGTTGTATAAATACTGCCTTGCCGACGCCACAACCCGTAATAATTTCCACCTCAATGGTGTCTGTGGAGAGAGATGACTTTAAGGCACCACCCGTTACACAACTTTGGAGGAGATTTGTTCCTAAAAAGCATAATCGGGACGCCGACCTTCATTCAGCTTGATGGTATGCGCTGGAAGTCAACTTGCTGACAGGAAGTTCAAAAATTCCACGGGATAATGTGTGGCGTCATCTTGCTCGACGACAGTGCTTATCAACGTATAGAGCACTTCATTCCCCTCAATGTCCGAGAGAATGCATTCGTTAATTGCTGCAGCATGATCATTTTTGGGCGCCAAAATGGCCCTCTCACACGAATTCTGCTGGTGCGCTATACGACTGATGTTCACGTACACACAGCGAATGAGTTCTTCGAAGCTGGATGCCACTCTACCGAGAGACTCTGAAAACACCGCCTGTCCACTTCTCTCTTCTGGTAAAGTGCCTTTGCCAAGACTTAGAAGGACATCGGAGAATTCTTGAGCGCGTGCAATGCCGCCGAGCCGAGCTCTTATATTAATGGTCAAGCGCAGCGTACGAACTTGTGACCACAACGAAGATCGTTTCACCGAAGCATTCATCTCGTCAGCCCTCGATCCCTGCGTCAACTCGGGAAGCGTTTGCTTGAAATCGCCACTGAGCAGAACTGTGACACTACCCATCAAATGTTCGTTCCTGCAGATGCCCTGCAGGGTTCTGTCCACGGCCTCAACTGCCTTCCTTTTGAAAATCGTACACTGATACGATCCCATATGATACGATCCGAACTCTGCTCAAGATTTTGAGGGTTTTGTTGGAACTTCAATTTGTCAAAACGAATTATACGATACAACTTTTATGAAAAAAATGCACAATGCCATCTACGAATTTTAAGAATAACTAACTACTAACCTCATCAACACGATCAAAATTTAAATTAATTTTCAAAAAGTGTTTATGTGTTACTTGATTTGATTTTTATACATTCTCATAGATGGCGCTGATTCCAAATTGTCTTTATGCTACTAACATTCATTAATCTTTGTTTCTCTGCCAAAGTTACATAAATGGCGTAATGTTTATAGTGTAAAGCTAGATAATAGCATAGCTTACTTAAAACCAACATTTAAATATGCGTCCTTTGATTACACGCGTCCACAGAATGAGTTAGAAGAATAAAGATTCACTGCTCCTCCCCCGTAGGTGATAGCAAACAGACAAACAGACAAAAATTCCAAAAAGTCACTTTTTGTCACCAGTTACGTTTTTCTAACAAAACCCACTTATTTTTTCTTGAAAATTCTCAATGTACAGTTTTTCTTTCGTTACTGTTTTATTATATGTAGATGAAAAAAATGCACAATGCCATCTATGAATTTAAAGAATAACTAACTACTAACCTCACCAACACGATCAAAATTTAAATTAATTTTCAAAAAGTGTTCATGTGTTACTTGATTTGATTTTTATACATTCTCATAGATGGCGCTGATTCCAAATTGTCTTTATACTACTAATATTCATTAAACTACGTTTCTCTGCCAAAGTTACTTAAATGGCGAAGTTTTTATAGTGTAAAGCTAGATAATAGCATAGCTTACACAAAACCAACATTTAAATATGCGTCTTTTGATTACACGCTTCCACAGAATGAGTAAGAAGAATAAAGAATCACTGCTCCTCCCCCGTAGGTGATAGCGTGATAATATATAGCCTATGTGTTGCCCTGACCTCTTAGTAATATTCATGCAAAATTTGAAGTAAATCCATGCAGTACTTTTTGAGTTCACCCCGGACATACATACAGACAAACAGACAAACAGACAAAAATTCTAAAAAGTCACTTTTTGTCACCAGTTACGTTTTTCTAACAAAACCCACTTATTTTTTCTTGAAAATTCTCAATGTACAGTTTTTCTGTCGTTACTGTTTTATTATATGTATAGATTAATATGGTGGATTAAAAAGAAACTGGTGTACAAGGCCCTTGTGTCGTACTAGCCGAGATAGCGCAGTGGAAAGAGCCCCGCTCTGAGATAACCCTCCGTCTACTTCGATGCACGCGCACGCCTCAGGCGCCTGAATACTATATATTTTTTACTACTTTACATCATACAGGAAAACATAATGTAAACATACGACTTCAACTCGAACAAATGATAACGATTTGTTATAATTAGCAGCAGTATGTCGTCAAGAGGTGGGGTATTGTGCTTACCTACTTTCCGATACTGTTCCACGTATTCAGGCATTTTCATCAAATCGTCACAAGTTGTTTAATTTATTCTTGGTCACTGGGTTATTTCCCTTAGGTTTCCTTTGGTGAAATTAGTCATTAATGCTAAAAAGAGCTGTTTGTGTGCAAAGTGCAAATGCGTTATCATCTGCGAAAGTTTTTTGTAGCGATCGTTAGTCTCACTCGAAATGTTTTCAATGTTCATTATTTGTTTGGCAACATTACATTAAAATTATTTGTACCTTTTATCTTTAAAAAGGTTATCGGTAATAATTAAGGGAGACCGATTTTTGACACAAAAGTGCCAATTAATTAGTGACACAATTTTATTTAAAAATACATATTAGCATTTATAAACAGCGGTGTGGTAATCACGGTATATTAACATGCTATTTTCACTTAGTAACTAAATCAGTTGACACAAATACTACAAATGAATGTTGGATGACTTGGTATTACCTGCTTGCCTAAAGGCTAATTTCTATCACAAATATGTTGTTAGAGCCCATGTTATTTAAGGTGCAGGTCCATTTTGTATATAAGGCTCTAACAGGTGGCAAACATATGTTGCATTGTTGCTTATAAGTTCATTGTGATTTTGTCACGACTTAAACAAATTGTCACAGAGGGTTTGACGTATTCGTAGCAAAAATAGATTTTAAAATTGTGATAATTGGTTCGATATTTTTAGCAATAACATATTGTCACTTATGGAAAATTTTAGAAGTGCTAACAAGGGACCATGAGTTTCATTTAATACCCTTAACTGTTTAACATTGTTGACCGCCAGATGTGAATGATCTAAATGGGTGTAGGTAGGCTGATATTCAGAGCACAAAATATTTATCCAGCCATTTAACCGTCCGCTGACTTTAATTTCATATCGGTAATTTCATTCATCATTCAAGTGTATGACGAATGTTGTGAGAGCTTTGAGTATGAGTGAGAAGGGGAAACAAAAGTAGAGGAATACCAAAGAAACTATGAATATGATTATTGAGAAAACCGCCAATAGGTAAGTATGGAAGAAGAAGACTGGATGTGCTGACCCCAAATAAATTGGGGTAAGGGCAGGAGAATGAACTAGTTTTAAAACTAAATTACTTATTGTAGGCAAAACTGATGACTAGGTACTTGATTTTGTAAAATCGCGTGAATAGAGAGCAAGACTGGGTAGTTTTTGCAACTAGCAGAAGCGAAGCTGAGAAGGATCTGTTGTGTGGGTAATATAAAAATTCTATATAGGTACACGCAACTGATGACGTTGCGCGATTAAATTGACAGCGGCTATCAAAGTTCTTATTTGTTGACATACCTACATAATATTGAATGATATATTTATTTGCAAGGATATAGGTACAGTCAGCCTCATCATCATCTGCCTAGCCTTTTCCCAACTATGTTGGGGTCGGCTTCCAGTTTAACCGGATGCAGCTGAATACCAGTGTTTTACATGGAGCGACTGCCTACACAGAGGTACAGGAGGGTGAGGTACAGTCAGCCTCATAAGTCGATATACATATCCATATTTCCTAAACTAATGAACACCTGAACACCTTAGCTTACACAAATTGCTAAACAAGACTAGTGAATTTTGAACCTTTAAGACGTTAATTAAATCCTGGCACTAGTCTTGTTTAGCAATTTGTGTAAGCTAAGGTGTTCATGAGTTTAGGAAATATGGATATGTATATCGACTTATGAGGCTGACTGTAGGTACATAAGTTCTTAAGAGGTATGGGTTTCACTATATTCGGCATTTCGGCCGTACAATTAATATTCAAATTTTGCATACTAATGCAGCACACATTTTGTGATCATTTACAACAATAACCTAAAAATACTATTGTAGCTGTGTCAACATAACATAAACATCACGCATTTATTCCTGACGGGTTAGGTAAAGATGTAGGTACATGTAGTACTTTGTTTCCCACATTCCGCCGATTTTGTCCAATTTCGGGTACAAGTCTATTTCGAACAATAGGACATGGATCCAGATTCCGGACTGCTTCTGAGAAATTCCAGATACTCAATAATGCTTTGCCCGACCCGGGGATCAAATCCAGGAACTCGTACATAACAGCACCACTTGTGACCCATAGACCAACGAGGCTGTCTAAAATCAGCTAAGCGTAAATTAACAAATCTGTAAGGGATTCCCCTTGATCGGAGTTGTTACACTTTACAATTATATTTATCAAAATGTAATGACGTAATCTAATGGTATCTCCGACCACAACTACGTCATTATTTATATTAAAAACCAAAAACAGTTTAAACTGAAAAAAAACTGCTGTAAAAATTAACATAAACACGGGTATTTTACGTAAAACTTGTGACGTTGTTACTTTGAACTTTGAGCTTTATAAACTTGAGTTTGTTAGAACTTCAGTAATCGTAATAGAAGAGATAAAGGAATCGGTTCTGTCTATTTGATACGGTTCACGATAATGCGACCATGTTTGTATGTCTGTATGAGACCGAGGGCGGTGCCATGACATGTTCTTGATATCACTTCAAACCGGCTCAAACTGCATACACACTGATAAATAATCTGTTGCATGCGTTATTGTCACAAGTAACTATTATTTTGACACATTTGTGTTTTTAATTTTATAATTATACTAGTTGTACCCTGCCACGCTTCGCTGTGGCACATTGTGATTGAATGGTTGAAAAAAAAAAAGAGAAAATGACGTGTGGCACTCGGAGACTGCCGCGGTAAAGCTATTGCATAGCATTTTTTATAAAAGCCTCTTCCCCTCCCCTCCCCCCTCTCCCTCCCTCTCCCCCACATCTCCCACGCCCCTCCACTCACCCCTCCATCCCCCTCTCCTCACCCCACCCTCACTTTCTCCTCCCTCCCCCACCCGGCTCCTTCCTCTTTCCCTCCCCCTTTCCCTTCCCCTCTTACCTCACCCTGCGCCTCTCCCTCCCCTCCCACCCCTGCCCCTCCCTCCCCTCTCACAATCTCCCCCCTCCCCCTCACACAATCTCCCCCCCGCCCCCTCTCACGATCCCCACTCCGACTCCCCGTCCCCCTCTCCCCTTCCCACTCTCCTCCCTCTTCCCTGTCCTCGTGATATTTCAAAAAGTCATTAAAAGTTCTGCTATGACTATTAAAAAGCAGGGGTTGGTGATAAAAAAGTGCAAATTTAGATTTGTATGTATTTTTTGATGCCACATAATAAAAAAATAATAAAAACAAAAAATATCAAAAAATTAAAAAATAAAAATTTGGGGTGAACACCCCTTATCACTGAAGGGTTAGAAAAATAGATAGTAGCCGATTCTCAGGCTTACTGAATATGCATAAAAAATTTCATGAGAATCGGTCAAGCCGTTTCGGAGGAGTATGGGAACGAACATTGTGACACGAGAATTTTATATAAGACTACATTTATAATAAAGTTGCCTTTTCCTAAAAGTTGCCTTTACGGTTTGCTTTTGAATAATTTGCATAACTATTTATTTCATTTTACTCTCACGTAACAGGTTGGTAAGAAGATTTAAAAAATAATTTCAGATGTAAACTTACTACTTATATTTGTGGAATTATTTTTCATTTGATTCAATTCGAACCATTTGCCAAAAAAAAGTAATAGTAAGCTTTTTTTTTTAAATAATAAAATCTATAACACACTTTTTATTTTTGTAATGATCCTTGCCCTGGCAAATCATACAGACTAGTACACGCCTACAACATGCAATCGGTTATAAGGCATAAAAATAAAGTTAACATTATTTTTTTAGGGTTATGAAATAAATAATGTAAATAATAATAAATATTCCACAACTTTCACACAACGCCATCTAGCCCCATGCTAAGCTAGGAGCTTATGTTAGGGGTACTAAACAGCTGATAAACATACTTATACATATATTTCTAAATACATAAATATTATAAATAAATTACACCCAGACACAGAACAAATTTTAATGATCGTGCTCATCACACAAACGTTTGTCTTGGGTGGGAATCGAACCCACGACCTCTGACATAGCAGTCAGGGTCGCTAACTACTAGACAAACAGGCCAGTCAAAAAAAAACTATAAATAAAATAGTCTTTATTTCCCTAACTATGAACCTACATATAGGTACATACCAACAGCTAGAAATAGTGAATAACGGTGGGTTCTTTAAATAATACTAAACATGTATTTTAATCATAGGTGTAGTAATATAATCGCTACTGTTACTGATGCTACCATTACTGGCACGATGTGTGTAATTATGCATCTACTAAGTACTAACCTTCGTGCTTAAATAAGTTATTATCATACAAGCTACCATTTAATGATAAAGCAGTTCTTTTGACGTATTATTTTAGTAATTTCGTTATTTTTGAATAATTTCAAGGTTAGCAGATGTACTCGAAGTCTCGAAGACATTTCTAAACTGGGAAGTTGTGTAGCTATCCTTATGCATTTAAATTTGTATAGTTCGAATATTTAACGTATGAATTAGATAATAAGTAGCAATTCAGCCGATTCCTCGTAACGAGCATGACTTAATTATGAGCTATTTCTATTTTTAACCGACTTTCAAAAAAGGAGGAGGTTCTATGTTCGTGTGTATGTATTTTTTTTTTTTTTTTTTTTTTTTTTTTTTTTTTTTATGTATGTTACCTGATTTCTCCGCCATTTGTGGACCGATTCTCGAAATTTTTTTTTTGTTTGAAAGAGTAGACTCCTGAGGTGGTCCCATTTTAATTTGGTGAAGATCTGGTGCTGATCTTCGGAGATATACAACGGAACTCTTCAAAAATAGACGGCAAATCTGTCGTGATTGCTGGAATCGCTTGGATGTTTATTGTTTATACAACATCATGACGTATCATCACGCCTGTATGCTCTGAGGGGTACGCAGGTGGGTACAATGTACCTAGATTTCGTCAGTTAGGTATGTTAATTTTAATTTAGTAGGGATTAGTGGAAAACCCTATTATCATGACATGTATTGCTAACAATTAAGAATATAAAATAAATTCATGGCAAATATTTATAAGGCAACAACTAAAAATAGAAAAATAAAAAACTTTTTTGCAAAAAATAAAACCGACTTCAAAAAAAACACTAAACGGTGTAAAATAACTCTAAATTCGGAAGTCGGTGGCCCATTATGAGTAAGACAAACCCACCAAAGCCACAGAATTCCGAATTTAGAGTTATTTTACACCGTTTAGTGTTTTTTTTGAAGTCGGTTTTATTTTTTGCAAAAAAGTTTTTTGTCGTCTCTAATTAAACAAAAAAATGGAACGAACAACAATAACAACTGTTAGTTTTATACATACTTAACCTTTTTGACAAATCTAGTTAGTTGACATTTTAAACGCAGTAACATAAACGCTTAAACTAATTTGACATCTTTAACTTAGTTGTCAATTGTTACCAGTACCTGTCACCAGTTACAATCTTCGTTCTTTTCTAAAGCTATGTATTATAACAGTAGCAGACGTCACGCGGTTTCACCCGCGTAGTTCCCGTTCCCGTGGGAATATAGGGATAAAAAGTAGCCTATGTCACCCGGGGATAGTTTAGCTTTCAAACGGTGAAAGAATTTTTCAAATCGGTCCTGTAGTTTCGAAGCCTATTCAATGCAAGCAAACAAACAATCAAACTTTTCCTTTTTATAATATTAGTATAAATTAATAATAGTGGACATGGCTGCTTTCGTAGCAACACAGTGATCTAACCAACTTCTCGAGCCGTTTGCTTCGTTTACAAAAGTATAAGTGTCAGAGTTTATTTCTAACAGCTCTTCATTCTAATCAGCACATTATAACAAGAAAGAGAGATATTAGTAAGTGATGCCAAATCTATCATTTTATATCAGTTTCCGAACAAGAGTATCGGCGCCAATAGCGTTGTTTATAAAATCTATATCAGAAGAGTGACAAAATTCGTAGAAAAAGAGGTGAAGTGATTACAATACAGCTTCTTATTATTGGAATAGTGATAGTAAATAAATCGTTGACCTGAAGCATGTGCCGAATATGAAAATATGGCTATTATGTAAACATATCGAATGCCTGAGTGGTGGTCGTGACATCTTATCTCATGTATCGGGGTCAAGGCTTATACCTAAGTCTACTATTGACTTTGCAATAAATATAGGATATCCCACCTGACCTAGCAACCAGATAAAAACGATAGTAAATATATCACAATCTAGTAGCTTCAAACATTTGAAGTTCATTTAACCAAGGTTTTTATTCTTAGGTTATTATTATTACAAATATGAACAAAAAATAACTATAACTAAAGTTAAAAAATGTGGAATCCTACTTCCTACTAATATTCAAAACGCGAAAGTTTGTGAGGATGGATGGATGGATGGATGTTTGTTACTCTTTCACGTAAAAGCTTCTGAACGGATTTTAATAAAATTTGATATGGACTTAGCTGACACCCTGGATTAACACATAGGCTTCTTTTATCCCTGTATTCCCACGGGAACGGGGCCTACGAGGGTGAAACCGAGGGATGTCTGCTAGTACAATATAAAAAAAATTAAAACCAAGAACACCTAATCGTAAAATTATTTGCTCCTCCGCATCACTGTCATTGGGAAACGTGCCCATAAGACTGGCAGCATTATCATATTGGATGGCAATGTTAATAAAAATAAAACTAAGACAGTAGTTACAATATACACACATCAAAAGTGTCTAGGGATCAACATATATTTTTGCAATAACTTTTCTCCTGATTGATATTAATTAAAATTTTCTTTAAGGATTCATCAAATAAAGTGTTTTCGTTTGTCACAGTAACGATAAACCAAGTCACCTTTGCATTAATAAAGAAATTTGCCATTTTCCTAATAAAGGGATTTTTGACATTTGAACCACTAACATTAAAGTTCGAAAAAAAGACTGAAATAACAGTTTTCTTTAAAATTTTATTGGGTAACTTAAACAATTAATAATCCGTGTTTCTACCGCGAACACTAACAACACAAGAACATCGGTTTGGCATACTCAAAATGAGTTCATCCAAATCACGCTGTGGAATGGCCGCCCATGTTCGTTGCAACAACAAAAAAAGGTCTTCTTGCGACTGGATACCCTCCATATTCGGCAGAGCTCTTCTCTGTAGCATATCCCATGCATGCTCAATCGGGTTCAAGTCTGGCGACTTAGCAGGCCAGGGCAGGACATTGATGTTAGCTGCGGTGAGAGTCTGTCTTACAACTCGTGAGGCTTCATCACTCTTCAGGGAACTTAATTAGCGACCAAACAGTCAGAAACCGCTTGCATGAAGTGAACCTTCATTCCCGAAGACCGCTACGGGTACCACCTATAGCAATGCACAATCGTAGGATTCGATATCAATGGGCTCTTGAACACAGAAATTGGGCAGAAGAACAATGGCGTGTCGTGTGCTTTTCTGATGAGTCTCGTTTTGGTATGAGACCGGATACAAGACGTATACGACACTGGAGAACCCCTGGACGCCAACAGCGATTAAAATCCTGCCAGGAAGTCCATCCTTATAGTGGTGGAACCATCATGGTATGGGCGGGTATTTGGATCGGCGGAAGAACTGAGTTGATTTGGATCAGAGGCAACCTCAACGCTCAAATTTATGCTGAGACGATTGTATCAGACGTCATCGTTCCTCTACAAGTGCAAATCGGTCCCTTATTTCAGTTAATGCATGATAATGCACGACCGCACACCGCAAGAGTTGTAAGACAGACTCTCGCCGCAGCTAACATCAATGTCCTGCCCTGGCCTGCTAAGTCGCCAGACTTGAACCCGATTGAGCATGCATGGGATATGCTACAGAGAAGAGCTCTGCCGAATATGGAGGGTATCCAGTCGCAAGAAGACCTTTTTTTGTTCTTGCAACGAACATGGGCGGCCATTCCACAGCGTGATTTGGATGAACTCATTTTGAGTATGCCAAACCGATGTTCTTGTGTTGTTAGTG
This sequence comes from Euplexia lucipara, assembly GCA_921972225.1. Lineage (NCBI taxonomy): Eukaryota > Metazoa > Arthropoda > Insecta > Lepidoptera > Noctuidae > Euplexia > Euplexia lucipara. The sequence continues at coordinate 10,666,326 of OV179149.1, forward strand.
TTCGCGGTAGAAACACGGATTATTAATTGTTTAAGTTACCCAATAAAATTTCAAAGAAAACTGTTATTTCAGTCTTTTTTTCGAACTTTAATGTTAGTGGTTCAAATGTCAAAAATCCCTTTATTAGGAAAATGGCAAATTTCTTTATTAATGCAAAGGTGACTTGGTTTATCGTTACTGTGACAAACGAAAACACTTTATTTGATGAATCCTTAAAGAAAATTTTAATTAATATCAATCAGGAGAAAAGTTATTGCAAAAATATATGTTGATCCCTAGACACTTTTGATGTGTGTATTTACATGAGTGACATTAGAGATGATTTTTCGATTTTTATATGCAGATAAAAATGTCTTAATTCGTGAACTCACAGAATGAAAACAAATTGGCTAGCATTAAAGCCCGCGAGAGCGTGTGGCTCAAAATTGTAACATGGAATGACACAGTTCGATTGAAGATCAAACTACGCTTTGTGAGGTTGGTTCCTGACCATCAAATAAGTGTATCAACAAAAACTCGTCCGTTCGTCGGAAAGCACGTTAACCAATTGATCCCGGCCATCATTCATTCATTCATTCATCATTCATCATTCATTCATGATATTTGAGCAAGTAGTCGTAGAAGCCCTGAAGACTGTTTGTTAACCAGACTTCATCCAAAAGTCATCGCGTCACCCAGTACTGGATTGTGAAGGTCAGGGATTACCAGACCTGGACCCGGCGCAAAGTTGCATGTCTGTCGGTTTTTTACAGACTGTATTTCGGTGAGTGTGCTCTAGAGCTCCACGAGCTCATTCCACCATCTCCTTTCTACCATCGGAAATCCAGACGTACTGCAGGTTATCACCCATTCCTTGTAGATGTTCCACACATTCGCACGAAGCGCTTTGCCTGTTCCTTCATTATGCGCACTGCCAAGGAGTGGAATTCCCTGCCTGCATCAGTGTTCCCGAGTTCGTATGACCCCAATCTGCTTAAGTCGCGAGTTAATAGGCTTCTTATGGGTAAGCTCGTTCCATCGTCGACCTCATCTCTGACCCCAGGACAAGATTGAGATCAAGAGTAGACCCATTATATATAAAAAAAAAAACCTCACTCCATCTAAAATACTGATGTTCACCTGCATCCGGTTAGACTAAAAGCCGACCCCAAAAGATTTGGGAAAGGCTAGGCAGCTGATGATGATAAGGCCAAGCATACAAAAAATTACAAGGACAAACATACAAACAGTGATTTACTTGTATTCTACACGGTAGAAAAAAAACATCTCGAACATCGCACGCAAGATCACGCAACTTTAAAACGGGTCAAGTCACATTTGATTCCATAGAACAACAACCTTATAACTGCTGGACTAGGCACGTACGTAGTCACTGTGGACGCTTTGTATCATCCAATGCCATGTGCGCCGCATGTTAAGAGCTCTCAGCCCGCCTCGTGGTGGCCTCGTCATTATATTTTTTTAGGGCAGTAACATTTTGTCAAGAGTGTTAAGTACCTTAAGGACCTGTACACACTGATTGTAAAATTTTCTCGCTTAACCCGTTTAACTCTCAATGTAATTCAGTTAACCTGTAACCTTGTTTACGTTTTATTGTTGGTAGTTATTCAATTCATTGTATATGTTTATTCCGTCTTGGCGTTTGTCGAACGTATACGCAGCGAAAACGGAATCTCGATACAGTGCCTACACAGCGTAGCACCTACGCAGTGAGCTACACTGCTTAGGTGCTACGCCGCATATTAGGCGCCACGCGGCGTATTGACTACGACGTAGCAGTTACGCGTGGTATCGACACCGGGCCATTGCGGCTACGCGGCGTATCGCCTAAATAGCTTTCAGTTCCACGCAGTGACGCTAAATACTTAGCTTAGTGTATAGTAAGCAGCTCAGAATTCAGTAAGCATGTTTTTATTATTTCAGTTGTTTTACGATTGTATAATTTAATACTTCTTAATACATAATTTCGGCAGTAAATAAAAAGACACCGCCACGATGTTGCTACTTCCACAAATTACTGACAAATTGATTATTAAGGTATATCAAGAGAATGTTATTAGCCAAATCTTTATTGATTGACTAATCACAGCAAACAATTATTTTTATTAACTAAATTGCATAGTGTCTCGTTATGTATAATTTAGTCGGTTCACGTGCGCGCGCGCTTATCTTGAAGGTGGATCACGGCAAGCCATTGACGTCAGAGCCTACAGGGTCGGACCACAATATCATCGAACCACAAAATGAACTACAAATAAATCTTTCATTATTCGAGAAATAATTGCTACTCAGGTCCTAATTATAATTTACGGATCGTTTAGCTTGAAATTAGGCAGATGCGGAAAACAGGTTTTAAATTAATTTAAAACACCCTCAGGCCTTCGTAAAAAATGGGCCAAATACACACAAACAGGTTTGTAAGCAAGTTGTTATCTTGTCGTAATTACATAATCCTATTTGTAGGACTTTAACACGTCGTCAGCCAGAAACATCATCAAAATGAGAACACTCAACCCAATAATATTATACCAACATGCATCATGTCTTAGGTAAATCCCTGAGATTCTCGGGAGGAACTAATTAATGCAGGTTTGACAAAAGCACTAGCTAGGCCGTCCAGGCTTAGGTTTACTGGAGTCAAAGAAAATATAATTTGTGTCGGTGCTGTTTTCATTTTAAATGCACGGATACATAATATGTACCTATTGAAGATGAAAATCTTAGATAGGTATGACAATATGCGTAAGTATTACACTAAGTCTTTTGTGGAGAGATAGGTAACCGATTTCTTCAGTGTATTCAGGTATTACTTAGATCAAATCTTTCCTTACTTTGTAAATATACAAGGTGGTTGGTAATTGGTTGCCTTCCGTAAAATCCTACTATATCCTACTAATATTATAAACGTGAAAGTTTGTTTGGATGAATGGATGGATGTTAGTTACTCTTTCACGTAAAAACTACTGAATGGATTTTAATAAAATTTGGTATGGAGTTAGCTGACACCCTGGATTAGCACATAGATTACTTTTTATCTCTGTATTCCTACGGAAACGGGACCTACGCGGGTGAAACCGCGGGACGTCTGCTAGTAACATAATAAATGCGAAAGTTTGTGTGGCCGTGTTTGTTACTCTTTGACACAAAAACTACTGAATGGATTTTAAAGAAACTTTACAATAATATAGCTTATACATCAAAATAACACATAAGCTATAGGGAATCTCTTTATATAAATATTTTATTTTTATATTTTATTAAGATTTATATGACCATGGGCAAGAAAATAACTACTCTAAATACTAATGCTGCGCAAATGAAGTTGCGGACACCAGCTAGTAGTTTGTAATAAAACTAAGGACAATGGGCGCTTTGCAAACGGCAGTGACAGGACCCTACTGACGAAATTAGAGCATGCGATCCTGCTCAAACTAACTATGATGATGAAGTGTAGTGTCTTGATTAGCAAGTTAGGTTAATGCTTACGCCGGCAGCAACAAACACCGTGCTTCAGGTTAGGTCTCGGCGATAAGTGTAAGTCCGGGGATGAGTGGCTCTGAGTTTCCTCTAGATGAGTCTTTTGCAAAGAATGTCGCTGTGAGTTTTTCGATAGACATCCGAAAGAATTTCGGATTTGTCATGGATGTAACTAAATCGAAACTAGATAAATTCTGGGCCGACATCATTTATACCTACTCCATCCGAGTAGGTAGTTAACTAAAGGTAAACAATCTTGACAAGTCTTTTTACATAAACGCTTATTAATTAAATACAACTACTGTTTAAACAAATTGTTCAATTGATCATGTAATCGTCTTTGTTGTATCTAAATTTGTTTTCAGCTGCATTTTATTTTTAACCGACTTTCAAAAAAGGAGGAGGTTCTATGTTCGTGTGTATGTATTTTTTTTTTTTTTTTTTTTTTTTTTTTTTTATGTATGTTACCTGATTTCTCCGCCATTTGTGAACCGATTCTCAAAATTAATTTTTTGTTTGAAAGAGTAGACTCCTGAGGTGGTCCCATTTTAATTTGGTGAAGATCGGGTGCTGATCTTCGGAGATATACAACGGAACTCTTCAAAAATAGACGGCAAATCTATCGTGATTGCTGGAATCGCTTGGATGTTTATTGTTTATACAACATCATGACGTATCATCACGCCTGTATGCTCTGAGGGGTATGCAGATGTGTTCAATATACCTAGATTTCGACAGTTAGGTATGTTAAGTTTCATTTATTAGGAATAGGTGGATAACCCTATTATAATGACATGTATTGTTAACAATTAACAATATAAAATGAATTCATGGCAAATGCTTGTATGGGAACTACTAAAAATGGAAAAATAAAAAACTTTTTTACAAAAAATAAAACCGACTTCAAAAATAACACTAAACGGTGTAAAATAACTCTAAATTCGGAAGTCGGTGGCCCATCAAGAATAAGACAAAAGTACCAAAGCCACAGACTTCCTAATTTAGAGTTATTTTACACCGTTTAGTGTTATTTTTGAAGTCGGTTTTATTTTTTGTAAAAAAGTTTTTAAACTGTGTTATTAACTAAAAATACATGTCAAAATTGTTTATCTTTTGTTAACTACCTAATCGGATGAAGTATAGATTACCATCGACACGCTAAGAATCAAGGCAGGTGTAATTCACCCCATAGAGATAGACCCTACCGAATCGAGTCGACTAAGACTTGTCACATTAGGTGTAACTCGTTCCTAACGGGTTGTTGGCTGCTTTCTGCACGCCGGAGATAGCTCGGTCATGGAGTCGTTTAAACAAGAGCACTACTACCGCCTCAGCTTGCAAATGTCCGCGTCACTGAATGCCAAACTTAGTTAAATAATCCATAAATCCATATTTAATAAAACTTAGCAACTCCATCCAAAATTCAATTTCAACATGCAAGTATAATCGTGTTTAAAATTGTTTTAAATTAGCATATTAGTATAATCCATTTCCAGAAATGCACTCAATTACTAATCAACCTGTATAAAGCCTTTGCAAATGTAAATCTTTCGCTGTTTACGTCATTAATTCAAATGCAAAATGTATACGAGATTGTTCCATTCATAAATGCAACAAAATTGTACAGCTTTAATAAGGTGGAAGCAGCGATAACCTTTGTAACAGTAATTATATTCAAGTAGGTATTTTATTGTTAAGTATCATCTTCCTAGCCTTTTCCCATCAATGTTTGGGTTGGCTTCCGGTCTAACCAGATAATAATAATAAAATAATAATAATAAATATTCCACATCTCTCACACAACGCCATCTAGTCCCAAGCTAAGCAGAGCTTGTGTTATGGGTACTAACCAGCTGATAAACATACTTATATATTTCTAAATACATACATATTGTAGATAAATAACACCCAGACACAGAACAAATGATCGTGCATATCACACAAACATTTGTCCTGGGTGGGAATCGAACCCACGACCTCCGGTATATCAGTCAGGGTCACTAACTACTAGACCAACAGGCCAGTCAAAACTACTTGTAACATTCAGTTGCAGCTGAATGTTACAAGTATTTTGTAGAGAGGGAGCGACTACTAATCTGACCTCAATAACCCAGTGTCTGCTGGGCAACAGGATTCCCTTTTTTTTTTGGACCCCCGTCGGGTTGGCCCCGAGGGCCTCGCCAAGTCAGCGAGGGGAATGAGGTGTTAGACTCGCGTCGTCTAAGAGGGGCGCGCATGAACACGACGCGCCGCCACGTCGGGTCCATGTACGTGGAGGGCAGCGGTCGTCCCCGAGTCCGTCGCCCCTGAACCTATTTAGGGGGACTGGAAGAGGGCGTTATCCGCCCTCCGCCTGCGCCCGGTTCGTCTGCTGCGGGCCGGATGAGTGGAGGTAATCTCCCTTTCCGCAGCCCTTCTGCGAGACGACCGTTTCGCAGAAGGACACCACCGCGTCCCAGGACTCGACGCTGCCGACCATCCTCTCGACCACGGCCGGCAGCGACAAGTCACTGCCTACTCCAGAGACGACCTCCCAAGCGAACAGGATTCCCCTTGGTTAACCACCATACTTGCGGGGTTCTGATTACGTAACTACTGTCTTAGATCTCCAAATGACAGCCGCCATCAACAGCTTAATGTGCTTTCCGAGGCACGGAGGGATCTTGATATATAATGAATGGTTTCCCACCCACGGACCAACTTCAACTAACGTAGCTTAATCGATGAAATCGTCTTGTGCAACTATTATTGTATGTACCTATATCCACAAACCACAATGTGGTAGATAACTACAGTTTGCAAAGGCTTCGAGATGCTCAATGCCGATACCGCTAAATGTCGAAGTCGTGACTTAATCTACACACATTCATACCCGAATAATAGATTCATAGATACAGTTTCAATCTGTTCGCTTCATACATTATCTCTATAGTCTGATTCGACATATAATTATTTATTCTACGTCATGGCATGCTAACGAGCTAAGCCAATACTTGCAAACACTTATCATTGGTTATTTTTTATTTGTTCGGATACGTAAACCGACTTTTCTTTAACACGATGAAAAGGTTTGCTATCAAATTATTTTTCTGAGTACCTATTCTATTAGAATAAGACATAAGGCTGGTTTGTGGTCTTAACGGTATATTCGGATCTATTATATACCCGAAAACTGGGGGTTTAATTACTTCCCGGGTGGGGGCTCGTTAGGAATATAGTTTACTTTGCGGAAATTAAATTTAGAAGCATAAATCTTTGCTTATTATGCTTAGGACACAATTTGAGCAGAATACTTTATAGTTTGTTTAAATTTTAAATATTTGTAGTGGTTAAGATCACTTTGAACGTCTGTTATTGTCTTTATTATTAAGATTTACTGTCTTGTACCTAAACTACAATCTAATTGCGCCAGGAAAGTTTACGAGTCGTTCATCTAAAATGAATGTTTGTTTATATGTTATTTAATGCCCCTACATCAAATTTTAATATTGTTTGGGCATTTGGTAGCCCAGTTCTATAAGAAGATATCTAAAGGCATCACGTGATCGCCATTAGGAGTGGGAGAGACCATGCGGCACAGCTGGTTAGCTCGGTTTACCTACTAGGTAATTAATGATTTATTATATTATACGTCTTAATCATACGTTTTTTGGCTTTCCGAGATGTTTTTGCTAACAACCATTAATCAATCTTTGCGAAGTTTTATGATACTTTGGACCACATTGCCGCAGAGGATGTAACAGTTTACTCCTACTTTATACTATATTTTTCTTTCAAACGCTATGTGGTCAAGCAATTTAACCTTCGAAACATTTTAGCACGAGCATACGAGATTATAAAAACTACTTAGTCAAATGCTTGTTTAGTGCGTATCTCTCGGAAGATCAACGTTTTCCGAGGTATTTGGTTAAGGAAACAAAAATTAACAGACGTACTTTCAGAATTTAAGTTTATGTGGGATAGGAAATAAGAAATAATTTAACACCTAACTGCCCATTTACCACCAATTTCAACTTAAATTAATTTTGTTATTTTTAACGCTTGTTTTCCTATATTATGTACCTATCAGTATTTACGTCAATGAGGAATATTTTCCCTTTTATAAACCTACCTATAAAATGAATCTACGTGTTAACATTGTAATACTGTAGGTTACCTATGCCTACTTATGAATTATGCTTAACCCTAGCTGGCCGTATTGCTGTTGTATTTGAATATAGCTTAATGTTTTCACTCGGGTGTTAAATAACCCAAAACCATACACAAAAATTGGGTTATCACATACTATTTTTTTTACAAATCCTACCTACTAGTAGATATATTTCATTAAACCCCAAGAGGACACCGATGTCCGCGCGGTGTCTTTCTATTGTGTCTCTAATTGACGCGATTGAGAGGATATTCAGAAATCAGCACGACTACTCATACAAAACAAACACTTTTTAGTTTATTATCAACACATACTTAAGCATAGATAATACACAGCTACTGGACTGCTTAGTAACTAAAGATAAAGTCAACAAAGTCAAAACTTAAACAGACGCCGATCTTCTATTTACTGTGAACAGTTTTTGTTTAATTTATCGATTAGCGGAGTCAGAAAATGAACTATTATGTTGCAATGTGCACAATCATACAACCAGAGTTAGTGCTAATTTATTTAGTAATTTAACAGTTTTAATGAATTTGATGAACGTCTCGCAAGTTCATGTGTTGTTTCAATAGTATTATATAATGTAATCATAGCTGTTAAACATTGGTTAGGTTAGAAGATTCGGACATCTGAAGAACACCATCTACGAAAAAAAAAGATATTGGCAACAATTACGCACACAAACATAAAAAATGTATTATGAGTACACCCATATTTTGCTATTTATTTTAAGAAGGACAGGGACTTAGGACAAGCCTTTTGCCTACATTTGACAAATACTCGTTCAGAGCTCCAAGATACAGACTAATTGTGTATAGTTGGGTGTTCACCGGCAAATTGGCAATATTATTGTGCCTAATTATTAAAATATCAATAATCCACTTGGGTTATGTTTTGTTTACATGATATAAAAACAGGGTGAAATAAGTACAAAAAAAATTTAGAACTCAACTTATGTCAATAGAACCTTCATAAAGTTTTACTTCGACCGAAGTAGCGAGCAAGGCCTTATTTTAAATTCTTCTAAGCTTCTAAAGATATGTAAGGCGTTACTTCATACTTCCAAACTAAAACTACGAAGTCAGGCGGTCTTTTTTATAAAAGGATGTCTCAGATAGACAATAGAAGCGTCTGGGTGGTCATCCATATAAAACCTCATTAAAACGAAATAGCCGTATGACGTGCAAATAAATTAATTTTATGGGAACTTATTACAATGTAGGATAGATTTGGCATGCATTACCATTTTATTTTATTCCTTTAGGTCCTGTCACGCGGACGGACGCAATCGGCTATCTTGTGTTGACACATTAATAGGCGATAATAAGATAGATGGAATAAGGTGGGGTAGATGCTCTTGAAATGTGGACTAACCTGTCGGTTTAAGAAGAACTAGGTATTAAGCAATGTTTATCGTCAATCGTGCAACACCGTATACTCACTTTCTTCGGTCACGTTCCGAGGCGTGGAGATAAACCAATAGAACGCATAGTGTTAGGTACCTACAGGGGGAATTGGACCAAAGTGATCGCTGCAGATCGCCTATTAAAATAAAAAAAAAAATAAAATACATTTATTTCGAGCAACAAAAACTCATATGGGTACACATCACACATATATATATATAAAACTAAAAATACATATTTAACAGAAAAAAAAAGATCTTAAATCTAAACGGCCCTGCTGACGGCAACATGCCTATCACAGCAGTGCCGTAAGTATGGGCAGGCCATCCGGTCCGCGATCATTGCCAGGACAGTGTTGGAGCTGCCCCACACCCTCCGCACCAAAGACGCGCCCCGCTTGCGCATGGTCGCGTAGAAGCAATCGGTGCGTGCCTCAGCAAACATACCTGAGGCGCTACAGTAGCGAGGCAGCCCCAACACAGCCCTGAGTGCGTTGTTAAACTGGACGCGGAGGGCCCCGTACGATGCGCGCGTGTATTCCGCCCAAAGGCTGCACGTGTAGAGAGACGTGCAGTACGCCCTAAAGAGCGTTATCTTCACCTCCCTCGAACAGCGTGCAAATTATTAATTGGGCCGACCAAACTAAGGCCGTGATGAAAGGACCACTTTGTGAGCCAGCAGAAGGGCCGCTGAACGATAGTAAGAATCATTTATTCTGCGGCCACAAATATAAATAATACAGCTGCCAAAGTACAAATTCAATATGCAATTTTCGCAAGAAAATTGAAAAATTAAAAACATTTTTTTTTGTTTTTTTTTTGTATTATTTTTCCCTATTTTATAATCAAGTGTTATCGTGTTACCCAGCAACTGGAGGAGGACTGAGGAGGTCAGATAATATAACATAAGTGAGAAAATTCGATAATACCTATCTGATTAGCTGAATATTCCATGTTTTTCAATAAAAGATCAATTTATAAAGTGGGAAGCTGTTTTATTGACACTTACCTACGAGACTCGAATGATTTTGTCAAATATTTACCTGAATACCTCAGAAGTTTGACAAAAACATTAAATTCCTGTTTAGGAATATGTGGGTCGTCGCCATAATAACATTCTTTTAATGTTATTTGAACAGGGTACCTACATTTGAGCTTATAGTTACTAGTTAATGGATAGAAACAACAGCAGTAATTTGTTTAACCCACCCACCACCTATGTTCCTAATAGGTTTAGAGATATACCTATAATTACTTTTACTTTCAATTCCTTTATCTAATGTTAACTTTCTCCTTTTAGTTTTGACGTCAGTCGGTAACCATGACCTAATCCAACCCGAAAAGTTAATGTAAAATGAATGAGAATTGACATGTAAGAAACAAATGAGGAACGATAACTAATAGTTCATTACGTAACCTCAAATATGTTTAATCTTACTTTTAAATGTCACGTAGTGGCTACAATAAAGTACATGTTGGGATATGGTTTGAATAAATGAATTGCTTATATTATATACATATACTGTTTGTTAAAACGTGACTGGTTAAATTATGGCCCTACAAAAATTTTCTTCAGCTGATTTTAACAAGCATTTGCCAGCACATAAACTCCGACTTTAACATTTAACCGTGCAAAATTGTTGATAACAGAAACGAACGTAATAAAACTAGCCACTGATGGTCCGCCTCTGTACAGTGTGCTTGAAGTATTAAATAATCTAGTTTTTGTACTAAAACCTTAGTAATATTTAAAGCAACTCGGAATGTGAACCCGCCAAATGTTTGTTAAGCAGCTGGGTTTTGTAGGTTATAATAAGAACCACCGTTACAATGAACGGGAGAGCGGGACTTTGGGATGGCTCTAAGAAACGGGGTACGAGGGTCGCGGGGTCGGGGGGTGCTCCCCAGTGCATGCGTACCACGGACGCGCAAGAAACACCACACACCAAGCCAAAATGTAAAAATATTACTTCACAACACGCGAGTTCATTAAAACATTCATATTCAGTACGAAAGTGAAATCTATAGTACAGACAAACTTTTTTTTTCATGATTTCATGACTAATGTATTATAATTTGTGCACGTTTCTGTGAAAAGAGGTTATGTTGACGAAGGAGATATGGTCTCAAGTAAGTAAACAGTGTTGTTAATTATTATTTCCGCTATTTTGTGTTTTAACATAACTAGAAATTATAATTATGGCAGTGTGTAGTACCTATTTAATTTGTTCTATAAATCTTGTATCTACTCTGTGGATTGCGTTATCGATATTAGTGGCATCGTTGTTTTTACTCATTCAAAAGGGTTCCTATTGGTCTCACGGCTTTTAACATTTAATGTTTTTTTGTGAAATAATCACTTAAATCAAGTGATTATTTCCTATGACATAATTTACATTTTAAATGATATACACGAGCAATTAAATGAATACAGAGCAGCTGATTGATAAAGGTTCTCCTTATTATGTTGTTTACATTCAAGATAAACAATACTGATAGTTGTATGGGATATACCTACCTTGTACATAGCATCACGTAGACCATTTTTAATTAACATAATTAAATTATTATCAAAACAGAGGTAAAGTTGAAGTTGTTATCAATATTAGGTACAAGTCAAAGTATATTTAGTGATATTAGGGTCAAAGTTAAACGTGCAATAAAGGTGTATTAAGTGATAGTCGCGGGTGAAGATACTTGAGTAAATCTTGCAAAAGCTTTCACATACAACACTGAAATAATCACTGATTGATTACATTAAGCATTTCAAAAGATTGCATTTCATTTTATATGGATTTAATGTAACAATATGATTTTATTGTAGATACATCTTTACCAATGAGTATTTATTGTTCGTACCTAATGATAAGACACTATGCCTGATTTTAAAATATATTGGGGATAAACTAATGATGGTCGATAAGACATAAGATGAGCAAAACAAATCCCGACCGTCATTAATTTCATTTATCCCAGACATTATTCGTCTTAAAGTATAAGTAAATAGATTAGTTGGAGTACCATTTTTATACTGTACAAGCATTTACAGTAAAATACGGAACCTGAAGTTTCAAGCACATAATTCAATATTCGTCTGTAATATTCTGTGATTTACTTAACTTTATAAATAATTGTTCGATTTTGTCATATTATCTAGTATTAAGCCATTCAAATCATGAGGCAAAGTTTTTCTTATGACAAGTATCTAAATAGGTTAGCAGCAATACAAAGACGATTGTAAGAAGCCTAAGTAGCTATCGTGTAAAAAATATAGCACTTTTGGCAAAAACAATTAACCGTGCAAATATAATAATCGGAAAGTCGATTAAACTGATTGCAAATTAATATTTCTAATTAATCTTTTCACTCATAAAAATTTCAAGTTAGAACCAAAAAGAAAAGATTTTAGTTCATAGACATGCGAATGGACAGGGGCCCGAGTCTGATATTGCAATTGTGTCTCAATGACCGGTCATTGATCGAATATTTGACCACTTTGACAGTTTTTGTATGGGAAATGTGTCATAAGTTTGACGTTATACGTCAAAATTCGATCATTGACCGGTCATTGAGACACGATTGCAATAGCAGACTCGACCACCTGGTTCGCTTCTTAAATTGTTTTTTCTGCCAATTATCTATTATTCTATACTAATATTTTAAAGAGGTAAAGTTTGTGGGTTTGTGACGTTGTATCTCTGGAAAAAGGTACTAAAACGATTTTGGTAATTTTTGTGAGTGTCATAAATAAACTATATTTTATTTTTTATTTTAAAGATACATGAACGAAGTCACGAGCTAAGTGCCAATGATAAATAAAGGTACATCTTATATAAGAATATTTTTTATCCGATTCTATCAGATTCAAGTCGGTATAAAAAGAATGATTGTTCCCACAGTCCCAAGGTATACTAGTCGATATACATGTATGTAGTTAATAGGTACATGCTTATGTACTTATGTACAGCGTCATCGTCATAGTTCCGTCCTATTACAATGCATAATCAATTCAATTATCCGGTGTGGTAGCGTGACAGCATCCCTTCGATTGGCCGAGCTCGTCAGCCTTTAGAGTTTATTTTTCTGTGCTTGTGGTGTTAGCCTGTATTTAATTGTTGCAATCATAAATGTAAACAGCGTACTTTTAAATTCTAATGTATTGTGTAAACAATTGAAGCCTATTAAATAAATAAATAAACATTTTAAACTGAAAACAAAATAAAAACAGGAATTGTTATTACAAACAGAATATTTTAGATTAAAAAAAAATAAAGGTAAATAAATAATTGAAACAAACATAAAAATAGGTCATCTATGTATCACTATTTTTGTGATGTCCCTTTATCATGAAAATAGATAACAATGGATTAAATGCAATTTTATCCTTATTTTTTAATTATAACTCCAATGATTTGTTGTCAAAATTTTAACATAGCGACACATTTAAACAAGTTAATCGAATGTTATAAGATAACAATTGTATAATATTGACGAATCGTCAACACGTATTTACACAACCTGATAAGAACATTAATGTTTCAAGTAGGTATATACAACAGCGAACTTTGGAAAGCTGTAGGTAGGTATTTAGGTTCAGTGTCAGAAGTTACTGTTATTGTTTACCTTTTATTCTCGTATTCTGCCAGTAAAAGAATTATATAGTTACAATCAAAGAAACTAAATATCAAATCATTCATCTTTATAATATTTGCACCCATGTGACAATATTGTGATAATATTTGCACCTACAGATTACCGTGTTTACAGTCTCGCAAAAAAATTAACTGAAATTTTTAAAAACCCCCAACGCCAAAAAGTAAAAATTACATTTAAAAAAGTTAAGGTATGTAGGTGGTACATAAATAAGCGGTACCCCGGTACATGAAATAGAATTACATAACTCAACGATAGGAAAGTGTTTTTAACTTTCGTTAATGTGAGCTTTACTTTTTGGCGTTGGGGGTTTTTATAATTTATAATTTAATTTTGATTTAACATTTTTATATATTTTGCTTTTTTTAATTTTAGGTCACACTATGTTTGTACGTAAGTAAAGTTAAAACCCATAGATGTCTAAAATCGCAACGGGAGCTAGCACAAAAGAGCTGATAACATTTATTTATTTACTAGCTTCTGCCCGCGACTTCGTACGCGGATCCTGTTGCTTATGCCAGCGACAACGGGGTCGTCAAAATCAAAGATCTGAAACATCTGATGTCGAATTCTATAAGCCCGGGGACGGGAAATCAATGGGATGCGCGAGACGATTCAAGATGTTCCAGATTTTTTATTTTTGTTGGTCAACAGGAAATGCCATCAGACTTAACAACTTTTGCTAAGACGCCATTTCTATTATGTATATGTTATATTGTCTCTGGGCTTTGGAGTTCCCCTACAGGTGCTCCAGATCTTCAAATTTAGTCTCACAGCAGAAAACACTCTTCACGTGGAATATTTTTTGCAATGGCACCATTTTTATCTCTTTTACCTTAGGTCATCATAATATGTTGCGTGACGTTCACGATCAGCGGTCAGTCGCGCATCTCCTTCTCCCACTTATCTCTAGAGTCGATGCGTATATACGCTGAAAACTCAAGCGTCATGATTTTTCCGTGAACGTCTCCAACTCGCGAGACAGTGCATGATGTTCACGATCAGCGGTCAGTCGCGCACATATTCTTCACTGGTCTCTAGAGACCTGGATGTAGATGCGTAAATACGCTGAGAATGCAGGCGTGCTTCGCGATCCCAAGAAGTTTCCACGGAGCGAGTTGCAGCCTCATGTTCTCGAACAGCATCAAGTCTCTCCTAACGCTCTTCGGTAGATTGTTGGGATCTTATGGTCTTTAATCATTTAGCACCTTTGGAACATTGGGAAAAATTTGACCTCTTTCTAGGCATGGTTATAGTTTTATTGTGATGATACCTGATCAATTAAAATCTAAGTGGCTGCTCCCCTGCGTTACCGGGTAAGCTACCGTGTAACGAAGATAAATGGAAAAGGAAATTAAACACTCAAATAACATAAGCCCGAAGGCATACGATAAAAAAATGGGAGTTTTAGCCAGTAGAGTCTAATTTTCAACGATATACCATCGTCATCGAAAATCAGTCCTGAACTGTTCCCGCCTTCACCGCGTAGTACCTCCTACTTATGTTATTTTATAATTATGCAATGAAATTAGTGATACTTTTAATTTCTATATCAAATGTTTCTGATCTTCGATTTTTATAAGTCAACAGGAAATGCCTATCAGACTGAACAACTTTTGCTAAGACGTCATTCCTATGTGAGTTATGGTGTAGCTGGGCTCTTGGAGTTCCACAACAGGTGTTCCAGATCTTCGATATTTATACGTCAGCAGAAAATGCTCATCACGTGGAACAATTTTTGCTATGGGACCATTTTTGTATCTCCTATAGTTTAGCTGGTCTGTTGCGGTTCTGCATCAGGTGTTCCGCATCTTCAAATTTATTGTCTCAGCAGAAAATGCTCATCACGTGGAACAATTTTCGCTATGGGACCATTTTTGTATCGCCTATAGTTTAGCTGGTCTGTTGCGGTTCTGCATCAGGTGTTCCAGTTTCCAAGATAAATTATAGCCTATGTGTTGACCAGACTTAATATATATACAACAAAAAAAAAATCATTCAAATCCGTCCAGTAGTTCCGAAGATTAGCGTGTGCAAACAAACAGACAAACAGACAAACAGACAGACTTTTTTTTTTGGATTCGTGCTCTATTACTGTTTCTAAACCCCCCTTAATTATTATTTTTTAAATATATTCAATGTACAGACACAGTTTTTTTACAGTCTTATTATATGTATATAGATATAGATTTATTATTTACCCTCGCATCAGAACGCCGTACAGCAATTACACTAATGGAGCTAAAGTCATAAAAAAATAAAAGTAATATCATCTGCTTCTTAACATCATTCTATCCTGTGTCATCGAACGGGCGGTGGCTGCTGTAGATCAGATATTCATCGTGGCTCTCTGCAGTATACAAGTTATGAATCATATTGTTTCTAATGTAACAAACTCGAGGTCCCAGCTTTCCAACATTGAAACGGCTGGACCGATTTTGATGAATCATGTCTAAGAACCATCGCAAAAACCCTGCCTTCAAATAAAAAAATCCGCATCTAAATCGATTCACGGTGCCACAGACAGACAAATAGACAGACACACACACACACACACATAGCTGTCAAATTTATTACACCCCTCTTTTGCATCGGGGTTCAAAAATATGAAGTTGTGAGTTCTTCAGTAAAACTAGCTTCGGCAATATATTTTTTTAATTATCTGATTTTTTATCATAATTAGAAAATGTTTTCTTGTATCAAATGTCAATAAATCATTCGCAATCTCATCTCGTATATAAAAATAAAGCTATAAATCTTGATGGCTGAATAGTAAATGGTCGCCATTTTATGAGACGATTTAGGTATTCAATAATTATTAGTAAGCATTACAAACAATTTTATTTGTATCGTCGATCAGTCGGTTAATTTTAAAACAGATAGTTGGAATTACGAATTTACGAGTACCCACAACAAAAAAATCTAAAAACTTTGTTGAAAGCTTCTACATAGTAGTGACTCTGACACGACTGCCATCTCCAGCCAGTACTGTAGTACTGTGGTCACAGTAAAAGCAGGTCATGTCCGTGGGCAGCAGCCGGCGGATGGAGCAGGGAAAGTCACTAAAGCGTGGCTAACTTGAAGTTTCTTTTTTGCAAACGGAGCGTGCTGGGTTGATACGCATGCGCGGGGCGCGCGATACGTCAGTGTTGCATGGAACCAACGTTCACTTCGGACGCGCGAGTGGCGCTCGTGTCTATGACGGTTTGGTGCTTATGAATAAAGAACAAGTGTTGTGTGTTGCTCGTGTTGGATTGCGATGAGCGGAGCAGGGGTGGCGTCTCGGACGGCGCCGGAGCCCGTCTCTCTACCGGCCGAGTTCCCGGTCCGACTCTACATGCGGGCGCTTCGCCAGTACCAAAAGCTCCTTGACCTAAGACGCCTATCATCCAAAGACAAAGTAAGCATTGACGTCAAAACTTTGTTTTATACTGTCTGTCAAGACATATACATAGTTCCACCAAAATCTAATTAAGTTAATGGTTAGCAAACGGTTTTGCTCTATATTCTATCTACTAAGCTTTGTTCCTATGTTTTTTAACTAAAAGTTTATTTACCTAGAACAAATAAGCAAATTTTGTGTAACACCGTTAAGTAAGCATAACCTTGAGCATGTTTCGATTGATTATTTTTGTCTCCTTCAAACATTAAACCAACACGTTGTTAGTACGTTAGTGATAAAATTTCTCATAAATAAGGGGAATCCTGGTTCCCGAAACACGTCAATATGGATTCGTTTCGGGAACCATTGGAATATTTTCAGTGTGGTTTTTACATTTTGATCGTTTACGAGGAAACATTAATAGAGGGGACCGTGTTTATGAATATAGTCATGCTGACGTCTGTAAGTTGTATGACTCAATGTTCAATCTTTAACCATAATATATCCTGTAACGCAATTGGCAGCGGTAAGGTAACTTAGTGATTGGATTGTATAAGTTCCACATTAATAACTAGTAAAATCCGCTACTCTTAGCGACTCAACCGCACCTCAATTTATTCATCTACCACATACCTACTTGACATTTTACGATTTTAATCGTCATCATCACAAATTCAATTCATTCGTCTGTTAAAAATGGGCGGAGCTACGTACACCGTATCTTTTAAAGGATTACCAAGTTTACCCTATGTATAAAAACCACAATAGTTTATGGTAGGGATGCCAATAATGTAGTAGGCATTTGAACTTTATCTAAAAAATAAATTCCACGACTATCACATAACGCCATCTAGTCTGCTAAGCTAAGCAGAGCTTGTGTTATGGGTACTAAACAAATGATAAACATACTTATATATTTATAAATACCTACATAAATATTATATGTAAAGAAATTACACCCAGAAAATCAAAACCAAAATCAAGTCTTTATTCAAACTAGGCTGAGAATCAGCACTTTTTGAACGTCCAAAAATACATGAGACAGTCCCCCAAAAACGCCCCACCCTTCGCCACTTCCTAGCGTTTGTGCTGGGAAGAAGAAGTGGCGGAACAAACTCCCCAGCAACACATCTGTCTGATTCGTTTGAAAAACTATACAAATAATCTAAACAATGAAATGTTCAATAAATAGCACTAAGGTTTATACACTTTGTAAAACATTACATTTCAGAATGTTTTTCACGTGTTAGCTTGCACACTCGAATATACCAAGAAGAAGAAAAAAAGAGTAAACAAAAATATTCACATTAACATTTAATTCTAAGCAAAACGACTACAAAACTGTAAAAAATAACAGCCTCCAGGTATAAAAGGCGTACCCGCTTACATGTGCAATGCTGGCTTATATTCATAAGGCTGTGATTCTTAAGTTTAGAATGATAATCTATGACCATCGAAGTGACACAGAACAAATGATTGTGCTCATCACACACACATTTGTCCTTGGTGGGAATCGGACCCACGACCTCTGGCATAGCAGTCAGCTCCATATATGTTATTTAATGGTATGTTAAGTATAATTATGTTATTTCTTAAAATCTTACAGTAGGTAGGTATTCGTTGGTGATGCTTCCCCAAACACGAATCGTCGCAAGTATGAGTATTTTCCCAAGTAGGTGCTTAAAAAGGTTTTAATATCATGAGTCAATACACTCACAATCCTTTGACAATTTGATTATGCTAATTCCAATCTTGTTATTTGTTATTCATATTGAGCCAGTTGATCTGAGGACGAATTTTCAAGGTTCTGTGTAAAAAAATAACCGGTGAAAAACGAATTGCATTCACCTATACCTAGAAGTAACTATTCCAAAGTTTAAGTCTAAAGCAATAGTGTAACGATACAAGACACGCAGATTTACCGTATTTGTATACAGTTTGGTAGGAAAAATAAAGCGCTCTAACTAGTAATAGTTTTTTTTTTTTGTAATCAGCAAAAATTCTGCACAAACAAAGAGAGTTTTGCAATCGAAAAATTAAAATTTAACTATGCAAATGCCGCCATATTGTTCTTTTCATGGCACGGAACCCTCGATGGGTTCCTTTGCCACGTTTTTAAGCTTATCGTCAAGATAGATCGTCAACAAACGATCTGTTGTACTATTTGGTATGTCGTTGTACACCGCGTGAGGTAATCTCGGTCGAGTCGAGGGTTTTATCGGTTTCAAGGTCTGCGCCGGCGCCGCCCACAGCCTCTAACGAATTAATTCGAAGCTGGCGCGCTTGAAATATTTACGTCATTGAAATATTTGCATTTAACTGAGTGTACTCAGAGTGTGCTGGTAAATATTGTATTGCATATTAAATTTTACAATTAAGATGTTAAATAACACGTGATTATCTATGAAACCTAATAAAAATACTTGAAGGATTATTTTTGAACAAGTATATAGGTAGGTATACTAGGCTGGGTATCTATGTATAATAAGTAGTAAAGCGCTATTATGCAAGTGTACTATTATCACGTCCATAATTATACTAGAGTAATAAAGTAACACGTGTACAATGATATTATGTATATGACCTTGCTTGTTATTATTAATAATTAATATATTAAACCAATTATTACGTAAGTATCACAGTACTTACAAATCCATCTCTTTTTAGAAGAACGACCGACATGGGCAATTTGATTCATTCAAGTAATCACAAAATTAATCATGTGTGTACTAGATTATGTGAATAGTCGTAACCATTTTATTGCATACCTACCGCAGACTACAGAGTCATAATCAACAGCAACAGAAGTGATAGCTAGATAAGGTACCAGAGGCAATACGAAAACAAAACTCTTTATTTTAAAAAACAAGGAGTGGCTTCAAAAAGCCTTGTGGCAAAATTTTTTTCGAAGGACAGTCTGTGTTTTAGCTTGGTGTATTAGTTTGCCACTATCTTCCGAAGCAAAGTGGTTTTTTATTAAAGTCGGTTATTCTCACAAGTCTTTATTTTTTTTTTAAAGTTTCTTCTTCAGCTGTAGAACTAAAGTAATTACTGTTTCAAGATAACAACAACATCAACCTACATGAAGTGAGTTCAAACTTATTATTGAAACTAAATTAAAAAAAACTACTCATGCAAAATAAATACAAATTATTCTTACCCCAGAAAAATATATCCTAAATAAACATGAATAAAAGTCTCTGAATACAAATAAGCTCCCGCTTTTATGAAGTCTGTAAAATAAACCGTACTGACCATCAACTGTTGATCCCCAAAAAGGTTAAAGTGTGGTTTGATGACTTGTAGATTTTACTTATTGAATTAATCAGTATCATACAAAGGGACAATAATTAAGTGCTTTCAGTTTGCCACGTCTCTTCATCACTTTCTGAGTTAAAATACTTGAATTTAATTTATTATAGGATTGAAAAAGAGATTCATCTTACCCGGTTTCATTTGTTTCTCTAGCTAGCCTGAATTTGGTAATTTTGACATTGCATCAACATTCAGTGTTATTAACGGCACTAAAATATATAAAATACTAGCAGACGCCACCCGCATAGTTTCTGTTCCCGTGAGATTACAGGGATAAAATGTAGCCTATGTCATCCGGGAATAGTAGCTTTCCACCAGTGGAAACAATTTTAAAATTGGATAACTAGTTCCGAAGATTAGCCCCTACATACAAACTTACAAAAATACAAACTTACAAACAAACAAACAAATTTTACCTCTTTATAATATTAGTACCTATAGACTATAATTCTTTAAAGCCAAAAGAAATACATGATATAATTATAATCTGATACAAATGGGTATATAGGTACATAGTTTCTACAGATGAGACGTCCGAACGCATCCCACGGCACTCACTGACTTTAAAATGCAAATGAGTTATCCTTCGGCTCTTAATAAAAGTTACCTGGGTGTTCGATAGTTCAGTTAGTTGGCACCTACATAGTACCCAAACATGGGCACTTTTAATTTCGAGCCGACCGGTTTCGGTCCTACGTACGTCAAAGCCTCGGCTTAAAAAGTAGCGCACGGTTCTTAAATGGATTGACTTCGTGACCACGATTGGGTGCGTATTGTCGTCACAGTAGATAAGCTTTTGTCGACTAACGAACCGGTGACAGATCGATAGAGGCTTGTGTTTGATGAAGGCATCGTCCTCTTCGGTGTACTGAGTGACTAGTTTATGTGGTTTATGTTGATCCTCTAGTACTCGCAGTGGCAAGACATTGTGCCAAAGTTCTTGTTACTGTACCGTGCAACAGTCATTTTTTGTCATCCGTGACCAGTGGCTATCTTTGTTACGCTAATTACCTAATAAATTAACCAGAATTAATGGTCTTCGTACATATCGTTATTTGTATTTCATAACATCTCTCATAATTGGCGCCAAAAGTTGAATTTTAGTCCCTAATTCGAACCATGCCAAGAAATGCTGGGTACAGAAGCCATAGTGTACAAGTGTCGATCGCTGGCGGGCACGTCGCGTTGCTTTCCGCGTCTGGGCACTTCCTGCTACCCGCCGCCTCCCCGCACCACGACACCGACAACCTCTGCATTCTGCTGATTAGACACTTCCGCACGCATAACTGACGAACGTGTTTGAACAACGGTTCTGTTGCCTTATAAATACCCCATAAAAATGCAACCGTGACCGGTTATGAAACTGGCAAAAATTGGCATCTAAAGTGCGCAGTGGCCTTAGTCTCAGTCCTAGTTTTTCAGTAGTTGCCTTTGACGAACCATATTGAGTTTTTCCATCTCTCAGTAGCAGCCCAGCAAGTCTGAATGTATGCCCATTGGTTGCAATAGTTCTAATACTCTGTATACGTATTACTAGGGACTTAACATAACTGGCGAAATGTGGGTATACTTCAGTTACAACTCTGCAAAATCCTTCAGGAATTATAGGCGTAATGTTTTTATAATATTACTGTGCTCCCATGGTTTCAACAGATATTATAATTTGGTATGCTAATTTGGTTATCCGCAGTTAGGTAGTCAGTCGCCCCAAGTAAAATACTGGTATGGAACTGCATTTGGTTAGAGTGGATATAGTTCAGAAAAAATGATTAGTTTCTTCGTGTAAAAACGGACTCTTCAGTACCTATATTTATTTATCACCGCCAAAAATAGAATGTTTGACCTATTTAATGAGATTTAAGTCTTAATTGAGACGCTACGTTAGCATTTCTTAATCCTTAATTCGATAGTATTAGCATGTGCCAGCGACTTTGTTCACAAACAAACTTCAAATCCCGATAGACCCACTTAGGGTTGAAACTTCGAAAACTTCTTACGAATAAACTTAGAAAATCATAAGTAATGCGACTTGGTATTATATTGCAAAAACTTACAACACCTCACGTTAACTTTGCTTTTGGCTTGTCAAAAACATAGCAAGTTATTTTTTACCCTTCATTAAGCAACAGCTAGTGAAGGGACAGCTTTAATAGCATAATTGCTTCAAATTTCGTCTTGGTTTACTTTAATCTTTAAATGCTTAGATTGATAACATGCAAAGATATTTTTTGCGGAACTTGATGTGTACAAATGTATTTCTACACTTAACAATATCGTATAGAAGAAGTTCCAATATCTGTGTAGTTTGTTCCGCCACTACTTCTTCCCAGCAAAAACATTTGAAAGTGGTGAAGTAAATGACGTTCAAAAAGTGCTGACAGCCTAATTGGAATAAATTACTTCTTTAAACGTTTAGTTGACGCTTCCCGTGACCCAAGGGCTGGTCTCTACTTTCGCCAGAGGCTAAGCATTGCCATTCAATGTGGCAATGCCGCCAGCGTTTGGGCACTTTACCAGATGGCAGCGATGCAGAAGAATTTTTTGACGCTTTGTAGTTATTTATTGTTAGGTTTTTTTATGAAGCTTTTGTTTTAGAATTAGAAATCCAAACGTTATCTATCCTTTAACTATTGTAGACTAGCTGCCCCGGCAAACTTCGTTGTGCCTTAGAGTCAATTTATTGCTCTTATCATTTTTTTTGTATTAGATATACATACGTTTAATAAGACGACAACAAATAGATCCAAACCAATAATAACTACTACTACTTTTTAAGTAGCAAGTCTCTACTGTGATCTTATTTCAACATTTTGTGTTCGATAGAATTAAATTACAACATGTATACATATATAACCTAACCTAACTGACCATACCTATCCTATAGCTAACCTAACTACCTAACCTAACCTAACTTCCTTACTAAAATGCATTGATTTAAAAAATACTAAATTCATCATTTTAATCTGAACTATTGCCTCTATGTTACATACAATTTATACCTATAGTTTTCCCGGCCTACTTTAATTAAAGTCCTAACAGTAAAATAAGTTCTATTAAGAAAGAAAGAAAAAAGAAAGAAAGAAAATATATTTATTTGGGACACGCACAGGAATTTAACATTAAAAAACTAAAAATAACATATTAAATAAAAATAAAAAGCAAAGAAAATAAACTACGCGCGCGCGCTGCGCTCTTCTTTGCTATTTGCAAAGAATTATTAAAGTTCGTCTCTGTCGTCATTGTTAATTACGTAAATTGATTTTTGAAATACCTTAAAGACTTTTTTATGCTACATAAAACCTCTTAGTTTAGTAACAAAATAAATTTCAGAACGTAGGTGCGTATTATAAATTGACAA
This sequence comes from Euplexia lucipara, assembly GCA_921972225.1. Taxonomy (NCBI): domain Eukaryota; kingdom Metazoa; phylum Arthropoda; class Insecta; order Lepidoptera; family Noctuidae; genus Euplexia; species Euplexia lucipara. The sequence continues at coordinate 10,690,069 of OV179149.1, forward strand.
CCTTACCTTCTTGGGTTTAGCTTAAGACTTGTCAATTTCAAATTGTCACCTGATATTGAACTGGGAAGTTTGACTCCTGTCATGTCATTCAAGATGGCGCTGCGTTTGAAAAATGTTTGAGACAACCGATATTCTTGATATTTATTTTTTCGAAGACTTTTCATGTTTTTTATTAATTATTATGCTATATGCTATTCCGGACAAAGACAAATCCAAAAAGACCAAAATCATACACATTGATCCAGCCGTTCTTGAGTTATAAATGGTGTAACTAACACGACTTTCTTATAAATATATAGATGTAGGTGCAATATTGTCACTAATGTCAACAATCATGGCCTATAAATTAAGCAGAAACGTAGGCAAACATAATAGGATTGAGATTGTATCTGGCCATAATTATAATTTAACATTTAATTGTGAAACTATAGCTCTAAAAAGACTCATAAGAATTTATTTTATTTTTAAAACTTGTGAATCTTACAACCCTGCAACTTTTTTAAATATCATCTCTTCATAACATTGGTCCTTTGTTCTTACAACACAACTAAGAGATAGATAAGGAACGATTAGCTAGTTATAATTAAGCATGATTTAATCCGGATATCTTTAGCGCTCGGAGTTGGGCAAATCTTAGAATGTCTATTTCGAACGAGTCATCATGTGTCTAGCTTTTTCCAACTACATTAGGATAGGCTTGTATTCTAAACAGATGCAAGTGCCTTCTCCAGGGTAGCTCTGCACTCTTCGGTAAGACTGGATATTAGTTTTTGGTCTTCTGACTGCATGTAACGAATAACATCCTGCACGCATAGCATGAGCACCGCAGAAACTAATTTTGCCTACAAAAGAATCTACAAACTGACAGTTTTTTTTTATTCTACGGCGGTAAACAAGCTTACGGCCCGCGTGATGGTAAGCGGTTACCGTAGCCTATGGACACTTGCGACACCAGGGGCGCCACACGCGCGTTGCCGACCCTCTAAAAACCTATTTACTCCCCTTTTGAAGAACCCCATACTGTAGCCCTCTGCGAAAACATCGGCATGGAGCTCATTCCACAATCCAAGTCTACGCGGGAGGAAATTCCTCTGAAACCGCACTGTACGGGACCATAAAAATAAAAATAAGTATAAACAATAAAAAAATAAATAAAAAGAAAATAAAGGGAAAGGGAAATATTTCTTTTGTTTTGAGCACGATAATGTCAAGAATGAAGAGAAGGAATGTGTAGATTCTTCCGTCGACAATAGTCTACAATATTGAGCATTATTTTTTCTATAATCGACAGAAATGTTTCTTGCATAATTATGTCACTTTGTTGATTCTTCCGTTTACATACCCATTTCTAAGGAATTCATGCTACGCGTGCAGGAGCTAAGCTTCAAATGCTTTCAAAGGCACTGAGGAGTCTCGGTATGTAAAGTTGGTCACTACCATGATGGTGCAGCTACGGAACAACCTCAACTAGTCTTTTGCCGGGGGTCACGGGAACAGAAGATACTTCCGCGACCCCCGACTGGTGCCGGCCCCCGGACTGGGCCTCGCCAAGTCAGCGAGGGGAGTGAGGTGTAACACTCCCCAAAAGAATAGTTCTGTTCAAATTTAAGACGCTTACATTAAGTTTTATAGAGCTGTTGTCTATTTTAAGGAATATTTCATAGACGTTGATCACACGCTGTTCAAACAGTGTCTGCGGGAGTGCTTATGATGATTTAGGTACTTAAAATAAACCGTGCCACAAAATCCTGGTTGTTTTCGTACTCGTTTTTAAATATTGTGAATATTTCCCGCGAAATAATTAAAGTTAAGTGGCAGCGTTAAAACTCTTCGTTTGATCTTTCTGTTCCTTTCATGTTTTCTGTGATGGTTTTAAAAACATTGTTGCTAAAAATCTTTAGCACTTTGCTTGCTATGACGTAGGTACTAGATACGACCTTTTTTATTATAGTAGTATGTAAGAAGCACATTTATTAAGATATTCTTAAAAATATAATAGGTTTAGTATGTATTTCAGTCACTGTTGCCGAAAATTTAAAGTGACAAACGTCACCTATCTTAAAATACTGTGTATGGGTTAGGCTAGAATGCACATTTCTTTGTTTTAATAAATCTTAAAATAAATACTAGTTCAAAATGCTTAAGTAGATTGACGGATGGAAAAAAATGTATAAATTTACGCTTGCAGGAAAGCTAAAAAAAACTTAATTTTAATAGTCCGCAAAAGGTCGATACCGATAAAAAGATAATAACCTGAATTTACCATAATGTATTTATAAAAGAGAAGGTGATCGACTCACTGACACATCAACGCCCAGGTCAAACAGTTAACGTTAGAGATTTGAATTATTTATTAATATATTCCGTATTGTTACATTTTGTACATACATCAGGTAAATAACATGAAATAATATATTATGATTACATAAGATATTATCCATAATTAAGGAGCAACTTTAGACAACAGCAATTAAAAACGACGTTTCATCATTTATTTATTTATAAGACGGATATCACACTTAACACACCGGAGCGTGATGCGGGGATGCGGTTCGGTATAACACACGGACAACGCCTATACGGGATCGGTGCGGTGTCAAACGCAGAACGGTGCGGGATGCTTTCCAGTGTGATATCCCCCTAATACAAGAAATAAATATTAATACTAATAATGTCAGGCCATAATTTGACGCTAGGAGATAATAATTCGTTATCCTACAAAAATAGCACTGCAATGTTACTTGTGCGTATATTTAAATATAGATAACCCTTGATATGATTGGTATTAATGTCATTGTTGAATAAGCCGTCTGAGCAGCGACCGGCCGACGGACTCGTATATGACGAGCATTGACGCACACGCAACCGATTATGTACGGGTCAAAATCTTGCGCTGGCAACGATTTTATAAATAATATTTATGGGTCGTTTACGGGAGAGGCGAACATAAGCTTTGTTGACTCTGTCCTTTCTTATTAAACAATGAATATCTGTTTGGTTTCACTTAATAAACGTCAGCTGGACTTAATTAGTACTGGTGTCAAATGTCCAAAGGAACTAAATTAACTAACGAATGAGTAAAACTATATAAATGCTCTGTAAGCAAACGTTCTAAAAATATTCCTTTGATTTTCTCAAAGCTAAAGACAAACTTAAAATCTCTGCTACAAAAACAACTAAGTACTTACATAGATATAGATTTAATCGCTGAAACCACATATAAAGCCATAGACAAACACGGGATGTAGAAGCAACAATACCTCGTGCGTTTTAGTTCAACATCAAAGGTGAACGTTCTTTCGATTTAGATCTTATCTATAAGCTAATAGAATTAAAATAAATTCACAAAACTAAAATATTCACATAACTTGCAGCGTCATATAGTTCCTAGTGATATTACCCTCAGTCGGGTAACATGCTCCCGCGACATACTTTGTGGTCAATATAAATGTATCTCATACCGAAACATCACGTTTTAGCGAGACATTATTTAAAGACTAAATTTTGTCGCTTACGCATGTTAGCACGGCATAGGAGCATACATCTCCATTCTGACGAGGTTGTTGTGCCCGTGACGTCAACATCATACGATGATACGATGTCGTAAAAAAACCGCTGGACGTCAGATAACGTATCATTAACATTGTTTTCCCAAAAAAAAAAATGTTTAATATTAAGGAAAAGGCGTAAACCCGTAATCTTAGTATTTGTTATGAAACTCTAGATAATTCAGCTGATATGCAAAGTTTTGAGACCTGTCTTTATACCAGCTCGTGGGTAAACATGTGATTGCTTTGTTACTAGTCGATGCAAGAAAATGCCTTAAGACTTAATAGTTTCTTAATAGAAAAGTAATGCTGAGGTGAATTAAGCCAATGCCCCGTTCTGTTTTCCAATGAATACCAGATTCAAAATGTTGTTTAAATACCTACCCATCTATCGTTTCTAAAATGAATATCACCTTAATTAATATTTGAAGTTTTTTTCTTATTGTAAGTTCAAAACTACAAACATCACGCGATGCCTGCACCTGTTTTTGTTGCTATGACGTCGTTACATACATTACCTTTTACGATTGACAGCTCATTTGAGACCAACATTAAGTCAAAATAGTATAGTGGCTCCGAAGCCCCTATGACTTGCAGTTTTATAAAAAGGCGGATTCTGACATTATTATCTGTTATTTTCTGAAAATGACAGATAAAAATTAAGATAGAGATATCTAGAATTAAGGCGAAAAGTTATGGAAGCTAAGTTATTATAAATACCGTCCCTTTCTTGTTTTTTTAATATTAGAAAAAGATGGAAGTTAGATTACAGCTCCAATTAAAGACAGGCACAGAATATGAGAAATAATTTAGCATAGAACAAAACCCTTCGTATACCATTGCAACCCTTGCTTGCCATGGACAGTTTTTAACCACGATTTAATCTACATTTTCACGGCACAGGCATTCGATTATTATCCGAATAATACTTTGTCATTCGAAGGTTGTCCATGTCAATTCGATTCGATTAAAATAGCTTCGATTTCGTCGTTCTCTACCTCAGTTTCTCTAACATTAACATAATTTATGCAACGAATATTTTCTTCGCAATAAAACATTGAGTTTATTTGCCAGAGTTTCCATCTACTAGATTATTACGAATAGAAGGCATTGCTATGTTCGTTATATATAGTTTATAATGAATTACAAGTAGTGGACATGTTAGTCGAGTACCTTTTACATCGTCGTGGATAATACCGGAAATCATGGCGTGGCTGCACACTTCCTAGTTGGCACCTTTAACCTGAAGCGTTATCTGCAATGCCGTAAACGTACGTTACATTCGATTATTTTATAAATTGAGACATGCATACCATGCATTGGTCGTACTTAGCAGTAGCATGTGACGTACGAGTCAATTGTCAATTTGAGAATGCTAATTTAAGTTATGTTTATAGTATACACGGTGATTTTTTAATCGTCTGACAAATTTTCATAGGGTGTTCTACCCATGAATATGAAAAATTTTTACTAAGGGACCAACTCGGAAATCACGAAAAAAAAACGGCTGTTGCATACAAAAGTTCGATACCTACTCAACCAAAATGTATGAAACAGCCGATTATACTATGTTTGCACAAAAAAGTTAACTTTGTTAGCAAGTTAAAAAGCTTGCACAAATGTACAATTAGAATTCAATGGTGGAAATTATAATCAAAATTATTTGTACTAAGGACGCGACTAACTAAAAATTCTTAAAAAGTCTTGTAAAACTACAGATTTTTTATCAGTTAATAAATGTCTATTTCTAAACATGTTTCTCAACTGATATTTTATTCGAAACAATTTCAAATTATCTAACAATGTGACTATATGTGACACAAGTTTTCTGATAATAATAACGCCTTTTATTCTATTTTTAACAGACAACATCTTTTTTACTTTTTACATTCATTGATAATACAAACTACCTACAGTAGGCTTATCAAAACGTTCTATCGATTACGACCGCTTTTTATATTCAAACTTGAATTTAGTTCTAGTAGAACTTAACAATAAGAAGAAAAAAATTTCTGAAGAAACATCAAAATGACGTTAATTTAAATGAACAATTAGCAATATGAGTAATTAGAATGTGAAATTTACAGAAGACGATTGTACTGACGCCAGCACATCAAGTTACCCCAAAGTGTCAAATTTCTTTGATCGTTTTTCAACTTTATGCTAAACAGAATAAGGTTCATATTCAATTGGGAAAATTTGACACATTGGGGTAACTTGATGTGCTGGCGTCTGTATATTGAATATGTATCACATGTAAATCTCCTAGTGTCATTGCAGTAATTGGTAGCTAAATACAATACCGTAGCAAGTCGTAGAGTAAGTAAGGGGGAGAGGTGGGAGGCACTTTTTTGGGCTTGTAAAATATCTAGTTTAGGCCATTTTGACCATTCATACTACGTATTATATAAAGTCTCTTTCCTATCCAAACTCCTTCGCTCGCTCTTGCAGCCAACTCTTCTACATGAGTCTACCTACAAAGTAACTCCCATTTCTGCATGATATACATGTATGTCTGATGTCTACAGGACTGCATATTTAAATTCAAATTCATTTATTGCAAATATGGGTAGAGGTGGGTTTTTTTAAGAAAAGGAAAGTTGTTAGTGTCACCATATTTTACACTAGGCATGCAACATTTAGTTCGGAACGTGGTTAGTCCATAAATTAAAAAATTTAAATACAGTAAAATTTAAAATTACTTGTCTATTAAATTGTCATTGATTCCGTAAAGGGTGGATGGAAAAAAGATAGTTAAAAGATAAGATTTATTTCTAAATAACACAAGCGCTACGCTACCGTCAACTTTACATGTTTATATATCAATAGGTACTTACATTGAAATGACTCATGTAGTGGATTATGTTTTCTAACATGGCACTACACCAAAATAATTTAACTTATCTGCTCTCCTATTATCGGGTATTGTAAGAATATCAAAACTAAAAGACGAGATGATGTAAATGTTTACGTCATATTAGTGATATTTAAATGACAATCGCATGTATGTAAATGAGAGAGTGAAATGCAGATGAGATTATTATTTTTCTGTGTGTAATGTGAAAGTTGGTAATATGATAACGATCTCTAAGACTGTCATATAGAATAGAATACAATACCTACTCTCTCTATATTGGACACCAAAAAATCTTATAAATGTATAATTTAAAGAGCCAACTTTCCTAGACAAACCCGCAAAATCCTCTTAGATGTTTCGCAGACTCTTACTGATTAATAACCACCCCGGTACTCGTCTCACACCTGCGTTGGGGGTTGCAGGAATGTACGCTTTTACGCTACTTCCGCAACAACCAAATCTAGACTCATATCTTAATACTAGTTAAACTAGTTATACTAGTTTTCCTAAAAATGTTTAGGTGTTTTCAGGCTAAATATTAGACCGCAAAATTCTAAATTACAGTGCTAAATATTTTACGTTGTGTGCTCATCGTAATTAATTTCTAGGCAAACATTATAAAATGATTACTAAACTATAGCCATTTTATCATATTAATAGATATTAATGAAATCAAATACTTCGCTTACGAAATTATATTTTCATCAAATTGTTACACTGTCACGACTAAGCCAATGCCTATGATTGCCAAGACGTAATAACGTAATTTATGAAGATGCTTTTTGCTTTTTAACCGACACCAAAAAAAGGAGGATGTTCTCAATTCAGTTGTATTTTTTTTAGGGTTTGTTACCTCAGTACCTACTCCTTCATTTATCGATCGGATCGATTTTCAAAATTCTTTTTTTTATTTGTTAAACTACCAGATTAGTCCCATTTGTGTCAAACCTCAGATCAGATGATGGGATCCTCGAGGAATTGAGGGAACTCCTCCAATAATATAGGTACACATGTAGCTATTTTTACTTTTTTAGTAACAAATCAAGCATTTTCATTTAGCAATATTTCATTTATCTGGTGAAGAAAAACTGATAAAGAAGACAGGCTGACAGACAGAAGACAGACACATGAAGAAATATTCACTTACCTAAAACAAAGAAAAAAGGCAAACTGTCTTATGAAACTGCTATTTCTATACATTCCTTGTTAGAATAATAATATTTGGAATTGGTGACTAAGGAGAGAACGCTATGTCCATATTTGGCGGGTTGCTCTATAATACAACGGATAGACTCATTTAAATAATAGTAGCACACGTCATAGCTCATCATGAGCTAGTTTCTTGTGTAACTGCCGCCATTCTGAAAATATACAATCATGTTTTCTTTCTATTTAGGAACAAAATACTCTATTGTGTCCCATTATGGCACTTGTATGGCGCAGTTCAAGTAATGTAGTAAGATTTCCTTGAGTAGGTACCTAACACAAGAATAACAACATAAAAGTACGTAATTAGGATTCCGTACCAGAGAGTAACGGGAATACGGGATGCTAGTACTGATAATCAGCTGTCCGTCCGCCTGTCTTTCTGTCATCGAACTGTTTCTAATGAACACAGTAGACATTTTCACAGAGTGTGTACCTATTTCAATATGAACATTTGAAAGAAATGACGTAATTTTTCCACGTTTTCTGCATTTTCTTGTTGTCAGCTCTGTTGTGTAATTTTAATTGCTTCAAAAACGATAAAGGAAAATATCGAAAAGTAAATGCTTGAGTGATATATCTCTATGGCATGTGAAGCTAAGCCCACATGCTGCGAAATCTCTGACACCAGGTTAGTTACTCCATCCGAAATAGAGAAGAGAAGAGCATTGCCTAACCCTTCCGGGATTACAGATGGTATATTATGTACGGTGGTACATACGAAACCCTTCGTGTGCTCAGTCCAACTCGCACTTTTCTGGTTTATTTTTTTGTTGCTTATACGGCGTACAACTTAATGGTATGCAGTAATCATACATACTGGTACGTGCATGTATGTGATAACATCTGTTTGCCCAGCTACCGCTATTATTGCACAAGCTCACTAGCAAATACGTCTGCCGACTTTGAAATTATAATGAAGAAAACAACGGGGGTTTTCTTCATTATAATTTCAGAACATTAATGTTATTGTTTTATACACCACTCATTTTTAAGTAGTACAAATACTTAAACGGCTTATTTTAGACGGTCTTCTCATTATATTTGTAAAGTATCAATAAATAATATTCTTAAACAGCAAAGTTATTATCGTTTGTTTATATCCCAAAAAATCACCCAATTTATGGAGATATTGTACAGGCTATTCATGACATAGTAGTATTCTTTAATCGTCATCTCTCGCTCACGTTCGCGTGATCTCGCTCAAGCATGCCCCGCTTCCAACAGCTGTTTTCGTTATTTAAGTTTCAACTAAATAGTATAACTAAGTAACTAACTAATATTTAAAAATTTAATTTAATTTTTTTTTTGATTACCTACGCAAATATGATCAGTAACAGATACGGATACAACCCATTTTTTTTTGTAGGTACTAATTAAAATATAAAATTTCCACATTGCTACAAGCACCAAAGTACTTGTATTTTGTATTTTCCGATAAATTAATGTAAACACAATCATTTGCCTAGCCTGTTGTTTAGTATGTTGGGGTCGGCTTCCAGTTTAACCAGATATAGCTGAAAAGGTACTAATCTTTACATAGAAGAGTGACTGCTTATTTTAGCTCCACTCAGTTACCTGTTAATACTATACCCCAAGGTGTGAATTGTCAGGCTTTCAGACTTATCACTCGTGATGACTGTCCAAGATCTACATACTTGTAACTGGTAGTACCTACTAATAACTAAATTAAGGTTAACGAATTAAATTATTCTCCATTAATAATAAACGTTTAAGTATCTCTAACTAAATAAATAAGACATTTAATAACTTTAGAAATGTAATACAGTACCTTATAAATCAATATACTAAGGAAATATTTTTTTTAGGTACTAGTAGGTACCTTTAGTTACCCTGTTCTGAGGTATGCATAATGTGCATTGAACTCTGTTTAATAGGAATGAGCTACATGACGACCGATGCATGCATGCCCTCTATCGGGACAGGTCAACTCAAAGTAACATTGGTATCAGAAGGCCTTTTCAGAATTTACAATGCATCGTTAGGTTCGCATTTTTAAAAACAATCTTATGTTCTGAACTGTGTCATAACCCCATAACCCCTAAGTTTCTTTCAGCATTTCTTCTCAGGGATCAGTTAATTTGGTTATGCCAGCGCCATTTGGTTTCGGAAACATTGACTAAGAAAAATGCCTACAATCATTTCATTTATCCGTACCCGATTGGAAAGATATGAACTAAAAAAGATTAGGTACATTACCCACTTTAAAAATCATCTAGTAATATGTTGAAATCTTTCATTGCAAAAAAACCACATCTCACAAACATAAGTAGATGATGTTTATTCGCACATAACCATGTTTTATGTATTATAAGAGCCGTAAATGCTCTCTATCGTCTGTCACCCTATTACGTAACGGGTGTATTGGAAGGACATGTCAAGTGTACAGTTACGAGCATAAGTAAGTTAAACTTACACGAGATTCGAAGGCAATAATGTCTTAAATAACATTAATTCTAGTTTGAATCATAGACGCACTATTTCTGAAACCATACTTTTGTAAAAAAAAAAAAAATTCTAAGCTCCAATCTTAATTTTGTAAGAAAATCTCGTTAGAATTTTGCGTAAAGATTTTGTGGTTGTGACTGTACGTGCTACTAAGAATAAGTATTGCCTATACAGTAACTTCAACATACGAGTACACATACATTTTTCAGTAGGGAGCAAACAACTTTATTTGTGTTTCTACGATGCCATAAATCAAACAGTTTGCGTCAGCAAAATAAAACAATACGACAATAATTTTACTGTAGGTACACAAATAAATACATACAAATTGTTATTATTTCAAGATGTACGAGCTTGCTACAGTGCAGGTGTCCCCATAAATCACATTATTTTCCTTTAACCTATCTGCTACTGAATATCGCTACTGTGGGCCTTTTTGTATAAGTGTAAGTCACAAAATAATTGTTAGTCACTTAAATTATTTTCCGTTTAAAACTGCACGCAGTGCCATATTTTAGTAATACTTCAGCTATTTGTTTTCAATAGTTTTAGGTTTAATTTCACATTAGCTTTATAAAGAACCAATCGAAATCCGCATTGAGCAAGCGTGGTGATCAATGCTCAAGCCTTCTCTGTATGAGAAGAGGCCTTTGCCCTGCAGTGGGACAGTAACAGGCTGGTATTATATTAAAGAACCAAAACCAAAGCTACTTTTCTATCCTATAGACCATTTTTGCATTGACACCTGACTTATCGTATACTGTGGGTTGATAAACATCGTCTGATTATGCAGTTGGCATGTTTACTAGCTCCCCAAATATTTTTACAGTACGAAACGTGTACCTACTCCTGTAGAGTGAAACATTTTTAGGGACCAAAAAAACGTGAATAAATATTTATGGGCCTCAAGTCAATAAATTGAGGTTCAGTTTCGAAATGTTTCGTGAATAATGTGGATAAGGTGACGCAAGCTCTAGCCTTGTGGATGCGCCCCATTTCACAAGCGCGCCGGTGCACACACGCCAAGGAGCACGTTGTTCGATATACTCACTATTACTTTACAACAACACTAGCCACTTAATATTCATGAATGCTTCTTATCTTTGCATCGCTTCTTAACTACTTCATTATCTTCAACAACATCACGATAACTCATAATAAAGGCATATGCTGCCTCCCTGCATTCTAATGCTTTGGGTGCACTAACTTGCAAAACCGAAGGTTGGCCCTAAATTATGCGTACACTTCGACATCGCTTGACTTGCTGATCACGTTTGCGAAGCAAATCATCAATGTTACAAAACACGCAAAATCCGACCATACTAATGAAGTCCTTGAAACTAAATTCCAATCTTAATACAGCATAGTTGTATAAATGGTCATTGCGATTGTGTAACGTTTTCTACGTTCTGACTAGAGCAGAAATTATATCGGTTTCATAGGTAATCTCAGGAAAAACAATAACACAGACCAAAAATAAAAGTACCTTATTATTGTCTTCATGTTTGTAGTATTAAAAAGCCAACAGTTAATTCTTCTAGTTCCTATAAACTTATCCATTGCAATCTTGGACGCACGAGTACAACATTGTATTTTTTAAGTTTTTATGGAATAATGTCGCGATCTGCCACGTTCATCGTTTGAAAAAATATTACAATTTGGAGTGACTGAACTTAGATTCACAAGGTTGTATAGTTTTTGTACTTGCCATGAACTGTACATTATAATCTATGAAGTTCAGACTAGCGGACAAACAGAATAAAACAAACGAAAATCTGACTATTGAAGACTATGAGCTGCTTAGTATTAGTATTGTTTATTATTTAATCCTGTTAGTCATAATTGATGGTAACTTGTTTATAAATATCACTAGTACTGTTTGCATTTACTTACAAAAAATATTTTGCCGTATTCGATAACGTGAACTTTTTAAAGAAATTGTTGAGTTGTTGTATTTTAGTCTGCGATCGAAACCAACTCGTCGCTAGACGAACGGAGAAATACTGAGCCTGAAGGCAGCTAAAGCACTATTTGTATGATGTATTCAACAGGATATTTGCAAGGATACGGAGGTACAAGGATGTGAGGATATTCGCAGTTTCCCCCTTCCGCTATGTACCCTGAATTTTGATTTATTTGACGTGCATGCGTTTGTTTTTGTATTGTTTTGTCTGTAGTTTTGACTGACTGTTAGTTTCGTCGTCCACGGAAATTCTGCTTATCATAATCTTAATACATGTTGCTCTGGCGATGACTCTTCATTTTGCAAAGATGATAATTAAAGTACACATCATTGTACAGTACAGCAACAGCAACACAGTTGTCACAGTTGTTGTACAGCAACTTTTCATTGGGAGTATTCCTAGATTCACAAAGTTATAATGATTGATCAAACATATAACATATGCAGCCTCATAGTTTTGTAAATTCCTCCAACGTGAAAACAAAAAATTACATAATAAGAGTGGCTGAGGTAGTGTTTAACATATTATGGAAATATACAATGATATTGTCATGTTAATTGCTTCGTATTCGTCACCATGTTTTCCCCGAATGCCTAATTGTTAACTTATCTGAAAGGTGTTCTGCTTTATTGAGCAATAAACAACACATGAAGAGTTCTTTCATCCTAATCGTCTATGCATTAACTAGTCTATGCTTCAGGCCGTGCTCTTGATATAATCATTTCCCTTTTTTATAAAAGGACCTCACTTGATGTGTCTATAGGTCATTGAGGTGATTTCCTAATTTCTAAAATGAAAATCATTGTAAAATTAATATGATAAACAGTCAAGTGTTTATAGGCTGCTGTAATAGGTTAAAAAAACTATCAACAACCAATCGCATCACTTGACTTCGGTTGTGCCTAGATATTTTGACGCGTCTATGATTTCGGTCCGCACGTAACGGGGGTTTGTTTCATAAAGAAAAAAAAGTAAGTATTTGCCGTGATACTTGAAACCAGTGGACATTTCAACAGTATTTTTCTAATTAAATAAACCATCCTACCTATATGAAGGTACATTCCCTATCCCAATGTGACAAATTTATTTGATAGGTTATCATCTTCATTCTAAACACAATAAGGTTCATGTTCAATTGGGAAAATTTGACAGTTTGGGGTGGGTTGATGTGCTGGCGTCTGTACATTCCATACGTAGGTACTAAAAATCATTACCTCTAATAGTTACGTAGGAGTAATAACCCTAAGGTGTAGGTAAGAGGAACTTTGAAACGTATTGTAGGTATCTCTGTAAATGACTAATAAATAACTCATAATAATTGTTCTCGTCTTGCCCCCGTGCGTAATAATAACTATGAGGAGACTGGTCTGACAGCCTCACAGAGTCAAAGCCTCTATTCAATTACTCACAGAATTAGTTAGTATTGCGGTATTTTACAAAGAAACACTACTTACCTACTTTATTGAGTGCGTAAGTATTTCTAGAGTATTGCGCACGTTGTATATTATTTGTGATGTAAGTATTTAAGTCAAGCGATTGAAATAGAAACGAAATATAATAATCTATCATTTTGCTCGCGATTTAAACCTTAGTAGGCTAAGTATTCGAAGAATAACTGACCGGCTTTTGACTGGCCTGTTGGTCTAGTAGTTAGTGACCCTGACTGCTATGCCGGAGGTCGTGGGTTCGATTTCCACCCAGGACAAATGTTTGTGTGATGAGCACAATCATTTGTTCTGTGTCTGGGTGTATGTATGTTCTGTGTATGTAAGTATGTATTTAGAAATATATAAGTATGTTTATCAGCTATTTAATACCCATAACACAAGCTCTCAAGCTTAACTTGGGACTAAATGGCGTTGTGTGAAGAAGTTGTGGAATATTAATATTTTATTATTTAATAATGAATATACTCAGAGGCACAGGAGTGAAAGTGACACTTACTAACTTAGCATTCTTATATTTTGTTGTCTCTCTTGAAGTCATCAGTCTTCTTATCACCCCGTATACCTTTGGTATAAATACCTATCGTATATTTGGCATTACTGCCTGGCTACCATTATTCAATATAGCGGAAGAGTTTCACTTCCGAACCTCCAAAGAGAACCCAATAAAAATCGATTTGTGTGGACACTTTGTTCCACACTGTTCTTGCTTGAGATCAGCGTCCAAACTAGATCCAGTTTTTTTTTCTAGTTGATTTGTTATAAGTACATGAATACCAATAAACCTTCAACCTACTAAAGAAATCATATTTTTAGAAATCGATTAACATTATGACATATGAGCTTTAATAATATTCCGAATGCTTAAACTGTTTATTAATAAACGTTTAACGTTATTGTCGATATTGATTATTATTTATCGCGTTCTTTATGAGTTAACCGCCATTGATTTTTTTAATAAGACAACTCAATGTTAACTTAATCGTACGTTGTATCTGGGGCTGGGGGCATGTTTGTGCCCCGCCAAGACTCGTAAAGGAAACAGGGTAACACTATCTTCCGTTTCTGGCAGCTATTCGTCGTATTTTGAACCGTCACCCGGAGAATGTTATATTAGAGGTATATTACATTATTGCAATAAGGTAGTAAAGTTTATAGAATCAGGGTCTGGTAGAATTATTGTTTTTGTTATAACTCTGATACATCTAAGAGCACTTACAGCTATTTACATTGGACTTGGGACATTCTTCGTGAACTAGAAATAATGCGCTGTACATATTGAAGCTTGGCACTGCTAGATATTTCATAACTTTTAACCTTTTAACTACCACGGTAAAAAAGCAAGAATGTGCCCTCGGCGCCGAGCTAAGAATTAATTCCTTAAATTCGTCATGTAGTCTTGACGCGTGGCGTGGTAAACACATTTTGATTCATCATCTATACATGACTGTAACGGTCAAAGGGTAAGTATTTTTAAACAGTGAAAGTATTTTGAACTTGTTTTTCTTGGCAATGGCAATCTACATGAAATATATTTAGCGTGATAGTAATATCAACAGATTTATACAATATCCTGTTATGAGCGTTAATAGTGACATTAAAATTACTGTAGTTGATTGATGGGTTTGGACGAACTTATAATTTATTTTTAACAAACTTAATTATGTTTAACCTATGAAGCTAAAAAAAGCTATCAAAGGTTTTTTATTAACGAATAAAATAATTGAACGTAAATGTAAGGCGTGTGTTGCCATTAATTAAATAAACACATCGTAACTTTTTTTTTCACAAAAAGTTTCGATATAAAAAGGTTAAAGCATTAAGCCTAGTCGTACACTCTAGGTGTTGTTTTGTCCACCTGTCTTCGTCAAAACAAAAAGACAGACGTCGCCATCGCTAGCAGCCTGTATGACTCATTGTATGTAACGCACTTAAAATTAAATACTTCCTGTACAGCATATTGTTTGGCACCAATCATACATCCTTTTATTGATTAAAACCCGCTGCTTACAACTACAACTACGGACACAGAATTATTTTCGGTACTTATAATAAACTTCTTGTGTGCACACTAATGTTACTAAATATTCTTCTTCTATTTAGCGTGTCGATGTCAAATATAACTTAAACAAATTCAGATTGGTTCGGCCCAAAATTCAGTAAAACCAACTTCGTCAACAAACTAGTGGGTTAACTTGTAGTTAAATAAAAGTATAATATGTTAGTAAGTTATTCAACCCAAAGTTACAAAGTATTGTTATGGGAAATTGAAATTGGCTTTCTGATATACTCTATATCAGCTTTCAGAAAAATTCGCTAGTACCTAGTAAGGTACTAGCGAATTTTTCTGAAAGCTGATATATTTATTATATTCAAAGTGATCAAAGCTTAAAAAAACAGGATTTTTAATCAATAATACTTGCCTGTTAAACTGTCCCACTGCAGGCAAAGGCTTCTTCTCATACAGTCAATACATAGAGGGCACGAGCATTGATCACAACGCTTGCTCAAGGCGGATTGGCGATGTAAAACTTACGTATTAACTATTTTTAATAATTAACGTTGAACAAAGCAGTAACGTAAATATAATAAGTAAGTACCTACCTAACATCTTGCCTGAAATAAGCAAATGTAGAGATTACACAACGCAATGAATATTTATTTACATGAAACTGAAGTTAAGTCTAATTACAAAAGACAAACTTACCTACTAAACACGAACATATTCATAAAAATATGAATAATTATGTAAATACTGTTTATACCATGTAATACTGAAAAGTCAAAGCGGCTACATAGCTTTTCGCACCTCTAACTTTTAGTTAGTAATGTATGTTAAGTTTTAAGACTACATATTATTATAATAAGTTGGTAACTGTCTATGTTAAACCTTATTCATTGCTCTTTTTGTTATTTTAGTGTCGATGGGAAATTCATCTCAATTAAACCTTACCAGAACCTTATTAATTTTCCTATAAAGCTAAAAAACTCTACATATTATTCCGATGTTTTGTTTATCTTTCCTTAATCTGTTTGATTCTTTTTAACCCAATGAAAATTTTATTGAAAGTAATGCATTAAAAATTATTACGTACGTATGTTACGTATATATTTTTTACGTTGTAAAGTATTTTTATTTTATTCTTTAATAACTGTGAATTTAGGGACTATATGTTTTTTTTTTAATTTATTTTCTAATTCCTAACGTTCTTTTTTTAAATTTTGTCTGGCAGTTTGAGTACTTTATGCAACCAACCCGAATGTTCTTCCTTTAGTATTGTTCGTCAGGACTTAGAGGTCCTTAAGTTCCGAGTTGAGCTCACGATAACTGCTAGCACTGACTGATATAGTCCACTAATATCTGGTTGGTTATTTCCTCAAAAGACCATTATCAGACACAAATCTGCATGGTTCTTCCATAATCTGACCAAGATAATGTCTGGACTTATTTGACCTCTGAGTTTCTTTTGGTGTTTCTTCTCAGAGTAGTCAGATAGTGAAATATCGACCTCATCATCTAATTAAAAAATGACATGTATAAGTGTTTGTATGAACCCATTTACAGAATAAAATATAATTTATCATTACACACATTAGAAAATTTTCAACAAGTTCCAGAATGATGAAGGTACTGAATTCATGGTTTTAAACCGTGTTTTGATATCCCTTCCACTCTGTATAGAGTAACTAAGACACACATTAAAAGCTAGCTTTCACCGTAGTGCCTTGGCCCTGTTAACCGTCCTCATTTATCCTCAAGCCATGGCGAGTTTATCTTCCGCCAGGCCACACTTGGTCTGTTATTTTGTATTCGCGAGAACAGATTTCCGCTTGCCGATATTATTAACATTTGACCCCGAATTGACTGAGTATTGTCCCAAGTTCTGTGCTAACCGACTGCACATTTTGCTGCCAAACATACTAATATATCATTTAGAATCGGATGGTGGATCCGTGACGGGTTTTGCTGTTGAATTTTATGGGCTTGTGGAAGTGTAGTAGCTACAGTAATACCTAAGCGTGTCAAATCTTTAACTAACTTTACTACCAAAAAAATTCTTGAAGGAAAAACCTGCCGAATACAATTTGTACACTGACACATACCGAAATCAGTCCATTTCCTCCCACAGCTATCTAAGATAGGAACACTTCGATGTTTAATATTGGTTTAACTTTGTAAATACAGAGTGCAGAGCTGCAGACTGCAGACACAGGTGCGATCATAAAGTCATGACCTTTTGTAACCCTCAGAAGCCAAAGCAAGGCTGAACGTCAAACCACAGACAATAACAGTTGTATGAACTTTTAAAACAATACGAGTAATAAAGAAACAATTACGCAATACAAGCGAATGAGCTTCAAATATACTCGAACATACGATATGATTATGGTTGTTCGCTGGCTATGGAGTGGACGGTACCATACGGTACGTAAGGCATGCGACATGCCTGCACGCTTCCTATGGCTAACGGCCTATTGTGAAACTTTTGGGACATCTGTTTGTGTCTGTCTGTTCAAAACATTACGAAAGATTTACTTAGCGCTGACACGTACGTATACGTCAGTAGAATATTTACTTAGAAAGGGCTTGTACACCTACACAGGTGTTTAAATGACCTGAATAGAAAAGAAACATACTTACGTCACTATAACATTTACTCGCGGCTTCTGGAACGAAACATCACAAAAGTCAAGTATGGGACCGCGGCTGTTGTTAATTCACTTAGCTAATCACAGCAGTTCAAACTAGTTTTAAAATTAGTCACATTTATATTTCGAAATTATTCGTTCTATTAACTAGGTGTTATACAGTTACATTAATGTATTGTTATACAATAGAAATAAAAAACAGATAGCGTCATTACTTACTTATGTTTATGTATGATGTGTGTATTTATACAACATTTCAGTAATTACGTAAATAAACCGATTGTAATAGTTAATTTAAACTGCACATTAAAATATTGCCTAGTAACCTATTAACGAATTAAAGGCTTCAAATTTTTGGTATGTCCAGTTTTCTATTGCATACCTACCTACAATGTCATACTCATGAAGATCTTAGACCGTCCAACGGGTACATTCTAAATCCCACTATCAACTATCAATTCACACTATTCTCCAGATTTAACAGTGGCCCACCAGGAAAGCGTTCAGTCAGTAAAGACCGATGAGTTCCAGAGCAACGTTTAAAATTGTCTAGCGTCCCGCAACAAAATTAATCTGAAAAGAACAGCGTATGAACTTAGAAAAAAAAGAGTTATTCCACCTTCACAGTATCAAGATTAAGGGTAGGTACATAGCTAGGCGAATAGGGCACAAAGGGCCGTTTCGAGTCGGCATCAGCCCATAGTCCTTTAATTTGGTCAGGTGCCCGACAGTCGGACAAACAGTGTTATCCAGTACCTAACTGGGCTGTAGAGGTCAAATAGGTGGTCGCACCATATACAATACTGGTATTTAGTTCCATCGGACCCCAGGAAAATATAGGAATATGCTGATGTCTCTACAATTTTGCTCCGTTTGCAATGGTTTCGTTTGATAGCGTAATGGTGTGCCCGACTGACTGCCTAATCAAATGGAGGGCAGGAAATTCGAGCCCAAGACACCTCTGATGTTTTCGATTAATTCGCGTATTGTTTAATAATCACTTGCATCAAATACATCGTGAGGAAACCGGGTAGCTTGATAGATATTTCTCGACGGCATGTGAAGTTAAGTGATTGCCCATTTACGCGGCATAAACACTCTAAAACCAGGTATGGTCACTGAAATAAAATGAAATGAAATGATATTTATTTCTGTAGGTAAATAGATTTTCCGAGATACTTGTACGTGTCATTTTATTTCAATTAAATGGCAGTTCCAAAGTGACTGATCCCTATGAAGAAATGGCAAATGAAACTCAGGAGCCTCTAACAAAGTAACCACTCGAAACGAAGAAGATCGTAGCTAGAGGAAAATATGTCCAGTACAAGTGAAGATGACTCATAATACAGTTTCAAATTATTTATTACAAACATAGGCAAGTTGTGTCGGAGCAGCTGTACTAACAGCTACACCTGCGCAGAGCCAAACACCATCCTACGTCATCTGGTTAATTTCGACACCACCACCCCAGCCGTTCAATAACACCACATTCATTAAGTAAAATATCCATCGATACAAACATAACTTACTGACGTTAGTAACCGCAACATGTGTCATTAACTTGAATGAAATTCACTGTAGATTTGCATTCAAGTATTTTGTTTAATCGTCAAAACTTGAACTTGAAATGATTCAGCGAAAACTTTTGAAGTTTAAGGTCCGGTTGAACTAAGGTACGGGAAATGTATGGCACAGTGTGAGTCCTTAAAAACTGCTTATGCTTTCGCTGTGTGTATTTCGATTAAGAGAGAAGAATAAGAATGAAATTATAAAATGTGAACTTATGGTTTTACTATGGTATCTTTATCAAGTTCAGTTTCAACACAAACTCAAGAAAGAAAAAAGAACTTTTTCTTAAAAAAAAAATTAACTTGATATAGGTACTTAATTAATAGATACATCGTTGTTTAAAATTACAATTAGAGGTAGGTACAGACGCCAGCACATCAAGTTACCCCAATATGTCAAATTTTCCCAGCTGAAAATGAACCTTATTTTGTTTGCCATAAAGTTGAAAAAGGATCAAAGAAATTTGACACATTGGGGTAACTTGATGTGCTGGCGTCTGTACATTAAAGAGGTAAAAATTATGAGACTCGATCAGTAACAAAAGCATGCGGAATAGCGTCACGCACGAACTTTATCTGCTGTATTGAAGTAGTGCACAGAGAAAAACAAAAACTACACAGCGCAACTGCGTATAAAACGTGTGCAATACCACAGGAAGGGCGATAAATGGCGCTGGACGTCACGTGACACGACTGGACAAAGAGAGTATTGTGTGCTCTTTGCGATAATTACTAACACTCGATTAGGATAAGGGAACACGAGACTTGGAACAATCGCATGTTTTAATTTTAAATAATTAATATTCAACGAGTTTAAAGTTTCAGTAGAACGTTGTTTCCGGTCATGACGACTGGCGTCTTGCTTGTGGAATCATTCATAAACTAATGATAAATATGCTATTTAGGTACTAAAAAACTTTTAAATATTTTTACGCAAAAACATTAGAAATTGCATGCAACTTTGTTGTGGAGAAGTAATTCAATACAATAATCGATCTGCTCAACGGATTTGGTTAAAATTTGCCACACATACACACACATGTACATTTTCTAGGTATAGGTACTAATAATTATTATGATACTTAGGTGGGTAGTACCTATGGACCTATACGGATGATTGCCGACCTCGCCGCGGGCATAAACTACCTAGTTAGTTAGTTATAATTAAAAATCAACGTCTAATCATAGAAATATGTGTTATAAAAAAATATTTACGAACCTATAAAGCAAAACGGTTAAACTTTGTTATGAAATAGGCACGATAAACTGCGTGTGTGCGTGAAAACGCGTTTCGAAACCATGAAACATAAAACTATTTCATATAGGTTAACGCTCTATAATGAGCTACTTTTAGCAAAATCATAACTCGGAGATTTATTCGGAAACCTGTTCAGATTATAAATGGAAGATGGCTATTTATAACCCGATATAGAAATAAATTTCAAGAATCATCCGGTACGTATTTGATGACAACACATTCCTCACTACTGCAAATATTTCTTGTTTCACTATTGTTATCGTTTTCAATGATGAAACTGTATTGAGCGTGTCTAAGCTAAAACAAACTAATGTTCTATTAGCTACTGTTAACCATATTTGATTTGGACATAACGAACGCTAACGCCACGACTAGACTGGCCACCTACCTACATAGCAAACATTGGAAAAGTACGGCAGCCACGGCAGGAGGCTGCGTGTGAGTAGATGCGTGCACGATATTACTCGGATGTACATTTCTGTGGTAAAGATGGTAAAAAAAATTATCACTCTAAGGACCTAGCGCGAGTTTTTACCGGACTGCCAAGAAGGGTTAATGTTTTTCGCGCGTATCTTGTATGTATGTAATATTCTTTATTACCTCATATTTTCCAAACTGCTGAAAGGATTTATATAATTTACATATCATTATTTTTGTCTTGATAACCCAAATGTTCTTAAATGGCGACTTTAAACAAAAATTATCATAACGACTGTGTGACGCTAAAGACTGAAGCAAAAAAAAAATATATATATTAATACTGCTATAGGTATGGGTATCAAATTGAAGCTCTCACCATGAGGGTTTCAAAATAGTATATCATGACTATATTTAAAAAACAATACGATTAAAAATCTGTTATTCTTTATGTATAGGTACAAACTTAAACGCGAGCCGGATGACTAAGTGGGTTTGTGAACTTAAAAGTGATGAATGTACCTACGCCTAAAATAGAGCGAATAATAATCATTAACTAAAATAAAAATATTCAATCGCCGTCAATTATATGGTGCTCTCTGTAGGTATACAATATACATGGGACTTAAACAGAACTGTCTAAATATGGGTGCACTATAGGTACAACTCTGCCGAACCCTTGCCTGTCTAATAGGGTATACAAAGGTGTGATTTTATGTTAATTATTTCCCATTAATGTATTCAGTTTCAAAATAAGTCTGCATCGCTGTCACTAGGTTCTTATATAACTATTAAATTTATAAATTAAATTTTACACATCAGACACCCATTCATCATCCTCCTCTCTCCTACCTGTCTATCCATAATTATTGTAACTAAAATAATTATTTCCCATCCAACTCTTTCTTCATTATGGTACGTAATAAATAATTGACAATCGGGAAACGATAACTTAAAGTTAAGATTGTCACGATGGAATGGACGCAAAAAACTCGCATTCAAGATAGGTACTCCTCAAAGATTAAAGATAGTTTGCACGTCATGCAAATGAATTCGAATGTTAAAACAATAAATAGTACTGTCAAGTATTTCAAGTAGACCACGATTTAATTACGTTAAGAAAATAATGTGGGTAAGACTGTTAGAGCACTTTCTTGGCAGACAGTAGGTACCAATTTTTTGGTGATGATGAGAGCGGAATCGGTTACAATCGCTTCTTTTATATTTACGATGACAAGATTTTTCAGTTCACATGGCTTCGCACATGAACCTTAATTACTTTATAAGTAACCGGTTTCCCTTTTTTGGTAAACAAGTGTATGTAAGTAACAAATGTAAATAAATTTTAAGTATCAAGTGTAACTTGTGCAAAAACTTGTACCTATTTGTGTTGCAAAACAAGCCAGATCGTAATCTTTTTTTAGAAACATTGGGAACTGGAACGAATTAGAAACGTAGGTATTGTATTACAAAGAATATTCGCAATTTGTTCAGATGTAGGTATAGCTAAGCGACATGATTAAGAAATCCGTTCCTTACGTCAATGATAACCACATGTTACAAAACACAAATAGATATTATTGGTTCTTCGATTTCATGGAAATAATTCCAGAGGTAATTATTATACATACTTAAATAGCAGTATTAACACTTTAAATTACAAGACATAGGTACTTTAGCAACTGGTACATTATTATGTACAAATCAATTGAATTAAACTAATAGTATAATAAAATAAAGATCTAATTAAGGTGACTTAAATATACATGTGTAAGGAATTATTTAGTAACTCCTCTTCAAATCGATCAGGTGGTCGCTTGCAGGTAAAAAAAACGACAGACAGACCTTTTTAATACTTTTTCATTTATTTCGAAAGGAACATGTTATTAACACGAAAATAGCACATCCGTGTGCATGACCTAATCGATTATATTTATTTTTTGCAACTGATTTGATGCAAAGGGCGATGTGATGTTCTGGAAAAATCGATTCCCTCTGACAGTTATTATCGCTATCGCCAATGTTGCCGATTCTTGCCCAAAAAACAACATAATTAAAGCTATTTCGAATCGTTTTCTCGTATAAAACAAAAAATGTTTGGTCATTCATAAGAGCTGTCAATTTTAGTTGAACGAAAGCTTCCATGCAAATAGTTGACATTAATTTTATTTGAAAATTTCTTTGACACTAGCAGACGTCCCGCGGTTTCACCCGCTTAGTTCCCGTTCCCGTGGGTATACAGGAATAAAAAGTAGCCTATGTGTCAATCCAGGGTATTAGCTAACTCCATACCAAATTTTATTAAAATCCATTAAATAGTGTTTACGTGAAAGAGTAACAAACATTCATCCATCCATCCATCCATCCTTACAAACTTTCGCGTTTATAATATTAGTAGGATATCTCTGTCTTAGTTCTTACCTGTGACGACTGTGACCGTCTTTCTGAGATGTTTATATGTGACTAACTGCCCCAGCAAACTTCGTTGCGCCTTTTTTTAATAAAAAATAGTTAATGTCCTATTCTCAGATCTTCTGAATATACACACAAAATTTCATAGGAATCGGTCAATCCGTTTTGAAGTAGTATGGTAACTATACATTGTGCCACGAGAATTTTATAAATAAGATTTAGAAATGTGAATCCTCTTTTAGTCAGTTAGTATAGTTTGAACCATAGAACCGGCTCAAGCACGACTTTCTTCATTCTGAAAACGAATTATATCATATCTAATTTGTGATGTGCTACGGGTAGTCAAGAGGTTGGTCTTTTGATATTACTAGGAATGTTTTTTGTCACAGTAATAGTAGAGTAGGTACGTATCATATTTATACGCTAGGTGTTAACACGTTTAGGTGTTTTCAACATCGGTAAATTCAGTAAGTACCTACTACGCTGCACACGTTTAGGTGTTTTCTTCAACGTCGGTAAATTCAACAAGTAGGTACCTACTTCGTATTTTTCTAAAATATGATGTAGGTAAAACGCGTCTATTTATATTTTCATTAAAGTTTGTTTTTGTCAAAAGGTCGCATTCCTTGACCACACCCTTTCTAGATTCATAATAAAATGCGTAGCGTAATGTTAAACAGATTTCTTTTGACCTTTTGCCAACATGTTATGATGATAAGTAACTGCCGCGTGCCAGTTTATTTTCTAAGGTTAAGACAAAACAAACGAACGAATTACACTGTAAGTAAACGTTTTTGAGAAGAGAGAAGGAAGAGCGTTAGGGAAAAATGATGAGAGTAAATTATTACGATGCGCGCGCACTCCGTCACTAAAAACCTACACCATGAAGTTAGCCATAGTCAACATAGTGATCGATCTTTTGGAAATAAACAAAATGTGACAGCAAAACTTCTTTATCTAAGCAGCAAAAAGCAGCAAAATGTACTTGAAGTGACATTGACACTTTAATGAAAAAAGAGCAAAGCAAAGCAAAGAACAAAGAGCAAAGTTGTAATTTTCTATAACACATACTTACAGAGGTTGAGTGAAAAGAGTTTTAACGCTAAAAATAAAAAAAAAATATCTTGTTACGCCAAAAAAGTACTTAGGTATAACTTCTAACGCGTGCACATAATTACACACATTTTTTTTGTATCTATAATAATAAAGAAATATTTCTAATACTGCTGCATTTACTATTACATTATTTTTCGTGTCTACACATAAATAAACTTACTAATTTAAAATCAATACTTAAATACTATAGAAAATGGTCAAAAAGCCATTTTTCCTAATTATAACTCATTGGCAAAGGGTCTACGGCGCTACGCTCGAAGCTACGACGACGTGCTACGCATAATTTTGGATTGTGCAAAAAATGTATTTTTCACCAGTCGATCAAATAAATGTAAGTTGACTCGAAAAGTTTATATCAGTTCATTTTAGTAGTTTACAACGACTGAAGCTCCTTTTAAAATCTCATAAATTATCTGCCTGCTAATGTTTGATATAATTTGGGAGGTCAAATTTCATGTAATAAAAGCCAGTATTTTTATTGCTTTTAATGTTTTTAGCTCTCTTTAACTGGAAGTATTCAAAGCATATCTTGCGCATCGGCCTCAGCAGGTGTGAATTCTTTCCAAGAATAATAAAGCAATAAAATGATCTTTGTCATTAAGATGGAGTTAATGTTCCTCGTACAACTTTTTCAACATATTCATGTTATGTGACATAGTGCAGTCACGGTCAATAACAACTAACTAATATATTCTTTTTTCATGTATTGCTTTTACGTAACAAAGAGTGCAATACGAGATATGTGTAAACGGACGACCTCGAGACAAGAATTAAGCGTATTACGACCACGCGCCGTCTGGTGCATAATGCACTTTAGTGCATCTAGGGATGCAATAACAGGAATCAGTTGAAACAAGATATAGAGAGAACAGACGCACAAAACAATTTCAAAAGAAACCATACGGTATACCTAATGTTAGTTAGCCAAAATTATTGCTACTTGTTTAACGCCTGTAGATACAGAACTCTTTGTTTAAAATTTTAAATAAAAAAACACGATGTTATTTCACGGATATGTTTCAAAGTGTGAGAACCCTAAGTGCAGTGCAGTGGAACAGCGCAGTTACTAGCAATAACTTTCATGGAACGACCCTGACCTGACCTCTAGTAGGACAACGTGGTCGGCATTTCGCTCCAATGTCTTATTCATCTTGCCTGTATTATCTATATACTTATAATAAATCTGTAGAGAAGTCAATTCTGTACATTGAAAATATATTCAAAATTAATATTGGAGGATGATTGGTAATCGATACTGATGCCAAAAATGCAATCAGTAAATTTTTTGTCTGTCTGTCTGTCTGTCTGTCTGTCTGTCTGTATGTGCACGCATGGGTCAAAAACTACTAAAGGGATTTTAACCAAACTTGGTACGATTGTAATCCATACTCCTGGGCAGGTTATAGGCTATATAACATAACACTAAGACACATAGGAGCCGAGCAGTGACGATAAATTCGAAGCAAGTCGGATGAAAATATGCGCTTTCGAGCTCCTATCCTCGCATACGTTGATCATACACAAAAAGTATGTATTACAAAGATGTTGATCTTCAAAATATCAACAAAAAAGTTCTTAGTAACATATATCTAACACGTTTACCTACCTAATCGTTAGGCATTTCTTCGAAGTATATTAAATAATAACGTACACTTTTATACTAAGTATTTAATAAAATAATAAATTTAGACATTATAATGTTTATGCAGCCCGGAGTCTGGGTTTGTGCCCGATTGATGGCAATAGGCTCGCCCCCTATTACATGGGACTTAGACATAACTGGCGAAATGTGGGTGTACTACCAGGTACGCCTCTGCCTAGCCCTTCGGGGTTTACAGGCGTGACGTTATGTTATGTTATAATGTTTATAATGTAATTGTTATTGTTATTTTATTATTATTTTCTTTTATTATTTTTACATACATATAAATTACATTTTTAAATATTGGTATGAAAAATATGAAAACATTTAAAAATATAAAAAAATAGTGAACCACCGATGGCGGGAGCAGGGTCCAAGCTACCGGTGGTTAGGGCTCCAGAGACAGGACCCTCCTCACGATGCGGGCCGTATCAAGAAGTACTGCCTTCTGGATCAGGTTCTTGACCCAACCGTGCAACGAAAGCTTCGAAAGATGCTCATCGAAGCTTTTAGCCATAAGGCCATTGGCTGTTACGACTATCGGCACAATGGCAGCCGAGTCCGGGGTGTGGACGACATGTCGACAACCTCACGTGCTAAGTCGAGATATTTGATTTTTTTATTATTATTTATTATTATTATAAACACATAAGATATAGATGAACTTAAACCTTAAACTTCCAAATCTCGCCGCGCCAGTATGGTAGCCTACGTCTGCTATACGGTTGATATTTGTTTAACGCGCGAAGCGGCTTACCGCGGCACCTGGCGGGCGTTCACGCGCCAAAACGTCACTTATTTGACTGTGGATGCGAAGGGACATACCACATAGCACATAGTTTAAACTCTATGAGAGTGAATAACGCAACTGCACGAGCACATGAAAGCACTTCTGAAGTTCTGAGAGAGAGATGCGATTAACTTCTGATAGGGAAAGAAACCTTTTCTCAACAAGAGCTGCGTCTTACAGTTGACCGTAAAATGCATGATTTATCCCGACTTCCCGAGAGTCGGAAACGTTCACCGAGCGACATTTAAGGCTTACAGCTGATCGCGAACGGCATATATTATATCTCGAGAATCTGAAAGATCTAGGTACTTAACGAGAATTACGACTTACATGTGACCGCGAAAGGCATGTGTTATCTCGAGAGTCCGAAACGTACTCAGAGCGTGAGTTAAGACTTACAGCTGACCGCGAAAGGCACGTTTTGTCTCGAGAGTCCGAAACATACACAGAGCGTGAGTTAAGACTTACAGCTGACCGCGAAAGGCACGTTTTGTCTCGAGAGTCCGAAACTTACACAGAGCGTGAGTTAAGACTTACAGCTGACCGCGAAAGGCACGTTTTGTCTCGAGAGTCCGAAACATACACAGAGCGTGAGTTAAGACTTACAGCTGACCGCGAAAGGCACGTTTTGTCTCGAGAGTCCGAAACATACACAGAGCGTGAGTTAAGACTTACAGCTGACCGCGAAAGGCACGTTTTGTGTCGAGAGTGCGAAACATATACTGAGCGTGAGTTAAGACTTACAGCTGACCGCGAAAGGCACGTTTTGTCTCGAGAGTCCGAAACATATAAGTTACTGAACGTGAGTTAAGACTTACAACTGACCGTGAAAGGCACGTTTTGTCTCGAGAGTCCGAAACATATACTCAATATCACGACCGTCTTGGCAATTGAAAAGATACACCTAAGTTTGTCAAATGAAAGACGACGAATTGATAATATTCGATCGCAGGAAACGGACTAGCAGCGTGAAGCCAGGCTTTCCGCGTATAGATTTAGACATATTTTTGATAACTTAGATGCACATGCAGAGTATTTAGATGAACCTACAAATTTACTACCGTGGGCCAACAAATATAAAAAAGGGTTCACTTATAGGTACTGTCACTATTGATTACAGATCATATTCGAAAATCGGTTGTATGAACGTAGTATGTTCTTTTTGCAATGCCTCCGCTGGTCTTAGAGACATGAAACTGGAGCGGGTGTTCTTTTTGAAGAGTAAGTATCCACTAAGAAACGATTTGGAAATTCAACCCTTAAAGAGAAAAAATAGGAGACAGACGTTCGACATCCACGCAGGCGAAGCCGCGGGCAAAAGCTAGTTTTTAATAAGTTCTTACTTCTCCTAACAAGGTTCACTGTGTTTATCTTTCAGTCATTTATAAAAAATTAACCGACTTTGTTGAATTCTTTAACTTTTCATCAGGATTTTCCGAATCCAGCCCAAAAACACTGATGTACATAATTTTAATATAATAGAAGAACTGCGTTTCAAACTATTTGACAATACGCGCAAAATCCAACCTCTTGACCCGGACATATAGCTAAACAATTGACATTAATGAGTGACATGGAAATACCATAAATCTCATGAAATATATTTCATTATACCTACTTAGGTGTGTTATACCTACGTCAAGTAAAGAAAAATTTCTATTTCTTTGTATAAAATTCCAATTCGTATCGCGTCCTCTTTGTTAAACTGTAGTGTTCTAAGATTTGCAAATCATTATGAAAACGTAGTAATGTTTCAGCCTGGAAAAGCGTACCTACGTTTCTTATTGATATTAAAGATTGACTTGTACCGACAGTGACACTAGGAAACATCTTGGCTAAACAAAAGTGTTTACAATGAGGCTATTGACTTTTAAAACTGTATCATCACCACACATCGTGGCTTTTAGATTGCAATCGATTCGATCGTCAACTGAATAATGACAACAAAAAGATGCGATTTTATCACTTGATTGTCTATTATTTATTATCATTTTGATCAAATATTTGTATCGATTTTAACACAATCGATGGCGCCCACGCTTCAGTAGCGTGCATAATGAAAGATATTACGACACAGACAAATATTGTGTCACCAATATTAGTATGTTCTAGTCCTCTCTCCCTCCTGTCTTGTGGGCACTAAGTACTACCCACCTGCACCCTTTTTTCATGACGCACAAATTTATTTTTGTTTACAATCCGCTGAATATCTGCGCACTTATAATATTAATAAAAAAATGTCTCACACGTACACGTACACGTGTCTCATACTTAAGGACTTTTTTGCGACAACATATTATAACTTTTTGAAAACCTGTTGTTTATATCACTTTCCTAACTTAATGTGAAACTAACTAAGTACCTACGTAGTTGTAGATAACAATAATAGTTACACTAATGACATAAGGACTTAATAGTCTTTAAAGATAACCGTCATCGAATTCCTTTAATAAAAAATGTCTGCCCATCAGTTTTAAGAGAAAGTTGTTCTTCTGTTCCAGAGCGCACTGTACCTACTAAAGTTTCTCTAATAAGATTAATTGCCTCAGGATTAGTATCTCAGTTTGTCCGTATCTTAGTTAAATATTAACTGTATATAGTTAACGTTTCCGTTGTGTAATATGTTCTATATCACCGACTATGCCCACCACATTCCTGTTTTAACGTTTTTTTTTGTGATTTTCGAAAAGGAGAATTTAGGTAATTAATAAAAGTTGCATTTGTTAGGTAGGTATTTGGTTTGATTAAAACGTCTATCGTTTGTCCGTACAAGTAATGAAGTACTTAATGCATTACCGTAATGTGCTTGATATAACTAATTAAACTACATTCATGAATGTATTATAATTACTTACCTACTTAACTAATTCATTGCCACTATTACCTACGACCTTCGGAATTTAGGTCTCCAGACTGAAACGGCATTGTTTCTTAAATAAAATTTGTTTTTTTTATGTATTTTAGATTACACTCCCATACTTACAACACTAAGTAGGTACTAATGCCTGGCTCCGAGGTCTATCGCATTTGCACTCTTCCGCAACTTTCTCAACTTTCATTGTTCGTATCACTCGGTAAAGGTCATTGGTCCACTTAAATACATACAATTATTCTATTAGTCTGTGTTTAGTTTAGTTTTTTGTAGAAGTATTAACTACCTACGTAACGTAGTAGAGATTATACTCGCACGTAACTAAACAACTCAGCGCATCACCTTCAATTTTTTTTTTGCTTAGTGCGTCACTATGTTTTCAAAGGAAGCCTTCATTCAATTACCTATCTAACTTAGAGATTAATTCGAAGCAAATAATATAGCTACTATGCACTTAATATTTATAGAAAATGACAGTTGTAAGTTGATTAGGACAATGCGCGTAATTAGTAGACATGAGTATTCGTACTAC
Organism: Euplexia lucipara; assembly: GCA_921972225.1. Lineage (NCBI taxonomy): Eukaryota > Metazoa > Arthropoda > Insecta > Lepidoptera > Noctuidae > Euplexia > Euplexia lucipara. The sequence continues at coordinate 10,720,815 of OV179149.1, forward strand.
GTCACTTTTGAGTTGGTTAGTTGCGCATTCAGCGGTTGTCGATCGTGCCCACAGAACAGAAAAAACAGATCGTGCCTGCCTGGATCGCTATCGTCATTTGTTTGTCCACCATACTACGCTCATACGCGCCTCCCTTCCCTTTGCGTCACGTACTATGGACATTATTGATTACGTCACTATTTCAGGCTGGATTTTCACGACTGGTCGAAGTTTTACATGTTAATATATAAGAAATGTGCCTTTTTACGAAAAACAAGATTTGGTTCTCACGGCATGTTTAAATGTATCAATAGGAAGCTGATAAAAATGTTTGAATAATTTTGACGTGATTTTTGACATTTATTTATCGATTGTGGGAACTGTGTGATTTTAAAGCGATTAGTTAAGTGAAAATCTTAAACGTATAGGTATCCAATTTTTGTATAATGTAAAAATATCACGCAGCAAATCAGCGGCATAGAAAAGCAATAAACTTTCTGTACTTATTTGTTTTTCCCAACCAATATTAATATCAATACCAAAAGGTGTCGAAATAGGCAAGTTGAGGGTAACTTAAAATTAAAAAAAAACGAGGTGCACATAAATGAATTATAAATAAATCTAAGAAATACATAATTTATGTCAGGAATATAGATTGTCTGGACGCCTAGGTATAGGATTAGTGGCGCCGCATTGTAATGCGTTGTAATGTAACCCACCATAGCATTAGCAGGTCCATCAGTGGGGATTGATAGGTTAGTTGCTTCGTGTGGATTTACTATCTATACTACTTTGGTTGGATGGCCAGAAAGAGTTAGTTTTTAGTAAGGTGTTATTGTACTAGGTAGAGTCTCTTCCATGCACACTGAAGTGAGGTGAAGTGGGCTCTGGGGCAAGCTTTACGGCCGTGGATCATAATTTGCGATTCATATATTAATTTATAGTACCTTCAGCGTAACTTGAAAGATCTAAAAGGTATAGAACTCTGATTTGCCATGTATTCTTAAGTCACTCTTTTTTGCAATAAGTAAAATATAGTGTAGGTAATGACCCCAAGAAATATCCTGCATTGTCGGTACTCGAAATGCATTAAATTATCAGGCCCCAAGCGGAAATTAGCTTCGGCGAAAAATAGGTAATTTAATATTGTCTGGAATTCCGCTAGTTGACAAGTTAAATTAGTTAGTTGCTAGGTGATGATAAAAAATCTCTATATGACATGCATCTTTCTCACTGTCCGATATATCAATGCAGTTCATTTTTTGTGAAAAACAGAGGCGCTAGGAAAACTAAGGGGCTGCGTAGAGCGCGCGGGGCAGCGAGCGGGCCGCGGTGCCTACGTCACGAGAAAGCCGAGGTCTCTATATAACCGCTGGCGTCCCTCCCACTTACATCACACGCTGGCTAGCAGCAGTCGATTGCTTACGCTCGTTCGCTCGCTACCCGCGCTCCAATTGTTTTATCGTTCATTCGTGTTCGCGCCTTCTACGCACACACTCGTACACCATGACCGTCTCCAGCAAGATGAACAGTGTCTCCCGCCAGTCCGTGCTGAGTCGCTTTGGCCCTGGCGGGCTACTTTACGCTGCCAATAAAATTTTAGCGGTACGTCATCGAAATGTGTTCAGTGTTCAAAACTTTGTGTGAAAGTGAATTTATCTTAAGTGTTCCATAGTGTGTGACAAGGTATTTAAACGTGTGGTTTTGGTTGTCCTCAGGTCGCAGTACCTGGCAAAGAGGAGGAACGTTGGCGCAGCAAGGATGAAGGTGCGCTGTTCAAGCGATGGCGGCGCACCCCGTCCACTGTTGAAGCTCCCACCTCTACGCCGGCGCCCATTGCGCCCACCCCTCAACCCTCCGAGCTACTCAAAGTCCTAGCTATTGTAAGTTTACAATCTGTTACTATTAGCTTACTTTTAACAGTTAAAAACGTATACGAAAACTTAAAATAATTAATTAGGTAAGTACCTACTTAGATACCTAAAAGGTTTTAAAAAAATACTCCAAACAAAAAAATAAACTTTTGGTCATGGATGTTGAACTTGTTGCTAATAATATATTTCTATTGTTACAGAATGCATTGGAATTATCAGCACCCGCATCTGATGCGTTGCTTAAATCGCGCTCATCGGAATGGTTCCAGCTGGCTGGCCACCCCGGCTCCCTGGCGCCCGCTGGCCCCGGGACCGTGTGGAAGCGCCGCGCCGCCGGCGACCACCCGGCGCACAACCCCGAGCGCGACGCTTACGAAGCGCTCGCCGCCTGCCCCCACATGCGCTCCGCCATCCCGCGGTACTACCGCGAACTGGAATACGGCGGGGAACGTTTCATCGAACTGCAAGACTTACTGCATGGCTTCAGGGACCCCCACGTCATGGACGTGAAGATGGGCACCCGCACTTTCCTGGAAGACGAAGTTAGCAACGCTCGTGCTCGTTCGGATCTCTATGAGAAAATGGTGCGTCTGGATCCAAAAGCTCCCACCGAAGCCGAACATGAGGCTCGTGCTGTAACAAAACTACGTTACATGCAGTTCCGCGAACAGCGCTCCTCATCCGCTGAGCAAGGATTTCGTATTGAAGCAGTGAAAGTCCCGGGAGAACCACCCCTTACCGATTTGCAAAAAGTGCGTGAACCTCAACAAATTGCAACGACAGTGGCTAGGTTCCTGGGCAAAAATGAAAAGGCTCGTCGTGCTATCATCACGCGACTACGCGAAATCAGAGAACTTTTTGAACATTCTGATTTCTTCAAAACTCACGAAATCGTCGGCAGCAGTATATTCATCATTTATGATGATGAACGTGTTGGAGCCTGGCTGATCGACTTCGCTAAAACTAGGAATGTACCGGAAGGCCTACAGATAGATCATCGCGCTGAGTGGCAACAAGGCAATCATGAAGAAGGTTTTCTCTACGGCTTAGACAGACTTATACAAACTATAGAAACTGCTAAACTTCCAACGCCGGGTGAAGAAGCAGCGACAGAACCGGATGTATCACGTTGAACATGATTTGGCGAGAGACCCTGGACTCGCCCCTCGGTCGTTGTCACCGTCTGCCCGGCCTTGCGCCCCACTACCGCTCCACTAGCGCCCGACTCGACGCACGGAGAGATGTATCATAAAACTATGTATATTTTTGCAAATGAAGAGAATTGCGATGTATCGCTTAATGTTTCGATCTAGTCCTTAATTATTTAAATAAATTCGTCATGATTTTATAAAACTTGTCCTTTTTTTATTACTCTGTAATATCAAGATGATCCATTTAGTGTATCTATGTAAAAAGCTCTGCATGGTCGCTTTATGTAGCAACTGCAAATCTTAAACTCAGAGATAAACCAACATAAATGATGCTACTATATTAACAGTAGGTACTTGAATAAATGAATGACTAGAACATGAATGTTTAATGAATGTTTAAATTAGTATAACACAATCATTAACTACTTAATTACTTGATCTTTATAATGGGTGATGTCCTGGGTTCGATTCCCAGGAGTACCTCTTTACAACATGACAAGGACTTAACAGTGATATAGAGGAAAATGAGCATACACACACAGTAAACATACATCAGCGACATCAGCGTTCTATGTATATTGTACAACTAACGCCATCTATCGCCTAGAAGAAGTATGAACAAAATATTTAGGCAATCAAGTGTTCACTATACAGAGTGTCTCATTCAAATCGGTCAGTATGGGAAAGTCTGAAACTATAAGACATACGAAGATCTGTTCTGAGGAACCATGTCATCGATTTTAATAAAAAGAGAAACTGCATTCATACATTTTAAAAAACATCTGTACTCCGTTCGGGAATCGAACCCGGTTATTTTGAAATAAAAAACCTACACTATTTCTATTTAAATATCGATTGTGTAGGTCTTAAGCAGTAAATGTCTGTATGAAACATGATGTCTAAAATGAATAAAATGCATTGTTTCCACATACTTTAATTTACTTTAGTAGGTGCTCGAAGTGACCACCGCCTTTGTCGCCGAATATCAGAATTTTTAGGCACTGGTTCAAATTAACGATATCATAAGTATTTTTAATTATTTTTATTATTGTTTATACCCTCAGACCAATTTATTGGTCAACTTATGGGAGAAAACAGATCTTCGTTAGGTGCCCTAGTTTTTGAGATGTATGGCCAAGCTGGGAGCTGAGCATGTCTTTCAACGCTTTATATCTTTTTGAACCATTATGATTATCTGAATCTAAAATTGTCCTGTCACTTGAAAGAATATGTCTTACAGGAAAACACTGCTGGCAAATTAATATTTATCTATAATAACAAATTTTGTATGCTATTGTTAATTAGTGTCCATGGCCAAACTGATAGTAACAGCTATGTATAAACGGTACCTCTTTCAGACTAAATAGGTCCTTCGCCATTTTCACTTTTCAGCAAAATTGCGCCGAGGAAGACGGTTCTAATAACAGCAATGTAGTGAAGTTGATCGCAGCGCGTTATTATTAATAACCAGTAAGGTAATAAAAGTTGGTAGGTAAGTAAAATATCAAAAATTTACTAAACAGGGAGAGTACCTAAGTTGTTAGACCTGGGTCATGGGTGGTCCACTATTATTATTTGGATCTTTAGTAGATAGTCTTTTTATAAAAATAAAAGCCCGTTATGGATAGAGCTGGCGAATCTGAGGTTTATGGTTCATCAGTATTCTGCTTTAGTGTTAAATGATGTTACACACTGATGATATCAGCCAAGAAAGTACATCAGAGTTTTATGATAAGTAGCATTTCGACGATGGATTTCGTACAAAGAACTAATTATCTTAGTCACCATACGTAAAGAAACATGAAGCACTAACTGCACAAGGACATTCTTATGGTATGGATAGCGAATACCAAAGAGATTTAAAATACTATAGAGCGGGCATGTCAAGGAAATGTCATAGAAAAACTTTGATCCCATGTCTCAGTAACGCCATCTAGAATAATATATGAATATTGGAGCGGCAGCGGACCGTACTACAAAAAACTCATAGACTTGTATCCAGCAGGACACACTTTTTCGGACGAAAATTTTGTCCGTGATGTCCGGTCTATAGGTATTGCATGTCTTTGGCGAATACTTACATTCAGTAAGTTTAAGTCAAATGTTTAGTAAAGCGCCATCTAGCGGTTAACAAGGTATTTAACACAAAATATCAATAGTATGTGTATGATCACGAATTCACAACACCTATGAGCTAGAACTAAGTACCTAGTCTGCATAGGAAACATGGTAGTATATTAGGTTAGTTGAATGTCTCTTGGAACGTAATAAGCGAAATGATGTTAAAAACTGAATCTATTCGGTATATTATATTTAAAATAAACAATACAATTACACATGAAAACTAAGAATAACATAATTGTTTGACATATAACTATTGAAAATGAAATAAAAGAGCCGCTGTTATTTAGTCAAATTACTAATTAAAGCGGTGTACAACACCTCTAAAAAGCATAAAGAAATTAAATTAACGACAAAAGACCCAGAAATACATGTCATAGTATGTACATAAACATCACAATGTCAACAGCAACTATGAATTAAGTTTAAAGCATTAATAGTCCTAGATCTTGGATTCCAAGATGTTGAGATTAAAACACTAATGAGGGACAAATGATAAAATTCCAGCGCAAATACTAGCCTAGCTGGCAAAAGCTCCAAATTAAGTAGTACATTTCACCTCAATTTATAAACATTAAATACGACTACTCTGTCCTAAATTGATAAGACAGCATACCTCCTCTATTCTATTTTAATAGTAATAATAACTGTTACATAATATTATAATGTCAATAAATTTAACAAAAAAATAATTGATATTATGAGTCGAACATAGTAATGTTTTTCTTAGCCTTAACAACTCTGCAATTATTGACCTGGGTGGCAAAGCGTAGGGAGTTAAGAGTCTCACTGAAGCATTCATCAAATTGGTTGACATTTACCAACATAAGTGTTTTTGAATTCCCTCCCAGACTGGGCATCAACAAGTGGGTTAACTTAGAATTTCTGTAAGGTATATGTGACTGATTAGTCTGTAGTGATAAAATAACTTTAGACAACTCTGATAAAGATCTGTTAATATGCTTTGTCTCATCCATTCTCTGTGTAGTTTTCCCACTCTCTGATCCAGCCAGATCTACCAAATTCAAGTTGCTTATATATTTTTCCTTACGTTTCTCGTGTATCGCCGATATTTTAATTTGGGCAACTGAGTGAGACCGGGAGCTGCGTTCATTGTTCAGGGTTGCAGCTGTTTGTCGGTTGCGTTGAGCAAATATCATCAGCCTGATAAAATCATGTGAGTTCTTAACTTCCTCTTCCTTCAAGTTAGAAACATAAACATCAGTTCCTTTGGAGTTTGACATTTTAATCTCGTGGGATACTTGGTCCTTGCTGGAATTCAGCAGATCATAAATTATTTCATTGTAAATTTCCAAAAATGATGCCTTTATGGTTAACTCCCACCCCATGCGCTTTAAATCATCCATGCATGTGAAAATCATGTTGAATGCTCTTGGTATGATTCCATATTCCTCAGTTCCACAGCCACCTTCCATTGTGTATGTCTTACCAGAACCAGTCTGACCATATGCAAAAATGCACACATTGTAACCATCTAATGCAGACTGGACCATAGTAGAAACTTCAGCAAACACATCTTCTTGGGAGGCATGTGGTGTGAATATACCATCAAAAGTGAAACCATGTTGTGGTTTTCCCTTTCTTACAGAATTTAACAGTTCAACCTTTTCAACTTCAATAGAACAAGCATCAAGAACATTGAGATTGAATCTTGGCTTTGATTGCTCAGACTCCAGAGGGGGTCGTATTCTACAGTATACTCGAATATTACCCTTCAAATCTTGAATAGTGTTTCTTAAGTCTCTCTGCTCTTTATGCATTGCAGCTAAAATATTCTGTAATATTTCCGATTCTGACTTATACTTGGCAATAGTTGCTTCAGCTTCTTTGTAGTCAAGTTGCAATTTGTCAAATTGAATGGATATTTTCTTGAGATGATCTGTTAAGACTCTCAGTGCCTCCGTTTCTTCTTTCAAACTTTTATGTTGTCTGTTCAGTTCAGTAAACTCTGACTGTACTTTGTCTAGTTCAGCTGTCTTCTGCTTCAGACTGTTGGTTATTTCGTCCAATAATATTGTCTTACGTAGCAGATTAACATTTTCCATTTTCTGAATGTCAAAATCAACTTTCATTTTGTCAAACTCAACAGTTTTCTCTCTCAATTCAGTTAAAGATTTCAATAAATTTTCCTTTAATCTGTCCCTTTCGTTTGTGCAACTCTGTACTGAATCTTTAGTCTTCTCATAACTGTCTGATACTTCAATGTGTTTTTCTTTTAAATCGTCAAATTCACTTTTCATATTCTTATGCTTACCCAGCAAGTCATTAAATCTTGCTTTATAATCATATGGTGCTATTTTAGGAGCTACAGTTGTCTTCTTTTCAACTTTAGTTACTTTTGGTGGTGGTACAGTGACAGATGAGGGTGCTGTAGCTGATCTCTTGAGACGCTGAGCTGGAATTATAGTTGAAGTTCCACTGCGACCCGCAGGCTTAGTATGGTTCATTATCAAATCTTTTTTATCTGCATCACTCAGAGCACTGACTAATGTTCTTGCCATAGGACGACGATTTAACATGCTCGGTTTATTTTCTTTGGTGGCAGTTACTGGCATTTTGGGTATTCGGGACATCTGAAATATTTAGAACAAAATATACTATTAATTCAAAAAACCCCAAGAGGATACCGGTGTCTGTGCTGTCATTGTCTTTCTATTGTGTCTCTAATTGGCACAATTGAAAGGTTAATCTGGTGTACACCTTACTACTCGTACCCGTATCCGTAGTATGATTACTTGTTAAGATATTGATCACATCAAGCTACCCCAAGCTGTCAATTTTTTCCAACTGAGTATGAACCTAATTCTATTTGAACTAAAGTCGAAAACCTATCCAAGAGTTAAGACACATTGGGGTAGCTTGATGTGCTGGCCTTTAAACATACTAGAGTTTTAGACCAGTATAGTGTGTGTTTGGTAGGTACCTAACTAATTTATATTTGAACACATTAATTTGATTAAATTTCAAATTTGACACTAAGTTACATAAATCTCCCCGAAACCACTGATAGAGTAACTTAGCTCTTTAGTTGTAAGTAAATAGAATGTGTTCAAATTGCGAAACCATTTTAAACTATTAATAATTTAGGCAAAATACGAAGGTACTAACTACATTGCATTAATAAAAGGTCGTAAAATAGTTTTCCGTTTCTTACCTTATTCATCACAATGTATAAGCCAGTGTATTACTAGTACACAACAATATGATGATCCTGAAACACGAAATTGCTATAATTAGGTACTATTATTCCTAGCAGAAGGGGTTTCAAATTTGAAGGAAATATATTATGTGGTATAGCAACTACAGGTCCACTAAAACTACTACACTTACAGATAAATGTTATTTTGTATCGATTTCTTAACATTCACTGAGGTATTAACCCACAAATATTTAATTACTAGCCTTCCGTTGAATTTTACAATCGTTTGTCAACACAAATCACATCACAACGGATATTTTCTATTCAAAATTCAAAAATTACTTGACATGACGCTCGGCTAGTCCATTTCAATGTTGCATGGGGGAATATTAAGTTTCACAAAACTGTAGATGTGGAATACAGCGTTTTGAGCCGCTACTGGGAATACACTAAGTACTCAAAAATATACTAATCTTACAGGTTACTTATTGCATTATCGTGCCGTTTGGGGTTAAAACTTTTGTACTGTGGTGGGGGCCAACTGCTCATCTTCATTTTAAAGATTCCGTAACCCAAGAGCTGGCTAGAATAGCTAAGCATTGCCACATAGAATTATCCCTATCGTTGTCGACACAGCTGGTCGACTGCACAGCTGTCGACTGGTCTAATTGAATAGATTTTTCGACGTAGTACGATTACTTATTAGTTTTATCGATGTATTATTGTGTTTCTAGATACCTAAGTATAATTCCAGTTATAAAGAAAGGAACTAGAAATGTTAAAATATTGGAAGGATGGCATGAAAAGTAGTGGGACGTTAGGAGATAGGTAGTAGGCAGTGCTCGATTAAGCCAGCGCGGGGCCTGTTGCAAATTCATTTTAGGGGCCCTTGGTTTGCTTTAGGCTCTCAAGTTTACCATTAACTCAGATAAGAGAATATAACCGAAAATGTGCGTACAAGCTTGGCAAAAAAGAGTAGAAACGGAACTAAATTTTTGTCTGTTCGCAACATTTCCAAAATAATGACCGCTCTTAATAAACAAAGTTCACGATTTCGTAAAATTTTAATTTCGACCACCAAACGTTGAATAATAAACGTAAAAAGTGAAGAATAATAAATAAAACCATTCGGAGTGCTGGCAGGGATGTTATTTATAAGGTACAGGCGATGTCTGGCGGAACATGAGGCCCAAACTATTCTTTCTGAACTTCATAATGATTACCAAAGAACCGCTGATAAGACAGGTATGTAAGAGTTTGTTTTGTTGATTTTAGTTGAATCAAGTGTTAATTGATGAATACAAAGCTATATAAATTCGCTTGCATAAGGAATAACTAGAAATTTTAAACAATAAATGTCGAGCACATAGGTTATGTTTACATTTTTTCTGCATTACTCGGGTATAGCGCGCTGACATAAATTGATACTTTGGTGACTTGACTTTTAACTGAATGAAAATTAAATTTCTACGTAAATTATACTTTAAGTGCGATATCAAGGGAGAGAATTATTTGTTCTAGCGTTTGCATTAGAAATGTAAAAGAAATTGTCGTGCCATAGTCTAAATCTATTAATTAATTCCTGGAAATCTGTTATTGTTCTAAGCAAAATCGTGCTGGAAGGATATAAACAAAGGGGTATTTTTTTGTGATAAAAATGTTTTACTTTTAATATTGTTACGGTAAAATGAAATATTTCGTCTTTACAGGAAGTACAGCTTGGCAAAAAAGTGTAGAAACGGAACTAAATTTTTGTCTGTTGGCAACATTTCCAAAATAATGACATCTCTTAATAAACAAAGTTCATGGCTTCGTAAAATTTTAATTTCGACCACCAAACGTTGATTAATAAAGGTAAAAAGTGAAGAATAATGAATAAAACCATTCGGAGTGCTGGCAGGGAGGTTATTTATAAGGTGTACAGGCGATATCTGGCGGAACATGAGGCCCAAACTATTCTTTCTGAATTTCACAATGTTTACCAAAGAACCGCTGATAAGACAGGTAAGTAAGAGTTTGTTTTGTTGATTTTAGTTGAATCAAGTGTTAATTGATGAATACAAAGCTATATTAATTTGATTGCATTAGGAATAACTAGAGATTTGAAACAAAATATGTCGAGCACATAGGTTATGTTTACATTTTTTCTGCATTACTCTGGTATAGCGCGTTGAGATAAATTGATACTTTGGTGACTTGACTTTTAACTGAATGAAAATTCAATTTCTACGTAAATTATACTTTAAGTGCGATATCAAGGGAGAGAATTATTTGTTCTAGCGTTTGCATTAGAAATGTAAAAGAAACTGTCGTACCATAGTCTAAATCTATTATTTAATTCAGGGAAATCGTTCTAAGCAAAATCGTGCTGGAAGGAGATAAACAAAAGGGTATTTTCTACATCCGGCTTATTAACAGTATGTGATAAAAATGTTTCACTTTTAATATTGTTAGGGATAAATGAAATATTTCGTCTTTACAGGAAGCAGCTAAACGTGCATTCCAAGCTATTACCGAGGAGGATTGGAAGAACTCGTGCTAACATGTAATAAAAATAGAAAAGGATTACTGGAGAAAAAAAAAATAACTATGAACGAGGAAATAGAGTGATTAGTAATAAATCTAAAAGATGATAGCAGCATCACTTCTGAACCTGAACATGACTCAGATGAGTTTGCGGCCTACGCGTTCGGGGTAGAATATTTAGAGGAAGATTTACTAGAATAAAATATAAAAATTATGTTATACAATGTAATGTTTTCTTTTTTTATAATTCCTAAACAATGTTGTGAACTCAGGAGTATTTACCCAATTTGTTATTTTTAGGTACGTGATCAGTTGCGTGTCAAGAACACGTCCTTGTTGAATTAATTACTGATTATCAAAATAATACATAATTAGAATATTTTTGTCTAAAAACAGCTAAGTATCAAGACTAGGTTGGTACGCTATGCGGTTGCTACGGGTTGCCATACGAAGAGCACAGTGGCGCCTCCATTATTTTCTACTCTTTTTTGCCAAGCTGTAGCTGAACGTGCATTCCAAGCTATTACCGAGGAGGATTGGAAGAACTCGTGCTAACATGTAATAAAAATAGAAAAGGATAACTGGAAAATAAATAACTATGAACGAGGAAATAGAGCGATTAGTAATAAATCTAGAAGATGATAGCAGCATCACCTCTGTACCCGAACATGACTCAGATGAGTTTGCGGCCTACGTGTTTGGGGTAGATTATTTAGAGGAAGATTTACTAGAATAATATATAGAAATTATGTTATACAATGTAATGTTTTCTTTTTGATAATTCCTAAACAATGTTGTGAACTCAGGAGTATTTACCCAATTTGTTATTTTTAGGTAAGTAATCAGTTGGGTGTCGAGAACACGTCCTTGTTCAATAATTAATTCAATACACCCCAAGAGGACACCGGTGTCCACGCTGTCATTGTATTTCTATTGTGTCTCTAATTGATTTAAAAGTGATTACTTACTGATTTAAAAATAATACATAATTTGATTAATTTGTCTAAAAAACAGCTAAGTATCAAGACTAGGTTGGTACGCTATGCGGTTGCCACGGGTTGCCATACGAAGAGCACAGTGGCGCCTCCATTATTTTCTACCCCCTTTGCCAAGCTGTAAGTACTTACTGCCAATGTATAGATAATAATATGTGTAATCCTAATCAAAAACACTTGGTCGACAAACAGGTTCCACATTTTTTAAAATCAAAACTGTTACTTTATTTTTTTGGAGACGTGAATTGCAAAGGTAACGACAGGAATCTGAGTGAGCAAAGCGAGCTCGAAAATGTTTATCTAATGTAACCTCCGATAATAATAGGAAAAGAGAGCTCACTTTGAGACTCCTGGGGCGAGGCAACTACCCCCCTGGGTACAAAGTTTACAAAAAAAAGATCAGTATAAATCAACTTTGAACAGTTTTCTTTTATTTAAAAAAAAAAAAAATGCAGGTTGACATGTACCTAAAATCATAACATCAGGTTTATTTTTTTTTACTAATAGCAAATACTACATTTTCCCAAATAAATAGAAGGTTGGGTTAGTTATCTTTTTAGTAATGTGTGTACGCAACTTTATATTGAAATTTGAAATTAAGTAAGTAATACGAGAATACGTGTCAGCATTTTCAATTAGTACTTTTTTCATTGGCAACTCAAGATCGTTCTGTTCTTCGTGATAGCGGAATTCAATGTTTCCGTGTTCCGTTCCTTGTTCCTATTGGCTCTTTAACAAGAGGTGCTGTTATCAACCAATAAGAAATTTAGGTTATGACCAGCACGCTGTTGTGCAGTAGTGTAGCGTGTGACAAAAACAAATAAAACCAAATTGCCATTGCTACCCTATCAAAGTACTGTACGAAGTGCTGTGTTTAATTTTGAAAAGTGGTTGGTTATCTTAATATGTTTAAGTGTAAAGTGAAATATTTCCTTAGAATCGTTACATAGCTTTCTAATATCGTTGAAGTATACGTTTCAGTGGCAAGTAATAATAAAAACAAACCGCATTGTTAAACTGTTTATCACCATTGACGGATGTCCTTGTAGGTTTTGCAATAAGTAAAGTGGCGGCAAATTTGATTTTTCATATGATTTATTATTTTATAATGTAGTTCGTCCGGCTAGATCGTGGTGCTAAGCATACGTAATGGGTAGTCCGGAAGAAAATGTAATTGCTTGTGAAAGCAATGTTGTAGACAATGCTGATAATGAAACAGCTGGTGATTTATCTGAAAACGAAGTGGGCGACTCTACAGAAACGTCTTTAAATGTTAGCGAGGCCAATGCTGTTAATTCGTGTGATGTTAATACTTCCAAGGAAGGTGATGCATCTGGAGTGGGAAATTCAAAAAAGACCAAAAAGAAATTTCGCCATGGCAAGAAGGGTCACACACCTGCCAAGGACAACCCTGATAGGAGTACCATTCGCAGAGTGAATTACATTGGTACCAAGTTCAAACAAGGAAGAAAGAGAGCACAGAGCTTCCCATCAATTTCAAAGTTTTTCTTACCCCACAAGAGACCACGCAAAGATGTTTTCATTCCACCTACAAAATTTTTGCTTGGGGGGAATATATCAGATCCTCTCAATTTAAATAGTTTACAGGATGAGGACATCAATAGAGCCATGAATGCTGTAACTCCAGAATCTTCACCTTTACCAACACCACCTCGGCACAAGGCCAAGATTGATGTAATTATTCCTCCAAACATTAGAGACCCGTTGAATTTATTGGAACCCTTGGATAATGAGGAGTATGAAAAGAGACTTGAGATGCAGCAACGCAAGCCCCGGAAGAAGGCTAGGCTAAGGAGACGCACAACAGATAATACATCTCCCGCTACGGAGGAGCCCCCTGAAGTGGTGGTTGTAGGTATCAAGGAGCCACCACCACCGGAACCGTCAACATCAGCATGTAAATCACGCAAAAGATCTTGTAGTGATAGTGATAATGCATCACAAAAAGGCAAAGATCCTAAGAAGTTACGTCGGATGGATTCATTAGATAAAATTGTGAGTCCAGTTGTGCCTCAGCCTGGTGCATGGATGCGAGCGCGGCCGCAGCAGCGTGCGGCACCGCCCGAGCGCCCCGTCTCACCACATCGTACGAAACTCAAGAGCAGCACCGATGAAGACCTAAAGCTGCCCACTTTCCACCCCAAAAATTCAAGATACCAGTATGGAAATTACGACAGGTAACGTATTTTAGCCATTGACAACCATCTGTTAGGGGAAGATAAAGAACTATTTAAATGTAAATTTTTCATTCGCTTTTATGTTATGTATTCTCTTGTTTTGCCAGCTGGTAATATTTGCATGACAACTGCTTGACCTCCAAATAAATCTTTTGTCATTTATTGTTATTGTGTACAGTACCCACAGCATGAGTAAATAGTTCTTAATGATTAAAAAAAAACCTGCATGTCTAGTGGACTCTGTACAGCACAAGGGTCCAGTAGCCGGGATAAATATTTAAGCCCAGAAATAATTTTCCAACATATTAAATATATTTGTGTTTTAAAAAAAGTTAGGCACTAAAAAATCTTAAATAATTATGAATGTTTTTTTTTAATCCTTTGGTTACATGCACACTAAAGTTATTAAGGTTTAAAAAAAAATCAAGGCAAGCTACTAATTACATTGGCATACCATTATAATTTGATGTTAATTTATGTTTTAATATTTCAGGTATTATGGTTACCGGAACTTAAACGCTATGATGGACATCCGGCTGCAAGTATTTGAGATGCATCGGCATCTTTTCCAGAACAAAGATGTATTGGACATCGGGTGCAACGTGGGACATATTTCAATAGCAGTGGCCCGAACACTCTGTGCCCGATCCGTTGTTGGCATGGATATTGACCCAGTGCTAATAGGTGTGTATAGTAATATAAGATATGAAACTTCATTCAATTTTTAGTTATGTAGGTCACTGACTTAACCTGATTAGGTGCCTATGGTATTCACTTTTGGCTGAGACCCAATTACATCAATATTTGCATACTTTTCAGGGAAGAGAAACCTAATAAAATGATAAATAATATACATATTGTTTGTTCTTTTGGTGCTAAACGAGTACTACTGAACAATCATGTAAATTAATTTAAATATTCTTTAGAGTTTTGCAACAATGGTTATAAAAAGTAATGAGGCTAATATGAAAAGCGTAATTACAGAATATTAATTGAAAATTAAGGTAAAGATTTCTTCATATGATTCTGATGATTTTTTATACAGCAAAAAAAAAATCGTTTACTCTAATAATCATAATAATTTTGTGATTTTGCTTGACAACAGTGATTCGTCGAATTAAGATTTTTTTGTTCTTTGTTCACAACCAAATCAACAAAAGTTTTTTCTTAACACACACCTAAATACGGTTTTTTATGTTTCCAGGACGAGCAAGGAAGAATCTGAAGTCCTTCATTCCGGTTCCAACTGAACCAAAGCGGGATGATGATAAGAAAACAGATTTAGAAGACGACAAGAAAGGCGACTGCGATAAGTGTAAGGAAGATAAATGCGACGATTGTAACATTGATCAGAAGCTCGACAAACACGAGGATTTGAAGAAGGTTCTTCCACTGCCAGGGCGGAAATTACGGAGGCCACGGAAGAACAGGAAGGCGGTGCATAAACAAGAAAATGGTCAGTGCTTCTTCCCCATGTCCATGACAATGTTGTATGGACCTCTGGGCGACTCCACCGCAGAAGTGACACCGCCCGTGTTTCCCTACAATGTTACATTCAAGCAGGTACGGTTCTATTTCATCTTATGGTGTAATTGTATTGAGAACTTGGCAAATCTAAAATATTCTATGGTGTTAAGATACCTATGGCATATTTCATCATATGATATTTCACAATATGAAATTTCACAATATGAATAGCCTATTGTGAAATACATGACTTAATACATGCATGCTATGCACTCTCAGTAATGTTATGATTTATCATTCATTAGTGCCTTTGGGCGGGACACAGCTCGGAACCTTTTTTATTATTATAACATCTTGATGTACCCTGTATTCACGAAATAAATAAATTTGATTTGATTTGATTTGATTAGTTTAAGTGCTATTCACAATCTGATTCAATTTTTTTCGTTTTCCAGGGCAACTATGTCCCTCGCGAGGAGGTTCCGGTTGGCAGCGGCCCCGACAGTCCTCAGTTTGATCTGATACTATGTCTGTCCACCACTAAGTGGATGCATTTAAACTGGGGCGACGCGGGCCTCAAGCGTGCCTTCCGGCGAATGTTCGCTGATCTACGTCCCGGCGGGAAATTGGTGCTTGAAGCTCAAAACTGGGCTAGCTATAAGAAAAAGAAGCGTCTAACGGTACGTATTTTTGAATATAAGTAGTTTTTGCGAGATCATAGCAATTCTTTAATCAAAAGTTCAGCTCACACATGAACACAGGTTATTAATATGCCACTTTTATTGTTTTCAGCCGACAATATACGAGAACTTCAACTCGATTGAGTTATTCCCGAACAAATTTCGTGATTATTTGCTGTCACCCGAAGTCGGATTCAGCAAGTGCTGCATACTGGGCGTCCCGCAGCATGCCAGCAAAGGTTTCCGGCGACCGATTCAACTGTACATAAAGGGCGACTTCACGCCGAGCAAGGCCAACTGGTCGGACGCGTACGCGCCGTCGTCGCACCACCGGCCCGAGGCCGAGCCGCCGCGCCGCACGGTGTACGCGCCCGTGGCGCCCGCCTACCGGCCCAGCGACGACGCGCCCTCGTGCGGCGCCGCCACGCCCTACTCGCCCAACCTGGACTGCTGCGCCGACGACTCGCCCTTCTACAACCCGCGCAGCGACTCGTACGCGCCGTCGTACCAGCCGCCGCGGCCCACTGTGTACGCCAGCCTGCCGTCGCCGCTGGGCAGCGCGTCGCCGGCCGTGTCGCCGGCCGCGTCGCCCGCGCCCGCGCCGCCCGTGGCGTCGCCCGCGCCGCACGCGTCGCCGGCGCCCGACCCGCTGTCCGCGCGCGGCTTCCCCGAGCCGCGGCCGCACGATGATTAGACGCCGCAGAGCGGTGCGCTTGTTTTAAGTTTAGAAGTGACCGGAACTTATAAAATGTGATATTAATCACTAAATTCGAGGTTAGGACTGTCTGTGAACTCTAAAGAGTATACAAATTCGTGCCCCAGCTCGGGACCTGGTTGGCACGAATCTTAACCTGAGCACGCGAGCCTTACTGACTGTTTCCATGATCATGCATAATAAGTAACCGGTATAAACAGAGTGCCGGCAGGCACGGGATATTGTCGACACTCATTTCTAGATTTGTAATGTCCTCCCGCCTTTCATATTTCTATGTAAATATCGATTAGAACCCATAGGATTATGTTTCGATAGGCTGAAAGTATTTTATAATATTATAACCGCACATTAATCTTTTCTGGTGTTTTTCTTTAACCCTGCGTACCCGTAACGTACTGCAAATTCTTGTTTTGTTTTCTCGTAAGCCGGTATATAAATGGCTCACCTTGTAATATTTCGAAAATCATAGATTTCTGATAACGGTGTCCGTACTGAATAAATTTTATCATGTAAGCAAAAGTAGCTGTAACCAAAAAGAGTGGACAATAAAGAACAATCTATACCAATCTTGGAATAATTGTATTGTTTACAGTTTGTGTTTTATTTGTGTAATATAATTGCATTGAACAACACTATTCGTCTTACTAGTACTAGCTCTGTTACAACATTATATAAAACATTGGGAATTGTGGCATTGATAACAAGTCGGTCCTGATAAGCGGTTAGGCCCCTCACAAACAATCCTTGGGAGTTATTTGATTGCGGTTTGATACGCGCACGAAGCGGTTATTCTGCAAACGGCGGTTACTAAAATGGGTCGCGTTAATTACGTCCTGTTTACGCCTCGTCTATGAGAGTGCTTTACCGTATATTCAAGTTTTACTCCAAAATGTTATACTTGGTAAAATTACATTGTGATTACTTACAGAGAAGCTGGCGATACTATCCTTTTGTAAATATTATAGGTTCAATATTGAATTCTTTCCTTTAATTATAAATATATTATTATATATTCATTCCTTTCGTGGAATTCAAAAAAACATCGTAGGTATAACTTGTTGTTTACCTACTAGATTGGTGAAACCGAGCTGAGTGAATCCTACTGTCTGATCATGGGTTCAAACGTTGATTAGGTACATGAAAACTTTTTTGCAAAAAATAAAACCGACTTCAAAAAAAGCACTAAACGGTAAAAAATAAACTCTAAATTAGGAAGTCTGTGGCTTTGGTGGTTTTGTCTTATTCATGATGGGCCACCGACTTCCTAATTTAGAGTTTATTTTTTACCGTTTAGTGCTTTTTTTGAAGTCGGTTTTATTTTTTGCAAAAAAGTTTTTTATTTTTCCATTTTTAGTTGTTCCCATACAAATATTTGATGAATGAATTGATTAAAACATGAATTTATTTTATACTTATTGTTAATTGTTAACATTACATGTCATGATAAATAGGGTTATATCCCTAATAAATGAAAATTAACATACCTAACTGTCGAAATCTAGGTATATTGTAACACATCTGCGTACCCTTCAGAGCATACAGGCGTGATAATACGTCATGATGTTGTATAAACAATAAACATCCAAGCGATTCCAGCAATCACGACGGATTTGCCGTCTATTTTTGAAGAGTTCCGTTGTATATCTCCGAAGATCAGCATCAGATCTTCACCAAATTAAAATGGGACCACCTCGGGAGTATACTCTTTTGAATAAAAAAATAATTTTGAGATTCGGTTCACAAATGGGGGAGAAATCAGGTAACATACATAAAAAAAAAAAAAAAAAAATACATACACACGAACATAGAACCTCCTCCTTTTTTGAAAGTCGGTTAAAAATAATAGATTATTTTGATAACAAAACAAAAAAGGTTCATTAATAAATCGATATGCTTATGTGTATAATGTTACACTCTTACCACCTATCAATCTTTCCTTATTAAGTAGGTACACAGCTTCATGATGAATCAGAAATTACCCTTGAAGTTTTTTCTGGTTGAGTCGATTACCATAAAGTTGCTAATGCAAGCGTTAGGTTTATGAAAGCACTGATGCGTCTAACGTAATCTTCTAACTGAGTAGGTTTTTTTTCTTGGGTTGCAGGGCTTGAAATTGAGTGTAGCATTGCCCTAATTTCTCAAAAACTAAAAGGGTAATGGGTAATTAATGAAGGTTATCTTTTTAATATTGTGCTGATGTATAGACGCCAGCACATCGACCTACCCCAAGCTGAAATTTTCCCAATTGAATATATGGCTTATTCTGATCCGTTGATTCCCAGTCGCCCCCGCGGGGATTGCCACCGGAGGCAAATGGGAATAAAAATTCCCAGGTGCCACCGGCGGAGACTGGGAACTCATTGCCCCAACTTCAGTTTCGCTATACATTGCTTGTTGCTGTTTCTTGTGAAGAAAAAAATAATTAGGTTTATTCCAAACCTGCATCTATCTACGACATACAGTCTAAATCAGCATGCATGAAGTTATATAAAACAGGTGCAGCGGTAAGAAAAACAATAGACCCTCCAACAAAGCCACTTGGGGTCCAATAAATAGGAACTTACAGAAAACGACATAAAGTGTAATTTAACATGTATGGCGTAATTTTATTGATAACACTTGCTTTGTGTTTAAAAGGCAAAATAAGTCGTATTTGCATTAGTGTATCATGTCGGAACAGGGCGGTTATCTTCTAGTTCCGGCCAAAGTGACCTAGTGTATATAATATAAAAAGACGGCATGCATCGTGCATGTCGTCGAAATGGTTACTATGTATTACTTTCCTAATTTAATTACTGTTTTTAAGAGTATGACTATCTGTAATACAAAATACCAGTTTAAAGGTTTAATTTTAACAAGTTTATTCATATCGAAATCAAAATAAAAAAATATTTTAATGCATTTTGTCTTCTTTTATTCTCTACGATGGAGAAAGCAATGTACAGTGAAACTGAAGTGGGGGCAATAAGTTCCCAGTCACCGCCGGTGGCGACTGGGAATTTTTATTCCCATTTGCCCCCGGTGGCAATCCCCGCGGAGGCGACTGGGAATCAACGTTCTGATCGACATAAAGTTAAAGAACTATCAAAGAAATTTGACACAGTGATGGGGTACATTGATGTGCTGACCTCTGTACCTAATCCCAAAATATTATTATTTTTTTAAATGGTTTTATAACTGAAAAGCACAGCAAAAAAAATGTCCTGATCTAGGTATATCTATATTTCTATACTAATTATAAACAGGAAAGATTAGATACTAATTATATTCCAGTTCACATTATATTCCAGTTCACCCTTCATAAAATTGTAATCGGACTTCACATTATGGTAAGTTCGTCCGATTATTCAACTTTGTATGTAACAAATAAACTTAAGCTCTACTGGACCGAATTCTTTCACCGTTAGGAAGCTACACTATCCATGGGTGACATCCAGGTTGCTTTTTATCCATGTATTCCCATGGGAACCAGAACCGCTGATACCGCGAGTCGTCGGTTAGTTTTATATGCATCGTAACGTGATGTATTTTTATAGAACGTCATCAGAAACTCAAATGACGTTACAAGGGAGCAAACAAAGAACGATGCAATAATTAAATGCCTTCTGCTTGTGATATGACTTGACCCCACGTGACTCACATTCAATGTTTTACGCGATTGAGTAATTTGAGCTTATAAGTATGTTGAGTTTGACTAAGATTTGATAAACATTTTGTGACTAGGTAATTGTGATGACTATTTTGTGTTAGATTTCAATAAAATATGAAATGCTCTATTCGGTAGGCCCTGACGCTTACCTATCTATTGCTATCCATCCATTTTCACGTTACAGTCCGTTTAAATTGAGATGAGTAGTAGGGACGAACCTACTAAAAGGATTGGGCATTTGAGCCCAAACGGCAAAGGACGAAAAAATATAAGTAAGCCTCTTCTGACCTACATCTTGGCGCCCAAGTGGGACTTGAAGAAATAAAATATAATGTTTTTAAAAATACCTAAGTACTTAGCACTTACAACTTTTTTTTATACTCATTAACTTCAATTGATTCAATTACGTCAGTACTGCACGCAACGGGAGCGGTGGGGGTGGCGGGGGAGCCACTGACGCTACTACTACTAGTAGATTTTGACCTTCCCGAGGTCAGACTATCAGCTGATAGATCGTGCTGATTCGTGCCTACTGTGATCAATCACAGGCCCGCGCGCGGGAATTTCAAACAGCGTTTTTGTTAATTTATTGTGTTATAAGTTATTGTGTATAAAAAAAAGTTTGTTTGGGAAAGTTTATTGAAATCATGATTACAATCACGTGTTTAAGTATCGGTCACTAATTACCAGTCACCCTATATAATAGGTCTTTACCTATGAAATTGCCGTTATGTATGAAAAAATTTAAATGATTTTTTTTCATGTATTTTTTATTTGTATTAATCGAAGTAATCACCCATGCAATCAATGCATCTTTGCCAACGCAGTGGTAGTTTATTGATGCCCTTCTTAAATAAATCAGCTGGACGGGAGGCAACAAATTCTTCAAAGGCATTTTGGACTGCCTCTCGGGTAGGTATTGAATTTTTTTCTCGCCAAGAAGTTATCCAAATTCTGGAAAAAGTAGTAGTCTGTAGGCGCAAGGAAGAAGTCTGGTGAGTAGGGCGGATGACGGAGAGCTTCCAACCCCAGTACTTGCAACTTGGAGACCGTCTGCTGTGCAGTATGAGGTCGCGCGTTGTCGTGCAGGAGCAGCGGAGACGAGCGATTTACCAATTTTGGTTGGAGATGTGCCAGATTCTCCATCATTGTGTTCAGTTCTTCACAGTACACATCTGCAGTAATGCTCACCCCGTTTGGTAAGAAGCTGTGATGAATCACACCGGCGCTAGACCACCAAACAGTGACCATCACTTTTCTAGGGGTAAGTTTTTG
This sequence comes from Euplexia lucipara, assembly GCA_921972225.1. Lineage (NCBI taxonomy): Eukaryota > Metazoa > Arthropoda > Insecta > Lepidoptera > Noctuidae > Euplexia > Euplexia lucipara. The sequence continues at coordinate 10,742,605 of OV179149.1, forward strand.
TTTAGGGCATTGTTTAGGTGCTGAACCAGGATCCAACCAACTTGCTGAGCGATTGCGGTTATCAAACGGAATTCATTTTTCATCGCCGGCCAGTACTGCAGAACGGCAATTTCATAGGTAAAGACCTAATATAATATAAAATTTCAACATTTTATTGCCTTTATAGTTTAAATTTTTAGGTTTCTAGGTGGATACGTCCAACTCAGCCGAGAAACAAAAAGATGATGTAGATAGGACTACTACTACTTGGTAGGTACCTACTAACTTCTGCTACTTCTTACTACTTCTGTGACTTTTTTTATCAATTGCAGACTTTACTAATAAAACACAATTGTCGATTTTTGTTATTGGCTAGTTTGAAGATCTTCAATTCTATTTAAAACTTCAAATTGAAATACAATTTATAAATGACAGTCTTAAATTATTAAAAAGTCAGAGATGTTAACTAACCTTACTAGCTGATTCACCCGCGGCTATCGGTTATCGCGCCTAGTTCCGAGAAGGCTTATTTTTACCTCCAAAAATATCATTTATTATATTTTCGCCAATGTAAGTATGACAGATTATAATGCTAATAACTTTCTTGAGAACCACTCTATGACATTTGAAAACAGCATCGGCGTTGTCATTTTTGAGTTTATCGCGATGAGACAGACAGACGGCTGCGACGCAAGCGCGTATCTACCGTTGTGAGCACTGTGGGCATGCCCACAACCCTAATGATGGTCAGACAGAACAAATGATCGTGCTCGTCGTACAAAGATTTGTCTTGGTGGGCATCGAACCCTCGACGTCCGACATAGCATTGTCTGGCTCTCTGCACATCTTGCTGCGGCCACCAGCTTTTGTTTTGTGTATTACCTAACATATTTAGTGAGAAGGTATTTTACGAACAAATTGGATGATGCTGTCCGAATCTAATTAGATAAACATAAATAAATAACAGTCAGAGTCACTAACCACTCGATCTACCTTTTTTTTTTTTTTTTTTTTTTTTTTTTTTTTAGGGGTGGATAATCCTCATGGATGTCCCCCGCCCGGGGAGGCGGAGGGTCTGTCAGACTCTTACTGACTAAAAACCACCCCATGTTCCTTCTCACACCTGCGCCGGGGGTCACGGGAACGGAAGATACTTCCGCGACCCCCGACTGGTGCCGGCCCCGCGGGCCTCGTCAGGTCAGCGAGGGGAGTGAGGTGTTAGACTCCCCTCGCGACGTCTAAGAGGGGCGCGCGTGAACACGACGCGCCACCACCTCGGGTCCATGCACGTGGGGGGCGGCGGACATCCCCGCGTCCGTCGCCCCTGGACCCAATTAGGGGGGCTGGAAGAGGGCGTTGTCCGCCCTCCGCCTGCGCCCGGTGCGTCTGCTGCGGACAGGGTGAGTGGAAGTAATCTCCCTCTCCCTTTCCGCAGCCTCCTTCTGCGAAATGACTGTTTCGCAGAAGGACACCACCGCGTCCCAGGACCCGACGCTGCCGACCATCCTCTCGACCACGGCCGGCAGCGACAAGTCACTGCCTACTCCAGAGACGAGGGCACGACCACTCGATCTACCTTACCTAACTACCTTACGGTAGTAACTACCTTAAGGTAGTTAGGTTAGATAGTTAGGTTGGGGTGCGTGCAGAAAACCTCCTCGTGTGCCTGATTGCTGCTGGTTCCTTTCGAATACGTTCGGGGGAAAGAGCAGTCGTCGGGCCGGTGCACCCTGGGCACAGGCAATAATCGAGAGATTGTTGTCTGTGGCGAATTTCTGCGGCCACTCTCCACCTCTGCTTACAGAGGGTAGGAAGAGTGGACTCTGGAGGGGCCCTTTTCAGGGCCATCCGCGGAGGCGGGTCCGAGGGAGCGGTTTGTCCGAGTGCGTCTCGGCTTCAGGGTCGACGGGGTCGCGAAGGCAGTCGGCCGGAGGCAGCCCCGATGACCCTTGTCGTGGGGGGAGATGGCCCTAGGGGGGGTCGATTTCTCCCCCAAGCTGCTCGCTCGGACCCGGACTTTAGGCTTGACACGGAGGCGATGGGCGGGCGTCAGGCGTGGGGGCGCCTGCGCTCGCATTGCACCCGTCGCCACCTTAGTCGGTCCCTTCGGGGAAGCCAAGCGGGGTAATCGTCGGCGGGGGACTGGACGTGACGGCTATGCTGGATTCCCAGTCCCCCGCCAATACGACGAAGCGGGAAAAACGCTGGGTTGTTTTAGGGGGTATACCGGTGCGGTAAACCGGGGAGTCCCACATACCCCCCCCCCATCCCCCGATGGGCGGGTATGCGTAATTGTCATTTTTTCCCAGCGCAAAAAAAAAAAAAAAAAAAAAAAAAAAAGAGAAGATAGTTAGGTTGGAGGCACGGCTCCCTGTCGTTTCGGGTGACGCAGATACTTTCCGGGCACGGTTGCCTCGGAAAGTACCTGTGTCGCATAAACAGGGAGCCGGACGCCCGGTGTTACCACTGCGTCGACTGTCGGGAGGACACGGCGCGGCATACGCTGGCAGAGTGTGCCGCTTGGGAGGAGCCGCGCCGTGCCCTCGTCTCTGGAGTAGGCAGTGACCTGTCGCTGCCGGCCGTGGTCGAGAGGATGGTCGGCAGCGTCGAGTCCTGGGACGCGGTGGTGTCCTTCTGCGAAACGGTCATCTCGCAGAAGGAGGCTGCGAAAAGGGAGAGGGAGATCACCTCCACTCACCCTGCCCGCAGCAGACGCACCGGGCGCAGGCGGAGGGCGGACAACGCCCTCTTCCAGCCCCCCTGAATGGGTCCAGGGCGACGGACGCGGGGATGTCCGCCCGAGGTGGCGGCGCGTCGTGTTCACGCGCGCCCCTCTTAGACGTCACGAGGGGAGTCTAACACCTCACTCCCCTCGCAGACTTGGCGAGGCCCGCGGGGCCGGCACCATTTGGGGGTCGCGGAAGTATCTTCCGTTCCCGTGACCCCCGGCGCAGGTGTGAGAAGGAACACGGGGTGGTTTTTAGTCAGTAAGAGTCTGACAGACCCCTCCGCCTCCCCGGGCGGGGGACATCCATGAGGATTTTCCACCCCTAAAAAAAAAAAAAAAAGATAGTTAGGTTACTGCGTCGACTGTCGGGAGGACACGGCGCGGCATACGCTGGCAGGGTGTGCCGCTTGGGAGGAGCCGCGCCGTGCCCTCGTCTCTGGAGTAGGCAGTGACTTGTCGCTGCCGGCCGTGGTCGAGAGGATGGTCGGCAGAGTCGAGTCCTGGGACGCGGTGGTGTCCTTCCAAGTTCCACCCAGCCCGCAGCAGAAGCACCGGGCGCAGGCGGAGGGCGGACAACGCCCTCTTCCAGCCCCCCTGAATGGGTCCAGGGACGACGGACGCAGGGATGTCCGCCGCCCCCCACGTACATGGACCCGAGGTAGCGCGTCGTGTTCACGCGCGTCCCTCTTAGACGTCGCGAGGGGAGTCTAACATCTCACTCTACTCGCTGAATTGGCGAGGCCCAGTCGGGGGTCGCGGAAGTATCTTCTGTTCCCGTGACCCCCAGCGCAGGTGTGAGAAGGAACACGGGGTGGTTTTTAGTCAGTAAGAGTCTGACTGACCCCTCAGCTCTCCCTGGGGCGGGGGACATCCATGAGGATTTTCCACACCTAAAAAAAAGAAAAGATAGGTTAGCTCTAGGATAGGTATTTTAAATAAGGTTATGTTACAGGTATGTACTGAATTTGCACCCCTCTTTTACCTTTTTGGGGATTGAATTCACAACAAGAGATATCGGCAATAATCGTTATCGTCATCCAGGAAATATTACATTTTATCGAAATAACTGGAAATCAGAGAACTGGCAAAACTGACTTTTTTTATAAGGGGTGATTTACGATAATTTTTTTATTACGTACGTGTTTCATGACTCAATGAAAAACTGAATTCATACTGAATTTTTTTCGAATTTTAAAATATCCTTTCTTAGTGCTCTCCTACATAATAAAAGGAACCCTTTTGCAAAATTTCAAGTTTCTCACCCTTATAGTTTACATGTCAGTCGCTCAGTCACTCAGTCAATCAGTCGGTCAGTCAGCTTCTTCTTTTAAATATAGGTAGCATAAAACTATTTCTGTATCTAAGTAATCATGGAAAAACGAATTTGGAAGCTATTTTCGGTACAGGTTCCTTTGCAGCACCAACTTACGTAGCACAAACATCACGCAATATTAACGACATGTTTGGGCTAGGTACCGCAATCAATACTTATTTGGAATATTGCTTCCATTTTGTAATTCTTGGTCTCAACAATGAACCTCGTGGCCGAACGGATACAAAAGTCGATAACGATGAATTGAAAGCAATAATGGAACTAGATTTAGGATCTTAAACAACATCGGAAATTACAGCGACCTTTAACGTAGGCATGATATGCCTCGCAGATGTTCGTGGAAGCCCGTGTTGATGATTTTCATGGAATACTGAGGAAGAGGGCACCGTCAATAATGGGTAGGTTACGCTGAGCCTCCAACAGCATCCTATATACATTGTTTACAAGGTGGATAGCCCTTTTATTAGGCACTGGGTGCTGAGGCACGTTCCAACATGTGTTGAGCCTCGCACTTATTGATTATGTTTAGGTTTAATGTGTAAGTTTTACTAATGTAGTTTAATAACTCTTTGTTACTAACACTATATGGATTGTGTGTATTTTTAAATGTTTTTATTTTTACATTAAGTAACAGGTATTTAAAAATGTAATTTATAAGAATTTTAAATGAATATACGAGATAATAATAAATAATAAAAACAAATAAAATATCTTGACCTAGCCCACGAGATTGTCGACATGCGGGATGTGGATTCTGCTGTCATTGTGCCGATGGTTGTGACGGCCAATGGTCTTATTGCTAAAAGCCTCAACGATCATCTGTCGCAGACATAATAAACTAGAACTAAATGTTTTCATGTACCGTTTACACGACAAAAGCGTTTAATTGATTCTACATATACTTTGGATGGGCATTCTATTAGCAAACTGCATAGTGTTAGAGATCTTGGCGTGATACACGATAGTAAATTATTATTTGATGAACACATAGAATCCATCATAAACAAAGCATCTAAAGTTATGGGATTCATTATGCGAACTTGTTCCGACTTTCAATCCCTAAAACCAGCAAAGGTGCTTTACTGTTTTTACGTGCGCAGTACCCTTGAGTACGCTTCCCCAGTGTGGAGCCCCCAATATGAAACGTATAAATCTCGCATCGAAACAGTGCAAAAGAAATTTATGAGATACCTGGATTACAAGGCACAGCAGTTTTCTGACGACTATGCACATCGGTGTAAGCGTTATCATTAGAATTCTGCCATTAGAATTAAGGCGTAGTATTAATGACATCTGCTTTCTTGTTAACATCGCTAATGGGTCAATTGATTGTCCAGATTTACTTAGTAAAATTAATCTTCGTACAAATCAAAACAGGCTTAGATTGCGACCGTTATTACAAGTGCCGTTCGCAACAACAAATTATAGGCGTAACGCTTTTTGTGTACGCAGTGCAACCCTTTTTAACAACCTGCCATTGTCCTTAGAGATCGATCTATTTTGCACGAGTGCGCTAAATATCAGGAAAATTCTGAGTAAGGAATTCTTTAAATGATTGTATGCAGGGCGATGTATCACGGCACACCTCTCCTCTCCCCATACCTTGTTTTTCTTTTTTCTGTTTGTATGTTTTATCGCTAAAAATATATTATATGTGGGTGCTTGTAATTAGCAATGGTCATCAATTAATTTTTGTTACAATTTTTGTGTATTATTAGTCTGTAAGCATTCCTAAGATTGTTAAAATAAATAAATAAATAAAATAATTTTCATTTAGGTAGGTGTCGCCTAGTGTTAGTGATCAATGAATCTTTGTAGGCGGTCTAAACGTTATACCTACTGAGCTAGGGGTTCTTGCGTAGGTAAGTATAATTACGTTTGAAATCATATTTTAATAGGGTACTTAAAAGTACATTAAGTTAATTAAGTACTGTTAGGTAGGTACTTGTATCTAATTAATGATTTTAAAAATCTCAACCATATCCAAACTAAATGCAATTGTACAGTACAGTATCTAAAGAAGCCAGCTATCTTTATTTACAAGCCTGCAAAATACTTGGTTACGTAAGTTCTAACTACCTACCTATGCGTTTTATTTTTTCATTAAACTAAGAATTTATTTTCTTTACACGTTGAAAATCAACAAAGTGGATTTGTTCACCAAGAAACGTAACGTAAAGTTTTACAATACTGAAGTTCCAAGCAATATTCAGTTCAGATTTATATTATGTAGATCATAAAAGTGCACACTGCACCAGTAGGTACTAACAGATCAACGACCTAACGCGAGAGAACTGACGTTCTTTGTAAGAAGAATTGAATCTTTCTCTCAGATTCAATTTTTGTTGACGATAATCCTAGAACGCAGTCATGCAATGAGACGAGCGAACTAAAGCAATATCGCTTGAGTATGTACAATTTAAGCGTTGCTTGAGGAATATTGACCTACGTTACGTAGGAATACTTGTGGAAAATGTTTGTCTTAAGGCTGCGCTACTCGAGTATGCTGTCTTACCCCAAAGTCAAGCCGAGTTAAGCAAGAAGTGCGAATGAAATAAAAACTTTTTTGCAAAAAATAAAACCGACGTAAAAGAAAAACACAAAAAGTGTCACCGACTTCTGAAGCTTAATCTTCATTTGATTGATTTGGTGTTTCTGTCACCGGCTTCTGAAGCTTATTTTTCACTTTTTTCTGTTTTTCTTATATTTTTTTTTGTTTTTTTTTTAAGTCGGTTTTATATTTTTCAAAAAAGATTTTTATTTATTCATTTTTAGTTGTTCCCATTCCAATATTTGCCATGAATTTATTTTATATTGTTAATTGTTTACAATACATGTCATGGTACTATTATTATTAATAAATGAAACTTAACATAAGTACCTACCTAACTGTTGAAAACTAGGTAGGTATATTGAACACATCTTCGTACGATTACGTGTGATTCCAGCAATCACGACAGATTTGCTGTCTAGTTTTGAAGAGTTCTATTGTACCTATATCTCCGAAGATCAGCACCAGAACCAAATTAAAATGGGACCACCTCAGGAGTATACTCTTTCAAATAAAGAATTTTGAGAATCGGTCCACAAATGGGGTAGAAATCAAGTACCTAAGTAACATTATACTCTAAAAAAAAATGAGTTTATCGCGAACGAACGAGACAGACAGACCGGCAGACAGACAGATGGCCGCAACTCGAGCGCGGGTACACCCCCGTTTTGCCCCCTTAGGAGGTGAATTTGCAAAAATCCTTTCTAAGTGCTCCCACAAAATTTCAAGTTTCTAACCTTTATAGTTTGGACCTTGCGTTGATATGTCAGTCACTGAGTCAGTCAGTCAGTCGGTCAGTCAGTCAGCCAGCTTTGCCTTTTATATACTTACATAGATTCAAAATTCTAAGAACTGTGTTTTTCGTTTGTACGAAAAAACGTACAAGCAAGGCCATTGAGGCTGAGTGACCACTAGTTTCAATTGTGAAGCGATATGGGTTTCCCCGTGACCCGAACCTCGTAAATTCTTACAACCACCTTTTCAATTTGTTCAATAACGCAGCGACTCTGAACCTACGCTTAATTAAAATATGTTCGTGTTGGAACCGACATATTTTAATTAAGGTGATCAATGTCGTGATGGTTTCGCAATGAAAGCCTCTCACTGAGTTTCTTTTTTCTTTTTTTTTCAACTTCAGTAGTGTGGGTTTCACATTACTATTGCTACTTAGTCTTATTACCCCCTCCAACTAAGTTAATAAATTATGTTTGTTGTGGAGTGGGTTCAAGTGAAAAGGACGTCTCGTCGAACTCTTTAAACATTTTGTAATAAATAGAATTAGAATGACAACTTAAGTATATACATATATATAACCTAACCTAACTTACCGTACCTATCCTATAGCTAACCTAACTACCTAACCTAACTACCTTATTGAAATGTATTGATTTTGAAAGACGCAAAATGTATAATTTTAAACTGAATAGCTGCGCTGCGGGTCTTTCTGTTACATGCAATACAAGAACAGTAGGGCCATTACCGAGGGATGCGAATTATTAAGAATTGATTTAATATCTTATCGATTAAATCTTTTATAATATTGATTATCATAGTAATCGATATCGGTAACAGATAGACGATCTTTAAAAATAATTGATTGTACAGCGCCATTTAACATTGTTTGAACTTCAAAGTTAAGTATCCGATTGCTACTCTGCTGTGCAGGCTCTTAAGTGCAGTACGTAATAGAGAAAAAACGGTTTCGCGTAAACCGCGAAAAACTTTGAACACTATTTTTTACCACAGTGCCCACAATGGTAGATCTGCCCTTGAGATTGGGGTAACTTGATATTCAGACTTCTGTGATAGCACAAATTTATTCATAGACGAGTATAAAAAAGCTGCAGCTCTCGTATGTGATTTAATCAAAGGCTAAGTATCCATTAAGTCGGGTTGAACGTATAAGCTGTGTCAAATGGAATGGAAGTAGCCACTTAACCCGGATACTGCGAAAGAAATCGGTGGAAGTATCTCTCTGTCTGTATGTAAATACATGCGAATGCATCATTAGGTAGACGATGTAGAAGTGTTTTCTCATGATCACAAGATGGGTCCCTACGATGCGAGATTATAAAATTTCTGTAGTTAACATAGTTAACATAGTCTTTAGTTGGTAAAGATAATCCAACAACAATTGTTAAATAATAATAATTGATGATGTGAACTCAGGTACTTAACTCAGCAATCATTTTGCCAACATCCAAGGCGACCAACATCCGAGGCGACCAATATCCGAGGCGACCAACATCTGAGTCGCGGCTATCGTTAGCAAGCTTGATTCAGAAAGTAGTACCTACTTCTGGATACGAATTGTATTGTTAGGCAATTCCCCTCCTTAAAGCCCTGACTGTGGCTTGGCTGTAGCAATTACCGAAAACCGGCTACTACATTTCTATTGTACTTATATTTTTTTAATGAATGAGTTAGAAATAATTATATATTTTTTTATTGAGGCGCTTAAAGGTTTTGTATTACCTATACGAATTATTTCCAAGTTGGTTGCATACCCACCTAGAAATAATTCGTTTTTATTTAAAAAAATATCAATCAGGCTGAAGAATTATCTGTATTTAAAAGAAAGTATTCAGAATATATCAAGTTAATTTACTATAGTAATATGTTTTGATATCCTATTGTACCTACTGATACCTACCAGAAAACACGTAAAGCCGTTGGTGCCCTCTGTTTTGTGTATAATATGTAGATGTCTATGCAGTCGTTACTGGGAGTCAATGCTCCGAAAGTACGTCAATCACTAAAACAAAAGGGTGTCCTGTTACCCAGTTACTGGGTTGTGGAATTCAGATCTGCAGTCGCCCCATCTAAAGCACTAGTATTCAGCTGCATCTGGTTAAAGCCAGTCTGCGTCTGTACTTAAGTAGCTAACTATTTATTTTATTACTAGCAGACATCCCGCGGTTTCACCCGCGTAGGCCCCGTTCCCGTGGGAAAAAAAAAGGAGCCTATGTCACCCGAGGATAGTGTAGCTTCCCAAAGGTGAAAGAATTTTTCAAATCGGTCCAGTAGTTTCGGAGCCTATTCAATGCAAACAAACAATCAAACATTTCCTCTTTATAATATTAGTATAGAAGTAAAGATTACCTTCTCGACTGTTTATTTATACATATTCAAACTACTTAGCAAAAAAATATTGTTGTAATTAAAACTATACCATAAAACTAATCAAAATTAATTAAATATGCTACCAACAAATACAAAAAAACAAAGGAATACAAAAAAACTTTTTTACAAAAAATAAAACCGACTTCAAAAATAACACTAAACGGTGTAAAATAACTCTAAATTAGGAAGTCTGTGGCTTTGGTACTTTTGTCTTATTCTTGATGGGCCACCGACTTCCGAATTTACACATACATACACACGAACATAGAACCTCCTCCTTTTTTTGAAGTCGGTTAAAAATGAGAAGACTCAGGCGTTAAAGTACTGAGTAGTACTTTGTCGCCTGACTCTTTCCATCTCATATTTTTTTCTCTCTCTCTCTCTTTAGTCAAAAACATCACACTGGAAAATTGTTCTGTTATTTCAATTTGCAGTGAGTCCATTAGACTTAACTCATAGACGACTTTTTCTGGTTCGACGGAGAACATAAAAAGAAGCTGTTAACAACATGATTGAGAGAAGTAAAACGACTTTTTAATCAGAGTTATTCATCTCTATGGCTTGCAATCAATTACCTGTAGCGACTTTTAATTACTGTTTTTTATCGTGTTTTTCATTTGTTAACTGCATTTATTTACCAGAAAAGGAATTTTAGTGAAAGATATATTTCTAAAAATTGTTCTCACAAATCACTATCACGTTCTAGGAATACAGTGCGAAAACATGCGACAATTTATTATTTAAGGCTACATTTGAAAAGGACACACGGGATGCAAATGCTAGCATCAAAACGCAACTGAATTAGAAAATATTTCATATCTCACAACCAGCGAAAAGTAAAATTAACTTGTGAAACCGAACTTTCAGCTTTCTTTACTTATTCTATTTATGTATTTTCTTTTCTATTATATGAGAAACGTGTAAAGATCATTGTTTAGAGAGTTATCCAGTTCTAAATTTATTGTTTAGGAAAAAGTAGATTAGATAAGAAATAGGTTTGATATAGAAATAGGTTTTATTTAGCAAAGATGCATGGACGTCACTATTATAATTTGTGATTTGTGCATGCTATTTCTTAATTACCTCTCTTAATTATTATCTTAAGATGATACCGAAATATTATTACCCTTTTGGTAGGCACCTTCTTTTGTATAGGTACGCATTTGAACTTATGCTAAAGCTGTTACTGAGCATTAGAGATTCATTAATACGTACAGGTTGGTGTTACAAGTATTAAGTTAGCATAGAATATAAATTGAGAACAAAATACTGCCAGTTCACATCTTTCTTAGCTATCAATTGCAGATCAACAGATGTCTACTAGATATAATAAAATGTCCATAAGTCCTATGAGCGAACGAACTCCATTTTGAAATTGGTTCGAGTGAACTTCAATTTTCTAAAAAAAACTTGAGGATAACGGAAACAACAAAGATATTTAAATACGGTGTCCATTTGTATTTTCAAACCAATATCAGGAATTGTCTTTATATTTTTCTTTTCCTGTTTTTTCAGGATCCAATTCAGTAGCAAATGGCATTTCTATGTAAGTTTATTTGACAGTGTACTGTCTGTTATATTTAGGAATTTGCATAGCGATGTGGATCAGCCTCATAGTAATGTCGTCCGTGATTTGGGCACAATGGATTGCCAGCTATCGTTGTGTTCGCGAATCTAATACGTAGCTAGTCTGCATTGCATTGAATAATTTTAAGTAACTACTTGCAGGTTTGGCTTCTGTTTATTACATTTGTGAAAATACCAAAATGAAATAACGTCCGTTAGAAAGAGGCTTATGTTGAAATATTTTACGTAAAAAAAATACATTTGAATCTTAAAACAGTATTTGTCAGTCAGAAACAATAAGAAAGCTTTGTTACAATAGAGTTCAAATCAAAGCTCGTTACGGTAAATATTTTCAGAACTAAGATAAAATAGAAAAAAAGATCTGACAGGCTGTGTATGAATTTTCCGGTACGAACAATAGCCCTTTTACTTAAATTTTACGCGTACCTACTGTCTGACAAGTAAGAAGCATTTGTTTGTGAGTACGTAAATAACTACTAGATAAGTAACTATATGTAAGTATTTTATGAAATGTGATACAGCCATGACGGAGAGTTTTGTATTCTAACATACTTACACTGTTGTTTATTTACCCTAATCATGACGTAGGCATACTCCTTATCCATTAAGCTGTCAGACGTTTTAACACCATTACCGGGAAACAAAGAGATGCCAAATCTATGTACAACAAAGATCACGTTGTGTACACAAATGACCTGGAGCGTTGACTTGATGTAGGTATTTCTGGAACGTAGTTTCGGAAAGCAAATATGTTGTTTATTACTGTTAAAGTTTAGTGATTGATGTTCAGCTATTCGATCACCTCATACCGCTGTATGCAGCAATGTTACTTATTCATCCTAGATTGGAGTTGGATTCAAACTAGATATCACGGTTGTGACAGAGAAGGTAAGGTCAGATTTAGAAAAAAAATAGGTCTTTCCATTAGATAGAATCTGGTATAGTCATGTCAAAGCTTTCCTCGCAATTGTTTTAACGTGTTATATTCTAACGAACTAGCATCGTAATTGCTAGAGGAAGAAAACACCGCCAAGAGTGAAATAATGAAGATTTGCAATGCAGACTCGTGCAACAACAACTAAACTATCCCTGTGAATGTTTCTAATTATGCAAATGGCTCTATGGATACAACAATTATACATATTTATTGCCCAAACTCCAGAATAATATCTTCCTCAACAGTATAACTTTAGTGTAAATCACAATTCCTAAGATACAAGTTCCTCCAATACCGTTATGGCACAAAATAGTAAATTTTCGGTGAAAATTAAATAAAAACCTTAACGCATGATTTTAACTACTTAAACAAAAAAAAGTAACAAAATGGAGAGTGAGAGACATATTAATTATGAATAAACATTTTGTGGAACCAATAGTTTTTTGTTTAAAACTATGGAGGAGTCTCGTATGAATAATAACTAATAGTCGCCAAGTTGTCGAAATTCAACCATTTTAGACTTCCATACAATTTTAACTATGCTTTAACTGTCCCCGAGAAAACTTTGTGCATCTTGAACCAAGTTTTCTCTTCGCTACTAGAACTTTGGTTTTGGAAATTAAATAGTAAATTTTAAATCAAGGGTAACTTTTTAAGCGTTTAATATTAATACGTCTTTGACGCTTGCTGTCTTAATTCTCAGCAAAACCTGCTGCGTTTTTGACAATCTCGTAAAAAAACACTCATGTCTATAAATTATCACCGTATAGAGGACTAAAGCTCGATTTAACAGCTTACTGCTATGCTGTAATCCAGCTACGAAAAGCCTACGCGCCTACACTACACTGTCGGTCGCTACACCGCACGTACGGCACGTGTCCAATAAATGTGCCTATTCAAATACAATCAAATCAAACTACTAAACTAGCATTCAATTACAGACTTATCCTTATTTAAACTTTGCTATGCTAATTTATTAGGCGTGCGACCATAGTACACACTAACACTACTTTATACAAGGTGTTATTTTTTTATATCCTATAACTCTAGGGTTATATTCTGTAGATAAAAATAATACTAAAACTCCTTGAATAGATGGTCCAAAAATGCATAGTTTCGGAGATATCATCAATCATATTTAAATTATCAGTTGTTTAGTACCCGTAACACAAGCTCTCCTCAGCTTGGGACTAGATGGCGTTGTGTGAATGAATAGTCGTGGAATATTATTATTAAGTATTATTAATAGGTATTATTTTTATTAATTAGTTCAAAAATTGTCACCAGTACGACGAATCTTCTTTCTAACGTCACTTTTCTTTCACGTAAGGGTGTTTTACATTAATCATCGTGACTTTGTCGAATTATTTTGTATGATAGTAAAAAAAAAAGGATGATCGATACATAATTCATATGCCAGTTGATTCTTTGATATGGTCTCAATCATACCCTAGAGTTATGGGATATAAAAAAAAACACGTTGTATAACACATTTAGTTCGTCAGAAAATAAATAAGGTGTGGTGGCCCTGGATCTTGCTTTATCTTCTAATACACACATCAAAAGTGTCTAGGGATCAACATATATTTTTGCAATAACTTTTCTCCTGATTGATATTTATTAAAATTTTCTTTAAGGATTCATCAAATAAAGTGTTTTCGTTTGTCACAGTAACGATAAACCAAGTCACCTTTGCATTAATAAAGAAATTTGCCATTTTCCTAATAAAGGGATTTTTGACATTTGAACCACTAACATTAAAGTTCGAAAAAAAGACTGAAATAACAGTTTTCTTTAAAATTTTATTGGGTAACTTGAACAATTAATAATCCGTGTTTCTACCGCGAACACTAACAACACAAGAACATCGGTTTGGCATACTCAAAATGAGTTCATCCAAATCACGCTGTGGAATGGCCGCCCATGTTCGTTGCAACAACAAAAAAGGTCTTCTTGCGACTGGATACCCTCCATATTCGGCAGAGCTCTTCTCTGTAGCATATCCCATGCATGCTCAATCGGGTTCAAGTCTGGCGACTGAGCAGGCCAGGGCAGGACATTGATGTTAACTGCGGCGAGAGTCTGTCTTACAACTCTTGCGGTGTGCGGTCGTGCATTATCATGCATTAACTGAAATAAGGGACCGATTTGCACTTGTAGAGGAACGATGACGTCTGATACAATCGTCTCAGCATAAATTTGAGCGTTGAGGTTGCCTCTGATCCAAATCAACTCAGTTCTTCCGCCGATCCAAATACCCGCCCATACCATGATGGTTCCACCACTATAAGGATGGACTTCCTGGCAGGATTTTAATCGCTTTGGCGTCCAGGGGTTCTCCAGTGTCGTATACGTCTTGTATCCGGTCTCATACCAAAACGAGACTCATCAGAAAAGCACACGAAACGCCATTGTTCTTCTGCCCAATTTCTGTGTTCAAGAGCCCATTGATATCGAATCCTACGATTGTGCATTGCTATAGGTGGTACCCGTAGCGGTCTTCGGGAATGAAGGTTCACTTCATGCAAGCGGTTTCTGACTGTTTGGTCGCTAATTAAGTTCCCTGAAGAGTGATGAAGCCTCACGGCTAACATCATGGCGGTTATTGTTGGAGCTCTTCGAGTTAAGATTTGAATGTATCGGTCTTGTCTCCGTGTGGTGCAGCGATACCGTCCTCCATGGCGCTCAGCCACGGTACCAGTGCTTCAGTAACGTGTCCAAAGTCGACTGATAACACTCTGACTTGTATTCAGAGCTAAAGCCACAGTACGTTGCCGGGAACCAGCTTCTATCATTCCCACGGCTCTGAGCATTTCTTTCCTGCTTAAATGACGTCGCCGCTCCATAATAACGTTGGTTTTAATCAGTAGTAGGGAAACAGTAGCACTAATAATGTCTTCAATGCGTTGTATGTTTTTATAGGAAAATATTGACAGCTGATTTTCATCTTTTACTCGAATTTGATTCACAGTTCCTGATTCAAATTATGAAATGCACCAAAAAGGATCCATATAAATTTATATAATCATAAATTTATTACAAAGCCACATCTCAATCTCAAGAAATCCGCATAAAAATGCTTGATCCCTAGACACTTTTGATGTGTGTATATAAATTTCTCGTGCATAATGTTTGTCACCAAACTCCTCCGAAATGGTTTGACTGATGCTAATGAAATTTTGTCTATATTCTAATAGGGCTGAGAATGGGTCGTAAACATTTTATTTTTTCTAAAAGGCTGAACGAGGTTTTGGGGGAGCTAGTTATATTTATTATAATTTGTAAAATGGTAACAGCCTCCAAGTTTACTAGTAAGTGCTATTTCAACATCTTTGACACAAATTAATGACTAAATAATCTTTCTTTTTCAATTTGCGCCGTGGTGGATGTCCGGGAAACATGAGAAGAATTTATCGTACCAACGTTGTCGGTGTAACGACGGGGAACATTAATCGGTACCGTCAAATTAATGACTTCGTTACAAAATTACTTTGAAATAATTATTCCGCTCTGCACTTGCTGGCTTGCTAGGACGGCTGGCAAAGGCGACGTTAGCATACGATGGAGTTTTGTGACAAATTTGAACTCGAAATATTATGACGTAGTGTGGGAACTACTGTTCCTTAACTTTTTGTATTGTTGTATTTGTTTCTGTATACTTTCACTTTTATTTTGAAATTTGTACATTATAATACATAGTATTCATAAAAAAATATTTTCTACAATTACTATTTTTTTTTTTTATTTACGGAAGGACTGGACCCCACGACACAGGGAATCCTATTGTGGGGGCCAGAGATACATTGTAATTCTTTTGCTTTATGCACTTAAATGATGACCCTAATTAGTGTATAATTATGTACTGTATTAATTGTTTGCATGTTTATTATTATAATTATATTATTTACTACAAATGTATTATCAACGTTTACATCGAAACAAACGAATTTAAAATAAATATATATAGTTAGTTTGAAGACTTAATTTAAATTTATAAATAAATACTACAGAGTAGTCGTATCCATAATTATATTATAAATGAGATAGTAATTCTGTTTGTCCGTTTGTTTGTTGGCTTTTCATTACTAAACGGCTGGACGGATCGTGATGAAATTTGGCAAGAAGATAGATTCTATCCTGGAGACGAACTTACGCTATCTTTTTTAATAATTGTTTAATCTGTATATGACTTGTAAGAATCCCTTATCAAAAAATACTATGACTATGACTATAATGAAACACGACGATTTTTTTTTAAAGTTGGTGACATTAGACAAGTCTTGAGCTAAAACTAAGACAAAAGTTCAAAGTTCAAAATAATTTCAAAATTGTTCGAATTGGCGTTACACTTTATCAAGATTTCTTTATTGACAAGATCAAGTAGCGCATGTACTCTAGCTGAATAACAGCACACACAAGCTAACGTCGACAGTATGTATAAACGTGCCCCGAATCTCAATAACTTGCGATACGGGATGTGGTCGTCTCGTTCTGTTAACAAGACAATTTCCAAGCTTTCAAGTACATATTGCTTCCTGTTTGCGCAGTTCTATATTTAGCACTGGGACTACTATTTTACTTTAGCTAAGTAAATGGTCTATTTTACCTCTACCCGACAATCACAGTAGATAAAGAGGCCAGTCGGTCGATTTAGTAAAAGTCACCTCGTGAATTTAGTAAAGCGTTACCACAGTATAAATATTAACACAGTAGGACGACGCCTTTGATCTCTGGAAAAATGCCGACAACTTCTACACGCGTTAGACTTGAATAATACCTCCCGCACTACGAACATCGTTTGGTTCGCAGTGCGGGAGCGGCTTTCCCGCGTCTCGCCCCTCACACCCCGCACGATTGCCCTGTCTAGACGGCTTCGTCGGACGACTGTATGTTTTTAGACTGTGGCGTTACTGTCAATGCCGAGCGTAAGTATGAACATGCACATAAAGCTATCCTAGGTAAAATTCCTTTTAAAATAGAATGTAGGTTCTTGTGTAGCCTTTATTTTAATTTGTAAGTTTTTATGGTGTACAATAAAGAGCAACACACACTGCACGCACTGCACGCTGCTGGTGTACAGTAAGGATCATGTTCATTTGGAAAATTTTACACTTTGGGGTAGCTTGATTTGCTGGCGTCTGTTCACCACTATTCAGTAAAATAATAATAACAATTTTCTCTATTATCGGTTAACGATCCATCGCGATAGTATACAAAAATAATAACCTATTACTAATCTTAAAAGTTTACACACTAAACAAGAAGACAAACTAAAGTAAAGAGGTATTTACTCTTTTGTGTAATATATTTTTGGATATCATTTTGTTGCTAATTGTTTACTAAACTATGGTACCAACTTTTTTTTTTAAATGAAAAGAAATGAGAAACATATATAACTAATATCGTAACTCCTGAATACTTTTAAAGTTTTTGTACCTCAATGTAGCTACTTTGCGAAAATAAATTTTCCATTTGTGAAATCGTGAAAAGCGTCATTAGTGTCCTTTTCTCTGATGGGATGAATGGCCGAAAACAGTTTTATTTTTATACATATTCCTAGGTTCGGTAAAAGAAACAGACGCTAACGTTAAAATATAACAAAAAAGGCGTCCCCGAAAACACGTTCTAAGATGGATTCAATATGCAAATTAAAAGTTAGTTTTATCGTGTCTGGTTGAAGTTTCTGTACGTATAAAATCTATAGTAAAATGTTTTTGTGGCTGACTGAATCGTTAAGCCGAAAGGACTGAAGTAACAGAACAAAATTATCAAAATATTAAAAAAATCAAAAGTATTTTATTCAAATTAGGCTGAGGATCAGTACGTGTTTATTGTCAAAATGACATCAGTCATACTACATCATAGACGAGTGTCTATGATGTAGTATAACTGATGTCATTTTGATCTTTGCTTTTAAAGAGTTTAAAAAGCCTGCCCTTACACCTAGTACGCTAACGTTCATTCAACACCTAGAGATTAATTACTAATAGTTGGTTAGGACGAAGTTTAGTGTCTATGATGTATTGTAGATGCGATTTATAAATTGTTATTGCGTATTATTAGATAATAGAGAAAGTACCAGCCTGTTATTCAAATAAAACACTTTTTAAAATTATTACATAATATGATGTTTCATAGTATAAGATCTTATCTTTTCGCGACTGTACTCTGTCCAATCGCTAATCTGTCCAGCTGAGAATCTGTCCAGTTGCAAATCTGTCCAGTTGCTCTGGAGCGAAGTAAAATAAACATTTCTAATATCCAAAAACAACATCAATCTTAAATATTAACTAGACGAACTTGACCGTTCTCGGCACGTGCATAGTCATTTGCATCTCCTCGGTTACATATGAATAAAGCTGAACTATGTACAGCACACAAACAAACAAACAACGCGCTGCAAACTTAGCATTTCGCTTATCCTCAGACACTAAACCTTCTTGGTAATAGCTAGATCTATATTCAGGGGAAGTGTAGTGCCTGCTAGATAATTCGTGGCCGAGATCTTGCCCGTCTCTCGACACATTATAATTTCATCTTCATTGCCAGGTGTGTCTAATTAAATGATTCCTCAAAGCGCAACCATGGTGAAAAATAAGCCAGAGGGGGAAGGCAGATTCATTAATAGTATTGAAAACATACAACAGTTTTTCAAACAAAGTTGTAATCATACAAATTTACTGTGATCACTGTTAAAATAATAAAAGTCCTATAGTTTCAGGACTGATGAGTCATCGGGTTATGGTGATGAGATTATTTTAAACATTACTTATAATTTAATTTCCACGACGTACCTACTGTACTCGTATACTGTACTCTCTACTCTCTTCCACTAAGTCAACATAATAAAGCTGGATCTCCCACACATTGTAAATTTCCGCGTGTTTTTCATAGCTTGACTTAAGTGCCATGTTGGGAGTTTACTCATAGCAAAAAGTAATTGCATCTTGCCTTTGCAACACGAAAAAATTAAATTGTAACACTGTAGTGGGTCAAAATTTGCATGCCTACATGAAAATTCCATCTTCAAATCAACAATTTATTATGCTCGACGGGCACTTACTTCGTTTCAATAAACCTTGACTAATCTGTTGGTTCAACTACACCTACCAAATGGAGGGTGCCTTAGCTACTGAATACTTTAAGAATTGTTGGTGCTACATTGGCTTATAGTAATAATAGCGTCTAGAATAGATTGTATAGTAATTCTATCTAAAGACTTTCATTTTCGTATAATAAAAGTTCAAAGGTATTATAGGGATGACAAAAATGTTTAGTGAAACTGGGTTTAGCAACCCTAAATGGATTAGATCTTTTTAGACAAAGACGAAACGCAGAGAGTTCCAAAATGGATTTTCCTCACTCCTCCATATTGGCAACATCAAAAGTTCGGGATCTAAACTCCGTCCAGATTAATGAGATTGAAACCGTACGCTTGTCACGAAGCTTCGTTATAGTTGGAATTCATTCTATTTGCCTTCTACATTCTTTGTCAAATTATTTATATTAAAATATTTTATATAACGAAGAAATAGCGACGCAAAAATACTTTGTATTTATATAACATTCTTATAGATTTCAGTTGATTCAGGTCATGCTTTTCTTTATCTTTGTCTATTGGGCTGTTTTTTGCCGGGGGACGTTGTTACGACCTATTCATTATTGAATGAATTATGGTATACTTTGATGTTCCGGACGAAAAATACTTTGAAATTTTCTTTTGGTTTTTCATAGAGGCGTTTTCTTCAGTATTGTATTTTTACTGCCTAAATTACTTTGGCCTTTTGTTAAGAAACAAAGACATTGTGTAAAAACTGTAAGTATGTGTGTCAAATTACTCCTTATCGTTTTAGAAAGAAAACGGCGATCCTTTTCTCACTGTCACATATATAGACATTTGAAAAACCTTTGTAAAATTTTAGTAGAATAAAGCTTATTTTGTATTAAAAGTGATTTGTTATTTCATAACAGTGTGTTTGATATTACTTATTCATATTTGAGATAATCTCTGATCTAGTTAGTTTATTAGTTTCGCTATCTCAAATGCCTCAGTAACAGTTTCGACTCGAGCCCGGCTGATGGCAATAGGTTTGCCATTTATAGCATGCCACTCAAACATGACTGACGAAATGTGGGTGTATTGTAGGTAATCCTCTTCCTAACTCTTCGAGATTTTTTTTGTTGTCATTATCTTAAAGATTGGAGCTGAATCAACGCACTACAATTAAATTAAAAAACAACAATGACAATATGTATCTTTTTAAGAAGTCATTTCTGTAAGTGGTTGGATTTTTACGTAAACGGCTTCGACAAAAAGTAAATGACTCATTTGTACGTCCGTTTCAAGGGAATACAATCAATTAGAGATCTTCCCTCTGGGAGTACAATAGGCGGTTTCATCGCAATCAGCGATCTTCTGCAAAAAACTTTTTACAGATCCATTTATTCTACTACATTTTCAGATGGTTTGAAACTTAAAAATGCCACTCAAAGTACTTAATACTGTCCCTTATATTGACATATTTTGTCTAGTCTAATTTTCTTATCGACAATTTGATGCAATAGCTGTAGTAACAAATAGGTGTAGAAAATGTTTCATTTTTCTTTTAAGTCTACCTCTAATTGGGATACCCGCATTAAGTTAAAGAGAATGGAATCGCAATAACAATAGAAGTGGCATATTATATTAACTACATCAATCGGTTTTAGAAGCGATGGACCACCATATCTAGACGCCCGGAACAGAAAATAGACGTAAATAGTAAAGAGAACTGAATCATAAAACAATAGACCTATGCGGTCGAGTTTTGTATTAAACGTTTCCATATTTGATTGGCTAGCCACTCTGTAGAAATAGTTACATGCCGGTAATACCAGCCTGCCCCTGAGTATCTTAAATATTGTAATGGCATATTATATTAAATACAGTAATCAGTTTCAGAACCAACTGGTCATTTCGAGACGCCCGAAACAGGAAATAGACGCTAAACAATTGCCTGTTAATTACAGTCTACCGTATCTCAATTGTATTTCGAAATACAATTGAGAAATTGGGATTGAGAAACCAGTTACCGGGTTTAATATTACGACTTTACAGTCGGTAACTGTAGTGAGATCAAACTAAATGTGACCCCAATCTCAGGCAATAAAGGTTCCGTGAAAGTAACACGAACACGAACGTCTTAGGGTCTTGGAAAAGAATTCAATTACAAGGGATTTTCAAGCAATATATTCCGCCTTAGAAATGTCTAATGAGGGTAATGAGATTTTTGTAGGAACCGGTATAGCTTTGTATGTAATGTTGGTAATGTAGATGATGATATGTCATTATTAAGAATTGTGTATAGGCAAAAGCATATTTTAAATTCAAATTAGAGTTACATCATTTTTCGTCCATTATGATACAACTTTACAAAGTCTCCAAAAGATAGCGTAATTAGTTTTAGTGAATTAATTTCATTTGTAAATTTTACGAGTTCGCCAGAAACTGCTAACTTGATATTTCACAGTCGTATTGTTAAAGAAAACTTCTCGCTTTTAAGGTTTCACGTTTAAAAGATGCTGGCTTATTTTTTGGGACCCAATCTCCTTCTACTCAAGATAATTGTTTATTTTCATACTTAATAGGTACTTATGTAAATAAGAGACAGCGATAAAGCGGCCACAAAACAGGTGAATTTGGGACGTGGCGTTAGACTTCATAGTTATATTCTTGCCTTTTTTATATCATAACCTACAGTACAGTATCTTCACTGTTATTTATTTTTCTCGTTTAGTACATTTCTAAGCTTACTAAGTAGAAAACTTAACTAAGAACCGCTGAAAAAGCACTTTTAACATGTCAGTACGCACGCAATCCAAGACTCACGGTATGGAGTGTTACGTCAATAATAAGTTGAGAACGAGGGCTTTCAACTTGAGATTCCACTTCCAAATTTTCAACTTCCACCTCGAGAAGCAACGAACAAGATTCTTTCTTGACGATTGCAAGAAAGAATTTCGTTATTTATTACTTTTTCATAACTCCTCAGAGGCCCTCGAGGTTGCTTTCAACAGATTGTATAAGATTGTTATGTCGAAGGGTGGTCCTCGTAGGCGGCACTCGAACTGCGAACGGTTCAATGAAACTGCGTTCACAGCTTGTACGAAAGCCACGTCGAGGCTTTAGACCTTTTATAAGTGCCTTTTAAGTGCTCGCTTTTTTAATGTCTCCTTTTGTATCGTTCTACGGAAAGTGTTGCGCATGTACTGCGGAATATTATGCACCTGATTAAAGTTAAAAGCACTGTATATCTTTATACGGGATTATAAACCAATTTATTTAATAAAAATCAATGTTTACTATTCCCATCTCTATTGAGAAGCAGTGGTAATAAACTACCTACCACAGCTGCTCTATTTACTACTGCATATTCCACTTTTCCATATACATATTTCCATAATACATATTACAATGTAAATGATTTCCATTGTAATATTACAGCAGAATCTGTTGGCCACCCGAGCCGCATTAAATTGACTTTATCCTTGACTTGGGAATAGAGAAAACATAAAGAGAATTTCCGGCTGATGGTATTTATGGTCGTGAACTCAGATCAAAAAGGTTTCCTCTACAGGGGCTAGATACTTATGATTCATGAAATAGATAAGTGACGTCATATAAAATCTCAATGTCTTCCCTATTAACATACAATGGAATAACTTTAACGTAAAATGCCCGACTTATAGCAAAATTAAACAAGGATACAACTAATATATATTTATTTATTTTTTTATTTTATTTTATTTTATTTTTAACCAACTTATATTAACAGTTAACAACTAAACATATAAGCTATTGGTTGAGGAAATATAAAATCGAAATAGTAACAAAATTAAGTAATAATAATAAAATAGAAATAAACAGACAAGAACACAGATAAACTAAACTAAAATAAATATTGGTATCTAATATAGGATAAGTTATCCTTGTTGACCACTCAAAGTTATCTTATATATTTATTATAATTTTTTATTATTCCTATCCTATCAATTTTAGTTAAAGAAAACATTATTACCATTTCAAATAGTACCAATATCAATAAAATTAAGATGACATGTTTATTAAAGATATTTTATTCTTATGATCTCTCAGGAAGTATCATAGTTACGTAGAATCTTATTTATTTGCATTTCAGTCGTTTCGTTGTCGTTCAGACAAGTGAAACAATCGATTATAATTATCTATAATTTGACATACGTCGGTACACTTTAATATGCACCTTATTTATGAGTTTCTTCAGAAAGGCCAGGTGCGTAGTACTCAGAACCGGCGTGAATGTAAACGAAGCAAAAGAAGTCTACCCCCGAGGGAAAATGTATTATTTTTAAATAAAATTAAAAGCAATAATTACATTTGTAGTAGTTCTTCAACTTCAACGAGGCTAGCTTCATCATCAAATGTCGTTTTTATTCATAATTAAAAATTGGTTTGGTTAAGCATGAAATCACAATTGTGGAATGATGACGAACTTTATCTATTTACTATATTTAATTAACTGTGGTTAATTAAATATAGTAAATACTGGTTCGTGAAACGCAGTCAGGTTTAGGCACTCTGGCAGAAACAAACAAACATAACAAACAAAGATACGACTGGTCTTCGTTATAGCCGCAGGCTAAACAGGAACGTATTTAAATTCAAATTTATTTATTAGTGTGATTAATGGTACCTACATGAGATTTTATATAAAAAAAGTTCCTCAAATAATTTACCTTAAAGGTGTACACTCTTTCACATAAAATTATAATAATAATAAAAAAAAACATTACCAATTGCAAACACATAAAAATAATGAACGAAAATAAAGATAATACAATGTCAAGAATAAATAAATATCAATGTCAAGATTAAATAAGTATCAATGTCAAATGACTTATAATTATCAATAAGGAACTTTTTTTACTAAGATCATTTTGGTAGGACCATGTAACAGCGATTTAGAGATCAAAAATTTAATATAGGGAAAATCATCATTTACTCATTATTTTTTCAACTATGTTGGGATCGACTTCCAGTTCAGGCGGCAATAGCCCAATGGCTAAGGAGTCGGCCTGGCGATCGAGAGGTCGTGAATTCGATCCCCATCCATTTCACAACTGACGTGCACAAACTCCAGATACAAGCAAACTTAGTTGGAGGGATTGTGTAATTAGTCTGTAAGCCTTCTTAAAATTAATAAAATAAAATAAAAATAAAATAATTAACAAGACTACTAGTAATGTGTAAACCACATTGCTAGTAACCTTTTTAAAAAAAAAAACTTACAAAAAACTTACTTACTTAAAAAAAAGCTGTCAAAACAACAATAAATATTAAATAAATATTCCACAACTTTTCACACAACGCCATTTAGTCCCAAGCTAAGCTAAGGAGCTTGTGTTATGGGTACTAAACAGCTGATAAACATAGACTTATATATTTTTAAATACATACATATTATTAATAAATTACACCCAGACACAGAACAAATGATCGTGCTCATCACACAAACATTTGTTTTGAGTGGTAATCAAACAAATGACCTCCGGAATCCTAGCAGTCAGGGTCACTAACTACTAGACTAACAGGCCAGTCAAACAAACAATGACAGCGTCATACCGGTATGATGGCCGGGGTCGACCGGTTGTAGCTGAATGCCAGTGTTTTACATGGAGCGACTCCACAATATCAACCAACCAATACCAATTTATTGGGCAACACGGTACACCTTGGTTGAACTGGTTGTCAAGCTTTTGGGCTTCTGACTCCCCGTAACGACTATCAAAGGTCTACAAATGAAAGACGAAGACCACTGGCTTAACGTGTTTTCTGAAGCACGGAGGAGTTTGGATATGTAATAATGGTCGCCCATCCAACCTTCCATTCCAGGCTATTGTTATGTAGCCACAAGCTCCTCCTAGTGTAGGCAAAGTATACACCACTAATTTTTAATTAGTAAAAATACTTAAAGGGCTTATTCTAGACGGTCTTCTCATTATATTTGTAAAGTATCAATTAATAATATTCATAAACAGCAAAGTTATTAGCGTTTGTTTACATCCCAAAAAGTCACCCAATTCATGGAAATATTGTGCAGGCTATTCATGACATACGAATAGTAGTATTATTTAATCGTCATCTTTCGCTCACGTTCGCGTGATCTCGCTCAAGCATGCCCCGCCTCCAACAGCTGTTTTCGTTATTTAAGTTTAACCAAATAGTTTTTTAAATATTTAAAAATTGAACTTCGTTTTTTTTACTTTTGATTATGCAAATATGATCAGTAACAGGTACGGATACAGCCAATTTTTTTTTGTACTAATTAAAAAATAGACGTGTTTATGTAGGTAAATTTTGAAAAGACAAAGTTTGAATATGTAATTTGAATTCATAATTCCATTCTTGTGACCAAGACATGGATTGATTTCCTGTTAATAAGCCTCCACGTCTGGCGACCTAACCCTACTAAACCACAGACACAGACGGTTCATTTAAGTAAAAACCCTTATATAGACAGTCAACTGTCCTACATATATATTATATATGTACGTGGTCTCATTTGAGAATAATGTGGCTTTACTTCGAAAGACGATGTTTGATCTTCCATCAATGAAATTTAAGCTATATGTATCACGAAGTCGCACAAGATATATTAGGTTAACAAGTAGAAGTACGTATTACAAAATGTTCACCCGTAAACGCTGAGTTCCACGCTTCGCAGGAAATTCGTTCATAACACACGACACGCATACATTATAAATTATTAATAAGTTATGAGAAACAAACCACGGTGACTGGCCACAAAGTTATGCCAACGAATAGCAATAATTTTAGAGTATTTGCTTAGATTTTATTTCTTTAAACAGAAGCTGCAAGCCAACTCGGAATTGAATATGTATTCAATCTTTTACATGTAGGTAAAAAAGATACACGAGTAAAAGCTTTGCGAATACATTGTAAAAATTTCGCTGTAAATAAATAGGCTACGCTGCTACGGCGTAGCGGTTACGTAGCGGTCTCGTAGAGCCAGGCAATGACCATTTATTTTCTTTCGTTGCGAAGTGCCCGTCTCTAGACTTTTCAGAATGAGTGCCCTTACTGGACTGATATGTCACCAACCATCCTTACTTGAATAAAACGCCGATTAAAAACTGTACCTTCTTTCTTATTTAAAAATATATTTTGTGACTTGAATTATTCAAATCATACCGATATCCACTCAAGTGAAGGCGAAGCTTGCAAATTACACGTTGAGTAAAGTTCAAAACATTCTAGTATCTACTCGGTACACTGATTTCACTGAATTCTCAATAACCTTTAAAGTTTAAAGGACTTTTCGATAGGATAGGAATGAGAGTCGGAATGCTTTAACATCTCAGATAAAAAAAATGAATTTACGGGAAATCCGCGTTATCTTTACCCAACTGCCCCAAGAGGAGGGAAATTGTTTCCCAGTGTTTATAGGGTGGCAAGGACATCAACGTACAGTCTGATACCATACCCAGTTCAGTACATACATGGTTGTGGACACCCCCCACCCTAACATTTAATTTTTTTGCCATTGCTTTCCTATTTTTTTCGTTTTTATCTGATGTTTATCAAATAAGTAATTATTAAATTCTACTTGACCCTTAAAAAACGTGCCAAATGTAATATTTATATCTGTATCAGACGACTTGAAAAGTGTTGTTTTTAAATTTCTACTTACAGTCGATTATTCATCAAAGATTCCATTTTAGTTAATCTAGTTGTTGTTGTAAACAGTGTTGGCAGTATGCATTATTTATAAAGCAAACTTTTCCATTTTCACAGTCACATTTTTATTGAAACTTAATTAAATGTAGTCATGTAGAATTAATTATTGGTTATTAATAAATAAATAATAATAAACAAATATTCCATAACTTTTCACACAACGCCATTTAGTCCCAAGTTAAGCTTGAGAGCTTGTGTTATGGGTACTAAACAGCTTATAAACATACTTATATATTTCTAAATCCATACATATTATAGATAAATTACACCCAGACACAGAACAAATAATCGTGCTCATCACACAAACATTTGTCCTGGGTGGGAATCGAACCCACGACCGGCATAGCAGGCAGGGTTACTAACTACTAGACCAACAGGCCAGTCGCTGCAAGTAGGTCAAGATTTTGTTAGAAATCCACTATTTAGAAAGTAGGATTAAAATAATACAGACTATATTCACCCCGCCTTTGACTTAAAGTTCTTGAAGATACACAATATTTACCTTCATTTTGCAAAGGCTTACCTCGTCGCCAGCCAAGCCTTCTGCAATCAATGTTGGGGTTGGCTTCCAAACTACCCGTATATAGGTCATGGCACATTATAACGGCACCGCAAC
Organism: Euplexia lucipara; assembly: GCA_921972225.1. Lineage (NCBI taxonomy): Eukaryota > Metazoa > Arthropoda > Insecta > Lepidoptera > Noctuidae > Euplexia > Euplexia lucipara. Next base: position 10,770,235 of record OV179149.1, read on the forward strand.
TGCACACCAGCCGCACGGCGTCGCCTCGAATTTAGGCTAGGGCTAGCTGCCAGTGCGCTAACTACGCATCGTCGGTGAGGTGCTAGCTTGCAGTCCGCACGCCGCCCGAGACGTGCAAGCTCGCAGCCCGCGCGCTGGCCGCGAGGTACAAGCTAGCTAAATTCCATATAACAATTGTGTTCGCGGTGACCGCACATACAATTGTTATATGGAATTTATAATTGAACACGTGACTATGACTGGCATGTTTTCATAATGTCTAGGTTTACGAAGGTGCTATGACGTTTTGCTGGCGACTCGGAGTCGGCGTGCTGTAAGCACATGGTCCGCTCGCTATGGGCACGCAGGCTGCGAGTCGAGTTGTATGGTAGAGGTAAGCGCGCTGACTGCTCGCCGTTGGCTTTTTCACTTTGACATTGTGAAATATTATATTATACTGCCCACGATTTAAGGCTCTAAATTGATTGACAAGTCAATTGCTGGTTTGGAGCGCTGCCGGTGCCATGCCGGTGCCATGCCGGTGCCATGCCGGTGCCATGCCGGTATAATGTGCCATGACCTTAAAGCTGAATACAAGGTGTTTTTTTTGATATCCCATAACACTAGGGTTATATTCTGTAGGTAAAAATAATACTAAAACTCCTAGAATAAATGGTCCAAAAATGCATAGTTTCGGAGATATCATCAATCATAATTAAATTATCAGTTGTTTAGTACCCGTAACACAAGCTCTGCTTAGCTTGGGACTAGATGGTGTAGTGTAATATTATTATTAAGTATTATTAATATTATTTTTAAAAAAAGTTGTCTCTGGATGCGTTTTTGACGAATTCATGCAACCAAAAACAGCATAATATATCCTACTCGTCATATCAAACATGTACTTGAACTTATTTTTAATGAGAACATCGCGCGGTTATTGTTAAAAAAACAACACACTGTTAGTCATTGCGGCACAGTTGTCTGCATACCGAGCGCACGCCGAGATCGAGGTCGATATATAACTCGCGCTTCGTCCGTTTGTATGAAGTTGGAATACTGTTTGATAATATTACCGTGTTTACCGTGACTTCAGGTTCGACTTTAGGTGCATTACCTAATTTTGTAAATGCTCAATTGTCATCAAAGATCGTTGGGTAACTGGACGCCAGTTAGTCAATGCCAATAGCCTTGCTGCACAACTCAGTGACTTGATTATCAGATTTTCGGGTTTTGTAATACTCATAACGACTGTCTCATCTACAAATGACAGCCTAGCCCAAAAGCTTAATGTGAGTTCCTAGGCACGAAAGGGTAAGTATTGATTTTTTCGTCCCATGGTAAAAAAAACATATTCATAAGTCATTTTATTCTGTGAATTTGCCCACTTCCTGTAAAATTATCCTTTATATGCTTATCGACCTACACGATAATAAAGTAAAAACGGATGTTACAGGTACACATGCTCCGAAATATATATGGCTCCAATTTCATCGGAAAAATTGCGTTCACATTCACAAGTAGGTAGCTACCTATTGAATACTAATTAATTATACTTCAGTTGCCTATTCATTTCTTTTTCCGATTCGTTTAACCACTCTGGCAATTACGTTTGACCTATATATAAATTCGTTTTTATTAGCGAGGCGTGCCGATTTAAATTTTGCAGACGACGTTGAGTTAATGACGTCCATGCGGCTTGGATGGAGGAAACTGTAAGCTTTACTACCTACCTACCTAGTGACTTGTGGCACGTATCTTTTTATTTAGCATATCAAAGTATAGTTTTTTTATTCCTTTTCCTCCTAATTTTCTTGACTGCTATGGTCTATTGATCGCTTGCATGGTGTTGAACAATAAATTTCAATACTAGGGGGGTTCCGGATTCAAGTAAATAAATAAAATAATAATAAATAATATTTTTTATCACCAAAAATAAAAACACACACAATTACAAAGTTAATAACAATAAGTGGCTTTATAACAAGAATAACGGTACTTCGTAACTGATTATGGGAACCTCTGCATCCAAACTTGGTGGTAACCTGTATCTCGGAGTACAGTCTCTTTAGAAATTTAACAGTAAGTAGGTACAGTTTATTGAATAAAGTGTCCGGATATGCGACGATGTTCCTTCCACCCTGAATAATAAAAACTGTATAAGATAACCTCTACTAAGACCAGATTGCTAGCTTATACCATAATATAACTCCGTTTATTATCTTTGATAATCGTACCTACTTCCTATCCTACAAAAAATGCAAAAACAGCGTTTATTCTTGTCTAAGTGTGTGGGCATCATAAGATCATTAAGTGAGGACTTAGTGTAAATAGACTTGTAGGTTAATCCTAGGTTAAATCAGTTCCTTGAAGACAATTATCAATTAGGGCACACCCACTGAGCTGGGAGCTGTGTCACGTGCGGGTGTAGGAATCGAATTACAACTCATCTTCCACCAACCAGCGATAGTTTTAAATTGACTGGAAATATTAGTTTTCTTTGAAGCGATTATACTCCCAGACCTATTATGTATGGTTCTTTCACTAATCAATTCCATGATATGCTAAACTTTTTTTATATTACTTATAGATAAACAAAATTTTATAAAAGAAGAGGTCCTAATATCTTTTATAAAATTTTGTTTATCTATTTATTTCTCTTTTAATTTATTTTTCTTTGAGTTCTTACAGTTTACGTCTGCTAACAGTTTGATTTAATTATATAACATAGTAATCTGTGGAAAATGTTATGGGTAGTATATTTGTTAATTTTAAGAAGTTTTAAGGTTGTGTATACTTAATATTATACTACTGTTTGTTTTCCCAAATGAAATAAATAAATAAATAAATGTTCTGTCGCACTTAAAATGTTCGAATCAATGAAATTCAATACATAGTATAGAACGGGACATTAGGAACAAATACCAGTAACCAGCTGCTGACGATTAAGCTAAGCTTGTGTTTCCAAACAACTGATAAAAAGTTTATATATTTCTAAATATATACATATTATAGATAAATTACACCGAGACACAGAACAAATGATCGTGCTCATCACACAAACATTTGTCCTGGGTGGTAATCGAGCCCGCGATCTCCGGCATAGCAGTCAGGACCACTCACTACTGGACCAATAGGCCAGTCATAAAATATTAGCCCCTGTCATAGATATGACAGAATAATCCCTGTCATATTTATCACGGGGGCTACAGCATGGCATTTAACATGAAGGGTAAATCAAATCATCAAATGGGTATCTTTGAACTTAAGTTATTCAATTGTAGACCTATATTTCTTAATTAAAGATCGATATAATTTAATTAACGCGTAAGGCCCAAACCTCATTGTTTTCCGTTTTGCAGGGTAGGCGCTATTCGATTGCAATCAATTCGGCTAAGTCGTTGTTGTGAGATTTCACGTCAGGTAGGAATTCCATTGTCTGCAAACTTTGAATTGAATGAAACATACCAATTCGTATCTCTAAATACTAGCCTATTACTGCCCTGTCTTGTCATATAGAGAAAACACGAGTATTGATCACCATTCACATTCAAACTTATATAACTATTGTCTAGGTTTCCTTACGATGTTTTGCCGATGAAAACGAGTCTAAGCGAAACTTAGAAAGATAACAATTTTAAAAATGACATTGGATTATTCCGCAGCCTAGTGCATGAGTAGTAGACGCCTTAACCACTGGACCATCACGACATTGACTTGTTTCTTTACAAGAATAAACTGTCAAAATGATTCTGATAGCTAAAAGGAATAGTGTGCGATCTCTCGTATCCACACCAAACGAGGGCCATACGTTACATGAAAGACTTCCATTGGTAAAAATAGACTTTACAAAAAGCTAAGACGTGAATTGATCGTGAGGTCTTGAGGTGGACAGCGCCGTCGTCGGCTGAGTTAGTGCCGTTTAATAAACTAGAGCCAGCGGGTCGTTGGATAAATGGCCCCACTGCCCGTGTCTCTGTTGAAGGATAACTTTTATATAACAGGTTCACTCACCTGGCAACACCGACACGACCGACAAATACGTGCTCATTTCGAACAAACTAAGAAAAAAGACTAACGAAATTAATTACTGACGTAATTCTTGTAAAACTCGCACAATTAACCTAATTTGGCTGGTTCAACTTGTTACTTGGGCTAAATAAAATGTAAGCAGAATTAAATGCTATATTTTGTAATATTATTTTTGGCTACAGAAACTCAACAAAAGTGGCTCGTGGCCAAGCATTAACAGCCTTCCAAGGGTCGATTTGTAAAGGCCGGTTTTGTGGATGGTCGACCATCCAAGGAGACCCATGTGCCACGGTTGTGTGTTGGACCCGGCGGTCGTATTTTGTGAATCTGTGGAAGTCGTGCAGTCTCCGAAAGCCGACACCAGTCTAGCAAGGGGTATCGTAGTAACCGGAAACTAGGTTGTGGAGCTCTGATGGATAGTCGCTACTTATTATAGTACTAAAGAAGTCTTTCTGAATACTACACAGACTTTACACTAACAGTGTAATGAAGTCGTAAATAATAATAAATTTATCGCGTGCATACATTACTTTTGGCTGAAACATAAAATTTGTTTCAGAATAAATGAGTACCCACACGCGTTCTGCCTCCGTAGTGTATCTCTGCGGTACTTTGTGTGTAAATGTAGATTGCTGTCAGCCATTTGTTAACATCATGTAACACAGTACCGGGTAAGCATGGCGAATTTTGAAATTACAAAAGATTTTAATTGTAATAAGTTTACATAGAAAACCTTCTGCTCATGAGCTCGTTGTATAGAAAGGTTCGCTTGTAATTAACGTTAATGATATTGTTTTCGTTTTGTTTTTGTTTGTTTTGTGATGTTGGTTTTTGTTTATATTAGACATTATTTACATCGGTGGTGTAGGAAAATTTCGTAGAAACCGAGACTTAAAGATTAATATAAGTCTATAACCCATCTTGAGCAAGTGTGGTGATCAATGTTCGTGTCTTCTTTGTATGGGAAGAGGCTTTTACCCGTAGTGGGACAGCAATAAACTGGTTTTTGCATTTTCTACTAAAATTGGATATTGATGGAAATTGATAGCACCAAAGTTCGAACAGCTATCTATTTCTGAATAATTTATCATCATCATATTGGCAGAATCTACCCAAGCAAACAACTCACAAGATTAATTCTGGGACTCGGGGAGCACATAACTAACAAACTGTACATACACTTTTGGTTTAGCAATCACTCAAACAGCAAACTGATTGATTGAGCCCTACTGAAACGCAGTTATCCGACTGTAGTTGTATTTTTTGAACATTTGTTCACACTAACTAATTTTATTGTGTCCTTCCTTTAAAGAATATGCATTGATGTTTTGATCAAATTACAGATCAAAAACATCACAAATTTTTAATAAGTACAAATATTTTAGACGGTCTTCTCATTAAATTTGTAAAGTATCAACAAATAATATTCATAAACAGCAAAGTAATTAGTGTTTGTTTATATCCCAAAAAGTCACCCAATTTATGAAAATATTGTAGATTATTCATGACATAGTAGTATTCATTAATTGTTTAGCAAATAAAGAAATGAAATTAAATGAAATTGTCATCTCTCGCTCACGTTTGCGTGATCTCGCTCAAGCATGCCCCGCTTCTAACAGCTGTTTTCGTTATTTAAGTTTAACTAAATAGTGGCATATTTAAAAATTGAATTTTGTTTTTTTTTACTTTTGATTACGAAAATATGATCAGTAACAGGTACGGATACAGCCCAATTTTAGTTTTGTACTAATTAAAAAATAGGGGTGTAAAATGAGTGAAAGGCGATTAACAAAAGGCATTTAATTTCGGGAGTGGACGGCCTAGAAGGACATACACTGCCCTTATTGATGATGTTCTTCCGCAAGGTCTGGTGTGTAGTACTCGCGACCGCCACCACCGTGCGTGTAATTACTAACTACTACTACTTAACTACTGGACCGATTTGAGAATTTCTTTAAAAAATGGGAAGCTACACTGTCCCTGGGTGATGGCTACTTTTTATCCCTGTATTCTTACGGGAACGAAAACTAAGCATGTCCACGAGGCGTACGCTAGTCTCTTATAAAAGTAGACAGGGGATGATAATAGACATTTCAAACGCGTCGAATAATCGACATGCCAATAGAACTTGAACTCACAATCTCGTCACTCTTTAACTTAGTAGGTACTTTAGTTAACATGCGGACAATGTAGGTACATGTTTAACAAATCTTACGATTTAGTATGTACCTGTATTTTGGACTACGTAACTAATGTGTTTGTCCCTAATAAATAAATACTTGCATCATCGTCATCTCTCTCGGTGCCATTGAATTGTATTTCGTATGGTTTCCCATCATATCTCATAGCTTGTCTTTATAAGACGTATCATTGTATCTGCCACTAGCAGACGTCCCGCGGTTTCACCCGCGTTGTTCCCGTTCCTGTGGGAATACAGGGATAAAAAGTAGCCCATGTCTGCCGGGGATAGTGTAGCTTCCCAACAGTGAAAGAATTTTCCAAATCGGTCCAGTAGTTTCGGAGCCTATTGCAAACAAACAATCAAACATTTCCTCTTTATATATTAGTATAGAGTAGGTACTTATAGATTAAAAGTTCCGTGTGCTGGTTTTACCGGCATTTACATAATCACGAATACATGGTTTTACGAAAACTGTAGAGGTATGTGATAATTGGTCTTCTTGGCAGAATTTCTAACCCAGAAATGCAGTATCGACTACCAACAAACCTACTCTAAATACCTATAGTTTGCCGAAAAAACCGGTAAAAAACGACATGAAATTCATTCACTAAAACTAGGCAACGTGAAAATGGAGAAACAATTTTAGTGGTTACGAATGGCATACTTACCTAGTAAATAAAGTTTTGCGGTGAGGACCTACAAAGGTTTGTGACGAATTTCCCTGCGCTTTTGCATGCTTTGAACCTTTCTAGTTGGGGGTTTTATAAAAGGGGATTCGCCAACTGAACGTATCCCCATTAGAGTTAGAACTTCACGTGTGCTGTGAGTATTGTCATTCTCGTTTCCTATTTTTCTCTCAATAGAAATTTAAGCTGAAAAGTATTACATGTTGACTAAAAATTACTAGATATGCTTTCCAAAAGCTGATCGGTTGAGCCCCAGGTTTGTTTTTTGGAGGTTTTATGAATATGTAGCATTTTAAAATGCTATATTCTTTAAAACTTTGCTCTTTTACTTTCAGTTTGATAAGCTAGTGGTATATTTATATAACTATATTTCATAATCTCCACGATAGTAACGAGTTGACGGATCAATTTAGCATTCATATTCCGAAAATGCATGTTGATTTTGCAGCTGAAAATGAGGGTTACAGGCACAAAATTTACACTATTCTGTTTATTTATAAATAAACGCAATAGAGAAAATTTTAGTTGAAGCAGCTACGATTTCACCCTAATTTCGCCATTGTCGTGGGAAAATTCAACTCTACTTTTAAACTTATTATTTGAAAAAGCTTCTCACTGTTCACAATTATGTTTCCAACGTATAAAGTTTCCTTCCTCATATTGTTAAATCTATTAAAAGCTGTGTAATACCCGACCGTACACGACATCGTTTCTACAATGTTGATAAAGTACCTACCAACTTTTGTTGTAATCCTGCCGTGAATTTTGTTTATGAAGCAAATTCGCAGCAACAAATATATTTTGGGTAGTCCACATGATAACAATTTAAATTACATGCTTTGTCATGAACTCACAAAGTCACCACGTTTTAAAATATGAATCTACATTTTACCGCGGTGTATAGGATGTTCAGGTGTAGATTCTGAGGGGTGCGTGCAGAAAACCTCCTCGTGTGCCTGATTGCTGCTGGTTCCTTTCGAATACGTTCGGGGGAAAGAGCAGTCGTCGGGCCGGTGCACCCTGGGCACAGGCAATAATCGAGAGATTGTTGTCTGTGGCGAATTTCTGCGGCCACTCTCCACCTCTGCTTACAGAGGGTAGGAAGAGTGGACTTTGGAGGGGCCCTTTTCAGGGCCATCCGCGGAGGCGGGTCCGAGGGAGCGGTTTGTCCGAGTGCGTCTCGGCTTCAGGGTCAACGGGGTCGCGAAGGCAGTCGGCCGGAGGCAGCCCCGATGACCCTTGTCGTGGGGGGAGATGGCCCTAGGGGGGGTCGATTTCTCCCCCAAGCTGCTCGCTCGGACCCGGACTTTAGGCTTGACACGGAGGCGATGGGCGGGCGTCAGGCGCGGGGGCGCCTGCGCTCGCATTGCACCCGTCGCCACCTTAGTCGGTCCCTTCGGGGAAGCCAAGCGGGGTAATCGTCGGCGGGGGACTGGACGTGACGGCTATGCTGGATTCCCAGTCCCCCGCCAATACGACGAAGCGGGAAAAACGCTGGGTTGTTTTAGTGGGTATACCGGTGCGGTAAACCGGGGAGTCCCACATACCCCCCCCATCCCCCGATGGGCGGGTATGCGTAATTGTCATTTTTTCCCAGCGCAAACAAAAAAAAAAAAAAAAAGGTGTACTTAGATTCTGAAAAGTGCAAAACCTCTACTCTTTTTGTGATTGGAACTGATAATTGTTATTATACCAGCTAGTATTATCCCACTACTGCCAATAGACCTCCGTGCATTATTTTTTATGGAAAGCATCCTGGTCATCACACCATTTCTTTCGTGGCCTACTATTCTAGATACTAATAGAGTTACAAAAGATCTAAATACAATAACACAGATAAACACGTACCTCGGATAACATTGCCACAATATTTCTTCAGGAATTGGGTCAGTACGTGAGTGGTATCACTGTGTAGGTACGTTCACGAATGGAATTGACAAGCTGGAGATATGCCTCCTCCCGTTAATAGAGAACAAAGCGGTGTCAAACTTTTATTGGACATTAAACCTCGCCATAGACAAGATACAACTTAAACAACACTTTTGTAAGGTTAAAGTTTTAACATAAATTCTATAAAATAATCCAAGATAAAATATTCATGAGCGTATACGCCCTTTAAGTGCTTACTTATCCTGTTTTATGTTTTACGTTATTTAAACCAAAATCCGTTTACTTGGAACTCACGAAAAACCTTTTCAATGGAAAAAAGACTGATCTGTTTAATTTGATATTCGTCGTGGCAAGGGAGGGTAAAACATGAAGTTCTTTTAAAATGTTTATGGAGATAAAAGGCGGTAAAATGCCCTTCAAAGTTAGACGGTAATATGCTTCATTCTTTAAATGTTGAAAGTTTTGAAGTGTGCCATGAACTTATAATCAGTGAAACAAAGCCTTACAGGAGGGTTGGCAAATTTTCTTTTGAGGCTCGTCAAAACTAATTTGAAAACAAAGAAGACTTTTAATTGGTTTAAAATTACGTGTTGAATGAAAACCGTATTAAGACCGTGTGTTAAGAGAAAAGAGATTGCATGGATTGATAAACTTTGTCTCGAGGAACTGTGTATTTTACTGTTCTTTATCTAAACATTTTTTGGTAAGTATTCCACTTTAACCCAAATACCAAAACGATTAACAAAGCTGAAACTCACTTTCTCTGTTTCGTGTTTTTTCCGTCACTTTGATTTTTTTTAACACTATAAAATATAAATGGACATACCTAGAAACCTCCTGGTTATGGAGATATAGAAAATAACCTAAAAGTTCAATTTGATGTTTTAAGCACAACGTTGCGTTGCTATACTTATAAGCAAAATAAGTACAATTTAAGTCTACACAGTAAGTACAATTTCAACAGCCATTCATACCACAAAAGTAAAAGTCATTTTCGAAAAAAATATTTTAAACGTTTTTTTTTCCTTAGTTGAATGTACAATCCGCATTTTATCATGACACTTTCTAACGGATCTTTACGGAGGGTGTAAAGATCCATTACTTAGTTGTCGGCTTAAAAACAATATTGTTATTAGGACCACAATAAATTGATTTCTTAGTGAGTGAAAGTATTCTTTTAAAACAGAGGATAAAGGTCCATTCACATAATAACAATTCATTGTTTCTATTGCTTTGACTATTTGGAGTCCATTAGTTTCATTGACAGCCGAGCTTTTAGAATTGTGCAGGTAAAATTAATTCTGCGATTGATTTATCGGATGATTATATAGCAAAAAAAAGAGCTTATGGATTCGATTTAATGACCGCATTGTGTAGGACGAGATGGTGTTAATAAACAGTTATTTTTTTTTAACAAAGATGTAGAGATGTCGTCAAAAGATATAGTTCGCATGTCGAATCTCGTTTAGGTACTGTCAAAACGATTTAAGATACTTTAAGGGAAGGTTCATATCTGACGGAACATGCGTCGCGTATTATCGGTCGCGTAACGCCAGAACAGACAAATGTATAGAAAAACACTTGACGGCTCACACTCAACAGATGATGCGTTAGTGCGTCGAGGTACATTGTCGCAAACGCTCGGCGCATGTTCCGTCAGATATGAACCTTCCCTTAAGAAGACAGGCGAAGAAATGTCATAAAAAAACTTTGATCCCACTCTCAGTAACGCCATCTAGAATAATATACTAATATTGGAGCGTCAGCGGTGCATACCTAACTAAACTAATAGACTTGTGTCAACATGGACACAAATACTTATTGGATGAACATTTTGTTTGTCATGTCCCGTCTATAATACTTAGTGTGTATTGAATGTTTTTGGGTACTAACAAACTTAAAGGCATATTATATCTAGGTGTATAATGCAAGTATTAATAAAATACTGTCTTATAGTTGGCTCCCAATGTGAGTCCAAACTGACTGTAACTATTTTAACCGCGCTCACGAGTACTACGCAGTAAACAAGGAGTTTCGTATAAACCTTTTCGCAATAAACTGAGACAATAAACTAGGAACTTTGCCACGAAGCCTCGAAGTGGTAAGGCCAATAACGGCAAATTGGTTCTCGTGGTCGACGCCCACACATAAGTGGGTAGTGACGTCTGCTAGTAAGTATATGCATAATTCAATATTGTTGCTATTTAACAGTTTTATGCTTCGGTACATTAAAGTTTTAATGAATGCACTTTATTTATTTATATGGGACAAACAAATAGTAACACATTATATCTGCGCAAATAATATAAACAAAGATATTATACATATAAATGTGAAACTCACACCGTTATCCACTTGCATTTGTTTAAAGTCGTGTAAAACTAAAATAAGCGCAGTTTTGTGCAGTAATGCGACCACTGAAATGTATGTACATATCATATTTTACGCTGTTAGCACACTGATGTTCAACCAAAGCCACACTTTTGCTGCGAAACGCGACACTTTTTCAAATATTCTGTACAGTTTTTGCAATCTTCTTGCAACCCGGTGCGTTGGTGTAGGTACTAACGGCTTTACACATCGATACCCATTTTTCAGTCTCGTAATTTACGTTGAACTATCCGTGGCGCTCGTTGTTGACATATGAAGTCGTGATGTCCCAGAGGTTAAGGCGCCTACCTCTCATGCACGAGGTTGTGGTTCAAATCCGGGCAAGTACCAATGTGACTTTTCCAATTCATTATGTACTTTCTAAGTTTATCTTAGACAACATTGACATCGATGAAGGAAAACATCGATCGAAGTAGGTTATAAGTTTGTAATCACCAATCCGCCTTGAGCAAGCGTGGTGATTAATGCTCGTGCCGTCTCTGTATGAGAAGAGGCCTTTGCCCTGCAGTGGGTCAGTAACAGGCTGTTATCATTATTGTTCTTATTTATTAAATAATTTTAATTCTGTAAACCCTGTAACCCGGTACCCGAAAAGAGTAAGAGGGGCCGAAGCTGATTACAACAATGCGATATGCAATGTATAATGCATGTTTGTGTGACGAGCACGATCATTTGTTCTGTGCCATGTCTGGGTATAATATATCTATACTAATATACATACAAAGAGGATATGTTTGATTGTTTGTTTGCATTGAATAGGCTCCGAAACTACTGGACCGATTTGGAAAATTCTTTCACTGTTGGGAAGCTATACTATCCCCGGGTGACATAGGCTACTTTTTATCCCTGTATTCCCACAGGAACGGGAACAACGCGGGTGAAACCGCGGGACATCTGCTAGCCTATAATATGTATGTATTTAGAAGTAGATAAGTATGTTTATCAGCGGTTTAGTACCCATAACACAAGCTCTGCTTAGCTTGGGACTTGATGGCGATGTGTGATAAGTTGTGGAATATTTATTTATTTTTTTATGCGACAGGCGACAATGCTACAGGCTGTCTCCGACAAATCATCTTCTTTCATTCATACTTTTTATTTATTTATTTATTTAATACTTCAAGCACAAAAAATGTACAAAGGCGGACTTAATGCCATAGGCATTTTCTACCAGTCAACCTTCAGGTGATGCAGAGAAAAGCAGTGGTAGGTGCAATTTAAAATGAAAAAACAAAAAAAAAACAAAATAAAGCAAGCAATACTAATATATGTTTAGTATAAATACATAAATATGTACACTATAGTTATAATATACATAATTATAATACACAAATATATTCAGTATAAATAAACAAATATGTAAACTAAAGATATAATATACATATATACTACGTAATACACAAGGAGTTGCGAAAACATTAGCGCTGTGCGCTGTGTGTGTGTGTGTGTGTGTGTGTGTGTGTGTGTGTGTGTGTGTGTGTGTTACTGCCAACTTCTTTTGAATATGCTCGCGAACTTTAACCTTGAATGAAAATCGGTTGGTTGCCATCCTGATTTCCTGGAGGAGTGCGTTCCACAAAGAAATAGACTGCACAAAAAAAGAGCTATGAATAAAGTCAGAACGGTGAGTGCTGGGACATAGAAGAAGACGGTTATGTGACGAGCGAAGGTTTTTAGTGTGGTTGGCACAGATGTATTGAAAGTGAGGGGTTAGATAACTAGGGGAATTAGGACAGTAAAGAAATGAAAACAGGGTGGTTAGCGCTCTTTGCTCTCTACGAAGGCTGAATGATTTAATGGCTTCATACAACGGCATGTGTGAATGCCAAAATGTATGAAGCAAAAGAAGAATGTCAGAATCGTAGAATATGGCACTCTATAGTTTCCGCCTACCCAAGAGAAAAAGGCGTGAATTGATGTATAATAATAATAATATATTTATTAAAAATTAAAATGGGTACAATAAAATTACAAAAATCTTATTGAGAATAGAGAGATTCGAATGTTAGATGCCTGTACTAGGTTAGATAAACCTGTATCACAGGTGCCAAACGGCGGTATGTATGGAGCAAGTCATGCACACCTGGCCAAATGTAAATTTGGTCAAATATGACTGATTGTTCATAATTATTAAACATAGCTCCGGTTTATTTCCTGTATCACCAGCCTGAGTACTGCGGCCGCCCGGCCGGTAAAAGGCTTTCAGGCACTAATGCGGAAGCGTACTTCCTTGTTACGTACAAACAATACCTATCGTGCTACGGGCTTCAGCCCAACTTGTATTCAAACTTGATTGCTTCTCTCGACGAACAATTACTATTCACCGTCCCATCACACAAACCTCTGTGTTATTATATAAGAATAGGTACAGTCGACTAAACGGTTTATCATGTAGGCTAGAAATAGGCTGAATAGAACTTATTTTTTATTACGAAATAAACTATAAGAGACTATCTCAAAAATGAAAGTGGCAATGCATTTGTTTCTGTTTCCAAATAAACGATTATTGTTTTTATTATTAATGATAGTACACAGTCAGTAAGATGGTAGCAGAGTTTGTCGGCAAGGGTGTTCCGAAAAAGTAAGTATGATAACTCATTGCAAAATACAGGTTTCAAACAAGTTGTCGGTTATCTAAGCAACGAAACGAGAGTTAGTTGACAACGGAAGTTGTAGTTTTCTAACCCATTTTCTGGTAAAGATAAATATTTAAAACAGCATCTGGGAAAATAATGGGCTATTTGACAAAATTTTAGTTTTTAGTCCCTCATCCAGATTACAAGAAAATATTCGACACATATTTTTTCTTTTTTCACGTAATCGAAAAATAACGGCGACACATCGAGTTAAAATGGCGCATAACGTCACTAGTCAGTACAGTTTATACTAGATAATGACTTAACAAGCCCCCTCTCCTCAACTTTAATGCGCTTAATCTAAGCATCCATCAATTCGAAAAAGAAAACAATACCTACGTGTCGAATATTTTCTTGTAATCTAGAGGAAGGACTAAAAAGGTACAGTGGCTAAGCGACTGGCAGGAGCGCGTCGTGTTGCAATTATTTATGCAAAAAAATAAAAAAAAACAAAAAAAAAACAAATTCAAGCCTGGGCGATTCCAGGCTTAAATTTTCCCAAATCACAGAAATTGTCTTTATTTTATAATAAATTATTGCTAATGGTAAGGTACCAAAATAATAGGCTAGCATTTTTCATTTAGTTGTTAGATATGAACCTGCTCACCTCTCACTTAAGTTGACAGTACAAGCTACGAAACTGTTCATATTATGTGTAGATTTTCAGTCAAAAGCTGACGTGGATTCTCGGAAAGGATTGGTGCGGCTGAAAAGGTGTTCATTGAAATATATTGAAGTTCATTCCACTAGATGTAGATCATAGTGAGTTAAATTTTTATCGCTTTGTCCGTTATTTCGTTTGTTAGATGTTTATTTTTGTTTTTAAAAATTAAAAGTAAGTATCATGAAAATCTCATATTTTTTATCGAAATCAATGATATTTGGCTTAGAAAGCCAACTTTCAAGAACGTCTAACTTTCAACACTTTATGAAATTCAACTGACTTTCTTTATTTTTTCCTTTTTATTTTAATAGTCATAAGGTATAATATTTTTTTTTAATTTAAACATACTTTAACCTTATATTAAATTTCAAAGGTCTAGTTTCCTCTTACATAATTAATTTTATCGCTTGTAATTTTGTAATAGAATAAGTACCCATCTACTTAATAGGAAGTATTCAAATTTATTCATGTTGTTGAAAAACGTATAATACCGCTATAGAATACGACCGTACTAATAGTATTCCACCCTACTGGCTCTGAAAGGCGTGTAAACATTGGAGTTCCGGTACGTGGTTCGTGAAAACCCGTCCCTTGGCTCTCGTTTATCGGACGGCACAAACCTTTTGGGCTAGCGGTTGGGTTCTTAAAGATTAACGCGAATATAAAAATATGTCGTCAAACTTTGTGTGACGATGTCAAGAAAATCGTGGAATATTGAAGAGAATTTGACGTCATATAGATATATTTATAGCCGGTCGTGTGTATTTTAGTCAAATATGGAAGTTTTAATCCTCATAGGTATTTATAGTTTGGATGTAGACATCATAATATTATACACTAAATTCGATCTACACTATCTGTACATTGAAGTAGTTTTACGGATTCTGAATTAAATACAGTTATTCAAATACTTGAAATTATTTTTAAAAAATCAGATCATTTCTCTAGTTATCTAATTAAACTAATTATAAAACATCAGTGAATTGAAAATCAGTTAGAACATACCTAGATAGTTTATGCACCATGGGCGATAAAGTACTTTATTTGTAGTATTCAGAACAAAATAATCTTGCTAATTAATTATTAACTAACGTAAAACTATTATGTTAAACCAAACAAAAAAAAAGTATATAATAATAAGGTATCGAAACAAAAAAATCATCTGAATCGCTGTCCACGGGAAAAGTGCCCAAAAGACTGGCCACATTGCTACGTTGAATGGAAACGCTATGCCCTACAATTCCTATGTGATGGGTACCGTATTGGATTCTAGCTAGCTAAAAACGGTAGACACCTTTATTCCCAAGAAGAATCCTTCATATCTGCAGTAAGGTAGTAACTTAGTAAGTTCGGTGAAATTCAGTTCAATATTACTTACCGGGTATGATGCTGGTTTACTCGGAACGAGAGTAACCCTTTCGACTCACTTGACTGAGCGTCAAAAAGGCTTACTTCATGTTGAGCTTGCATGACATATAATTTGACACACCACCAGCTAAAAAAAATACAAGAGAAAATATCATTGAGATATACCTATTACTTTTTTATCGACCAGGGGAGTTGTAATATATTATTACCCAGTTAGACGATAAGGTTGTAATGACTTACTTACGGTTAGGTTTGCATGATGTTATGTATAGACGCAGGTACATCAAGCTAACCTAAACAGTCAAATTTTCCCAATTAAACATGCACCTTATTTATATGCAATAAAGTTGAAAAACTATTATAAAAAATTTAAACATTGGAGTAGCTTGATGTGCTGGCCTCTGTACATATTTAATTAGGACATTATCGAGTCAAAGTTAAAGAAGTTCTCACCACCTAGTGTGAACTTCTTTACAAATAATCAGCATGTTCACAACGTAAAACATGACCTATTTCCACCACTCTTTGGACCCGTTTAAACAGAGAATAATACGACAAAACTTCGTCTTAACAGGGTTCAGTACACACTCGTTTACAAATGGGATGGTTCTGGGAATTTCTTAACTTGAATCTTGTCTTGTACTAAATATTTGCGTTCATAACGAAGCGATGTCTTTTGTAAATGTCCTCTTGAATCACCACTAAGACGAGACAAAACTCGAAGCTAAAACCTTGAAAATTAAACTCGTCTTTGTGTTGTAATAGACCCTCTTTCATCGGGTCTTACAATATTCATTAAATTAGAAAAAATGTTGATCTTGTAAAATAGAATGCTCTTTGAGAAACAGTTTATTACTTTTACTTTTATAAAGAATCGGGTAGGTGAAGGGTTAGGTAAATATTATTGCTCAGCGTTTTCAAGAAATTAGTTCTTTGGTGTATTTAAAGTTGTGCACCCATTTTACCAAATAAGGAAGGGGTAAGTATGTGTGTTTGAGTGTGATGTGTGTGAGTATCGTGTCTCTCTGTGTGCGTGTGTGTGTGATGTCTCTGTGTGTGTGTGTGTGTACGTACGTCTGTATGTGTGTCGTGCGTGTGTGAGAGTGCGTGCGTGTGTATGTGTGTGTATGCGTGTGTGTGCGTGTATTAGCCTAAAATATTTTGCTGCGGTACTATCACAACTGAATGTATGTTTTCGTGTCTATATCTATAGTCAATCTAATAAGAGCGTTTGTTAGAGTTTTTAGCGATTGTCACATCCTATGTAGCTCTTAAAGTTATTTTTGTAAGTTTGTATGGTGTAAATCTATATATGTAAAAGAAAGTCGCGTTAGTTACACCATTTATAACTCAAAAACGGCTGGACCAATTTTATGATTTTTGTATTTTTGGATTTGTCTTGGACCGGAAAAGAATAATAACTAATAAAAAACATGGAAAGTCCTCGAAAAAATAAATATCAAGAATATTCGTTTTCTTAAACACTTTTCAGACGCAGCGCCATCTTGGATGACATGACGGGAGACAAACTTCCCAGTTCATTATCATTTGATGTTCGTCCCGTCGTCTGTACAGTATACTCCTCTCAAATTAAAGAACGTATTTAAATAAGGATTTTGAATCGACTACCTACATATATTATAATTACTTATGTAAAATATTGGGGTTATTGCGTACCTATTTAGATTTAAAAAATACAAAAAAATAAATAGTGTCACTATAACAACGGATCACGTTCTGAAATTTATTTTGTTACTAAACTTAGAAAGAGGTTTTATGTACCTACCTAAAGAAGTCTTATATTTCAGAAATCAATTTACTTAAATAATAATACCGACAGAGACGATTTTCAATAATTCTTTGCTAAAAGATAATTATTACACTGTAAAGTAGACCGTAGGAAACACTAAATAAATTGTATGTAACATAGAGGTACGCAGCGCAGTAGTTCAGTTTAAAATTATGAATTTAGTATTTTTTAAATAAATGCATTTCAGTAAGGTAGTTAGGTTCGGTAGTTAGGTTAGCTATAGGATAGGTGTGGTAAGTTAGGTTAGGTTATATATATTATAAAAGTTGTAATTTTAATTCTATCGAACACAAAATGTTTAAATAAGATCACATTAGAGACTCGCTTAATAAAAAGTAGTATTATTATTGGTTTGGATCTTTTTGTTGGCATCTCATTAAACGTTTGTATATCTAATATATGAAATTGGGTATATGTGTATTTTCAGTAGGTCTGAGAATAGGATGTTAAATAATAAAACTAAATAAGACTAATAAATTGATTCTAAGGCGAAACGAAGTTTGCCAGGGCAGCTAGTAACAAATAAAAAAGTGTGCTAACATAACATCACGCATAAAATTAACAAGAGGTAAGAGAGAGCTGTAGGTACCTACTTCATTGACAATAAGCCACTAATCCTGATTCTGGGCCGCCACTGAGAAATTCTAGTTGTAGTGACCTAATAACATTTGCCTGATCTAGGAATTGAACCCAGGATCTTATGCTTAGTAGCTTCTTCCGACCACTGACAAGGCCAACGAGGCAGTCCAATGAAATGCTTTCAAAAAGTCTCTCTATGTCTATGCCTCCCAAGGGTTATTCAAATAAAGATCCCAATTTATTTTTTAATTTGTAAATAGCAAAGTAAGAGTCGTATTTTTGCCTTCTAGCAATTGCTTCGGTAATTATATTATATAATATTCAGGTTAACTGGGAAGGCTCATTGTGTAAAGAAATCTTTAATGAGATGTGAAATTTTATCTGAAAAACATCTTCTACCTATTCCAAATTGAAGAGACGAATATCTCATCGGCATTATCTTTAGAATTATTTTTTTCATTCTAAACTAAAAGAACTCTTTTGCAGAAATGTTGAAAAAGACTAAGTCTTATTACATATCTATGCTAATGTAATTTGCTTTTTTTTTATTAATATTAGCGTCTTTTACATTTAGCGTACCGACTTTTACATTTATAATGGCAAATCAAGCATTTTCATTTGGATACTATTATTTTGTGAAGAAAAACTGATGCAGAAGATAGGCGACGGAACTCTTCAGCGCATAACAGCAAATTACTCGCGATTGCTTCAGTCACATGTCTGTGCATGGTTTATGTATTTCCATAACATAACATTACGCCTGTCTATTTTAAAAGGGACCCGGCAAATATGTACAGATTAATGTTTAGAAAGAACTTCCTTAGCAATTGTTAACCGATTTCAAGTTTTGAAAGACTATCTTTACATACGAAGAAACAATTGCAAAATAAAAGCTTTTTTTACAAAAAAAAACAACCGACTTGTTAAAGAAAACACTAACAGGTGAAAAATAACTCCACAGACCGAAACTGTAGTTATTTTCACCTGTTATTGTTTTTTTTAATTATATGTAAAATATTTATATAGGTAAGTGGAACTCCCAAGGAGTGGAATTCCCTGCCTGCATCAGTGTTTCCGAGTTCATAATGAGAATCTGTTTAATTCGCGAGTTAATAGGCTTTTTTTAGGTAAGCTCGTTCTATCGTCGACCTCATCTCTGACCGCAGGACAAGATTGAGGTCAAGAGTAGACCCATGATATATATATAAAAAGTACTATGATATGTGTTATTCAACCGTCACTTGTCCCAAGAGGTGCATTTGAAAACCAGCGTCAGACAGCATCTGTCTGGCATTGATGCTTAAATGAACCTTTTGACGCAGCCGTGAGACATGACATTTATTTTTTACTATTTTTTTTGTGTTATTTTCATGTTTTTACAGTGTGTGCATGTTTTTTACCTGTTGCCAATAAATATTATTTCTTTTTTTCTTTCATTTAAAAATTAAATAGTTAAAACACAGTATCTCAAATGAGATTTAGCAGGTTTTAATTCATAGTCGACGCTGTGTACTTATAAGATACGTATTTTTATGTGACTAGCTTTTATTGCTTTCGCACATCGTATTAAAGGATCATGACCAAAAGCAGGCTAAAAAAGATGCTTGAAACAAAATGAAATGCACAAAGAAATTATTTGCTTATTTTTTACAAGATTTTCACTACAGGAATTTCGTTTTCGTATCCGGAATTATGATTTTAAGATAAACAGTAAATTAACGAGTACTACATTTCCAAAAGTCATTTTACTTTTAAATTAGCAACTGTTCTCTTGTTTTGTTTTTAACTAACATTGTCGTTTTGTCATGATTCTTTACAGATGTAAGTATAGTCATTTTTTCGTGTTAAAACGTCTAATTAGCACTTATATTTGTGAATGGCTAACATACGTAGTATGATTGCGTATTCACAATACTCTCGAAAAACGATAGTAGAGGCTCTCGGCCAAGCGGTTTTAGCTCATACTAAACACATTGACCAGAAAGACTGACTTTATTCCAGACTAGTAGACGCCACACGGTTTTACCCGCGTAGCTCCTGTTCCTGTGGGAATACAGGGATCAAAAGTATCCTGTGTCACTCGGGGATAGTACCTATAGCTTCAAGATTTTTTCAAATCGGTCTAATAGTCTATGATTGTATTCGTTATGGTATAGATATAGATATGTATGGCCTGACAAAATAAATCAATAATAAATAAAAATATTTTCAGTTCATTTCGATAGCACTGTTTATTTTTTATAGTCTAATCTTAGAATGATGAGAAGCAGTGGTATTTTCCTTTGCCAATTTCAATTTACCATAATAATATTATTCTAATTAACCGAAGTACATACTTACCAGCAAACGGCTGTGAACGGTGCTGAAATATAGCGATGCCGAACTTATAACAGACTAATATGTCCTAAATAAACCAAGATAACGTGATTGATTGAATAATTAATTGAGGTAGCTGGCCAAATTGTTGATCATAGCAAATTAAAGTTTGTACAGGATACCTACGAGTATTATTAAATATACTCATTGATTACCGTTTGTTCAGTATAATCAAACATTTGTAGAGAGACTTGTAAAACAAGAATATAGCTTTTAAAAGTACTAATATTATATTTTATTTTGTAAACAAACATGCATGAGGATAACATGAATTATAATGGAATTTGATATGACAGACATTAATATGAATGCAACGTGCTTAATGTTTGAATAAAAAAGTACAGAAAGGTCTTCATTTTGGTAGGGTACCTAATTTAAATTCTGTGTTGTTACTTTGAAAATGTCCTGCGGTTATTTAAAATTTGGACGTTTCAAAAGAAACACGAATTCATACTAGAAACGCAGGCAAAAACAAAGTTAAAGAAATATCCTCAAAATCCAAACAAAAATTCAGCTTCAAAAGGACTAGGGAAAAAAACTATGACATTGCCGCTGGTGAACAAGCTGACTGGCCGAGGAGTCCGTGACAAAAATACCTACTACATAGTTTGAAACTTTTAGGCATAAATGTGGGATGTTAATTTAGAATGCATGATTATTTGATGGAATGTAGTAAATATGAACGCGGTGATGGATGAATGAGAGAGTATGAATGTGGGAAGGAGAAAGAGGAAAGATTTGAATATTTTGAAAAAGGAAGAAGGAAATAGGATGACGAGAGTTAACTCATCGTAACATCCGTATACGCTGAGTACGCAGCCATCAACCTACGTATTAAAGTGCAACCTAGCAATAAGATCAATTTCATGTGATTCCACATTGTTGTTTGTAAAGTTAGTCATTAGATCAGCCTTCAGCTTAATACACTGTTTTCCTGCAATTAAATTAATTGTATTAAATAAAGTTTTTTTTTAACTTAATTCCCGATCGCCGAAACATAACTCGAGCGAGTGTCAAGAAGTAAAGACGTTTTTTTTACATACAAGAAGTTACAAAATATTTTAATAAAGAAGTTACCAAGATGTTTTAATTTTATTACGGTGGTCCATACCCCTACATAAATATGATAAAGAAAGTGTACTAGAAACGTCAAACATCATATTATATTTATCTAGATAGTAATTTGTAGGAGTTTGTGGCCAATTTATAAAACCTGCCACCACCTTTAACGTGCTTTCCGAGAAACGTTGGCGTTTCGATATAAATTGGATGGTCACCATCCTCTGACCCATCTCAGCACATGTAGCACTGCCTTCGGTCGAACCATGAGGCTATTCTGAAGCCATGAACAGCTATAAGTATAGGTACTTGTGAATATTTATATGATCCGTGAGGGAGTAAACTAGTCTACAGAAATACTTAATAGCACTGAAGGAAACAATCCGTACGTGCTCCTCATCGTCCCATTTTATTTCTCTTGTATACGTAATAAAAAAATATACGCCTTCCATTTTGGCTTTATTGTAGTTGGATAAAAAAATATGATTTCATGTTGGGTAAAGTGGTTTATGCCCAGATGTGACGTCATTTATTCGTCAAGGCCGCCATTACATATAAAATGCTCTTTTCATAGTCTTAGGTACCGTGTGTTTTAAAGCTCCCATTTCATGCCGTAAAGTTAAATGATGTGATATAATACCTTTTCCTGTAAAGCTACGTAAAGTAAATAAATGAAAACTTAGGTACTTCGAGAATTGTCGATTGGATGCCAGACGTGCATAGACATATTGAGGCGTATGCCATCATACGTGCACCTCACTTGATTGCAGGGCGCTTCTATTGGTACGAACTGAGTCATTGACTAATCACTCGGCTGGTACTAATAAATGGCACGTAGAATTATTACATTAAATTCCACAAACAACACCCACTAGTTACGAAGCTTTTCAGTATCAAATAAACTCGCTAACTACCACAAATTTTACTTATCTAGTCCATAGAGTTGTTATACGATCGGTTTTTCGTTCGCAAACCGGCTCATATTTCTTACATTTTACGGTTAGTGCCCGGAGCACCAGCTGCACAATACTATATTTTCATTCAAAGACTACGTGACTTCATAAAAAAGTTAGATTTCACTGTCTCGAACAATAAAAGTAAAAGGTGCACTTGGCATCTTTCACCGCAAACAATATTCTTTAAGTTTGTGGCTTCGTGACAAATTACTGGAGATATATTAAAGTAAAATAATATTTCAAATGTGTTTTATGTTCTAGCTGCGGTCTCGAAGGAAATCTTTCTTTAACTTAACCTCGTTTGCGTGATAGAGACCGCTTCATCGGAGACTGGCTGTCGGGGCCGCCGCGCCGGCCGGTGCAATCCCAACACTATTAGTTGGGTAAAGTTATTATTTTTATAATTCAAAAGGGTATTAAGTGTTAATTTCCCAAGAATGGGACGAAGAATGGAATGAAGTATTTTTAAAGCCCAAAAACGCGAGCAATATTTCGTTTGAAAGTTACTGACAGCTGTGTTCCAATTTTTAAAAGCTATAATTCATTGACTTTTCCTTGCCTCTCTTTTTGTTAAATGTAACAGAAACCTATTTTTATCTATATCGGAAAGCAGATACCGAGATGTAACTTTACGATCTCAATACCGAAACTTGTTACGGTCTGGG
The DNA here is from genome assembly GCA_921972225.1 of Euplexia lucipara. Classification (NCBI taxonomy): domain Eukaryota; kingdom Metazoa; phylum Arthropoda; class Insecta; order Lepidoptera; family Noctuidae; genus Euplexia; species Euplexia lucipara. The sequence continues at coordinate 10,793,508 of OV179149.1, forward strand.
AGAATAGAATAGAATACTCTTAATTGTACACCTTAAAAACATTAAAAACAAAATATAACTTTAAGGAGTACATAGGGTGTTACAATGGGCGGCATTATCGCTAAAAGCGATCTCTTACAGACAACCTTTGGATGGACTTGATGGTGGAGGAGAAAAGATGAGTAGGCAGTTTGTGATGTACTATTTACATAAATATATAACATACATGACTATCTCAATAGATGTATAAAATAAGCATAAATAAGAAAAAAAAAGTAAAAAACAATAAAACAAATACAATACATAAATACTAATGATTTAAAGAGTAATGAACTGCTATATTAAGACGTGTTAGGAGGGAGGTAATAATTTTTGAGCAATTTTTTTAAACGATGGTCATGTTTGAGCTTGTCTCACTGACACAGGCAAAGCATTCCATAGCCGAACAGCTTCCACTGTGAATGATTTTCTGTAGAAATAAGTGGTATGCAAGGGCATATCTAGACTTAAGTTTTCTGATGATCTTAGATATCTATTATGTGTTTGTCATGAAGGAACTAAACGTTCTTTAAGATAATTGGGGGGGGGGGTCTGTATTTATGCTTTCACGGTTGCACAACGACATGCTTGCTTTATCTTGCTTGGTAGTATAGATGCAGGCCTACCTCGCCATCTCCTTCAGAGATGGTGGGGTGGCGTGGGTCTTGAGGGAGAGTGCATCGGTCATGTAGATCCTCAAGGCAAGTCCGGAGGTGTACCTTCTCGCGGTTGCCACCCTGTTATCGGTCTAGTTCCCTATGAAATAGACGCAACTAAAACCACCGGGCGACCTGGCACAGTGGCAGGTGCTCCACTGTCTTCACTTACTGCGACCCTCCCGTGATTGGAGAGCCGCGGGCTCGTTAGTCACCAAATCAGCTGACGACGGGTAGCAATTGTAATCACCTGCGCTAGGACCTGCGCAGTCGAGCGCCGTAAGCAGGGATGAAGGAGTCCTGGGGGGTTGAGCCGATCGGCGCTGGCGGTTATGCGTCCGTGAGGCAACACGCCCCCTTTGGTCTGGATTTCAGGCGAAACGGTGGCCCTACCCCGTAGCCGGGGGTAGGGAAATGGCCACAGTGTCCCGTCAGAGGGCCACAGGCGAGGTGCGTGAGGTCCGCTGACGTCGTCTTCGGACGGCTGAAGCGGTAGGTAAAGGTCATGCTGACGGTGTAAGTGAGGGTTGATCAGTTCGTGGGAGGTGGGCCTTTCGACCCCCTACGCCAGCCCGATCAAGCACCCGATGTCGCACTGTAAACCAGCCTTGCGCCCCTATATCTCTTTGGTAATCCTAACGTTCGAGCTTTTTGACAGCGAGACGTTCCCAGTTGCGGGCTCCATGGAGGGTGGGAAGCCAGAGAGACGAATTAATATTTCATCTACAACATGGATACAATTAGGCCATTAAACACCAACAACACCGGAGTGAAGTCGGCGAAAGCTGATGAAACTCCTAAGCGAGGTGCCCTCAGCACCCCGCTTGCCCCTGGAGGTCTTGCAGTTAACGCTGCAGGCGCCAGCGCGGGCGCCGGTCTGGCTGTGGCGACAACCGCGGCTAAGACCAAACCTCAGTCCCAATACAAGCAAAGGAAGTCGGCGCTGCCTGGGACCAGTACCGACCCTTCTTCCACACATGTGAGGACCACGGCGACGACTAATACCACAGCCGGTCCAAGCCACACTACACACGCACAGTCCACACAACCTCCTCCCCACGTGGCATCTCAAGCCACCTCCCATCTCACCGGCACCGAGGACGAGTTCGCTCGAGCCTGGCAGGTGCAAAAACGCAAGGGCAAGGGTAAACGCACTCAACAAACCCTTGGCCCCTGCAATGACCCCTCAGGTCCACCAGCTCATAAGGAGCAGGGTAAGGTTAGAGATAGGTTGACGAGGAAGGAGCGCCGTCAAGAACGACGTCAAGCACGCAGGCGGGAGATCAAAGCCTCTCGCCAGAAGCCAGCCGCTGCAGCCGCCGGGTCGGGTAAACCGACCAGCGGCCGTGTCAACTTCTCCGCTGGGAAGCGATCGCAGACCGAGGCCGGTGCAAACCGACCAGAGCCTAGCCAACCGCAGACCGGCGTGGAGTGCAGACCGGCCACCCAAACCAGCTCGACACAACGATCCGAGGGGAAGGATCAGGCCACGGCCAAGCGGGCTCTCAACGAGACAATTTCGCCTCGTGGAGAGCAAAAGCGGCCGCGTCTTGATCAATCCCAACGGATTGCCAGCAAAAGCTACGCCCAAGCTGCCAGCGCTTCCCTGAGCGTCGCGATCACTTGCGACCGCACGGGAATCATCAGCAAGGCCGTATCGGACCAGGTACTCGCTGCTATCCACAAGCAGATCATCACCGAGGCCTGCTCCCCCATGCAGAACTCTCCAGCGCCCAACTTCAACGCCAAGCCGCTGCACGCTGAGGGAGTTCTAAAGCTGTGGTGCGGTGACGACCACACCTTAGCGTGGCTGAGGAATGCTGTTTCCGGCCTGACTCTCCCAACTAGCATCTCGCTAGTCGTCAAGAGCCAGTCGGAAATAATAAAGCGAACGCGATGTGGAATCGTGGTCCCAGACGAGCACGGAGTATACGGAGAGCCTACCAACATCGGTCGCCTTCTGAGTTATCAGAACGCCTGGATCGACGTCAAGAGGTGGGTACTTCTGTCCGCTGACAAGCTAGCCGAAGCATGGTTCGTGGTAGTGGGAATCCCCGAGGACCAAATTCCGACCCTGATGCAAGCCGAACGCCGACTCTCAATGGGTTTAGGGAAGGTGTACGTGAGGTTCCAGGGTCCGAACGGTAGGTTTACCGAAGTCCCTCGAGGATGGGGAACTACGACGGAGACCAGCAACGAAGCCATAACGCAGAAGCCAGATCCGGAGGAGACAGCTTCTCCGACACACACTCCGGCAACATCCGTGGTCGAACCAGCTTCAGCAGGGACGGCCACCGCCGCGGTCGCCATGGACGCCGTCCCCTCATCGGGTGGGGAGTTCGACGACATCATGCTGTCGTCAGCTTCGGATCCGGTGGGGGACGGCCTCGATGAGGACTTCGACTTGTTCGCCGGTCTGCGACTTGGGGGGGACGATGAGGGTTCGACCAGCGATGGCATCCCTTTCGTCGACCTGTAAAGTCCTGCAAGCCAACCTCCACCACAGTCAAACAGCGACGGCTCAACTCCGCAAGTGGTTGGAGGTTCAACACACTGCCATTGCCCTGATCCAGGAGCCGTGGATTAGAGCTGGCCACATTCAAGGACTCTCCAGACTTGGCGGTAAGATCCTAGTTACCTTAGCCCACGACCATCCCAGGTCGTGTATCTATGTCAAGGGTAATATAGAAGCACAGCTTTTAACAGATTTCTGTTGCAGAGATGTCTCTGCAGCTAGGCTGCTTATACAGCGTGGTGACACAGCAATGCCAACCGTCTTCGCATCAGCTTACATGCCGGAGGCGGAGGAGCCGCCCCCGCACGATCTCGCCCGCCTAGTGAACTTTTGTGAACGAAGCGGGCTGGAGGTCGTCATCGGGACCGACGCCAATGCTCACCACCCACTGTGGGGCATGGACATGCATAATGCAAGAGGTAAGGCCTTAGTTGATTACCTTTTTACAACTAACCTTACTCTACTAAACACAGGTTCCGAACCAACTTTCGTTACCCGAAGAAGCCGCACAATCATTGACCTAACTCTGGCTTCAGAGGGAGCAGCGGAAATCGCCACCGGGTGGCAGGTTTCTAAAGAAGCCTCCTGCTCGGATCATAGGTGGATCCGTTTTGACATCCAAGTCAGCGTAACACCAGCACCACCACGACGCAACCCACGTAACACTGACAGAGCTGTCTACACACGCACTCTCGGTGACAAACTGGTAAATATAAACATTCCGACAACTTTTACGGACATAACGGAGATTGACTCGCAAGTAAACCTTCTTACTGCGTCAATGATAGACAGCTACCAAACCGCTTGCCCATTAACTACACCGCCGAAAACGCCAGGTAAGCCACCCTGGTGGGGCCCCGTACTGGAGCGTAAACGCGGTAAGGTTAGGAAAGCCCTGAACAGGGCCATGAATACATGTGCTGACGAAGACTGGGACGCTTACTATGCGGCCAAATCCAGCTACAAAAAATGCATCAGATTCAGAAGTACTACAGGTTGGAGGAAGTACTGTAGCAATATCGAATCTTGCCAACAAGCTAACAGGGTAAGGAAAATACTGGCGCAACAGAGCACTTCTGGGCCCGCCACTCTCCGAAAGCCTGACAACACACTTACTACATCTCCGGAAGAGACGAGACGCGTCCTGATTGAAACTCACTTCCCTGGGTGCGTCTTCTCACAAGAAATCGACTGGCTAGATGTAACCAAAACACCATCGGTAAATGACTGGACATACGCGAACAAGATGATCACGCTGGAAAAGCTCCAATGGGCCATCGAAAGCTTCCATCCTTTCAAGGCAGCTGGTCCGGACGGTATCTTTCCCGCCCTACTGCAGTGGGGTGGGTTCCCCGCGATCTTGAAACTGCTGCCAATCCTGAGAGCGTGCCTGGCCCATGGCTACGTGCCTAAAGGATGGAGGGAAGTGAAAGTAATATTCATTCCTAAGCCAGGTAAGAGTGACTATACAAACGCCAAATCCTACAGACCAATCAGCCTGACCTCCTTTCTATTAAAAACCCTGGAGAGACTGTGCGATAGGGAGTTAAGAGATGGTGCGTTGAAAAACATACCACTGCACGGTAACCAACACGCATACAGCTCAGGTAAATCAACAGAATCCGCACTTCACTTAGTGGTCACCCGCATAGAAGAAGCGATTCAGCACAAGGGTACCTGCCTGGGCACGTTCATTGACATCGAAGGAGCCTTCGACAAAACAAACTTCTCCAGCATAAGCACCGCTCTCTCTAAACACGGAGTCGATCAGGTGCTAACTAGCTGGATTACAAACATGCTGAGTAAACGAGTGGTTCACTTTGAAGGAGAGCAGCACTCGGCCATGATAGCTAGAGGCTGTCCCCAGGGAGGGGTGCTATCCCCTCTTCTATGGAACTTGGTAATAAACGATCTAATTCATAAACTTAATGCTAATCACTACTATACCATAGGTTACGCAGACGACCTTGCAATCCTCGTGTCGGGGAAGGTGACTGGGACGATTTGCAACCTTACCCAACAAGCGCTACGAATTGTAGAACGATGGTGTAGAGAATTTGACCTGTCAGTGAACCCCACAAAAACTGAACTAGTCATGTTTACCCATAAGCGAGCTCTAGGCCCATTTCGCCTACCCAAACTTTTTAATACAGAACTACAGTTGGCCACCGAAGTCAAGTACCTAGGGGTCATTCTTGACAGTAAGTTAAACTGGAGTAATCATTTAGACAATAAACTAAACAGGGCCTGTATCACCTTCTGGCAGTGCAGGAAAATGATAGGTAAGAAGTGGGGCCTATCCCCTAAAATCATACTCTGGCTGTACAATACGGTTATCCGGCCGATGATAGCCTACGGGGCCGTGGTCTGGTGGCCCCGAACTAACCTAGTCACAGCCTCAAACAAATTACAACAAACACAGAGGTTAGCTTGTATGGCTATCACAGGTTGCATGAGGACTACTCCGACTGCAGCACTCGAAGCCATGTTGGGACTTCCGCCGCTTCATCTGTTCATAAAACAAGAAGCGACGATGGCGGCAGTACGCCTCAACACACTAAATCTTTGGGGTAAGAAAGAGACGCAGCACACCAGGTTATTGGAAGAGCTCAATACTGAACTCCCCATGACTAAAGCCATAAACGACCGTATTCCCAAGCAATTCATATTTGATAAAAAATACAAAATTCAACTCCACGAGGATCACAGGTGCGAGGGGTTACGCCCTACAGAACTGCGAATCTTCACGGATGGATCCAAGACAGGTACTGGTACGGGTGCTGGTATCTTCTCGGAGGATTTCAACATACACATAGCTACACCGCTGGGGGCCCACAACACGGTCTTCCAGGCCGAATGCTTGGGCATTTCACTGGCGGCCACAGCTATCACAGCAAGGAAGGTACAGGACCATTCGATCCGCATACTGTCGGACAGCATGTCAGTCCTGCAAGCCCTAAATAGCTACACAACCAACTCGGGACTCTTAAACGAATGCCATCACCGACTAAATCAGGTGGGTACCTTCAATAAAGTAACCATTCAATGGATCAAAGGACACAGCGACTCTCGCGGCAATGACGCCGCTGATGAACTCGCCAGACGTGGTTCAAGCATGGTGGCAATGGGACCTGAACCTGTTGTACCACTACCCTTCGGATACCTACGCACCCTGGTAAGGAAACGCACCAGGGATCAACACGACAAGCTATGGTCGGACCAAAGTGAGTGCAGGCAAGCCAGGGAAGCACTTCCCACAATTGATAGCCGTTTCACGAGACAGGTTCTCCGGCTGACTAAGCAACAGCTGCGAATACTCACAGCTGCCATAACAGGCCACGGGCCATTTAACAAACACCTCTTTGTATTAGGAGTTACAGACAGCCCACTGTGCAGAGCTTGTGTCGAGGTGGACGAGACGGCATCGCACGTGCTTCTCAACTGTCCAGTGGTTGCCGCATACAGGGCTAAGTTCTTCGGAAACCCAGGTACCCTCCGAGAGATCGCCAGTAGCGTTAAACCGCTGCTGGCCTTCCTCGAGGAGCTAGGATGGATGGAATAGGGCATATTCTCACCCGTACGCAAAATACGCGCTTGGTCGTGGAGTTGCGGACACCTGCCCGTTAAACCTAACCTAACCTTTTTTTTTTTTTTTTTTTTTTTTTTTTTTAGGGGTGGAAAATCCTCATGGATGTCCCCCGCCCGGGGAGGCGGAGGGGTCTGTCAGACTCTTACTGACTAAAAACCACCCCGTGTTCCTTCTCACACCTGCGCCGGGGGTCACGGGAACGGAAGATACTTCCGCGACCCCCGACTGGTGTCGGCCCCGCGGGCTTCGCCAAGTCTGCGAGGGGAGTGAGGTGTTAGACTCCCCTCGCGACGTCTAAGAGGGGCGCGCGTGAACACGACGCGCCGCCACCTCGGGTCCATGTACGTGGGGGCGGCGGACATCCCCGCGTCCGTCGCCCTGGACCCATTCAGGGGGGCTGGAAGAGGGCGTTGTCCGCCCTCCGCCTGCGCCCGGTGCGTCTGCTGCGGGCAGGGTGAGTGAAGGTGATCTCCCTCTCCCTTTCCGCAGCCTCCTTCTGCGAGATGACCGTTTCGCAGAAGGACACCACCGCGTCCCAGGACTCGACGCTGCCGACCATCCTCTCGACCACGGCCGGCAGCGACAGGTCACTGCCTACTCCAGAGACAAGAGCACGGCGCGGCTCCTCCCAAGCGGCACACTCTGCCAGCGTATGCCGCGCCGTGTCCTCCCGACAGTCGACGCAGTGGTGACACCGGGCGTCCGGCTCCCTGTTTATGCGACACAGGTACTTTCCGAAGCAACCGTGCCCGGAAAGCACCTGCGTCACCCGAAACGACAGGGAGCCGTGCCTCCTCCCGAGCCAGCGCTCGAGCACCGGCCGGACCGCCTCGATAGTGACGAGGCCGGCGGTAGGGCTCGAAAGCCTGTCCCGCCATGCCGCCACCAGGACCTCGCGCAGCTGCGACCGACGCAACTCCATGTGTCGCTGCATCGGTCGCTCGCCGCGCGCCTGCATTTCCTCGCGCCACCGGTACAGTGACGCGAGTACTTTCGCCTCCAGGTCCCAGGGCGGGGATCCGGCCAGTACTCCGGCCGCCTCGTAGGAGATCGTGCGATAGCCCCTGATGACTCTGACGGCCATCGCTCGCTGCGGTCTCCGCAGGACAGCGATGCTGCCGGCCGTCAGGTCAGCCGCCCAGATCGGGGCCCCGTAAAGGGCCATCGATCGCACGATCCCCACGTAGAGCCGCCTACAGGCGGCGCTCGGGCCCCCCAGATTGGGAAGCAGCGTTGACAGCGCCCCGGCCGCGCCCATCAGCTTGGGCGCCAGCCGCCGGAAGTGGGGTCCGAAATCCCATCGGCTGTCGAGCACCAATCCCAGGTACTTCATGGTGGACTCGACAGCGATTCGAACCCCACCGACCACTAGGTGTGATCCGGCGGGTGGCGCCCGACGGGGGCCGTGGAAAACCATAGCCTCCGTCTTGCTGAGGGCCACCTCCAGGCCGAGGCGCCGTATGCGGCCCACCACCTGTGAGACCGCAGCCGTCGCCAACAACGCCGCCTCCCTGTGCGAACTCCCCCGGGCCGTGACCAGCGTGTCATCCGCGTAACACGTCAGGTCGACGCCCGGCTGGAGCTCGCCCCTCAGCACCCAGTCGTACCCGATGTTCCACAGGAGTGGCCCGAGGACCGAGCCCTGTGGAACACCGCACGACATGGGGCGCTGGTGACCGCCATCACGTCCCACGTAGGTGACACACCTCTCCGTCAGGTAAGCCCCAACGAGTTGGCGGAGGTAGGAAGGCACCCTATGGTAGCACAGTGCCTCCCTTATACAACTCCAGGGCAGGGTGTTGAAGGCGTTGGAAATGTCCAAGGACACCGCCAACATCACCCCGCCCCGGGACACCGCTTCCTCCGCCAGGACTCTGACACGCGACACGGCGTGAATGGTGGAGCGCCCGTGCCGAAAGCCAAACTGGCTCTCGGCTAGATCCGGCCCGTCTCCGCACAAGTGGCCGACGAGGCGGGCAGCTATGATTCGCTCGAACAGCTTACCCACCTCGTCTAGCAGCACTATGGGCCGGAACGCGGACGGTGAGTCCGCAGGGCGCCCCGCCTTCTTGAGCAGGACCAGACGACCAGTCTTCCACAAAGTGGGAAACTGGCCCCGCTCAAGACACGCCGTGTAGAGTCCTCTCAGCTGGGGCTCCAGCTCCTTCAGAGCGAGGGCGAGCACTCGGCCGTGAATGCCGTCGGGCCCCGGGGCCACGTTCTTGGCCCGGAGCCGCAACACGGCCGCCCTCATCTCTGCCTGTGTCACCTCTGGGACGCTGATGGCGATCTCTTCTTCTGTAGGCTCCGCAGCTGTGGGCAAAGCCATCGGCGGCGGAATGTGCTCCGCTCTAGCCGGGAAGAGGGCTGCGACGACCTCCGTCAGCAGCTCGGGTTGGAGACTCCTCGCGAGTGGAGGCGCCGCGGCTCGAAGTTTCCCTCGAACCGCACGATACGGACGCCCCCACGGATCTCCGTCCAGAGTCTCCAACATCTCTTCCCGGCTTCGCGCCTTCGCCTCGCCGATGGCCAGCCGCAGAGCCTCCTTCGCCGCGCGGTACACCTCATACAGCGCGGCCTCCTCGTCAGGGACCCGACGACGTCTCCTCCGGTATCGGGTGTACTGGCGTCTCGGTTCTACGCACGCGACGCGCAACTGCGCAATCGCGGCGGACCACCAGTACACCTGGCGCCTTCCCGACTGTGTGTGGACCCGGGGCATGGACGCGTCGCAAATTTGCGTCATTGCCCCGCGGAACCACTGCGCCTCCAATTCGACGTCGACGGGTCCGTTCGTCGCCGACTCTCGGAACCAGGCCTGGACAATGGCGGCCTCCTCGAGCAACTCCCTGTCGATGCGCTTAAGCGCCCAGCGCGGACCGTCCGCAGGCGAGGCCGGTGAACCGCGGCCGCCAGTGGTCTGGGCGGAGACGTCGAAACGGATGTAACGGTGATCCGACAACGTCTCCACCTCCACGGCGACACGCCAGTCCCGCACACGGGCGGCGACAGCAGGGCTAGCGAACGACACGTCCACTATAGACCCTCCCCGCTGCCGCACGCACGTGTGTACCGAACCCCGATTAAGGACGGTCAGGCCGGTCGTGACTAACCACTCCTCCAGCGCCTCACCCCTAGCATCGGTCACTGGGGATCCCCACGCCGCAGATTTGGCGTTTAGATCACCCAGCAACAGCACAGGGCGAGGGTGGAGGCGGTCCACGACGGCACCCAACTCGACAAGGAAGCTCTCGAAGTCGGCGAGGCTCTTGTTGGGAGAGAAATACACCCCAACAGTGCCGACGCCGTCCGCGAGGGCGGCCACCCAGCCGCGACCTCGGGACGGACTGCTCAGAGCCTCGCCAATGATGGCCACCAAGCCATCCAGGTCCCCCACCCAGTTGTCTCTGGGGGGGACAAAATACGGCTCGGCGACCACGGCCACGTCGATCGACCACTGTGCCATGCTCTGGAGCAAGAGATCCTGAGCTCTGGCACAGTGGTTGATATTGCCCTGGAAGAGACGTAACAGCGCCATTAGGCACAGTTCATCTCCTCCACAGCTCCGTTCCCGGACCGAGAGTCGGTCGAGGGGCAGCTAGGCTGAGGGGGGTGTATAGGGCCCCCGGCAGCCTTGCCGCCCCTTTTCTTCCAGTTCTTCCCCTTGGTGGGGGGCGCCACAGGCGTTACTGCCCACTCTGTGCTCGGGGTTCCTCCCTGCCGCTGTACAAAGGCAGCAGTTTGGCGCCGCAGAGCACTGGGCCGCCTTGTGGCCGGGCTGACTGCAACGGTAACAAAGACCGCTGCGGTCGACGGAGGAGGCGCAACGGCACCCGACATGCCCAATGTCGAGGCACCTGAAGCACCTCAATGCCCTGGGTTGCAGCAGCTTCACCCTTGCTGCCACCCACCCCACCAAGAGACGCCCGGCGTCACCCACCTTTTGGGCCGCAGCCACCGGGCACCGCACCCAGATCCCACCCAGTCCAGAGGCGAGGGTGCGGATCTCGCCCGTCCGCACATCCCCTGGCGGACAGCCACCGGCTCGGGCAACGGCCGCCACGACCTCATCCGGGGTCACCGAGTCGTCCAGACCGTCGATGCGCAGCTCGGCGGTCTTCATTGGTCTGGAGACTCGGACGTCCTCCGGATTGAGGACTTCCCTCAGTTTGGCGGCCAGCATGTCCGCCTTCTCCGCACTTGAGGCACCCGACACTTCGAGCAGCCGCGCTCCCGTCAGCGCCGGCCTCATCTTGAAGCCGGTCGGTGTGCCGAGGTCGGGGAACGCGACTTTGGCCTTCGCCTCAGTCAGGACCGCCTTGTAGGTTATGCCCCTTTCAGCGGCTCCGGGCTGCAGTGTAATCACTACAGCCGCGGAGCGTTGGGCTCTTACCCTGGGCGGTCCTTGGGCCTTCTTGGCTGGTGCCGATGCCTCAGCTGGAGCCGGTGGTTCCGCCTTCTTCTTCTTCTTCTTCTTCCGTTTTTTGGCGACCGTCACCCAGCCCTCCGTCAGATTGGGCTCGGGCTCGGTTGCCGGGGACGCGGACGCTGCAGTTGCGGACGCGGACTTCTCGGATGCGGGTGCGGCCGTGGCCGCGGCCTTCTTGCCCCCCTGGCCGGGCCTCGTTGCCGGCTTTTGAGCGGTCGCGGTCCTGGTCGCGGTCGCGGCCGCATATGTGGTCGCGGACCCCGCCATCCTCCTCCGGTCAGCGGCAAGCGGAGGCCGTAGGATCTCGGCTGGAGGCAGCCGGGACTCCAGCGCCTCCAGCCGGGCCCCGATCATCTTACCGCACTGCAGCATGCAGATGCGGGCGATCTTTTCGACCTCGGCATCCGCAAGTGCGCGGGTCGAGGTCGGGGCCGGCGACGCAAGCTACGACGTCGTCGTAAGGGCGACGGCGGGCGATGGGCCAGCTGCAGCGGGAGCCACGGACAGGGTGGCGAACTGCCGCTTGAGGTCCTCCAGTTCGGCTCGGAGACGGCTGTTCTCCTCCCACAGCTTCGCCGTCTCCTCCGAGCTTGTCCTGGTAATGAGGACCTCAGCCGCCTCCCTGATGCCCTCCGCGGCATCCTTCAGGGCGCGCGTGAACGTGCCCTTCAGGTTGCCCGACTTAGTGGCAACCTTCAGGACAATGTCCACGCCGTCCAACATCTGGCGACTCAGCGCCACCGCCGACAACTCGCCTCCAGCTACCAGCCGGGCAGAGCGACGCTCTCGAGCCTGCTCGGCCAACCTGCTGACCTCGTCAGCCGCAGCAGCCCTGCGCTCCTCCCGTCTGGCAGCGTTGACCTCCGCCCTATTGGACCCAAGGAGGGACTCCTCACTAAGGTCTCCACTCATGGGTCCAAGGTCATCCGCGACCACCGGAACCGAATTCCCTACGGGAGCCGGTGTGGCGGGCCGCGGCGGCACAAAGCGGCCCCGCCCATCACGCTCTGGCAGCCGGGCGGATCCGCCCACCACCGTGCGACCCCGACCCCGACGCGCCGTTGTCACCTTCGCTGCCGAAAGATTCTCCTCACTAGAGGAGAGACCTATCGACAGCGAGTCCCTACTTCGCGGGCGCTTCCTCGCCTCGCGTGTCGCTTTTGCGACCTCTTCTTGGCGCAGGGGCTCCAGGCTCATCCGAAGCACCCTTTCGCGCTGGCGTGCGCCCTCCTGTGTCTCCACCTCAGAGTCGGTGGATACACAAGAGCGCGTTGGATGGCGCGGGTCAGCTGTAGACTGCTGACCCGCGAGACAAAAGGTGCCCCCCCCAGATACGATGGGGCAGCCCTCGTGAGAGGGGCGGGATTCCCCCCGAAGGGGACCCGCCTGGGGAATTTTTCCATTTGTCGTGTTGTCCATGTTTTGTTCCTTTTTAAGGGTGCGGTCCCTTTCCCCCGTTTCCCCCCCAAGCGCTAACGGCCGGAATCCCTCCGGCCATACGTCCCCTCGGCACGCTAGACCTTAGGATTTGGGTTATTTTTTTATATAGAGGTTGTCTTCCTCGCGGCCCGGACCTAATGACACGGACCCCCGGTCCTGGACTCAGGATTACGGGTTGGCCGACGGCTGGCCAGAACCAGCCGCCGCCCCGACTCCCCCGCGCTGCCGCCGGATGCCGGACAGACGCAGCGCAGGCTTCCCCCACTGTGAGTCCACTCGGCCTACCCTCTGTAAGCAGAGGTGGAGAGTGGACGACCGTCTCTCGGTCTGGAGGACCGCGGAGCAAAAGGCTCCCCACCTCGCAGAAATTCGCCACAGACAATGATCTCGCGATTATTGTCTGTGCCCAGGGTGCACCGGCCCGACGACTGCTTTTTCCCCCGAACGTATTCGAAAGGAACCAGCAGCAATCAGGCACACGAGGAGGTTTTCTGCACGCACCCCAAACCTAACCTAACCTAACCTAAGATAATTGGGGGTTTTGGGAGTAAACAGAATACTGTGGAGCAGGGGCAAGATATGAGTATTCCAGCGAAGACGTATTGGAAGCCACTTGAGTTATTTACGAAATTCGGATATGTGATAATATTTACGCAAGCCAAATATAAATCTTATGCAAAAGTTTTTAAGTCGATCAAGTTTATCAAATTGTGCCTCAGTGAGATCGAGATACCTAACTGACTTCTGCATAATCAAGGAGGGGAGGGGAAGTAAAAAGGATTGTGCAAGCGCAATTTTAGTGGCAGTAGGCAAAAAATTACGCAACCATCTGAGAGACTTTCCGGAAGCAAAAATTTTGCGGCTTACCTACCTCTGTTAACTGAGAAGAGAGTGGGAGATATAGAACTGCTTTATTGAGGAAAAGTGTTTTTGGTATGGCACCTGCTATTTTTAATCACATTCCTGATTCTGTAAAAGCGGAACCAACAAGGCAACAAGTTTCAAAAATAAACTAACTGTACTGTACTACTCCGTATCGGACTTTCTAACTGATACATTTTAGTTAGGCTTTTATGTACTTGTACCTAATGATGAACTGCATCAATGTTTGCATGCCAAAGTGGTAGAATGTACAAGGTCCTGTAACCACCTTATTGTAAATACCTACATTCTGAGCAAATAAATAAATATAATTATTATGATTATTATAACAGTTATAATTAATGTGCCTTCAAGGATTTTTTTTATTTGAATTAAACTTTAATGACTGTTTTCGTTTTTTTCGTCTAGAGTTTTGTAGGTAAATGTAGGTAATGTTCCTAGAACGTAGATACAAAAAGTGTTGCCTAACTCGAGTTGTTGAATTTTTTTTTTTAAACCGTTTTTACTTTACTGGACGCTCTACACAACTTTTATAAGACATTTTTGCTTAACTTTCCTAGTAGCTAGGTTCTAATAAAAAAATATTGTAATATTCTAAGATAAATTTTAATTAACGTTTCATAATTATCCTGCGATCGACAACTACAAGAGGAAAGTTTCTCTCAAACGACTTCATTATTAACTGCAAACTTGAGCACAGTCAGATTGGCTGTAGCTTGGTGAAGTGTTAATTACTACGTCCATACTAATCTATACAAAAAATAAAATTTAAGTGACTGTTAATAATGTAGAAATAACAGTTTTTTAGTTAAGGCAATGCAATGCAAAAAAGTACAAAGGCTAACTGTACGACTATGAAGGGAAACAAATACTTTAAAATTTTTGTCTGTCTCTTGGTTGAGATAATTTTAGTAAAGAATGTACCTACCTATTTTTATTTAAAAAGACTTATCACTTGCTATCCGTCGTCGTAGTCATGATATCCCAGTGGTGGTCCCAGTGGTTCTGGGTTTAAATTTATATAAAGTACTTAATTACAGTCCATTTGTAAGTCAGCCATCTCTAAGTTTATAAGAGACAGCTTTCTTGAAGGGAAATAGGAAAACTGAAATCGCCAATCTATCTTGATCAAATTTGGTGATTAATGGGCGTGCCTTCTCTATATAAGAAGAGGTATTTACCTAGCAGTAAGATTGGTATATATTTACCATTTTTCCCTTGGACCAACGTAGGTATTAGAATGTGAAAAAATCTATAAAGTTTCTTCCATATTTGAAATGATTATTGAAAGTAAGTGATTCGGGTTTTCGTCTCTATTTGAGCAAGGACAGAGCATATTAATATTATTAGAATGTGGAGTGGGTAGTAATTTTGTTGCTCGCAAAATATTATGTGAAGGTTTCTGGGAAATATCAGATTATCCAAAAATAGACTAGCAAGATTACCGTAAATTTTCTTAGAGTTTATTAAGTCTAGGGAATATATCAGTAAACGTAAAATTATTTTTATATAAATAATTATTGAAAGTTACTAAAATAACCTACTTACAAAAAAGTCGACTGAAAAGTTTCCATTGAGCTATTGAAATTAACGTTTGAGGCGTTCGCAATAAGTAAACCTTTTTTTTTGCTGAAAAAAAAATCTTTAACCGGAAAACAAAGGAATTTTAGCCAACATTTGGCGAATCGTCGACTCAGCGGCTCCACGAGTTTACCCGTCACCTGTTTAGTATGGAGAGCTATACCTAAGCTTCGCATATAACGGCGAATATTGATTTCGCGACCCTTGTTCCTTTGAATAAGGAGTGCGTTAATAAACATTTTTCATGACATACGAGAATGCGAAACGTGAACGTGTGAGTAGTCACATTTGTCAACATACCTAAGGACACCTACTTGTTTAAGCTCTCGTGTTGTTTAAGCTCTCGTGTCGCCAGTCCAAATAATTGTAGAATTCAACTAATCCTACAAGAGCAATACAACTCAGAGTAGCAGACTTTAGACGGCCAACTACGATATTTAAGACGTTCAAAATCGTAGTCGTAATCTCATCTTAGCGACAAACTGTGTCAAATATGTAGGGAAAAAAGAAGTATTAACTTAGTATTTTTGATTAATTAAATATGGAGAAAGAGATTAGAATGCGAATGCTGTTAAAAATACGCGAATCGCCCCTCTGATTATTGATTGAGGTAAACCATGATCGGACTTACATAATAGGTACCAGAAAATATTCCGAATAACATAAAATAACTCCTATTTATCTCAGAACTCTTTGGAAGAAGTCAGCCGTCTTTGCCCTTCATTTGCACTTCATGTACAAAACTTCATAATTGGCGTAATAAGTTTCTGAATCCGCTAATGTCTTACTCATGCGTGCCAGTAATTTCATCAAAAAATTACTGAAGAAAGTTGTCGCTGGGTAACCTCGAAAACTTTCTGAACAAATCGGATATTACTTGTAGAAAATGGAGAATCTGGGTACATTTTTGCAGCCGTACATATCTTATATTTCATCCCGGAGGGCTACGTTGTTTCCAAGAAAAAAAATATGTTAATGCAGATGTTCAAAGAAGATTCCGAGAGACTGGCTAACGAGAAATCTTGTTAACTTCAGTAAGCTCTCAAGTTTATTATAACTTATTTTAAATTTAGAAATCTATCCACTTTCTTTTTATTAGAGGTATGGGCGATGTGGTCGCTCAGCGACAAAGCCCAATAATCAAATAAAAAAAAATAGGAAGGTCGGTCAAAAGTATCAATTTAAACCTTATGTAACCAAAAAGGTTATTTTAAAAGCCATTTAGACCATTTAGGATTCAAATCAATGTGTTTTATTAAATTAAAAATAATAGGTAAATAACCATACGTGAAAAAAGCAAGTGGCTCAATTTTATTTGATTCCAAGTGTACTTAAGTAAAGATAATTAAAAATGTTTGATACTAAGCAACGCACGTTCGTAAAGTTTCACCTAACTATACACGTACCTAATTGTCACGGATGAATAACGTCAATAATAAAAAACTTTTTTGCAAAAAAATTAAACCGACTTAAAAAAAAACACTAAACGGTGTAAAATAACTCTAAATTAGGAAGTCTGTGGCTTTGGTGGTTTTGTCTTATTCATGATGGGCCACCGACTTCCGAATTTAGAGTTATTTTACACCGTTTAGTGTTTTTTTTGAAGTCGGTTTAATTTTTTTGCAAAAAAGTTTTTTATTTTTCCATTTTTAGTGGTTCCCATACAAATATTTGCTATATATATTGTTAATTGTAACAGTACATGTCATGATAATAGGGTTATCCACTTATCCCTAATAAATGAAAATTAACATACCTAACTGTCGAAATCTAGGTATATTGTACACATCTGCGTACCCCTCAGAGCATACCAGGCGTGATGATACGTCATGATGTTGTATAAACAATAAACATCCAAGCGATTCCAGCAATCACGACAGATTTGCCGTCTATTTTTGAAGAGTTCCGTTGCATATCTCCGAAGATCAGCACCAGATCTTCACCAAATTAAAATGGGACCACCTCGGGAGTATACTCTTTCGAATAAAAAAAGAATTTCGAGAATCGGTCTACAAATGGGGGAGAAATCAGGTAACATACATAAAAAAAAAAAAAAAAAATAATAATACATACACACGAACATAGAACCTCCTCCTTTTTTGAAAGTCGGTTAAAAAACAGAAGTTCGAAGGGTATGCGGGTACTGGCGATGCCAATTTTGTTACATAGAATGGAGGAAAATAAGAAGACTTTGTGACTATTTTCCTCGCCAGATCTCTGTAATCCTCACAAACGTCACCTGTCACATCCCAACACGTTGGGACGACGTCGACGTGACAATATAGACGAGATAATGTTACATTTTAACAGTATGTCCATAATAAATCCGACTAATAGGATGAATCGTAAAATTTATGTTTCACATAGTACCTAAGTAGCTGTAGAGTTTAGCAGATAGTGTGAATTTTATGACGTTGCACTTGCGGATTTATGACTTAAGTACCTAGACATAAACATATGAGTGTGTTAATGTAAGGCTCATTCTAAAAGTTTGCTACGTGGCAACTAGTTGTCAAACATATCGTTGTTTTGATTTTAATTCATACTTTTATTATAAATGAGAAAGTAGCTCTGTTTGTTTGTTTGTTAGTTTGTTGGTTTCTCATGACAAAACGGCTGAACGGATTGTGATGTGGCACGGAGATAGATCATCCTGGACACGGGCATAGGCTATCTTTTGTCTCAAAAAGCAATGTGGAGAAATATCGTTTTCATACACATTTTTCAAATGCAATGCCATCTTTAGTGATATGACCAACGGTAACAAAATGTTGAATTGTGAATAAAAAAACTTTTTACAAAAAAAACAACCGACTTCTTAAAAAACACTAACAGGTAAAAAATAACTCCAATTTCGGAAGTCTGTGGCTTTGGTGGTTTTGTTTCATTCATTATTGGCCACCGACTTCCGAAATTGGAGTTATTTTTTACCTGTTAGTGTTTTTTAAGAAGTCGGTTGTTTTTTTTTTGTAAAAAGATTTTATTTTGTAATTTTTAGTTTCTTCGAATGTAAAGAAAGTCTTTCAAAACTTGAAATCGTTGAAATCGGTTAACAATTGCTAAAGAAGTTCTTTTCAAACACTAATCTGTACATCTCTGCCGGGCCCCTTTTAAAATAGACAGGCATAATGTTATGTTATGGAAATACAAAAACTCTGCATAGACAACTGACTGCAGCAATCGCGAATAATTTGCTGTTATGCGTTGAAGAGTTCCGTTGCCTGTCTTCTTCATCAGTTTTTCTTCATCAAATTATACTTTCCAAATGAGCATGCTTGATTTGTTACTAAAAATGCAAAAATCGGTACGTGTGCACCTAAATTATTTGAGGAGTTCCTTCAATGCCTCGAGGATCCCAACATCAGATCGGGGTTTTGATACAAATGGGACCAACCCGGTGGTATACCCTATCAAATAAAAAAAGAATTTTGAAAATCGGTCTATAAATGGCGGAATAATCGCGTAACAAACACACAAAAAAAAACATCCTCCTCCTTTTTGAAGTCGGTTAAAAATAGACCCAATTAGAGCAAGATTTATGTTTTCTATACTAACAGTAACTACGAAACTCAATAGAAGTATCAACACATTTTTAACAATTTTACTTTGCTTGTAAAAATAAACTGTGGAGAAACATCGTAACTTAAGGGTACAAAAACTAAGTAGTCTGCGGGTGTAATAGGCCTCAAAATGTCTTTAAAGTTTGCCTTTGTTTGTGCTCTTTCGGTTCTAGTTTGATCCAGTACCCCGACATGGAAACAAAAAGATCCGCAAAAAAGTAAAATGGTATTTTTTTGCGGATGCCTTTTTTTTGAAGTTGCACGGTCCTTTGTAGGGTGTTAAAGTATAAATCTGGGTTGCGGAGTTCGGATAGGCAGTTGCTTTATGTAGGTAAAATAGTCGTATTCAGCTGCATCAATTTAGTCTGGAAACCGACGACCCAACGTAGTTGTTGAAAAGCTAGGGAGAAGATGAAGTCATTATAAGCTTACACTAACAACTTGGTCTTAAAATAATTTATTTGTTATTAACAAATATTGACATTACCTTGCCTAAACGAATTTTATTTTCATTTTATATCCGTTTTTTTGAATGATGATTTATGATGCTAGTATATACCTAATACATAATAATATTTTTTGCGCTGGTAAGCTGTAATGTTTTAAGTATGTACCTCTTTCTACTCATAAATGTTTGTATGCCGAAAGGCAGAATGTACAGACGCCAGCACGTCAAGTTACCCCAATGTGTCGTATTTCTTTGATCGTTTTTCAACCTTATTTAAAAAAAAATAAGGCTCATATTCATTTGGGAAAATTTGACACATTGGGGTAACTTGAAGTGCTGGCGTCTGTACAAGGACTCTTAAACTTTTGTTAACATCTTATTGTAATACCTACATTCCATACAAATAAAAACTTCTTATTCTTATAATAAACCCACTGTAGTTAAAAACTTTTTTACAAAAAATACACCTGACTTCATGAAAAACCACTAACAGTTATAAAATAACTCTAGTCTCGGAAGTTTGTAGCGTTGGTGGTGTTGTTTCATTTAACTACACACATCAAAAGTGTCTAGGGATCAACATATATTTTTGCAATAACTTTTCTCCTGATTGATATTAATTAAAATTTTCTTTAAGGATTCATCAAATAAAGTGTTTTCGTTTGCCACTGTAACGATAAACCAAGTCACCTTTGCATTAATAAAGAAATTTGCCATTTTCCTAATAAAGGGATTTTTGACATTTGAACCACTAACATTAAAGTTCGAAAAAAAGACTGAAATAACAGTTTTCTTTAAAATTTTATTGAGTAACTTAAACAATTAATAATCCGTGTTTCTACCGCGAACACTAACAACACAAGAACATCGGTTCAAGTCTGGCGACTGAGCAGGCCAGGGCAGGACATTGATGTTAGCTGCGGCGAGAGTCTGTCTTACAACTCTTGCGGTGTGCGGTCGTGCATTATCATGCATTAACTGAAATAAGGGACCGATTTGCACTTGTAGAGGAACGATGACGTCTGATACAATCGTCTCAGCATAAATTTGAGCGTTGAGGTTGCCTCTGATCCAAATCAACTCAGTTCTTCCGCCGATCCAAATACCCGCCCATACCATGATGGTTCCACCACTATAAGGATGGACTTCCTGGCAGGATTTTATATTTATCGCTGTTGGCGTCCAGGGGTTCTCCAGTGTCGTATACGTCTTGTATCCGGTCTCATACCAAAACGAGACTCATCAGAAAAGCACACGAAACGCCATTGTTCTTCTGCCCAATTTCTGTGTTCAAGAGCCCATTGATATCGAATCCTACGATTGTGCATTGCTATAGGTGGTACCCGTAGCGGTCTTCGGGAATGAAGGTTCACTTCATGCAAGCGGTTTCTGACTGTTTGGTCGCTAATTAAGTTCCCTGAAGAGTGATGAAGCCTCACGGCTAACATCATGGCGGTTATTGTTGGAGCTCTTCGAGTTAAGATTTGAATGTATCGGTCTTGTCTCCGTGTGGTGCAGCGATACCGTCCTCCATGGCGCTCAGCCACGGTACCAGTGCTTCGGTAACGTGTCCAAAGTCGACTGATAACACTCTGACTTGTATTCAGAGCTAAAGCCACAGTACGTTGCCGGGAACCAGCTTCTATCATTCCCACGGCTCTGAGCATTTCTTCCCTGCTTAAATGACGTCGCCGCTCCATAATAACGTTGGTTTTAATCAGTAGTAGGGAAACAGTAGCACTAATAATGTCTTCAATGCGTTGTATGTTTTTATAGGGAAAATATTGACAGCTGATTTTCATCTTTTACTCGAATTTGATTCACAGTTCCTGATTCAAATTATGAAATGCACCAAAAAGGATCCATATAAATTTATAAAATCATAAATTTATTACAAAGCCACATCTCAATCTCAAGAAATCCGCATAAAAATGCTTGATCCCTAGACACTTTTGATGTGTGTATAATGAATTGGCCACCGACTTCTGAAACTAAAGGTATGTAAGTAGATGATTTATTATTTTTCCATTTATTTTACTATTACAATCAAACTAGAGCAACGAATTCGACCAAATTCATATTTTGGGACAACACGAAAAGTAAACTCATCCAACAAAAAACAGTTTCAAATCAGTCCATAAATGACGGAGTTATGAGGCATCAAACAAAAAATACAGCCGAATTGAAAACCTTCTCCGTTTTGTAAGTGGGTTAAAAATATTAATATTATATCAACTTATAATCTATACATATAATAAGACTGTAAAAAAACTGTGTCTGTACATTAAATATATTTAAAAAATAATAATTGAGGGGGGTTTAGAAACAGTAATAGAGCACGAATCCAAAAAAAAAAATCTGTCTGTTTGTCTGTTTGTCTGTTTGTCTGTTTGTCTGTTTGTTTGCACACGCTAATCTTCGGAACTACTGGACGGATTTGAATGATTTTTTTTTTGTTGTATAGATATTAAGTCTGGTCAACACATAGGCTATAATTTATCTTGGAAACTGGAACACCTGATGCAGAACCGCAACAGACCAGCTAAACTATAGGCGATACAAAAATGGTCCCATAGCAAAAATTGTTCCACGTGATGAGCATTTTCTGCTGAGAGAATAAATTTGAAGATCCGGAACACCTGATGCAGAACCGCAACAGACCAGCTAAACTATAGGCGATACAAAAATGGTCCCATAGCAAAAATTGTTCCACGTGATGAGCATTTTCTGCTGAGAGAATAAATTTGAAGATCCGGAACACCTGACGCAAAACCGCAACAGACCAGCTAAACTATAGGAGATACAAAAATGGTCCCATTGCAAAAATTGTTCCACGGGATGAGCATTTTCTGCTGAGAGAATAAATTTGAAGATCCGGAACACCTGATGCAGAACCGCAACAGACCATCTAAACTATGGGAGATACAAAAATGGTACCATAGCAAAAATTGTTCCACGTTATGAGCATTTTCTGCTGAGAGAATAAATTTGAAGATCCGGAACACCTGATGTGGAACTTCAAGAGCCCAGCTACACTATAACATATATTGGAATGACGTCTTAGCAAGAGTTGTTCAGCCTTATGAGCACTCGCTGTTTACGTATAAAAATCGGAGATCTGGAACACCTGTTGTGGAACTCCAAGAGCCCAGCTACACCATAACTCAAATAGGAATGACGTCTTAGCAAAAATTGTTCGGTCTGATAGGCATTTCCTGTTGACTTATAAAAATCGAAGATCAGAAACATTTGATATAGAAATTAAAACTATCACTAATTTCATTGCATAATTATAAAATAACATAAGTAGTACTACTCGGTGAAGGCGGGAACAGTTCAGGACTGATTTTCGATGACGATGGTATATCGTTGAAAATTAGACTCTACTGGCTAAAACTCCCATTTTTTTTATCGTATGCCTTCGGGCTTATGTTATTTGAGTGTTTAATTTCCTTTTCCATTTATCTTCGTTACACGGTAGCTTACCCGGTAACGCAGGGGAGCAGCCACTTAGATTTTAATTGATCAGGTATCATCACAATAAAACTATGACCATGCCTGGAAAGCGATCAAATTTTTCCCAATGTTCCAAAGGTGCTAAATGATTAAAGACCATAAGATCCCAACAATCTACCGAAGAGCGTTAGGAGAGACTTGATGCTGTTCGAGAACATGAGGCTGCAACTTGCTCCGTGGAAACTTCTTGGGATCGCGAAGCACGCCTGCATTCTCAACGTATTTACGCATCTACATCCAGGTCTCTAGAGACCAGTGAAGAATATGTGCGCGACTGACCGCTGATCGTGAACATCATGCACTGTCTCGCGAGTTGGGGACGTTCACGGAAAAAGCATGACGCTTGAGTTTTCAGCGTATATACGCATCGACTCTAGAGATAAGTAGGGGAAGGAGATGCGCGACTGACCGCTGATCGTGAACGTCACGCAACATATTATAGGCTATAATTTATTTTGGAAAATGGAACACCTAAAGTGAAAGAGATATAAAAATGGTGCCATTGCTAAAACTATTCCACGTGAAGAGTGTTTTCTGCTGTGAGACTAAATTTGAAGATCTGGAGCACCTGTAGGGGAACTCCAAAGCCCAGAGACAATATAAAATATACATAATAGAAATGGCGTCTTAGCAAAAGTTGTTAAGTCTGATGGCATTTCCTGTTGACCAACAAAAATAAAAAATCTGGAACATCTTGAATCGTCTCGCGCATCCCATTGATTTCCCGTCCCCGGGCTTATAGAATTCGACATCAGATGTTTCAGATCTTCGATTTTGACGACCCCGTTGTCGCTGGCATAAGCAACAGGATCCGCGTACGAAGTCGCGGGCAGAAGCTAGTAAATAATATTTAAGCCTATTACAACCCTTTTCCTTAAATTCCTTTTACTAACAGGATTGACGAGAAACTCTGGCAACATAATATTTCGATAGGTACATATAATCTATTTAAGTCGGGACTGTAGGACCTTCATGGATATTTATAAGTGTATATGATACGTGAAGCCTATATCTAATATAGGCTATAGGCGCCGGTTTTCTAATATATTTATAATATATTTGAAACCCGGCGGTTGAGATGCAGTTCGTATGTGGGTAACATCGTAACTACTTCTTGAAACAAAGCCCATTTTTTTATTACTACAACGGACTACACTTCACACACACACACACAACACAGTTCTACACTTTATGAATATGAACAACTTTGACTATGGGACCAACTCGGAAATCGCGAAAAAAAATCGGTATTTAAATAGAAAGTTTGATACCTGCTCGACCAAAATTAATGATTTCTGATTAATGATTAATGATTTCAATATCTGAGTTGGCCCCCTAGTGAAAGTTTTTTTTTATAGTAGGCGCAAACGCCAGCACATCAAGCTACCCCAAACTGACAAGTTTTCCCAATTGCACAAAAAGTTTCTGTTCGTAACATAGTTGAAAAACTATCAAAGAAATTTGACACATTGGGGTAGCTCGATGTGCTGGCGTCTGTACCTTACCCGACGCCAACAAAATCGCATGCAAAATACATTTTTTTTATAATTTATAAGAAATTACTAGATAATGGCTGCCACAATCGTTATTTCTGATGTTTTGTGGGCGCGTTTACAAACATTTGAGACCTCTAGGCCATACAAATATTAGTTACGTGTGAAAGTCGAAGCCGGATGTCGCAGTGCAGCAGCCAATTGATGAGCCACTGCACCTAACGTGATATTGATATAATGAAGATTGTACAGACGCCAGCACATCAAGTTACCCCAATGTGTAAAATTTTCCCAATTGAATATGAACAATATTCTGTTTTACGTAAAGTTGTAAAACGATCAAAGATATTTGACATATTGGGGTAACTTGATGTGCCGCCAGCACATTAAGTTACATTAAGTTACCATTGTAATTTCATTAATTAAGTAATCAGCAGCAGCAGTGTGTGCACTGTGCAGCAGTGTGTTTATCGAAACGACCGCGACATTGACAACAATCCAAGGCTTATGGATAGCTATTACAAAAATAACTTGATATAAAAAATAAAAGAACAAATTCCAAAAAGAGTTTTCACCAGTTGGCTTTCAAAAGTTGTGTTTTTTGTTCAAAATTCTGAATGTCAAGTTTCCCCTTTTTCAACTTATTATTTCATTATAATTTAACAAACCCCATTGTTTACTTTTATTCTCAGACGGTATTTTATTAAAACTTTTAAGGGGCGACCCATGGACATATTATTAAAGCTATTAGTCAACTTTAGCACCATTAGACTGCCTCGTTGGTCTAGAGGTTGCATGAGCTACTGTTGATCGTGAGTGGAGTCTCAGGTTGGGTAAAATGTTCTAATGGATATTTCCATCTGCGGTTGAAGTGGCGCCCGGTTGATTCCAATACTCAATACCCACCCCTGTTACATAAAAGTTTAAACAAAACTGGCAAAATAATATTTGTAATACAATATTCCACAACTTTCACGGAACGCCATTTAGTACCAAACTAAATAGACTACTATGAGTAGTAGACAACAGACAACATACTTCATCATTATCATCATCATTTCAGCCATAGGAAGTCCACTGCTGGACATAGGCTTCCCCTATAGATCTCCAATAGGACCGGTTGGAAGCGGCTCGCATCCAGCGCGTTCCCGCGGTCTTAATGAGAACCTTTCGACCCCATCGGTCATCAGTCCTCCGTGCTATGTGCCCTGCCCACTGCCACTTCAACCTTAACACATTTAACGTACTTATGTATTTCTAAATACATACATATTATTGCTAAATTACACCCAGACACAGAACAAAATATGATCGTGCAGCTCATCACACAAACATTTGTCTTGAGTGGAAATCAAACTCATGACCTCTGGCATAGCTGTCACAGCCACTACCACTAGACCAACAGGACAGTGAAATGTAGATGAAATATAGGGCATTTAATACTAACCCCTCGAAGTATAACAGCTTGATGTAACATAGACTAACAACATTTTCTGGTTCACTCACTTTCTAATTCTATGTGATATTGAATTTCTGTTTGCCTCGTAAAACAATATCTTGGTGATGCGGAAAATCTGCCATAAAAGGAATAAACTGGTCGACATACTTTACGCGTCTGACGTAAACCACTAACGACTTCACATTCCGCATAAAACAATAAACACGTTTTTTATGTAATTTCGGGAATTCAGGAGGCAGTGTTTACGTTACGACACGACACGACCAAGTAGTGTGGGGCCCACATGTTCCAAAACATGATTTGATTGCTTTATGATTTCCTGGTATACATGCTGTTGTTTTGAGGAAGTTTCTGGAATTTCCAGGAAAATTTAAGTTCATAACAAGTTTTTTATTATAAGTAGTGTAGTTCTATGACGGTGATACCACGGAGTGATACCAGACTGTTTTTTGATAGTAACATACACCAGTTGTAAATTCTATTTTATATTATATTATAATTAAATGTGCTCTCGACTGGTCCGCTATTTATTTGTATTGTTGGTTTTTCTCTAATTCTTGTCCTGAAAGAAACGTAGCTTTAGGTACTCCTTACGGCAAGAGCGATCTGGCGATTAATATTCCGACCAAATCGGTTTAGATGTTTTAGAGCTTAGCCCAAACAACCAGACAGACCAAAACATATGAATCTACTGTTTGAAGGAGTAGGCACTTTCACATGCATTTTATAACAAAATATGTATTTTGCCATGAGACACAAACTCTTTTTATTTTTATAAATGGATGTTTAAAATACTTAAGTAGTTTTATCTATTTGCAAAAACCAGCATGTTTATTCCATAGAAACATACCTAGACTAGTTGTACATTTCTTCCCCAACGTAACATTTTATTTTTAAATTATAATAATTTCGGTATATTGGTTCGGGCGCAATCAATCAAATTCAATTTTTTAGAGAAAGTTAAATATTTTTAGTTGTAGCAATGAGCTTTATTATCACTAAAACGAACGCTTAGTTTAAGCATTTAAGAACTGTTTTGGCTGTAAGTAGATTTTGCCAAAATTATATAATTAATTTTATACTTTTTATTTAGCAAGTCTCTAATGTAGATAAAGAAATAAATATTCCACAACTTTCACCCAACACCATCTAGCCCCAAACTAAGCAGAGCTTGTGCTATAGATAATATCTTCTGCTAGACAACTGATAAACATACTTATATATTTCTTAATACATACATATCATATATAAATTACACCAATGTGCTCTTTAAACTTTTTGTGTTAGATAGAATTAGAATGACAACATATATACATATAACCTAACCTAACTTACCATACCTACCGTATAGCTAACCTAACTACCTAACCTAACTACCTTACTGAAATGCATTGATTTTGAAAGATTCAAAACACATAATTTTAAACTGATCTATTGCGCTCCATGTCTCTATGTTGCATACAATACTGGAGTAGGTAGTAGTATTTGAAGAAACAGTGGTAGAAAGGAATAATTTAACTGGATTGGTACACCATCCATACATAAAGTAGGTACTACTTTGACTGGTTTGTTGATCTAGTGGTGGCCAGACTGCTATGCCGGAGGTCGTGGGGTCGATTTCCACCCACGACCAAATGTTTGTAGGTTCGATGAGCACGATCATTTGTTCTATATGGCCTTAATTAGGCTTGTGGGCAAGCCAAAAGAGCCCCACAACGGTGGATCTGCACTTGACAGTGTCGCGACTGGCCGCGTCTATGCAGACATTACCAAGTTCTCGCATGATATTATGTTACCTTACAATAGTCTGTGACCTCTGAGTTTCTTTTGGCATTTTTTCTTAGAGTGGTTAGATGGTGAAACACTCTGACCTTACTTTGAAGTTGAGTTTGAGTTATTATTTGAACCTGTTGGGGTTGAAACACTCGGGCCGTGGGGTCCGAATGCCCATATAGTTTTCCGTGACATCGCCAAGCGGTTGATCGACTCTTCGCGTGACCAGAAGGCTGGCCTTTATTTAGGTCAGAGAATCAGCATTGCCATTCAACGTAGCAATGCGGCCAGTTTTTTGAATTTTTTGATGCCATATAATTTGCTTTTCTTATTTCGTTACAACTACTTAATTTACAAAAATAAATGTTATTTATCAAGTACATTGCCGAAAGTGCGACTTCGGTCACGGGCGCTTGATCCACGTCATTGTTGTTGTAATAGCCGGGCCTCTAGAAATTAAAGCTGTTTCTGTACGTCATTTGTGACACCCCTAATTTTCAAGAAAAGTGTTAGCCAAGCAGCCGTCGCGTCGCCACGGAGTTTCCTTGCTCTTAGTATAAGTCTGATGCTTGTGCTAATATGACCATTGTCATACATTCAGGCATCAGCCATTGAACCTTCAATTACCTTAAAATTATTCTCAGTTGTGCTATTCTGTTTTAAATCATCCTGTGAAAGTGTAGGCGAAGTGAAAGCGAATAGAGCTATCTATGCCATTAAAATACTAGTCATTGATAGTTCACTTCACTCAAGTATTCACAGGGTGGCTTTTCCTTATCCTAAACCTAAAAGGGATAAGCCAAATCCAACTCCATCACCAGAGCTATCACTCATTCTAAAAAACGGATGATGATGAAAAAATAAGTAGGTATTTAATACATTGAAACAAAAGATAATATACCGAACACGTTCTATTATTACAGTAAAGTTTAATTATATCCGGACTGGCAATTTTTAGGGAAACCTTTTCAACAAACTTTGCCAAACCTTTTTTGGAATTTTAACACATTACCTACTACGAATATACATGGGCAACGTTTTGGCCCGACAAACATCACTCCTGTTATTCCTGAAGGCTTAGGCAGAGGTGTACCTGTAATACACCTATATTTTGAAAGGTTTTAGAGGGGGGCAAACTATTACCAGCAATCGGGTACGAATCCAGACACCGGGCTGCTACTAAAAAATACAGCTTAATAACGCATTGCTCAAATGCCTAATTCAGGTAGCGCTAACGACAACTACACCAATACGGCAGTCTAGAAATAACACAAATAATAAAATAAAATTGAATGAATTATTTATAGCCGGAAAAAAAACCGGAAAATCAAAATGTAGGCACAAACAAACATAGATAACAATAAATAATGGAATGTTAACATAAATAAATAATTATTCCACAACTTTTCACACAACGCCATTTAGTCCCAAGTTAAGCTTGAGAGCTTGTGTTATGGGTAATAAACAGCTGACAATATGTTTCTAAATAAATACATATTATAGATAAATAACACCCAGACACAGAACAAATGATCGTGCTCATCACACAAACATTTGTCCTGGGTGGGAATCAAACTCCCGACCTCCGGCAAACAGTCACTAACTACTAGGCCAATCAAAACCATGGGTTAATACAACATCAAATAGACAGCAAGACAGAAGTTTGTTGAGCTAATTTATTCTGTTTGTTTTCATCTGAAGCCTAATTTCGTATTAAAGTAATAACCCGTAGTAATTCATAATTAGGTAAATTTAGACGTTGTTCAAAGCTTACTATGTACCATGTGGATAATATCAACGAAACAATTTTTGTTTGTAGTTAGTGTACAAAAAATTATAAAAAGTGAATGTCAAATAATTTATTTTAATTAGACTCATAAAAGTAGGGATACCAGAAGTAAAATTGAAAAATCCTGAGAAATAGACTGATTTAAGTACATGAAAAAGTCCTGAGATTTTATCGTAAACTTAATTCACAACTCTGTAGAACAGTCATACAAAGTAAGATGGTGGTGGTGATACTGATTGTAACTTTCTAATGATAGAAACTGAAAAGTGTACAGTAGTTCATTCAAAAATCGTCCCTAAAAACCCTAGATTTCCAAAATCCGGCCGCAGTCCTGATACGAGTTTAAATACCTTGAGATCTCAGGATTAGTCCTGAGATCTCTGGGTTTATGGTAACCCAGCACATCAAGCTACTCCAGACTGTCAATTTTTGGACTGAACTTTATTCCGTATGTTACCTATATAAGGTTGAAAAAGGACGAAAAATTTCAACGCTGGGTGTCCAGAATGATGTAGAAGTTATGGTCTCCGGATTTCCGACGTTGTCTCTGTCATCCTGTATGTCATACATTTTATAGTAGGTATAATTGAATAGTCAAACGAACTTACCTGTAAGTGAAGTTCGACGGTAATTATACGAAGTCTTTGTTTCATTCGAAAATGAGATAGGTTTACTTGTAGTAGATCTTCTAGCCGCCACGGCGTCGGTACATACTTTTACAGCAAGCGTAAAATAGAGCGTAACCCTTCATGGAACGGACACCTGTCAAATATCTCATTAAGTTCACAGCAAATGATTGATTTTACAACATAGGGTCCAAGCTCAAAATTGTATTTAGAATTTTAGATAGCATGTATTGTTTGGGTTGGGTGGGACTCTTCTCATTTTCGAATGAAACAAAGACTTCGTATAATTACCGTCGAACTTCACTTACAGGTAAGTTCGTTTGACTATTCAATTATACTCGTCTTTGTTTCATTCTCAATGAGATAGGTTTACTTGTAGATGTTTAAAGACAAGTTGTAAAAGCAATCAATAATTATTAAAGAATTAAAAATAACAATGAGTTATTTTAAATTTTTCAAAAGAATCAAAATAAAAACACAACATCGAATTACAATTCAAATAGAATCATACTCGTCAAAACTAAAATAGAAAATGTCTATTATTAATATGTCCATTTGGTAATTTAGGAAGGAATGGTTGACCCTTCAGTTCACGTGTATAACTTATAATAAAGTTGATAGGTATTGAAAAAACCCCCTTACCGGCTGAAATTCTTACATAATGAATGTAATGAATGTTGAAAAAACTCGGTAATATTAAGTTCACTCTTTCTTCCATAGCCCTGGTAATCCAACGGCTGACACTGGAGCTTACAGTTCAGTGTTTTTGTTACAATGTTTAGTAGGTACCCTACTTTACTGTTTTGTAAAACAGTAAACAGAAAATAGAAACCTTGTAATTGTCCATCTCCCAATTTATTGTTAATGCTTCATCATATCAATTGTAATAGCTGTAATTTTCTTAATATTTGTAAAATAAAATAAAGTTTGGCTATTTGGTTATAACAGTTTTAACTAACTTATTAATCTTGATAATTATGCTTATGGATTTCAATTATGATTACCTATGTCTAATTTGATCACTCTATATTTATAATGGAGATTGTTATCATCTTTTGACCTGTAACTATCGTGAATAGACTCAAAAAACCTTCTTGGTAATAAAGTTAGTATAACTCACCTTGTTGCATGTAATTATTTAAAATATAATTAAGTTAACATGACAAAACATCCCAAGTATATCTAGGTTTAAGAGGTCTTATTATGAAGCCTTAATCTTTTCATTTTATCATCTTATGCGGTCCTATTATCAAGGCTAGGGCAGATCAAATATAAACCAAACTTTCATAGGAAATAACTCCTTCCTGGAGTCTCATTATGATATTAGTAATGCTACAAATTACAGTTTTTAGCCAAACGCACTGGAATTAAATTAATATTCAACATAATGAATTTTCAACTGCTTGTTCACACTCCAAACATGTACAAATGTTTACATGGCAATATTTTTCAACAATTGTTTGTAAATGATCACTTATAATAAGAGTAATAGATCAGCGCATTGTAAACACCCCATATAACTCTTTAAGTTATTATTCTAAAGGTGGATAATCAAGAGTATTCTATACTTTTAAAAATAAATAAATGAAATCATTTTATTTTGTATTACAACTTTACGGTCCAATATGGACTACTTTTCGGTCTGTTATACCTATTCTTGGCTCTTATTTCAATTTCCTGTAAAGGACATGTAACAATCTAGAATGATAGTGCCAAGGAGATAATTAAAGGGTTAAAATGTATCAACAATCTCTGAAATATCGAGAACCCTGGTTTGATTGATCAACAGATGAAGTACAAAACATTACCTTGTGCTTTGTCTTTAATTATTGTCATTTTTATATTTTTGAGTGCCTACAAAGAGAGCGGGGAGAGATCATAAAACTTAATTCTTATGATTGAGACCAATGCAAAAAGAAAGCATTTAGGTTCTTTGGCACTTTTGTGTTGATCTGGGAAGCAGAAAAATTAATTGGTGTTTCACCAAATAAATACCTATGTAATCTTTTGACAATTTGTATTACTTATTAGTCATTTTGTAATGTTTACTTCTCTTCTAGATTCAAAATCAGCTACCTATTAATTAAAATTTAGTCATGTAGAAAACAAAAAACAAAAAACCCTTTGGTTTTTAATCACACCACTGCCAAGTATTTTTAGTAATGGTATATATATATATAGGTAGGATATTGAACTCCTCCCAATCAATTGTATGATATTGTAGTCATATAATCCATTCTCAATCAGATTTCACTATCTGTTGGGTATCTGGCAAGGCATTACAGACTAAGTAGGCAGCAATTGAATCTAAAAAAATAATCATTTGAAGCTTAGCTTCATTCTCAGTCCATTGCTTACATGCCTCCAAAAACCATAACCTCTTGGAAATTACCTTGTGGAAAAGGCATTTGTAAATAAATAAATAAATATTCCACAACTTTCACACAACGGCACTTAGTTCCAAACTAAGCAGAGCCTGCATTATGGGCACTAAACAGCTGATAAAAACACTTATATATTTCTAAATAAATACTTATTAGGGATAAATTATATACCCAGACACAGAATAAATGATTGTGCTAACCACCAAAAAACATTATCCTGGGTGGGAATCAAACCCACAACCTCTAACATAGCAGTCAGGTTCACCAACCACCAGACCAACAGGCCAGTCAAAAATAAAATAAATGTTTCTAACTTTAAAATATTATTTACTCTGACTATGTTTATGAACTACCATTCAAGGTCTTGTCTAAACATGCAGTATTCAAGGTATTACCTATTCCATAATAAATCATTCTCATTTTTAACTTATCAAATAAAAGACAAGATATTCAATAGGTGTCATGCAAGTGGATGTAAAATTTCCATTCATCTGAACATGGAATCTGACTATAGTTGACTTGACATGATTTTTCTTTACAAACTTATAACAGTTATTTAGTTTTTTAGTTATGAATCTTGTTTTTCTTTGTTTATATACAGTTAACTGAATTATTTCTTAGCTAAAATTCTGAATAAACAAACTTATATATTATAGTCTCTCTATTTAGTAAGCATCTTTCACCTTTCTTGTAAATGTTGATCATAATTATATAACCCAAAAACATAAAACAATTAATTGTTGCCATTTCCTTTGAAGAGTATATAATGTTTTATATGTATAAATATTGACCAGGCAATAAGCCTGTTTAAAACTAACTCTATCAGAAAGTTATTTTTCTGTTTAATATCGCTTATTGTGCGGTAGACTTTTCATTTCAATGTTCTGTTTTAACAAAAGTCTTCAACTTCTTTAATTTAGAAATTGATGAAAGGTTTCCAATGGGCTTTTTACCGATAAAAGACTGGTAAACTAAGCTTTATTAGTCTGACCAATTTCTATTGCTCAGAAATTATTTATAAATTAGATATTATCTGACAAGATTCCTCTTTTTTCTTTCAATGAAAAGTAACTTTGGTGTGGTCTAGTATGAAATAAAGTTGTATATTTACAATCTAATCAAAAATAATAGCCACAAATAGTAGTGATGATTAGTTTTCAATCACCTAAATTAATTTTTTAAATGCCCACCTGTGGGTGTATTTTGCAGCGCTGATGAATCCTCCGGTCTTCTCATGTTCTCTCAACCACTGGTGCCTCAGAAGATGCCTCCCCCCCCCCTTTTTTCTTCATTTTTGGAATGAGGTTGGCTCCACCAGTTTAAAGCTGCTTTTTTGGGAAGTATTGGGTCTTCACCAAATAAGTATGTTTCTAACTCAGAATGAGGCAGAAAACTCTTGATTGTCTTTATGACTGTTACTAGCAGGGAAAATATGCCCCTCTGTATGTATGCATATATATCATACCTTAAAGTATCACTCAACTTTGTAACATTTTATGCTCCGGAGTATCTAGACACATCTGAAGGTCTGAGTCAAAACAAGGCAGGGCGTTGACGCCCGGATGTTGTCTTTATCTTTTTTATGCTTATTAAATACCATATTTTGTTAAGCTTCTTAGTAAGTATTAGATACCTGGGTTATGGTAAATCTTTTCCTGATTTCTCCAGTTGAGAACCCATGGCTAGTATTTTGTGAATCTGAACATCTTGTGTCTTTTCTGGAGGTACCTGTTCTTCAATCATTCCATTTACCAACTAGAATCTGCATAGGTAATACAACTTTTGTTTGAAGTTTTTTATGAACTCCGGAGAAACATTTTTTGTTTTTTCCATTCATTTCAGACAAATTGTTCTACTGAATTTATTAGTGTCTGTAGAAAACAGTCCATGCTGTACAGGCAATAAACATTGTACCATATAACCATGTAAGTTCCCGCAGAACTTCCCTTGAAGGTTATAAGAAAAAAGTCAACCACGTGTGTCCCTAAAGAACACCCCACAGATTGCTTAAATCACAACATAGCCATTGTAAACCACGTGCGCTCCCGCAGAACGCCCCACAGGTTCTAGGCAAGTTGCTCACTATATAGTCATTTTTCATCACAAATGCGTTTTCAAACGCTCCACAGGTTGGGCTATTTACTGCCAAGCCAATACTGCCATTGTTGACCACGTACGTTCCCGCAGAACGTCCCACAGGTCAGGCAACTGCCATTGTTGACCACGTACGTTCCCGCAGAACGTCCCACAGGTCAGGCATGCACTTGTAGGTTGCAAGCACACTAGCACGTGCATAACGCAAAAAAAACAAAGCGCACCCTATGTTTTCATATTCACTAGCGATAATACGCACACAGGGTTTTGATTTGCTATAATATTCATAATCAGGCAAGTTCTTGAGTCGGTTAACTGATGAAACAGTTACAGAAAACAGCTTTTAAAAGCGGCCATTTTTGACATTTTCTTACCTTCGTGACTTGAATCAAGTTTTAGCATTATAATACATCTCTCAGTCGTTTTCATATTCAAATTGTATCTAGTGAATTCCTTTTTTCCCATTTTTATGCTATTTGGAACAGTATTTTCACAACACAACACAAAATATTAAAAAATATAGGAAAAAGATGACGCCATTAGGTGACATAAAAAACCAATGAGATATTTGACAGGTGTCGGTTCCATGAAGGGTTACGCTCTATTTTAAGCTTGCTGTAAAAGTATGTACCGACGCCGTGGCGGCTAGAAGATCTACTACAAGTAAACCTATCTCATTGAGAATGAAACAAAGACGAGTATAATTTTATATTTTATACTAAACGTTTCAATAACCTCACTTCCAATTTTTTTTTTGTTTTCGATGGCCTCCATTTCTGACCACGCCTAAGACCGTCAATCAAAACCAAGTCACACCACTTTCTATTACTAGCAAACTTAGGTACTTTCTTTAAATTTGGAAAATTTTATTCATTTTACTGAATCCATTTTGTTTCTTACCGATTAAGTAAAGTACTTGGTACCGAGTCGGACGGTTCATGCAAAAGTTTGTACAAAATGGAGCTGCGATCGGAAAGTAGTTTCAAATAAATGTCAGGTTATTTGGTTTGCTGATGAAAAAGTTTATCGGAATGAATCACTTGAAGTTTCCGTATAAAGTTGATTTTTCGAATAAAAATACTTTAATGGCATGGTAGTAAAATTTTGGTGGTTGAGAATAATAAATCAAATGGCCGGAACTTAGATGCTTTTTCACTCGTTCATTTATTATTGCATGTAAGTATATTTTGGATGAATCTTAAGAAAAACCTGTGTGATCTTAAAAGGAAATACGGAACTAAGTTGCATTCGCTCAGTTTTTCGTATAGAATAGAATAATGCATTTGCTTTTTTTTGCCACTTTAAGTTTACTTTTAAAAAGTTTTGCTGACTTCAACACTGCTTGGTAGAAACATTCTTTTAACTTTTTTTGTAGTACCTACCTATGTTATTTACATAAACTTTCATCAACTAGATTAGTCCTGATTTTATTGATTCACGAACTATGGAGTTATAATCTCTTTGTTGTCCTGTCTCGCTTACCAAATAATACGGAAACAATAGATAGTTATATTATACAGCAATTGACTCTGAAGAAAAACCACTTTAAAAGCAATTTTTCTTTAAGTAAAATAAGCTTATATTAAGGGATATAAGCTTATTTTACTTAAAGAAAAATTGCTTAGTTAAAAAAAAATAAACTAAATTATTTTATCAGATTTCTTGACAAGCTTACCCTAACCGGTAATCGAACTGGCTGAAAATACAAAACACAAACACAAACTATTTTACTTCACTAGTCGGTACAGTCAATGTTAAAGAGAAACATGCTTCAAGAACCTTAAGTGTTACACTCGTCTATCGTAGAAGATGTCCATGGAATAAATAATATTAATAATATTTAGTACCCAAGATTAGAGTAGAACTATTTCCTTCAAATAAGT
Source organism: Euplexia lucipara (assembly GCA_921972225.1). Classification (NCBI taxonomy): domain Eukaryota; kingdom Metazoa; phylum Arthropoda; class Insecta; order Lepidoptera; family Noctuidae; genus Euplexia; species Euplexia lucipara. The sequence goes on from OV179149.1 coordinate 10,829,643, forward strand.
GTAAGGTATACTTTATATTTTCTTTAAACCAGTAGGTACAGCTTGGTAATTTATTACTAAGTAACTTGTTTAGCACTTAGGGTCGAGTTTTCTATTACTATTATAATATTATTTGTAATTATAGCTTTAATAGTGGCGGCAATAAGAAGTTGTTATAGACCGATACACAGACGGAGTTGCACCAAGCAATTTCTTCTTTATTACTTTACTCCGGAACCCTAACAACGGTTAATTATTTTATAATTAATAGCACCTTTAAAAGTAAGACATTCTTTTAATTAAATCTAACGAACGTTATTTCACTTCAATAATAAGTATCTTACCTAATTAGGTGTGTAATTAATAAGACAAGTTGGGACGATTCTATATTATTTTAAAATAATGACGTATTACTGACTAAATTATAGTAAGTAATATATTTAAAAGATTTGTTTAAAAGGCGTGTACCAGTCTCACTTGAATTTTACGTAAATCTGCTCAAATGTATCCCGATTCGTGTTGGCAACCAAATGATTTAAAAAAGCTACAAATTATTACCCCTATGTGAACGACCCTGAAATCAAGAAATTCAATTATTTTGTAAGCAGGGCTTAAACTTTCTGTAAAATCCGTTTCTGTAGACTAGATCGGGATTCTGCTTCCGAATTTCTCTAACATGGAAAGGTATTTTTGAGTGAATTTCAATCAGAACGACAAGTAATTTGCGAGTTAGATTACAAAGTCGAGAGACTCTTATTCAAACGAAAGTATTTGGAAAGAAATCCGTATTCTAAGTCGTTACCTCAAGATTTCTTCGATGCGACAGTTTGACACCTTTTCTCTAAAATCGAGTCAATGAAGATGGAAATCGTTAAAACTTCTTAATCCTTAGGAAAGGAACCGTTCCGATTTTGATCTTCATTTTATGACCACTTTAATGTTTTTTTCTTTAAACTATGAACATGCCTATTCAATAATGAAGATGTCCTTTAAAAAGGTAAGATGTCTAAAAAACTTTTTTTTTAGGGTTTCTTACCTCATTACTCCCGCCATTTATGGACCAATTTTTGAGAGTTAAATTGTTTATTTGATAGTTATGTTTTATTAAATGGGACCAATCTGTTAGTATACCTGCTAGCAGATCTGATGATGGAATCCTCGAGGAATTGAGGGAACTCCTCAAATAATATGTGTACACATGTACCGATTTTTACATTTTTAGCAACAAATTTTCATTTAAAAAATATAATTTTGAAGAAAAACATTGTCATCATCTCATCTGTGCCAACCATAATATAAACCTTCACTCATCGCATAACCGTCTTTTCCTATGTCCCACTCACCGTTCTGACTTTGTTCATAGTTCTTTTTTGTGCAGTCTATTTCTCTGTGGAACTATCTCCCCCAGGAAATCAAGATAGCAACCAACCGTATCCTTTAAGGTTAAGGTTCTCTTATATCGTACCTATCTTCACAGCGCTGATGATTTCTCTTCTTTCTATAATTTTGTAATTTAATTTATTATATATAATTATTATATTTATAGTGTAAATGTTTATGTATTTATACTCAAAATGTATTAGTATTATTTTGATTCCTTTTATTTTCATTTATAATTGCACCTACCACTGCTTTTCTCTGTATCGCCTAAAGGTTGACTGGTAGAAAATGCCAATGGCATTAAGTCGGCAGATGCCGACTTAATGCCATTGGCATTTACTATTTATTTATTTATTTAATGCTTCAAGCATTGCATGCTTGAAGCATTAAATAAATAAATAAATAAAATAAATAAATAGTTGGAGCCCCGAAATTCTGAGAACCAGTTTAACCAATCGGTAGCTAAACAGTTCCTCAGAATCATCAATATCGTGTTATGCAGTCAATAGTTTGAAAAGGTCAGATTGGTGGTCTGCCATGTAATACACTGGTATTCGGTTGCATCTGGTATAATCAGAAGCCGAACTCAACATAGTTGTACGATGATAGAGGAAAAGGAAAAGGCTGTATGAAACAATAACACAAGCTCCTATGGATGAGGCTTCCGAGAGGTCGCTCCCTCAAGTGATGACTTCACAGAATTTGTAAGACGAACCCAGCTGTGTTCGGTTTGATACCCTTCGTAATTGGTTTTATCCTTGTGACTAATTTTCGCGGAGTCATGAAGGCTTTGAAAACATGTTTAAGTTACTAGGCATTGACAGTTCTCTTTACTATAAATAACAAATAATTCGGTGATGTAGTTTTAAGCATTAATAATTCAGCAGAATTTTACATTCATAACCTCTAGTTTTTAGTCCCACATCTAGATTTCAAAATAACATTCGACACATTTTATTTTCTTTTTCAAATTGATGAAAAACTGCTTAGATTAAGCGTATCAAAGTTGAGGAGCGAGGGCTTGTAACGTCATTACCTAGTATAAACTGTACTGGCTAGTGACGTCATGCGACCGTTATTTTTTTATTACTTACGGTAAAAAAGAAAAATATGTGTCGAATATTTTCTTGTAATCTAGATGAGGGCCTTAAAACTAAAATGTTGTCAAATAGCCCATTACGCATACCAGCAATGTGAAAACATAGGTGAAGTGAAGGTAAATTAATATGCCATTCCATAGTAATGACAGTTCACTTCAGTCAAGTTTTCACGGAGTGACTTTTACGGAATCGACCGGCAGTAAGTACCTACTATGCGTTTCAAATGATAATAGGAACGTCAATGACCTCTATCTATCAGATGTCACTTGAAAAGTACGGTCCACAAGACTAATTATTTTAAGACGTTTTTTTCATTTTGAATAAATGCGACTCGGTAAAATAATAAACTAAAAATAATTGATTACGCGAATAAGGTTTCGCCGCAGACTGTACTTTTCAAGTGACATCTGACAGATAGAGGCCATTGACGTTCCTATTCTCATTTGAAACGCATAGTAACTATCAAATATTAATTAACTTAGCATTTGTGAATATTTGTAATAAATGTGGTTAGGCTCAGAGCCGACCCTAACATAGTTGGGGAACGCAGATAAATGATGATGCTGGCATTTAAAACAGGAATGGTACCGACTACTGTTTTACTTATTCTAAAAGAATGCAGTTGATTTCATTTAAAATGAAGGTTAGAACGAACGCAAGTGTAGATATTATATGCTTATATTTATGAGTTCTCCGTGTTGAATACAAAGCAGGTCCTTTAGTAAGTAAACTCGGTTAACCTGTTTGTTGTCTTTCCACTTTGTTGTAAACTTATAAAACTCTCAGTAAAAGAATAATTAATCTTTAAGTTTTCAATGCATTGTTATCGCCAAATCAAATGACATGGAAAACACTCATATCGACCTGCACGAAAGCAGTTTCGAAAGATTTTAAATTTGAAATTACTCGTTTCATACAATAAATGACTTAACTTTATTACACCGTAGATATTATGTTACGGGAGATAAACTACTTATTGTGCTTACCTCATAAATATAAGTAAATCATTATGTTTTAGGAAAGTTCTATTTCTGATTGTATTGTATTCTATTTGACGTCATGTTAACGTCAAGGCTCGTCCGGTGCAACATTGATGCATTGTTGAATTGGAAGGTTGAAACCTTGTCAATAACGAACTCTATAAGCTCGGCGTGCTATGCGATAAGAACACTAAGGAAACAATTGAGTTTATCTGAACTTAGAAGTGTGTACTTTTCCTTGGTGGAGTCCAGGCTAAGATACAGCATCGAGTTTTGGGGCAATAGCTACAAGTACAACATACAAATGGCATTCGTGATTCAAAAAAGAGCTCTAAGAACTATGCTCCGCATGAAACAAGTGGAACCATGTAGAGACCATTTTATTAGATTAAGGATCTTAACAGTGCCATGCCTTTACATTTTAGTGTTGCTAACCAGATTAATAAAAAAATTGCACAAAATTGAGACTGATGAGCAAAGACAAAATAGAGCCAGCACACGTAGGAAAGAATTGCCCAATACTATTCAACCAAAATTAAAAGTGGTCAAACATAGCCCGAGGTATCAGTCTGTATTTTTGTACAACAAGTTGCCTATAGAGTTTAAAACTATATATAGTGTTAATTTATTTAAAAACAAATTGAGAACCTATTTATTGAGGAAAGGCTATTACAGTATCAATGAATTCCAAGATGACATACTATGACATTGTAACTCGAAATTTTTACTATTTTTTTTCCATTTATTATTCATGATTTATTGTATATACTTTAATTATTAATTGACTTTTGTTTTTATTATTGATTTATTGATTCTTGTTTTTATTGACATTTCTAAATGTATGTAATGAATTTTAATTTAATTGCAATTGTATAATGTTAACGTTATTATTATTATTTAAATTTTCAACACAATGTAATATTGTTATGAAATAAATTACTTACTTACCACACATTTAAAAACACAGAAATAAATTAAAGTTGTGAACGCATTTATTTCTGCCGCGAGCTACGAACAGGCACATAAGGCTTTAATTATTACCCACAACACAATACCATGTGTATTGTGTTGTGGGTAATAATTAAAGCCTTACAGTTCAATACCATTTCATATTTTAATAAACCGCACATAATATTAAATTATTGTAAATTTCGTGAAAATGTCGACGTAAGCAAACAATGGGTTGATCATGATAAATGTGGTGAGGTTTTCTGTATGGTAGTAAAGTTTTCGTAGAATTTGGTACATAGTAACTTTTAGGTAAAACACCTTTAAACAAACAGGTGATGGTCACTAGCAGAAATACACATTTAAAAATTAACATTGGGATAAGCACTGCGATAAGTACTGTGATAAGCACTGTGATAAGCACTGTGATAAGTACTGTGATAAGCACTATGATAAGCACTGTGATAAGTGCGAAGGGTGCGGGCAGACTCTGGCAAGCGTACAGAGTTTAATTGCGGACAGGCAGAACTGAGGCAGAACGTAAATCACTGCTGTGCTAGGTATTTCTCATGAAATAGTAACAAAAAAAAACTTTAAATCACTATGGCAGTGATTTATGTAGAATTTATGTCATGTCAGTTATATTTTTGTATTGTTATACTACTTACTAACTTAGAATAAGTTTTTTATGAATCTATACTAACAAGGTGGGTCCTGCAGGCCTAGCCATATTACAAATTCTATTTCTATTCTATTGCGACAATAGAAAGAAAATGGCGTATATGGAATCAGCTGTTTGTCAACTGTCAAGTGTTAACGAGTAGAATTTGTAATAAATGGTTGAAAATGAAATACACTTGGCAGTTGACAAACAGCTGATTCCATATATACACCATTTTCTTTCCATTGTCCCCTTATAAATTACGATAATAGAAGTAAAATTTGTAATATGGCTAGGCCTGCTGGTTTCTTGTGAATTAAAATTATCAGAATTTCCTGGTACATAATATATTTTATAACACATTTGCTCGTAAAGGGTCTCTTATTCCGTCAAATTCAGTATCGTAATGTATCTCATTACGCACTAGTGCGTAATGTTAATGTAAAACGCACGGTTTGCAAGTTGCTCCGACTTAATACGAACGGTTCCTTTTTTAAAATTTTAGCAAAGAGTTTCTATGTCAGAAAAGTGGTCTACATTTTATGAATAAAATTAACTTTGGGAGATAAAATATAAAAAATAAACATTCAATTCGTTTATTTAATTAATTTTGTCAATAAAGTACAACCATTAGTAACCAAAACAAAAAAAAATATTAATTAATTTACTTTATTAATAATACTGACTGGTATGTGCCTTTGACTTAAAAAAAATGAAGCGCGCGCATCGCTAATTTGTGATCTAGTTAAAATCATTCCACGCGCTTTTTCTTTTCGCTGTATTGTTTTTATTTGAAAATTTCAGTCTGAGTTTTATTTATTTCCTCGCCTCTGCTTTCTTGTAGCCATATTGCCTCGGCTGTAATTATCAACCTACCGCACTTATATCATAATGTACTATTGTCTTCTTGCACGTACGTCGCACGCATATGCATGTCGTTAAATGCCAAATTTACCGTTTTTTCCAGTTATCAAAATTATTGGAGCGGTTTGAATAGCTTCTGTAATTTGTTTGCAAAGACTCATTGAATGTGAAAGTAAACAACCATTCATAGTTAAATGTTTGCTTGGGAAGCAAAAACTGATTTCTATAGACGTTTAGATCCTGAGTTTCAATAACTCAAAGAAACGCTCTTGTCAGGAAATTTGATTTCGCAGATGCCAGCGAACACACCTAATTTACAATTTAAATTCACCGTGTTTCGGATTGTCGATCCTAAAGAAAATACTTCGTATAACTTTGAAAATGTTTGGTAACAGCAATTTGTGATAACGTTCTTTGTGTAGGTAAGTAGGGCAAAGAAGTTTATGAAATGCAAGTCAAATGTGCTAACATTTTGACAAGGCACGTCAATGATTGTCATTACTTTTTCGTGATGATTACATTATTATGTAGGTATTTTAAAACATAAAATGTATGATTTATGTTAATATTTAATATTAAAAAAAAAAAAAAAAAAAAAAAATGAAAAAGTGTTTATTTGTAACTTAAGGCAAATACATAACAGTTTACTTCTGCCAAACTACAGAGCAGTTTGTTGGCAGACGTAGCTCCCACGATACACTCAATATTAACGTATGTACGTTCACTTTTCCATTTACAAAGTAAAATTACAATAATAATCTGACCACAACCAAGTTACTACATAATACTACAAACATGCTAAACTACTAGATTAAATGTATATTTTTTTTCTTTTTCTATTTTTTGCGGAATTGTACCTATCACTATTCGTCTCTACATCACCCAAAGGTTGACTGATAGAAAAGGCCCATGGCCAATGGCATTGTACACAGTCACTGTACGTTTGGGTGCATAAAGTATTCAATAAATAAAATCAAAATCAAAAGTCTTTAAAAATCAAATACTAAAACCATGAATCTTCATTTGGCTTTGTATTCGGTACATATATTTTATTTATTTTCCACTAAACAAGTCTTTACTCCTTGGCTGAACATTCAGTTTGAAGTAGGATAACGATATTTTTTTAGTACTTGACATAACTAGCTGGCAACCCTTACTGGATACTAAAAGCGCCCAGCACGCCATAAACACAAGAGCATTAAAATATAAAAGCTTGTACTGATTTTTTTTTTACCGGATATTACAAAAAAATATAACTTAATAGCTTTTGCCCGCGGCTTCACCCGCGTAAAAAGTTACTTCTTAACATTATACTAACTAAACACATTACCGGGATGTGCATTAGAAATAAGTTGTTGTTTTTATGGTACTTATATACCACTATTTTAGCGATAATCGCTCACACATAAAAGATAGGTATATGCTATCGCGGGCTTTTTTGTAGGACAAAGCGTTTCGCTTCGTCGTTTATACCGCGTACATCGAAGGACTGGAACAACTTGCCTGCTGCGGTCTTCCCGTCCGATTATAATTTAGGTGTCTTCAAGGCTAGAGTGAATATAGGCTCTTAACAAACTAGTGCGCTTCACCATCACTGATTGCATCACTGCTTACCATCAGGTGGGATTGCAGTCAAGCACTAGTTTGTAATATTAAAAAAAAAAAAAAAAAAAAAAAACTATTTAAGATAAACTTTTCTATAATACATTATATACGTGCAACTCTAACGGTTTTTGCATCACAGTCCAGATTATAGCTCTCAGATAGCTGATTTTTTTCCTACTTACTTGATACTTATCGTTTTATTTCATACAATTAAGAAAAAAACATTCAATAGTTGTTGTGTGAAAGAATAACAAACATCCATACATCAATTCTTACCAACTTTCGCGTATATAGGACCTATAAATAAGGAAGAATGGATTCAAATCACAACTGTGTTGTTAATCAGTCACAAACAAAATATGTTGCTTTGATGGGAATATTGTCAGAAAGAGCAATTTTATATTTCTACTCATTCCCAGTAAAACTTTTGTGTAATTAATTTCGTTGCGGGTTCCAAGTCAGTTGAATCACTTCTTCGCGACCCGTCGAGCTGTATTGTTTAGACTTTTCTGTTGATTCCGAGTTTTACGAAAGAAGAAGAACGAAGAGAAGGGCGGGCTTTTTGGGGGGCCGTCTTATGTAATTTCGACGTTCAAAAAGTGCTGATCCTCAGCCTAATTTGAATTTAAAATGACTTTTGATTTTGATTTTTACGGCTGCAACTGCGTTAAGCTCGCGTCGCGTGGACACACGGGTGGGCTCCGTGGGAACGCGACGGTCCCGTTCGCGGGTACCCGTCGCATAGACTGGATTATTTTGTTTACGCAGTGTCGCTAGTTCAACAATTGATTATTATTTTCGCTAGTTTCGGGCCCCGTTACCGTGACGGACGCCCGCGCAGGTCCCCGCGACGGAGCAGATTTGTATGAAACCGCGCGGAAGCCCTCTTAACGCAGTTTCAGCGGAGTATTCCCGTTTGAGCACCTATTTTTTGAGCACCTATGCATTTAGCACCAAAGGTATTCCCATTTCCCATAGGTTAATGCATAGGTGCTCAATAAATAGGTGCTCAGACGGGAATACTCCGTTTCAGCCCTTAGAAGTTGCATTTAGAAAGTGGAATTGGCGTGACGTGCATAAACCAAAAATCTCTGTCAATAAGCATACTTATTTGTTCAAGACTCATGGCAAATTTAAACATAACCTCATTCTTCAACTAAGAGGTTTACAAAATATAATATTAATGATATATTTTGTGGCGAGCGATTTCTATTAACTATGCACAAAGCTTGGCTCTGTGCTGCGTACTAAGAAGCCTTATTTGATAGCAGGTATGATCGAAAAGCACAATATATTACATAAAGCACATTTATGATATGTTCTTTTAGATTTAAATACCTTGTTTAATATTGAAGGTTAGCATAACGAAATACGTATGCAAACGTAGACGTATGGAAGCGCCAGAGTTTTATAATAAACACGTCCACTTTATTTAATTTGTGTGTATTTCATAAATGTGTTTATATCCTGGGAGTATCGTGGTACATGTGCCATTGTAATTTAGGTTTGGAAACAAAGGGTTTTTGAAAATTACTCTGATGAATTTTCCATGTGGTAGTAATTAAATCACACTTGTTAACGTATAGGTAACATTACGTTAATATTTACAGTACGTCGGAGTTGTAACAGTTTGGTATAGTGCTAAAGATAGTTTATTGGAGGGTAATGTCGTAATTTATAGTACCATAACGTTACCGTTATCCAGGTAGGCAAGGCAACTTTGAAAATGAATAATCGTTAATGGAACCGGAACATATGGGTTAGCCATAGGTATGTGTGCTACTAACATATACGTTATTATGCTAGAGAGCAGATTATACAATCTGCATTATGGCTAATTAAATAATCGGCTTTGCTTTATTTTAACCTTTTTATTATAGGTGGCGAAAATTGTGTTACTCTTTATACATCGTTTATAGCAAATATAGTTCATCTATGCGCTTAACTTTTTTCCTTCTTTTTAACCCCCGACGCAAAAAGAGGGGTGTTATAAGTTTCACCGCTATGTGTGTCTGTCTGTCTGTCTGTCTGTGGCACCGTAGCGCCCAAACGGGTGAATCGATTTAGATGCGGTTTTTTTTATTTGAAAGCAGGGTTTCTTGCGATGGTTCTTAGACATAATTCATCAAAATCGGTTCAGCCGTTTCAAGGTTATCAGCTCTTTTGTGTTAGCTACCGTTGCTATTTTAGACGTCTATGGGTATTAACTTTACTTACAAACATATGTGTGGCTTAAAATTTCAAACACCCATGTGTGTAATATTAATAAGCAACATTATGGTGTATTTGGTCTGATGCAGCCAGGATATCTAGCAGACTAATACACTCTTGGGAAAATAACAGCAGATATGTCGTGTTTGGATTCATTTTAACCTGCATTTGATTCTGCACACGATGCACTGATGGCAACTGGATGAGCTGATGCTGCAGCCAGGCTATCCAGCATACCAGTAGGTAGACTCTTGACAAAATAATAGCAGATATGTCGTGTTTGGATTCATTTCAACCAGCATTTGATTCTGCACACAATGCCCTGATAGCAACAGGATGAGCTGATGCTGCAGACAGGCTATCCAGCACACCAGTAGGTAGATTCTTGACAAAATAATAGCAGATATGTCGTGTTTGGATTCATTTCAACCAGCATTTGATTCTGCACATAATGCACTGATGGCACCAGGATGAGCTGATGCTGCACCCAGGCTATCCAGCACACCAGTAGGTAGGCTCTTGACAAAATAAAAGCAGATATGTCGTGTTTGGATTCGTTTTAACCAGCATTAGACTCTACATACAATGCACTGAAAAAGTCTCATAACTGTAAACTCTATACAACAAAATTAATGCGTTTAAAAATTTAAAAATAAAAATTAAATTAAAATTTAAAAAACCCCCACCGCAAAAAAGTAAAACATTTAAAAAGTTACAAATAACACTTTAGCCATGAAATTTTACGTAACGTCGGGGTACCGTTAAAATAAGTACCTACATACCTACAAGTACACTCCTTACTAGGTACCCCGACGTGAAGTAAAATTTCATGGCTAAAGTGTTATTTGTAACTTTTTAAATGTTTTACTTTTTTGCGGTGGGGGTTTTTTAAATCTTAGTAGTAACTTTATGTAATAGTGAAAGAGTTTATGACAGAATAAAATAACAAACCAAGATACAATTAAATCCCTGCAAGAATCCTGTGATTCGTGTGTAATGAAACATACAAAAGTTGAGGTGGTTATAAATACCTGTGTACGTTATGCGGTTTTTTCGTTGTCCCGTGTACCTACTAGTGAAAATTGTATCACGGCAAGTTTACAGCAGGTCGGTGTTCTTCGTTCACAAACACTCACACACTTCTTATAATAAATAGGTAACCTGATATTATTATAAGGTATATGTTTTTTGGCTATAAGCATCCAAATATACTAAGAGGGTATAATTTGATCATATAATTTGCTGACATGATGACAAAAATAATGAGGGTAAGTATAAAATATGAAAAGTATAGCAAACATTTTAGACAAAGTTTGAATTTTATGAGTATCGGTTATGAACTTATATAGTTTGTAAAGTAGCACAGTTTGTAAGTTAGCCGGTACATATCTTTTAATCTAGTAAAACAGATTTGATTATTTTTTACCCAAGACATTCAATCCTACTAATATTATAAACGCTAAAGTTTGTGAGGAAGGATGGATGGATGTTTGTTACTCTTTCACGTAAAAACTACTGAATGGATTTTAATAAAATTTGGGAAGGAGTTAGCTGACACCCTGGATTATCACATAGGCTTACTTACTACTTTTATTTCAGGGTTCGCACCTGGCCCCCATACTATTTATCATTTTTATAAATGATCTCCCCCACTGCTTTCATTTTTCAGAGTGTTTCTTGTTCGCTGATGACTTAAAGTTTGCCAGAAAAATCGAATCGTCAAATGATATTCAGCCCCTGCAAGATGATCTAAATAGAGTGATCGAGTGGTGCAAGAATAACAAAATGGTATTAAACCTAGATAAATGCTACCACCTCTCATTTTCTAGAAGGATTCACCCCATCCATTCGAGCTACTTTATAGACGAACAAAAGATTGGTGAAGTTGAAAGTATAAGGGATTTAGGAGTGCTGTTTGATAAGAAAGTTACTTTTATCCCCCACATCGAAAACACTATTAAAAAAGCTTCCAAAATGCTAGGATTTGTACTACGCAATACTAAGGGTTTCAAATGGGTCTCTACCAAAATATTGCTGTATAATAGCCTTGTCCGAAGCACACTGGAGTATTGTACTGTCGTATGGAGACCACATTACGCAACACACAAACTTCTCTTAGAAAGGGTCCAAAAACGTTTTCTCTGGCACCTTGCTTTCTCCGAAGGGAAAAGCAAGCAACTGCCCTCCTATGTATCCCGCCTACAAACATATAAGATGCTTTCGCTATCGACTCGAAGGGAAGTTATGGATGCCCTATTTGCATACAAACTCCTCAGAAAGCAAATAGACTGCCCTCAGCTACTGAGTCTCCTCAGATTTCGTGCCCCATCCCGATATCCTCGAAATCCCATCACTCCGCTTTACCCACCACTGCGTAGAACTGTCCTTGGCGCTAATTCACCAATATCCCGAATGTGTAAGGCTCTTAACAGCTGCAGTGACCAGATCGATGTACACCACGACAGCATAGGGAAATTTTGTAGATCAATTATTGAATACTTTCGCTAACTAAGTTATAATATAATATAATAATATATTAATTATGAATTACCAATTTGTTTGTTTGTTGTTCTTTGTTAGTTAGTTCTTAATTAATTGTAATCAAATGAAAATCAAAAATTGTAATTGTTATAAAATAATGTTAATGCCAATTTATTTATTTAGCTGTTATTATTGTTTTTTTTTTTTTTCCAATCGATTTAAAATCCAATTCTATCGTTTTAATTAGCTCGTTAAATTGTTCTGTAATTTTAATAATTTGTGTCATCAAAATAAAATAGTGCATGTGGTGTTAGCCTCTAAGTAATTGTTGCACTCTAAATGTAAACTATGTGCCTTTAAATTATAATGTATTGTGTAAACAATTGTTGGCTAGCCTATTAAATAAATAAATAAATAAATAAATCTCTGTATTCCCACGGGAACGGGACCTACGCGGGTGAAACCGCGGGATTTCTGCTAGTACTTACTATAGACGGGACATCACGAACAAAATTTTCATCCATGTATGAGTTTTGTTTAGTACGCTGTCGCTGCCGCTCCAATATTCATATATTATTCTAGATGGCGTTACTGAGACATGTGTCCACCAGGACACAAGTATCGGATGAAAATTTTACGTCTAAAATAAATATTGAATGTCTTTGTAAAAAGCAAAACAATCAACTTATGAAAAATAATAGATAGTACCCGATTCTCAGACCTACTGAATTTTATGCATATAAAATTTCATTAAAGTCGGTCAAGCCGTTTCGGAGGAGTATGGTAACTAACATTGTGACACGAGAATTTTATATATAACATACATAGGCGGACCCGGATAAATTACCTGAGTAGGTCATACAAATCTTTGTTCCTTCCGGAAAACAAACCCGTGATAGTGATCTATGACTCGACTTCACACATGAGCAAGAATGCATGCATGAGCGAGGAATGTTCACCCATCCGCTGTCCTTTTTTGGCATGGATAGCTTAACCTTCGATCGACTGTTATTAATAAGTCCAGTAATACTGAGGGACACGTACCTTACTGCTTCGTTGGTCTTATGGTCGCAAGCGTTTCTACTGAGCATGAGGTCACGGGTTCATTCCCCGGGTCGGGCAAAGTATTATTGAATTTTTTTCATCAAAAATTCCTCAGTAGCAGCCCGGAGTCTCGATTCCTGCGTGATTGATGGCAATAGGTTCGCCCCATTTTACATGGGACATTCTTCTAATTCCTCTGCCTATCCCTTTAGAGATTACACGCGTAATGTTATGTTATGTTATAACGTCCCTTAATATTACTTAATTCTTCATGGCTAAAGAATTTTCTAGATGATTTGAAAACTTTAATAGAACCGGGTGCAGTTTTGTTTGCCGAAGGCGGCCTGCTCCTTCCGCACGCGCGTTGCATTATCTTGTTTACGTTAGGATGATGGATTCAATTGCTGCCGGAGTTACTTTAGACTTTGTTGTATTTTCTGTATAAATTACTAGAATTTCCTGTGTCATCACTCAACTGCATAACTTGCGAGCGCTTTTATTTTATCCATCACTTTTTGAAGTTACTTACCTACTGGAAGAAAAAAATAATCTAACTTCATTTATTTAGTGGTAATTTTGACATTGTTTGATTTTTTAACCGACTTCCCAAAAAGGAGGAGGTTATCAATTCGACGGTATGTTTTTTTTTTTTCTTTTTTTTTTTTTTTTTTGTGTGTTTGTTACGCGATTACTCCGCCATTTATGGTCCGATGTTCAAAATTCTTTTTTTATTTGATAGGGTATACTACCAGGTTGGTCCCATTTGTATCAAACCTTAGATCTGATGATGGGATCCTTGAGGAATTGAGGGAACTCCTCAAATAATATAGGTACACATGTACCGATTTTTACATTTTTGGTAACAAATCAAGCATTTTCATTTAGCAAGCATCATTTGGTGAAGAAAAACTGATGAAGAAGATAGGCAACGGAACTCTTCAACGCATAACAGCACATGACTCGCGATTTCTACAGTCACATGTCTGTGCACGGTTCATGTATTTCCATAACATAACATTACGCCTGTCTATTTTAAAAGGGGCCCGGCAGACATGTACAGATTAATGTTTAGAAAGAACTTATTTTGCAATTGTTAACAGATTTCAATGATTCTTTCAAGTTTTGAAAGACTTTCTTTACAAACGAAGAAACTAAAAATTGCAAAATAAAAACTTTTTTTTCAAAAAAAAACAACCGACTTCTTAAAAAACACTAACAGTTGAAAAATAACTCCAGTTTCTGAAGTCGGTGGCCAATAATGAACGAAATAAAACCACCAAAGCCACAGACTTCCGAAACTGGAGTTATTTTTCAACTGTTAGTGTTTTTTAAGAAGTCGGTTGTTTTTTATTGTTTGTTTTTGACATTTTCTGATTCTGACATTATTATTGCTGATTGTTTTGGCATTATTAGTAATTATTATCAAAATCTATTTTGGCAATATTGTGGTGTCTCTCTTCCACAAATGCCATAGAGAAGAGTTGAAGTTGAATTATTATCAATATTCTCGAATAAATACGTAGTTTTGGTTTCCATACCAAAATTGTCAAAAAGGATTTTTTTTACAAAAAAAAATGTTCATAAAATGAATATTACTGGGCCAAATGTTGTATGTTAATTTTGATGTGACCAAATGGCAACTATTTCACGTCAAAATAAAGGAGAATCACGTAGGGTAGTAGTAGTCGGGTATAAATCTCAGCGTAATCGGTGTAAGTAGTTACAATAAAAAATCGAACTGAATTTAGAACCTCCTCCTTTTTGAAGGAAGAGGTTTACAATCACTAGAAATTGTGATATTTGTAATCTTAAGAATTAATAAAGTTATTATTATTGATTATGTTAATTATGATGTTTTTACCCTGTAGCACCTACCTCGTTCCATCTCTGCACCACCCTACGGTAGACTGGTAGGAAATGCCTTAGGCATTAAGTCCGCCTTTGTACAGTTTTTTTTACTTGTGCATAAAGTTTTAATAAATAAATAAATGTTTTTTTAAAGTACTTATTACCTCTCTTTTCCCGAAGTTAACATGTTCTAAAATCTATAGCCATTATAGCGGTCGCAAATCATGGAAGTTTCCCTAATAACTAAACTTTTCCCTAAACTTTTCTAACTTACTCTTTGTTTAATGAGTGTAAGTAAAACTTCTGGCTTGAGTCATAAATCACGATAGTAGATGAAATTGCGTGTTTAGATAAGCTTGTAACAGATTACAGACTCCATGCTTCGCTTCACACAGTACTTTAGCTACATTAAATTAATCAATAGAGCGTTAGTCGTGTTGGAGATTGCTTATTTGTAGTATTAGTTGTTTATAATAGAATGATAAAATTTTCAGAATAATACAGGGATAAAGGCTTACGTATTCTAGCTGTTTCAAGCTAATGAACTAATTTGATTTTTTTTATGTGAGATGAATAATAACTTTCCCTTAATATACCGTATTGAACGTATCGATATAAAACATTTAATAAATAAAGTACCCATTACAAGTATGATACCAAAATCACCACCGGTACATGGTAGACATCCTAACCATACATACTAAACGTTTTGGCAACACATTCATTGTGCGTACAGCTAAGGAATGGAATTCCCTGCCGGAGTCGGTATTTCCTGATAGCTACAACCCAGGGGTCTTTAAGTCAAGAGTGAAGAGGTTGCTTCTAGGCAAGCGTGCTTCATCGCCGACCACATCATCGCTTGCCATCAGGTGGTCAAAGGCGTGCCTATCAATAATAATAATAATAAAAAAACAATCTTTAAAGTAAAATATTTTAGCTAGCTTTTTCCCAACTATTTTGTGGTTGGCTTCCAGTTTCATTGGATGCTGATGAATAGTTTAGTCAGTGTTTTACATGGAGCGACTATTACGGGGGATCACGGTACGTACCCCTTGGTTGAACTGGTTGTCGGACTTTCGGGCTTCTGACTACCTGTAACGACTGTCAAAGATCTACAAATGACAGCCGGGACTAACGACTTACCGTGCTTTCCAAGGCACAGAGAAGCCTTAATACGTAATAAATGGTCACCCATCAACGGAGCGACCTCGTCGATAACCTTCGATCGACCTGTGCGGCCTTTATTTTATAGCCACAAGCTACTTAAGTACTACAAAACCCTTCTGTGCAAATAAAAATAATGAACCAAATCTATGCGAGCAAATAAAAACGTGACATTTTATTGTGTACCCTACATAGGCGGTTTGGGTTTTACACAATATCGTTTGTGTGAGAAGTTTGACTTAATTTTGTATTTTATTCAGGTACTAGCAGAAAGGCGTTCGTTCTGTAGGTAATGTGGTTTTAACAAAATTAATTGGTAGTAAAGCTTGGCTTAAAGATGGGATCCACATTGTCCTACATTTCCAAGTCCTTTGGTTTCTGTTTAATTTAGGAGGTAAATCACCCGAAAGCCTAGTTTGACCTTTTTTCGGTACGTCACTATACCTAGGTCTGCTGAATTTATACCTACCTACTAAGTGTTTGATATTATTTATGCGATGCAAAAATATAGCTTACGGTTAAAATTGAACTACGTCCTATATTTTATTCTTTTTACACATGGCGTAAAAACCCTTTCGCAAAAATAAGAAACGAAATATATCTACCAATTAGTATTTTGTCGAGTTCGACAGTCCAGGTTTCATTACTTAGCTGTCGGGCTGCATCATACGCATGACTACACTACGTAATGGCGGTGTTTCACCACATCACACCGAATAACGAAACAGTTTCTATATTATATGTAGTAGTTACGTACAAGCAACATAGATAGGTATTTTATATTTAGGTACCTTCTAATTCCTTTGGGATCGAGGTCACACAATTTAGTAACGAAGAACACCTACTCTAAGAACCCTAAGAATTAGTTTGTTCTTAAGGTTCCTACCAGGTTAATAATTAAAAACGTATTAATATAAATTAAGGTACCTACACATTTTTTTTTGTAAAACACGGAAGTGAGATCTCCGAAAATGTTCAATCAGCAGTGAGGAAAAAAATATAATTACATAAGACAGTATAAAACTTTTGTATTTTCCATTACGGTTCATTATCAAAAGAATGATTTACGAAGTTTATAAAAGAAAAAGAAAAAAGGTCGCCGAATAAAGATCTACTTTGGAAACATTGGACATATTTCGTTTATCACCGCGACGTTTTATGGCTCGTCGACAGCCGGGAAAGGAACAATGATATTCTTCCAATCAAATTTTTAACTCGGCAATTTCCGATGGGCTATCACCAAAACGATTTATTTACTCTCGATTCAAATACCGTCATTGATTGTATCAATGATATCAATCACTCGACGACCTCTCGACCTGGCGTCGTCTGACGGTTACCTATCTACAATATTTGTAAATACAAATTGGTGAATCGCTTGACCCAATTAGATTATTAAAAGGTGATTAAGAAACAGGAAATTAAATTAAAGCGTCTCGCTGTTGATCGTTCATTCAATTATTGCATCTAATTTGTATTTCAACTTAAGGTGGAAGTGCCAGTGTAGCCCGCAGAAATCAAATTTTCATGTTTTTTTTTTAATTTGCGTTTTAGTGTCATGTTTTAAGTTGATTAAAATATGATTCGCGCATCCACCTTAACGATAACATTGTTCTACAATTATCGTCTCAGTTCCTTTGGGCACAGCGCCGGGTGTTAATGAGGTGTTAAAATGGTATTTCTAGTTTTAGACGGAGATTGTCACACGTTCTTTGAGTGTCGGAAAGAGTACTGAGTGACGCCATTTGAATCCGGTTGTTTTCTTAAACTATTTTTGCTTCCGGCTGGGTATTGACCAGTGACCTCTCGGTGTCTTAGTAATATATTTCTGAAACATTTCAACAAAATTTTACAAAACTTGTCAACATCTTGTGAATCTCCTCTTGCAAGTGACAGCGACTTCTGAGAGCAAAAGACATCACAATATTACGACATGCCAAGAAAATTAGCTCAAGAATGCAATTTTATGAAAATGTTTTTGTTATTTATCTGATAGACAATTAAAAGCAGCTACCATATGAATTGTTAGAAGTTATTTAAACATAATTTCATTTAGGTATTACAAGTAGATATTATAGTTACTATTTAACAGACGTAAGGCAACATTGTGACACGATTTTGCTATAAATATGTCCGTAGCACATTTTTTATGACTACGCTTGTAGTATCTGAAATTTGATTGCAGTAGGTTTAATGTTTTATGCACACGAGAGT
The DNA here is from genome assembly GCA_921972225.1 of Euplexia lucipara. Lineage (NCBI taxonomy): Eukaryota > Metazoa > Arthropoda > Insecta > Lepidoptera > Noctuidae > Euplexia > Euplexia lucipara. The sequence goes on from OV179149.1 coordinate 10,848,122, forward strand.
AGTTAATCAGTAATTTATGATATTTAAAATGATGACATATTGATTAATTTTCCACGAAAATATTGAGAAATATTTATTCGAACGAAATGAGTGCCTACATTCTGAGCATGCAACAACGTTATAATATTGCAAACTTATGGTCTAAGTACTTACCTGAAAGTTTTAACTAAGAGGACACATGCACTAGTGTTAAAATAGCGTTAAAAAGGCTTTCCTGGTAACATCGGAACCTTTTAAGTTGTCTTAATAAAAGTTGTGCCACAATGAGAGAGCAAGACTACTTTATATGCGCGAACATCTTAAGCTCAGTACTCCTAAGTTACTTACATAAGTTTGTGAATGTTGTGAAAGATTCATGTTATTTCTACTCGAGTATAAAGGAACACAGAGTAATTGATAAGCTTGTCTGTAGCAGGCACACTATACACATTTTAGTAAGGATTAGAATGTCAAAAATCTACAAGTGACAACCGAGACCAACGGCTTGATGTGCTTTCTAAGGCACACAGGGGTCCTGATACGTAATGAATGGTCAGTTATCCATGGACTGACCTCGGCAACCGTACCTTAACCTTCAATGACTGGCCTGTTGGTCTAGTGGTTTGTGACCCTGACTGCTATGCCGGAGGTCGTGGGTTCGATTCCCACTCAGGACAAATGTTTGTGTGATGAGCACGATCATTTGTTCTGTGTCTGGGTGTAATTTATCTATAATATGTATGTATTTAGAAGTATATAAGTATGTTCATCAGCTATTTAGTACCCATAACACAAGCGCTTAGCTTAGCTTGGGACTAGATGGCGTTGTGTGAAAAGTTGTGGAAAAAAAAAAAAAAAAATTGTCCATTTATTTAAGAATAGAAAATGTGCTTTATTTTGGACTATACGGCGTACCTGTACCTACCCACTTTGTGTCCTTTGTACCTACATATTAAATCGACTAAGTTCTTTATTTAGACTTGATAAAAACGGGATTTTTTCCGTATACTTAGCAACAAACAGTTCAAAAAGAAACTCAAATTTTTGGTGTACCTTTGTGAAAAGTTATCTTGTTATTTTTAAAGAATACAATAGATGCTGTTGAAATTGATAGCTATGTGATAAACTTTTTCAGTACCTAGCTAGGGATTAAAGTACGTAAAACACTTGCCAAACTTCGTAAATGTCCAATGTTTTAGGAACAGCTAAATTCAACCAACTGGAATAGATTCTTTCATCTCTTAGCGTTTCTTTGAATATAAAAGCAAAGCCATCGGTTGTGTACTTCGCGCATTGTTTGCTCCAGTATTATATATTATTTATTTTCTTAAACGCATTGTTGTCGAGACAATGGAACAGAAGTATGTTTTCGTAACACGAACGAACAAAAGCTCAGTTTGAACTTCATATTGAACTGAGCGTGGACACTAATACAATAATTTAATTAATTATCACTTCCACAGATTAGTTTTAACGATTAAGTAGCGTTAGGGCACTTATCTACCGACTGCGTAACGTTTACTAAAACTATTATTTTGTACAGTTGTTATTATGTTTTATTCGATTTTTTTTTTCTCAGGACTAAGGTGCTGAAGGTATGGCTACCTTTGGCGCTTTTTATTTTACATTACTGATTTATAAATAATGGTTATGGACAAAATGTGTTTTAGCAGAATTCGGTTTAAGTACTAAGTGATAGGCTTTTGATACGCCAGTTTTGATACCATTGGCTTCGAACTTTAACCACGGAAATCCTAATAAATTAATGAAAGTTTAAGCTGAGTTTCATGATCGAAATTCGCCTCAATATTGCTGCGATTACATTTTGATCTCACACAAGTTCCAATTATAGCAGAAATAATTAGATTTCTTCCAATATGTCCTTTATTGAACCGCAGTAGAAAACTAATCAACACTTTAGGCGAAGATTCTACACATTTTATATTTTTGTTGATCAAGGATTAAATTGTGGTGTTTACCTACCTACTTCAACACGTTGACCTCTAATATAAGATTGTAGCTGCGTTACGTTTCTTCTGTTTTATTTGTAATGTTTTGTAATGTACTTAATAATATGATATTGTTTGATATAATTATCATGTCGCCTGGAGGTCTTTACTATTCGGTACTTGGTATGATAAAGTTTCTTGAGGTTTGCTTGAGGTATGCTAAGGTTATAGTTTTATAATGCTGAAATGATTTTTCTTGAGCGTCATAACCAATCAACTACTGCCCTTTTTTATCGTATACCTGTAAGTGAAGTTCGACGGTAATTATACGTCTTTGTTTCATTCGAAAACGGTAAAAGTGACGCCATTGAAACATAGAAGCTACTCTATTTCCTAATCATTGAGAATGAAACGAAGACGAGTATTATCCCCATAGACTACGTCTTGTCTGAAAAGAGACGACAGGGGGTTCGGAGATTACCGACTAAACCACGGTGCTTTTCGACCGACCTAAGGACCCCCGTACAGGTTTCGCTTGCACCTTTACCGCGCCCAAACGGTCACATCCTAATATTAGAATGGGATGATAGATCGCTTTACCTTTATTTTCACTGAGAGATTTTTACAGAAGCCACTGCAGCAGTGCTATTCTGTACTAATCACCTCAACCAAACGGTACAAACCCGGGTTAGATTGTGTATAAATTGTGACCAATAACACAAGAGTAGAGCTAAACAATGTCGCGGACGTCCGTTTAGCCGTAGAATGTCATACAAAACACTTCCGCTTTTAAAACGGCTGGCCGCTAGTAGTGCGACGAATTTCACAATGTAGGGAGGTAGCTACTTACCTACACATTAAAGTCCTGTTTTAGCTGCTACAAACAGGACTTTCAGACTGGATCGTTAGCACTTAAAAGCTGCAATTGCATTCATATCTCTCTAATTTCGTAACTATTACCGTACCGTTTTCATACCTTCTATTCAGAAACATACCTATTGAAGTATTTTCACGGTTTGCTGTCTTCTTTGTTATATAATAATTGTGTCGCTGCCTGTATGTTCGGTATGGTTCGTCTTTCCTTTGACACATAAATTATAAGGAACGATTATTCTTGTAATGTACATATTGTATTTTTATTCAATTTCGCCTGTATTTTAATAAGCATTCCAGTGTTTTTTTTTCATTTATATTCTTACTGTCATTTTTTTTTCGTGTAGGGCGAATACCTTCTTCCTTGAGCACGTGTGTTCGGATTTCCTGCCATGTAGGAAAGATACCTACTTATTGTTTTTCAGACACGACGAGACGAGACACTATCGATTAGTGTCTGTGGTGTCATTTTGATATTCTAGATGATATTTTCGTGATTTTGGGATCATGAGAGATGTTTTAGATCATTACCAATTTCAAAATGAAAAGTGCCCACTCTCACCTGTCACATGCATGGCTGATGTGTCGTTTGACCATTGAAGAACCAGTGCGCCTTTTTAAGAAGCTAGCTTTGTTTTACCACCCTTATAGGGTATTGTTGTTTATTTATCATTTTGATATGTATGGTATGAAGGCTTGTGATTGGGTGTTAGTTAAAAAATAAAAAAGTGCGCGGTCGTGTGAACGGCCGCATTTGTTGATTGGGCTCGCTAGGCATAGCGGCCTGATAGAATTCGGGGTGCTGCGAATATACGAGGACTATAGAGAATATCTGCTGGACTCCTGACACAATAAAAAAAGTAAAAAACCGAAATGGTAAAAACCGCGTAGCTGATTTAGTCAGTAGCAGTCTGATATTGTCATCTGTTCTTCAAAGCCACCTTCTGGAAATGTAAATACAGTGTTATGTATACTCGTATACGGAATAAACATGAGGATTTTCCTAAAGACAAAAATACACCAAGGAACTGTCAACACACAGAACAGTTGCGTTTCAATATTGGTTAGAGGGAAATTGACAATTATTGCTGTAGGTATAGATATTTATTATAATTCTTGTTCAGAATCATAACCATAACTTGTGCGAAGCTGTGGTGGCGACCTTTTCGCACACAAAGAGCTTTATAAAAGTGCCTACATCATGTATTTTAAAAGCCAAAATTCTGATTTATAATCTGGTCGGCTCCATAATATCTCAACCATTTAATTTAAACCTTATTCTAATTCAAAACACTTTATCCTACTGTATAAATTCAACTTGAATCACGCGTACATTTCGGTGTACAATGAACAACCATTTAAATTAACTGTGTGTCAACACAATTAGCTAACTGTAGCGTTGAAGAATTATTTGTGGTTTAACATAATAATATGTATTCATTTGTGCATATTTTGTAAGCACGATACGTTAAACAGGTGCAATATTTTAGCGTAGGTTCTATAAGATAAACTTACCAGGTGGGTTGACTTTTAAAGTTAAGCATCGCTTGCCTAGAATTATTCTTGGGTGTTGTTTTGTTGTGTTTTGAAGACAGTTGTGTACTTATAGTGTCTAAGACAGGCTGTCTAGTTATATACTCAGATACGTACATACTACATAGGTATTATTTGTTTTCTTAGTATTTGAATTAGTATTTGTTAAATGTAGGTGTACGAATGATCTTTATCTTTTAAGTTGGTAACATTCTCGTGGATGTCCTCCGCCCTAAAAAGAGTTAAGGGGTCTGTCAGACACTTACTGACTAAAAACCACCCACCCCGTTCTTCCATTACTCACCTGCGCTAGGGGCCGTGGTACGTATGATTGTAGTAAATATCTATACCTACTCAACGAAATTCTGATTAAAATCCTGCTGGCCTAGCCATATTACAAATTCTATGTCTATTATCGTAAACGATAAGGCGACAATAGAAAGAAATTGGCGTATATGGAATCAGCTGTTTGCCAACTGTCAAGTATTAACGAGTAGAATTTGTAATATGACTGTAAATGAAATTCACTTGACAGTTTACAAACAGCTGATTCCATATACGCCATTATCTTGCTATAATAGAAATAGAATTTGTAATATGGCTAGGCCTGCTGATTGATCTACGAGTATTTTTGATTTATGAATTTATCATAATTTATTTACGTATTTTTAATAAGAAAAAACATTATACATTTTTTACATTATACCTGCTAACGTAGGTATCAAGTTGTACATCGATGTCTCTCCACCCTGTAAATGTCAATAGCTGACACTTTACAAATTTTAAATCCCTACGTGAATGGCAGATGCGGATTCCCCGATAAAAAAAGCCAAATATCCTGATCACAAAATCTGTCAAACCTAACATGAGCCTTAGCAAATTTATTTATTTATTTATTTATTTATTTATTTCTTAAATATACATACAAATATCCTTACAGGCTAGACCCAATGCGATATTGTAGTTTTCTTAAATTGTTGTCATTGGTTGTCCGAATTAACATAGGACAATCCAATCATTTGACCTGAGAGATTTTTGAATTTCATGGTTTAAAACTTGGTTGTATTTGGTAAATAAATTTGCATTTATGAGTCTTCTTGAAACGACATGCGCATGAAAGATAACTTAGGTACATACATTATAATTGTCAAGTGACTTATAGCGTTCCAAATATTTAAACTGATAAATAAAAAGGAACTCCTTTTTATAATAATAAAACATTATTTCAGATAACCATTGAACCCATATTTGATTGTACATTTGAAGGCTTACAAAGTAATGTTAGTAATAATATTAAGTGAAACAAAAAAGAAACCTACTACTTCTAATAGGCAGAACTGGGTATTTATCAGTTTAAATATTTCTGAAATCGGGCTAGTAGTTTCGCAGATCATTACAAAAACGTTCCAGATATTTTGTTTGTATGTAAGGGTGCTAACAAATTTACAAACAAACAAAATGTACCTCTTTATTTTTTATTATTGATAGGCTTGCTTTTGATCACTACCTAACTTGATGGTAAGAGATGATGTGGTCGACGATGTGGCTAGAACTAAGGAACCTATTCACTCTGTTCTTAAAGACCCCTAGGTCGTGGCTATCAGGAAATACAGACAACGGTAGGGAATTCCACTCCTTAGCTGTGCGCACAATGATTGTGTTACCAAAACGTTTAGTACAGACGCCAGCACATCGAGTTACCCCAATTGATTATGAACCTTATTCTGTTTGACATAAAGTTTATAAACGATCAAAGGAATTTGACACATTGGGGTAACTTGACGTGCTGGCGTTTGTACGTGTGGGTGAGTTATAATATTAATAACGAAGACGAAGCAAAAGAAGTTTCTGAGGATCATAGTTGCTGTTCTGCTTACCTCTTGGTAAAAAAGGTGTTAGTTTATGTATGAACGAGTGAGTATGGATGTAAAAGCTTTACAGTTAGTTAAGGCTCTGCTCGTCGTAATTTGGTTAAACATATCCAGTTCATGTATGAAAGCTTGATCAACATCTGCTCTATGAGAAGCGGGTTTAATTAACGCAAGAAACAAATATTTGATAATTTTGATAACAGAATTTTCTCTGCTAGATTGGATGTTTGCACTCACGATACGTATTGATTTTTTTTTTAAATCAAGTTTTACTGGAGGCAGCTAAAGTTCAGTCGCATGTAAGAATTTGTGTCTAATTAATAACTGAATAAATAAATATTCCCACAACTCTATCTAGTCCCAAGCTTAGAAGAGCTTATGTTATGGGTAATAAATAACTGATAAACCTTCTAATACATTTCTAAATATATACATATTGTAGATAAATTACACCCAGACACAGAACAAATGATCGTGCTCATCACACAAACATTTATCCTGGGTGGGAATCGAACCAACGACCTCTGGCATAGCAGTCAGGGCCACTAACTACTAGACCAATAGGCCAGCCAATTTACTTTGCTCTGGAAGTTTCTTTTTTTACTGATATTTGTTGTTATTCTCCTTCGCACACTGGCATCAATCTTTCCATCTCTTGTAGACGGACTACTAAAATGAACATAAATCATTCTCTTGATTGTGACTTGATCCACGATCTTATCATTTATGTTCATATATACAACGTGTTTCTTTTTGATATTCCATAACTCTAGGGTATGATTGAGACCATATCAAAGAATCAACTGGCATATGAATTATGTTTCAATCATCTTTTATTTTTACTATCATACAAAATAATTCGACAAAGTCACGATGATTAATGTAAAACACCCTTACGTGAAAGAAAAGTGACGTTAGAAAGAAGATTCGTCGTACTGGTGACATTTTTTTAACTAATTGATAACTACTGACTAATTGACTAATTGACTAATTTTTGAATTTGAATTTTTTGTGAATTTAATTAGGTAATAAAAATAATATTAATAATACTTAATAATAATATTCCACGACTATTCACACAATGCCATCTAGTCCCAAGCTAAACAGAGCTTGTGTTACGGGTACCTACTAAACAACTGATAATTTAATTATGCTTGATGATATCTCCGAAACAATGCATTTTTGGACCATCTATTCTAGGAGTTTTAGTATTATTTTTACCTACAGAATATAACCCTAGAGTTATGGGATATCAAAAAAAATACCTTGTATATACTTTGCTTTTGTCATCTTCACATTTATATTCAATAAATGCCCTGTTTCCAGTTAAAAGCTTTTACTCAGGGCGACGCGCTTAATCCGCGTGGGCACGAACTGACAGGTACAACATGCTTTCAACTACTTAGTACCTACCTATTATTATAGAAATAGCTTCTTAGGTAGGTACCTACGTCATGTAAAGTCCTAAAAGCCTGACTAAGTTATTTATCTCATGATTTTACTATTAGGTCCTATTTTTAAGCTGAAACTTGAATCTAATAGTGGCGGATGTAAAATTATGGATTTTTAAATTCAATAACTTGGCGCTGTCGTGCGGGGCGTGTTTACCAGCAGGAGACTTAAATACATTAGGGATATGAAATATTGTACATATTACAGTGAATTATAGAGACTACTTTTGAGACATCGGCTTTCGACTACAAAAACAAATATTGCTTGTTCATTTAAAACGTAAGATCAGAACTGCTAAATGCCAATCTGTTCATTTTCAGATAAGAAATAGTCCCGTCCGAATGTAATTTAATGAGACGACATGAGCTTTTCAGTTGATTTTTTACCCTTGACGGAATGTCTATATTCTTTATTTTTTTATAAATATTTTGATGCTTATGAATGTTGAATCTCCTAAACAATAAAAAGCTGTAACAAAATCTACGTAAAAAAATGCCCAACTTCTCCCAAGGCTTTCTTAGAAAAGGTTCAAATTTATATTTAAATGACAAAAAAATTGAGCACGTTTGAATTTGGTTACCGTTAGTGCGTGACTGAGCCGACAAGAAACTTTCGTTAGTTAGGCGAAAACGAGCGAATCTTGAAATCATCATAATATTATTGATCCTGTACCTAAATACTGGTAAAGTACCTACAGAAGCAAAACGAGCCCGAACTTTTATGAAATGCTGTTTTTTCCTAAGGGTCGTCAAAAAAGTAAATAGCGACCCGAAAACATTGAACAAAGCAAATGTGAGTTCGGAAGTATTAAATAACAATAGGTAACCAAAAGTCGTATCGCTCAGTCACTCGCTTGACTACCCAGTCAGAATTACCTACCCTATTTGGAACAAAAAATACAAAGAAAATATTTATTTTCGAGGAATTCCCGTTGGGTCGCGAAGAAACTATGAAGAAGTAAAACGACATAATATAATATTTATTGAGCATCAGTACCTACCTATTGAAAAACAGCCAAAATTTGATAAAGAATGGGAATATCCCCGACATCCCCTGGTGCGAGTCATTAAATAAGACACCATGGTGGTTTTATCACAGTTGTCATTTCTGTATTAATTTCAGCAGGTTTTAAGACATTGTTGAATCATTTCTATTTGTCTAACAATGGAATAGGTACCTCGACGCATTTCTGATGGGTGACACAATCATTTCTAGTTTTAAGTGGCAGTGTTTGCAAAGAAGAATGGCTAGCTTATAAAAAAAGGCAAAAGCACGTGCTTTCCGGCTAAGTAATAAGAGGTCATGGGTCTCGACTGTCATTTGTAGACTGTTATACGTACGTACGTGGTACGGTTATACTGGAAGCCGACTTCAACATAGTTAAGAAGACATAGCAAAGCACATGATGAGTCACGTAGTGTCGGAAGTAATGACTGGCCGTAAAGAGATCTTCGTTTCATCTTCGCAAAAAAATTGCGGATGAGGCTGTTGCGAAGGTTTCTAGCAAAATTTGTGGAGATGTAGGTAGTAGCTAAGGTTCTAATAACTTTAACATCATGGTCTGAAGCAGTACGATTTTGTTTCTGCTCTATGGTATTTATGTATAGACGCCAGCACATCAAGCTTCCCCAAACTGTATTGTTTTTTTCCAATTGAACATGATCCTTATTTTAATTGTTATAGAGTTGAAAAACTATTAAAGAAATTTGACACCATGAGATAGCTTGATGAGCAGGCCTCTGTACGTACGAACGTGTGTTAATTCTTACATAATGCTGTCGCTCGTGCAGACTGAAATATTTCCCTGTAGTATATAAATGGATGTCCGTTTTAGCGTTTAATTATGGGTTTTGAATTGAATGAATTTAAACAATGAATAACAAAATGACCTGTGATATTTCGTAGATTTTAGTTTCAACCCGTCCGCATCACCTGCTAGCCGTGACGGCTTAATTCAGCTTAAATAAAATATGGCTGAAATAAAAAGGGCCCCTGATGGTACAAAGAGGATTTATTTGACAACCCTTTTGCTTCTCAGTTTCCATTTTTAATTTTTAATGTTCAATGAAAAAATTCGAAATAAAAAGAAAAAAGCGTACCAAATGGATACATTTATGTAAGTAGGTACGTTTCATAAAATATACGTAAAGATCTAACGTTTGAGTTGAAAACTAATCTCAGAGAACATATTTAATTAAGTTGTGGAGAACTGAAATTAAATCTCGATTTCATTTAAAGCGCCGTGGGTAGACTATGTCTGAATACAAATAAAAGCTGAGGTCCGAGGTGTTAGTACAATTACAATTGTATCTCCGTCTTTTTCTTACTTACTTATAAAAGTTTAACTACCCGAAGTTCCATGTTTGTCATATCCCAATACGACAGGTTTCCGGTTTCTCTGCAAGCACCGGTAGTGAAGCGAGCTAAGTACGGCCCGGAACTATCCGGAAATTGTCGTTTCATGAAAATGGGCATGGACCTCTTAGTGCTGCCCTTTTAAGACGTTAGACAGCAAATGGGATGAAGCTAATCTTAGTCCATTGTTTGTTTTTTTCCTTTCTATTTTAATACGGCTTTGGCGGCACGTGGATTAATGATCACTTAACAATGTTAAAAGGAAAAAGGTTACTTTTTAAACTCAGGGTCATGACTTCTGTACTGATGTTATAGAGAGGTAAAGTTTGTAAGTTTGTGACATTGTAGGGAGTAATCTCTGGACATACTGAACCTATTTTGAAAATTCTTACATTAATTGAGAGCTAAATTATTGACTGTTATATTTTGTTTTCAAAACTAAGAAAAATTATGAATAGGGGATGTTAAAGTACGCAATGCACGCGAATGAAGTCGCGAGCGAAGTATTAGCAAATATTTGAAACATTCTGGAGATAGAAAAGATTATTTTGTTCTTAAAAATCAAAATCAAAATCAAAAGTCATTTATTCAAATTAGGCTGAGGATCAGCACTTTTTGAACGTCGAAATTACATAAGACAGTCCCCCAAAAAGCCCACCCTTCGCCACTTCCTAGTGTTTTTGCTGGGAAGAAGAAGTGGCGGAACAAACTCCCCAGCAACACATCTGTCTGATAAGTTGGAAGAACTTGAATTTACACAGTACAATTAGTTATAATTACAAAATAATTAAAATTAGTTATTCACTACATGTTAGCTAGCACACTCAACATACAGAATACCAGTAATACATAGCTACCGACAATAAAACTAACGTAACTCAAGCAAAAGCAACTGACTAATAAGAATCCTCCAGGTAAAAAGGGTGTGCCAGCTTGCATGTGCAGAGTTGGATTAAATCCATAGATCTGCAGAACACAATGTAACAAAATGATAAACTAGAACTGTGGAAGTTAAATAAAACAAAAAAAAACAGGTAATAGTTAAAACAATAGCAAAACCAAAGCCATCAAGACGACCAGTTACCACAAGCAGCACCCGTTCACGAGCATAACGCAAAGATCAGCCATTACCCCCCTCGCCATATTAGAGGGCAGGTGGTAACCCGACCCTCGACGCTACCACTTAATTTTATCTTTGGGGTATCATGTTACTCAGTTACTGGGTTGTGGGGACTGAGAGGCAGTCGTTCTATGTAAAACACTGGTATTCAGCTGAATCCGGTTAAACTGGAAGCCTACCCCAACATAGTTAGGAAAAGGCTAGGCAGATGATGATGATTTTGTTCTTAATTTTATTCGTAACCAAAAAAGAAGAAAAGTAAAATGATCACAGCGTTTAACGTTTCATTACAGCTTGTCAGAAACGGAGTTTAAGTTTTCCACAATATTGCACGTGAATATCTAAGTAAGTTGATCTTCAATATGGTAAACGAAATATTCCTCTTCTGAGCTCAGTTGCCAATTTGGGGAACACCAATAATGCTCGATATTGATACTCTTCAACAGAGAGCTTCACTCGATTCATGTTACCAGTCGATGGCGTATAAATCGGTATATTCGATACTATAATCCGTTAGTACTACAAGATTATGCTGACGAATTATACAGTTAATTACCGCACAGCTATTGGTTTTCGCTTTAGAGAGGCATCTATATTAATTTGTGTGTTTATTATATAGGTTGACTATATGTATAATAAACACACAAATTATGTTTAAGTACCCCTGATATAGGGGTACTTAAGCACGTAGTTATATTTATGATTTCAATAAACTTTCCCAAAGAAACTTTTGTTTTATTACACAATAACTTAGAACACAATAAAATAACAAAAACGCTGTTTGAAATTCCCGCGCCGCCTGTGATCGATTACAGTAGGCACGAATCGGCACGATTTAGGTATCAGCTGATAGTCTGACCTCGGGAACGGCAAAATCTACTAGTAGTAGGTAGATTAACACACGCTCCCCCGCCACCCTCACCGCTCCCGTTGTGCAATACTGACGTAATTGAATTAATTGAAAGTTAATGAGTACAAAAAAAAGTTTTCTTTGGGAAAGATATTCGTATTCATGAGTACAATCACGTGTTTAAGTATCGGTCACTAATACCAGTCACCCTATACAGTTTCAAAGTTTATTGGGTATATAGTGTAATTACTACAAAAATAACTATACTAGTGTAACTATAATACTGTCTTTACTTATCTACAAACATAAATTCTCTTCTCATCACCAAAGACATTCAATATTTACTTTAGACGAAACATCACGAACATAATTTTCATCCGATACTTGTACCCTATTGGTCACAAGTCTATGAATTTAGTTTGGTGCATTCGGCTGCCGCTCCAATATTGCTATATTATTGTAGATGGCGTTGCTGATGTATGGGATTACAGTTTTATTATTATACTAGCTTTTGCCCGCGGCTTCGCCCGCGTGGATGTCGAACTTCCTTCTCCTATGTTTTCCCATTAAGGGTTGAATTTTCAAAAATCGTTTTTTAGTGGATACCTACTTACATCACTAAGAACACCCCTTTAAGTTACATGTCTCTAATACCAGCGGTTTGGGCTGAGCGTTGATATATAAACGTAATAATTTTAGCATAATACTTCCGGATAGACTACTTTCAAAGTTGATCCTTTCGGTATGTATGCATAAAGATTTCTGGAACTACTGACCCGGGAAAGAGCGCCGTACAACTGATCATGTGTAAAACAACTGAGACTAAGATCAACCTGCCCAGGCGTATTGATTACAACAGTACCAAGTTTGGTTAAAATCCCTACAATAGTTTTTGAATTATGCGTGCACATACAGACAGTCAGACAGACAGACAAAACATTTAGTGATTGCATTTTTGGCATCAGTATCGATCACCAATCATCCTCCAATATTAATTTTGAATATATATTCAATGTTCATAATTATCTTCGTAGTGTGTGATAGTCCATTGAATTGTATGGCGAGCGAAATTGTATCTTAAGATAAAATATTATACTATCTTAGCCGTGTGCAGCGCCCCTTGGTGAACAAAACTGCGGGTGACGTAACCTACGACACACTTTTTATTTGCGGTTGTTACAGTAGTCGGGTCTAGAGATCGAACCGCAAAATTAAGTTTGTTTTCTATTGTATATACTTTTCCGGAATAAAAAGTACCCAGTGTGGTGCCCAGGATATTAAAGAATAAGTATACCAAGTGTCATCGTAATCGAACCGATAGTTTTTGCGTGATACCTGAACATACAGACAGACAGACAGACAACAATTTTTTTAATCATATTTTTGCGTTCGGTGTCGGTCTAGTAACACCCCTTGCTATTTATTTTTTTGATATTTTCAATGTACAGAAATTTTACTTCTAAAGATTTATTATAAGTATAGAATAGATATAGATTTCTTCGCATGTCCTCTCTATACCGATGTGTAAGGGACAGCGCTCCTCAGACTGATGGGGTGAATTCAGTATATTATATTTAGATGACCGGTACAAGAAATTATTTCAGGAATGGGGAATCCAATAAACTTGATTTGTTTTATTTCCTCATACGCAATGTATTTTAACCGTGGCAGCATGCGGCGAACCTTCGGGGGCCCGCCCCTATTCGTTCGTTAGAGTATTTCAACATCCATTGTTGGTTTTTTTTTATTTTAGCCGTATTATTTACATAAATGGAGTGCTACTTTCAGAGAATGTGATTATACATTAAAATGAAACTAAAAAACCTGAAAAAACAAAAAAAAAAAACCTTTCACTCTGTATATGTATAGTATATTAAATCACTTTGAGTGTAACAAATCCATGAGAAGAAAATGTCCCTGAAACTTAGGTATACTTAGGTATAATCATACCGATTACAATAAAAAGCGTGAGAAACGAGGTGTAATACTCGTTCAACTAGAAGGTTTTCCAACCAGTCGGGCGATACTGCCCGGAGTTTCATGAGCGCTTTTTACAGCTGTTAAATGGAGAACAAAGGTCTAAAATCGCAGTATCATTAAAATACATTCCTATTCGCCGGTTAACGGTTTTATTATTGAGACCATGTTTTCTTAGGGCTTCGGTCATTACTGCGTCATTTTGCAAAACTTATTTCTAAGTATCGTCTGCACTGTTTGATTTTTGGTGTACAAATAAATATTATTATGTTTTCTGCTTTTATTTCTAGACTTTTGGAAAGCGTATGAGGAGCCGAAGCCAACTCACAGATAGTAAATGTCGTCTTTAACGAAATGAGACACCAACCGCAGATTTTCCCTGTATGCACTAGACAAGTGCACCCAAAGAAAACTTACGAATGGTGTAAGACTATTGCAGACTATGGTTAAAAAAGTTTATTATTATTTCAAAACTACCTTCATGGTAAACTTGAAGGTACACTTTTTGTGAGAAAATAAGTACAGTCACAGAACGCATTATTTGCTGTCTCATGACTCGAAACCGACCAGGACATGTGATTACCTATTATTGCTTTCCTTACAATATATTGCAATTTCGTACGAAGTTTACATTACGAAACTAGTTTCGCGGAACTTCAGTTTGGCATTATGTAAACTTAATCCATACGAAACCTTACGTGAACTAGTTCGTGCTGGGAAAAGCATTATTATACAAGTTCGCAATCTGGACAGTGTGACAGCATAATATTGAGATAGAACAGTTCTAAATGACAGCTGTCAAAACTAATAAAACTTATTTATACCTAACAGTTAGTTAACCATGTTGTGTTTGTTTCTCGAAATCTGAATATCGGTAACTGAAGCATGCATGCCGTCTGTCGAGACAGGTCAACTCAAAGCTGAATTGACTCTTTCCTCAGAATACTTTTCCATCTTCGGCCAGCACCATTAGACTCGCATAATATATTAATACAATCTTATGTCTAGACTTTAAAAGAGAACATGAGTTTCTCAGGGATCAGTCATTTTGGAAATGCCCGTACCATTTAGTTTAAAAAAAAATACATGTATCTGGGAAGATCTACTTACAGAAATAAATATCTTTTAATTTCAAAACTCTTATCAAATGTTAAAGTTATTATTATTTTATTTGTCAATGCTAGAAACTCGAACGTTCCTACAGCAATTCGCAGCGTTTATAACACGTGACAGGTTTAATACGTCTATTATGATAATAGGTTTACGCGCCGTATTCGATTAATGTTGGTAACGTGATTGTCTGAACTCCCGCTATGTGCGATGCCTTGAGGTACTTCGGTAATTTGGTTAAATTAATTAAGGGCACATCTAAAACCGTTTGAAGTCATTAACCATTACAGCAATTCCCCGTGTTCTTAGAACGCACGTTAGCTTGTTGAAATTGGTATATTATTATGGGAATTGCTTAAGGGAACGATTTCATGACGGTATATTTTATTAGACTGTTCTTTCCTTGGGTTGACATAGTAACACGTAATCTGCGAAAATGAATACTGCCATACCTAAAAAGAGATAATTATACTAAAAATCTTCCAAAAGTCTTTGAATCCAATATACCAATATGGTGATTAGGGAATATGCATGTAATTTAAATATGGTTTGAATATTTTTTTTCCGAATCTTTAATGGCAGAAAATATGAACCAAATCATAACTTTACTTTTTAATAGCGTCATAATAATTTAAAATTTAAAATGAAATTGCGAATTAAGCGCGGGAAATTCAAATTTGTGAAACGCATTACCATTGGTTATCACAAAAAGTGACGTCAAATACTACGACAAAAATTCAACGTCTACAAAACTTACAATGTGTACGTATGACATTAAGTATTGGAATGGACTTTTTATTGGAAAACATAATTATTTCCGTGTGTGTTGTGAACTAACTTAATGTTCAAGTGTAATTTAAGCTTCATAGTGAGGTTATTTAACATTTAAGAAAAATGACTGAAAGTGGTTTTGTAAAAGCACAATCTGATAATAATTATTGCATTCGGGTACAAGCAATACCGGTTAACTGGTTTTTGAGCTTTTTTCATGGTGAAATGGTTAGAAGAACAAAAACACCCTAAGTAAAAGTAATAGGATCATAGTAAATGACGTAATCGAAATGGCGCGCGAAAATGGCGGCGTTTAATAATAAATAATAATAATAATAAAATTTTTGTTTATTGATGGCAACTAGGCCCAATTGTTAGTAACAATGTTCTTAAAAGCTGTTCTCTTTACTGTTAGTAAAAAAAAAACAGCTTAAATTGCTCTTAAACAGCTCAAATTTAAATATTTTTTTAAGCCCCATTAATGCATTTTTAAATATGTTTATATTTTTTTACTATGTTAAAACGTTGTAAACAGTGAATTAAAAATATAAAAAAATACCTACATGCATATACCCTATTGTTGGTTTGGTTTTGGATTATACAATATAGGTAGATATTGGACAAAAAATATAATCCCACACTGACACCGCGCCGTCTGTGTAGACTAATTATGTCTACACAGACGACTCGACTGTATTATAATTATGTCTGTTTAGATCTGGATCTCTTTAGCCGTAATAGGTACCTTTATAGGAAAGGTTATGTTCATTTTCACATGTCATTCTATATTGTTAGTGTGTGTCTGTGTTGTGTTGTTAATGTAGGTGTTCTTTCGGGTACACCTCTGCCCAACCCTTCGGGGATTACAGGCGTGATGTTACGTTAAAGGGCACTACACACCAAAGCCGCCGCGCGCCGGCCCGGCGGCATATGTTGGCAACATTTTGCCGGCGGGCTAGGTTGGCGGCTTCAGTCATTGCAAATCGTAAAACTTTGCCGGCGGTATGTCGGCGGCTCGACATCAGAAACTTATTTGGCAGTTAGTAATTGTGTCGCCGGGCAACTGAGCGCTTGCGTACGCTAGCCGCCGGCAAGCCGCCGACACCGCCGACGTGTCGGCGGGCAAAACGCGCGCGCGAATGTTGCCGACATGCTTCTTTCAACATAAGCCGCCGTCGGTTGTGTCGGCGGGCTGTGTCGGCGGGCTGTGACGGCGGGTCGGCGGCTTTGGCGTGTAGTGCGCTTAATCTATACTGATCCACAACTATGCCAGAGAGGCCCGGTAACCTTGCGGTATAGTATGAATTTCGGTAAATAATTCAAATAATATTCTGTTAGGAAAAGATTTATTGTCTGATAACGTCAATTTAGGTAAGTACGAGTATTATTGCAAGAATGCTAACAACCTCATGCCGTGAACCGTTTTATTATGTTTAAATCTTTACGTACTTATACCTGGTAAGTTTTATTTCTACATATAATAACTCACAATCAGTAAATTATTAAGTCTTTGTATCTTTATGAGACCAACCCAAATGTTCTTTCTTTGGTATTGTTCGTCAGCACGTAGAGCTCCTCAAGTTCCGAGTTCAGTTCACGACTACTGACAAAATGCTTGCACTGACTGATCTGGTCCCCTCATATCTGTGTGGTTCTTTCCTCAAAAGATCATCTTAGACACTAATCTGCATCGATCTTACATAATTTGATAATGTATGGACTTTAAAAGAGACTATGATCACTGAGTTTCTTTCGGTGTTTCTTCTCAGAGTAGTTTGTATTAAACTTCTATGTTGAAAACTTTATAGAATTTTGTTTAAGCATTATGAAATAACACCTCTTACCTGAAAATAAATAACTTCGAACCAGGTGCAGACTTTACGCACACTTGGAACTTAGTGAGTTTATAGGTTTTCTTCACAATATTATTAAAGTACTCTCGCTCTGTATGACGGAAGGCAATTTTGTAATAGCGTTCCAACTTTATGAAACGAACTAAAGAAAAGATTTGTTATTGCTGTTCTTAGAACCAGTGTCACGCTTACCTACATATTTCTTTGCGCCTGCAAAATAAACACATTTGGAAAAATAAAGGCGCTCTGCAGCAAATGATGCTGACAAATGAATGCTCTTTTCACACTACCTGCACCTGTAGCATGATCACTGTAAAAACGATTTTGAAAGAATCGACAAAATGACAGACAAATACAAAAATGGCATTCTGCTTGACATTTAAATTATTCTATGAAACTTATTCAGCTGAAAGCAGCAATAGAATTAATTATTAGTCGAAACAGAAACATAAATAACAACGAAATGTTAAGTCGAAACTATTAAATATTATTGATGATCCATGCTTAGCTGAAATATGATATATTTCAGTTACAAAAACTATTAGGTAAAAAATTAAATAATTTTTTGATGCTCTATTATATCTTTTACTTTAGTTTTGTTTGTTTTATTTTAGGTACAACATAAGTTGTGCAGTTGTTGGTTCGTTAGTAATTAATTATTAATATTATGATGTTATAAATTAATAAATAATTTCAGTTGACTGATATAACCTTAGCTGCAAAAATAATATCGAAACATAAGAAGAATAAAGTCAAATACTGATGGGAAAATACTCTGAAAAGATTTATTTAGAATTCCTAGTTTTGTTGTCCTGGAAAAATGTGTACACCTCCGCAATACAGAATTGATTTTGTGATGTTAATTAACATAATTTTTAATTGTTCTTTTTACCATATACTGGTGTACTAACAACTTCCTTGTTAGGTACATACCATTTTATTTATTCATGAGAAAGTAATTGGGTTGCGGAAGAACAATCCGCTGGATGCTGTGAGAATGTCAATTCGTAAGGAGTGTTTGCATTCAATTTCGTTAACATATACATACACGTCTGTGAAGGATAAACGTATAAAAACTGCCATACGCCAGTTTAACAACGATACAAATAAATAAAATTAAGTGTCTGTTCGTGTCAAAACACGAGCTTTTTAGTAATTGCGAATACGAAAGTTTATTTTATACGGTAACTTTATCAAAAAATATGTTTGTACGTCTCTCAGTTGGTCTGTCTGTTTATTTAGACTAATCTCCAAACAGGCTGTACTGGTTTCGACGGAGTTTTCACTATCAGATAGCTAATGCTTTATGGAGTGACTTGCGTGAATGTTTACCTACTTTAGAAAAATAATTTTATTAGGGATCCGTGATACCCTAAACTAACTTGTAAAAATTCGGATGCAAATAAAATAAGTAATACAATTAGTAGAGAATTACATTTGTCACCCACATTCAGAATTAATTTAATCAGATTAACTATCGAGGCTTTTTCCTAAAAAGTAGGGCTGCAAAATAGTTAAAGCGACGAATTAACGGAACGTAATATGTGTTGATAAAAGCCAAAACGACACTTGGGAAATGTCACGTAAAAGCAGCGTATCCAGATTAGTTTTTGTAATTTACTGATAAGAGAATTTAGCTGGAAATTTTCCGAATGATATTACGAAACCAGTGTGTACAGTGGACTAGCTTTGACATAAGAATAATTGAGTTGAATACTACTCTCGAACCAAATACGGCATTGACCACTGGCAAATTGAAGCTTCAAACTTAACCAGTAAGACAGATAACAGTTCAAAATGTTTGCTACTCTTAACATAGTTTGCAAATTTAATTTAATTTTCGTTTTCAGGGATCTTCAAAGGTCGTTGAAATCACCACCATTTGCCACCATTTTTTATTTACAGGAGCATTAGGAGCTAAATAACAACTAGTGCTTGTTAAGTTACGCTTGTCGAAGTTGGTCCGTGAACGGGTGCCCATTATTTACATATTATTATTAAGACTCCTCCGTGCATTAAGCCGTTGATCGCGACAGAAATTTGTAGACCTATGACAGTGTTACAGATAGTCAGAAGTCCGAAAACCTGACAACCAGTTGGACCAAGGGGTATCGTGTTACCCAGTAACTGGGTTGTGGAGGTTCGACAGACAGTCGGTCCATGTAAACATTGATATTTAGTTGCATCCGGTTAAACTAGAAGCCGACCCCAACATAGTTGGGGAAAGGCTAGGCAGATGATGATTTACAGCAACATTATAAATCTAAATCTAAAGCTGCAAAAGCCATATAGTTCCATAAGCCATGTAGTTATTTAAGCCATGTAGCCATGTAGTTACATAAGCCATGTAGCTACATAAGCCATGTAGTTACATAAGCCATGTAGTTACATAAGCCATGTAGTTACATAAGCCATGTAGTTACATAAGCCATGTAGTTATTTAAGCCATGTAGCCATGTAGTTACATAAGCCATGTAGCTACATAAGCCATGTAGTTACATAAGCCATGTAGTTACATAAGCCATGTAGTTACATAAGCCATGTAGTTACATAAGCCATATAGCTACATAAGTCACGTAGCTATTACGACTTAATGCCGGCCGGCTTTTAAAAATCAAAAGCATTGCTGGTACGTTTACATCCTAAAGACAAAGCCGAAATGTTTAATGAGCCCGTAATTATACCGGACCCCTTAAACTGGAACGCTGCTTGGTGACAAAAATAAGTACTTCCTAGGATGGGCTCCTCTACAAAGAACTGAGACAGCTATAGAGTTGACCTCGATGTAAGATGAAAGTGTTCAGTGTCTCAAATTCATCTATCAGATGCTCTGAGTGTACGACTAAACGCCGACAAGACTTTGCTTCGACGGGACTCTTCGCCGACAGGGCATTATATAATATACATGTATGTATATTTGGTGTTGTGTTGGCTAATGCCGAGCAAGGGGTCCTGGGTTTGATTACCGGGCGGGTAAAGAGTTATTCAATTTTCCATCTGGAATTTCTCAGTAGCACCCGTGTGAATTTGTGCCCGATTGTTGGCAATAGGCTCGCCCCAAATTACCTACTTAATATAGTAACCAAAATGTGGGTGTACTAAAGGTACACTCTGCCTTGCCCTTCGGTAAATATAAGCGTGATGAAATATAATTGTTTACAGAATTTCGGAGACTGGATTTCCTTCTCGGGGATTTAAACAAACCCGTTTCTATCAAAGCGGTCTTAATGCTTCAGAACATTCATTATCCATTCTCTGTTATTTAACGTTTCAGTTTATATTTATTGCCGTATTAGAACATCTTAATCCGTCATTACGAAGCACTAAGCAACCCAGCTGCAACGCTTGAACCACATAAATTGCTAATTGCACGTATTTGCTAGACGCTCTCGCAAACTCTCTTTATTACATTCTCTACTAAGGTTTCTCACTAAATTAATAACTCCTCTTTAAAAAAACATAGACCAAGTTTGCCCTTTATGCACTCTTAAATAAAATGAATAAAAATATTGGTAGGTAGGTACTTGTTTTTCTATTATTTAACCATTTGATTACCAGCGTTTATTGGCATAGGTCCAATTGCAGCTCACAATTTAATCTGAACGACAACTTAACCGAAAAATTAGTTTGATGACAGCCGCTGTAACTTTACACAATAATTTAGATTTAGAAATTATACCTATTAAAATCTGCATAAAAAGTCATTTTAGATTTCGTAGCACATTCGTAGGCAGTTGATGCTACGAATGTCTACGGCGTGCTACGCGCCTACTACGCGTTTCAAATGAGAATAGGAACTTCAACATATCCTCAAAAAACCTCTATCTGTCAGATGTCACTTGAAAAGTACGGTCTGCAACGAAACCTAACCTAATCAATTATTTTTAGTTCTTTGTTTTACCGAGTCGCAGTTATTTAAAATGAAAAAAACGTGTTGAATGAATTAGAGGTCATTGACGTTCCTATTTTTATACGTTTGGAACGTATAATACGTAATTGATTTGAACACAATTGCTGTCCACCTGTTTGAACAAGTCTAAAAATGACAAAATGATTTTACTAAATGTTTGAATGTATTTATCACGAGTATAGATTTTTCGATTGCATTGTAGTTTTGTACCATTGTGAAGATGCTTTAAGACAAAACCAATACCAAATCTGTCTAGTACGAATTACAAAGTAAACAATAGAAGTGAAAAAAAAGCAAGTGGTACTTACACTTATTGGGAAAATAACACTAAAATCTTTAATTTCAACCACATTAACAGTGTTTAGGTCAAACAGATAATATTATTACAAGAAAAACTTACTAGTGTTTTCTTACTTTACGATTATAGGCAAATACTATAACGTGTAAATATCTTGGTTATGTTAAGGACGTAGTAGATATTATGCCTGTTTCTAAAAAATATTCAAAATGGGAATCGAAGTTTAAAGGAGTTATTTTAGAGCCAATAAAGCTTAACACAATGGAAAAAATCAGGCTTGAATATGTTAGAAAGAAAAAATATTTAATGGTAATAGGGAAAACCATGCACGCACCCGTAAAACATGAAATTAACAATAACAATAAAATATAAATGTCTCACGGCTTCGCCAAAAGGCTCATTTCAGCGGTAATGCCAGACAGATGCTGTCTGACGCTGGTTTTCAAATGCACTTGAGTTTTGTTGAGTAAAACATATATATGTATACAGGGTGTCTCATTCAAATCGGTCAGTATGGGAAAGTCTGAAACTATAAGACATACGAAGATCTGTTCTGAGGAACCATGTCATCGATTTTAATAACAAGAAAAACTGCATTCATACATTTTAAAAAGCATCTGTACTCCGTTCGGGAATCGAACCCGGTTATTTAGAAAAAAAAACTACACTATTTCTATTTAGATATCGATTGTGTAGGTCTTAAACATGATGTCTCAAAATAAAACCGACTTAAAATAAATTCGGAAGTCTGTGGCTTTGGTGGCTTTGTTTTATTTATGATACATATATATATACAGGTATATAATTATATAAAACAAAGTCGTGTTAGTTACACCAGTTATAACACAAGAAAGCCTGGACTATTTTTTATGAGTTTAGGTTTTTGGATTTGTTTTCGTCCGGAATAGGATTATAACTGACTGGCCTGTGGGTCTAGTAGTTAGTGACCCTGACTGCAATGCCGGAGGTCGTGGGTCGATTCCCACACAGCACAAATGTGTGTGTGATGAGCACGATCATTTGATCTGTGTCTGGGTGTAATTTATCTATAATATGTATGTATGTAGAAGTAGATAATTATGTTATCAGCTGTTAAGTACACATAACACAAGCTCTTAGCTTAACTTGGGACTAGATGGCGTTGTGTGAAAAGTTGTGGAATATTTTTTTAACTATTAAAAAACATGAAGAGTCCTCAAAAAATAATTTTGAAGAATATTTTTCTTAATCATTTTGCAAACACAGCGCCATATTGGAGGACATGACAGCTGGTGTGCCGTGAAAAGTTCTTCCCAGTTCAACATCTGGTGACAATTTGATATTTCACAAGTCTTAAGCTAAAACTAAGAAGGTAACATTAATTTAATTCATGCTAAGGTGGAACGAAGTTTGTCGGTGCAGCTCATCATAGTATATTAACATGTTAGGAATGGAAAGTTCCGAGTAAAAGCCCAGTCAAGCTTGGTAGTAAATCTTGTTCAATATGCTAAGCAACCCAGTCACTCTAAAAATTCTTCGAGTCCTTGCGGTTATCCTGGCGTATTACGGCGTCCCCAACAGATGTCACGTGTTGAAAAATATTTACATATAAACTTCCGACCTTTGCATTTTCCCTGCTTATTCGTTGGGGGCTTATAAATAAATATGTACACACGGCTACACATCAAGTTCAAATTTAGGATATTCAACATACCTACCAAGCTTTCTACTTTTACCTTGGGCTACCAATTAAACTAGTACGGTTTTGACAACATACATACAATACATACATGAACTCACAATACATACATGAACTCGCGCCTTTTTCCTAATGGGGTGTTAGCGACACGCTCATAGTTTTAGTTATACATGTCAACCTTTGTAAATATCCTCTTTGGTAAAAAACAATAATATTTTTGTCTATGGTTAAGTTGCTGAAAAAAGAAAAAAAGAGCGGGAGTTTTTAAATTTAGTGTTCTGTTTTCTGTCTGTACAATTTGTTAAATTTTAGCCGTGTCTTTTACAAAATTATAAGTGTTTATTTAAGCTTCGCGTTTTACTTCATAAATAACTTACTACTGTCATTTACAGGGGGTAGAGATAGAAACTACAGAGCGCCATCTGTTGCGGATTCTAACGTACTTCTTTTGGCTTGTTTAATACGCCCGTAGCGAGTACTACGCTAATTTCTAAAGAACCTCACCAATAAGGTCTATGTATGTCCTTTTAGGGCGTTCCCTCTCGTCGTCTCCAGTTACATCTGCCCCTGACCTTTCGTTAGTCGGCTTTCATTCATCCTTTCTTAGTCTCATATTCTCTGAAATCTATCTATAACTCAAAATCGATAATCAAATCAAACATTTGTAAGTAAGTGGAATCAGGATAGTGCTTAACCTACATTTCCAAAAGCTGTAAGTATGACTATAGTAGTGCTTTGAGCGCACAAACACAGTACTTTAGTGGTCTAAACAATGACATTAAAAGTAAAATTTAAGGTGTAGATAGGTTACCTAAACAACATTCGATCTTCAAAAACGGCTCACGAACGCACGCACGCGTCCATTGATGGCGCGACGCGACACTCAGGTCAGGTGTGGCTAGTTAGCCACATTTTAACGTGTCGTTTGTTGAGCGCTTATATCTACACCTTTTTATATCATTGGGTCTAAAAGGCAGACAGTGGAAGATCTCGTCACTGCCACAAACTAATAATCGTGTCGTGCCACCTTCTATCTAAAAGATTAGCTTGTCTTTTTTGGCGTTCTACTATTTTGCCAAGGTAACTCCAAAGCATAAATAAACATGTTATGACGAAGACACCAATATTTTGTTGGTAGCTTCAATTTAGTTTTTCGCAACACACATGAAAACGTATGTTAAAACTCCGTTCTTAATGGTTTTCGTTGACTCATTAAACTAATTTACGCGCTAAACGAATTTAATTAACGATAGAATATGTAAAAGGTGCGGTCACTGGCTACATTCCGTAATTACACAACCCTATACGCAACCCTTTTAGTTATATTAAATAAGGTTGATTAAACATTTAACGAAGAGACCATTAAACCAGACTAGTAACTTACTTAGACGTTTATTTACACATGCAAAGCATTTGAGCAATGGGTATATAAGTGCGTAATTTGAACTTTTCTATGAGGTTTTGTATTTTTTTAATCCCATGTACATAGCTACAGACGCTAGCACATCAAGATAGGTACCCCAAACAGTGAAATTTTCCCAATTGAAGATAAACCTTATTCTATTTGTAATAAAGTTGAAAAACTACCAAAGAGATTTAACATATTGGGGTAGCTTGATGTGCTGGCCTCTGTTCTTCACGTGGTACGGGATGTACCGATGAATGTGGACACGTGTATATTTAATATTCAGTTCGCATACCAATGCCCTTGTCATGGAAAATGAAATATGATTGCAATGGCGTATGTACGATTCATAACAGGTTATTCTAGGTCCAGCAGTTCAGCACACACACTTAATAAATCATTCCATTCGTTAATGACTTTTCTTTAAAATAACCTACTTATTGAGAGGATCTTGTGGCTAAATATTATCAGCCTCGCGGTTCGATCAAAGGTTAAGCTACGTTTGCCGAAATTGGTCCGATGATGGATGACCATTCAATACATATCAATACTCCTCCATGCCTGGGACTCCACGGAAATTCTTTAATCTGACAACCAGTTTAACCAAGGTTAAGCTACAATTGACGAGGTCGGTCCGTAGATGGGTGACCATTTATTACATACCAAGACTCCTCCGTGCCTCGGAAAGCACATTAAGCCGTTAGTCCCGGCTGTCATTTGTAGATCTTTGACAGTCGTTACTTGTAGTCAGAATCCCGAAAGTCTGACAACCAGTTTAACCAAGGCGTATCGTGTTACCCAGTTACTGGGTTGTGGAGATCCGACAGGCAGTCACTCCATGTAAAACACTGGTATTCAGCTGCATTCTCTTAAACTGGAATCTGACCCTAACATAGTTAGGAAAAGGCTAGGCAGATGAAAATAACCTATTTATGGTGAAGGCTGCATCATAATATAGATTACTTAATTTCGCGTGAAATCATGTAGGTAGTTGATTTACTTTGTAAGTTTGTACAAACAAAATAATTTAAACCGAGTATTTTATTCAGAATTCAACTGTTTTCAAGAATACCACCCTGACAGGTTCAGGGTGGTATTCTTGAAAACAGGTGAACTGAGAATTTCTCTTAGTTGCAAATCAGTGCTCTAGTGGTAGGACAGCGCTTGATATTTTTGTCGAAAAACAAAAATTCAGTACTACTTAAC
The DNA here is from genome assembly GCA_921972225.1 of Euplexia lucipara. Classification (NCBI taxonomy): domain Eukaryota; kingdom Metazoa; phylum Arthropoda; class Insecta; order Lepidoptera; family Noctuidae; genus Euplexia; species Euplexia lucipara. The sequence continues at coordinate 10,874,312 of OV179149.1, forward strand.
TAATTAGGTTGGCAACTACTTTTCTGATAAGATTTTTTTAATAAAGTCCAATATGCCTACATAGTATATTTACTGTGTTCTGAATCCGTTGAAAATGTGATAATAAACTAGCTTTTCCACTACCTTTTCCATTCCAGCGATCAGTGTCGTATTCCAAGAATTTGGTCATTGGTGGAGACAGGCTCTAATACTTTTAAAGGACCAAAAAGGTAGTGCGAAGATCTCAGTCTCTCAATTACTTTAAGCCGACCATAAATGTATGTATATGTGTAAGAAAAGATCTTATGTAAAAAATAAGTAACAGACATATCTTAATACCTTCTAGAAATAAAGGTAAGTGAGGTTTTAAAACTGATTGAAAGAAGCCTACTTCGTTTATTAAATAAAAAGATTTATTTAAGTTAACAATAATTGGAAACATGCTGTGTCTGCTCCATAGGCTAGATAAAACAAAACTGCATGGTTACATATCGATTTTGTTTTGACGTTCAGAAGTGCCTAATTGAAAGAAATGATTTGACTTTGAATTTGACTTCAAATTTGCCTGTACTCAAATGTCATTTAGGGCAATACGTTTCCATCCCTATATATATATTTACTTTTCTCTGTTAGATGAAACGATCAAACAGTTTCCGATAAAGCACGATTAAGCCCTGGGGCCGTACTGTGACCTGTTCAGTTGTGAAAAAGGAATAGTGCTATCCGTAGTCTAGCTTCATCCATCTATCCATCTCACTTGAATAGTGATACGCCAGTAGCTAACTATATTTTAAACGACTTCTTAAAGGGAAATAGGTTAGTAAGTTTTTTTATATTATGGTCACCGATTTTAGTCCGTCAGTTATTGACCGATTAAAAGTATTTTTTTATTAAGAAAGGGTACACTTTGGAGGTGGTCTCATTAAATATTTTTTTTAGGGTACCGTAGTCAAATGGCAAAAAACGGAACCCTTATTGATCCGTCATGTCTGTCTGTCCGTCCGTATGTCAGAGCCATTTTTTCTAAAATTTTAAGAACTATACTGTTGAAACTTGGTAAGTAGATGTATTCTGTAAACAGCATTAAGATTTTTTATTAATACGTCAAAAATCGTAAACCGCCATTTTCCTTTCATTCAATCAACTCAAATGTAAAAATAAAAAAAAAAACATTTAATTTCATGTTACTTGCTGCTACAGAATCCTTCATGAGCGAGTCCGACTCGCACTTGGCCGCTTTTTTTATGGGCATCTCGCAGTTCACCGGAGGAGGATGTCTACCGCTTAAACTATAGTTTCGAAAATCATTGGCGAAAATTAATTAAACAAAATAACCAAGCCGTAGACTTCCAAAACTTCAGTTTTGTTTAGTTACATAGGTAACTTACTTATTTTATGTTCTCGTATTATTTCTCTGTTTTCTTGGTTATATTGTTTTGTATGTCTACAAATACACCCGCTGACGTCTATGTGTGATCTTCAGAAGATTTACTTGAACTTCTATTTAATAAAGGACGAGATATTTATTTCTGGACTTTCAGTGCCATTCTGAAAAGTTTATTTGCGAAATGACTTCTGAATCCGCAGTGAAATCATGTGAAATTAAAATATATTCTTAAATGGAGTGATTTTGACACAGGCGCCACCAATTGGTGATCAAAGTGAGACGAACTAAAACGAGTGAGTATTTTGACGTTGACAAATGTTTGTGAATACCGAAACTTGTACAGGCGACATGAGAAGCGTAGTAACTATGACTTTCGAGATGATTTGCGAAATGACTTTCGAAGTAATTTACCATTTACAGAATAGCATAGCTGATATTATTTAATAATAGCTATAAATAATTGGCATTTATTGAAACACCTAAAATTAAACCTACGTGTCATTAATTAATTTATCGCCTACACTACACCTTCGTCAAATGTTATCTGTTCTTTGAAACAGGGTCGTTGACTCAGGAGATACCCGAACCAATTCTATAGAAAAACTTAACCACGTCATTGAATTTAAAGTACCTATTTGGATTGACAGAACAATATAGAAATGTGAGAGGAAACTGTGATCAAAGTGAGTGAGTTGAATCAGTCGATTGCTCAAGGATTCTATTGGTGAATCGTACACTACAGTTGATACAGTGTGCACAGTCCCTTTGTCTTGAACTAAAGTACCCACGTCGTTAATAAGTGTACAATTGTACTTACATACCTACTAATGTATTGGATTTCCTTGCTTCTATTCTGCTACAAACATACAATCAGTGCCTATTGGAAAGTTACTTGACTGTAAAATGTAATACAACATTACCTAAACATGAAGAGAAATAAAGTTATTAGCTTCTCACGCGAACTATCCATTAGTTCATGTGGTGTAGTAATGGTTTAATTACAAAACTTATACAGACCCACGTTTTGGTATAATTATTGGACGGAGGCTAAACTAAATTAGCCATTTAAACTGTGATTAACTTTTGATTTCAGACGTTAGTGAGGTGACACGCCTACAAGAAAACACGTTTATTGGTGTCAAATTATACTTATGAAAGTAATCTTAGTGTTTGGGTTCGAGGTATAAAAATATGAAATCGTTTTGTACAGACGCCAGCACATCAAGCTACTACGACTACGAAACTGTCATATTTAAACATGAACCTTATTCTGTTAAAAATAAAGTTAAAATTCTATCAATCAAAGAAATTTGACACATTGGGGTAGCTTGATGTGCTAGCCTCTGTGTGTTGCTTAAAATAATTATAAAGTTCTATTCCTGTCGAAATCTAAATATAAACATTCCACAACTTTTCACACAACGCCATCTAGTCCCAAGCTAAGCAGAGCTTGTGTTATGGGTACTAAACAGCTGATAAACATACTTATATACTTCTAAATACATAAATTATTATAGATAAACACCCAGACACAGAACAAATGAACGCGCTCATCACACAAACATTTGTCCTGGGTGGGAATCGAACCCACGACCTTCAGCATAGCAGTCAAAGCCACTAACTACTAGACCAACAGGCCAGTCAATCTATGATACTATGGGATTTAAATCATTGTTATTGTTCAAACCGTATAGATAGGCTAACTCCAGGGGCTAAACCACGTGGTAATCGAGAGATTGTCAGTGACTGATCGATGCTTCGACAAACTTTACCACTTTTAGTTTTAACGAAATAACCCCGCCATTTTGGAGCCCATCGAATATTTTGCTAAATCAGTTTAGTGCTCGAACCACGTTCCTTCTCTTGAGCTAAAGTAGATCCTAGAAACTTTGTTAGTAAATGTTTAATAAAACGACCACTTCGAAATTAATAGAAATTAATCGGTTTAATATGACATTAATGGTGCGAACAATGAACACGTAGGTATTACCTATTTATACCTAATATATAACTTTGGTACGTGCTTTGGTGACTAAGCTGTTAGGTACATTTGACTAACAATGTTCGACAAGAGCAGATTAGCATACATTATAAAGAATATCTTAGATCAAAACATCGGTTATAAAAAATGCAATTTGACAATAATATAAATTCGTAACATTATTCTTAAACAACAAAATCGTCCTTTAGAGAAACTCGACATAAATGCAAAAGTTCACAAAAGTAATAATGTATTTACATTTATTATTAAAATTATGCATATCATTGGACCCTAAGTAAAAACTACATTATCCATGCTAGAATCGATACAATAACTCTGTAAAAATATTTACAGTTAAAAATGTAACAATATTAAGTAGTTAGTTTTTGCGTCACGGCTCATTAGACGCAAAAACTACAATACAAATTCATTAATTAAGTTATAAAGTTACATTTTCAATTTATTTACACTAGCTTTGGCTTAGAATATTTACATAACTAGTAACGTGTGACTACAGCTTAAGATTGTAATGATTATAATACACTAACTGCTACTTAGGCTTATGAACTAAGCTGTCGAAGTTATAGAGAGCGATGGTTCCTGGAACAAAAATAAGTATATTAAAGTCTGTAAAGTTTTTAAAAGAGGAGCTTGTGGAGAGGAGGCAGCATCACGGGTCTATTGAAGGTTCAGCTGCGTTTGACGAGGTTGATCCGCGAAGGGGTGACCATTCATTACATACCAAGAGTCCTCCGTGCCGCGGAATTCACGTGTTGGGTTTTATGCAAAGAGATTTAAAATACTATAGAGCGGGCATGTCAAGGAAATGTCATAGAAAAACTTTGATCCCATGTCTCAGTAACGCCATCTAGAATAATATATGAATATTGGAGCGGCAGCGGAACGTACTACAAAAAACTCGGGTGTGTAATGTTTGGCATAATAACAAATGCTCTAATTTCACTTGAACTAACGTTCACATGACATAATTTTCATATGACATAATATCAAATGACATAAAATCATATGACCTAATATTTCACATCATATAATATTCATTTAACATAATAACATTTAGTATAACGTTCATTTTGTATAATTTTCAATATGTATAACGTTCAGTTGACCTAATTTTCATATTTACTCATTTTCTGCCCAAACTATGTAGTGAATAAGTAAATATCAGAAAACATCATACTGTAATAACCTCGCCTAACCTAAATGATTCACCAACAATAGAAGAGATCTGGCCTTCGCGCGCTAATGGTCATGGTTCGAACCTAACCTAACCAAAATGATTCACCAACAATAGAAGCCATCTGGCGCTTGGCGGCCGCTGCCGCGGCACGCTCGCTTCGCTCGCTCGCCTTCGCGCGCTAATGGTAATGGTTCTAACCTAACCTAACCAACATGATTCACCAACAATAGAAGCCATCTGGCGCTTGGCGGCCGCTGCCGAGGCACACTCGCTTCGTTCGCTCGCCTTCGTGCGTTAAAGTTACTTAGAGATTATGAATATTATAGTAAATGAATAATATGCTAAATGAATATTATGTGAAATGTGCATTATAGGAAATGTTCATTATGTCATATGAAATTAGGTAAAATGAAATTATATCAACAATTCAATATGTCAACTGATCGTTATGTTAAACAAAATTATGTTAACTGAAATTATGTCAAATGAACGTTAGATATTTTGTTATTATGACAATCGTTACACACCCAAAAAACTCATAGACTTGTATCCAGCAGGACACACTTTTTCGGACGAAAATTTTGTTCGTGATGTCCGGTCTATAGGTATTGAATGTCTTTGGTTTTATGTGTGTTTCTTGATGTGTGCGGGACGTAGCGGGAACTTTTAATAAGTTATGTATTTAGGTTGATTGTAAAAAGATATATTTAACTAGTTAATAACATATAATGCAAATTATTGTATAAAAGAAACGTATAGGGACGACGCGAACGCGCGGTCGTCCAGAGAGAATATTTTGAATAATGTTCCAATAATGAAGCAAAGCGCGCGTAATTCCAAATTCAACATTTGGAGCGCCGCCGCCCGTCGCGATGCGCGGATCGTGCCAGCCAGCATTCGCTTCTTAACAACACGTTAAGCTGTTGATCCTGACCTTCATTTGTAGATCTATGACAGTCGTTACAGGTAGTCTGAAGTCCGAAAATCTGACAACCAGTTTAACCAAGGGGTAATTGTATTAACTAGTAACTGGGCTGTGGAGGTCCGACAGGCAATCGCCCGGGTATTCAACTGCATCTGGTTAAACTGAAAGCCGACCCCAACATAGTTAGGAAAAAGCAACACAGATGATGAAAGTGGTTAAGAATGATATTATTAAAACAAAAACTGTTACTAAATATACAGCAGGCCTAGCCATATTACAAATTCTATTTCTATTATCATAATCGATAAGGCGTCAATAGAAAGAAAATGGCGTAATAATTATGGATTCAGGTGTTTGTCAACTGTCAAGTGTTAATGAGTAGAATTTGAAAATGAAATACACTTGACAGTTGACAAACAGCTGATTCCAAATACGCCATTTTCCTTCTATTTTAGAAATAGAATAGAAATTGAATTTGTAATATGGCTAGGCCTGCAGGGCTACCTAATAACTACCAGTGCGTCATGAATATCCAAATTTAACAGAATTTTAAGCTATTAATAGCAAAACTTGGAAACTTTTTAATTGTAACCGTTTTTTCATCGTTTGAAATACCTATTTCATTCCGTAAAAATATATTTATCCAGGCAAATAAACGATCTGCAACACGAGATACGGGCAGAAGCGGAACTAAAAAAAATACACGATTAAAAAACACGGGTCGACGACCGATTGTCGATTGTTTAATCTGCAATAGAAACACGAGTGCTTATGTCAATAAACCATTCCAATTTAATTTAAAACTTCGTTGTTAATTATCAAATATAGAATAGAATAGAATAGAATATTTCTTTAATAGAGTATCCATGAGTTAGTTAGTTACATGCTTGTCATTCACAGTTTTTTCTATAAAAATCTAGTTTAATATAACATTTGCTACACTTTTCCATTTACACACCATACCCAACTTTATCCCTCTCCCTCTTGTATATCAATTTTATCTTATCTTTTATCGTCACTTCAATTAATCTGAAAATGTTTTAAACTATCATATAATTTTAACAAATATAATTATCTTCTCAGCGAAGACGATGCTCAAGCATATTGAAACTGTGCTTTTAACACAATAAGGCACAAAGTCTACCAACTCTGTATACAACAAATAAAAGTTATATAATATGAGTTTCCTAGCTTCAAAACTAAGGCTGCGAACGCTTATGTTGACAAGATACAACCGCCTCCAGGCACATAAATATCTTTAGAAACATATTTGGCATTTTGTACAACTAAGTACATAAGAGAAAGTTTATTACTTTCGATGTACAACTTTGGACTACATGCAACAATGGTTCAAGAAGAAAGGAATCTCTAAACGTTATATACCTACCTAGCACCCAGTAGTATCTAATAGAATAGTTTTCGGAACCTGATTGAGGTAATCAATCAATCAAAACCGTTAAAATTACATATGTATATAAACATAATAATATGTAATTTAACTAAATTAATATGTTTTTTTTATGGTAGGTAGTTAGGAGATATATTATTTATGTGCAACCACAGATAGTACCCAATTTCCTTATTGAAGAGAATCAGTAACTTCTTAGTATCATAACACCATCCGTCTTTGTCGCCAAAATATATTTTGCGTAAAGATATAAATATAACCGTTTTCCCCCCAGAGGGAAGAAAACGAGTATTTCAGGTCTTGCCGAGGCTTGACCTTTCGGAGATAACTATCCCTACATTAGTGTACACACATGCTTACTACTTACCTACTTTAGTCCTTGAGTGAGCGATATCTGCTTGGAGGGCGTGACCTCGCGGACCGCGCATGCGCGGAGCGCGACGGCGGCGGCGGCAGGCGCGTGAGATGCGAGCGGGCTTATGTTAGTACCTAGCTCCGAAAGCCGGCAAGGACTTGCTCAGGTCAAGCCTCGGCAAGACCTGAAATACTCGTTTTCTTCCCTCTGGGGGGAAAACGGTTATATTTCAGTTCTGTGCCTTCGGCTTGACCTTTCGGAGAAGTGTTTATCTTCTGCCGGCGCCCTAAAGCGTACTGTGACAGGATAATGTGTGTCAAAATAAAACAAACGTATCTTGACAAAGGAAAAAGCAAGAAACTTATTGTCATAAGCGAAGCTGACAATTCTTTTATATGATGTAGCAAACTAAACTTAAAAAATATTCTTCTCTAAATTGACTTGACTTCCAGCTGAACTTGTAATTCTTAATATAAGTTTAATGATGAGATCAAACCGTAATATTCAGTCTTAATTCGAATGACATACAATAAAATCAACTAAATAGTAACAAGCACAACTACATCGTAAATGAACCACCAAGAGGGTTAAAATTACTATTTCTAGGTTGGCCGACCAGCTTGCAATAATGCTTCAAGAAATGATCAGAGCCCCTCCAGTTCTCTCTTTTTAGAATGTCATCCAAAGGTATTTAATTTTTAAAATCATTTGAGGCCACAGCTGAACGAATCGAACCTGGACTAATGGTTAATCCTAGTTCTTTTAACGGCACCTTTAACCAACCTGCGATCATTATCGCAGGCCTCAGCGGCCTCAGCGGCTCGTGAAGCCGCTTTTACTACTTCATGTATAGTAATAAACAAACGTTGCAAATCAGTTTGTGCCATTCTTCTCTTACTTGATAAATCAATCAACCAATTTACCCATTTAACTTAACTTAAACTTGGATCTCCTGAACAGGTTAGCTGCCAACCTGATTGGCAAAATTTCGCGTTATCGGTCTCTGAGCCAAATCTAGGCCAGAAGGTTATTGTTGAACCGAATCCTTCACAGTGTCCATCGTCAATGCTCAGAAAAGTAAGGTCGTGAATACGACGGCTTGATGCCAGCAAAAGAAGTAAGGCTAAATGCCGAGAGACTTGATAAATACTGCTTTTATCAGGTACGTTATTTTTTAACCACCGAATTAAATCCTGGACCTTTAAAATCTGTGACTTTAACAGCGTCGCTTTGCATTTTTTTAAATATTAATTGCTTTTAGAATGGTTCCCACTATAGGATTATTAGCTAGTCGATACTCTTGAGTGGGGTCTGCTAAGGTAACTACTACTGATTTGTGCACTAGAATTGTAGCAGGGCTAACTTTCTGATGCGTGAGAGGCACCCTTTTAGGTTGTTACTTCCTGGGGTCGAGGACCGCTAGGTGTTATCCCATTTTGTCTCACCACGAGCCCCATTGTTTCCACGCTGCCCCGTATGTTCGCCATGTGCAATCACGCCAAACAGACTAAATTAATTCAATATTCTTAGGTTCCAAGCCAGTTTGCTCCACTCCGTATCTTCCAGACCTCTAAGAACAACTCTGCTACTATTGGTGGCAGTTGATTGGTTGACAAGTCCACTAGATTCCTGCTCAGGTTGAATATCTGGTTGGGAGCTTCTAATGCTCTGCGTTTGAGGTCGTTTCTCCAGAACACTTTCTCCCAGCGAGGAACCACTACTAGATACGTCCCAGATGCTCTGTTGAGATGATGGAGTCATGGAGCACCCTGGGTATGAGAGGAGGAGGGGGAAACACCCAAGCTAAATGGTAATCCCAAACTCGGCTGAAGGCATCTATGTAAAGAGCCTGGGGATCCCTTGCTTCTTTTGAGACATACGTCGGAACTACTCTTGATTGACTCGTGGCTAGCATATCTACTTGAGGGGTGCCCCAATTCGAGAATATTTCGCGAGTGAATGCCTCCTTGAGATGTCAAATCGGTAAAGTCTTCTTTCTGGACAGGCTGTCGTTACTGAATTGTAATGTCCTGATAGATAGAATGTCTGGACAGTTACATTATGATGGCAAAGAATAGTATTTTCCTTGTCATTTCCATGAGCAGCACCGACCTTGTACTTCCCTGATTTCGCAGGTAAGATACTACTGTTCGATTGTCGGATTTTATCATAACAGAGTGGTCTTTGAAGACATCCTGAAACTCTTGATTAAATGTTGGTCGACCTATTATTGGCGACTGTATAAGTCTGATACTTTTTACTATTATTATTATGTAATGCTCTATACCGAAGCTGTTGGTTTACCTTTAATAAATAAATAAACTCGACTAGGGCTATGTAAACAGTGAATATTTCTTTCTGTTTATGTGCCACTTCCTTTGTTCGTCTGTCCACGTTCCTGAGCGGTGGTAATCGCTCAGCTGTACTCCCCAGCCTTTGTTGAAGGCATCAATTCAATTCAATTTATTTATTAAATAACAATTTTTACATTGTGTTTGAATTCTTATAACTAAAATCAATTAAAGAAACAACATGCACGCAATTGATATGCGATGCATGGAAATTGCATGCATGCATTGCATTTGCATCCGTGCTTATGAAAATCGTTGGTTCTGGCACAAAAATCTTGCTCGGAATTATGATGTTCTTCATCCACCAAGAACAATCGTCTAGTGCCAGCGACGTTATTGGAACCTTTAGACTTGGTCGATCCTGTGTCAATTTTCGACAAGCTCTTTCAAGGTGTCGAGTATGTAATCGGCCAAGCGGGGTTACCAGTGATGCAAAACCATGTCTTCCTGTCAGAGCTGTGCATGACCGCCAAGACCAACGCCTTGTTCTTAGAAGTAAACCTATATGTGCCTGTGATCGAACTATCTTTTCGCATGGCAATCTATGTCGGCGTCCCAAACATTTCCTAAAAACTCTCCTGGGATTTAGAACCGACTTCTGTTAATTTACGCACCATCCCAAGATCTTGCAGAAGATTTATTGCATATCTCATTAGACCTTTTACACGTCTGGTCCTGGAACGGAAAGTCGTCTAAGTACGACCACTCGAAATCCTCTCTCCCTCTGAAGGCTCGCTAACCACCTGCTGACTAGTGAGAATGAGAACGCTAATGACGCGCTGGATAGTCCGAATGGAAGGGCCGTCATTTAATTTTGCAAGAGCTCGCCTGCATAAGGGAAGGCAAGGTATCTTCCATGACTTTTGTTTATGACGATATGAAAATATTTCTGACTGATATCCAGCTTTCCTGAATAATCGTTGTTCTGCAGAAAATTCGGGACGTTATTCTGGTTTATTAAGCGAAACTTCACAGGTTTCAGAGAAATAGTCATAGACATAGTCACAGCGTGCATTAGCGCATTTGAGGTTCTTGTCGTAAATCTCTCTAAATTTTCGTGTAACAGATGGCGGCTTGGTTACAAACGGTATTGTGTATCCGGAGGGATGTTCTTTGGAACTCCTAGCTTTTTCCATAGCCAAGGAGATTCCACCATTGCCCCCATGAAAAACTGTCGATCCCTGCGCTTAGGTAAATTTTGATCCCTTCCAGATCAGTTCCGTTGCTTATTAGAAGGCCTTGAACTTCCCGACAACCGGCACGCTGCTGACTGGGCTGATGCATTGTGTGATGACCTTGTAGGATGACCGCGCCAGGATTGCTGTCGTCTTCTCGATGGGTGGGAAGGTACAGTTGGTTTGCGAAAAGGTTCCGAAAACCACAGCATAAACAACAGTTTATGGTAGGAAAAAATCTGTGCTAAGCCACCGTTATCCCCCAAAAATGTTCCTAATCGCCTTTCATCGAAAAGATGAGTTAGTGATGGTGGGATGCTGTGTAAAACAGCACCAAGCGATTCATTCTAAGATTTATACGCCCTTCCTCTTGCCTCTATAGCTTCTGCACGATGAGCACCAACGAACTGCATCAAAACATCCGACAATACCTTAAATTGGGAGGCATCAGCTAATAGCTTACGTAATTCCTCACCAGCACGATAACAAACAGCCTATCAGACAGTGCTTTCCTATGTAGTAGCAAACCCATGGCTAATAGTGCCGAGCACACCCTCTTGTTTAGACAGGAAAAGGGATGGATGATTTATAAGGCATCCAAGCTGTATATTAATCTTGAAAGCACTGAAATAGGGGCAGCCTCAAAGACTTCCTCCCTTGTATCGGATTCGATTCCAACCTTGAGAACCCAGTCTTTGACATTTGATGTCCTCTTTCTTAATCGGTTCAGTAGGCTCCGGTAAAAGAGACCTCTTTTATCCTGGGTCAAAATTCAATTTCATTGGATGACCACTTTTCTGGAACGTTCGAAAAACTATCCATCTTAGGGGCATTCCAAGAGCAACCACTTGATGACTCAGAACCTTATTGATTCTCCGAATCTGAATAAATAATTCTGTTTGTCTGAGTCAGGCTCAAACCGTTACTGACTTTGAGAAAACATGCTGACTCCGAGAGGTTTCCCGACAGAGTCTTATCTGCCTCACAACGGTATGAAGTAAGGGTCGTATATCTTATACAGATAGTTTGAAAAGCTCAGAGCGAGCTGCTGACCCCCTAATGCGATTCGCAATCGAGGGTGGCCCTAGTATGAGAGCGCGTGCAAAGGCCCAATCTAGTAACGTGCACCTTATTCCCGATAGCCCTTGTCAGATGATCCGCTTCCGGGTCAAAGGCTCGAACTAAGCCTACTATGAGGAGGGTGAACATAAGTTCGTTTAAAACAGTCTGTTCAGGTTTGTCACCGAAAACCTCCTCTTAAGGATTTGATGACCTCCCACTGAGTCCAACCCTTGGGTAGAGACGCTTGTGCCAAGAGCTTGACGTACTCCAAAATCACCTCACCTTGTAGAGTTTCTCCACTCTCGTTAAATAGCTCCCTAAACGTTGTGTTCAATGTTACCTTTGGACATTGACTCAGCACTCTGCCCGGCTGTGGCGCGGCCCAGTTAAAATTATGATTAAGCTGCATCTTACACGCATAGGACACAACGATTTTATGTAATAGTGTGTGTTAAGAAAAAGTAGTAAGTATATAAGCTGTAACTTATTGTAAATAAATCAGATTTGAATTTCATATTCTTGTCTCATTACCCCTCACTGTGGTGGTGGTATACTGTAGGGTAGGGCTGTAGGGCTTATAGGGCTGTTAGGCTTGTAGGTCTTAGTAGGTTCCTTAATTTATCATATATTTAACATATACTGTCGTACCCTTACAGTACTGCGGCCTTACGTCACATAGTTAAAGGTAGTGGTAGATACACGTTGTGTACGTGTGTTTACTACCTGTATATTACTATATTTGTGTAGCTGTTTGTTTTCCCAAAATGAATAAATAAATAAACTCCCTGCGCCATTTTAAGCAAGCAACGAGATCGTTCCCAAGCCGTCAAGCCAGTCAGCGTTCGTGTCGAAGCCATAACCGACAGTAGCCGTAGACGCAGGCATATCATTGGATGGTCTATAAGTTAGTTGCACTGGTCAACAATCAAGCTGCGTAACCCTACATTCGAGCCACACCGCTCAATAATCGAGCCGCGCCGCTCACCAAATCGAGCCGCGCGGCTCAACAAATCGAGCCGCGCCGCTCACCAAATCGAGCCGCGCGGCTCAACAAATCGAGCCGCGCGGCTCAACTAATCGAGCCGCGCCGCTCACCAAATCGAGCCGCGCCTCTCAATATTTGATCCGCACTGGTCAGTCTACGAGGCATGCGGCGTGTCAGGAGCTTGCTGCGAGGCGAGTAGGTACCTGAGTTTTATGACAGTAGCAGTGCAGCTGACGTGTCGTAACTCGTATGGTACAGGTACCTTACGCACCTTGTGGATGGGATGACCAACAGGGTGGTTAGCATTGGTTGCGATAACGAACGCCGCGTGCGTGCTGTTGACGTGTCGTATAGCATAGGTACCTTACGCACCTTGTGGATGGGATGTCCGACAGGGTGGTTAGCATTGGTTGCGATAGCGAACCGACATGAGTGCATGACGTATCGTATAGTACAGGTACCTTACCCACCTTGTGGATGAGATGTCCGACAGGGTGCTCACCGCATTGGTTACGAAAGCGAACCGACATGCGAACAAATATGCAACTTGGCCATGCGCAGCAAGTATAATTAGGTATATAAACACACAACAGATTCCTTTAGAAAATTTAAATCACTCACACAAAGAATAAAATAAATATCTAAGAAACTTACCATTTCATTACATTTACTTGTAATCCACTGGAAAGTCACTTAACACTTCACAAACGTTACAACAACGTTATTCTTATCTCGTTTCGCGTATCTTATTACGTAAAATAGTAGCACGTGCGCACGCTAAGTGTGGAAATAGCGTACTAACATAAGCCCGCTCGCATCTCACGCGCCTGCCGCCGCCGCCGTCGCGCTCCGCGCATGCGCGGTCCGCGAGGTCACGCCCTCCAAGCAGATATCGCTCACTCAAGGACTAAAGTAGGTAAGTAGTAAGCATGTGTGTACACTAATGTAGGGATAGTTATCTCCGAAAGGTCAAGCCGAAGGCACAGAACTGAAATAGAGCGAATTTTTCATCTTAACACTCCGTTGATCGAGTGGCTTTGGTGCTTACTGATACACTAAATCAATGTCTTGTCGTTGTAAACGAGGTTCTAATTTAAACAGCTATCTACTCGTAACTAGCACCAGACTAATTTGTATTGTAATACTTTACGGTCATTAAGGACGGATAAATACATTCACAGAGTGTTAAATGTTTTTGCAAGATAACGAATTGATTTTGTATAGGTATACACGGGTTTAATTTAAAACTATACAATATTTAAATCGCTTCTATTACACTTACTTACTCCTATCTTGCAGAGCAAAACGTTTGGGTGAATATGAACTTTTGTTATTTATATTCCCTTTGACAGGGTTGTAAAATTAATGACTTTTAATTTAGTTTAATAACTTTACCACGATATAAACTAAGTTACATATGTCAGGTAGCACAACTAATACCGTAAATTGGCGTCCTTGGTGACTAATCAACGCACTTAGGTACCTGCTATACACCCGTATCCACTAATTGTAATAAAATTACTCCCTTTGGAGCGTACCTACTAGACATTTTCACAATTTATTATTTAGTTAGGAGAAGTACGATAAGGCCCCGGGGGAGGGTAAACTCTATTAATAAAACTCTTTTTGTCTTGTTATTCTTTCTTTAACAACTCACTCAGTCGTATTTGTTCTCAATTTTTTGTATAGCCATTTTACGTGGAACAAAATTTGGTGCTGAGTTAATTTCGTGAGTACTTTTATAGTGCGTAGAATCTCAATTTAAGACAATGTAAAATTTACAATCTTCTATGATTTATAGTGCAACCTTACCCTTAACCTTATGTTAGTGTTCAGATGTGCATTGCAAAAACCCGAGTTTATTAAACTGCTAGCTTTCGGGGCTTAGCCCGCCATATTGTGGATATTTATCCCATTTTCTAGACGAAAGGTCCCCTATGTCCTTTTCTGTACCCTCACAACGTGTAGGTACTTATACAAAATTTCATAATGATCGTTTGAGTATTAGTAAGGCGTGAACGCGTAACAAAGAATAACTCACATTCATATTAAAGTTAGAATATATGGTAACAACTGTAACATACATACACAATTTATTATTTTCCTCAACTTTTACAATAAAATATGAAAATGTTGTTTTATGAGTTCATGTTTAAATTAAAATAGAAATGTTGTGGAGTACCTAGGTGCCCTGCATGTTACAGTTTTAAAGCTCGATATTTTAGGATGCCTAAAAGAATGCATAACATTCTATTTCGTAAACATAGCATCCTGTTATTGAGCTCTCGAGTGGAGCGTAACGGGTGGTAACGTTATTTTTACGTTTTCATAAAAAACCTTTATGAAAAAAGATATTGGTTCAACATTGGGTTTCGAATATGCTAGTAGTACAATAGCGTTGGAAAATATAACTAGTCGTGTATGTTAGGTTTTGGATATTTTGTATTAAATGTATTATATCATCCATTTAGGTAGATCAGGCAGTTTGTATGGCTGGTAGAAGACAAGGCTCTAGATTGTTGTTAATAGATTGCGCTAGGCGTACGTCGAGCCGAACCTAAAGCAATCATAGGGGGTACCTAAAAAGATACCCACCAGGTACTAGCTAGGCATTATCCTGTTTATATGTACCCACTAGAAGAGATCTTCTAGGAAGTATCTTCATTGCGAACTTACAAGCATTTAAGTAAAAACTTAAAAAAAAAGTAAAAAGTAGTTGTATTAGTAGTAGTAGTAGTTTAAATAAATAATCACCGCATATAAAAACAGTGATTATTTATTTTTACAATTCAAGATTGTCCAATAATAGATACGTAATTGAATAATGACTCCAAAAATACATTAGGATATCTATGTGTATTTCAGAATCTTTATATATTGTTACTCAGACTAATGTGTTGAATTTAAATCAGGGTATGATTTAAATACATAAACTTAAAAACTTTTTTACAAAAAAAACAACCGACTTCTAAAAAAAAACACTAACAGGTGAAAAATAACTCTAGTTTCTCCAGTCTGTGGCTTTGGTGGTTTTGTTTCGTTCATTATTGGCCACCGACTTCCGAAACTAGAGTTATTTTTCACCTGTTAGTGTTTTTTTTTAGAAGTCGGTTGTTTTTTTTGTAAAAAAGTTTTTATTTTGTAATTTTTAGTTTCTTTGTATGTAAACAGTCTTTCAAAACTTGAAAGAATCATTGAAATTGGATAACAATTGCTAAAGAAGTTCTATATCTAAACATTAATCTGTACATCTCTAACGCCCCCTTTTAAAATAGAATGGCGTAATGTTATGTTGTGGGAATACACAAGCTCAGCATAGACATCTGACTATAGCAATCGCGAATAATTTGCTGTTATGCGTCGAAGAGTTCCGTTGCCTGTCTTCTGCATCAGTTTATCTTCACCAAATGATACTTTCTAAAAGAAAATGCTTGATTTGTTACTAAAAATGTTAAAATCGGTGCGTGTGTGCCTATATTTTTTGAGGAGTTCCCTCAATTCCTCGAAGATCCCTCATCAGATATGAGTTTTGATACAAATGGGACCAATCTGCAACTATACCCTATCAAACAAAAAAAGAATTTTGAAAATCGGTCCATAAATGACGGAGTACTGAGGTAACAAACCCTAAAAAAAAAAAAAAAAAAAATACAACCGAATTGAGAACCTCCTCCTTTTTTTGAAGTCGGTTAAAAAGGTAATGAACTGGAATATGGGTTGTTAGTAATAATATCAGATTGGTCCTTGTTTTGTTAGGAGCCACAGATGCTAGGGTCCGCCGCATAAATCTCCACTTAGGACCAAGGTCCAACACACAGGACTAAAATATTGTATTTCCGTCTGTATCGAATGGTCCTAATAGTCACCATTTTTAAACTATGGTGTCTTTAATTAGATAGATCCCTATTTAAAACAAAAACGTTGTACGGAATCACGTTGGTATTATGGAACATGAATATTGAGAGCATATTATTTTTTATTTTTGAACGTTAAAAATTAACAGCAACATTGTTAAAGATCTTTTGAAAACTGATTGATGTACAATTAGATGGTTAGATTTTATAAAAAAGAAAGAAAGAAAGAAAAATATTATTTGACATCAGTCATTAAAACACACACACACACACACACACACACACATACACACACACACACACACACACACACACACACACACACAATAATTTACTAATTAATAATTTAATCATTTTTATTTAATTTAATAATTCATGAATTTGCTATTCAAGAATCTTGGTTATTTATTTACTTGACTGAGATTTACTCACTTTACATTGTCCTACTAGCACATTATTAAGTTGCTTTGTAGTTGAGGAAGTAAGTGCTGGAACGTAGGTGCCGAAAAAGATAAAATTAAACGGCCGACAAGTAAAATTCAAGTCTATATTGGACCACTGTCGCAGATAAAAGGAAAGAGTATTGCCACAGTTTACATAACCATTTACTTATTTTAATGATTCATCATTGTGCTTAATGTTTTTTTTTTTTAATTTTAATTGATTTTAATGTAAATTTATAAAAATTGTTTGTATGTATTAATAATCTTTTTATGGATCTATGACATCTGAAATAAATGATTTCATTTGATTTGATTTACATTAAAGTGTTGGTGCTGCAATATTATTAAAAAAAATCTCCAACATGATGCAGCCTCACAGAAATAGCAATATGAACTTAACTTATTGCAAAAAGTTATATGAAATTAAATTCTACGAAGGTACAGGTAAAAATTTGTTTTAATAGTATTTTAAACCTAGATCAATTTCCATCGGAAAGCTTCGCGTTTTGGGAGCTCCATGTCAATGACAAGATGATTGAGATCGTTTAACTGTTCAGCCATGTAACTTTGATAACCGCATAACTTTAGGTTTTATCAGACCCAAAACAATTTCGATCTATCTACATATTGCGAAACGTGAACGAAAGGCACAAAAACTATTCCAATCTGTCCAAAATTAATTTGAATGAATATATTAAAACACTACAATAATAACTGGTATCCGATTGAAATTCAAGACAATTATTTGTTAAACATGGATACCAAATTATTCGAAATTACGCTCGTACTTTCAAATTACAGTCATTGTAAATACTAATTTCAAATAATACGCTGCATTCAGTACTTAATTAGGAGCTACGTGTAGAAGCAAATTACAATTTAAGTATATGATTCGATCAATTTTCGCTAATTAATTCTCTTTGCTGTCTATTAATTGAGTATATGCTACTCCAATATACTATTATTGTTGCTTATTTTTTACGCTAGTTTTAAGTAGGAAGTATGTGTGTAAATCAGTATGTTTATTATTCATTTAAAAATAAACTGGTCTTTCTCCCATGAATTGATTAGACTTTTTATATACTAAATCTGATGATATTTTTACTAATGAAATATTATAAAAGTGAATTGCTCGATACTGACAATAGTAGAGTATACACCGAGGGGATAAAGCACTAATTTATGTCACGGGCGCGATATTGAATTCTGAACGTAACGAAGGACTACAAATTTAACTCCCGAGCGCAGCGAGGGTTTCACAAGCTACTTCCCGAGCGAAGCGAGGGAATTAAGACGAGTTCTGAGCGCAGTGAGGGATTCAAGCGCGCCCAAGATAAAAACAGCTTTATTCCCGAAGAGAGCACTCTACTTTTCTCACCTTTTGCGAGACAATAAAAAAGCAAGGCTACTAAAAACAGCGTTTTATTATAGTAAATTAAAATTAAAAGTGAAAATTCATATTTGAGACATTAGTCCAGTTGTGGAAAGACAAACATATATGTTTTCCTTTATTTTGATATCTTTTTATAAAAAAAATTCAGTCATTACGTAGGTATATATATTATTGCAGTGTCTTACAATACTCGCGGTTTAATTTCAAGTGGAAGGTTAACCCCCATCTCAAGTAAACCATAACCACACATACCGATTCAAAATTTGTGTGAAAACTTTTACCAAGAGATATAGTTATTATTAAACTTTAGTCATTCTTTTAATAGCTCCTCGTCATAAGTGTTAGTGGGTATTCAGAGGGTTGATATCAACGTAACATAATTACCTAAACTAAGTCGTCTAAAAGTAGAGAAGAAGTAGAGAAGGGATTAAACTTTTGGCCTATTTTGTTTCGTTTTTATAAACTATTTACCTCATATCCACGGATATCAAAGCGGAGAATTTACTAAATAATTATAAGGCATTCCATTTTACAAACCAACGTTGACTGGATTAAACTTTTGGCCTATTTTGTTTCGTTTTTATAAACTATTTACCTCATATCCACGGATATCAAAACGGAGAATTTACTAAATAATTATAAGGCATTCCATTTTACAAACCAACGTTGACTGATACCATTTCAATTAAAAATATAGGTGCTGCTTTGTGAGGCATGTAAAACAACAAGTTTGCAGAACAAACCGCGTCAAAGTTATAAATATCAAAGTGATACCCGAATTTTAATACATTTTGAACTTAAAATTTTGAACGTAGTTCAAGTTCGTGCATAACAAACTATTCAAACCTTTCGCTGTAAGTTAGACTATACTTAACGAAGCTGATTATTTTATAACAATGGATTTTAATGCCAATCGAGAATAAGGGATTAAATAGAAAGTCATTTGGATAATACCTAATTTGAGTGCCAGGATTATAAAAGCACAAATAGGACCTACAGAAAATGGCTATATTGACACTAATTGAAAATTACAAAATTATTTAAACAATGTCTCCGAAAACTTACAAACATTTTACAGGCTTAAAAGCCCTTGACCTATTTATTGTCCCACAAGCTAATAAGTCTTCCAATCGGGGTCAGGTTTCATTGAAATAAATTGCTTTGAACAAGATTGGTAACTCATGTTGATGGGTAAACCAATAAATTACTCGGTAACTTGTTCTCGTACCAGCTAAATGGAGTATAAGTATCTAGATTTAGAACTGGTGCGTCGATTTAACGTATTTTAGCAATAAAACCAAGCGTGACAGATGGGATTCGTTTCGCATCAAGAAACAGTCAATATTAGGTACTTACTAAGTCAAGTCGATCAGAGAACTATCGTACCGTTTTCTCGAATAATCTCAACGTCGTCACTCAAATCTGTTTTAGAAGTTCGAGAAAATTTCAGCTAACATTTGAGTGATTTAACAAGCAGTAAAGGTCTCAAAATTTTTCACGACTTTGTTTCATGCATTTTTAACTTTCTAATCGAATAGAAAGAAAACTTTTAAGTGAAGTAAATACTGCCCGTTTTTAATCAAAGTTTTGCTTGACAACTTTAAGACGACGACTAATAGATAATGAAATACAAATAATAAAAGCTTCTGTTCTAGTTTCTGGATCAAAAACGGGAAAGGGAGATGAGAAAGTGATATCAGACATCCCGCTAATAGGTCACAGGGAATATCAGTCGTCAAGCAAACTGTAGGTAGACCAAAATCCACTAATTCACTCGTATGATTGACACTTCATAACGATTTAGTAATGGAACTACGGTCAAAGTACAGACGTTGATTGAAACATGACTGTGTATAAGGTGCAACCGCGTCACTCAATCTCGGTGGATAAGCAAATCTTTGGCTCGCTATGTTTGCCAAACACACATGTGTGAGAACAGACGTTAATTCTATTAGCCAATTATGCTAGAGCTTTGTTCTTGTAAACATTGTATGTATATTATTGTGTATAGGTACTGCATTATCTGGTTTGTAACGTAAACTGATAGATGGGTAGATCTCAGTCCCACTTTGTGCGTACAAAACATACACTTTTAATAATTAAAGAGAAATATTTATATGTTCGAATCGTCGAACATAAAAAAATCTGTATCTCGAGACAATAACAAAGGCAGAGTAATACTATTTCAGCCCAAAAGAAAAACATTTTTTTCTAATGAATACTAAATCATTTCTTCGAACCACTTAGTAAAATATTGCTACTAAATGCTAAGTAACGGTTATGTATAATTCACAAACAATCGTCTACTAGCCTACTACGTATTTATTTGAGTACATTAGTATTAACTGTATTTTTCATAAATGTTTCAAATACGGCTGTAAAATTGTCGATCGTTCGTTCTAGAGATCAGTCAAAATTGCTGGCACTTAAAGTTTGCAACTTTGCAGCTCTAAGCTCCGATACTTTATTACATGATTATGTGGTGCTATCAAACTTGTTTATGTATAGTTCTATTTTAATCCTCATTTTTACTGCACGTTATAAATATCGTACTTTTCTACCTATCGTAGAGTGTTCATCCATTACCCTTAAATAATGCAAACAGTGTTAAAGTTTACATATAAAGTTATGTTTATTTCCTGGAGCAGAATGGCAATAATCAACATAAAAAATCTACGAACACACTATGTTAAAAGGATATTCATGACATTACATAATCAGCATAAAACTACGCTCAAAATACTAAAAGTTTTGACTACGTACTAAGTAGTTTATTTAATTCTGGCTCACCTGTATCGTTGTTTATATAATACTCTCTTCTACCACCCTGATGAGGGCGGGAATTTGGCGCTATAGTGGCCCGGTGACCTGTGAACAAACAATCATTCAATTAACAGACACATCTATTATCGGTCATTGTACGTCATCAACACCTAATCCCGAGATAGATGTTACAACTAATTATAATTCCATCATCCCTCGAACATGTAAAGTGGCAGCGATCTGTGTTCTACTAACTTTAAATCTCGATTTATTTGTATGGACAAATGTTATTAAATACTAGTTTAAAAATAATCTACATTAATAAATAATTGGGTCTACATCGGTGGCTTTATTATTTGAAATTCTAGTATTCATCAATATCTCTACTTATAAATAAACACATCTGAGTTTCTTTCGGTGCTTCTTCTCAAACTAGTCAGGCAGTAAAAATTAAACCACACCTCATAAAATAAAAAAACATATAAATTTTCACTGTCTGCCTAGTTGGTCTAGTGGTCACTAGCTCTACTGCACGAGGTCCCGGGTTTGATCCCCGGGTCGGGCAAAGTGTTTCTGAGTTTTTCCATTTGGAATTTGTCAGTAGCAGCCCGGAGTCTGGATTAGTACTCGATTGACGGCAATAGGCTCGCCCCATTAAATTGACGGGCCTGTTGGTCTAGTAGTTAGTGACCCTGACTGCTATGCCGGAGGTCGTGGGTTCGATTCCCACCCAGGACAAATGTTTGTGTGATAAGCACAATCATTTGTTCTGTGTCTGGGTGTAATTTATCTATAATATGTATGTATTTAGAAATATATAAGTATGTTTATCAGCTGTTTAGTACCCATAACACAAGCTCTCAAGCTTATCTTGTGACTAAATGGCGTTGTGTGATAAGTTGTGGAAAAAAAAAAAAAAAAAAACGTGGGTGTACTACAAGGTACCTACGGGGATAACAGCCTGATGTCATATTGTGTTATGTTATATTTATTTTGCTTGTATGACGTGTATATAATTTATCATTTAAAAACATCATCATTTATCAAGTGTAACACTGAACCATGTTACTACAAATTAGTTCTGAAAAATGAATGCTGAAAATGTTTAAAAAGATGGAAAATTTATCAACTTATCAATCACTTATTTTCTAAAGCGTAACGGTACATGATATACATATACGAGCTATCAAAATACATTCAGCTTAAAAACAAATAAGGGCATTAAAGGATTATCGATGTTTTCATAATCGTATTGGTTTCTGCAGCAGGAATGAAGGTAGTCGCTTTACGTCATCGAAGTTACAATATTCGCAACGATTTTTAACGATATAATATTAGCACGTTCCTCTTTATATATATTATTATGTCCTACGCGGATGACACCGCTATTATCTTCTCTGCTAAGACCTGGGATACAGTTAGGCTGGAGGCGGAGAAAGGACTGGCTAGAGTTAGTGATTGGCTAGGTCAGAATTTACTTACCTTAAATACCCAAAAAACCAATTACGTCTGCTTCACTAAATATGCAAACTCTCAGCCTGCTCCTGACTTTAACATTAGAATACATTCTTGTCTTACCCCAACCCAATCTAACTGTAGTTGCCCTGTAATTCATAAGGTAAATGCTGTCAAGTACCTAGGTATTGTGGTGGATCAAAGGTTAAGCTGGTACCCACACCTCGAACTAACTATAGGGAGGGTAAGAAAACTCATTTGGGTCTTCAAATCCTTGAGACATGTTATGAATGCAGAACTACAGAATAAAATCTATATCGCACTGGCCCAATCTGTAATCATATATTGTATCTCAGTATGGGGTGGAGCAGCTAAGTCGTATTTCATAGATCTAGAGAGGGCACAGAGATCTTTGATTAAGGTCATGTACAGTAAGCCCTACAGGTTCCCTACTGAAACTCTATACGCAAGCTCTAAGCTGCTCTCCGTTAGAAAACTCCACATACTACACATGGTACTAAGATATCACAAAATTTTACCCTTTAGCCATGCCAAACTTAAAAAAAGACGATGTGATATAGTAGCCCCCACCTACCCAGCACGTTCAATTTTTGCTAGTCGCCAAAATGTAACTCAAGCCCCACGCGTCTATAATAAAGTAAATCGCATACTTAACATTTACCCTATGCAGCTGTACGAATGTAAGAAGACATTGTCGGAATGGCTCCTCACACTTAATTACGATGCAGTGGAAGGCATTTTGGCGACCCAGAGTTAAAGGTCATACAGACACACACACACACACACACACTACAGCTCACCCCCATTCACACACACACACTCCAACACATCCCCATTCATACACACACACTCCAACACTCCCCCACTCATACACACACACACACTCCAGCACACCTCCACACTCACTCACACGTACACACTCCCACCCACACGCACTCACTCACTCATGCACACACACATACACACAAAATACACATTCACACACTAATAAACACATGTATAAACAAACATGTATACAAAACACACTCTAGTTTCCGCACACTGCCATAAAACAATTTTCTTTTTTATTTTCATTTCTTTTTTCTTTTTATAAAAATGTGTAACTTATACCTACCTAATTAGCACAACGAAACAATGTAATTAAAAGAGGAAGAGCGAGGTTTATCCCATCACAAGTATCTTCGGATTACTTTCTGGGAAGCCCCTGCAACTAAATTGTATAGATTTAAGATAATAAACACATTTTTTTTTTTTTTTTTTTTTTTTTTTTATTATTTCAAGAGTATTCCTCTTTTGTTGTTTATTTCGAGATACCATGCTCCGAATTACATTGTTAAGTGTATTTACGACTGTAACAGGTGGAATATATATTTTATTCCCTATGAGAAGTTGGTATTCCCAAATGGATTTATTTTTGTACGTTTATGATTATTATAGATATTTTCTATTGTATTATTTGCACAATTTGTATTCAGGTTTATGTTTTATTCCTAATCTTACAAATATTTAACTAAAGCTTTTTGTTTTTAGACTGCTAACAAACTCAAGACTTTGATCGTAATAAATTGTCTGGACAAGAGTTTGGATAAATTATGATGTTCATTCTCTAGGTCTGGCCTTTGAAGAAAATATTAATTATGCTATCTTGATTGCACTTTTGACATGAAGAACTTCAGAGAACTATGATCAAAGTTTAAGATTTCAGACATCAAATTACGTTTCATAAAGAAAATGATGTGGCATGTTGAGTGACCTAACACTATTAAATCTTTAATAATGTATTTCTAGGGTGTACACGAACATTAAATAAATATACTACTTAGATGTAAGATATAAGCAAATAAGGAATATAACAGTGGACACAAGGTAAAACCTACGAACCGACCACGATTAAAGGAAGCAAAATGGTATAAAGGCATATCTACTTACATCTGAAATGGAATCTAAGATACTTAGAAATTGTTTACTAATGAAGCCGCTAAAGTTAGGGAGATATACATTATACATCCCCAACTTTAGGGACGTGATTCCAGAAACAAGATTCAAGTTTGCTTCGATTAAAACATGATCATAATTCTACTACACCACAATAAACAGTAGCAGTTAAGCAAACATGGTGTACCGTGACAGCCGTTACAGCGTGAAAAGCCACTTTGTATTATACACAAAGAGATTTAAGGTACCATAGAGGGGACTTGCGAGGAGATGTCGTAGAAAAACTGTGATCCCGTAACGCCATTTTGTATATCTCAGTAACGCCATTTTGTATATCTCAATAACGCTATTTCGTATATCTCAGTAACGCCATTTTGTATATCTCAATAACGCCATTTTGTATATCTCAGTAACGCCATCTAGCACCTACCTCTCATGCACGAGGTTGTGGTTAAAATCCGGGAAAATAACAATGTCACTTTTTCAATTCCTATGTACCTACTTTTTAAGTTTATCTTAGACATCATTGACATCGGTGAAGGAAAACATCGTGAGGAAACCAGAGCCATGTTACAAATTCTATTTCTATTAAAGAAATAAATTGGCGTTTATGGAATCAGCTGTTTGCCTACTGTCAAGTGTATTTAATTTTCAGCCATATTACAAATTCTACTCGTTAACACTTGACAGTTGACAAACAGCTGATTCCTTAGACGCCATTTTCTTTCTATTGTCGCCTTACAGATTACGATAATAGAAATAGAATTTGTAATATGACTAGGCCTGCTGGACTTATAGTTAATATAAGTTTGAAATCGCCAATCCGCCTTGAGCAAGCGTGGTGATCAACGCTCGAGCCTTCTCTGTTTGAGAAGAGGCCTTTGCCCTGCAGTGGGACAGTAACAGCACAGTATAAATATTAATACAGTAGGACGACGCCTTTGATCTCTGGAAAGATACCGATAACGTCTACACGCGTTAGCCCTGAAAAATACCTCCCGAACTACGAACATCGTTTTGTTCGCAGTTCGGGAGCGGCTTTCCCGCGTTTCGCCCCTCACACCCCGCACGATTGCCCTGTCTAGACGGCTTCGTCAGACGACTGTAGGTTTTTAGATTGTGGTAACAGGCTGGTCAAATTTATTATTATTATTGGAGCGGCAGCGGACCGTACCAAATTAAACTCATATACTAGTGTCCACTTGGATACAAGTATCGGATGAAATTTTGTTTGCGTTGTCCCGTCTATCATCATCATCATCATCATTTCAGCCATAGGAAGTCTACTGCTGGACATAGGCCTCCCCTATAGATCTCCAATAAGACCGGTTGGAAGCGGCTCGCATCCAGCGCGTTTCCGCGGCCTTAATGAGGTCGTCTGTCCACCTTCTGGGTGGACGTCCTACGCTGCGCTTGCCGATACGTGGCCTCCACTCGAGAACCTTTCGACCCCATCGGTCATCAGTCCTCCGTGCTATGTGCCCTGCCCACTGCCACTTCAACCTGCTAAACCGCTGGGCTATGTCGGTAACCTTGGTTCTTCTACGGATCTCCTCATTTCTGATTCGATCTCGTAGAGAGACTCCGAGCATAGCCCTCTCCATAGCTCGTTGGGCTACTTTGAGCTTACTCATAAGGCTCATAGTGAGGGACCACGTTTCAGTGCCATAAGTCATCACTGGCAACACACACTGGTCGAAAACCTTCGACTTGAGACATTGAGGTATGTCGGACGAGAAGACATTACGCAATTTTCCGAACGCTGCCCAGCCGAGTTGGATTCGGCGACTGACCTCTTTCTTGAAGTGGGACCTACCTAACTGGACTACTTGTCCTAGGTAGACGTACGAGTCCACAACTTCAAGAACCGAGCTCTCAACAGATATTGGGGTGGGTACAACATGGGCATTACACATTACCTTTGTCTTGTCCATGTTCATTTTAAGACCCACCTGTTGAGATACTCGGTTGAGGCCTTCGAGCATCGTGTTGAGATCTTCCATCGATTCTGCCATGACTACAATATCGTCGGCAAACCGGAGGTGAGTGATGTATTCGCCATTAATATTGATGCCGAATCCTTTCCATTCCAGGAGCTTGAAGGCGTTCTCCAAAATGGCCGTAAACAGTTTCGGAGATATCACGTCTCCCTGTCTCTCTCACGCCCCGTCTATAGTAAGTTTGAATGTCTTTGGTTATTCACGAACATTTAACACTGATAACAATCTAGGTGTCCTAACATTGTGATACCTGCGTGGTCGGTTCTAACTTATTGGATAGTTTGGCAGGCTCCTCAGCCGCAGACAGCATGCGGCGCGCCAGGCGGGCGAATGTGCAGCGGAACTGCCGGCTCATGCTGCAGTACAGCACAAAGTTCACAGATGACGTGAACAGTGCCAGCACGTCCATGAGGTCACCTGTAGAAAAAAAATGACTATTAATAAAATAAACTGAATGAAAGCGCCGGGAGGGGAAGCCCTAGAAGGACATACATATTGGTGAGGTTCTTTAGAAAGGTCAGGTGCGTAGTACTCGCAGCCAGCGTGTGTGTATAACAACATGTATGAATGTAAACGATGCAAAAGAAATATGTAGGTGAGCATATGGCGCTCTGTAGTTTCTACCTACTCCCATTGGAAAAAAGCGTGAGTTCATGTATGTATGTATTTATGTAAACTGAGAGGCCTTGGGTCCAATCCCCGGGTCGGACAAAATAAATGAGTTTTCTTCATCTGGAATTGCTCAGTTCTGTGTTGAAGCGAGCCTATTCCTGGCAGCCGCCAGGAATAGGCTCGCTTCAACACAGAACTGGTGAAATATTGGTGTACTACATATACAATACACCTCTGCCTTACCCTTCGTAAAATACAGGCAAAAAGGTAAGATATTATGTTAAATCATTACTTAAACATCGTCGTCAACACCATACGTCTTAGAAGACGCAAGACCTCGAGCTTTGGCCGCTTCTGACAACATGAGAACAGAAATCATAAGAAGAAAAATAATGATTCCGTTAATAAAACCTAGCGTTCAGGGCCTATGGCCAAAAATAAATTATAATTATCAAGGTGATTCATTTTTCATTCAATTACAGACGTCGCATGACGAGTGTGAAAATGAAAAAGATGGAAAGTATTATTTAGTATTATGAGAAGCTAGCATTGAGCAGGCTTTACGATTCGGTTGAATTTGCCATTGCTGCCTACACGAAGTGTAGGTGTTAGTTCAGTGATTCAATATGCAAACTAGATCCATAGACTAAGGCTCGAATTTACCCCCAGTTTAAAATAGCAATGAAAACTGAGCAAAGCAAGAGCAAATTTTGTTGTAGATAAAATAAACGGTGAATGGATACAACTATACTTATGTACAGAATGTAGGGAGCTAATACGCCTGAGCCAAGACTAACAAGATTTAGATAAGACGGTTAATATTACACGACTATAGACACTGATAACACTAACGTTAGTATAGCGTCGTTGCCATAAAATATAAGTACTGTTTTGTTTTTTCGAAACTAAATAAAGTATAGGTATGGTTTTAATATTAACGTTATACATATATCAAAACGCTTTTATTCCCACACGAATAAGGCAGAGGTTTGGAATTTAAATTGCTTGAAAAAAAAAATGGTGTAGGTAAACAGTGTGTAAATTTTTATCTGTAAACGATTTTGAAAGGTACCATTATCGTGTCCCGGCAAAGAGTTTAGAGGCCTATAAACTATTTCAGGCCAACTTAAAAAGAAAAAAGAGGGCAAGGGATTTAACACCCCTTTATTCTTCTATTTAAAAAATATATTTAAATACTAAATTCTTTAGGTCGGTCCTTCTTGAAGTCCTAACAACTAACTAGAATCTCAGTTATCTGGAATTCGAATACCGTGTTTGCGAATTACTCGCAGAGGGTTTTCAGCTGTTTTTCCAGTTGAGATTTATTTATTGGACTTTATTTACGAGTACATTCTCGTGTGTTTGTGACCCTGACTGCTATGAGGTCGTGGGTGGGAATCGAATCCCACCAAGGACAAATGTTTGTGTGATGAGCACGATCATTTGTTCTGTGTCTGAGTGTAATTTATCTATAAGTATATATTTAGTAATATATAAGTATGTTTATCAGTTGCTTAGTCTCCATAACACAAGCTCTGCTTAGCCTGGGAATAGATGGCGTTGTGTGAATAGTCGTGGAATATTATTGTTATTCCCAGCAGACAAAAAGATAGAAAGCCGACAGATACGACGTCCCAGGTGTGTTTAGCTTGGCAATACCTTCAAGTTATTATAACACCGGCGACGATAGGTCGTGACACCGTATCTAATATAAAAACATGTGTATTCATAAAAATCCTTTCCGTTTTTTTTGGAAATAAACCTATTTGTTCGGTTGATTGACTCGTTTGGCTCACTGAGCTCGAATGTTAAGGTGGAAAACGTATACGAGATTTTTTCGATATTCTCAGCAGAGCAGGCTAGCGTTTGCCGTTGAACCTCTCATATGTAGATATCTCAAATGAAAGGTATCTCGTGGGACAGAAAAGTTTTTTTTTTCCAAGGGTTTATTAAACCCTTGGAAAAAAAAACTAAAGGGTACCTACGGAATGCTGTTACAAAAAGCTTTCGATGTCCATTTATCCGTCTGTCTGCCAGCGACTTGTAGGTATCGCATGAACCGTAATAGACAGTCAAAATGTACAGACGCCAACACATCAAGTTACCCCGATGTGTCATATTTCTTTGATCGTTTTTCAACTTTATGAACTTGAAAAACGATCAAAGAAATTTGACACATTAACTTGATGTGCTGGCGTCTGTACACAGAGTGTGAATTTCTTGAGTCGCTTTAACAACAAAAAATAATGTACGAAAAACGTGTTTTTTTGCTAAATCTTTAACCTTGTACGCAGGTTAGGAATCCTTCATGTGCGAGTCAAATTCGCTTTTGGCAAGTTCATTAATAGATTTATACAAAAATATATTTCATAAATTTCTATTATATGAACAACATAACAAGTTCACAAGCCATACTCTTATCTATTATTTATGTCACAGAAAAAAAATATTGTAGAAAAGAGTAACCGTGAAGTTTCTTAAATTACTGGTTTTTGTAACACCATAAGTAGCTCTCTGAGTTATTATTTTTGTAACTATGAGTGTTCAGTGAAAAATATTCTTTTCTAATATTTTTCGAAGAAAACGACGGTTTGACACTACGCACGTAGCTTTGTGTGTTTGTGTTCTAGAATTTGTGTAGCTATGTAATATCATGTAGGTTGGATAGTGCAGCGTAAAATAAAATAAGTTAATTTAAAGTTGAAGGAAAATACCGTTTCTATTACGTGAGTGCAAAGCAGTACGTTCTTACCGCCCATATATTATGGCAGGATAAAGTATTTCACAAAGTGTTGGACAATACCGCCAGTGCGAAACACATTTCATTTCTCTGATAATGAAAATAATAAAATCATTTTCCGGATTGGCGCACATTATATTAATTTGGGTTCCGTAGATGATTGCCAATGGATACGTCAGCCACTAAATGAGATCCTGTAGCTTAGATAAAGGTCCTACGCAACCAGCTTTTGTATTAATTAATTTTACAATACACGAAGTTCAAAGTAAATGACGCGGAGTTTATTTCCCTTCTCAATTCCAAAGAAGCCATCTAGTCTTATGTTATTCGTAATTAAAAAACTGCTAATTGATCCAGATTCGAGATATTTCCTTTTTGAGAAAGAAAATGTCAATAATTATATTAAAAGTACAAAATCAAATTTAACGCGTTGGCGGTGCCAAACAAACTTGATTGGCATCAGCTTCTCTGAGAGTATAATTAATTTTTCAACATATATTTTTTTAAAACAGCCTCGTATTTTATTAAGTTATTTTGACCCTGACATTATTTTGTGAACAATTTTAAGGTCCATTTGCAGACTGAAAAAGTTTAAAAACGTTTCGGATACTAAAATATTATTTAAAGGCCTTATGCTGCGTGGGCACAACGGTATTAATTAACAAAATATCTAGTGTAAGCAAAGAGCTAACTTTATATGGAGCCTCACATAGAAAAATCCAATTTCTGAAAAGAACGTGTCTTGAATAACATATAAACAAAACTTGATCTATGTGCCTAGTAGGTACTTACATACATTCTATCTAAGAGATATATGTGTCTTAGGTGCTTGACTTCACGAGTTATCCTTACACATACAATGTTTTGTGTCCCCACGATGTATGTTAGACCTTCTGTATCTGACGACCCGATAAGGAAAAAGTTATTTGCGTCTATGTATCATGAATCCCATGAACATGACACTTCTTTTTATTTTTCTTGATTTTTGATGTTACGTTCATAACCGATCCAAACTTATTACCTGACATTTTGCCTTATATTTTTAATACTTTACACTAATTACCCTCATTATTTTTGCCATCAAATCAGCAAGTGATCAAATCTGTCTCTCAGTGTATAATTTTATTTAGCAGTCAAATACGAACTATGTTGTAATTGTGTGGAAGTGTGTGAGTGTTTGTGAACGAAGAAGACTGACCTGCCGTGATATATACAGTTTTCATGTTACGGAGGTCAGAGTGAATCACAATCAAACAGCAACAAAACGAACACAGGTATTTACAACCACTGCAATTTTTATAGGTTTTATTATACACTAATCACAGGATTATTGGGATTTGAATATAAGGTTTGTTATTTTATTCAGCTAATTAACTTCTACCACCTTCCTTTCTTCTACTTTACTAACATTAGTAACATTTTCGAATAAACAGGAAATTATCAAGAAACCAATTTCATTTAATTTAGCGTTTTCTCTCAACGTTTTCCAACACCAAAATACGGAAATCCTTAAACTTCTAAATAAATTCTTATGAAGTTTGAATAAAAAAGTGAGCAGCGTCGTAATTCGGACATTTATGTATCTCTTAAATCCGCTTATTTACTGAATATGTATCATTTTTCTTGCTCGGAAGAATTAGCTACGGTACAGAACTGCTGATGAATGTTAAGTTTCTTCTTAAACACCGACAGAATCTCTTTGTCTTTTCTGTACGAAATATTTCATAAATTCCGACTATCTGTACAAAACAAAGGGTAAACATGATATTCATTATCGTCATTCCTCGTTAATTATGCGCAATAATTAAGGAGCACGTTTATTTAAATTTTGGTTCAGGAGCGAAGATCCAAAATGCATGCAGGTACAATAATATAATACGATTAAGAACCGTTGATCCGAGAGCACATTATTCAGTCATAAATGTCCGGTCTGTTACTAAAGGTAATTGCCTCGTTAAAATGGCACGGTTAACTTATGCTGCAGTTGTTCTGCACCCGAGTGGGGTCGACTTATGACACGATCCCTTTCAGGGCTGAGAGAGCACGTTGAAGCACCCCTGGGCGAACTAAGTAACGTAAGATGCTACTTAATCTTAAAATATATCTACTAAAACATAGAAAGGTCTTTTGCCAAATCTCTTTTTGGAAAACAAGACGGTTTATGCGAAGGATAACGCTGAGTTAATGGAAATTAATTCGCATAAATAATTTAGGCACCCCCTATCCCGTTAATAAATTAAAAGGCACTGCCCCTTAGAATATTCAATTAAGTTAAATAATTTATAAAGAAAAATAAGTTTTCTTCATAAAATTAATAAAATATTGAGAGTTCATAACAAACTTCTAGATAAACGTTGCATGATTCTTTCTGACTTCATACCTTAATGAACATTTTTTAACTATTATTTTAATTATTATAATGGATTTTAATTGTAGACTGTTATCAGAATGTAGAGAGTTATTGAATTTAGATTAGTAGAATGTTATTAGTGCATATATAGCAGAACTTTTTATTATATTTTTGTTATTATTTGTATGTTGTAAAAAAGTATTTTTAATTATTGTAATGTATTAAAATTGTTAATTGTATTATTGATTCTTATTTTATTTATTGATCGTAATTTTATTTATGGACACATTGTAACGTATGATTAATGACGACATCATCGCATTGGGTGTGAGCCTGTTAGGGTGGTATATGACTTATTTAATAAATAAATAAATAAAATAAATAAACATAAAAAAATAATCGAAATCGGAATGTTACTAACTTAGTAGGTACAGTGTCAAATGCGTCAGTCAATGAATTACTTTGCTCTAACGTAACAGATATGTAGTACTTACCTACGGCATTTATTTCTTTGACTTGCGTTTTGCTCATACATATTTGCATATTACTGGCAAAACATTTCGTGATTCCTTATGCAAACTGAAATAGGTGCTTATGTTTAACAAATGTATGGTTTTCTTACTTTATTATTTTGTTTTTTTTTTTTTCAAAAATGGTTAATATTGACAGCCGCATGTAACGAGGTCGGTCTGTGGATGGGACCATTCGCCATTCACCCCTTTGTGCCTCGGAAAGTGTGTTAAATCATTGTTCCCGGCTGTCTTTTGTGGGCTGAGGTTACGAGTAGTCAAAACTTCGAAAGTCTGGCAACCCGTCGAACCAGGGGATTGTGTTATTTATTTAATAGGTTGTGAAAGTTTGATAAGCCGTTGCTCATGTCATACTCTGGTGTTCAGATGCAAGCGCGGATCTACCCTAATTGAGCTTAGACAGAACTAATGATCGTGGTCATCACACAAAAAATTGTTTTGGGTAGGAATCGACCCCATGACCTCCGGCATAGCAGTCAGGGCCACCAAAACAAAGTAGCAGGTACTTCATGTATGGATGATATATAATCGAGTTAAATTATTACCTCCTATTACTGCTACGTCGAAACTACTACCTACTCTAGTACCTACCAATTGTATGTAACATAGACACACGCAGCGCAGTTATTCAGTTTAAAATGATGTATTTTGTACCTTTCAAAATCAATGCATTTCAGTAAGGTAGTTAGGTTAGGTAGTTAGGTTAGCTATAGGATAGGTATGGTAAGTTAGGTTAGGTTATATGTATATATGTTGTCATTCTAATTCTATCTAACACAAAAAAATAAAGCGCACATTTGAGACTAGCTAAATAAAAAGTATCTAGTAGTAGTTATTATTGTTTTGAATGTTGTTTTGAATTTTATTTGTTGGCATGTTATTAAAAGTATGTAAATTCTCATAAATTAATATTATGAAATACATTATTTTTGGTTACTGTTGGCTCGTGGAGGCACTTTAACTTTTATTTATGTTAAATTGAGGTGTCGATTAAAATTGTGTTTATTTAGGCTTTCAGTTCAGTTAAAATTTTGCTACATTTTGAATTTAAAAATAATTTGTTGATGCAGTACAGTACAGAACAATTAAGTGCCTTCCAATTTAATTAAAATCCTGTGGTTTTTCCTTTGTATGAATTAAAGCAATGTATCGATCGTATATGGAATACTTAGTCCGACTCGCGCTTGATGAAGTTTTGAGTGTCCGCCTGTTCAGATGCATAGGAAAAGGCAGTTTATTATTGATAGTGTTTGTTTATGCCTATCGTTTCACTTCACACAAACGTACCAAAAGTTAGGATGGAAATTGCTTTTTAAGTGCTGTTTCCGAACGTGCAGAGACTTTATTTCTAGGCATGGTAAAGCATGTTATTAATTTATTTTCTACAGTGACATAATATAATGTGCACGTCGTGGGATAACATAATTAATGTAGGTATTGAAAATTAAAATTTGGATATTTCATCCTGTGAAGTTACTTTTTTACTCAGGCGACAACGCGAGCGAAAGTATCTATACATATAATAAAACAGTAACGACAGAAAAACTGTACATTGAGAATTTTCAAGAAAAAATAAGTGGGTTTTGTTAGAAAAACGTAACTGGTGACAAAAAGTGACTTTTTAGAATTTTTGTCTGTTTGTCTGTTTGTCTGTTTGTCTGTTTGTCTGTATGTATGTCCGGGGTGAACTCAAAAAGTACTGCATGGATTTACTTCAAATTTTGCATGAATATTACTAAGAGGTCGGGTCAACACATAGGGTATATATTATCACGCTCTCACCTACGGGGGAGGAGCAGTGAATCTTTATTCTTCTTACTCATTCTGTGGAAGCGTGTAATCAAAGGACGCATATTTAAATGTTGGTTTTGTGTAAGCTATGCTATTATCTAGCTTTACACTATAAAAACTTCGCCATTTAAGTAACTTTGGCAGAGAAACATAGTTTAATGAATGTTAGTAGTACAAAGACAATTTGGAATCAGCGCCATCTATGAGAATGTATAAAAATCAAATCAAGTAACACATGAACACTTTTTGAAAATTAATTTAAATTTTGATCGTGTTGGTGAGGTTAGTAGTTAGTTATTCTTTAAATTCATAGATGGCATTGTGCATTTTTTTCATCTACATGTAATAAAACAGTAACGAAAGAAAAACTGTACATTGAGAATTTTCAAGAAAAAATAAGTGGGTTTTGTTAGAAAAACGTAACTGGTGACAAAAAGTGACTTTTTGGAATTTTTGTCTGTTTGTCTGTTTGCTATCACCTACGGGGGAGGAGCAGTGAATCTTTATTCTTCTAACTCATTCTGTGGCAGCGTGTAATCAAAGGACGCATATTTAAATGTTGGTTTTAAGTAAGCTATGCTATTATCTAGCTTTACACTATAAAAACTACGCCATTTAAGTAACTTTGGCAGAGAAACAAAGTTTAATGAATGTTAGTAGCATAAAGACAATTTGGAATCAGCGCCATCTATGAGAATGTATAAAAATCAAATCAAGTAACACATCAACACTTTTTGAAAATTAATTTAAATTTTGATCGTGTTGATGAGGTTGGTAGTTAGTTATTCTTAAAATTCATAGATGGCATTGTGCATTTTTTTCATAAAAATTGTATCGTATAATTCGTTTTGACAAATTGAAGTTCCAACAAAACCCTCAAAATCTTGAGCAGAGTTCGGATCGTATCATATGGGATCGTATCAGTGTACGATTTTCAAAAGGAAGGCAGTTGAGGCCGTGGACAGAACCCTGCAGGGCATCTGCAGGAACGAACATTTGATGGGTAGTGTCACAGTTCTGCTCAGTGGCGATTTCAGGCAAACGCTTCCCGAGTTGTCGCGGGGATCGAGGGCTGTCGAGATGAATGCTTCGGTGAAACGATCTTCGTTGTGGTCACAAGTTCGTACGCTGCGCTTGACCATTAATATAAGAGCTCGGCTCGGCGGCATTGCACGCGCTCAAGAATTCTCCGATGTCCTTCTAAGTCTTGGC
The DNA here is from genome assembly GCA_921972225.1 of Euplexia lucipara. Classification (NCBI taxonomy): domain Eukaryota; kingdom Metazoa; phylum Arthropoda; class Insecta; order Lepidoptera; family Noctuidae; genus Euplexia; species Euplexia lucipara. The sequence goes on from OV179149.1 coordinate 10,910,217, forward strand.
AAAGGCACTCTACCAGAAGAGAGAAGTGGACAGGCGGTGCTTTCAGAGTCTCTCGGTAGAGTGGTATCCAGCTTTGAAGAACTCATTCGCTGTGTGTACGTGGACATCAGTCGTATAGCGCACCAGCAGAATTCGTGTGAGAGGGCCATTTTGGCGCCCAAAAATGATCATGCTGCAGCAATTTACGAATGCATTCTCTCGAACATTGAGGGGAATGAAGTGGTCTATACGTCGATAAGCACTGTCGTCGAGCAAGATGACGCCACACATTATCCCTTGGAATTTTTGAACTTTCTGTCAGCAAGTTGACTTCCAGCGCATACCATCAAGCTGAATGAAGGTCGGCGTCCCGATTATGTTTTTAGGAACAAATCTCCTCCAAAGTTGTGTAAAGGGTGGTGCCTTAAAGTCATCTCTCTCCACAGACACCATTGAGGTGGAAATTATTACGGGTTGTGGCGTCGGCAAGGCAGTATTTATACAACGCATTCCCCTTATACTTCATAGCTTCCCGATCCAGTTCGAGCGCGTACAGTTCCCCGTGAGTGTTTGCTTAGTGATGACAATCAATAAATCGCAGGAGCCGATACTCAGAGCAGCGGGTGTAGATCTCAGGACGAGTTGCTTCTCACACGGGCACCTGTACGTCGCTTGCTCCCGCGCCACCAGTCCTGACTATCTTTACATTTTGGCTCCTGGCAGTATAATTATCAACGTAGTTTATAGGGAAGTGTTATAAGGTATATACCTTTGAACGTATTTTTAACCGACTTAAAAAAAAGAGGAGGTTCTCAATTCGACGGTGTTTTTTTTTGTGTGTTTGTTACGCAATTACTCCGCCATTTATGGATCGATTTTCAAAAATCGTTTTTTTATTTGATAGGGTATACTACCAGGTTGGTCCCATTAGTATTGAACCTCAGATCTGATGAGGGAATTGAGGGAACTCCTCAAATAATATAGGAAAACATGTACCAATTTTTACATTTTTTTTTGGTGACAAATCAAGCATTTACATTTAGCAAGTATCATTTCGTGTAGAAAAACTGATGAAGAAGACAGGCGATGGAACTCTTCAACGCATAACAACAAATTACTCGCAATAGCTACAGTCACATGTCTGTGCATGGTTAATGTATTTTCCATAACATTACGCCTGTCTATTTTAAAAGGTTTAGAAAGAACTTCTTTTGCAATTGTTAACCGATTTCAATGATTCTTTCAAGTTTTGAAAGACTTTCTTTACATACAAAGAAACTAAAAATTGCAAAATAAAAAAAAAAATACAAAAAAACTCTCTTCATGTAACTTATATTTTAATGCTATTTTAAAAGTTGTTAACTTATAATGCTATAGCGACACTGGAATCTTAGGTAGGTATATTTGGTGCTGTAGAACCTTCACGCAGACGACGTCGCGGGCAGCAGCTAGTTAAATATAATAATGTAAGAGATTTTCGACAAGAGTGCTAGCGAAGTGACTGACTGTCTGTTCAAGTGACAGGCCGTGCCCGTGTCACCTTATCGTTATAAGGAATTCTCGTGCGCGGAGTCCGGTGTGTTCTGATTAGGAGTGTATAAATAAACTAAAGTGTAGGTAGATATGTACCCTACAATGTGCATTACAATGTGTTAGATATTTATCATAGGTATACAGGGTTATTTGTAAAACACCAACAACCTCGCAGGAGTAGATTACTAACAGTATAAACAACAACATTTGTTCTACGTCTTTTTCGAAAACAGACAAAAAAAAAATCAACTCTTCATACAAAACTCGATCAACTGTTCGGATATATGTATGGAGAGATTGGTTTTTTTGCCTCCTTTTTTGAAGTCGGTTAAAAAAGAGAAATATGCTGAAAAAGTGAGGAAGGAAAAATAGCACATAAAAATATCGCCCGTTCCTGTCAACGGGAAAAGTGCCCAAAGGGGTTATTTTTTGTTGTTATTTTTGGTTTGGAAAACTACTTTTGAAATCAATTAGAATCTACAACATTCTATCAATTCATTCTGCCATACAATTACGACAAATTTGGACAGGTGCCAAACACCCGGTCCACTAACTTATTGCATAATTGTATAAATTAATATAATATTAGCAAGCTTTTGTATAATTATTTTCGTGATGGCAGTAGGCTCCACGATTCCTAACACATAGGACTAAAACGTACCTAGGATCCAATTGATGTACCTATTACTCCTCTACCTTAGTGGGAAGTGGTTCCAACAAAAGTGGTTTAAACAACCAGGCCTCTGCCTTTACCTTCAGGGAATACAGGCGTAAATATTATAATTACTAAGCTAAATATAAATAAATAATAACTATCATAGAAGAAATGTTTTCAAAGCAAGAAAAGTGTCTTTCATTTGGATATACATACTTAAAATCGTTTTCAACAACATCGGGGACAGGATAACTGTAATATCCCTCGGGAAATTAGCAATGTATTAGTAGCCGGCTTATTTTACAATGAAATATTAAGTGACGCCATTTAATATTTAACCAAGGTTTGTTCCAAGGCAGTTGTCCTAATGATAAAATTACTTATTAATTAAATAATGGTTCAAATGTATTTTTATTACAGACTCTATCAAAGGAGAAAATAAAATAATTTCTACCTAGACCTACTCGATAAAAATCTATTTCATAGCCTTCTTTTTATATTTGGGGTTGGAAACATAAACAAGTTTATTTATGAGCAGTCGTAACTGTTCTAACCAAACTCGTTCCTAGACTACAAAGATTTAATGCGTGTACACATAGCGCGTATAAAAAAATGTGCTAAAGCTAGATTATTTATTCTTGCTTCGAATTTACAGTCACAGTAATAATGCAGGCTTCGGAGTGAAACTGCGATCCAACCAGTAAAAATGCAGGTCACACTATCAGAATACGAATGTCACCGAAGGGTCTAGTTTTGTTCCGCGTAAGACAGAATCAGCGTCACTACATCATGCTTTACTAAAGACTAAACTTTAAAAAATACTATACATTATAAATATATTGATTATTGAGTATTAAAATACATTATAAAAAACACAAAATTAAATAAAAATTAGACCAACTGTCTTGGCGGCACCCTTCTTGGACCCCAAATGAATAGAGAATAAGGAATAGCCGAAGAGGAAGAAGAAAAATAAAAGTTGACAAATCATTTTAACACAAGGGTGGTGTTCCTTGTGCCCTGTATAGGTTTCTTGTAGTAGTCTGCTTAGTGTTTCGAAAAGTGTTATGTGTGTCCTTGTTAGACATGAGAAAAAGTAAGCAAACATTACTTTATTATACTATAAATTTATATCATAAGTTAGGTATCTAGGTACCTATCTACTAATCAATCCTGAATTCCTGATAAGTACATTTTTACGGTCTGTGATTCACATTACAATCCATTTGTGAATAAAGCTTGTTAATAACCATTCATAAATTGCGTTTGACATATTAAATCTTTAAGAGAGTGGTATTAAAGATTGGGAAATGAGGTTTCGCGTTTCTATTAAATCTAGTTCTTTTTGCAATTTGTTATGGGTGGGTATAGCTGAGTAAAATTTTTGCCAAGTGCGGGAAGACTGCCGCAGATTAGTCGACCAATATGCACCCAAAGATTGAAATTAAAATGGAGATGGAATTTAAGACGTAAGTTGACTGGCGCTGGCAACTGATTTAAACGAATCTTACCGAACATGCTGTAACAGCTCTTGAAGAAGTCTGGTGCCAGCGCGCTGGCAAGTCCTAGTAGACCTTGAGGTACTTCCGTGGACAGGAACAGGCCAAGCACGGCCAGTAGCATGCGCGTCGTTCGGTCCGTGCGACTGGACCGGCGCGCGCACGCCTCCTCCGTCGCTAGGCACTGCTTTTCTGGCTGGAAAATACACTTACGTTAAAAGGTAATTATTTGAATACTAGCTTTGGACAATTGTGCATCAACCACAATGTGCCTAAATTTTGTAAAACAATTCTAGACACGAAGTAACAAATACGACGAGCGACACCAACACCGGGTTTTAATACATTTCCAGTTGTAACCTGATTTGATTATAACATTGAAATTGCTGAGTGCCAGCCAGTTTAAGCAATAAAAGTACCTACCTTTAACAATGCAAAAGCAATAATATTTGAACTAAGTAGCAAAACTAACAAAGGTACAGATGGAACGGCCGGTGCCCTTTGTTATTTGCTCAGCATGACTTTTAGCTTTTGTAGGCTTGACGCTTTTCATTATGCCTAACTATTCATAAATGCCATATTCATATTGAAAATGTTGATACCTAAATACAAAGAACACCTTGATCTTTACTAACAAAAGCAAAAGCAATTGTTTGTCTCAAACAGCTAAACACAAACTTGAGCGAGGGAAAGTTTTGAAAAGATCGCTTCAGTGGGTAAGTGAAGATGAAAATTAGACGCTCTCGATCCCTTTGGTGGTATCAATAGTTGATTGTGTCGATCGCTATTGTGGAACAAACAATATTCTGAAATGATAGCAACCGTGATTTGCCCACCATTGTTGTCGAGAACAGTAAAGATCATGTTCAAAGCGTGGAAATCGACAGCCCGACATGACTTCTTTCGGAGCTCACGTGGAGTGTTTTGAGGAAATTAATTTTATATAAATTGAAAACTTTTCATGAAATACTTTATAGGTTGTTGTTTTTGATAAAAATCGGACGCAATTGTTTGTTCTACCTGTAAATATTACGGCAATAATATGCGGTTATGAAATGGTCGGAAGGCTACAAATATATTATTCACGAGTATACGTATACCAAGCGAATAATATTAATGAACGTTATTTTAATCGAATACAATTTTAATGTACCAAAAAAAATGCAAACAGTTGTGTTGGCAAATATTCTGTTAAACTATTCTACTGATGAAGCTCGCCAATGAAGCTCGGGAAATTATTAGTATAGGATCCCGCTATAGATCGACCTTCACCGAGCTGATGAGACCTATTTTATATTAAATTTAATATGTAAATAAATATATAAAATATGGGTTGTCTAAAAAATTTCAGCCCAGGACATATTTTTTTTAATATTTCACCAGTTTGGTTAATAAACAAATTCCTTACCAATCGAAAGCATGAAGTTTATAGAATATGCAAACGTTAGGTTGACATTTTTTTCCCGTCACAACTCTCGGGGTAGGCCGGTATAAACAGGTAAGTATCTAACTTGCACCGTTCTGGTTAATGAATGAAAGTTAAATGAAAATAAAGATTTCAGACAAATTCCATACCAATCGAAAATTGGTAGTGTGGAATTTGTCTATTAACCAAACCGGTGAATTTTTTTTTTTAGTTAATAATTAATCATATCCTGGACTGAATTTTTTTAGACAACCCATATCCAATATATTATATTTTATTAAATTTGACATATTATATTTAATATAAAATAGATTTCAATTAATTAACCAGCTCGGTGAAGGTCGTTCTATAGCGGGATCTTAGACTATATTATCTTTCTGTTTCGTGTATCAATATTTAGTTAGTAGGTACTTGGGTACGAAGTTATATTTAGTTTATGTCCCATAAGAGAACTCAAAATAATCGGCAACGAGATGATTATAAACATGCGGTGATCTCACTAATGAGAATCGGGTAGCTTCATCCGGAAACAGGCGGTATTAAGCCAGAAAGTTAGTGGGATTAAAGGCCGACCACCGTACGGAAACCATTGAGTTAGAATGGACATTCTCTGGGTAATGTTCCGTTTAATCGTGCAGTGCGGAGTTATATCTATGTAGAGGCAGCGGCAGGCGGTGTTGATTGATTAGTTGAAATACGTATAATTTCTGCTACATTAGGCACTCAACGTTATTGGCTAATGTTATCATTAGCAATACATTAATAGGTTACTTAAATTGGAATGTTAAATAACGAAATGTTCCTTGACATAAAGTAACATTTTCACATTAAAATAAAATAAGCCGGGTTCTTATTTGTAAAGCATTGGATATTATACACTAGTCGTTACCCGCACGGTTTAGTTTACGTTGGTTTATAATTTATACTTGGGCTTTCTTTAGGAATTTTCCTAAAAAAATAATCGAGTTGAATTGAGAACCTTTTTTGTGAAGTTCAATAAAATAAAAGTACCTAAGGTAATTTTTACCTTATAACATCAATTCAATATTTTATTAAAATCGATACAACGTCATTGCGAATACAATACTTTTCCATTGAAACAAGTGATATTACACGCTACGAAATTTAACAGAGTACCTAGCTGTTAGCTTTGTTGACTAGCCTGCATTGCTACTTCACTGTTTCATCTTACATAGGTCACTTTAACGCTCTAAACGCTCTGTTCATGGAACGGCTGCCTTTCAGAAACATTTGTTATTTTGTTATACACCACAATTTTTTTATTAGTACAAAAAAGTGGGCTGTATCCGTACACGTTACTGATCATATTTGCGTAATCAAAAGTAAAAAAAAACGAAATTCAATTTTTAATTAAGCCACTATTTAGTTAAACTTAAATAACGAAAACAGCTGTAGGAGGCCGCATGCTTGAGCGAAATCACGCGAACGTGAGCGAGAGATGACGATTAATGAACACTACTATGTCATGAATAGCCTGTACAATAATAATATTTCCATAAATTGGGTGACTTTTTGGGATATAAATCAATGCTAATAACTTTGCTGTTTATGAATATTATTTATTGATACTTTACAAATATAATGAGCAGACCGTCTAGAATAAGCCCTTTAAGTATTTGTACTAATTAAAAATTAATGGTGTATACGCCTTTACATCTCAGACACTAATTAGTTAACTTGTCTAACACGTGAGAACACGCAAGATTTGTAAAACTGTAAAGTAAAGCAAGTTAATGGGTAACGTACAAACTTGAGACGTTTGAAACTTATCTTTTTGAAAAGTTTCATGATTTCAGAAGGATCCAAAATGAAAGCAAGGGCAAAAGTAAAAGGGGATTATTGTATTTAATAGATACTAAAAGGTTTATCGGGCGTGACAAAGCCTTCCGAGCAAAAATAAATGTCTATTATCCAACGCGCTCTTAAATAAATGGGCACCAACGATATCTAATAAATCGAGATAGGTATAGGGTGTTTCGTAGTCAATGTAAATAAGTGTATTTGAAGGTTAAACATCACGGGTTTATAAAAAAGAGTAATAAATAGGTACCTAAACAACAAAATTAAAGAAAAATGTCACCGACCTTTTTTTAAATGATTTGGAATGTAAGGAATGTTGTGTCACCTGGAAAAAGTTATTTTAGGACTAAATAAAAACAATATGATACCTACTAAGTTTGACCTAAAACGTAAGTTTAAGAACTGATTTTAACGAAGGAAGGAAGGTGAAGGTTTTTCTATTGAAGGTATATAGTTTGGAAGGGAGTTACGTCACATTACACTTATACCATGATTTAAGTATATTATTCTGGACATGGTTATTTTTTACTTTTTAACCGACTTCAAAAAAAGGAGGAGGTTCTCATTTCGGTTGTTTTTTTAGAGTTTGTTACCTCATTACGCCGTCATTTATATACCGATTTTTATTAAAAATCTTTTTTATTTGATAGTGTAAACTAACAGCTTGGTCCCATTTGTATCAAAACTCATATCTGATGAGGGATCCTCGAGGAGTTGAGGGAACTCCTCAAATAATATGGGTCCACACGCACCCATTTTTTCATTTTATTAACAAATCAAGCATTTTTGTTTAGAAAGTATCATTTGATGAAGAAAAACTGATGAAGAAGACAGGCGACGGAAGTCTTCAAAGAATAACAGCAAATTGTTCGCGATTGCTACAGTCAGATGTGTATGCACAGTTTTTGTATTTCCATAACATAACATTATGCCTGTCTATTACTGCAGATTAATGTTTAGAAAGAACTTCTTTAGCAATTGTTAACCGATTTCAATGATTCTTTCAAGTTTTGAAAGACTTTATTTATATACAAAGAAACTAAAAATGCAAAATAAAAACCTTTTTACAGACAATACAACCGACTTCTTAAAAAAACACTAATAGGTAAAATAACTCCAGTTTCGGAAGTCGGTGGCCAACAATGAATGAAACTAAACCACCAAAGCCACAGACTGAAGAAACTGGAGTTATTTTTCACCTGTTTTAGTGTTTTTTTAAGAAGTCGGTTGTTTTTTCGTCTGCGGAAGATTAGTACCTACTTCGTGTAGCTTTTTTTCTTTCTGTATCCCAAAATTATATTTTTTATCGTTATGTATGGTTCACTATTTTGGCGATAATGGCTTACATATAAAAGATAGATAGGTGCTGTCGCGGATTTTTGTACCTACCTACTTACTTAAAACTTATTGTTACAATTTTTAAAAATAACACAATATCCGCATACAAGCTTATGTGATATTTTGAAGTATACAGGGTGTAACGGAAAGGGTATATACATACGAAGGGCACGGATTCTCTTGGTGATAAGAAACGACATGGCAACGTTTTTATACATATACATACATAATTGTAAAGTTGAGCCCGCCCGCGCCGTCGCGCCTTCGGCGGTTAGGCAGAGCCCGATAGGTCTGTACTAGGCGCGCAGAACCCGAGATAGATATACTTGAACCTTGCCGGACAGGATATGACCCTCACAGTGCGGTGACACGTTTGTTATGATTTTGCATTTAATAAACTGTCCATATTAAATAATATCGTGAAGTTTCAAAGTTATTAGTTGGGAGCTGAAATTTTGAGGAAAGACTCGTTATTAAATACTCTATTCACCCTGTTTGTATGTATATACCCTTTCCGTTACACCCTGTATACTTAATATGATTGTGTAGTTTTAGCGTAAAGTAAAAGATTAACAAACATCCATACAAACAGACGCGTTTATAATATTAGTAAGGATTAGAAAGGATAAGTTCATTCCAAATACTCAAAGTAATGTTATTCATTCACTCGCAGAATTCATTCATTCTCATTGAAGCGTCAATGAACTCTTTTATACATCAACACAAATAAATTGGTTCCTTCTATTAAAAATCTGACATCTGTACATTGACCTGACATTCATCCTTTGAATAAGATGATTGATAATATTAAATTTATCTTCTGCTTTGAGTGTGCAGATTATTTTTTGAAGAGCATCAAACGAAGCTACTATGAATTATAGGTACAAGAACTATTTAGTATTAATAAATTTTACTAATAGAAAATCTCTTCAAAAATCGTCTTCTTCTCGTGTTACTAACTTGGTGTCAGGGTTTTTTTGCCTCCAATGGGCCAAAGCTTTTTTTTATGGTATAAACTAGAGCTTGACTGCCATCCCACCTGATTGTAGGCAGTGATGCAATCAATGATGGTAAAGCGCACTAGTTTATTAAGAGCCTATTTATAGCCTAAATTATAATCGGACGATAAGCTGCCTGCTGCGACGTGGAAGTTTTTCCAGGCCTTCGATGTACGCAGTATATACGCCAAGGCAAAACGCTTTTTCCGGATCATAGAAGTGTCAACAATGTAAGACTAGACACTCACTTGTCCGATAGTAGAAAGGTGATGGTAGAATCAAGTCATGTAATTTCCGCGCACACTCTCCTAAATGCATTTTATGGAATACCGAAACGCCGGGTATCTTACGCCTGTCATTACGGCTTTCCAGAATGGTCATCAAATTCTGTCGAGTAAGCTTTCAGGCATCACAGTTTTAAATTTTAAAGCCAGTGATAATAAACAACGAACTCGTACCTTAGGTTCGAAATCGAGACCTTGCCTTGGCAGTCAGCCGGTCATAATACTAGGCTGTCACCAATGTTATTATAAGTAAACAGGTGTAGATAGGTTATAAGCGATCAGCAAGCGACACGTTAAAATGTGGCTAACTAGCCACACTTTAGCTCAGTGTCGCGTCGCGCCGTCCACGAACGCGTGCGTGCGTTGTGTGCCGTTTTGAAGTTCGAATGTTGTTTAGGTAACCTATCTACACCTTTTTACTTATTATATCATTGCCTGTCACTAATTAAAGAACTAAACTTTTGGTAATTAAGCAAAGCTATCTAATACCATTGTATTTCACGTGTATTAGTAACGAGATAAATGTATTTTGGAAGTTTACATGTCTAACATCGTTTTGGGATAGGTACCCATTTCAAAGTTTAAGCTAACTAATATTATCTGGTAAGCGATTTGCTAACTTTCATCCCTCATGATTTCTTCATATAAGTCTTATGTTAAGTTGTCTTTTCAGAGTTACTCGATCTTTATTATTTAAGTAGGTTTATTAGAAACCGTAGACAGGTTCGTTCCCTGGGACAGGCAAAATGTTATTTAAATTTTTCCGTCTAGAATTTCTCAGTAGGTAGTAGCCTGAAATCTGGATTTGAGCCCGATTGATATCAATAGGTTGACGCCCTCTTACATGGGTCTTAAAAATAACTGGCATAATGTGGGTATACTCCTACTCCACATACACCTCTGCTTCCCTTCAGGGATTATAGGCGTGATGTTATTTTAGGCTATGTAGGCTAACTTTGTATAAAGAATATAAGAATATTGGAAGAGTAACGTAGTACCGGGCCCTAGCAACCGTAGTTAAAGTCTCGTACTCGTTTGATTATTTATAATCTTATGTCGATTATAACAAACACTAGCCAATACCTACCTAAATTATAAATCTATATACATATAATAAGACTGTAAAAAAACTGTGTCTGTACATTGAATATATTTAAAAAATAATAATTGAGGGGGGTTTAGAAACAGTAATAGAGCACGAATCCAAAAAAAAAAGTCTGTCTGTTTGTCTGTTTGTCTGTTTGTCTGTTTGTCTGTTTGTCTGTTTGTCTGTTTGTTTGCACACGCTAATCTTCGGAACTACTAGACGGATTTCAATGATTTTTTTTTTGTTGTATAGATATTAAGTCTGGTCAACACATAGGCTATAATTTATCTTGGAAACTGGAACACCTGATGCAGAACCGCAACAGACCAGCTAAACTATAGGCGATACAAAAATGGTCCGATAGCAAAAATTGTTTCACGTGATGAGCATTTTCTGCTGAGAGAATAAATTTGAAGATCCGGAACACCTGATGCAGAACCGCAACAGACCAGCTAAACTATAGGCGATTCAAAAATGGCCCCATAGCAAAAATTGTTCCACGTGATGAGCATTTTCTGCTGAGAGAATAAATTTGAAGATCCGGAACACCTGATGCAGAACCACTACAGACCAGCTAAACTATAGGCGATTCAAAAATGGCCCCATAGCAAAAATTGTTCCACGTGATGAGCATTTTCTGCTGAGAGAATAAATTTGAAGATCCGGAACACCTGATGCAGAACCACTACAGACCAGCTAAACTATACGAGATACAAAAATGGTCCCATAGCAAAAATTGTTCCACGTGATGAGCATTTTCTGCTGAGAGAATAAATTTGAAGATCCGGAACACCTGATGCAGAACCGCAACAGACCATCTAAACTATAGGAGATACAAAAATGGTACCATAGCAAAAATTGTTCCACGTTATGAGCATTTTCTGCTGAGAGAATAAATTTGAAGATCCGGAACACCTGATGTGGAACTTCAAGAGCCCAGCTACACTATAACATATATTGGAATGACGTCTTAGCAAGAGTTGTTCAACCTTATGAGCACTCGCTGTTGACGTATAAAAATCGAAGATCTGGAACACCTGTTGTGGAACTCCAAGAGCCCAGCTACACCATAACTCAAATAGGAATGACGTCTTAGCAAAAGTTGTTCGGTCTGATAGGCATTTCCTGTTGACTTATAAAAATCGAAGATCAGAAACATTTGATATAGAAATTAAAACTATCACTAATTTCATTGCATAATTATAAAATAACATAAGTACTACGCGGTGAAGGCGGGAACAGTTCAGGACTGATTTTCGATGACGATGGTATATCGTTGAAAATTAGACTCTACTGGCTAAAACTCCCATTTTTTTTATCGTATGCCTTCGGGCTTATGTTATTTGAGTGTTTAATTTCCTTTTCCATTTATCTTCGTTACATGGTAGCTTACCCGGTAACGCAGGGGAGCAGCCACTTAGATTTTAATTGATCAGGTATCATCACAATAAAACTATAACCATGCCTAGAAAGAGGTCAAATTTTTCCCAATGTTCCAAAGGTGCTAAATGATTAAAGACCATAAGATCCCAACAATCTACCGAAGAGCGTTAGGAGAGACTTGATGCTGTTCGAGAACATGAGGCTGCAACTCGCTCCGTGGAAACTTCTTGGGATCGCGAAGCACGCCTGCATTCTCAGCGTATTTACGCATCTTCATCCAGGTCTCTAAGACCGGTGAAGAATATGTGCGCGACTGACCGCTGATCGTGAACATCATGCACTGTCTCGCGAGTTGGAGACGTTCACGGAAAAAGCATGACGCTTGAGTTTTCAGCGTATATACGCATCGACTCTAGAGATAAGTGGGGGAAGGAGATGCGCGACTGACCGCTGATCGTGAACGTCACGCACATATTATGATGACCTAAAGTAAAAGAGATATAAAAATGGTGCCATTGCAAAAACTATTCCACGTGAAGAGTGTTTTCTGCTGTGAGACTAAATTTGAAGATCTGGAGCACCTGTAGGGGAACTCCAAAGCCCAGAGACAATATAACATATACATAATAGAAATGGCGTCTTAGCAAAAGTTGTTAAGTCTGATGGCATTTCCTGTTGACCAACAAAAATAAAAAATCTGGAACATCTTGAATCGTCTCGCGCATCCCATTGATTTCCCGTCCCCGGGCTTATAGAATTCGACATCAGATGTTTCAGATCTTCGATTTTGACGACCCCGTTGTCGCTGGCATAAGCAACAGGATCCGCGTACGAAGTCGCGGGCAGAAGCTAGTACCTTAATATAAGTGCACGGTAGAAGTTTTAACGTTCGGCTCACCGATAAGAATTGAAAATCTGGCTTAGTAGCTAAATTTAAATTCTTAAAAACTTTTTCAGCTATAAAAGTTCCAAGTCTAAGATTGCTCTCTGCCCATACATTGTTGGCCCTGGAGCCAAGAACATCGGAAAATTATGTATTGTATTCTTTCTCATGAGTAACCTCCTATAGGATCTTATTTTTATAGCGGACTAGCTGCAGAATAGATATATATCAGGTTAAGATTTTGAGGTTATTATTGAATCCATAAAAACGAATATTAGGTATGATTTTTCATAAGTCTCAGTGATGTTTAAGAAACTGAAAACCGCTATCATAAACATTTAGCGATTTTTAGTACCTACCTTGATAATTAGGGACCTATGCAGTCTTATTTTTCTAAAACCTAAGTGGATAACACCTAAGTGACTTTGACAATGTTAAAGAACCATAGTTGCGTCAAAAATAGGGATGTGAAATGCGACACAATTAATCGATATTTCCTGAGATTTAGTATGCAATACATTACAAACTGCCTTATTACATACTAACATCGGTATCAAGTTTGCAATATTGTTTTCTTTTAATAAAACATTTGTAATGTATATAGTAAAAATATATATTTTTTCAATAAAGTCCAAAAGGCAATAATAATCACACACTTTCCTAAACGATCACTAGAACACCCTGAAAAATAATCATGAAGTAATCAATACGTTTTGACCACTTTATCATTATTCTAACTACCTTTATAAGTAAAATCGAGTATGACCTTTTTAATAAAATATTTATGACGCTTTTATTTGAAATACATTAATAGAAAAAACATCAAATTAATCGATGGAATTTTTAATCGATCGATTGATGTTTTTTTATTACAATTGATTGGGCATCCCTAGTTAAATTTGGCAAAGATGGCGGCTGGTGGATGTTATTAGTCGCTTAAAATACTAATAAATGTACATTTTAGCATACAGCTAGTCCGTGTTGCAGAAGTATTTGCAACTTTCATAATAAAAAAGACAATTAATTATCGTCGATTCCGATACTCTTTAATGCACAGGGCCATTTCGGTCATTCTCTTTTCAACCTGCATTGTTTTTGTATCAAGAGCCATAGTTTGGATATAATATTGCGCACAGTTATTTCTGGCATGTGTCGTACATGCCTTTTCTTTACGTATTAAATAAAAACTATCTTTGTACATTTTAAAGCATTATTAACTGAAAAATTTCGTGCGAGACAAGCCGAAAATAGTCAGCCTACAATAAAATTTAGGCATTACTTTAGCTGTAACTTAGTGTTAGTGATAACAGGAATTTACCTCCTAATTACGCTATACCTTACAATTAAATAATTAAATCCATAATTACGTTTCAATAATTACACATATTTACGCTATTGAATTAGCATTTACATTTTAGAGTTCACGTTTAGGACCCTTTTACCCATCAACAGTTAGGTTCGGTGGACAAAGGGTTATGTAATTACAATCAATATGATTTTATGTCATTTTATATTGACATTGCCAAGGGAAGGGACCCCTTTGTTCCTTTATTAATTGGTTGAATTAATTTGGAACTTAGATAATTAGTAGGCAGCTGTTGACTGAAATTATTTCGGAGGCACGCATTAAAAGGAATATGAATGAATATCGCAATAGCATGTGATTAATGATATCGTTCACACAATACTAATATTGATTACATTATGATCCATTTCTTACAGTATCCCTTTCATTAGAAATCTTTGAATGGATCTTATTAGATGTTTTAAAACAAGACAATTAAGTGGTCCCATTATATTTATAAAACTTAGTACTTCAGTTTTTCGTGGATTTTTAATTAATTGGCAATATTTTAAAGCCAATTAATTAAAAATCCCTAAAACTATGTGGGACCATCCTCAAAATATGAAAAAAAAACAAAGTGTACGTACGAGCTCGACAAAATGAAGAGAACAGATTTTTGTAGTACTATTTTGGTCGAATAGTGATTCTTATTTACGAGTATTTTAAATATTTCAAACATATTGCCATTGAGTTTAAACCACTTATTTACTCTTCGAATAATAACTTCCGTACGAGTAGGGCTTGAATCCCGCAGGATTTGAGAGATCTTGGTGTAAGCGGGAGAATAACACTTCGTATCGCTAAAACGAGTTTCTAAGCATAAACAAATGTAAAATAGTGGCATCAAGTATAAGTACTAATGTTACTGTGGATGACATCTGAAGAGTTTTCTTGCTTTCTGAGTTTAGTTACTAATTATTCTATTTCTCTGGCAACGTGTAATGTTTTTGCCTACATTCTAAAAGGTAAGCTTTGATATACAATTACTAATTTGGTACATCAGAACTTACCGTCACAGTCCTAATTTCAATGATTGTCTATAGGTACTAATATTATAAAGAAGAAAGATTTCATTGTTTGTTTGTTTGTTTGCTTGCATTGAATAGGCCGTAAAATTCTTTCGTCGTTGGGAAGCTCCACGATCCCCAGGTGACTTAGGCGACTTTTTATCCATGTATTCCCATGGGAACGTGAACTACGCGGGTGAAACCGCTTGACGTCTGCTAGTGTTGAATATTATGATTAACCTTAATCGAAATGTTCCCACTGTTAATTACAATTTCAGAACGTTAAATGTTATTGCAGATGGTTTATAAACACACACATTATGCAATCATAACAATTCCTGTAGCTATAGCGGTTGACTCAATGGTACCTATTACTAGTTCACTTTCTTATGTAGAGTAGCTAAGCTTGTTTATTTCGAAAACATTGTTTTGTTACGAATACGCGAATAGTACCTACAGAAACCGTACATATCCAATATATTCTCATTTGAACTTACCTCATTTGGGCCGATTGTTGAACGTTTTAGGAGTTTCTGCCTCTTTCGGTCTGTCGTCGTTAACTTTGATATTAAACAAGTACTTAATATCGACAGTGCTATACTCGGTACGAGTTTTAATATTACACTATAAATCCACATGATTGCTGTAACTAATTGTACGTTTCTTGACATTTCCAAAACATAAACAGTTCGATTGTCTGGCAGGGAGAGATCCTCTGCGAATTCTGAATTGTTTTGAGCAGTCACTTCACTGGGCACTATATTCATCGCGAAATAAATCGGAAGACACAAGAAAGGACATATCACATAAGCACTTACAATAGCGAGAGTTGTATTTTTCTTATTACACCAAGTGCTATTCCGCTGGGGAAACGCGATCGCGACGTATCTCCACACAGCCAGAGTAACCGCCAGCCAAATAGATATGGTGTGAAACGTTTGACTGAATATTGAATGGAAGTAAACAAAAACTGCCCAAGCATAAGTGTTCTTGTTAACTTGAGGTCCTATTTTGATGTTCATGTGTAGCGCGTAGGGTATGTATTCCAACATGACGAGCAGGTCTGCGACGGCGAGGCCGGTGAGGATGGAGTTGGTTGGGCTGGTCATCTCGCGGCGGCTGAGCACCGCGATGTTGATGGAGTTGGTGGCCGAGCCGACGATGCATATCACCAGCGCGATGTAGCCGTGCAGGCGGCTGTACGCCTTGTTGAAGTTGGTGGCGCCGGGCACGCAGTACGCGTCGGTCGCGTTCGACATGCTCGCGGTGCGCTCGCGGCCCGCACCGGCTGGTCATCGGCACTGCAGACTGTAGCCTCGCCGCGATCAACTGCAACTACCTCGTTACGTACTTTGTTGTCATAACCTGAAACAAATGACGTCCAACTGTAACAAAAGCGACGTAACTCTCTATTGACGAAATATGGGTACGAATGTTTGTTGTTTAACTAAAGTCAACAAGATTTATTTCATGTTAGGCTTAGAAGTCGTCACATGTATTCCAACGAGTAGCCGTTGTATTACAAAACAATTTTCGTAGAGTTGGTAAATAATATACAATAGCGCCAAGGTCATGGCCGAGCTGCGGTGCTTGGAGACCAAATAATATACATGTGTGTAATGTTAGTGGTCCATGAGCTATCATGTGCGTCACACGTGTAGGTATATTCTATCGCTAATTCTAATAAAAATGTTTATGGGTCCGCTTTTAATCACGGCTTCGACACTATAAACTAACACGGCTTAGCACATATTGTTTCAAATGTACTGCTTCACTTTACTAGTATTTCTAAAAGTTTTATGATACCCAATATTTAGCATAACAGACTGTAAAGTAGAATAAAAAATACAGTCGGTTTGTTTTATTTCGGTTCGGTATTTTTACCTTTTATTCGTGCACAATTCACAATCAACTTGCTGGATTTTGGAGTCAATTGAAAATTTATTTGTACAGGAAACAGCGAAACAAAACCGTTAATTTATTGATATCATATATTTAACCCACCATTGGTCACCTACATGTCTGTGAGATAGGGTAGTTTAATAAAATTAAATATTTTTGTCACCGAATTACTTTGTGGTGTCGAGTACTTATAATAGCTGCCTATTTCCATGTCCTTTATTACCAGTATATCCCGCGGCAGCGACGCGGGCGCATGACAATGAGTTTTAGCCTTAACCCGGTGCGTGAGACCGGCGTCACCGTGACGTTTGTTTTGTTTGTTTTTTGGTTCAAATATTACCATTATGCTATTTAACCCCCGACGCAAAAAGGGGGGTGTTACAAGTTTGACCGCTATGTGTGTGTGTCTGTCTGTCTGTGGCACCGTGGCGCTTAAACGGGTGAACCGATTTAGATGCGTTTTTTTTTATTTGAAAGCAGGGTGTCTACCGATGGTTCTTAGATATGATTCATCAAAATCCGTTCAGCCGTTTCAAGGTCATCAGCTCTTTTGTGTTAGCTAACGTATTGATTTTAGACGTCTATGGGTATTAACTTCACTTACAAACATATTTGTGGGTTAAATTTCAAATACTCATGTGTGTTATATTAATAAGATAGATTATGGTATATTTGGTCTGATTCAGCCAGGATATCTAGCACACTAATACACAAAAATAATAGCAGATTATGTCGTGTTTGGATTCATTTTAACCAGCATTTGATTCTGCACATAGTATACTGATGGCAATAGGATGAGCTGGTGCTGCAGCCAAGCTATCCAGCACACCAGTAGGTAGACTCTTGACAAAATAATAGCAAATATGTCGTGTTTGGATTCATTTTAACCCGCATTTGATACTGCACACAATGCCCTGATGGCAACAGGATGAGCTGATGCTGCAGCCAAGCTATCCAGCACACCAGTAGGTAGACTCTTGACAAAATAATAGAAGATAATAATATATGTCGTGTTTGGATTAATTTTAACCAGCATTTGATACTGCACACAATGCCCTGATGGCAACTGGATGAGCTGATGCTGCAGTCAAGCAATCCAGCACACCAGTAGGCAGACTCTTGACAAAATAATAGAAGATACTATATGTCGTGTTTGGATTAATTTTAACCAACATTTGATACTGCACACAATGCCCTGATGGCAACAGGATGAGCTGATGCTGCAGCCAAGCTATCCAGAACATCAGTAGGTAGACTCTAGACAAAATAATAGCAGATATGTTTTGTTTGATTCGTGTTAACCAGCATTTGACTCTACATTCAAATGCACTGAAAAATTCTCATACTTAATAATATTCTCATACTTAATTAAAATTCTCATACTTAATAATAATTTTATTTCACGTCGCGTTTAAAACGCGACGTGAAGTAAAATTTCATGGCTCAACGATAGGAAAGTGTTATTTTTAACTTTATAAATGTTTTTGACTATGCGGTGGGGGTTTTTTAAATTTTAAATTTATTTTTTTACTTTATGTTTCCAATGTCATAAGACTGACTAAAGCTGATTTTATTATCAAATAATTACGATAGTTTCTTACCATTTTATTGTATTCTAAGATCTCTAATGGTAATGAAATAAATTTGATTTAGGAAATACTCATGTTTTATTGACAATAAAAGATTATTTTTTAAACATTTCCAATGAAAAGTAGCATAAATCCTAAAATAAAGTCGAACTCAAAAACCCCAGTGCGTGCTCCGGGGTCACCTACGATGTAAGTCAAATGCACGGTACCAATGGGTTAAGACCTTTTTAGTGAGTAAAATTCAATGAACAATTTAGGTTTGGTCAAATCTATTTCGTCATTATGGCGGATCGGATAGGTAGCTACAATGTAACGTAGAAACCGTTGTTACCACCAATCCCTTTACCTTAGTTGGTTAATAATGGCTTACGTCCCAAGTTATCAGTTATCCCACCCATAAGAGGACCTGAGGGTATCGTAATATATTTGAATGTGATTTACATAATTTTCGGTTCGGGACCGAAGAAACTCGAATACATATCAATCTGGCGATGAACCCCTAATGCATTATTAAACAAGGAACGCTTAATAATACGTTGTTTGTTATGGTCTGTTTCAAGATTTGTGCAACCGTTTGTGGGTAATGTAGTAAGTATGGAGTTTTTTGCACATTCTTCTCCTTACAAAAACTACCTCTTGTAAGGGGCAACTAGTTTTTTTGTTTTTTTTATGTATGACGTTCTAAAGTGCTTTTTAACGGTTTAATTGGAATAAATTATTTGATTTTTTAGTCAGGGCTTGGTTGTTTGTATATGCAAGCTTAAGTAACTTATAAACACACTCATAATACAGGAGAAATTCCTAATGTCGGGCAACGTCTTTCTAAAAAAAAGGAGATGCCAATTAATACGCAAAGTAAAACTTTGAATCTCTTTTTAAGAATATTATTTATATTTGAAATACTTAAAATGTATGGGGAAGAAGTAAAGCAAATTCGACGGTTAAATTTCGCTTGAGGGATGCATTTAAACGAAGCATGGATGCAAGTGACCTACATTGGCGGCACGGTAGGTTTTAATAAGCGGAAATTATTTCAGATCTTATTTTATCATGCTAAGCGCATCAGCGCATGGCATAGCTTCGGCGTGGCATTTCAGGATGCCACGCCAAAGGATGCCGAAGCAGGCTGTGGCGTGTCAATGAAATGTGAGTCTCAATAGTGAAGTATAACATTCTAAATCATTTGTATTATAAAAACCCGTGTACCGCCAGCGCTGGGCCATATTGTACCAAACAACTGAATAAACCGTGGAAAATGTTGCGAGTCTTTTTTACGGACTTCCAAGAGCTGACGAGAAAAGTATTCAACGTGCTCATGTTCATTTTTGTCTTTATGAAGATTTAAGCTTATAATATTTTTACCAAGGTAGGTGCTAGTACATACCTACTCTAACAGCTCTAGATAAATATGCAAAACAATGCATAAAATCTCAATCATGCAGTTAAAATGCACTTTAAAAGAACGTGGCAGTCCGCGATCGAGAGGAAAATTTATGTGGGAATGTTGAGCGCAAAAGAATGAGTACTTACCTATAAAATTTCATCTATTATGTAAAAACAAAATGTAATGTTCACTGCTGTACATGTGTACCATTACATTTTGTTTTTTGAAAACACGCACTAAGGCTACATAGCCTGAGTGCGTGTTTTCATGCCTTTAGTATAAAAAATAGCCCCTGGCCATCAGTAGGTAAAGTAACTAGCAAAAAAATAACTAAAAAGCTCTCATTGTGTAGGTGTTCCCTGTTATAAAGCTGAAAAAGCCTATTGTGTTAGTTTTAGAAAACGTTACCTATTTTTTTTCAAGATTAATGTTAGTAGCGAAATGTAGGCGTAGGTACTATAGGTATACCGAGGGTTGTACCTATACCCTGTTCCCCTTACCTTGCCCTGTTTATCTTACCTTACCCCACTACGCGCGTTTTACTGGGAAAAGTATTTGAGAAAATTAATTATAGGTTGTGTGATGGCTAGATGTTAAGGGTCCGACCTCTAATGCACAAGGTTGTGGTTCAAATCCGGGCAAGTACCAATGTGACTTTTTCAATTCATATGCACTTTCTAAGTTTATCTTAGACATCATTAACATCGGTGAAGGAAACATCGTGAGGAAACCTGGACTTATAGTTATTATAAGTTTGTAATCGCCAATCCGCCTTGAGCAAGCGTGGTGATCAATGCTCGATCCTTTCTGTATGAGAAGAAGCTTTTGCCCTGCAGTGGGACAGTAACAGGCTGGTATTATTGTAATTATCGGTTAGGTCTAAATGAAAGTATTAATTTATGTATGAACCGAACCAACCTAGCAACTGTATATGTATGTAAATATTATTTTTTTTATTTTTTTTTTTTTAAATAGGAAAAGTTTTTGTCTCATTAAGTTCTCATAGTTTACATAATTACTACAGCTAAGGTATAGTTTTGTTACCGTAATACTTACCTACCTAACCTACATACCGTATAAAAAGTTATCCTAAACCACTTCCGAAAATCCGACACTAAGCATGCCTAGGTACCTGAGGCAATTACCTTTAAATGTCTTGGAAACAATAAAATTGAGATATTGCCATTTTTAAACGGCCATAGTTTACTTCAGTATTAAAAGCGCGCTATCTTTGAGCGGTTTGAAGATTATTCAAGTTTCTTTGGTAATAACATACAAAATTGTACTAGCTTTAATTAAATACTTCAAAATGAATCTGTTATTTATTAAATTCTCATTACATACATGATTAATATTAAAATCTAATATAAGTATAAAATTCTCGTGTCCCAATGTTAGATACCATACTCCTCCGAAACGGATTGACCGATACCTATGAAATTTTGTGTGTATATTCAGTAGTAACTATTTTTTGCGAAAAAAAACGGCTCAAAGAAGTTTGCGGGGCAACTAGAATAATATAATAATACCAGCTTGTTATTGTCCGACTGGCAAATGTCTATTCTCATACAGAGAAGGCACGAGGATTGATCACCACGCTTGCTCGAGGCAGATTAGCGATTTCAGACTTATTTTAATAAGTATAGTTTTAATTTCACCAAAATAATTATAATTATAACCTAAACTTTATTCTACTATTAATCTAAAATTCTTCACGATTTGCTCAATCACCGATGTCAATCTTCTAAATATATATCTTCTTCTTCTTATATAATATTTATAATTATAACTCAAAGGTGACTGACTGACATAGTGATCTATCAACGCACAGCCCAAACCACTGAACGGATCGGGCTGAAATTTGGCATACCGGTAGCTGTTATGACGTAGGCATCCGCTAAGAAAGGATTTTGATCAACTAGAGTTGATCAAAATCGTCAAAACTTTCATCCCCTATTTTATACATTTTATCTTATATTTTATTGAGGGTCTACCCCCAAGGGGATAAAATAGGGTATGAAAGTTTGTATGAAACTTTGTAAATTTTAAACCGATCGGGCTAAAACTTTGCATGCAGAAAGCTACTATGACCTAGGCATCCCCTCAGAAAGGATTTTGATAAATTCTATCCCTACGGGGATATAATAGGGGATGAAGAAGGAGAAACTGACTGACTGACTGATATAACGCAGGGCCTAAACTGAAGGGGTTAGAAACTTGAAATTTTGAACAGGGGTTCCTTTTATAACGAAGAGGAGCAATAAAAATGACTTTTGTAAATTTATCCCCTATGAGGGTAAAACGGAAGTGCAAAGTTAGTATGATGCTTTGTCGTTTTTGAAATTGTTCCAATGAAATTCATTATGAAGGTTTTCCATTAAAAGTCATGAAACACGTAACAAATATATTTTCGTAAATCATTCCTTAAGGGGGTAAAAGGGGAGCGAAACTTTATCCAAAATACCTTTGAAAATCAGAGAACTTTTATACTATCTATAAAAGATCTCTGATTTTCACAGTTATTTTGGATAAAATTAAGTATTAGGATTTTTAAGTTTTTTGTTAATTCTACCCCTAAGGGGGTGAAAGAAAGATTTAAATTTAGTATATATTATATACATATAACCTAACCTAACTTACCATACCTATCCTATAGCGAACCTAACTACCGAACCTAACTACCTTACTGCAATGCATTGATTTTGAAAGATACAAAATACATCATTTTGAACTGAACTACTGCGCTGCGTGTAGAATTTGAAATAGTAGTTACTAGGAGGTAATAATTTACTCGATTGGTTTAACATCTATACATAAAGTACTACTTTGACTGGATGATCGAGTGGATCCACACTTGCGTCACGGTGGTCTGTCTGTCTGTCTGTCTGTTCGCGATAATCTCAAACATGACTACGCCGATGCTGTTCTCACCTGTAGATGGAGTTTTTCTCAAGGAAGTTATTAGTATATAATATGTTAAGATTTTGTATACATTGGCAAAATATAATTGTATTTGTTGGAGGTAAAAAATACGCCTTCTGGGAGTTGGGCGCGATAACCGACATACCTACATGCGGGCGTAGCCGCGGGCATCAGCTAGTGATGTATATGTCGCGGCAAGCGATATTCTTGAATATTAAGTTGTGAAGTTGATTAACTTAGTACAGAGTCCCATGGTGACCAGCGTGACATTACTCGTTATTTGAAATGGCGCGAATGTGTTTTGGTAATGTCACGTGGACAGAGTCATGCTGGTGTGTGGGAGCTGGGCAGAGCTCAGGTTAATTTGAGGCACCAACGAAGGCACACATCTAGTACGAAACTGTCAGTTACCTATTTGAGTTGTTTTGTGATTATGATTGTTAAGTGAGGTTATTACTGCAATGAAGATTATTATTCTACGTTATGAACTCGGTACCACGAAACCCCCATCGGTGTCAGCTCATTGCTCAGCCATACGCTGACGCCAACATATAGAAAAAGATAAACTAGTGAGGATCTACATAGTAATTGAATATGTCCCATTGGTACTAGCCCGGATTTGAATCACAATCTCGTGTATGATAAAGTATACGCAGCGGTGACCCAGTGGGTTCGAACCCAGGCAGGCGCATTACTTTGTGTAATGTATTACATCACCACTGCTCTCAAAAACGGTAAAGGAAAACATTGAGAGGAAACTGGCATGTCCTAGAACCAAAAATTCGAATACATGTGACATCTACCAATTATCACTGGGCCCATACGAAAAATACGCGCTTTGACGCGAAGTTGCGGATACCAGCCCGGTATCTTTAATCTTTTTTTTAAAGTATGATAACTGCTACGGATTGGCAAGGTGTTGTGTATAACTAAAGAAATGTTTTATTAAAGATATGAATACAAACCCCAGATGGGTAGGTATGAATATAGTGTACTGTCATGCGGCTGCATAAAAAGAACGTATGTAGGAAAATGTCAACCATAGGGCAGAAACCTTTAAATAAACTCAATCTACTTAATTTATGTTTTAAAAGAGCCCGATTTCAATAACCCACGGACCTTAGAAACCCATTAATAATTTCGCAACACAAAAGACGCAGCCTTACTTATTATTTAGTAAAATAACTTTATCGGTAAAGTATCGGCTGTCCTTTAGAACAAACGAACCTTGTTTAATTGAGAAAATTCTTTCGTCGGATAATTTAATAAACTAGTAACAGAGCTCTTATATTACAAAATTTCATGTCTCTTCACAGTCAACTAAATGAAAAGTAATACTGTGAAACTCATCACAGATAGGTACCTTGAAGAAACATAGTAAACATTAATTCAGATGTAGTAATAGTTGTCATTGCTCTTATAATCTACATATTTATTTGGAATGGATGTACATGACACAAAGTGCGTGCAAAATCAACATGTTGAATCTGCCAAAGTTTTAAAAATATCGGCAGATTTAATTTACTTACTTATTTTTAATTTATTTCTGATAAAAGTGGTGTTGTAATTTGTTAACACACTTTAGACAATAGACCCAACTACTCCCAGCTATATTTTACATAAATATTAGCCTATTAAGGATACTGCACACATCGTTCGAAATCGCTAAGGTACCTAAGTGTCATGCAAACCTTCCCAGCGAAAAGATAGGTGGTTAATGAATTTATAGGTATAGTCATGTTCCTAGAAAACAAATGTTTAGTTTTGCCCTATCAAACCGTAAATGAAGTTTAGTTAGATTAAATAAATTAATAGACAGGAATAACTTGAATTTAGTTACAACTCGTATTCTGAAACTGATATAAATTTAGATTTATTTGTTGTTGAATATGAAATAGGATAGAAAGCTACTTAAATAATTTCTGACAGTTAGTAAGTACCCAGTAATGTGGACGCCAAAATTTTCGTAATGATGATTTATAAATTAGGGGCACCGGGTAAATTAAAAACATACGGCAACTTAGAAAAATCTACTTAGTAACGACTGAAGACTTTGTATTCTAAATCTTTGAAAACCATTTTATTTTTGACTACGATTTCAATGATTGAAATCACTAATAAATCTCAACGTTAAAAGCGATAAAGAAAACAGTACTTTACTTTCAATTAACATTTCCTAAACCATCTAAATATCTACAAATCAAAACAGTCCACTCAAATGGCACTTAAAGAACCCGCGTGAACTCGAATATATTTTTATTTCCGAATGTAAAAAGACTTAGCAGTCGAACTGTTTAGGCGAATCTGTCAATCAGTCTTTCACAAAACGCTTTCAAATAAAATATGTATTCACTATTTCAAGCCGATAACAGATACGTGTGAGTAATGTTTATAAAACCAGTGAGCGAACAATATTGAACTGCCTACATAGTTTTAGTACTAGCGAACGTTCAGCGGTCGAAACCACCAATGTTCGGTTTTAGGATGAATTATTAAAAACTATTTGTTATTTGAATGGAAATGTTTGTTTAATCAAATTATACCTACTGCCTATTGTTATGTGCACATCATCATTCAGTGTGTATCAGAATGAAGATACACACATATAGGTAACTTAAACCTTTTCATCAGCTAAACTGATTAATATACTGGTTGCCTTTCTTTCAGTCAGCTTTTTATTATCACGTGTCGGCACAAACTCGAAAGAAACTTTTACATCTGCGAATTCTTGGACATAATTCACTAAATAATTTACAAACACTTTTTGTAGTAGGCCCACTCACAAACCTTACGTACCCACTTAGGTACTTGAAGCAAAACGATTAACTACGTTTAATGATTTTACTTCGAGTTCAACACATTAACGTCTACGTTGGTTGTATGACTACTTTGTCGTCTTTGTCTCAATCTGATTAACGAGGACTATTGTCCTATTTTCTCATAGCCACGAGATATAAAAGTATAACGAAATCAAAAGTATGGCAATTAACGTGTGGATCCAATTACAAAGAAAAGTAGTTAAAAGGATCCTTTCAAAAGATTTTTTCGAAAATATATAGTAGTATAGGATCCCGCTATAGAACGATCTTCACCGAGCTGGTTAATGGATGAAACCTATTTTATATTCAATTTAATATGTCAATAAATATATTACATAATAGTTGTCTAAAAATTTAAGTCCAGGATATTTTTTTTTATTATTATTACCAGTTTGGTTAATAGATAAATTCCTTACCAATCGGAAGTATGAATTAGTAAATTAAATTAATAAGTCTATAGAATATGCAAACGTTAGGTTGTCTATTTTTTTCCCGTCACAACTCTCGGGTAGGGCGGTATAAACACTAAACAGGTATTAGGGATACTAGTAACTTGCACCGTTCTGGTTAATGAATAAAAGTTAAATGAAAATTAAGATTTCAGACAAATTCTATACCAATTAAAAATTGGTACCTATGGAATTCGTCCATTAAACAAACCAGTGACCATTTTTTTTTAAATTAACAATTCATCATATCGTGGACTAAATTTTTTTGGACAACCCATATGCAATATATTTATTGACGTATTAAATTTAATATATATAAAATAGGTTTCATTCGTTAACCAGCTCGGTGAAGCTATAGCGGGATCTTAGACTATAGGTACTTGTATCTTGTTTACAAATAAAATGGATTGCCGCACGTATAGACGATCAACGCTTGAGAACAATTTTGTAGTGTTAGTTTTTTTCAGAATAAGGAGTGTACCGCAAAACCGCAAATTCAGATAGTATTTTCGAAAAACAATATCTTTAAAATATTTGCAACCGTGCGAAACCGGGGCGGGTCGCCAATTTATAAAAATACCCAGCTTTTTTTATTTTCGTAAATGAAAATAGTTTATCGGATCACGTAAAATGATTTTATCATTTTAATTGTAATCAAACGTGTTGAAAAATTGAGACAAAATGCAAAGAAGAAGAAAATCAAGTAGATCGGTCGTTCACCAAAATGTCCTTTGATATAGATTGGTTTGACAGATCTTCCGGATGAATAAGTCTATTCAGACATTCTTTGACGCACCGGATATCACTTATCCAATTTTTTTAGACGACCCTACTCATTTCTTATTACGGAAGACCCTTGGAGTGAAGATTTCGGTCAAGTGCAAGCCTTATTCCATTATATGATTATTTCACAACCGAGAATGAAAAACGTTAACATGCAGTTAGCTCTAAAACAAGGGTTGAGCGTTGTACATTGACTATTAATCCGATAAAGCAGTTCGCCTTCTTAATAAGGATACTGCAGGATGTCCTTCCATGGCGAAAAAGGATAAAAAACAATGCGGCTCGAAGTTACAACGAAATAGGTAAAAACCTAACCCTTGCTTGCCATAAACTTTTCAAATATCTATAGGTACAGTTCCATTCCGCAGGTTAACTTAACAGGTTTTGTTTTTGTATCATGAATATTTTAGCAGGGCAATTGTTGATCTTCTAAACTGATACACTAACTAGTAACTTGAACACGTCCTCTAAGTGGAATCACCAGTATCGATTTTAGCCCGGTCGGACTATCTACTTAGAATTGTTCTAGAATCGTCGGAAGCTGAAAAGTGTCGCCGCATTATGAAGTTGGATAAAACTCCCACGTGTAAGGACAAGTTGCGCGATTTTAAAGCAGCGTACCATGCTAATGTGGCTCAGACTCCATTCGACGGCGGTATTTATGCGCGAAATTAACATTTTTTTCGAATATTTGTACGTATAACTGCATACAATATCACACACACATACCATCTACGCAGAGCTATAGCAGAGATCAGAAATAAGATTTCTGATCTAAAAAAGTATAAAATGATGATAAATGATAATGCATTTCGGTAAAATGATTTAGTCAAACAAACAAAATGTTTTGTAAAACTACTTCGGTCAGTGTGACTACTCTGATAAGCAGACTAACCGAAGATGACGGTGTCGTCTGCCAATCGATTTCCAAGTCCAGATATTATCAGACGTTAGAGTAGGTGCTTCCAGTTAGAACTGTCTTTTTCTCAAATAAGAACCGTACCCTTATCTCTTTCAAAATGCGCAATTTACTTAAAACCCGCAGAACTAACTTCCAGCTTCAAGAATGCGATCCTCAACCTAATTTTAGGTAAAACTGCTCTCAGCATTTCGACTGCAGCTGCCAAACCCACAAACAAACTGCAAATGAACTTCATCACCGCAATGCGTTCACAGAGCTAGCGTTATTCACGACAGGCGTCGTTACCACAGAACTATTTACAGTAGCGTCTAGTTAAAACAATAAATCATCCATGGTGAAACATAGCTCGTGCTCTATTTGTTATTCAAGCCATTAGCTTCAATTGGTGTCGCTTACAAAACAAATAGACGGTGATAGCTATTAGTTTATCAACATTTCGTGACATTCAACGCCATTTTATTAGCTTTTTAACCCTAGAAAGATAACGTTATTTTTTAGTACTGAAAAGATAAAGATGCGCCTTAGAGGCGCTCAATTTTCGATATCGATTTTTTATACGTATTTAAGTAATTATTAAACTTCTTATAGCGTTGTGAAATGCTACATTATGACTAAATAAATAAAACACAAATTTAAGTTATTACTTTTTAATTATAAGAAAAAAATGGGATTTTAAAAATCCCTTGCGAAAATCAACAAAAATAAAAAGTCTTCTGTATTAAGGTACATTTTTTTCTTAAAAATATAAAGTTTATAGTTTTTATCTTAATCACTAGTGAGTTATGAAATAGTCAGTCTCAAAAAAATGAAAATACAAAAAAATAATATATTATATACAGTTATTGCAAACATCTTTTTTATGTTCACCACACACAGACTTTTTACATTTGGTACACGTCATCTTGGACATTCTTTTCTTTTTTGATGTGCATAGGCTGCAGTAGCACCGTATTTTAGCTGGAGGTTCCTCATCAGCTTCTACAGGTACCTCTTGAGTAGTTTGTGGCAGAATGTTTTCAATATTCTCCCATAAAGACACAATTTAAGTCTCTTCCAATGTTCTTCTCTTCGCCATGATGTTAAAACTATCCTAAAACCATAAAAATACCATAAAAATAATAAATAAATACATACCTACTTTAATATTTACCGTATTTAATTAGAAATAAGTAAAAAACAACAAAAACCAAAACACAAAAAAATGTTTGAAAGTTGCACAAAAGATAAAGTGCGCCTATCGAGCGCAACATTTCGCCATAGCAACGAAACTATGGTACTTACCGAACAGGAGCGGTCGCCTCTCGGGAGTGTTGGTCGCCGACAGAGTTGGCGCGGAAACACAAGCTTGTACGCGCGTTGGTTAGAAAAACACAGCAATACATTTATTTCGCGGGCGCCTCTGAAGCGCACGTTATCTTTCTAGGGTTAAAGATAGTCGGATAATTGGAATATATTAGAAGAGATAAGTTCAAGTACCTAGTGCTGAACAATCCCAGTTCAGTTTTCTTTATTAAATAATTTAAAAATAATGGTAATCCATTATCAGATTTTCTTTGTAATCCTCGGATATTGGTCGTTGGTTTTTTTTTAATAAAATTCGCAGTGTGATATTAATTGTTGAACACTTTATCGCCGACGGCTTGATAAAGGTTTTTATTAAAATCTGATGGTATTATAAACCTCCAATACTGACACTAAGCTCCCAATACTTGGCCTCGGTACAAAATTAAGGTCAATTTGCTCCCTAACTGACGGGATCATGGCTTCTATTTTGCATGCACGATTCGATACTATACCTACATAGGTTAGAGCCGTGTTCAAAGACGATAGAGGTCTTTAGGAGCAGAAGGGTAACAGTGTATTATGTATGAAGTAATACTGGATAATATTCAAATTCATTGATTTTATTGTATCTTTGATACGCACCTATGTATTGTTACCGATACCACAGAATAGAAACAAATAGGTACTGCCTGATGTCCATGTTGCTGGATGCTAATTGTGGTCATGCGGTGGACACCTAATTTTTATATGGCACTTGCTAATGTAGTCGTATTTTAAAATGGTCCCAAATATAGCTGATGATGATGATAGTTATGTAAAGGTACGAAGAAGAATCACCCGTCTGGACTGTAACATTAGCATTGTGAAGTATGAGTGCCGTTTTTAATCAAAATTAATCACACTAATATTATAAATTCAAAACTAAGTCGGTATGTATATGTATGTATGTTATTTACGGTAGAACGGCTGAACAATAGAAATTTGTTATGAAAAGAGCTAGTTTAATTCCCAGGACTCACAGATAGGCTAAAAAAAGGTAAGTAAGTATACATGTGGGAATTTCAAGTCGTCACATGTTGCCTTATTCCTCTGTGGAGCGCAGCTAATAATTTAATCATTTAAGCAAGCATTATTCGATAACTATCCGCACCACATAAATATGTAAACTTTAATAAATAAAAAACACACACGTACATTTGTTGGTGTTCATGAAGCGCGTGCCTACCGATTTGTTGTGCCCTGTCACAGAAGAAAACTTTGGGCTGCAGAGTTTGATTTCCCGCGCTTCGCATTTTATGGAAAGTGCCTACTTATAATTGTGTTATCGATTTATTTATTGAAATACTTTTACACCCGATCTTGTAACCTAAACTAAATGACATTTTATTATTGTAATGTGTAGGGTTAATCACTTTTTCATAATCGTTTTCTCTTTCAACTATGAATATGATTCTCATGAATGTGTGTCTCTTGACGGCAAGTCGAGAAAAAATCAGTTTACATAAAAATGTGAAATATATACAAGACGCAAAATATGACGTGGATAAAGGGTACCGGGGACGTGAAGGCACTGTTGTTTACCCGAACAATCCCCTCGTTAGTCGCGAGACATACGATCTGGCTCCTAAGCACACTAAGACTTAACCTGAATAATAATTTTAAGCCGAAATGCATTTTCTTGGCATGAACAAAGGAGAAAAGGTACAACATCTTTTATGCATCGATGATAGTTACATGTATTTTTTTTTACATTTCAATCGCTATAATCGTGTTGTCTTATTCTGTTTGCAATCTCGTGCGTCATTTGTTATCAATATTTATAATTCAATGTTTGCAGTGTGGCTTGAAAGTCAGTAATAACTAAGAATAATGTAGGTAGGGATATGTATGAGTTAAGAATGTTGGTATGTTTAATGCGAGGAGCAATCAGCTTTTTTTCAATGTGTTTCAGCCTTGGATAAAAAGCAATTGAAAATAATTGTTTGTAGACATCAATGCAGATCATAAATCTAATATGCTGTGTTATTGTTAGCTATGAGTAATGAAATGTTAGCTATGAGTAATGAAATGTGTGAGCCTTTGCAGTTTTTCCTCAAAACAATATTTACTCTGGAATGCAGCTTCTGGTAGATTAACTATTTTCGACTCAAAAATAATGCTCGCATAGTTTATAGGTAGTAAATTACTACTGTTTTACTGTTCATTTTTATGTAAGTTATACTGTTCAATATTTCCGTTAAATAAAAATTAAAACAGAAAGTTACTGTTGAAATAAGTAAACGTTTTAAAATATGCAAATATACATAGGTATCGTGACATAATCTCTTTCGTAATTTCTGATATTAAATTCCTGCATACAGTTGAATTGATTCAATTGTATAATTTCGAAATAAAGTATTTTGTACACGAGTGTTGTTCAACAGAACGTATAAGTGGCCAACCACATAATTATTTATTTTTTTATTTATGTGGGTTGAATGTTCAACTGAAACACATTTCTGCCAACTGAGTTTAAAAAAAACATGAAATTTTAATTCTTTCGTTGGTTTATTGGTCAAAATGCTACTGCTAAGCATACGGTCTTGTTGTTAAGTTTTCCATCTGGAATTGGTAAGTGGCAACCCAGAGTCTGGATTTGTGCCCAGGTTGGTGGCGATTGGTTACGCCTCTGCCTATCCCTTCTTGAAACACAGACGTGATATCATGTTTATGATGATATTTGTCAGTGAGATAATATCGAAGGATCAAAATTGTATCTCGCTAAAGTATTTTTTCTTTGTAAGTTACTTTTTCTTGATAGGTCTTCCCCTCAAAGTTTCAACCGCGTTGGTCGGATTTTCACATCCAACTTTTCTCTACCCTCGTATTGTAATATTTATTTGACCTTCTTTTGAATTGCTGGCCCTAAGTGAGTTTCTATGGCTCCACGATCAAATTTTGTTGTAGTCCCCAAGGTTGTCATTAAATAAATACATTTACTTAATTATTATTGTGGCAACATTGTTGAACTTAAACGGAAACTACAAAGGCCTTAAGACCCTTAAGTTTTCTTAAGTGCGAGAAGTACAATATTTGTTCCACTCCTATATCCAGCCAAGTACCCACTTACCGTTGCCAACATAACACTTTAAGGATATTTGCTTTGTGAACTTAATCATTCGAGGGTCTTACCTAATCTGATACTAAAAGTTGTTACGTTTGTTCCTAATAAGAAAATCTTTCAAGAGACTGACAGTTAATAGGCAGTGTTCATTGTTCAGAATCATTAGATACCTACATAGAAACTTTTACACGTCGTCATAAAAAAGGAAAAATCTGGTAAGGGACAGTAAAGGTCTGTGTTCGTGACGTAAATACGATGTAGATAGGTTACTTAACCAAATTTCGATCTTCAAAAACGATACACTAACGCGCGCACGCGTCTGTTGGGGCGCGACGCCACACTGAGGTGAAGTGTGGCTAGTTAGCCACATTTTAACGTGTCACTTGCTGAGTGCGAATCAATGATATTATAAGTACAAATTATAATATCATTGGTTCGCACTCAGCACTATTTACTTATAAGTAATATCCATAGATATAATAAATAGATTTCTATGGTAATATCATTGGTTTCCTCCGCAACCATTTGCACTTACCCAACGTGACACCTCAATATCTAAATAGTGTTTGGTTCACTGTTCCATTTTCAACTCCGGTACAAAGTTATCAATAGTGCGGTTATGACTAGCTGTCAAACTTTTGGGCTTCTATGGTCCCAGTAACTTTGTTGTGGACATCAAATAGGCAGTCGTTCCTCTAGTAATCAGCGTACAATTAGACTAAAAGCCGAAATAAACATAGGTTGTTAGAACAAGGCTAGGTTGATAATGCTGATGATGAGTGTTTAGCGTTAATAAAAATAGGCAAGTGTCTTTAATCTGAACTTACCTTGTTACTACACGCTGACGTTTATAAATGGTGTTTGGATGTGATTTTATATTTTAAAATCTAACTGTAGGCATTCACTTATTTCTGTTTAAACATTGTTCAGTTTATTTTATTATCGCTAGCCGGAAACGCGAAACAATTACAGTTGATAAGAGAGGTAACGCGGTTAACGATGTAGTATTTAAAAAAAATAGTACTTTACTAGAGTTTCTTACCATTTATTAGGATACAGTATTAGGAACCCAAATAAATAATTATACTCCTTGAGTAACAATTAGATTAACGAACGAAGGGAAAGAGGAGAGCTGAATTCTCGAGGTAACAACATTTGTAAAACCGACACCTACCGTGTCTCAGGTAACTTTAATTTGATCGCTGAGGTCAAAACCCCTTGCACAATCATTCAGGTTCGTTGAACGATTACGTTACGTCCCTTTAGGTAGCGATATGTCACTTCACACTCAAGGAAATAACGTTGACCGATAATTGTGTGAAATCACAACTATGATCCCGAAAATTCCTTGGAGGATTTAATATAATTTTCCCTTTATCAGCCTGATTTTATATCTGTTGCTGTGCCTATTTGTGCTATTTTTGCGTAGAATGTAAAGAAAACTAAGAAAAAAAATTGGATAAAAACAGGTCTTAAAAATACCGACGGCTTAGGCGGAGTCGTTACAAGAATAATTGTAGCTTAAATCCGAGTTAAATGAGAAGTGACAAACGCGACTTCAGCCTGAAGAACACTGTGAACATTTATACATAAAACGTCGATACAAAACTGACCATTTTAGGACCATAGCAGCTACGCAATTTTTAGCATCGGCGATAGACGCGGCAATTTGCCGGTTGCGTCAATGTCGCACCGTGTTTTAGTAGCGCTGCATTCCGTTTCGGCAAAATAATTATCATTCCTCCTATGGTATTGCGTGTTTTCGATTGGAAGACTCGAATAACCACAACCCACACTTAATCTAGGCAAATAGTCTTGCTGTACCTATTAATACATTGGCTTTAAAGGTTATAGAAGTACCTAACACAAATTCGAATTACGTGTGTCGATGTTACAAGCAATTTAAATAAAATATGAACTAACAAATGAGTGGCAATACTTAAATGTGTTTAGCATTTACCTACCTTGCTGACTGACAAATATTTTTATCAATATTAAGCTGTCCTTATTGCTGTAACGACCGCGGAGGTAGCGGAAAACAAGATGGATTGACGACCTGGTGATAATAGCAGGAAGGTTAAGAACGACAGTACCGATCATTGTGAACATCTTTGAATAAGACCTAGGTCCAGAAGCAAGATGTCACTTGGCTACAATAGAAAAAGACGAAGATGATGTGTCGATACAAAACCAAAAAAATAAACCAAAATTCCACACGGGTAATGTTATTTATATACGTAATCATGTTCTACCTCACCTTTTCTTTAAGAGTGGAAGATTGGAGGCCTCTCCGGTAGACAAAAATAAACAACTACGCAACAAACCTTCACAGAAAAACACGTATCTAATGCACGCAATTTAGTCCCAGGGGTATCATGACATGTCTCATAGATAAACACGCGACTGCTTGCAACGAAAACAAGAACCATATTGGATGATTACAGGCCAAATGCTCTGGATGATATTGGATGAAAAAATCGAACTCTAATAAAGTTTTTTTATAGTGAAATTTAGTGTAAGGAATCAACATAAAATAACATAATATCACGCCTGTAATCCCCAAAGGGTTATGCAGAGGTGCACCTGGTAGTTCACCCCCATTTTACCAGTTATGTTAAAGTCCCATGTAATAGGGGGCGAGCCTATTGCCATCTATCGGGCACAAATCCAGAATCCGAGCCTGAGAAAATCCAGATGAAAAACTCAATATCACTTTGCCCGACCCGAGGATCGAACCCGGGACCTCGTGCTTACCAGTAGCACTTGCGAGGTATGAATCATGAGAACGAATTCCGAAATTGTGTTAACGATAAAATACGCTGCGATTCCAATGCTGCTCATTTTGTTGTCGCCCTAAAGACCCATTTAAAAATTCTCCATAAATCATCGTGATGATAAAAAACACACAGTACAATGCCATTGCCATTATATCTACTTACTCGTAGCTACTCAAAAGAATTTTTCTTTTTTAATGTTCAGTCAGCTATAATTAAGCCTTGTCTGTTAACAACGTTAATGTAAGAGCCAGAATGTATAAATCGTTCCATTTTTGTTTATAGAACATGAGTTTGCAGAGTTTAGGTACAGCTTACATCTGTAATGTATACTTAATTATACTACGTTATACTCATTTGGATACTAACCTTTTATTTTTAACAAGGAAAGTAATAAGGCATTTTTGTTTATAAACATAGTTACCTACAAATATTTGTAAGCCATGAGGGAGTTAAAAGTTAGGTACTTAAGTAGTGTGCTTCAGCTGCTTTCATTTTAGAATGATATATTTTTTATCGTGTTTACCTAATAGGCTATTATAATGATCCCAATGATTTATATACAAGGTTGTGGATTTAAATACGGGCAAATAGGTACTAATGTGAATGTAAAAACATTAATATTTCTTAGGTAGGTGTGACCTTTCGATGTTTATTTAGACATCACTGAAATCGGTGAAGAAGAGAGATCTTTAGGGAACCTGTAAGTTGGTAAGTAATAAAGTAGATATAGTATATCAAAAAACAATTTCGTTCGTTGTCTGTCTGTCCGCCTCTTCGTTAGGGAAAATTTTCAAAACGGTTGGACCGATATTAACGAGACTTTTATTTTAAGATAGTTGATTAGACTTTGACCACTTTTATTTAGAAAAAAGGAGATGTGATAAAAAAAAAAACAAAGATCAAAATAATAACCTACACAAATCTACTAGTTAATTTTAAAAAGTTGGGTTTGGTGAAGGCACAGCATGCTTGTTATTGCGGGCGACGGAAAAAATGCGGAAGTAATATTAGGCAAATGAAGACCGTGTCAAGATTTAATTAATTGAAATATTCATGGGGTATTAAGTATTATAAAGACAATTTAACGATATTAATCAAGCATAAACAAACAATATTAATATATTCGAAACCACAAATTCCCTGCCACAAATGCGATCCACCATTATTGAAACGTCGTGGGTGGAAAAAGTGTTTTATCACTCAGCGGTTAAAATAAAACACTCTAAGATAAATGACTTCGTGAAAATTTATTATTATTTTCTTCTGTTTTATAGTTCGGTATTTAAACATTGACATAGCAAAGGCCTTGTTTACTTAATTTTATTGGCCACTTCTCATTTAGAGATGGGACGAATAAGCACAAATCGAATTGTCAATTTTGTCGCTTGCTCAGTGTCGGTTGGCAAATTAAGAACACTATAAAAATTTAAATTGTCCTCAACGTCAAATTTTATGTTTAAGTCATTTCTGAAATCATTAATTTTTACAATGGTTATTGCTAAGAAGCAGTGTAGCATTACACTAGGATCGCGGTCTTTTTAACCGACTTTTTATTGTAGATTTTTTTTAGTACCTATTTAATTTAATTTTAAAAACCCCTAAACGCAGAAGTGCTTGTGCGCCAATTTTTTTTTATCCAAAAATGGTGTTGCGCGTAAAATTCTATGGTAGCGTTCTAGAGGGTAATTCAATTAAAGTGCCCAATAAATTGACACCGAGTATCAAATGGGATTATATACGTACGCCTTCGAAACGACAGTTTTTGTGAATTTTCAAAATTATTTTTTAATTATTAGCTTTACATTAGACAACCTCCAATGACGATTATATCATGTTTTGAAAACGGATTTTTAGATGCCTTTTAAGTTGAATATGGCATGGAAACACGGCCGTGCTACCGTCGCCGCGTCGGTCGCAAGACGCCTTAATGCGCCACCAGTTCTTCGATTTCCTTGTTTCCAAAATTGGACTTTTTTCATGGCCAGCGAGATTGTCCAATTTGGTGTCCATAGTTTTCTTTTCGAGTCTATGTCAATAAATCACGGACTGTGGAAGAATAAATGATGAAAAAAACGGGCTCATTGCGCTATCCGATATAAAGGTGTCCATTTATGCGACTATTGCAACAAAATAAACAACTAATCGCTTAACAGCAAATAGATGTTTCTTTTTCGAATTATTTACAAAACAAATGCTATCACTTTAATTGGGTTAATCTGTAGAAAAAGGGTACCACACTAATATTCAGCTCCAAGGTAGGCAAGATCGTGCAGAGGATTTGAGCTCAGTTCTCGTAATTTGAATAGGACTCTGAAGGGTTAGGCAGAGGTATACCTGTAGTGCGCCCACATTTCGCATGTTAAGTTTAGGTCCCATGGAATAGGGGGCGAGCCTATTGCCATCAATCGGTCACAAATCCCGACTCCGGGCTGCTACTAAGAAATTCTTAATATAAAGGATTTCGATTGACTTTAACAATGGTTGCCTGCAAAATTAATATTGCTATGATACCTAGAAGTTACTAGACACCTATATGCACGATAATCACTAATTAAAATCGAAGTAAATCAACTGCAAGACCGTAATTAAATAAGCAATGAACAAACCTAATTAGTTCGTCAGACCTCGTGAACATTTCCACAGCACTTCCAAAACCAATTTTACGAAGCTGAGCACCAAACATGAATCCAATATAATATTATAATGAGCCGGTACTGATAACTTTTTATTGTTTAATATAGTAGATAACTATCTATATCTATACTTATAATAAATCTGTAGAAGTAAAATTTCTGAACATTGAAGATATCAAAAAAATAAATGGCAGGGGGTGTTACTAGACCGACACTACGACTTACACACACGACTAAAAATTTGTCTGTCTGTCTGTATGCTCAGGCATCACGCCAGAACTACCGGTTCCATTACGATGAAACTTGGTATACTTATTCTTTAATATCCTGGGCACCACACTGGATACTTTTTATCCCAGAAAAGTATATACTATAAATCAAACTTAGTTTTGCGGTTCATTCCCTACATCTGACTACTGTACCAACCGCAAATTATAAGTTTTTCGTAGGTTACGTCACTCGCAGTGGAGTTCACTAAGGGGCGCTGCACACGGCTAAGATACTATAATTATTTTAGTATCTATATATGTATATATAGCTCGCCATACTACAATGGACTAAGTATAAGTAACACAATACGAAGATAATACATAATAGTTACAATAAAACTGTAGAGAAGTCGAATAGGATCAATACTGATGCCAAAAATGCAATCAGTATTTTTTTTTGTCTGTCTGTCTGTATGTGCACGCATAGTTCAAAAACTACTAAAGGGATTTTAACCAAACTTGGTACCTACGATTGTAGTCAATACGCCTGGGCAGGTTGATTTTAGTGTCAGTTGTTCATCACATGGTCAGTTGTACGTCGCTCTTTCCGGGTCAGTAGTTCCAGAAATCTTTGAGCATACATACGTTACGTACGTTTACGGAAGGGTCAATTTTGAATATAGTCTATCCGGAAGTTTTATGCTAAAATTATTACGTTGTTTTATCAACGCACAACCCTAAACCGCTGGTATTTGAGACATGAAACTTGAAGGGGTGTTCTTTGTGAAGAGTAAGTATCCACTATGAAACGATTTTTTGAAATTCAACCTCTAAAAGTAAAAAAATAGGGGACGAAAGTCCGACATCCACGCGGGCGAAGCCGCGGGCAAAAGCTAGTTGAACAATACAAGTTAACGAAATGCTGTCTCAATAGTATTGTAAATTGCCATAAATAGTATACGTTACCAAGTATTATGTAGTATACATTTAATAAAGTAGTGTTTACCTATATCTTAGTCTAGTAATAAAATGTGGTAACTAGATAAAATAAATGATAAGATAACGTTCATTATATACAGACTATAACTAAATTATTTTCTGGCAGAATCGTGCTAGGTACTTTTCATTGTATTTTTAAGGACGTTCGTAATTTTATACGCTAAGTGTGTAAATGACACTAAAGCGACGGTCTAATTAGTATTAGATCGTCGCTTTAGTGTAATTTACACACTTAGCGTTGCACACTTATCATCTATTGCTATCATTAGATGGTTGGCTCATAAAAAGGAGCGATGGCAATCACCTACAACTCCGGAAAATTTCACCTGATTAAAAACCATTATGAATAACCGAAATATATTTAGGCAGAAACGTATCTTCAGTCAAAGTTAACTGGAGATAAAAAGTACATTGATTAGTCCACTGTATTCTCAAGAATGACGTGAGAACCGAGTTCTATTAGAAACAGTAATCTTCCCGAAGAAGTAGATGAAAATTGTTTATTTCAGCGTCGAATATTAACGAACACAACTGGCCAATGTGTATAAAACGTTGTTTATAATAAATTATTGTAACAACGGGCATAAAACAAAATAACTATTTAAATAGTATTCAAGATACGTCACTGTAACAAACACCAGATCATGTCAGACCGTAGGTGTAAATAAATGTGATACATGAAACAATGTCTACGCCGTGTTCATTGGCAGTTCTTACCAAATCTAATCTAATATCGGATCCGTAGATATTGTACCGTAAAAAAGACACCTCTTTTCTGCGAATAAAAGAAGAAATTGGAAAAAATTACGTGACCTTTTTCACATCTAGGTAGACACGATATTTGTTGCAAAGAAATATATAATTCTAGATAGAAATTAGTTATGATTTGTTAATGGTAAACCTAAATGGTGTTTATACCAATTAATGTGCCTATACCAACCCATGTTTTATTTTACTTCATTATTGTAAGCAACTAATGTATTAAATACTAAAACGAGCAATTACTTAAGTAGCTTTATCAATGATCGTAATTGTTTCTAAACACGCATTAAAAAACAAACATTTATAAGCGTAACAAGGGGAGTCACTTAAACTGTTGTCTCTATTATTGGTATCATTAAATAATCGTGAGAAAACTAAAATAAGCCAATAACAGCTGGAGTACCTACGGGGCTATAAATTACAATACCCACTCTATATAATAGTTCTATCATGATATGTGTCCGCCAATAAGTTCCAAGACAGTAATTTACGTGTAAATAAACGTAATTAATGTACCTAATAACGTAACACGTTTATTTTTATATCAATTACCAAATAGTAAATTACTCACGTGAATAATCATCTAAAAAGTCCAAACAAAGAGTCGAAACCACTTAAATTGCAACAAAACTACGCGTATTCAACAAGTTGTTTATAAAAAATCCTCAAAAGTATTAGTGAAACGACTTACCGAGTGTTGTACTCGATAATACACGATTTCATGGTTGTTGGTTCATTCACAAATATTAGGCGCGCGTTACAGGAGCGTCAGAGAGCGCGTCGCGTCGGAAAATGTGGAAACACTGAAAGTGTAGACGCGCGGTGCGTGTGGTGGCTGCGGGCACGAAAGTCGCACTGCTGGGCGCTCACTGCCCGACAAGCCGCGCGTGGAACCGCGAAAATACTTCTAGTTAAGAACCTCATGTATCTAACATCTAAACTATTAAACAGACACAATCATAATTATACATCTATTGTGTACGCAACAAACTTCACGCCGAAACCGCCATCGCCACCAAAACAATATTTATTTAACCAATCAGGATGCATTTTTTTACTAATCATTTACTCAAAGATATATATAATTAATAAACACTATTTATAAGATAATTAGCACTTAAGATCGTAAAGAGCAAGACTGACATGTGTCTATAAAAACCAGTTACAATGACGAACGCAATTAGTGACCTTGTACAGATAATAAAATAGAATAATATTCATTGAAAAAGATTGTATTGAATGTCTGTCATGAAATGCGTGAGAATGTAGCTAATGTAAAGAATTAAAATAACAATAAGCAGTTTGTATAATAATTGTGATATTTCTCATTATCTACTTCAGCATCTTCGCTGTGTATCGCTCGAAATGGCTAATACCTATGTGGCTATAACTTCTCACTAAAACAATAAAAGTTTAATTTATTAGTACCTACACATGACCACCGTGTGAACGACTTTTATAGACGAAGAAATAAATGTAACGCTGAGAATAAAACAAAGAAAATAATATCAAGCCTAAGTAAGGTATGTAATATCTCTATGGGTAAGGCAGGTGTACCTATAGTAGGTATATTCCCATTTAATCGGAACCAAGCCGCAAAGAAAGCAATGACGGTAAATTCATCTTTATCATGAAATATAAATATGTGCCTTATTAAGCGTAATGTTTGCAATGATAAACTGTGGAAATATGCGAATGGTATGCGTTTTAAAGAAACGTGCTCATCTAAATGGAGAATGATAAAACTGGAACAAGCAAATATTGCCTTTGGTATAACAAGAAATGCCATAAAGTTATCTCAATTAACTTTAGATTATACTTTGGCGTATGGCCCGGTTTCTTTGTTCAGTATCGCCTCATTAATTTTTGGCAATGCAAACTCTTTCTTTGAGAAACCTTAGTTTGAGGGCATTTTTTAACAGTAAACACACTTTCTGATGTAGATTTTAGCACCCGTGATCTCATAGACTTATGGAGAAACTGTTATCGTGGCGACTGAAATGAAGTTTATCCCTGCAAACCCTTGAGATCAGATTTTATGTTGCTATTAGGCTCAGCAATTCTAGACAAAGAGAAAGAGGCAGAGGAGTAGAGATTATGGGCTGGCCCCCTATTACATGGGACTTTAACATAATTAGCGCAATATGCTGGGTGTACTACAGGTACAACTCTGCCTAACCCTTCAGGCATTACAAGCGTAATGTTTATGTATGTGTCATCCATTCTAAGATATTCTTTAGTTCACCGTGTCTGTGACAGTAGCAGTTTTATTACGGGTACAGAAATAAACTGAAATTATAAATAATATTGTCGTTTACCTTGCTAGAGTGTAAATACTGACAATTATAATAATATCCTGTTATTTGCCGTAGGATGGGCATAACGTTGCACGCCCACGTGTTGAACGATATTTAGTCCCACGGTTAAGCTGGAACTAATTAGATTGTTCAAGCCCCGAGCAAAGGACCAAAATAACAAGGGAGAATTAAAATACTTTGCCTTATACAGGAGTCGACATCGTGTCTTGAGGACATGATGTCTAGGGAGCTGCCCTTTTTACCGCAACATCAATTAAACACAATAAAAAATAGCTAGTTGATAATATATGTGTGAAACAGCTGTGTTTACGACAGAAGGGTCACTATAACGACTCAGAGTGTCTA
The DNA here is from genome assembly GCA_921972225.1 of Euplexia lucipara. NCBI lineage: Eukaryota > Metazoa > Arthropoda > Insecta > Lepidoptera > Noctuidae > Euplexia > Euplexia lucipara. The sequence continues at coordinate 10,952,655 of OV179149.1, forward strand.
ATACAAGGTGCCCATTATATCTTGATACATTACAGCAACGTTATTTTTAAACGATAAGTCAAATTCTATTTAGTTTAACGTACTTTGTTATTTTGTTTATGTGTCAATATACTAACTATGTAACACGGTAGAAGTGATGTAACGAATATTCGCGTTCGCATTCGCAGTTATTTGCATATTTATGAATACTCGCATTGACAAAAATTAGGCGAATGTTTTGCGAACATGCATATTAGTACCTACAAAAAAATTAAAGATGCTGAGGTTTTTGATTGTAATTGTTTACGAAAAGACGGGCGAGAGCGGAATGACACTTCGGATGAGTTCGTATTAACTCGGCAAATCTAGGAACAAAACACAAACGGAACGCAACTCGAGAAGCCACCAAACGAGAGACAATATTGGCGCCATATTAGAACAAAAACTGAGCATTCGTATTCGCATCCTTGATTGTTCAAAAAATGAAAATCGTTACATCACTACAAGGTAGTCGTGTCTGTTAAATCACATCACCAACTCAACGTATACATTAACCCACGCAACACTACAAACCAGCACAAAACATCGTAATTATACTACTAAAAATAATTTCAAGATTTTGTCTTTCATTTTGTGCCAAGACACTAATAATATTTGGATATGCTGCCTTAATATTCTCTCTTTCCTTGCTATTTGTTTGACGGAAAACGTTATTACGAAAATCTGCCAAATTGTAATTTGTTACACTTCTAAAATACTAAAATATCCAATTATCCATACTAATAATTATTTAACTAGCACTTTGCTTGCGACTTCGCTTGCGTGTATTTCGTATTTTATCACCCCCTCCTCTAAGAGGGGAGAAGGGGATGATAAAATAAAATGTATAAAATATGTTTTGAAAATAAAATATAAATAATAATAGTAAATTCATTTATTCAGGTAATTAAGAAACACGTTACATACCATTAAATTAAATTAAAATTAACATTCATTGGACATACAAATAAATACAATAATTAAAAATTGAAAATTAAAAAATAATAATAATTAATGTAGTCTATGACAACCACAAATATTGTTACTTTCTTTTAGTTAAAGAATTGTTCAAATCAGTTCAGTAGCTTCAGAGATTATGCCCTACATCGAAACAAACTCACAAACTTTACCTCTTTATAATATTTGTACAGACTATTTGTTGTAAATGAACTGACCAGTATTTTATTAACAAAATAGATTTGTTAAAATTTCAATAAAATCTCATTTCGCCTCATACTTAATTCATGAAACAGATTTCTGATCATGCGTTTGCGCTTACTAATTAGCGCATCTTCCCATTAGTGTACCGAAACAGACGTTCAATCGAACTCGAACTCTGGCAACATGCCGAGAAAATACGAAAAAAACATTCAACAAATCACCTCAGAAGTAATGACAATGTGTGAGATTTTTAAATTGTTCGTAATGCCACATCGGATAGGAACACTTTGTAGTAGAGAAAATTATACAATAGTTAAAACATTAAGAGCATGTCGTACGTCGAATTCCTTTAGGAACATACCGCCAAATAGATATTCCTTTATACGATGCCTTTCTACAGAATTTTCTTGTTGCGCTTTTAATATTTTTCTTTGAAAATAGGGAATCCAAAGAATGAATCAATCTAAGAAAAAAATCCTATTTTAATTTTAGGTTTGTCGCTGTTTTTAATGAAAGTAGAATAATTAAAATAAATATTCCACAACTTATTCACACAACGCCATTTAGTCCCAAGTTAAGCTTGAGAGCTTGTGTTATGGGTACTAATACATACATAAGATAAATTACACCCAGACTCAGAACAAATGATCGTGCTCATCACACAAACATTTGTCCTGGGTGGGAATCGAACCCACGACCTCCGGCATAGCAGTCAGGGTCACTAACTACTAGACCAAGAGGCCAGTCAAAATAAAACCAATTAGATATGAAAATACAAAATTAATTACGTGAGGTTATTATGGGTTGAACCAAATCTCGTTGGCCAAATCTCCTAAATCTCACGTAGGGAAGAGAGGGGGGTAAGTTTATAACCTTTATGGAGGATAAGAGAAACAGGATAGATTCTCCAACAGTTTTTAGTGGGCTACCGCTCTACAGAATTGATAGATATTAAATTATTGTATAGTGAGATCTGTGCTCACCTATTATGTTGATGCATGCAATACTATTATATTGAATATGATTTGTTCTGTGAATGTCTTTGTGTGTATTTAGTTGGTTTGCATAAATAAATAACATAATCACTTAGGTAGAATTTATGAGCATACCAAGTATATTACGAAGCAAGATCCGCTTCTTCAACAGCATAATATCTAATTTATTTTTACACAAACCACGAATCTGATTTAAACTTTTAAACCATAATAAAACAACGTAATAAACACGTTTGGATTGCTAATTCCGGATCCCCTTTCAAGGAGCTACGCGCTACGAAGCTACGACTGCTACGTTTCATTCAACCCCCGGTTACAAAGCTACGCCGCTACGAACAATAATACTTTTGCTTTATTATGCTTATAATAATATGCTGAGGTAATGAAGCAGATCGGGTTTCGTGTTCTACACTTTTTCTCTTTTCCTTTTATACATTGTGCTGAAAGACTCATAATAATTATTTCTGGTTCGCTGTGGGTTTGGAGTTTCTTCATTAATTATAACATGGGTTTTTTTTTTACCTATAATATTCCATTATAAAATCCAAACTTCTGATCTGGAGTTTTTTTATACTTACTTTTAATATTACCCTCATTATTTTTGTCACCAAATCAGCATTTGATCAAATTATACCATCTTAGTATATTTGCAGTCTTTTTTATTCATAAATCAGTGTTTTATTCACCAGTCAAATACAAATTAGGTGCATACCTATGTGTTATTGTGTAGAAGTGTGCGAGTGTTTGTGAACGCAAAGACTGACCTGCCGTGATACAGTTTTCACTATAGTTCGTTCGCGTTAAGAATGCAGTAAGAATGCAATGCAACTGCAAGATAAAGGTGTATTCCACAGTGGTGTTAAATTCAAACAAATTATATTTTAAAAGATTAAGTTTAATGAATTTACAAAAATGAATTTGAAAAGATTTGATTGGTTAGGGGTGGGGATAGGCCGACGGATAATGATGACTTCACTGCATTCTTAACGCGAACGGACTATAGTAGGTACGCAGGTCAGAGTGAATCACAATCAAACGACCGCATAACGTACACAGATATCAATAAAACCACTGCATTTTATGTTTCAATCGATCACATTAAATCAAAAAAAGTCTTAGAATCTCAGGTTTATCAGGATTTGTATGTAAGGTTTGTTGTTTCATTCTGTCAGTAAACTATTTTTCTTTACATTAGTTATAATTCCTTAGAACATCTGTTTGGTTCAATATTTAATTCATTAAACCCCAAACGGACGCCATCGTCCGCGCTGTCATTGTCTTTCTATTGTGTCTCTAATTGACACGATTGGAAGGTTAAATGACCATAAAATAATTTTGGACATATATTATTTTCTTTTGTCACATAAAAAAACATCGACAAGTGCGATGATATTTCGCATAACGTCACGCCTTGGTACGCTTTTTATCTAACAATGACGTCACAAACTCCCATTTCTGCTCTTTTATGCGCTTTACCTTTGTCACTTCTTCATGCTTAGGTAAAGAAAAAAATACGTATGTAATATTTGCGGTCTTTTTATTATTTTATACAATATTTTATTTAGTCTTTAGTTTTTATTTTTTTCTTATTTTTGTATTATCTATATTGTTGTTCTTTTGTTTTATGTTCTGTGCGTCCAAATGAAAGTATTTTTACTTTCTTTCTTTTTTTCTATTTGCTTTTAGTCAGTATGGACGTATGTTTGTATGCTATACTTGCAAGTTATCCTTAAACGTATTCACTGTATAGCTCAACATGTTATGATTTTACATAACATTTTGAAATGTCGCCGTGCCTTTATTGCACTGGAAATTTGTTTATTTGCATAAATACAACAAAAGGTTTAAACATAAATATTAAAGGTAGGTAACTAGTTTTCTATGCCTAAAGATCCTCAGATTAGTATAATGTTAGATCGCAACACTTAAAGTGGGCACCTTTTAAAATAAAATAAAATCGAAGTATCTATTATTAAAATAGCAGCGTTTTTTAAACGAGCAATATTAAAAGGATAGGTACCTAGTAAGTAATACCAAAGAACATTTTTTTGTCTGTCTGTCGGTTTGTTTGGACTAATCTCCTAAACGGCGCGACCGATTGTGACTTTTACTTTCAAATAGCTAATGTTATACATAGATAGTTAGTAAATTTAAGCTTTTTTTATTTCTGAATAAAATTTATGGAAATAAATGACGCCCATTGAACTCCACGTGGTAGAGGTCTGAGGCACAGGTTAGTATAATAAAACAAAGAGAATACAAAAAGGTACACAGAAAGATGTTTATAAAGGACACTGATTTCACTATTCTCCAAAAGAACACTATGTGCCAGTTGTGTCCTAATCTTCCTACATCAAAAATATTTTATCATTCAGTTAGCCATAATAAATTAACTTAATGGTCTCTTCGTTAAATGTTTAATCAACCTTATTTAATATAACTAAAAGGGTTGCGTGGAACTAAATTATATCTAAAAACGAGTCAATATTTCCCTTGGACAAATTTATTTTTCAATTATGTTAAAAGCTACTTGGTAAATACGTTTCCTGAACATACTTATTTGGATATTGAGGAACTAGAAAAATAAATCAGAGTCAAATACTTTTAATAATAAAATAAAAGATTTCCACAACTTTCACACAACGTCATCTAGTCCCAAGATACGCAGAGCTTGTGCTATGAGTACTAAACAACTGATGAACATACTTATATATTTCCACAAACAGAACAAAATGATCGTGCACATCACGCTAACATTTGTCTTGGATGAGAATGAAACCCACGACCTCCGGTAAGATTAAAAAGATTAAAGATACCGGGCTGGTATCCGCAACTCCACGTCTAAGCGCGTATTTTGCGTATGGGCTATAATCTACCACGCGGGCCCAGTGCGAATTGGTAGATGTCACATGTCTTCGAACTTTTTTTTTTTTTTGGATCTAGGACATGCCGGTTTCCTCACGATGTTTTCCTTCACCGTTTTGGAGAGCAGTGGTGATGAAATAAATTACACAAAGTAATGCGCCTGCCTGGGTTTGAACCCACGACTTACTGTTCGTAAGTCGGGGCCGCCACCACTGGGCCACCGCTGCTCCACGAACTCCGGTATAGCAGTCAGGGTCACCAGCTACTAGACCAACAGGCCACTCAACTTTAGGTAAATATTGATGATCAGTAGGTAGAATCTAAACGCCTGGAAGCGCTACTAGTTCATGAAGGAACTTTTTAAAAGTCAATTACCTATGCCACTGAAACACAGGCTTTTGCCTAAAAGCCTGTGTTTCAGTGGCATAGGTAATTGTGTGTGTTCTCCCCGTCTTAACCTATAGCGCACAGACTTAGTCTTTGACTTGGTCTCAGAAGTCCGAATTTAAGGTTATCCAACGAGCAATTGAGCGCAGTATACTCGTCGTAATGGACAGATCGAGAACGAAAACGCTTTACTGCGCTCCAAAACAGGGAATACTGCCGTGGGTGAAAAGACTACGAAACTTAAGTGGGACTGGGTAGAATAAACTGTGGGCTCAAATGGACAGACCTGACGCGTTGAAACAGTAAGACGGGGTCACGTAGGGCCACTAAAGAAATGGCGGGACGAACTAGATAGATTTCTACATAACTGAAGAGATAAAGCGCGGAATCGTGAAAGGTGGAAGAAGTAGAAGGAGGCCTTTGCCCAGGAGTGGGCAAACAATTAGAAGGCCAAGGATTACATCCTTACGGAGTACGCAAACATGGAATTTAATAAATTAATTAAATGTAATGGAATTGAAAAGTAACCAAAGACACAATTTCTAAAATAACAGGAAAAAAATAAACAGCTAGTTCACCTTCACTTCATCTACAATCGAAAAAAATCGAGTCATCAACATTAACATAATTTTCTGAATATCAACAAAAGAAAACTATGTTTAACTTACAAACATCTGAATGTCCAACATACATGAGTTAAAAAATATCTTGGTATTTTTAGGTAAACACTACAAAAGGAGCGTCGACCGAGTAGTGTTGGATGAGATTGATCTTCGTTTGACCGGTAATAAATATCATTTTATCGTGGGATGAATCACTGTGTTGTGGGCAGTTTCCCATCACACATCAATCAATGTGGGATGGAAACTGCCAGCAAAGATATTCATCATAGCAGACGTCACGTTTCTGTACCTGTGGGATTACAGGAATAAAAAATAGCCTATGTCATCCGGGAATAGTGTAGCTTTCCACCAGTGCAATAACTTTTAAAATTAGATCATTAGTTCCGAAGATTACCCCCTACATACAAACTTACAAACATACAAAGTTACAAACTAACAAACAAACAAACAAATTTTACCTATTTATAATATTAGTATAGATATACGTATCGCCACGGAAATAATGTTGCACTCTTTAAAAAATAATGGTCTTTATTAATTGTGATATGCTTAAGACTTTTGGTTCTTAATTTCCTTACGATTAAATAAATACCTAATGTCATAATTGATCAACCGTAAACCGCCCAGTACCGCCAGACTAAAGCTTTTCCGAAGTATCAAGACAGTTAGCCTTCAGGAATGGATCAAAGTTGTGTTGTGGATAGAAGTTGTGTGTGTGTTGTGAGTTGTTGTATGTTGTGAAAAGCTAATAGTAATCGTCTTCATCTGCCTTTGTCCGAAACTAGTTGGGGCGGCTTGAATCCAGTATTCCGAGCGATAGCCTAAACATCACGACACACACCCGTTGGTAAAACAGTTTCTCAAACTTTCGGGCTTCTAACTGTTCGTAATGACTGTCAAAGATTACAATGACAGCGCGCTTCTTCAAGTGCGAACGGTTCCCGGTATGCAACGTATGGTCAATCACGCAAATCTAGTTTGACTTAATATTTTACTACGATTTGAACTGTAATTTAACCGACAAACAAAAGTATCAAATATTGTTCTAAACACAAACATTTTATACTAGCAAAAACTAACATCTTTCTTGCGATGACTTGTTTTCTTAGGAAAGTCGTATGAGTTACAAGTAACAAACAGTTCTGCGCAAAGTGCATTGGCACTAAATGTTTAATATCAAACAGCTGCTATTTCCAATAGCTTTTAATGCGTGCTATTCACCTTTTGTGACAAGGACATTCATTCCACGAAAACCTTTCGACAATTTCGATCAATATTTATTTTGTGTAGATCTGTTGATTGATCAAGATAGCAATAATACAGGTCATTTTGTCAAAATTAGATCCGTTTGATTTCAGGCATCATGTGGGTAGAAAATATCGGCTTCGTACAATGGCAATACTTTTGGTTCTTTACTCTGCATTTATTTAACAATCAAAGTTTATCACTCAAATAATTACTTGCTTGTTTCTGGACATCTGTTCTTCGAGGCAACCACGACACTGCACTTTTCCTAATCGCAGTGAGTAACTACTTCTGCTAGAATGTCGTCAGATAGCGCGCTTGCAAACAATTATGTTTTATATCCGTAGGTACTAATGACTGTATCCATATCCAACCGACATATGAATCTAGTTTTTCCTACGCTAAACGCTCTCTTAAAAGAACCTACTTAAAGAAGCACAAAAAAGAACTTAAAAACTTTCTCCAAATTATCGTTACACATATTTCCATGACGACATTGCCACTATTTCTAGCTGGAATATTCCGATGTTTGGAATATTTCCATGACATAATGCCAAGTTACATGCTTACTATCTTCCACATTTCTGTGTCGATCTCGGTGCCTGAGAAACTAGCACCTGATACGATTATTTCAACAAGATAGGCGGAAAATAAAAACGTTAGGTACACACATCTATGCTTATATCCGTACGAAAAGAGAAATGAAATGCCTACAGTGCCTATAGTTCCTAATATTAGTTTTTTTTATATTATTCCTGGCTTTACCGAATAGAAAAGAGATCCTGAACAATTATTGCACCCAAGCTGGAGGACCAGAGACTGGCCACAGTGGAGTGGCCATAAAAATCAAACGATAAAAAAACTTTCAATTAAATGAGGCAGAGAATCAACATTTTTCATTGACTAATCTCAACGCTTATCTTTCTTTTTTTAATTGTGATTGTTGTTAATGTTTTGTAATATTTCGACATTAAGCATTTTGACATTATACATTTCGGCATTTATATGATTTCTCTTTGTAAATTATATTGTGAGAGTTTTATATGTAATTCATTAATTATTTTGTTTTTTTTTTTTTGTGGTCTGATCTGTAACAACCTATTAAATTCGACTGTGGCTAATAATGATCGTAATAGCTGTATCTATATTACTATTTAATAATTCGAACCTAATATTTTGCATGCCGTAAGGTAAAATGTATCGGGACACTTAAATAATATTCCAACTTATATGTATACCTGCATTATCAGCAAATAAATGATTTCTTTCTTTCTACTTTCTTTCTTTCTTTCATTTTTGCGTTGTAGATAGAGAAGAAGAGCAAAACGCAACAAACTAAGTCCGCTTGTGGACAATAATACAATAATATTTGATCAAGAAATAATGTTTTGACTCGTGCTTGACAATAAAAGAGACAGGGACGTCAGAGTTTGTTTCGATGTTTATTCTCAGAAGAACCAGCTAAAAAACACCACCTAGTTGTTCTTATTTTCTAACCGACTTCAAACTTACCTCAGTACTCCGTCATTTATGGACCGATTTTCAAAATTCTTTTTTTGTTTGATAGGGTATACTAACAGATTGGTCCCATTTGTATCAAAACTCATACCTGGTGAGGGATCTTCGAGGAATTGAGGGAACTCCTCAAAAAATATAGGTACACATGCACCGATTTCAATATTTTTAGTAACAAATCAAGCATTTTCATTTAGAAAGTATCATTTGGTGAAGAAAAACTGATGAAGAAGACAGGCAACGGAACTCTTCAACGCATAACAGCAAATTATTCGCGAATGCTATAGTCAGATGTTTATGCTGAGCTTTTGTATTTCCACAACATAACATTACGCCATTCTATTTTAAAAGGGGCCGGCAGAGATGTACAGATTAATGTTTAGAGATAGAACTTCTATAGCAATTGTTATCCAATTTCAATGATTCTTTCAAGTTTTGAAAGACTTTCTTTACATACAAAGAAACTAAAAATTACAAAATAAAAACTTTTTTACAAAAAAAACAACCGTCTTCTTAAAAAAAAACTAACAGGTGAAAAATAACTCCAGTTTCGGAAGTCGGTGGCCAATAATGAACAAAACAAAACCACCAAAGCCACAACTTTTTTAAGAAGTCGGTTGTTTTTTTTTGATGTAACCCATATACAGAAAATAAATTTATTACAACATGCAAGGGCGGTATTGTGTCATTCTGGTTTCTTTTCAGTCAGTTAGGACAGTCTGAACAATTGGGGCAGTAAATCATTTTTAGGAATACTGTACCCGCCTGACGATGCGATGTGAGCGAACGAATAACAGCTGCGTTTTGTTCTAAACAATTTAGTTTATCGAGATAAAAATACAAATACCTATCTATCCAATCTATGAAAAAAAAACTTTGTGTACAAAAGCAGCAGAACCGAATCAAATAGAACTTACGTGAATCACTCATCGCGCTACAGTTTTGAAAGTTGAATTTATTATTTGATTTATTCGAAGTGGCAGCAAATCAACTGTGTTGTATTTTTCTAGTAACTTATAAATTATGTTGATGGGTAATAAGAAGTGTTAGAAATAAAAATCATAGTTTCGCAAAATCAAACCGGGTTTGTTATTGAGCAGAAAAGTCTAGAACTAGTCTTTGAAAGATTTGTAGGTGAATGCTTTTGACCGAAACATTGTTGCTTGGAAAAAAATATTAACGAACTGTATTTTGTTTAATGATCAGGTAATTAATAGGCACCTACTCTTCTTTATCGAAATTGGTTATTTCAATTTACATCATTTGAATAACATCAAGATAACTTGTAGCCTGCATTGCGGAAAATTCTACTAAACTAATTAACAAACTGTATGTAGCACCAAAATTCACAGCTTAGCGAATTGCGAGTTATGTAACCGTTGCAATTGTTGATCTCTATCAGACCAGCCGGTAGACAAATTACGTTGCAGATAGGACCCACATAATGTTAATAAGTTCAGTAGTTACTGTTAGTTTAATGACAACAAACGCTTGATAAGCGTTAACGCGTGTAATCGTTTGTGAAATGACATTTTAGTGCACGTTGACATGCGTTGGGTCAAACCGCGGTAATAGACATTTGCGGTTGACTCCCACGCATCATCAGCCGTTCTATGTGACGTGGGAGTTTACCCAACCTTACCGGATGCAGTGGTTGTATTATTGTAGGTAACTAGAGTTAAGGCTACTTTAACAGATTAATAAATTCAGGCAGTAACATAATTTTTTACTTTTACGCTATTTACCCAATGGGGTAAACAGAAAATGTAGAACGCCACGTTTTTAGTAGGCTCCAGCTACTTAATCGCTTTTCCATCTGACGGTAAAAGTGTAATCAAATGTCTATGGGGGAACAGAATTTGTAGAAAAAAATAATAAATATCATCCTCTTTTATATCATATATATAAAAAATGACGTGTGGCACTCGGAGACTGCCGCGGTAAAGCTATTGCATAGCATTTTTATCAACTCCTCTCCTCTCCCCCTCCCCATTCCTCCCCTCCCCCTCTCCCCCTCCCTCCCTCTCCCCCACACCTCCCCCGCCCCTCCTCTCACCCCATTTATTTTTTAATTTATTTTTGTTTTAATTTAATTTACACAAATAAATGATACCTATTTCAATATTCAAAACAAAAAAAAGAATAAATAAAGAAGCAAAATAATAATACCGCATATTTTATATTTTTGTTTTGTCAGTACTTATAAGGGTTTTTTTTGGGAAATGGACCATAAAGATCGGGGTACTTTGATGTAGAAATCTCAATAAAACTATTAATAGCGCCCGCTAGTCATAAATGTGTTGGTTATTAAATATTTAAATAAAATTCTACGCAACCCTAACTTTGTTAACACTGTCGATTTGTTAACAGTTCCAATAAACCATTTCTTTTGTCAAGGTTGGGCGACGTGTCTGACAGCAAAATAACCCCATTTCAATATAATATGTAAGTAGTATGAATGTAAAGAGTGACTAGTGTATCGCCGAAACATTCAGTTGGCAGATATTGGGGCGTGTGAAACGACACGAACATTTTATTGTATTTGATTGTGCGACGTCAACCGCCCGCCGCCGCCGCCGGCGCATACATAGATACTAGCTGCTATTCAGAACGCCGCGCCTCCGGATCTTGGGCTACAAAACTTTTTGCGTAGAAGTGTGATTTTCTATAGCGAACACGACATTTTTGAATCAATCATTATATTTTCTTGTGAATATAAACGTTTTATTATTTATTTATTTATAGCCGACATCAAATTCAAAATAGTCAGATAATGCGTAACAGTTGGTTTAGTTTTTACCGCTTATAAGTGTTTTAATACTCTACAACGCAAGCATAGACAAATAAATACCTATTCATAATATAATTTTAAAAACTGAAAAAGTTCAGACAAAAGTTATAGTGACACCTGAAAATAAATCATTTAGCGTCGAAAAATGATCACGATTTTATGTAGGTAGTCGAAATTTCATTCTACTAGATATTTTTGCGAGTAAAATTTCCATACATGAAGAAGTAGAGTAGGTACTTGTTAAAACCGACTTAAAAAAAACACTAACCGGTGTAAAATAACTCTAAATTAGGAAGTCTGTGGCTTTGGTGGTTTTATCTTATTCATGATGGGCCACCGACTTCCGAATTTAGAGTTATTTTACACCGGTTAGTGTTGTTTTTAAGTCGGTTTTATTTTTTGCAAAAAAGATTTTTATTTTTCCATTTTTAGTTGTTCCCATACAAACATTTGCCATGAATTTATTTTATATTGTTAATTGTTAACAATACATGTCATGGTAATGGGGATAACCCTATTACCATGGCATGTAGTGGATAACCACTTATCCCTAATAAATGAAACTTAACATACCTAACTTTCGAAATCTAGGTATACTGTACCCATCTGCGTACCCCTCAGAGCATACAGGCGTAATTATACGTCATGATGTTGTATAAACAATAAACATCCAAGCGATTCCAGCAATCACGACAGATTTGCCGTCTATTTTTGAAGAGTTCCATTGTATATCTCCGAAGATCAGCACCAGATCTTCACCAAATTTAAATGGGACCACTTCAGGAGTCTACTCTTTCAAATAAAAAAAGAATTTTGAGAATCGGTCCACAAATGGCGGAGAAATCAGGTAAAATACATAAAAAAAAAAATATATACATACACACGAACATAGAACCTCCTCCTTTTTTGAAGTCGGTTAAAAATGAATAGCAGCGATATTGTTCAATTTTGATACGAAATTGCTATAGGAAAAGGTTTATTTTAACGTAGTTGTATAGCAATTTGCCTGATTGTACGTATAGGAACATTACGCGTTGTGATATCATCCTTTCGCTTGGGTGAGCTTTGAATCACATGCTTCACACGAGGGCAGCAAGAGGCATGAGATCATTAAAATTATTACCCTGAATAACTCACCTTTTTCGAAAATATTCGTCGACGTAACACGTGTTTGACAATGGTAAATATTATATTCATGCTTTCCTATTGTTGTCTAAAATTATTTTGATTGCTTTTCAACCTGTTGCTGTTTGTATATGTGACTCTAAATGTTTGTAATCGCACCCATGACGAAAAAGGAAAAAATACCGTTATGAATAAAAGCAATTAAAACGGTAAACAGTGGCAAGTTGAATCGGGCTATGTAGGGAAAATTGTCTAAAACATTGATCCTACAAATTACTCAACACGTAGGTATTCAATCAAAATCAAAAGTCTTTGTTCAAACTAGGCTGAGAATCAGCACTTTTAAAACGTGAAAAAAAAACACATAAGACAGTCCCCCAAAAACGCACCACCCTTTGCCACTTCCTAGTGTTTTTGCTGTGAAGAAGAAGTGGCGGAACAAACTCCCCATCAAAACATCTGTCTGATTCGTTTGAAGAACTATATGAAGAATCTATTCAATGAAATACTCAATAAATACCACTAAGGTTTATACTCTTTGTACATTACATTTCAGAATGATTGTCACGTGTTAGCTAGCTAGCACACTCCAATATACCAAGAAGAAGAAAAAAGTAAATAAAAATATTCATATTAACATTTGAAATCTAAACTCAAGCAAAACGACTACAAAACTGAAAAATAACAGCCTCCAGGTACAAAAGGTTTACTCGCTTACATGTGAAATACTGGCTTGTATTCATAAGGCTGTGACTCTAAGTTTAAAATTATAATCTAGGACCATCGAAGTGAAACCAATAAGCAGTTAACAATAAATTATAACAATATTATTCAAACAAAGTGTCGTTCTTTCCTCAAAAAACCATATCAACCACTTATCTGCATGGTTAAAATAAACTGATCTCTGGATTTGTTCCGGCGTATCTTCTCATATTAGTAAGATAATCCAGGGAAAGAACGACATCATTAATTAAAAAAAAAAAGAATTATATAGTTTTGGTCTGGGTGAGGAGCAAAAGTACTTAATCATTTATATTATGTTTGTCGCGTCAGGCTACTGCAGAGCATGAGGTCCCGGGTTCGATCCCCGGGTCGGGCTAAGCGCTGTTGAGTTTTTCTTTTTGGAATTTCTCAGTATAAACACGAAGTCTGTGCCCGATTGATGGCAATAGGCTCGCCTCTTAAAACATCGGACTTAAACATAACTGGCGAAATGTGGGTGTATGTACCTACTACTGGCACACCTCTGCCTATATGTTTATTTGTTATGTGTAATAAATTTAAGATAGGATATACTTATAGAAATCTAATACAAATTATTATTTTGCCAAATAATTTTCTTCAACATAGAAAATATTAAAGAAGCAACCCGCTTTATCGCCGTCACTCAAAATCACTGGCTCTCATACATTCTGAATTTATTAGAAATCATTTGTATCTGTCTGTCTGTGTTTACCTGTCATTCATGGTTTAGTTTCATAAACTCATTATCGAAAATACCTTCTCTTATAAAAAATATGTGCAAATGTCTATAAGCATGTCGCTCGAAATCCATTGATTTTTAATTCACTGGAATCGCAGAGTTATGTATCTACTGAATGTTTAAACCTAAACAATTTTAATATGTGGACAGGCTAAGTTTAGTCTACACTCGACGTCTTGTAAATAATCCACTTTAGAAATTTAGACTGTTGCCAAAAGTACAACATTGCTTATTTTCAGCAAAATCAGGTAGAAATAAAGTAGTGTGCCCACTTACGTACTCTTTATAAATTGGAAGACAATTTGCATAGTTACGGGTGCAGTGAAATGCAGGCGATTTTTTGGAAGTGAGCCATAAACCAAAAAATGAATTTCTAGTAAACAATTCCGCACTCCTGAAAACTTGCGTTTCATATTACTTTTGTTACTTTTAAACTTTATTACAGGATTCATAATAAGCTGTTTTGGCTTGGTTTTTCATGTTAAGTAATTACGTAGTTAGGTAGTGTAACTACTTTTCGTATATCAACTTTATTAATTCGATACGACGCAAAAAAAATATGTATAAAATTAATTGGCACAAGCATGATGAAGGTCAGGTTACTTCCAGGTCATAATTACGTTTGGCAATTACTCTGTTTACTCGTGAACATGTTAAAATGATTGTTACCATAGCATCACATCACGCCTGTAAGCCCCGATGAGCTGGGCAGAGGTGTACTTGTCGTAAACCCACCTTTCACTTGTTAGGTTTAAGTTTTGTGTAACAAATCCGGACTTCGAGCTGCTATTAAAATTTAAAAACACGTTGCCTGATGTAGGGTGTGTCCCTAGCATAAGTAATATCAGTTTGTCAGATTAAACTTAAATGCAGAAAATGTCAGTGTTTGCTCAACGGGAGGTTTCTAAATAAAAATGCAAGTTGTCCGATTCAAACCACGTCTAATTGAACACTAAAAATGTAATGCATAAGATGCATAGAATAATGCAATGTGTCAGTTTCAATGCACTGCCAAATGTAGGTCGCGCACAAAGTGCATATACTCGCGAGCCTACTAGCTGATTTATTGCAGTATTTAATTATTTTAAAAACCCCATGTACCTACTTGCACCATACACCTGACCTGGGAATCGAACCCGGGATTTCAGCAGTAGCGCTTGCCACCTCTTAACCAACGAGGCAGTCAAAAACTAAAAATATTAATACTTAATAGATCAATGATTCTTGACGTTTTAAAAAAAGTTTACTCAGTCTAATTAATGACTATACTTTTACTCAGTATAATAAATAGGTACCCACCAGATTTTTCAGAAGCATTCTTAATAAAAATTTGCTTCGTTTTTGCATCGTAAGTCATTCTAGTAACAGCTGTTTCATTGCCTTATAAAGACAGAAAATATTTCGCGACAACTTACGTTGCTATAGGTAAACTTTCACAGCAACAAACGTACGATGATTTCCCTATCTTTCGCAGTATTCTCAAAGTTGCCAGCATTCGGGCTAGTGTCATAATCATTGTGAGAGCGACAATCGATTACTAATAAAAGAAGTTCACTATTATTGCAATTGAATTATGTCAAAATATCTTGCGATTCGAATAATATCCGCGTCAAAGCAACTTGCATAGTCAACTTTACTGAGTGACGGCTAACAACACAACGATACAGTGTTTACTGCTTCCGTTCTATTGCTATTCTTGCTTTATAACAACTCAACTGCAGTTTCACTATTTTATGGGACAACAAAACTAAATTCGAGCAACTTTGACATCGGTACCATACATTCAATACCGATATATTGCAGAATAACAACATTAAAAAATAATATATCCCGGCCCCTTTGTATGATGACAGGGATATCCAATGCCGAAAAACCCCTATGAATATTTATTAATTATAAATCCTCATTGTGTACTTCGTTATTTGATGGAGTAGGACTACATGTCAGATTAAAATCTTTGTCGTGTAATCCGTCGGGTTAAAATCAAACATATCCAATAACAATAAACCAATCATTTATGTATTGCCCGCGGGGTAAAATGGATACCTAGCTACATATATAGGTATACCCCGTGCCGGCGTCATATATGTGAATGTGGCTATAACAGTTCAATTGGGTCACATAATATCTCATGGGCCTTTTATTTTAGAACTAAGCAATACCGGAAGTGTGCATAGCTTCTCTTTGTCCTTGTTATCTGTTAATTAGTAGGTACCAATAACACCAAAATAATTCTCCTTCATGTTTATACAAAAACACCCATACCTAGTTTATTACTCGTAGCCAGGCAATTCAGCACCTACAAAGCCACGAGCTCATTCCACCATCTCCTTTCTTCCATAGGGAATCCAGACGCACTGCAGGATATCACCCATTCCTTGTAGATGTTCCACACATTCGCACGAAACGCTTTGCCTGTTCCTTCATTGTGCGCACAGCCAAGGAGTGTAATTCCCTGCCTGCATCGGTGTTTCCGAGTTTATATGACCCCAATCTATTTAAGTCATGAGTTGATAGGCTTCTTTTGGGTAAGCTCGTTCCATCGTCAACCTCATCTCTGACCGCAGGACAAGATTGAGGTCAAGAGTAGACCCATTTTATAAAAAAAAGCTGTCATACACCACAAGCGTGGCTGGGTCTGTTGCAGCTTTTGGTTTATTTGACTTTCGGCATACATCACACACTTCGACATATACACTAGTTGCACTAATTATTATAACTCTTGTCATCATCTGCCTAGCCTTTTCCCAACTATGTTGGGGTCGGCTTCCAGTTTAACCGGATGCAGCTGAATACCAGTGTTTTACATGGAGCGACTGCCTGTCTGACCTCCACAACCCAGTAACTGGGTAACATGATACCCCTTGGTTAAACTGGTTGTCAGACTTTCGGGCTTCTGACTACAAGTAACGACTGTCAAAGATCTACAAATGACAGCCGGGACCAACGGCTTAACGTGCTTTCCGAGGCACGGAGGAGTCTTGGTATGTAATAAATGGTCACCCATCCACGGACCGACCTCGTCAAGCGTAGCTTAACCTTCGATCGACCCATGCGGCTGTTATAATTTAGCCACAAGCTCCTCGTTTTTATAACTCTTGTATTTGTTCTTATTCTTATTCTGTGGTTCGTATTATGCTTGCCTTCTTTTCTACTTAAAAATGTTGAATTTTAACACAATTTTATAACCATTTTTGAGGGGACAATATAGGTTTCCATAACCCATCGAGGTACCTATCAGAGATTCCGAAGTTTGCCTACCTACTTGTTAATGACAATTAAAATTGAGTATATACTACAGATTAAAAGATTAAAGATACCGGCTATATGGGCTACCACGCGGGACCAGTGCGAGTTGGTAGATGTCACATGTCTTCGAATTTTTGGTTCTAGGACATCCCGGTTTCCCCACGATGTTTTCCTTCACCGTTTTTGAGAGCAGTGGGAAAAAATAAATTACACAAAGTAATGCGCCTGCCTGGGTCCGAATCCACGACTTACTGTTCGTAAGTCGGGGCCGCCACCACTGGACCACCGCTGCTCTATATATTATTATTATTATCCAAATTATTGAAACGTCGTCAAGTTGGCCACATTGTTAATTTGGACTTGCCAACTGTAGTGTTGTTTGTGAAAATATGTGCCGACTAATAGCAGCTCAGTTCGGGGCCCCCGATATTTGCTGTCCTATTTCTGTGATACCTTGTCCTGTGTCGCCCGTACCCATACAAATAGATCGATAAAATATTGGTCAAGTGCGCGTTCAAGCCGACCAGATAAAGGCCATGAAATTTTATTCGTGTAGTTGATTTTTATTACAGTATCCGTGGACAATACTTTGGTTGTATTACTCTATGTACGGAGATACTTTAGCTACGTTCAATCCGTATGTGATTTGTAAATCAAGAATAACTGCTGTTGCTGTATGTTCATTGTTCAGTTATATAAGTATGGGTAATAAAATGCTTTTCCTTCTATAGTGATCTGGGGCCAAAATAATATCTGTATCTAAAACTATATATATATTTTCTATCACAAGTTATTAGCAACATGTCAGCAAGTCGGGAGATAGAAACCCATACTTAGTAAAACCTTGAAGTAAACGTTACGCAAACTCAAGTAAAAGAGAGGAATAGAAAAAAAATTAAAGGCTCTTTCGGCAAGTACCTACATGTACCTACTATTTATTTATTTTCGAGATTTTAAATATAAAAGTTAAATTCTCTGCTTGAGAAGTATGGAGCGACACATCAGTTTAGGTTTCGACTCACGGTCACCCTTTTTCAATACAATCCAATCTTGCCCTTTATACTTTAGTTAAATCCCTAAAACCACAATACCTAGGGTCAAAGGTATACTACACCGATCTATCTTGACCCAAGTACAACGAACACTCATCGATACGTCAACAACTTTTTGCTACAGCCCTTTCACGTCAATATTGTGGGGAAAAAATGCTTTTCAGTTCATCAATCAATTACCTACTTGAATCCACTTTTTGTGCTTAATGTAACACCTAAACAAAAATAATTTTGGGTTGTATAGGTATTTTGGCAGGTTAAAAATTCAACAAGAACCCTTAAGCGTACCTATATAAGGTGAGTTCAAACTTGACAGCCCGAAACTTAACATTTATTAGTCTATTAGATACTATCTATAAAGAGGTAAAATTTGTTTGTAAGTCTGTATGTAGGGGGTAATCTTCGGAACTAATGATCCAATTAAAAAAAAAATACACTGGTGGACAGCTACACTATTCCCGGATGACACAGGCTACTTTTTTTCCCTGTAATCCCACGGAAACAGGAACTACGCGGGTGAAACCGCGTGATGTCGATATAGCGGCAAAAGAAATACACAACCTGTGAAATTTTCACCTCTCTGCCTATAGCCCGCTGACAGACAAACGGATAAATGGGCTGAAAGCGGAGGTGTAGGGTTCCGTTGGCACACTTTAGGTAAGTTGCTCGACCTCAAGAATCGCTGTAACTATATAATAGCAAAATTTGCAGAAAGTGGTTGATATAATATATTATGTTGATACTGTTAATACAAAAAATAATAAAAATAAAATAAAGTTTCAAATTAAAGGGTTATCAAGCGCTGTATCTCAAATCTTTTACTATCGTACTGAACCCTTCTCGTGTGTGTCTGGCTCACACTTGGTCAGTTTTTACATGTTAAATGGACCTTAGTTCCAGTACATAACCCTTGAAGCTAAAATTGCCTGCTCCGGCGGCAGCGTCCAAACTCAGAGCTTGACCGCTGATACTGATACGCATGTTACGTAATTGAAAGCATTACGTTAGCTAACTGATTAACCGCGATTAGGGCCGATGGTGCACATGTCATTCTTATTGTCTGCCTGTAAAGTTGCAACCTGACACCAATTAGGATAAGAAGTGAACTTCAGACGAATCTTTTCACTGTGAAATGAAAAATTAAAAGATATAATTAAACGAGACAGATAACGAGTGAAAACAAGTTTTATAAATGAAAGCTACGCTATTCAAGTGTTATTTTCCCAAAGCTTTCTTTATGGTCTATGGAAAGAAAGATAATTAATTTAAAGTTTAGCTTAGTCGTCTCTAGCCGAAACGAGTCGTACTTTACAGACTAAATACCAAATAGATTACTTTGTTAATAGCCTTTCCATTTAAATGGAGCCTAAAAAGCTCATTTTCAACTAAGCTTGTTGATGATGACTATTTGAAATTAAAACCTTGGCAGCTTGTTACTGTCCCAATATAGGTACTGTAAGGTACACAGGTGTGCTACACAGAATTGGCATGAGAATAAACATCACCATGTTTGCTCATTTCAAATTTATTTAGCATTTACAAACGTAATTCCATAACAGAAAATTGGATTTATGAAAAGGTCATCATTGTCACATAATCTAATCTTTTGCTAGGCCAGGGGCTCGAGTCTGCTATTGCAATCGTGTCTCAATGACCGGTCATTGATCGAATATTTGACAACTTTGTCAGTTTTTGTATGGGAAAAGTGTCATAAGTTTGACATCATACGTCAAAAATCGATCATTGACCGGTCATTGAGATACATTTTCCATACCCAGACGGGGCTGGTTGTACCTACTAGAAGTTGTGTCGTCTATCTACCTATAGATGTACGGAGAGCTAAAGTAAAGTATATTTACTTCACTAATGGATATCCTTCATTAAAACGTCGAAGCTATCATTAATGTTAACTTAAGAACAAAACTGAACTTGATTGGGACAATTGCGTTTCCATTAATTGTCTCCTATTAAGTTTACTATTGGTTCATTTTAAACCTCATTATAAAAGTACCGACTTCAACGATTGTTGTCAATTTATGATTTTTAATTAGGAAGACTACACTACACAACTATGTAGGTACGTCAACTCCACTTTATAATATTACTAGGAGACGTCCCGCGGTGTCACCCGCGTAGGACCCGTTCCCGTGGGCATACAGGGATAAAAAGTAGTTGTAGAAGTAGTAGGGTAGCCTATGTTCTAATCCAGGGTCGCGGCTAACTCCATACCAAATTTTATTAAAATCCATTCAGTAGTTTTTACGTGAAAGAGTAACAAACATCCTCACAAACTTTTGAGTTTATTATATTAAGTAGTAGGATTTGTGATAGTAATGAAATAATATGCACCAGGCACCTGCTATAAAAAAACTTCACCTTTCGCAGAACTTTTATCGAAATCTAAACAACCTAAAAAAATATATTTTGGCTAACTTCGGCGTCGTAATGCTAGGTCTCAATGTCACTCAGATCGCTAGACATAGACTAAACCCTTTATTATTAGATTTATTTTGAGAGTTAATCCTATCGTAAGAGAAGATATTAATACCTATATTGTATTGTTGAGATACATATGAGTTTTTATTCACCTTCATTCCAATGTCGATGACGGATCCAAATTACTAATTGGTCCGCTCACAGAGGCCCCATCAAAGGATTATGTGGAGCACCAGTTGGATTTATCATCCTAGAGATATAGGATTTATTTATGCTAAACCAAGCCTGCCCTGGGGCGAAGTAACTACGCATGGGCAAATACTTTGCATATTTGCTTAAACTAGTTTGGGTACAGAGGCCAGCACAACAAGCTACCCGAATGTGTCAACTTTCTTTTATACTTTGTCAACTTTATTACGAATAAAATAAGGTTAATGTTCAATTGGGAAAACTTGACAATTTGGGGTAGCTTGATGTGCTTGACCTGATTTTTGTTTGAATATCGCAGTCCCAACCTAAGCCTCGCTGCTTTTTGTTGAAAATACTAGTTTATTTATTTATTAAGGTAAACCAACAGCTTCTGTATACAGTTAAGGTGTTATCCCCAGTACGTGTACCTTATATGTATTAAACATGTCGGAGAGCCGAAATCTACCTAAGGGTTTAGTGTGGCAGCGCATTCATTTCGAGGAAAAAGTTATAGTTATATCATGCAAAGTGACATATATATATTTGGGATAATTATGTTATTATATAAAATGTTTTTCCCCGCGACGCCTGCGTGTCGAGGAAAAGATGCTGTAAGTTTTGTAATGTAGGTGCAAACCTAGATGACCCTGAGGGACTATATAAAAGGTGCGTATAAAGTCTAATATATCGGTTTATATTGTGTTAGTTTCGTGTTAGTTTTTAGCGCCATAAGATTAAGGCACTTAATTGTACTGTACCTACATAAATAATCGCAAATGATCCTAAGTTTTTACATTCGGAGCGAGGATCCTTATTATAATAATTCACAATATTAAGAAAAGAAAGCCTTAATAAACACGATTTATACGGACACTCAATTGAACATTTAAAGTTAAAGTACTTTCAACAAGCTAACAGTAACCAAAACGAACATTTTTAGCGTTTCACCTCAGACAGGTGTTTTTTTTTTTAAATATTATAAACCAGTGCTTGACTGCAATTCTTCCTGATGGTAAGCAGTGATGCAATCAGTGATGGTGAAGCGGACTAGTTTATTAAGATTCTATTCGCTCTAGCCTTGAAGACACCTAACTTATAATCGGACGGGAAGACCGCAGCAGGCAAGTAGGTGTAAAGTAGACAATTCAGACCGTCGCGCGTCGCCCAGAGTGCATTCTTTAACCTTAAGCAAGCAGTAAATTGAGCATAAAGATGCAACACCCATAAACACAATAATCCACAAGTGCTATAATATTATTATTCAGTCGTGTAAACGGAAAATCAATGGCATGAACTCATACAACGCTTTTTTTATGACTATTGGATTTAAACAATGGTTCTTTAAACCTTTTGTGTTAGATAGAATTATATTGATCACATAATATATATACAAATAACCTAACCTAACTTACCATACCTATCCTATAGCTAACCTAACTATCTAACCTAACTACCTTACTGAAATGCACTGATTTCGAAAGATAGAAAATACATAATTTTAAACTGATTTACTGCGCTGCGTGCCTCTACGTTACATACAATACTAGAGTAGGTAGTAGAATTCGAAGTAGTAGTAGTAGGAGGTAATATTTTGACTAGGTTGGTATTTTATCCATACACAAAGAACTACTTTGATTGGCCTGTTGATCTAGTGGTTAGTGGCCCTGAATGCTATGCCGGAGGTCGGGGTGTCGTTTTCCACCCAAGACAATTTTTACCCATAACACTAGCTCTTAGCTTAGCTTTGGACTAGATGACGTTGTGTGAAGGTCGTGGAATATTTATTTATTTATTGTTTCTGTCTGACCTCAATTAGGGTTGTGGGCATGACCACTGTGCCCACAACTGGCGCATTAGTGTCTCCATTTGGTCTTTGGTCATCCAATATGCCATTTACCATTGCGGTAGGTACTATAAATCTTGCAAACAAACAGTGAACGCGACAGACTAATGTGTAAACAGTGAGAAGCCACTCAGACTATCGATTAAACTGTTATGATAATATGCTAATGGTGCAACTGTCATTAGCACGAAACTGGAGATAAGTTGTGACCATCGAGTAGGTACCCTTGAGTGGTACCAGCAGACACTAGGAACATTCTGTAAACATAATACTTATCTGGCTGGGTATCTAAACACAAAATTGTATTTAGTATGGGACTCGAAGAATTTACGGCCGGTCACAGAGTTATGATCTGTCAGATATGTTCCGGTTAACCTTTCTGACTGCTAATGGCATACACATTGATTTCATATTTCCTTTTTTGTATGTGTTCAGTTAGATTGTTGTCTAAATTAGACAGTAAAAAAATTTAGTTGTTTTAGAGCTATTTCTCTACCCTACTCAAATATTAAAGTTAGTTTAACGCATCCCAATTCTCAACCAACTCTGTTTACCAATCAATCGGAAATCGGAGGAGATAATCAGAAGAGGTACCTAATCGTTTAAATCAAAATCTCAATTATTAACCACTGAACTCAGAATAGTTTTATCAACAAATGTAGATATTATTTCCAGTAACCTATGAATGAATTACGCTACGAGTAGGTATTTGAATCAAATCGTGTTGTTCAATACGTATGGTATGGTACCTATGGTATGTAAATACGAATGATTTCAAAATTAGAAATGGTACTAGTATGATACGGATAGATATAGGTATAAAATGACGCAAGTACGATATTAGTATTACCTACCTAAAGCCTATACCATAAAGTCTTCGAACTGACGTCACATCAAGCATTTTTGCTAGGCACACTGAAAAAGGCGATTCTAGACGAACTCGCTGTAAAGTTCTTCTGTATTTTGTTTTAAGTTAAGCTTGTTCTTCATGGTTTGACATAAATTTACACAACAGGTGTGTAAGACGGAATTTTAAACATAAAGTAGAGGTACCTATGTTAACAACGTACACACACATACCCTCCTACCCCCCGCCCTCTCCTCCTATTACATATCTAACTGCTTTTGATGCTAGGCACAAAAAACTTGAAACAAAAACCATTATATTTATATTGTTTTATCCGCATTAAAATACCTAATGTTTAGACGCGATAACACATTCACAAAAAAATCACATGCTCATAATATATGACCAACGGATATATTATTAAATATTCCTATTGTGTAATTGAGATAACATAGTATAGCCAAGGCCGGCGTTATTTGATAAATGTATGAGAGTCGGCCGCCCCGCCGGTCCACGGCACGTGGGAAACCCGCTCGTGATAATAATAAAATCAAGGGATATTATACTGGAAAGCTTTCTCTATTACAACTGTTATGTAGATACTATCAAAGCCTTGCTATTTATAAACAGTTCGTCTAATGTTTCATACAACAGATTTATTTCATCCATATTTAGCTACAAATCAAAATAAGTATAGAAACAAAACAATTGTCAGCTCTATTTTTAGTATAAAGGAGGTTGAATTGTACCATGAACACACCTGTGTATTAAATATATGTATAGGTAGGTTGGAACAAGGAAAAAAAAAATTGACAGCTGAAGATTACGTTTTTCGTCATCTTTCCTCGTAGGTTACGTAAATTGGAGATAATTATGTTACTTCCAAGCCTGAAGTAACGAAGCAATAGATACTCGGTTTCTACCTTAGTTATGCTGTGGTGAGAATATTACCCCGACAGCAAAATTATGAATGAGGCTGAGTGCTAAAACTGCGCCTGACGTCCTCAAGTATCGTTAGTCACAAAGGCCCACTTAATCTAAATTGAAATCTTTACGGGTTTAATGCAGAGATGGTATGCGGCGAAATAAGGAACCTCCTTAGGCTACTCAGCTATATCAAGCTGAGTTTATACCTCCCTTTTCTTCTTATCGTGTGGTTAATGACTGGTGTCGAGAGTTTTAATACCGCCCATGGGCCTCTAAATTGACATCACATGATCTCAAAAATTATCTCTCAGGCATACTCACGATGTTATACCTTCACCGTTTTTGCTGCAATTGATAATTATACAATACGCACATAATCCCAAAAAGACTAGGCCTTGAGTTCGAACTCGAGACCTATGATGATATGGCAATCCGCTGGTCACAACACAAGACTATCACTGCTACAAAGACTGCTACAAAGACTACTGCAAAGACTGCTACAAAGACTGCTAAACTCAGTGATAAGATATTATAGTAAAGCACATACACACAGGATACACAGGGGATGTGTGACAGGCGGCTAACAAAAGGTATTTTTAAAACAGATTTTAAGTAGTAGAAACGCAGGGAAGGGGCGGCCAAAATCGCTAGCACCACTCTATCCTGATCCGAAATAGAAGCTTTGTAGTATTGCGTATAGTGTACATAAATAACTTGCCTAAAGACATAATCCGATCGGCAATGGATGTTCTGTTGCACTCCGCTGACTCCACTCGGTTATCCGATCATTGGAAACGTACCAAGTCCTCATGTTCCTACTAGTTTTTATGACAGGTAGCTCTATTTTATGTACTTTCTTTTACGTAATATGTTATTCTATTGTTTTTGTGTAACCTCTAAGTGAGTTATAAAAAAAACCTATTAAATATAAATTATTACTTATTGCGCGTAGTCCTCGCAACCAACATGTGTGCAAGAAGCAAAGGAAAGAGTGGAGGAATCGTAGTATATCGTGGCTCTGTGGTTTCTGCCTACTCTTGCCCTTGGAAAAAAAGCGTGAATTTAAGTTTGTATGTATTAGCTATTATTTTATAAAACTTGTCAGGTAGGTATCCTAAATACTTATGTAGCTTATTATTGTAGGAACAACACGTTATTTATTCAGCCTAGGTCTGAAAAAATACTTACCTCCCAAGATATTATACCAACTGAAAATATAGAGGTCTATTACATAAAATAGCCTTGTATAAAGTTCATATTTAGTCTGAGCTTGGAAGGTATGAAAATCCTTTCGTTCAAAAGGGGTAAGGTACTAATGGCCCCAGAGCATTAAATGCTAGCCAGTTAGATAGGTAGGTACTCCTATTTATTAAACTTTAAACACGCCGTATTCGGTTAGAACAATGAGATAATTAATGTTAATATTTGCATTTGAATACAACTTGAACAGTGTGTTTAGGAAATTGTACGTATTTAACACTTTGTTGGGTGCTGCAAATAAGTTTACCAGATAGAAAATTGAAAAATCCTGACAAAAGCCTGATTTCTCTACAGAAATCGGGCTATTTATCAGGATTTTGTCACAAACGTAACTCACAACTCTGTAGAAAAATTAGTTCCTCAAAACAATCAATCACGCAGACTCGTGTCACGTGAATGATGTAGACGGCAACTATGTAATGAAAAAAAAACTGTCCTTTATTAAAAAATTGAAAAAACCTTAGATTTCCAAAATCTTGTCGCAATCCTGATGCTTAAATACACTGAAACCTCATGACAAATCCTAAGATATGGTAACCCTAGCCACAAAATCGTAAAAACCACATACGGATTCAGATATTTAGGTACCTAAGTACTTACCTACTTAGAGATGCACCATTTTTAAATTTTTTGTGTGCCCTAACAATTATTTCTTGAACAAATGCAAAGTGGTCTCTAATTTATTAGCATCAGAATAATACTGTGTTTCGTTTAAGTAGTTTGCACGCGGTTAAAACGTTCCACCTTTACCTACAACACAATTCAAAGTCACGTATTAACAGGAACTTGCGGTAAAATATTGTTTCCATTCTGCAAGCTCGCGTGCAGGCTACTTTCTTGCATAGTGAAAAGACTAGGAAATACAGCGGCAAACTATTTCAAGTGTCTACCTGTTGGTGAGCGTGTGGACTGTATGACTGACGATAGGTATTAAACGAAGACGATGGCGATTATTAAGTAGCTTTAATAATTTAAGTAAAACTATGTTAACCAAATCTACTACGTTGACAGACACAAGATGAAGTAAAAGTCACATTTTAAAATTATATAAGAATAAACCATAGAAAAACAAATAATTAAAAAAGGTTTAAAACAAAGCTCCAGCCAGTCGCCAACATTCCGGGCCCCTAGTGGAACACTAAACCCTGGTGGCAGCTGGCTGGGGTTCGGCTACTAGTGGTAGGAGCTTACGGACTGGTCGGCGCAAGGTGCCTCCCTTAGTGGCCACGTCTGCGACACGCACCAGCCCGTCAGGTCCTCTAAAAGTTTTGACTACCCTGCCAAGAATCCAAAGACCCCTTGGCAAGGAGTTGTCCGCGATCAAGACTACGTCGCCTTCGCTAACATTAATGTTTTTCTGGATTCGTCCGCGTGGAATTAACGTCGGTAGGTATTCTGTGAGCCACCTTTTCCAAAAATGATCCGCCAGCCTGAGAACGTGCCTCCAATCACTTTTGCGTAGCAGGTCTTGGTCTGAGAGCTTGACAGGCCACGGAGCCACCGATGAAGAGCCGATGATAAAATGAAAGGGCGTTAAAGCTTCTGGAGCGTCTGGTGAGTTTGTAACGTATGTGAGAGGTCTGGAATTAACTATTGACTCAGCCTCGATAAGCAACGTGTTAAAAACTTCCTCTCGCGGGGCTCTTTCTTTCAATACAACGCGTAGAGCTGTTTTTACTGATTGCACCAACCGTTCCCACGCTCCTCCCATAAAAGGAGAGGCGGGCGGTATGAACCGCCATGATATTTTGCGGTTAGTCGCAAAGTTCTCAACGTCTTCATTGTAGAGCGATGCAAGTTCACGATTCGCGCCGATGAAGTTGGTTCCATTATCGGAAAATATCGTTGACGGAGTACCTCGGCGAGCTATCAAACGTCTGAGGCTCATGATCGCTGAATCTGACGACAGTGATGTGGCTATCTCCAGGTGTATGGCCCTCGTGACTAGGCAGGTGTATAGAGCCACGTACCTTTTCTCCCGTCGTCGACCCACTGACACTTCTACGGGGCCAAAGTAATCTAGGCCCACATGCGTAAAGGGTCGTTTGTGATGGTCGAGGCGTTCTAGTGGTAAATTCCCTGTAGTTGGTGCCAAAAGGCGGCCCTTCTGTTTTCTGCAAGGTAAACATTCCTTGACAACGCTGCGAATAGTAGCTCGTGCTCTTAAAATCCAAAATTGTTGTCGCATTTCGTTAAGCACCATC
This sequence comes from Euplexia lucipara, assembly GCA_921972225.1. NCBI lineage: Eukaryota > Metazoa > Arthropoda > Insecta > Lepidoptera > Noctuidae > Euplexia > Euplexia lucipara. The sequence continues at coordinate 10,980,870 of OV179149.1, forward strand.
TCGTGGTTACTATGGCCTGCTTCGCAGTGTTTGTGCATGATAATAAGACGTACGATTCGATGACGACCATCCAAAATGATCGGTGACTTCACACTCTCTCTTACCTCAGGCACAGATTTTATGCGTGAGTCTAATCTTATTAAACCATCCTCGTCAAGAATCGGGGCAAGCGCGGCTATACTGCTACTTTTAGGCATTGGATGTGAGGCTCTCAGCATCCTCAGTTCTTCTGCAAAGCTGTCCATTTGAATTTTCAGGAATAGAATCTTCTCTGCACGTAAGATGTCGGCGGTTAAAAGTTGCGAAGGAGACGTAGCATCGTTAGCAACCCTGGCAAGTAAACGTGATGAACGAGATTTAGAAATAAATATTCTAACGGCCTGGACAACGCGAGCAGATGCCCGTAACAATCGTAGCCATTTGCTAAAACGAGTTGGATCTGGTACCGGTGGTGCAAGTAATGGAGTGTCCGTTAGAAACCCCACAAATTCTGGTTTTAGCTCAGATATTTGTGAAGCTTCGTTGGTAGTGCAGTCTGGTTCGCTTGGCCATTCTGTAGATTGGCTGAGCAAGAACAAAGGCCCGGTGAACCATCTGTGCGATGAAGTGAAGTCTAAATATTTTGGCTTTGTAGCGTCGTCAGCAATATTAAGTTTGCTAGGAACCCATCTCCAATTTGATGGATTAGTAAATTCCAAAATTTCGCCTAACCTGTGGGCAACAAACGCTTTAAAAGTACGCGCATCGCTGCGGATCCATTTTAAAACTGTTGTTGAGTCAGTCCAGTAAAATACGGAAGAAGGTTGTAACCGATGTGCACCCAAAATACTTTGTGCAAAACGCGTCGCAATAAGAGCACCTTGTAATTCGAGACGTGGAATGGAAATCGGCTTCAGGGGGGCAACACGCGCTTTGCTGCCAATTAAAGCAAGGCTGACTGAGTCATCGGTGAAAGTGAAGCGCCAATACGCAACGCAAGCATATGCTTGTTCCCCCCCATCAGCAATGACATGAAGTTGGATGTCACACTGGTCCGATCTGCCCACGTACCACCGTGGTATACGTAGACTGGCTGCTGATGCGAGTTGTTCAAACCAGGACTTGCAATCCGACTCGTATTTTGCTGGAATTGGTAAATCCCAGTCAGTACCTTCTCTCCAAAGCTTTTGAATCAATATCCTCCCCTGAATGACTACTGGCATGATCAGGCCTAAGGGATCGAAAACACTCATTACGCTAGATAGTAAACTACGTTTAGTCAGTGGTGAGTGTGTGCCCGTAAGTTTGTGGCCTGTTCGAAAACCTAAAGTGTCATTGAAAGGATTCCACTTTACACCTAATGCGCCTACGTCACGATCTGGAGGTAAGTCAATTTCGGAACCTGAATCGCTATGTAGCTCTTTGGGTATTAGTGCAAGTGCTTCTGGTACATTTGATACCCAGGAACGCATCTCGAAGCCACCCGACTTGTGGACTGTGACTATTTCGGAAGCCAAACGTCTGGCATTGTCCAAGTTAAACTCGCTTCCGATATAATCGTCCATATAATGATCATGGATAATCGCGTGAGTGGCTGCGGGATACTTACCCTCAAAATCTTTGGCGTTCTTATTTTTAATAAACATGGCTATAAAAGGGCTAGAGACCGCACCAAAAATTAAGGATGACATTCGATACTCTTTTACGGTATCTTTAGTACTGTTGTTACGCCATAAAAACCTAAGTGCATCACGATCACCTTCTTTTATTTTTATTTGTGGAAACATTTCCCTAATGTCGGCATTAAATGCAATAGGCCCCTCCCTAAAACGAAATAAAATATTCAATAAAGATTGTAGTAAGTCAGGACCCTGCAGCAGCATATTATTTAAGCTGACACCCCTAGTAACAGCTGCAGCATCATGCACTACCCTCAACTTGCGTTTCTGCGGGTGGAATACGCCAAAATGTGGTAAGTACCACCTTACAGAATCACCAGTTGAAGATTTTACATAATTTTCGTGATAAGAACTTAATTCGCATTCTTCAGCGTATCCCTTTTGAATAATACCGTCTATGAAAGATTTATATTCTGACCCAAACGTTTCATCTTTAGCCATCTGCTTTTCGAGAGACCTAAGGCGAGATAATGCTTGAGGGTAACTGTTAGGCACGTTATTTGTAGCCTCTTTTTTCCAAGGCAAACCTACCTCGAAGCGCCCAGTACCTAATCTTCGAGATGAAGAGTCTACTAAACTTACCGCACGTGCGTCATCACTGTTTTGCTTAGTGACATGCTTATGGATGCCTAAAGAATCTATTTCGTATTGTTTCTTAATCAGCGCCTCAAGTGAATTGTCAGTTTGTGATGCGTAGTCGGTTTCGGCATAACTATGTATAAAGTCTACAGGCCTAGAAACTGTGGAAATCGCACCGTGTAGCACCCAACCTAAAAGCGTTCTTGACGCTACTGGTTCGTTTTTCCTACCTACGCGCATCTCACGGCTCAAAGACAAATACCAATCTGCGGCCCCAATGAGCACAGTTGGCACGGCGTTCTGGTATGTTAGTAAAGGAGACAGCTCTAAAAGATGGTCGTATTTCGAAATTTCGTTCATATTTATAGTTTGAGGACTAAGGCAAAGAGGTGAGATGCTGCGTGCGTCTTGGATTAAATGGTGTTCAGGTAAGTCGCGCCCCCGTATGTGGAAGTTTACGTAGCAAACCTCGGTATCCAGGGACATACCACCTACGCCTGTGACGGTGAGTTGTTGTCGGCCAGTGATCTCTGCCCCGATACGTGTAGCTATATCACCATCGATTAGTGTAGCGGTACTGCCTTCGTCAAGAAGCGCGAAGGTATCGATGGAGCCACGCGGTCCTTCCAAGGTGACTGGTAGGATCTTGACTAATCCTCGGACGCCCGTTGTAGGTACACCGCATGTAGTAGCTACGATGTCGCCAGCTTGAAGAGACTCAACAGTTTGAGGAGGCTCAACGACATTGTGTGTTGTTTCCTGAGATGAATTAAAAATATTAGTGGAGGCTTTATTTTTATCGTTTTGTGGCATATCGCCATGTAGAAGGGCGTTGTGACGCCTAGTACAGGAATTGACGCCGCAACGCTTCGCACGACAGTCGTTCCATTTATGCGGATTAGATTTCAGACACCTATAACATGTTTTAGTTTCTCGCACCCAACGCCATCTGTTTTCGACAGTTAGAAGTAAAAACATCTTACACATTTTTACTGTGTGTGTGCCTTGTTTGCAATACATGCACTCGGTGGTTTTATCCTTAGAATCAGTGGCGTGGACATTCAATGAATTTGGAGTCTTACTACTTGAAGAGCCTTGAACTTTACCATGTGAAGAACTTGGAGAGACGTCGACCAGAAAGTTGTAATTAAGTTGACGCTCCGCTTCAATTATCAAAAACCTAGAAAGTAGCTCTAGTTTAGTGACTGTTGGCTCGAAAGGTCTGTGCGTGGCAGCATAGTCAGTAAATCGATCTCTGGTGTGCTCGCCAAGCTTTAAAAGCACCGTGCGAAGCAGTTCAATCGATGAAAGATACTCGGTTTGCTTAAGCCACTTCATGGTAGCAACACAGTTTCTCAATTTATTAGCCAAAGTGTTTAAATGTTCTGGGTTACTTATCTTTAAATTCCGAAGGCCAGCGATCTCTTGTGCGACCAACAGCTCTGGCCGCGCGTAGTTCTGCTCCAGAGCAGACAACACCTCCTCAGGTTCCTGTGCTTCACGCAAAACAGAAGAAATAGCCACCTGGGCCGCACCGCGAACGTTAGTGGTAAGGCGTGCTAAATTCTCTGCAGGGGAAAAGAAAGTTTTAGTGCGCTCGTAAGAACATTTGAAACTTATCCATTCATTGATGTTGCCTGAAAAAGGAACTAGCTGAAACCTCTTTTGACGGTCAGGCAGTGAAGTAATGGCCTTCGCAAGTTGTAAAATTGAGTCGGGTTGAATTTCAGCTGACATAGAAGGTGGGACATTGACATTAGGTGCATGAACGTTGTATGTACCTTTGGCCATGGACGTTGTGGGTACCTGTGGACGTGGGTCATGTTGAGGGTTAGGTATATTTTGATTACCTACCCATGTTTTGACACGTTCTTTATGGGAACTATGATAAGAAATACTACATGACTTATCCGAATGTCCTTCCAGTGAGGCAAGTTTTGCACGCAGCTCTAACTCGTCTGCTTCTTGTTGTAGAAGCGCAAATTCACGTTCACGTTCGCGCTCACGCTGTTCACGTTCGCGCTCACGCTGTTCACGTTCGCGCTCTCGTTCTAGTAACTCACGTTCACGCTCCACGCGCCGATGTTGAAGTTCGGCCTCAATGGCCAGTTTTTGTGCGAGTACGGAAGAAGTGCGTGAGTGCGTACTTTGTCGGGTCTGGTGTTTGTCGAGTTGTTTGGCTTCGACACCGGAGCTCGTAGGGAGTACTCTAGGTTTTTGCTGGTGAGCAACGGTTTTGGTACTTCCCTCAGGTTGCGAGTCCTTTGTTGCGGTGGCCGCTCGATGAGTGCCGCTCCCACACGGCGTTGGCTGGTCACAGTCGCGGAGAGACACCGTGGTACTTCCTTCGCCATGCGATGCAGCGGGGTTTTGTGCCGTAGGGTTCACAACTGACCTAGTTTGGCTACGTGTAACCACCATCGTAATGATTGAATGTAGATTATAGGATGGTAAAATTTAGGCGATGAATGGACCAAAATGTTGGTGAGCGTGTGGACTGTATGACTGACGATAGGTAATAAACGAAGACGATGGCGATTATTAAGTAGCTTTAATAATTTAAGTAAAACTATGTAAACCAAATCTAGTCGTTGACAGACACAAGATGAAGTAAAAGTCACATTTTAAAATTATATAAGAATAAACCATAGAAAAACAAATAATTAAAAAAGGTTTAAAACAAAGCTCCAGCCAGTCGCCAACACTACCTATTTACGGTAAACCTCATATGACTAGTATCTACGGTAAACTTAATATCACATTGGAACTGCCAAAGCTTTACTGCTACAAGAAAAGACGCTATCAAAGTTGTACTGACAAAATCCTGCGATAGACTGTAAAATATTTGGCTCGTGTTTACACTCAACTTTTTGAAATGCTTTTTGAGTTAAAATTAACTAGTGAAAGCTTCATTATAAGCGCAATGATTGGCAATTTAATAATTCACCGATACTTTGTCTACTCGTTTATAAAAGCCGTGTAGGTAACAAGCTATAAATATATAGGTATATGGTTATTTTGCTTGGAGGCCTGACAAGCACTGTTTTATTCCCTCCCAATAAACCTTTCATTCAACGTATCTGTGATGATATACCTACCTAACGTAACATGCTGAGTAGGAGCACAAACGCGTGAGCATTATGTAATAATTCTAAGACCATTAACTTCATTAAGTACCTTTGTCTTTTTTAATTCTGCAGTGGACTTCAGTGGGAATCGGATACTCTCTGCTGATTTCCAATTTGTCGAAGCTCTGAATAACTTCATTCTTTATGGTAACGTATAAAATTAGTCGCACCAAGCAATTTCTCTCTTTTTCACGACTGTTAGTTACAGATAAAAACGCCGATCCATGAGCTGAACTGAACAGAACTGGTTGGAAGTGTTCCAGAAAACGGTTTTTTTTCTGAATGGAGTAGGGTAATTACGGATTAAACTTACTCCCCTATCATTCTACCGATTAATTGGTATTGAGCTTCAAAACATACCTTTTCAAAGCCTAAATAAAGTCATTTATCTATATAAATGACTTTATGCTTTTTGTTTTAATACAAAAATATATACAGAACATAAATATACAGAAACAGTTTTATTTTCAATTCGATCAAAATACGAAACAATACGAATAAAAAAGTTGTCGTTTCTCACAAAGTGCCTGTGCGAAATGTAAGTAGGTGTTGGTTTTTTTGTGCATTTCTGAGTGAATCTCACAGTAAAAGTTGTTCGATTTCATGAGAACTATACCTACTCCCTTAGAGTGTGTCATCATCCAAGGTTTATAACCTTTAAGAAATGATGATACACTTAACCTTACCCTAAAAAAAATATGATATACTTTACTCATTCATTTGTCAATTAGTTGCTATTTAACTAGTGTCCAAACTTTAAGCAGAACTATACATTGTGATAAAATTACAATGGCTAGGTACTTAGTTCTATCAAGAAGTCATAAAAAGCTAAATATAGCCGGAGAGCAAACTGAACTTTAAGTTAAGGCAATAAATCTGTATTTCTATATATACAATGGCGTTTTGAAACTAACTTGGATAATATGCAGTGTAGACATTAATATTTAGATGCAGTCGCGCTGTCTGGTTGTTACTCGTTCTTATATGTATACCGTTCCCGGTATGACATACGTATACACATAGCTGAATGTTGTGAGTGTGTGTCTGGTCGTACCTCTCTGCCACACAACGTTTTGGCTTGTCACAGACCAACGTGACAAGAAATTGAAGTTGTGAAATGCATTTTACCCATTTTAAATATCATACTTTTTTAGAGTAAAGCAATTATTTTGAGTGGCTCAAAATAATAATAAACAATAACACATTAGGTACAGACGTTACCCCAGCACATCAAGTTACCCCAAAGTGTCAAATTTTCCCAATCGAATATGAACCTTATTCTGTTTGGCATAAAGTTGAAAAACGATCAAAGAAACTTGACACATTGGGGTAACTTGACGAGCTGGCGTCTGTACAGTCCTCTTTCAAACAGAAGTTATAATCATTGTCGTCATGTTGTCAGTTGTTTTTTCGTCATGTGTAAGTCTCTATATTGTAGTTTTTGTGAAAAATATATACAAGTCTTGGAAAGTTAGACGAGAATAAAGAAAGTTTAGCGATAACTTTCAAAACGATAGCTGATTAAATTAAAATAAAAAGCACAAATTAAACGGGGCCATTCAAGAAATACTTTTAATTAGTTTTAATTCGTTGTTAATTTAGATTAGTTTTCTTAATTTAGTTCGGAATATTTTAACAAGTTTTGTTAGTAAAGTTACAGTAGGTATCTCACTATTACGTAAAAAGTTTTGCATTGAACGTCCTTTGAAGGAACATACTTTGATCGCAATTGGTACTACTTTTTTTTTACTTATCTTATTTTAAAATTAATCTTCAGAACTGACTACAAACCTCGACATGAAATGAAGTTGTTTATAAATAACTATTGAAATTTTATTCACATATTATTTTCATATTCAAACATAATTTAAAAATGATTTAATTGCCGTTTTAAAGAATCAGCAGTAGGCTCCATATTCCACAATATGGATATTAATTTTTACAGGGACCTGTATACATCACGTATGATATTACATTGTTTTTTTTTATTCCTTTTTAAGTTTGCCTCATCTTTTATAAAATATTGTTTATCTTTATTTCTCTTTTAATTTATTTTTCTCTGTGTTCTTACAGTAATTTACGTCTGCTAACAGTTTGCTTTTATTATATAACATAGTAATCTGTGGAAAATGTTGTGGGTAGTATATTTGTTAATTTTAATTTTAAGTTGTTTTAAGGTTGTGTATACTTAATATACTACTGATTGTTTTCCCAAATAAAATAAATAAATAAATATTCTTAACATGACGAATTTAGGTATATTTTAATTTAATACATTTTTTTTTCTGTAAACTATTTGTGTGTCAATTGGCAAAACATAGCGCACTACCTTATTTTTAAGATCTTGTCTGTAATTATCACCTATGTCTGTAATTACGAATAAATGATTCTGATTCTGATACAAAATGGCTGCCTTGAAATCTAACAAAACTCTAAGATACAATTTTAAGTCTTAAGCCCCTTTTGTGATGTTGAAAGCTCTTCAATTAAGTCTGCGTACCTAATATTTAATCCCTGTTTAAAAAAACTTGATAATTTTTCACGAACCTTAAATGTAATGTTAGATAATGTTTATATGTATAATACTATACAGTACTTACTAAAACAAGCAACTATGGGTAATTTTTCGCGTAATTTCACAAGTAGATATATACTTTTAGGTTTTTTTTGACATCCATCACGGATATTGATGTAAGAAAACATTCGCCATTCCGCCTTGAACAAGTGTGGCGTTTAATGCTTGTGCCTTCTCTGTATGAAAAAAGACCATAGCAGGCCTTTATTTGTTTTACATCTGTCGCATCAGCTGGGCTAGTTTAGGGAACCAATTGATTCCACCTACTCCATATAGTCTAAACACAAGAGAAGGTAAACACGCATTCATAGTCGTTATATTTGTATTCAGCCTAGTTTAAAAGGCGTATTTCCCTAAACCATATCTATGGATGATGAATGAGAAGCCTTATCACAACCAGACGCTTAATTCTTTTTTTCATTAGTCAGTTACGGGTGAAGTGGGAAAGTGACCTCAATAACCCTAGTGGGCTACCCCACGTCTTGTCGGTAACAGCTGACGTAGGTGACACTCCTGAATGGCTGTAAGTGTTCTATCACTCGTATATAATTCTCCTAAAGCAATATTCTGGAAATACTTCAGAAAATAGCTTTATCTATTAATTAAGAACTACCGAAAGAGCTATGAATACTTTATTGTTGCTTTAGGACTATAACCTTTCTACGTTTCTATAAATGTTTTAAATAAATAAATAAAATAACATAAAATCATTTATTTCAGATAATAATATCTCGGATCCATATCACAGGCCAATAACAAAAGATCAAATCAAATAGTATACAAACTACCTCAATTAAAATATCATTAAAGAACTACATTCAAATTACATACAAATTACCATCACAATAAATTCCATTAAATTAGAATTAAATTACTCGCCTCACGAAGGACCTCCTGAGTGGGGAAAAAATCCTGTCCGCAACAGTTTGCAAGATTTGTTACGGCTCGATAGAATCGAGGCAGCCCCAACATCATCCTGAAGATATTGTTATATTGGATGCGCATTTAAAGAAACGTCTCATATCATAAGGCCGGTATTTTCAGAAGATTATGTGTACTACACACCAGATAAATAAAAGCAAAAGCAAAATAAAAATTCCGGACTAATCGCAAACACAAGACCAAGAAGGCGGTAGTTTCTAAAAATATTTTCGAGACAAATCTAAAAGAATATTACCTAAAACATTTTGCACAAAACACACATGCTCGAGCCGCTTCGCTTTGATCAAAGTTTAATAAGTCTTGGTTAGACCCCTATTTTCTGCGAATTGATCCCGGTGATTGGTTAACCGGGCCGGACCTTTTTCCATGAGGATTCAATAAATCATGCCCTTACTGGAAACCGCAAATTGTCAGAAGATGTCGACATCGATTTTCCTGCCATTAAACATCGTTCCGGACTGACGTGATATTGTTTACGTAGGTTACTAAATTCTGTGATACGAGTACCTACCTTGTTGCTACCAACCATGTTGACTCTACATAGTGTGTAATCGATTCGATTAACATTTAGGGTCCTATCATTATTGTTAATCAATAACCGAATGTAAGTAATCAAGTTTTAATAGGTCTTACAGGAAATAACCAATTAATTATGCACTTGTAAGACATAAAAAAAGTTTTAAGTTGAGGTATCCCTAACATTCACAGGACAGGGTCCATAATTGATACTTACGAAATTGAACAACACCCTGTAACACATTATGGTATGCAATAAAGTATTGAATATTGAATATTCACTTTGGTAGCCCACTCTTGTCTTCGAATTAAAAAAACAACAGGATATTAACAACAGAGTAATTACCTAATTTATAAATGTAGAATTATTTTCGACATTTGTTCGAATCATTTATGTAATTGTAGTGTAGCTTACTATTATTAAGTAACTAAACTAAGCTATTTGTTTAATTATAAGTGGAAATTTGTAATTGGCTTTCAGCAAGATAAAATGTGAACTATACTTTACTATAGCTGTAAATTTCCCAAATAAAATAAAATAATAAACGCTAAGGAAGCCGCAGACAAAAACTGTTCATCATTATCTGCGACATCGTGCGAGGTGTTCATAACCCAGGAGTTAATCCTAGATGCACCAAAATCCGATCCACTACTAAAGAAATAATAGGACTGTTTCATCGTTCAAGATTTATCTGAGCTAGTTAATTGTCGATCAAATGATCGATCACGCCCGTCGCTAACTTTCTGATCACGTGGATAACTTAACGTTTTCCAAAGTGACATATAATTGCTACGTGATTAACGATTACGAAACCAAAACTAAGTAGGCATCGAAATGTCGAATGACAGCAAAATGACAAATCACTGTAGGTATAACTATCATTCGATTTTTTGCTCTAATTTATCCTGCCGATGCACGATGTCACTTTAGAGCGTCAAGGGCTTAGCTAATATTTTAAGGTTAAGTTGTAACGTTATAGGGGGTAATCTCTGGATCTGCTGAACCGATTTTGAAAACAATTTAACAATAGAAAATCACATTGTATGTGTCACAGTCACAATGTGTCAGTGTGTATGTGTGTCAGTGACGAAGTCGGTGTATTTTAGATATCAATAAAATCTAAAGTGTTAGACCTATTCAATTCAGACTTTGTATGTTAAATAAGTCTATTATTGACATTATATCGTGAGAATATGAACTATCTGGTACACCGGAAACCAACTTTATGAGGGTTCAAAAAAACGACTAAAGGTAGGTAGTGTCCTTGGGCTTTGCTTGGCTTGTCTTGGCGGGGGCACTACCGTGCCCCCAGATTTTGAAAAACTATGACGGGATGTTGGTATTATTAGTACGAAATGCACGCGGACGAAGTCGCGAACTTAGTGTGTGTTATGAGTAAAATATGTAGACCCATAAGCATAACTACAATCACATTGAAACTGTCGAATTAATTTGCCCTTAACAACATATCTTTTACTAACTGTTTGAGAATGTTTTAGCAGAGTACCCAACAGAAACTGTGTAATTACACAAACAAGAACAAAATGTTTACGTTAATGTACCAGAACCATTTGTTTCCGGTAAAGGCATTTAAATACTCGCCCGGGAAGCCATTTCACCCCGACCGCCCAAGCTCGGGCTATTTCCCTTTTTTTAAATTTCAAAGTACCAACTGTTTTCAATCTGCTTAACTGAGCTTTAAAGTTTTCCCTAACCACTTAGGTATTACGTTGTTCGGCTCCCGTTGGCGATTTAATACCTTACTAATTCACCGGAGTCCCGAACGACCGTGGTTGAAGCAACACAGTTTTATTTTTGCTCCGCATTTTTCGACGTAATAATAGTATAAAGTTGTTGTTTTTACTTGTGAGTTATACCAGTGTAAAGATAAAGAAAAGAACTTTAAAATACAGTGTACTCAATCTCAAAACTCTTCCTAGATCGTGAGTAATTAGCAATAGTATTTATGATTTTTGCATAACGCCTACAACCCTTGACCTACGACAACCCGCAATCGTCTCGCTGCCACGCACACAGACACACTGATTACACGCACGTGCGGGAGTAGAGAGACGCAGGTGTTGCACAGGTGTCAGGTGGCTTGAAGCTTCGCATCGACGACGCAATTTAAGAATATTAATATTTTATTAACTCCTAATATTTTGCTTGCTGTACCTACCTATTTGTTTGATAAAACAACATTAAAACTGCGCTGCATGTAATACTGAATAACAATAGGGTGAAGATTTTCTTGAATGCACGGTGGATGATTGCATAAAAAAACAATGAATTTCTTTGAAAATATGACACTGCGAACTCGCAGCAAGACCCGTTCTCAGTCACAACCTGTAGAAGCTGTAAGAGAGGCGCTCAACTCAAATGACTCAACGTTAAATGAAACCAACAGCAGTTTACCAACAATCTCTGATGATGAAAATGACGATATCAGTCGTTATAAAAAAGAAATTGTGAAACTTAACTCAGATCTACTGAAAGCTAATGAGGTAATAAGCCAATTATCATGCGAAAACGCGGAGTTAAAAGATACCATCAAGACTATGAACAAAAACAGAGAAGAACAGGTCGTGAAATTGTCAAGTGACTATGGTCCTTCTGAAAATACGAAACAGTCTACTCCTTACAGGAAATATAAATCTCCCAAGAAAAAACTGAATTTGGCGAATACTACTGCAAATACAACTTCAACGTTGAACACATCTTCTCAAATCGCACCGAATTGCATTTCCTCACAGACTACTGAACATGGTTTTAACAAGATATCTCAACAACAAACAAACAAAATATGCATTATTAGCAGCAATAAGGTAAATAAAATATTGTCTATAGCAAAAGAAACATTTCCAGACCACCAATTGTGTCATTATCTTACACCGCATGGCGGTATAAATGAACTCCTATGTAATATCGACTCAAAACTTACTGATTTCACTAAGAATGACCACTGTTTAATTTTTATAGGCGAAGAAGACTTTCGCAGAACTGATAATTACTTCGATCTAATTATTAATATACGTGAAACATTAACACCTTTGAATAATACTAATATTATACTATGTCTACCTACTTTCAAATTCAGTTACTATTCTAATTTGGTGTATAATGGAAAGGTAGAAATGTTTAACAACTTACTGTACCTTGACATTGAAACTCACAATTATGCATTGTTATTTGACTCCAATTATGACCTAGAATACGATTATACCATGTTTTCAACGCACACTACGGGTTCGATAAATAATAATGGAATAAAAAATATGTTTAGCAACCTTCAATGTATTATTCATACTAACTTACAATCTAACTCTTTATATCTTAAGACTGTATCAAACACTGATATCAATAATTTGTCTCACATCAATAATTTGTCTCCTAATGTTAACAGCATTAATACCAAGACTGGAAATAATAGCAATTTTTTTCTTGTATAATCACATAAATATTTTGCATCAAAACACTAATGGTTATAAGCAAATCTGACCTATTGAGTTTACACCTCCATGAACTCGCCAGTAATAACAAATTTGTGGACGTTATTTGTGTAACAGAACATAATATGAAAGAAGGCGATGACATACATTTAAACATTCCAAACTACACACTAGCAACCCATTACGTTAGAAACAGTCGAAGAGGAGGCTCATGTATTTTAGTAAACAATAAACACAAGTATAAAATACTTGACTTGAAAGAATACTGCTATCCTTGTGTATTAGAATGTTGTGCTATCAAATTAATCGATCATCACTTAACTATTGTGTGTGTTTATAGATCTCCAAAATCCAAAATTGATACTTTAAACTACTTTTTTTATCTATTTGAAGGGATACTGAATAACATATGTTCTAATAACAAAAAGAAAATCATTATTTGTGGAGACTTCAATATTGATATTATGAAAAAAACGAAATTATCTACGCAACTTGAAAACATTATTAATAATTACAGCATGAAATTAAGTATTCGTCAACCAACTCGATTAGATAGTGGTACCTGTATCGACAACATAATACACAATGTAAGAGGTAGCACCAGTGAAGTAATAGAATTAGCTATATCAGATCATACTGCCCAATTCATAAGATGTCCTGTCAAAAAAACCTGTACAATTACTCATTGGTATAGTTTCAGGCGTGATTTTTGTCAAGAAAATTTAATTAAATTTAAGAATGCCCTTCATAGTCTTAGTTTCAGCAATGTTTATAACTGCACAGATCCGGATAATGCATTATGTGAATTTTATAGCTTATTTAAACTCTTCTATGATCTATGCTTCCCCATTGTAAAAATAAAAAACCTGTGTTCCAAAACTGCAAAATGGATTACTAGAGGTATAAAACTATGCTGTCAACGTAAGCGTGACATGCTATGGCAATTTAGACGCCAATCGAATAAAAGTAATAAAAAAATGTTGGATACCTACAGTAAGCGCCTTAAACTAGTAATAAAACTAACTCAAAAAACTCAAAATAGCTGGTATATTAATAATGCTGATAACAAAGTTAAAGCGACTTGGAGAGTTATAAACTCAACCAAAGCGAATTATCCAAAAGAAAACCCGATTAAAATACTTTCAGAAAATAATAGATGTATCACAGAACCTAATGAGATTGCCGAGTCATTTAATAACTATTTCATCGATCAAGTGAAACCATTAAATAATAATTGTAATCAAAACACAAATTATAAATCAAGTCTAATTAACTCTAACACTAATTCAATGTTTTTAGCACCCACTACTCCATATGACATACATAAGATTACCTTAGCATTAAAAAATACTAATAGCTCCGGGCATGATGATATTGTTACACATGTTATAAAAAATGTAGCCACTGAAATCTCACCAGTATTCAGTTATATTGTAAACCTATCCATAGCTTGCGGTAAATTTCCTGACGATCTAAAATTATCTATTATAAAACCTCTTTACAAAAAGGATGATCCACAAAATATGAAAAATTATAGGCCTATTGCACTAATCTCAGTTTTTTCAAAGATAATTGAAAAAGTAATTTATAACAGTCTTTATTCATTTTTGGAAAAACACAAGATTTTAACAGAAGAACAGTACGGTTTCAGAAAGCACAAAAATATTAATATGGCCATCTTTGAATTAATAAATAAAATCATATCGAGTGTAGACAAAAAAATCCCGGTTACAGCATTATTCATGGACATGTCTAAAGCGTTCGATTTCGTAGATCACAGAATCCTTCTCAGAAAATTAAATAAACTTGGAATAAGAGGCAATGTTCTTGAATTAATTGAGTCGTACCTAGTCAAACGAAAACAAATAACAAAAATTGTAAAAGTCTGTCCCAATACTAAAATAGAGTTATCCTACCTATCAAAACAAAGAACCATTCATTACGGCGTACCCCAGGGTAGTGTACTTGGTCCGTTATTATTCTTATGTTACATAAATGACATTCCCAGGACCATTGATCACCCCATGACCCTATTCGCTGATGATTGCACTACAATATTTATAGCTAAAAACATAGAAACGTATGAAAATGAAATGAATAATAGCTTACACTTGATTATTCAATGGCTTTCTGATAACAACCTAAAAATTAATTTTGAAAAAACCCACATTATATATTTTAATCAACGAACCAGTACCATTAATCTTAACATTAAATATCAACTTAACACGATTGCTCAAATTAAAAGTACAAAATTTTTAGGGCTCTGGTTGGATCAGCAAATAACATGGAAAGCACATATTGATCACATAGTTAAAAAACTGAACCAATATTGCTACGCTTTACATAACTTAAGTAAGGTAGCTAATCGCAGTACAGTTCTTACCGCATACCATGCATACGTTTCAACCACACTGCGATATGGCGTGATATTCTGGGGTAATTCTACCGACAAGGAAATGGCATTTAAAGCCCAAAAAAAGTGTCTACGTGCAGTATGCATGATAAAAACCACAGAAAGTTGCAAACCCTATTTTATTCATCTCAAATTATTGACTCTACCCTCTCTCTATATTTATGAAGTTGCAGTATTTATCAAAACTAATAAAAGCCACTTTGAAACCCTATCTACATCACGACATCAAGGTGAATTAAAGTCAAAAACCCATCAAACCTCACTATTTTCAAAAAGTTTTCTAGGAATGGCTCCAAAAATATTTAACAAACTACCCAAATTTATAACATCCTCAAAAAACCTATATATTTTTAAAAAAAGACTTCATAATTACCTTATACAGAAAGCATATTACTGTGTAAATGATTACCTAGAAGATAAATAAGACTCCAACAAATATCCCATTTTCCTTTATTATCGACTATTTTACATTTCATTGTTATTGTTTTATGTTTTATAGCTATCATTATTTGATATATGTTTTATTTTGTATTTTTTAAACTTTGCCTAGACATTTAAGTACGTAGAATTAAGTTTTTTTCACCTGTAAAGGAAATATTTTGTACGCCTTGCAAGGCAGCGCATAGCGATACTCCTAATATTTAACACCATGTAATTATACATTATACCTATGTGTCACAAATAAATATATTTGAATTTTGAATTTGAATTCTTTGTGCCAAAGTAACTTAGACACAGTTCTTGTAACATTGAAATTTTGCTGTCCTTTTTTTTCACATGTTTTATGTATGAGTGACAACATATTCACATTTTAGTTCAATTTTTTATCAGTCTTCTCTCCCATTTAATTTTATTGTACTGACGCCAGCACATCAACCTACCCCTGCAAAACAGTCAAACCCCAAACTGTCAAATTTTCCCAATTGAATATGAACCTAATTCTATTTGCAATCAAGTTGAAAAACTATCGATGGAATTTGACATATTGGGGTAACTTGATGTGCTAGCCTCTGTACGTAAGTTCTACTGAATATCAATCTCTACTGCAGGCATTTCGTCGATAGTTACCTAACGATCGTGTTAATTAGAGTCACAATAGAAAGACAATGACAGCGTGAACACTCGCTTGGGGTTGAATGAATTTAATTTAATTGCATGTTAAACATCCAACAATATTTCAAAGTTTAAAATTTTTTAATAATGTGTTTCATGTTTTTTGAATAAAGTACGGCCGGCCGCCTTTATTATTATTATATTGCGACATCTTTTAAGATATTTGTTCAAACTCTATAGAGTAAAAGGCATAATATACAGGATGGAATTAAAATTACATCCTGTACATTAACTCCAGATTTCATGGTTTCCTTTCATTAAATTTATCAAGTTTGTTAGAGAGATTTCATCCTTATAATTGATTGTAGGTACAGGATGTAATTTTTACAGATTGGAGTCGGTTCGATGTCCGGGTGTGGCCAGCGAATTTCCTAAAATCTTTGAATGCAGTTTTGTTTATTTTCAAAAATAAAGGAATGTTTCCTTTGAGTAAAATTGTCTATTGACAGAATTAAGAGTACTTTCCCTGGCCGGGCTTTCCAGTAGTACATTATTATATTCTATCTTCAATAATTCTCTAATTAAGGATCCCTACTGTTTTTTTAAATATCTTACAGCTTATGTCACTCGTGGATAGTGTAGCTTTCCAGCAGTGTAAGAATTTTTCAAAGCGTTGCAGTAGTTTCGGAGCCTAATCAATGCAAACAAACAAACAATCTAACATTTCCTCTCTAAGATATAAATAATAATGAAAAGGTTTTCCTTGGGTGAAAAATCTGCAATTGGTGCCTCACTTCATTAAAAACGACAAAGGGCCTCTGCGAGTTGGCTTAGGCACCTCGTACGTCTTCAAAAGGTCCGAAACCCAAGATTTCCAAGAAAAAAAAAGTAATAATAATATATTATAGTATAGATAACAATGGCCGTTTGACATATTGTCAAATACAGTAGTTGTCTGATGATTAAAATCGACGCAAAGCTAAACAAAAGTTGAAGAATTTACTTATTCATTTTAAACAAAATAATGTAAATGTCAAAATGTCCCAATAAAAATGATAAAAAAAAACATAAAGTTAATTCTGTACCGTGACGTGCCAATTTATGCGCCACAAAAAAAAACACCGCAATAATCTCATAAATTACTCGTTTTACAAATGAAATGGTATTAACCCATTCATCACTTTTTTCCAATTACATAAAAGGGTTGTGTGTTGCCATTACGGGTTATTGAAACGTCCCCTGGCATAAATAAAATGGTACCTACTAGTACTACATGAGGCTACGAGTCATGTTTGCTGCTTGCAAGCTAATAAATGTTAATGGGTCGTAAAATAACACAAAATTTACAAAATGGCGACGTCAGGCGTCATGTGAAAAAGAAAGGTACGCGTTGTCAACACGTGCTGCATGGTTTTTTCTTAAATAAAGGCCGAAAAAACCAGACGCGGATCCAGCCCCAAAAACCCCGTTGTGGTCACGGCCCACGGTTACTGAAATATTAGATATTACCACCACAAGATTAAGGCACTTAATTGGTCTGTACGTGAATGCATCTACAAATTATTTAGAAATTCTAAAAATATTATAAAAAAAGTCAAACAGTAAATTGTGCATAATGGTGCGGTGACAAAAACACTAGTGCGGCGTAGACTCATACAAAGCTTTTTTACGAGTATTACTTTGGATACCTATAAACATAGATCTAACGAACTCAATTAGCGTTGTAGGCATCCGTAAAGTGGCCACAACAGTGGATCTACGCTTGCTTAGTTCCTTGCCTTGACAAAAAAATACGACCTATTCTCAGACCTACTGAATATACACACAAAATTTCACACGAATCGGTCAAGCCGTTTCAAAGGAGTTTGGTACCAAACACTGTGAAATGAGAATTTTAAATATAAGATAAGTATATACTCGTCAAATACTCGTCCATACTTTTAATAAGATGACTACAAATAGATACAAAACAATAATAACAACTACTACTTTTATTTAGCGAGTACCTAATGTGCTCTTTATACCGTTTGTGTTAGATGGAATTAGAATGACCATATATATAAATATAACCTAACCTAACTTACCATACCTAGCCTATAGCTAACCTAACTACCTAACCTAACTACCTTACTAAAATGTGTTGATTTTGAAAGATACAAAATACATTATTTTAAACTGAACACCTGCGCTGCGTGTCTATATGTTACATACAATACTAGAGTAGCTATATTTAAAGTAGTAGTACCTAGGAGGTAATAATTTAACTCGATTTGTATATCATCCTCAGGTACTTAAAGTACAACTTTGACTGGCTTGTTGTTCCGGAGATTGTGGGTCTATTCCTACCCACGACAAATGTATGTGTGATGAGCACGATCATTTGTTCTGTCTGTTACCTTAATTGCAGTTGTGGGCATGCCCACAGTATAAACAACACTTGGAATAAACAATAATTGTTTGGAGATAACACATTTACAAAACATTTCTATCAAGTGGCTCATAATATTATTATGTACTCCAGCTAACAATTGTACAACAGATCGCGAGTAGCCATAGCAACGTTTACTTATACGAGTATACGAGTACGGTACAAAACAACCGTTATGTTCAGGTGCATGTGCTTCGATCAATATCGGATTGATACGGAATAGATAGAATATAAATTTGGTTTGATTTCTAGAACGTACCTACTACTAGAGCGCAGAGTGACGGAAAGGACAGCAGTTTCTATAATTTATTCCATTAATGGCTGCTCTGCGCAGCTCCGTGTTATATTGCCCAAAAGTAATTAACTTCACCGTTATTAATCTTCACAGTTTGTTGGGAATGCGTCACTTCAACTTTCTATCTGATTCAGCCAACTTTCTGGAGATAATTTACATTCGACAATAACATTTATGCGTGTTTTCTATACAATTATCTCTTCGGTACAAGGACAGTTCGGCAAACTTTGCTAAAATAATTTAATTATTCACTTAAAAAGTTATCCGTGTCTGTTACAATTATAAATTTATTTGTAGATAATGTTATTTAATTGTGGCTACGAAAAATTACAACCTCTTTGTCAACCTCTTTGTTTATAGTCTTGCAAATGTGTCTTTTTAAAACTAGGAGTGTTTTATCTGATTCCATTTTAGGCAAATATGTACCTACTTACTTCTCATAAAAGACTAGACAAAAATAGCATTCGCGGCACTCTAATTTCCGTCAGCGGAACATTAGAAAATAGCACATTTGGGAGGATACGGTTTAACGTAGTTTACTTCTTTCACCACCTTTCAAACTAAAATCCATCGAGCCGTTCTGGCTGCAGAGCGAGCCAAACATTTGAATTAGGCGCCAAAAATCCGTACATACCCAGTGCCACTCTCACCGTAAATACGAATCTAACAACACCTTTCAAGCTAAAATCCATCGAGCAGTTCAGGCTGCAGAGCGTGCCAAACATTTATGCATACATACATGATACATACATACTCTCGAAAAACATAACACTCCTTCTGGCGCAGTCGGGTAAAAATATTCGCGGCACTTTAATTTCCGTCAGCGGAGCATTAGAAAATAGCACATTTGGGAGAATAGAATAGAATAGGATATATGGTTTAACGTATCTAGTTTACTTCTGAGAATAAAATCGGACTGATTTTTAGCCACTGAGGTTTCTATAAATGTTGCCAACCCAACGTTTGATTTCTTTTAATAGCGGTTTAAAGTAAACTCTCGGGATAACGCTTAGAGCGCTGCAGCCGTAACAGTACACTGCTCCTAAAAATGGTTTTCACAAAAAAATATTTTATTCTGTCGAATTGCAGCATAAATTATGAATAGCCATACCATAATTAACATAACATAACATCACAAGAACTCAACCCGAAGGGTTAGGCAGAGGTGTACCTATAGGACACCCACATTTTACCAGTTATGTTTCATTCCCTTTATTTTCCCGGGGATCGAACCCGGGACCTCATGCTCAGCCACAGCGCTTGCAACCACTGAACCAAAGAGGCAGCCATGTCTTTATGTTTGTTTTGATTTGTTGTAGCCTTCATAATATAGAATGTTGGCTATGTTCTATGTCTAGCATTGTTTCTCCAGACATTTTCGGCGTGGAATATATCAAAGCATTTCTAGTTCATCTGAGGAGCCGCCATTCTGCCATCGGCATCGCTCAACCGGGGCATGTTCCGCCAAAAAGACGTGTGAGTGACGGCGATCCGACGTTTTACATTCCTGATGCCTCTACTTGATATTCTGAAGACGGGCCGTGAAATAGGAACTGTTAATTATTTTCGAAATATTTGAATAGCTAGATTGGCGTGAATAGCATATTCTAACGATGTACGATGTACCCAACCAATTATTTAATAATTTATGCTCTACAGTGTATAAACCAATCACATCTTTACTCCAAAGTGAGAAGCCACTCATGTTTACCTACTTATAACATTACTCACACATATTATTATATCATCGTAATAACGGCTACTCCAGTTAGGGATAAATTTTGGTTATTTTTACTTTGATAGTACAGACAACAGCACATCAATCTACCCCAAAAAGTAAAATTTTCCCAATTGAACATGTACCTGATTCTGTTCGCAATAAAGTTGAAAAAAATATCATAGGAATTTGACACATAGAAGTAGCTGGATGTGTTGACGTCTGTACCAACGGTAAGACATATCAAATTGTAAAAACAATCACAAAGGAAAAGTATCAAGTATATTTATGAAAATTCCCATCATCTGCTTAACCTGTTTCCAACTTTGTTTGAGTCGGCCTCCAGTGTTATCGGATGAGCTTTTTGCTTCCCAACACAGTCCGTGAAAAACACGATATCTCTTGGTATGACTGGAGGTCAAAGGTCTACAAGTGAAAGCTCGGACCAACAACGTCTTAACACGTAGGTACCTACTTTCCAAGCCTAAAGTGATTTCGGTATGCAATGGAAACAGACCGTCAAAACGGGATACTACTGAGGCATTGCCGATGGAGTAGGTACCTACCACATTGTCCTACCCACAGTAGCGTTCATGACGAATAGACAACCGAGACCATCACTACAGTTATTTAGTAACTTATTCCTAGCAAATTATAAATATACCAACCGTTAAAATAAACAAAAACAATTAAATTTACTATACCTACTCACACATTATCAAAATAAACTACTCTTAAACTACTCTTCAACTGTCTTTGAAATATGTACTTGTATGTATGTGTTTTTAACACATAATAATATACAAGCATACCACATAAATTGAGAGACAAACTTTGATGAGCCCTTATTTGTATAAAAACATGAAGGAAGATAATTTATGTCTTGATAAATATTTGAACACTTCAGTAGTTATGTAAATGTGTTTTGTCAGCCTTTAACATTGAATTAGAAAAGCTATGGAAACGTAATTCTCATACAAATAACGCTTCAATTTTGGTTCCATTTACGCAAACAACTGACACACTATAATAGACGAAGCTAGTGCGCGATTGGGTGCATCAAGGTCACTGGGCGGAGTCAAGATGACAGCGAGCCGAGCGTGGATGGTGTTATGCAGTAGATACTTAGCTAAATTAAATTATTTGTGTATATTTAACAATGACTTTTTTGAATGAATTCCGACAGAATATAAATGTAAATTACCTATATACAATACATACATACAAATTATATTGATACTTCTATACTATTGTTTTTTTTTAATCAATACTCAATATATTTATTGCATTCCACAATGTGAACTTAGGTGGTAGGTACATAAGGATATAATAATTATATGCATCATTGTGGGCCCTGTCGGGCATATCAATATAAAAATTAGGAGAATTACGAGGAGGGCTATTAAGTTAGGTTAGGTTTAACGGGCAGGTGTCCGCAACTCCACGACCAAGCGCGTATTTTGCGTACGGGAGGAGGGCATAAATATTAAAACTGAGTCAATTTCCGAGGGTGGAACACTGATTGGTGTGCTGCAAGATGGCATATCGATAATATGTGCATTGGGTTTTTGCTTCTTCTCCGCTACAGAATATTCATTCGCTTGTATATCGAATTCGAATGTGCAATTTGGACACTTGACCTGCAAATTGAAACATCTTATTACAACATATTAATTGTTGATACTCCTTCTTGTCCTTCTTCTGGCTGAAATTGATACGTTAAAATTTTATTTGAACATTTATTGATAACCTGGTAATTATACTAGAATTACACGCTTTTCCATAGGCTTGAACTTTAATACAATGTTAAATCTACTACTACCTACTTTACTTTGTAAACTATTTTCTGATCTAAACAGAAGTTAATGACCATAATTTATTACCAATAATCTGTCAGCGGACGCAACAGTTCCTTCTTCTAAGTATGTTTTATGAACCATCTATCAAGGCCAACAATAAGGTTAATGAAGACACGAAAAATAATTTTAATAATTATAATTAATCTTTTGATATGAAAATTATTTACCGTGCAAATAGGTACTGCAGATTTCTTTAACATGCGATTGCCCTTACTCGACAGATACATGTCTTGAGCATCAAAATGTATGGAGCACACCCTACTAAATTTATTTGGTGCCCAATCTTCCTGTCTTCTTTCTAAACGAACAGCCTTTGTCCACATCATTCGCCTTAGTTCATTTTTAGGAAATCTGAAAATATTACAACGATAATTAATCGGTAATAAATGTGTGTTCGTGTATTCAAAATACTACAAACTAATGTTTATAAAAAAAAATACTTATTTACAAAAACAAAATCCTAAAAGAATAATTCATTGGGCTGGTTACGAGCACTTATTGCATAACGCCGGCCACAAAGAATTACTAGTTTGTGTTTTATTCACATTTGTATTTATTTGTATACTTATACAACTAACTTTAAATGTATATCCTAACCGCTTAATAACTCGCCAATATGCGGAAATCCAGACACAGTTTAGAATTACCTATTTTTAGGCTGAATAAATAAACCTATTTTTTGGTTCAAGTGTCAATGTCATTCAAATTGGTAAAACAGTAAGTAAATAAAAATATTTATATTTAGGTACTCACCAATGAAATGTTATTCCAGTATCACTTTTCCGCCTTTCTTTGCATTTTCTGCACCAATTTACTACACACGAAGTCATTTTTTTATAATTCCACCAATGTTTTAACCAAATAATGACACGTCAAACGCTTTGATCAATGCGACCTTCCGTCACTGAGTGCGCAGTAGACTAGTTCTCAAAAAAGACGTACTTTTAAAGCCCCGCCTACTTAGACGTACTATTCGTGGTGCCACTTTTTGAGTGCAATGCTGTTTCCATAGCTTTTCTAATTCAATGGCCTTTAATAATTATTTTTAATGTGTGACAGCAACCAAATGCATTGCACGGAATCTTCGCCCGATCGATGGCAATAGGCTCACCCCCTATCATTATGCTACTTAAACAGAACTGGCAAAATATGGGTGTACTCAGATACACCTCTACCTAACCCTTCGAGGATTATGCATTAATAATCCTATTAATTTATTGTAGGTACTAATGAATTTTCAACTCTCGACACTTGCAAATTTGCGAATATATTTTTGTAGGCTTCGCACACACAGACACACACGCTCCCACAATATCATGAAAACGGGTACCCGGCTCGGAAAGGAGCTTTTGTACTTTTCTGAACACCAAGTAAAGAATACTTAATAATAATTTATTTATTTAATACTTCACGCACACAAACGTACAGAGGCGGACTTAATGTCATAGGCATACTTCTTATAATACAGATTGTAATATCGTGGCACAAAGCTACCCATGTAATATTATAAAGTAATACATAATTTCAATTCCCTCAAAAAAAAACGATTCCTAGAAAGTAGTCCACGAGACTAAGTACCTATGCTTCCCAAAATACAAATTTAAAGTGTAAATTGGAATTCCGCATGATAAGTAATCATATTCCGTTTGTAATGATACCTCAAACAAAATTTCCGCACAATTTAGATTAGAATTTGTATAACCAAACTGCCGCAACACTTGCCGAGGTCTGTCCGGAGATAGGTAACTGTTCTATAATAAACATATTGTCTAGACCTTTCCATACCTCGGAAAGTAGGTACTTACGTTAAGCCATTGGTTCCGGCTGTTGTTTAATAATAATAATCGTTTATTTCAGGCATTGGCACCCATAAAATTACAAATTACATACCTACATAAAATTTAAAAATAAAACAAACAATAAACAAAGAAAGAAACAATAACCAAAAGAAAAGAAAATAGATCTTTGACAGTTTTTACTGGTAGGCAGAAGCCCGCAAGTCTGACAGACAAGCAGTTTAACCAAAGGGTATCGAGCAAAGAGATTTAAAATACTGTAGATGGGACATGTGAGGAAATGTAATAGTAAAACTTTCTCAGTAACGCCATCTAGAATAATATAGCAAAATTGGAGCGGCAGCGGAGCGTACTAAATTAAACTTTGAAAATTTTGATCGTGATGATTGTCCCGTCTATTTTAAGTTTTGAATGACTTTGGTATCAAGCTACCCTGTCACCAGGTTGTGAAGGTCAAACAAGTAGTCACTCCACGTAAAACACAGGTATTCAGCAGCTGCCCAAATCAATCCCAACATACGAGTAGATGGGAAGAGGCCAGATTTTATAGAGCCATAAAATATTGAATTCTGTTTCATGCATCTTTGCTAGCCTGCTTTTGGTCATGATCCTTTATTTGTTCGCGACCCACCGGTGACCGACGGCGTAGTGTATAGTCTTAATAACCCAAAATCAAAGCATGTATTCCAAAGACTACCATTATCACAGGTAATTTCGATGAATGGAGGACTCTTCTTGAAAATTAAATAACAAACCCTTATGGCTCTCTTCGCGCGTTCTTGAAACTGGTAATTTGCATAAATACCAAGTTTTGTTGACCGGTCTTACTTTACATGACAGTGAGCTACATCAGCCTGCGCAAGTTTACTAGTGGGTCTAAACACTCCATCATTAACGAGTATTTGTAAAGAGTGCACTAACTGCGTGGGTGAAAGAGTGGTGATTAAAATCGCTTAACCGTGTGTTGCATTAGGTACGTATCTACAAATAGTTGCACGTTATTGAGGGAATGTAAACAAAATTAAACAAGAAACGTTTTTACAAGTATATAGCAAGCACAATAGATCTGATACGAACTTAGCTAGTAATAAACTCTGTTATTTATTTGTTTTAGAACACGAACCTCATTTTCGTTTAATATATTAAGTGTTATTAAAAAGTTATAAAAGATAAAATCAGGTTAAAAGGATATTAATCAATATTGGAATCTACTAGTTTTGAAATCAACATCATAAACCGTTACGTACCCATAATATAGCTTTAAAGTTTTACGATGGTTCACAAAGTAGTTGGTAATATTATGTTTGTTTTTTGTTCCGATGCGGAAATGTAATCTAATCTTTTATTGTTTTATTATCCAATTGAAGTTTAGTAGTATCCTTACAGTTGGCAAAAACACACTTCGGTACAAAATAAATAAGGCAAAAGTTACGGAAACACAAAGATACTGTCCAGGGTTTTCTTTTTCCAATGTTTTAACGGTATACGATAAGTTTGGATATAGAATACCGAGTAAAGTCCAAAGTTTAAATTTGTTAAACTTTTATATTAAGTGACAACGTACGAAAGCAAAGTTTATAGAGGTCAAAGCAAATAATAAAGTAAGTAGGTACATACCAATTTTATTTTCTTTTCTTGTTCAAAGAAGATTGTCTCTTCGAGTAATTTTATTAGGAACTTGTTAGCGGATAATTTAAGAATCTATTGTTTTGCGCGGAACCCTAATTACTTATTTTAAAAATAAAGTAGCCTAAGTTACTCATTATAACATCAAATATATCTGACAGTACCAGTAGAAGTCCAGCTGTTTCAGAGTTACCTCAGACAGATTTTTTTGGCACGGATTAATTAATACTACAATAATTAATACTTTTATATACTTACAGTAAATAAAATCTGTGATTTTGACATTACAAACAGACAGTTCAATTTATTTATTTTTTATAATAGGTAGTATAGATACCCTTCTAAACAAAACATAATAATTTGTCCAGAAAAAGAGGACTGTTTGTGAAAAATATCTCACTCAGTCCTTCTTAAACCAGAACTTACACAATACGACTATAAGTAAACTAAAACTAAACTATTTGTTTCCAGTCAATTTCCGATTCGAATAACAAATTTATTGGTACTGTGTTATGACGAGTAAAAGTTGTAGTCAAAATAAAATATTGG
Source organism: Euplexia lucipara (assembly GCA_921972225.1). Taxonomy (NCBI): domain Eukaryota; kingdom Metazoa; phylum Arthropoda; class Insecta; order Lepidoptera; family Noctuidae; genus Euplexia; species Euplexia lucipara. The sequence continues at coordinate 11,007,457 of OV179149.1, forward strand.
TCTCATGAGCTTAATTTCTACAAGTGTGATTTCGACCACAGATCGTAAATACCTGTATCATTACAAAACATCATTTTACTTACATAAATAATTACTTGCTGATTAGTTTTAAGCCATAAAGACAACTCCTGAAGATCTATTTTTACGTTGAAATTTTTTAATTCCGTTAAATGCTCGAAACCTATCTAAATAAATCTAATAATGACAAATTATTTCTGGCCGTAGTGTTACAACGAAATCAAAACCAATAACTTTCAAATTTAAAGCGTTTAAATTTCCTTTACTAGACCGGATCGTGGAAAATGCAAATATGCCCAGGTTAAATGGGTCAGATGCAAGATTTCTTCTCAGTTTCAGCTTTCCGAAACCTGAATATTCCAACAATTTGCCAAAACCGTACGCTTTACTCCATCAATCTTTCCTAGCTGGTTTCGTATGCATGCACCTCACGGCATGCATTTTAAAATAGTGACATGAATAATACGAGTAAGTGTCGAAAAGGAAATATGCAACGTCTGTTCAGCTGGAAACGTGTTAGGTTTAGGTTTAGATAGTGGCATAGTAGTTACCTACTGCCGTCTTTTTTTGCCGGTGCTACGAATTCATGCTCCACGGGTAAAATAAGCATCCAAAAATTAAATTAAAAATTTAAAAAACCCCCACCGCAAAAAAGTAAAACATTTAAAAAGTTAAAAATAACACTTTAGCCATGAAATTTTACTTCACGTCGGGGTACCGCTTAAGTAAGGAATTTTCCTAGTACTTGTTGGTATGTAGGTACTTATTTTAACGGTACCCCGACGTTACGTAAAATTTCATGGCTAAAGTGTTATTTTTAACTTTTTAAATGTTTTACTTTTTTGCGGTGGGGGTTTTTTAAATTTTTAATTTAATTTTTATTTTAAATTTTTTAAACGCAATAATTTTGTTTTATAGAGTTTACAGTTATGAGAATTTTTCATTGCATTGTATGTAGAGTCAAATGCTGGTTAAAACGAATCCAAACACGACATATCTGCTATTATTTTGTCAAGAGTCTACCTACTGGTGTGCTGGATAGCCTGGCTGCAGCATCAACTCATCCTGTTGCCATCAGGGCATTGTGTGCAGAATCAAATGCTGGTTGAAATGAATCCTAACACGACATATCTGCTATTATTTTGTCAAGAGTCTACCTACTGGTGTGCTGGATAGCCTGGATGCAGCATCAGCTCATGCAGTTGCCATCAGTGCATTGTGTGCAGAATCAAATGCAGGTTAAAATGAATCCAAACACGACATATCTGCTGTTATTTTCCCAAGAGTGTATAGTCTGCAAGATATCCTGGCTGCATCAGACCAAATACACCATAACGTTGCTTATTAATATTACACACATAGGTGTTTGAAATTTTAAGATACACATATGTTTATAAGTAAAGTTAATACCCATAGACGTCTAAAATAGCAACGGTAGCTAACACAAAAGAGCTGATAACCTTGAAACGGCTGAACAGATTTTGATGAATTATGTCTAAGAACCATCGCAAGAAACCCTGGCTGCTTTCAAATAAAAAAAACCGCATATAAATCGGTTCACCCGTTTGGGCGCTACGGTGCCACAGACAGACAGACAGACAGACACACACACATAGCGGTGAAACTTATAACACCCCTCGTTTTGCGTCGGGGGTTAAAAATAAATTCTAACGGGATTTTTTGTTCCAAATATGTATTTATTTCAAAAAATCTTGGTTATGTTGACTGCTTGCTACAGACGATCAGTTACGCCATTTTATATTCTCTAGTCTTCCCTACTTGATAAAATTACAAGTTAAAAACCACAAGTTTTTATTATAACTACTTAAAATAAAATATTTATTCTATCACAAAAGTTGTACCAGTCTTTTACACAAAGAAACAAAAGGTTTTCTCGTCGCAAAAAGATAAGGAGTTGCGAAACCATTTTTATGAAATTGAAATGAGGAGCGTCGTTCGAAGTGATTCCTACAGAAGCAACGGGCGGAATTGTGCAGAGACCAACGATTAAAATGTCTCTTAAGCTCCTTTAAATTTATTTTTATACCGGTATGTTTCTTTTAAATGGAATTCTTATAAAACTCGACTTTTACAAGTATTCTGTCGGGAAGAATAATTGTGTTTTTTTAATATTGAAACATTACAAAGTGTCAACTGCCAAGTGTCAAGCGCCTACACTACATTACATACATAGAGCGATTTAAACTAATATTTAATAAAATTACTTACTAAGCAAAGGTGTAATCGATACCGTATTTGTATTTGCCAATTATGTATTTTTTCCGTCAACTAACTATGTAAGCTACTTTAAAGTTTGTGAAGGAATAAGTTTGACTCACTACTGTACAGTAAACGAGTACAATGGAGCAAAAGTTAACAAGCAAACAAAGTTGTGAGAAGCACCTTGTAAATATGTAAACTAAGTGCAAAGAGCATAAAGATCAGTAGCATTATTCTCGCACTCGTTATTAGTAAGTGGTGGTAGTAGTGATTGGAACTTTTTCAAAAGGGAAACTTCGATGTTTTTGTGATTTTACTAAGAGAAGACTGAGTGAAGCGAGATAAAAAAAAATGAAGCACCCTGACAAATATCATTGGAGTACCTATTTATGCAAGAGTAGGTAACGTAGGTAGGTACCTAACTACTCGATAATCTTTGTAAAAAAAACTTTTTTGCAAAAAATAAAACCGACTTCAAAAAAAACACTAAACGGTGTAAAATAACTCTAAATTCGGAAGTCTGTGGCTTTGGTGGGTTTGTCTTACTCATGATGGGCCACCGACTTCCGAATTTAGAGTTATTTTACACCGTTTAGTGTTTTTTTTGAAGTCGGTTTTATTTTTTGCAAAAAAGTTTTTTATTTTTCCATTTTTAGTTGTTACCATTAAAATAATTGCCATGAATTTATTTCATATTGTTAATTGTTTACAATACATGTCATCCTAATAGGGTTTTCCACTAATCCCTAATAAATTAAAATTAACATACCTAACTGACGAAATCTAGGTATATTGTACCCACCTGCGTACCCCTCAGAGCATACAGGCGTGATGATACGTCATTATGTTGTATAAACAATAAACATCCAAGCGATTCCAACAATCACGACAGATTTGCCGTATATTTTTAAAGAGTTCCGTTGTATATCTCCGAAGATCAGCACCGGATCTTCACCGAATTAAAATGGGACCACCTCAGGAGTATACTCTTTCAAATAAAAAAAGAATTTTGAGAATCGGTCCACAAATGGGGGAGAAAGCAGGTAACATACATAAAAAAAAAAAAAAAAAAAAAAATACATACACACGAACATAGAACCTCCTCCTTTTTTGAAAGTCGGTTAAAAAAAAGGTTAAACGAACAAAGCCAGCTCAAAAGTTAAAGCATCCTCCTTTATTTGACGTGGATAAGTGTGTTTGTAGTCGTCTTACCAATCAACATACTTCCATATTTTTTTAATTACTTGATAATCGCAACCAAAGGTGTTGCAAATTGCAAATTTGTATTTTTTTTTTAATTTGGCATCCACGCGCCGGAGGGAGGAGGCCGTATCTTTTGATGCAGTGGTAGCTGCGCCTAGGGTTATAAGAGATTTAAATAAATACTGCATATAAAGTAAAAACTAGCTACTTAACTTACGAAATTTTACATATTATATAACGTTCTAAGTAGTAATAGTGTTAGCCTATAAGTAATTGTAACACTTTTAATTGTAGGCATAACAAACATCCAAACGATTTTTTTAAATGTATTAACTGTTATTACCATGAAATAGGCAATTGTAGGTTAAGGTATAAGTAGGTACAGACGCCAGCTCATCAAGTAACCCCTAGGTGTCAAATTTCTTTGATCGTTTTTCAACTTTATAACAGACAGAATAAGGTTCATATTCAATTGGGAAAATTTGACACATTAGGGTAACTTGAAATATGGTGTGAAAATCAGATGCTTGTTTGATTTATTTAACAATTGTTTGCTACGCTTTAAAATACACACAGCATGTATTTAAACAAGGTATTGTGGTCGAGCTCATCACTCCTTGTTCGTTTAAGATTTACATCTCCAACGAGACCCACGTGGTTACGTTTCAACTACGATGCAAGCAGCGACATCTAGTTTATAGAAAGAGAAACTAAAAGTTAAACTTCACGCCACCTAGCGCCTATGTAAAGTACTAAAATAATCGGTCAGAAACCAAGCCTGTATTTGAAGTGCTTATTTACTACATAATGGCACCACTAGTACCACAAATGAATCATCAAAGTTTGCTATAAATACTTACGTGCCTACATCGTAGAAGTGGCGGCAGATGGATAGGAAGATAAAATTCGTAAGCAAAGCAATGAATAACAAAATAAAGGGACCGTATGATAAGACTTTTTTTATTGCTACCATGACTAGTCTTTTAAATGATAAGGACCATAAACAACTCACTTTTTCTGGTATTCGTCCATAAAAAATCTTTAGTTCTTTTTTGTGTCTAGAATGAAATAGACATGTTATTGTGTTTGAAGGCCATTTAGTAGGTATACGTAGAATTATCTAGGTAGATGTATGTAACTATAGAAACCTAAAAACTTGGCAATTATATCTAAGGACGTCACTATCAAATAGATTATGCGGTAGCACTTAGATCTAAAGCAGGCCTAGAATAATCCGAAGTTTTAATTGGATGTGAGGTCACCTTATATTGGTTTTGTCTATCTAGGTATTTAATTAAGAAGACACAACGCTTATAACTCAACTCATCCTCTAGATAATGGCTCCAATATCTGCAATTAAGTATATACACCAGCACAAGTTAAACTATCAAATTTTCCCAATTGAATATGAACCTTATAATATTTGCAATAAAAAAAAAATGAAAAATAATGACATATATTCGACACATTGGTGTAGCTTGATGTGTCAGTCTCTGCATATTAGCTATATCTCACTCACATTTCCCGGGGGGTGAGGCATCTCGTATTCTCGTACGACATATTTTTGATTTTTATATTTCTGCTCAGAAAATATGGGCAATGTCGTCAGTGCTTATTGGATATATCAACATTATTCATGTTACTTTATTTATGCACAAGACTTCACACATGGAGATAGTGAAAGTATGTTAAACAAATTGCTACTCCTTACATTTATGTTCGCGTAATTTAACAAAATGAAAGGAACAGTTTTTTTTTATGTTCTATACTTAAAGTTGTTCACTTTTCCTGAATAAGTAAGTAGGTACTACACTGCCTTTAATTTGTGCATTGTTTTACTTACCATCTTGTGTACATGTGAAAACGGACTGGAAATGTCATCGACGCCATTAGTTCATTACGGCTTTCTGGACCCCCAGCGTAAATTTTTTTTGGCGGCTTTAAGTACCTAATTTCTAAGTTTTACCTGATGTTCTATATTGTTTTAACTATATAAAATCACGATTAGGTACCAACAAAGACAATATTTCAAATGAAAAAAGTGACTTAATTACTTTTTAAAGACACTAATTATCTCATTAATTTACATACAAAATACATACCTATCCTATGTTTTTCTCATGGCTACTTCCAGATTTATGTGTATACAGCACACATGGCATCAGTATACGGCTGTACTGATAGCACACTCGACATGTTTATCGCTCCTTCGCACACACATATTTTTTACATTTTAAATATTATGCGACGATGGCAGGTACGCACCCATCCATTCCGCCCTATGTATGTTCGTAATATCCATGTGGACTCACAAGGCACTGTAGGTACCTACCTACCCTGCGTTGTTACCAGTGTCACCTGAAGAGGTTCTCGTTAGGGTAACTCAAGGGCTTTATACAGAAAGTGATTCTTATGGACACTGTGTTGTAAGATGTTTCCTCTTCCAAGGGGCCCGTTCTCGGAGCCAGAGTGCGTACCTACACAAAAATTGTGAATGATTTGAGTTGGGTAGGTCTGAATTATGATAACGTTCTGCCTCTATATCGTCTAGATATAGAGGAGCGTTGTCATAATTCACACGTCTGCATGAGACTTCATTCGCATGGAGGTCTGCTATAACATAAACCTAGCAATAGGCAATAGTGTAGATTTCTATTAGTAAAAGATTTTTTTAATAAATAAATAAATAAATAAATATTCCACAACTTTTTCACACAACGCCATCTAGTCCCAAGCTAAGCTAAGAGCTTGTGTTATGGGTACTAAACAGCTGATAAACATACTTATATATTTCTAAATACATACATATCATAGATAAATTACACCCAGACACAGAACAAATGATCGTGCTCATCACACAACCATTTAATCTTTTACTAATAGAAATCTACAATTTTAAATAAGGTAAGGATTTTAAATAAGGTATCAAAAACCGTTTTTCATGTGACACTGAATTGTTTATTGCAATCTGATATGTGGGTTTGATGGTCACTACCTACTATCAAAGTACTTCTATTAGGAATAGCAATTCTTGAATAAAAAATTATTGTTCCTTTATCTGTAATGTCAATTCTCATATTTATCATTTGTTTCTTTCATGTGCATCACTTGGCCAAGATTTTCTCAGAAAATGGGCATTTCTCTTTTACCTTTATTAAACACTAGCTGCCCCGGCAAACTTCGTTGTGCCCTAGAGTCAATTTAATGCTCTTATCAATTTTTTTATATATTAGATATACATACGTTTAGTAAGATGACTACCAATAATAACTATACTACTACTTTTTATGTAGCGAGTCTCTACTGTGATCTTATTTAAACATTTTGTGTTCGATATAATTAAAATTACAACATGTTTATATAACCTAACCTTACTGACCATACCTATCCTATAGCTAACCTAACTACCTAACCTAACTACCTTACTAAAATGCATTGATTTAAAAAATACTAAATTCATAATTTTAAACTGAACTATTGCCTCTATGTTACATACAATTTACACTTATAGTTTTCCCGGTCTACTTTAATTAAAGTCTTAACAGTAAAGTAAGTTCTATTTGCAAAGAATTATTAAAGTTTGTCTCTGTCGCCATTGTTAATTACGTAAATTGATTTCTGAAATATAAGACTTTTTATGCTACATAAAACCTCTAAGTTTAACAAAATAAATTTTAGAACGTAGGTAGGTACGTATAAATTGACAACCTTACCTTCTGTTTAGCTTAAGACTTGTCAATGTCAAATTGTCACCTGATAATGAACTGGGAAGTTTGACTCCTGTCATGTCATCCAAGATGGCGCTGCGTTTGAAAAATGTTTGAGACAACGAATATTCTTGATATTTATTTTTTCGAGGACTTTTCATGTTTTTTATTAATTATTATGCTATTCCGTACAAAGACAAATCCAAAGAGACCAAAATCATTCAAATTGATCCAGCCGTTCTTGAGTTATAAGTGGTGTAACTAACACGACTTTCTTTCTTCTTCTTTTCTTTTTAAGAAGGAGACTTTCTTTTATACATATAGATTAGGTAAATATAGTAGATTATTAACCAAGGGGATAAAGCAGTGTCTTCTGTCGCGGGTGACGATTTAAATCGCGAGCGTAACGAAGGACTCGAGGTTTACTCCCGAGCGTAGCGAGGGTGCTAAAAACTTAAATCACGAGCGAAGCGAGGGATTTAAGACGAGTCCTGAGTGTAGCGAGGGATTTAATTTCACCCAAGACTAAGACAGCTTTATCACCGAGGAAAATACTCTACTTTTCGTACCATTTGCGAAAAAAATAACACACTAATAATATGAGATAAGCAGTTATTAAAAATAATGACAATTAAAAGTAGACGTACTTTCAGAACATTAACTTATTTATAAAAATAAATTAAAATAAACTTAACGTTTAAATATTTGAAGCATGAAGCAAACAACCCGGTTGTTTGCTCCATGATTTGAAGAAAACAAAAACGCGGCAAATTCCTAGATTAATATTTTTTTGTCGGAAAAGCAAAGGCATCAAGCTCATACGGCCTCGTCGGTTTTCGTTAATAATCACAACTGCATAATAAACGCGTATTCCATTTTCAAAAAGATGTATAATGCTATAAATACAAACTCAATGGTGTAAACACAGATGTAGTTCAGTATAAATTTCGGTAAGTATTCCAAATTTAAATCACATTCTCTCCCTAGGGGATGAATGAAATCCAGTACAATTTTCTTTCCCTGTTTTTAACAGATTAAAAATGACTATTGTTATGTTCGCTTTTTGTGGCATAGAATGTCACTTTTTTGAGCAAGTGGTACGAAAAGGTTTTTTTTTGTTATTTTTAAGTACCATTTAGCTAGGGCTAAAGTTGTAAATGTGTGTGAGCCAAACAGTAGGTTAGTAGTAACATTGTCCATTAACGTGTAAAAGTGTCTGGAAAGATCTACTCACAGAAATGTTTTTTATTTCATTTCAACCTTAAGCTGACCTAACTTAGTAAGACGTATAAACAGAAAATGATACCAACTTACACTGATTTTGTCACCAGTAACATGCAACCCACTATGTTTTATTCGATTTTTAACTATAAAAGTCATGTGTTACCAATTAAGTTGTTGCCATCGAACTAGTTCTCGTCGTCCGGAGGGAGTAAAATAAAAGTTTTCTAGTTAGGCACTAGTTCACACAACACACTAGTTCAACAATTGTTTATTTTACGACACTTTTGATGGCAACATCGCGTGTACATTGCCGTTATAAGTTTAGTACCTACCTAAACTAACATCTACATGAAAATAATCGGCGATTTAATTATTGCTATTTGTGAAATACGAGAAGTTTTTAATCTGTTTGCTAAACAACGCAGCCCAGTCCAACAACTTCGTGTACTAACGACGTGTAATCAATGACCATTGGAAGAAAACTGTAATTTGAAGAGTTAAAATAAACTATTCTATTCTATTGTAAGTCGGAACTGTTTGCGATAAAAATAACCAACAAAGAGGCTTCTTAAAATTTCGATTTAAATGCAGGCACTTTTATGTTAAAATAAGACGTGGACGCCAAATCATTGCGAAAAAATAATAAAAAGAAAAAACTTTAATGGCATTTCATAATTATTTTTACTTCAAATGGCCAGTGGCATTTAAATTTTGAATTTAAAAAGGAGGTTGTAAAATGAAGGTTTTATGGATGTAGATAAAGTGTTTTGGAGATAGTGTTATGGTCTCTTAATCTCTATTTGTCATTAGTTAGATTTTATTATTTTATTTTTTAGTGGCCTGCTCCTACTTGAAGAACACCAACCCCTATAGCAAAGGCTACGCTGTCCATTTGTCAATACCCAAGTATTATTTAACACACTCCAGAACAGGTATGCATTGAGCCGTCCTATTCCAGACTTCAAATTACTATTTATCGGCAGTGAAGTTAACTAAAATTAGTACAGATTTTGCTCAAATATTATTAAAATACGCCCTCGCCTACATGTCAAATTCACATAACGCACGTCAGAGGTGACACTTTGGCCTTGACCTGGCCTTACGTATTATGGAGTTCAAATTGTATTATGAGGCCAGTGTATATACGAGTAGGTACTAGTTCTGTTACCACTGATGTCAGAAGATAACTTCACTTTACAACCTCCTTTTAAAGTTCGAAATGTACCCCTCCTGGCCACTTGAAATATAAATAATTATGAAATGCCAATAACTATAGTTTTTCTTTTTTTTCGTAATGATCGATTACGGCATCGACATGTTAATTAGAATTATAAAGTGCCTGCCTTTATGACTTTAAAGAAGACTCTTTGTTGACTAATTTTTATTGTTTAAAGTTCCGAGCTTTTAAAAAAATACTTACAAACACTCAAAAATGAACATTAAGTAGGTACTGTAGCTTCGCGTGTCCTTACTCCTTATATTTCCTTATGAAGTAGGGTTTTATATTGCCATAGGGTAATACTGATATATTACCTAGTAGTAGGTAATATATCTAATACACCGCCGTCGTGGGGTGCAATCTAAGTAACTTTTGAATACCATGTTAAAAGATCATGTCTACCTAACAGGAAAATAACTAGGTACCAGCGGTGTACCTATATATACTTTACCCGACCATCTAATTCATGTTACATACACGTGGTACTTAGAACTCAATTAAAACTTTCCACCGGGCATATTTATCATTTCTAAATAGAAATACCTACTATTTTTGTATCTTTATTATAAAAATAATCAAAAATACTACCACCACACCAATCACACCACCACGACCACTACGACCACCACGACCACCACTTTCATACCTTACCTACCATATAAATTAGTACAAAATTATTAATACTTATTATACTACACTCATAAAGATGAACAGTTTTTCTTTTCGCTCTGGTAAGCTTATCCTTTTACTTCAGTCAAGGTAAAAATGATGCGCCTATGAAAAGGTATCAGGTAACAACACAGCGAACTTGTGTATAATAAACTACCGACTCGCGGGTCATTATGTATTCTCAGTCTGTTGTATTACACTGTTGCCGATTCCCCTGTCCTCAAGTTAACCTTAATTAGGGCTGTGTCTATCTTTTTCTCCCTTCTTTCAAAACAAGAAAAGAACGGACTTTAACTTAAAGCTATCATTTTAGTTAAGCTAAAACTTCCATACAAAAATACCACCTACAGTTGACGTTTCAATGGTCTTCGTAGACAGTGAAGTGGGCTTGGACTAGCTTAACATCTGTAACTTTTTTCCACCATGAACTTTTTTAGAGCTGTTTTCAATGGCTGTTTATGAATACAGCAATCGGGTTTATTCTATAGGTAGGGCATTTTGTGTTTACAAGACAACGATACTTACAATACAACTTAACTCTGTACAGGCCCCAGCACGTCAAGCCACCCTGAACTGTAAAATATTCTGAATTGAAAATGAACCGTAGGCTGTTCCAAATAAAGTTGAATTTTACACATTGGGGTAGCTTGATGTGCTGGCTGTACCTAACAAAGCTTAGGTCAAATTATTGAAATTGAATAGTCAAACGAACTTACCTGTAAGTGAAGTTCGACGGTAATTATACGAAGTCTTTGTTTCATTCGAAAATGAGGTTTGTTTACTCGTAGTAGTGGACTTCTATATCACATAATTTCACAGCGTAAAACTGAACGCCTCCTCCCGTGTTACGCGCACCTGTTAGTTGTCTGTCAAATATCTTCATTAAGTTCACAGCAAATGATTGGTTTTACAACGTGGGGTCCATGCTTAAAATTGTATTGAAATAGCATGTATTGTTTGGGTCGGGTGGGACTCTTCTCATTTTCGAATGAAACAAAGACTTCGTATAATTACCGTCGAACTTCACTTACAGGTAAGTTCGTTTGACTATTCAATTATACTCGTCTTTGTTTCATTCTCAATGAGGTTTGTTTACTCGTAGATGTTTAAAGACAAGTTGTAAAAGCAATCAATAATTATTAAAGAATTTAAAATAACAATGAGTTATTTAAAATCTTTCAAAAGAATCAAAATAAAAAAACACAACATCGAATTACAATTCAAATAGCATCATACTTGTCATAACTAAAATAGAAAATGTCTATTTATTAATATTTCCATTTGGAAATTTAGGAAGGAATGGTTGACCCTTCCGTTCACGTGGATAACTTATAATAAAGTCGATATTAAAAAACCCCCTTACCAGCTGAAGTTTTTATATAATGCATTGTCGAAAAAACGCGCTAATGTTAAGTTCACTCTCTCTTCCATATCCCTGGTAATCCAACGGCTGATACTGGAGCTCACAATTAAGTGTTTTCGTTACTTACAATGTTTAAGTACCTACTGTTTTGTAAAACAGTTAACAAAAAACGAAAAAAAAAAAAAATTTTGTAATTGTCCATCTCCTAATTTATTGTTATTGCATCATCATATCCATTGTAATAGATATAATAAAATTTTCTTAAAATCTGTAAAATAAAATAAAGTTTGGCTATTTGGTTATTACAGTTTTAATTAACTTATTAATCTTGATAAATTTTAATAAGCTTATGGATTTCAATTATGATTACTGATGTCAAATTGGATCACTCTATATTTATAGGTAATGGAGATTGTTATCAAATAACCTTCTTGGTAACAAAGTATAAATCACCATGTTAAAATATAATTAAGTTAACATGAAAAAACATCCCAAGTATATCTAGGTTTAAGATGTCTTATTATGAAGCCATTAATAATCTTTTCATTTTATCATTTTATGCGGTCCTGTTATCAAGGCTAGACCGGATCAAATATACCTAAACCAAACTTTCATTGGAAAAAACTCCTTCCTGGAAGTCTTTTTATGATATTGAACAGCATGAGTCATGGTAGGCTTAGTAATGCTACAAATTACAGTTTTAAGCCAAAACGCACTGGAATTAAATCAATATTCAACGTAATGAATTTTCAACTGCTTGTTCACACTCCAAACATGTACAAATGTTTACATGACAATATTCTTCAAGTTGTTTGTAAGAGATCACTTATATTAAGAGTAATAAATCAGCACATTGTAAACACCCCATATAACTCTTTAAGTTGTTATTTTAAAGTTATTTAGGTGGATTATCAAGAGTATACTATACTTTTAAAAATCAATAAAGCAAAATAAAATCATTTTATTTTGTATAATTAACGTTACGGTCCAATATGGACTACTTTTCGGTCTGTTATATCTATTCTTGGTGTTTATTTTAATTTCCTGTGAAGGACGTGTAACAATCTAGAATGATAGTGCCAATGAAATAATTAAAGGGTTAAAATGTCTCAGGGACCTGTATCGACAATCTCTGAAATATGGAGAACCATGGTTTGAGTGATCAACAGATGAAGTACATAAAGTACCTTGTGCTTTGTCTTTAATTATCATTTTTATAGTTTTGAATACAAAGAGAGTGGAGAGAGATCATAAAACTTAATTCTTATGATTGAGACCAATGCAAAAAGAAAGCATGTACTTTGGCACTTTTGTGTTGATCTGGGAAGCAGATAAATTAATTGGTGTACCACCAAATAAATATATAATCTTTTGACAATTTGTATTACTTATTAGTCATTTTGTAATGTTTACTTCTCTTCTAGATTCCAAATCAGATATTAATTAAAATTGAGTCATGTAGAAATCAAAAACAAAAAACCCTTTGGTTTTTAATCACACCACTGCCAATTATTTCTAGTAATGGTATATAGATAGGAAGGATATTGAACTCCTCCCAATCAATTGTATGATATTGTAGTCATATAATCCATTCTCAATCAGATTTCACTATCTGTTGGGTGTCCTGCAAGGCATTACAGACTAAGTAGGCAGCAATTGAATCTAAAATATAATTTGAAGCTTTAGCTTAATTTTCAGTCCATTGCTTAAATGCCTCCGAAAACCATAACCTCTTGGAAATTACCTTGTGGAAAAAGTATTTGTAAATAAATAAATATTCCCCAACTTCCACACAACGCCACTTAGTTCCAAACTAAGCAGAGTTTGCGTTATGGGTACTAAACAGCTGATAAAAATACTTATATATATGCTGATAAATACATACATATTAGGGATAAATTATACCCAGACACAGAACAAATGATTGTGCTCATCACTAAAAACACTATCCTGGGTGGGAATCAAACCCACAACCTCTAGCACAGCAGTCAGGGTCACCAACCACTAGACCAACAGGCCAGTCAAAAAATAAAATAAAGTTTCTAACTTTAAAATATTCCTTACTCTGACTATGTTTATGAACTACCATTCAAGGTCTTGTTTAAACATACAGTATTCAGGGTAGTATCTATTCCATAATCATTTATTCTCATTATTAACTTATTAAATAAAAGACAAGATATTCAATAGATGTCATGCTAGTGGATGTAAAATTTCCATTCATGTGGACGTGGAATTTAACTATAGTTGACTTGACATGATTTTTCTCTACAAACTTATAACAGTTATTTAGTTTGTTAGTTATGAATCTTGTTTTTCCTTGTTTATCTGTAGTTAACTGAATTATTTCTTAGCAGAAATTCTGAATAAACAAGCAAATATATTATAGCCTCTCTATTTGGTAAGCATCTTTCATCTTTCTTGTAAATGTTGATCATATATAACCCAAAAAACATAAAACAATTAATTGTTGCCATTTCCTTAGAAGAAGAGTATATAAAGTTTAATATGTATAAATATTGACCAGGCAATAAGCCTGTTTAAAAAACTACCTCTATCAGAAAATCATTTTTCTGATAAATATCACTTATTGTGCGGTAGACTTTCCATTTCAAATGTTCTGTTTTAACAAAAGTCTTCAACTTCTATAATTTATAAATTAATGAAAAGTTTCCAATGGGCTTTTTTACCAATAAAAGACTGGTAAACTCAGCTTGAGTAGTCTGACCAATTTCTATTGCTCAGAAAGTATTTATAATTACAGATATTATCTGAAAAGATTCCTCTTTGGAGAGTTTTTCTTTCAATGAAAAGTAACTTTGGTGTAGTTTAGTATGAAATAAAGTTGTAAAGTAGTTACAATCTTAACAAAAATAATAACCACAATAGTAGTGATGATTAGTTATCAATCACATAAATTAATTTTTAAAATGCCCACCTGTGGGTGTATTTTGTAGCGCTGATGAATCCTCCGGTCTTCTCATGTTCACTCAACCACTGGTGTCTCAGACGATGCCTCCCCCCCCCCCACTTTTTGGAGCGAGGTTGGTTCCACCAGTTTAAAGCTGCTTTTTTGGGAAGTATTGGGTCTTCACCAAATAAGTATGTTTCTGACTCAGAATAAGGCAGAGACTCTTGATGTCTATAAGACTGTTACTAGCAGGGAAAATATGCCCCTCTATATGTACACATATATATCATACCTTAAAGTATCACTCAAATTTGTTACATTTCATGCTCTGGAGTGTCTAGATGCATTTGAAGGTCTAAGTTAATACAAGGCAGGACGATGACGCCCTGATGTTGTCTTTATCTTCTCTATGCTTATTAAATAACATATTTTGTTGAGCTTCTTAGTAAGTATTAGATACCTGGGTAATCTATTTTGGTAAATCTTTTCCTGATTTCTCCAGTTGAGAATCCACAGCTAGCATTTTGTGAATCTGATCATCTTATGTCTTTTCCAAAGGTACCTGTAATTCTTCAATCATTCCAATTTACCAACAAGAATCTGCATAATACAACTTTGTTTGAAGATTTTCTATGAACTCCGGAGAAACATTTTTTGTTTTTTCCATTCATTTTAGATGAATAATTGTTCTAATGAATTTATTACAGTGTCTGGAGAAAACAGTCCATGCTGTAAAGGCAACAAACATTGTACCATATAACCATGTAAGTTCCCGCAGAACTTCCCTTGAAGGTTATAAGAAAAAAGTCAACCACGTGTGTCCCTAAAGAACACCCCACAGATTGCTTAAATCGCAACAAAGCCATTGTAACCACGTGCGCTCCCGCAGAACGCCCCACAGGTTCTAGGCAAGTTGCTCACTGTATAGCCATTTTTCATCACAAATGCGTTTCCTAACGCTCCACAGGTTGGGCTTTTCACTGCCAATATTGCCATTGTTGACCACGTACGTTCCCGCAGAACGTCCCACAGGTCAGGCATGCACTTGCAGGTTGCAAGCACGTTAGCACGTGCATAACGCGAAAAACAAAACCCTGTTTTCATATTCACTAGCGATAATGCGCACACAGGGTCTTAATTTGCTATAGTCATAATCAGGCAAGTTCTTGAATCAGTTTACTGATGGAACAGTTACAGAAAACAGCATAAAAGCGGCCATTTTTGAAATTTTCTTACCTTCTTCGTGACTTGATCCATTTTAGTTTTAGCATTTAATACATCTCTCAGTCGTTTTGATATTCTAATTTTATCTAGTGAATTCCTTTTTCCCATATTTATCCTATTTGGAACAGTATTTTCACAACACAACACAAAACATTAAAAAATATAGGAAAAAGATGACGCCATTATGTGACATAAAAAACCAATGAAGATATTTGACAGACAACTAACAGGTGCGCGTAACACGGGAGGAGGCGTTCAGTTTTACGCTGTGAAATTATGTGATATAGAAGTCCACTACTACGAGTAAACAAACCTCATTGAGAATGAAACAAAGACGAGTATAATTAAAATACAAGCACCATTCGGGAAATAACAAATGGAAGTCAGAATAATTAAAAAAAAGTATATGTAAAAAGAAAATATTAATATTTCTTGATTATTTGCAGGTGGCCAGGATCATAGTCATATTATTCATAAAAGGTGATTCCGAGGGTTACCTACCTACATGGTTCATCTCAAGAATTAATTAGAACTGTTGTAGGTACCAAAGTGTGTTTCAACAAGGTAAAAAGATTAGCCAGCTAGCTACCGTTTCAGCAAAGCTAACTTTGTGTATCGTTACCAACTCCCAGAAATTTTTAAAACACACCTGAAGCCTGAAATTGGTCTGAACGTAAAATCAAAATATATTTACATGAAAATTCATTAAAATACCATTTTGGATAATTTTTAATTACTAAGATACCAGTCGTGGACAAGGCGGGCCTACCTGCCTTGAAACAGTTTGATTGAAAAATATAAACTACAGTTAAAACAAATACAAACTACAATTAAAATATTCAGCCGAGTGCTTGTGTCAGTAGTAATTACAGTCAGAGGACAGTTGTAATTATGTGCATTTATCTGTGCTACAAAAACAGTGATTTTAAATTACTTTTTTTCAGCACAGATAAAAATAACGGTGATGGTTGTCGTACATAACTTTTATATCTCTGCATTTCCAGATTATTACACACAGGATTCGCCTTGTCAAAAGGAAGTGCTGACGTGCGAGCTTATTACCGCACATTATCTTGCCTCGTACCTAAATATAATTTTAATTGGAGGGTGACAAAATTACTTTTTGTTAAATTTCCATTCACAAAAAAATTGATATATTACTTACCCAAGACAAATGAAAAAGCGAATAAACATAATTTCAGTTAGCTACGTATACATAAATTATGACCTTAGGTACATAGATACATGCGGGGACATATTGCTGTCGCCGTCAAATGACACAAAATGAGTCTATGATTTGTGTACTTATTAGATATTCAATAGATACACCGCAGGGTTAAGGGAAGGGTTGGAAGATATTAGAACGCGATTTAGCGTGTCAGCAGAGAACCCCTGTCAAATCAATCTTTAATACATTACCTAATGACGACCAAATTACTAAGCTCTGCCGAAAATTGCGCATAAAATCATTGTACATTTCAATTACGAACACTGTATGAAAATTCCTTACCTACGTGTTACGAAACGATGAAATAGACGACAACAAATAGTACTGCGAGTAAAATGAAAGTGTTACAACGATTATCGCTTTAGATGCTAACAGTAGTACTACCATTTAGCAGTATACACGAATGTTCGACGAGTAATCTCATTTCAGATACTATTTTATTGTACGACTAGGTTAACCTTGCAGATAAGCATCGACTCCCGTAGAAGAAATAAGAAAGGGTGTTTTTTGTCAACCCCTTTTTGTGTTCACAATCGCAAGTCTCCTGAGACCCTGACTATACCCTACATTTATATTTATTTGTAAATGAAGCACTACCAGGAAGTTGGTGATGCTGAAACTCCACCTAAAATTGAAAATGTTTGTAAACCTTTTAATTACTTACTACTTATATTTTGTCTATTTTTTTTATTTTATAACTTTTGGCTTTATAGGCATATCTATCTGTGAAGGCTTGTTATTGGCAACTTGATAATATATTATTGTTACATACGGGCACTATGAGTTCTGTAGGTATATGATTCCAGACCAAATAAATTTTTCGTCAGTAATGGAATATTTTTTACGTGTTTTGTTTTGCTTAAAATTGTGCTGTGAACAGGGTTGACAGGACAGGTCCTCTCAAATCTGAGTTATTTTTTTCTCAAAATACTATCCGACACTGATTTGCATGATGCTCATATGATCCATCTGCCTAAGATAATACCTGGGCTTTAAATGAGACTGTAACCTCTGCGTTTGTTTTAGTAGTTTTTCTTAGAGTAGTAGTAGATAAAAGTGGTTTTATAAACGCATTAAATAAAAAGAAAATGAAAAAATTGGTATTGCAGTTAATTCCCCGACCGCCTTCATTGTAAAGGTTCATTAACAGCAATAGGTTCTTGTATTACTGTAATGACTACACGTCAATTCGTTAATGCGTCTACTCCATTAGTCTTTCAATTGACGCTTTTAATTTCCTCTTTAAACAAATGCGTCGCGAAAGCCGACGATATTTTGTTATACATTGACAGTTAATTTTGTTGAGTGCTTTGCTGAAATCAACGCTAACACACAAGTACTTAGAGCTATATTAATCAACTACACTAAAGTTCGACAGCAAGTGTTACTATGTAGCTGCTGTATTAATAAGTAATTACGGGCGAAGTTAGTTTGCAACACTTCTGTGAAGATGGGCGTGAGAAGATGGTCCCGACACTCTCCCAATTCTCCACACTATAGCTACTTACTAATTGGAAACCATTAATTACAAGATTCTTTGGAAATTGTTTATTTGGGGTTCGGTAAAATTCATATAGGTTAGCAGATACGTTTTTACGAAAGTAATAGGTCGACAAACACGGCTACGCCCCACTGATTGAAATTGGTTTTCACAAGATACCAATAGCACTAATATTACGGTTCGTGGATGCGTTGCCAACCTAAGACACAAAGTTAACAAATATTCGATTAATACACTTAGTAATCACTACTAGTACCTACAAAACTATACATACACTACCTCGTGCGTAATTAACGATAGTAGATAGGCATCTAGGTTCAATAAAATTTAGACCAAAGTTGTTTTCTTAGCAATATGTGACTGCACTTTTATTCAACATTTACCTACAATATAAAATGTCACATATTTATTTCTGGATATACCAAAGTTTCCCAACTTACAAACCCCTAAACTATAATAAGTATTATTTTACCTTTACAACATTCCGCTATTTGACCCTTTTAAGGAAAGTAAGAAACTTATTATTGGATTAACTTTCAACACAAATATATTGCTAAGGCGCTCGTGCTTCGGAAAGCAACCTGACCACCATTTGTGGATCTGTGGTAGTCGTTACGAGTAGTCAGTTCAAATTCAGACAACCAGTCATACCAAAAGATATTGTGTTACTCAGTGACTGGGTTTTGGAGGTCACTTAGCATCCTTTTACACGAAAAGACAACCTAAACTCAGCTGGGAAAGTTTAGGCAAAATAAGACTACTACATTGCTTTTACAAGAAGATTCATTGAAGACATATATTTTCCGTTTAATAATAAATTGCTATTAATTTATTACCCTCCGATCAATCGAAGCACCGTTGAGAAATTAATTTGGAACAACAAACAAAAGAGGAAGAGAACACAAAAATGTAATTTAACATCGATGTCCTTAATTAATGGCCCAATCATGTGCCGGGCACGAGACAATAAATGAAATCGGTATACGCAAGAAATTCCACGTGTATTTGCATGAGAGCGGTCAGCCATAGATTACAAATAAGGACAAGTTTTTACACGATTGAACAACGCCCCACTTTCCCCATTGGAAATGTAAAAACGGTAAACCTATAGCTTCCTTTGTTTCACAGACCTTTACACTAGCATTCTATTATACAAACGTAACGTTTTCTTTCTTGAAAAGTGCCCAGAAGTTATGTAAACAGTTTCTTTTGAAGGATGTTGATAGAATTTACATAAGACTTTCATTCGTTAGTTGTTATGCCAAGGCTCCACTCGAGAAGGGCATGATATACAGTCGCCTGCCGCGGCTAGATAAAAAGTGAGTTTAAGCTTTTGTTCTACGTCTGTGTCCTAATTCCAGCGTGTGCCATTAGTTTCAGCGCCACACACGGGACCAATTCCTTTCCTCTTTTATTTATATTTCGATTATATTCGTGAAAATTATGATACCTTTAATATTTGTTTTGTGTCGTATTTTATGTAGCACCATAATCCTGTTGATCACACATGACACAGAGACCGAAAGTCCATAACAGATAGAAATTTTGCGATATAGAACAAGTTATACTTGCCTATTTTTGTTTATTCTTGTTTTATTTTACTAGAACTTGTAAAACCACAGCTGTTGTTTCAAAGCTTCGGTTTCGCTTTCGAAGGGTCGAGTTTATAGATAAATCAGTTTAATAGAAATTGTCTTGATTTATAAGATGGTGTAAGGGCTATGACGGATCGTGACTATACATCATGGGGTAAGGTGGCCGCGATTATTGCTATTTGTGCTCGCCTTGGGAACATGGATCGATAAAACGTGATTCAATTGTATTATAAAACTGAACGGTATAAAACCTTTCAAGTCATTACCGACATAATGAAGAGGAGCTGGAGGGAGGGTAGTAGAATAAAGTTGTTGTGTTAATGATTTATGGACGATTCTGAAGATCCCGGTTATTTGAAATGGAGCGTGCTAATAATATCTATTTATAGACTGTTTTTAATAAAAAATATCTGCCTACCAAATAGCTGTTAACTGCTTTCCATTAAGTTCGAATTTTCACTTTTACTTCGTTTCCTTTTATGAATTTTCGTTTTGCGAAGGTGTAATAAAGCAAGTCATGCTCTAATTGTATCGAAACGTTGTTGTTCGGCACCTATCGTATTCAGTATTCAATCATTCACCAATCGAAAGTGCGATGTAAAATACAATCCAGTAGGAACTCGGTAAAAAATATTGGAGAATGTTTAATATACCATAAACATATATATATATATATATGTTTGTCACACGTACCTGCTTACGTAACCTATATAAAATATACGATAGGGATTATAATAAATGATATCGTGCTTAAATGTAGGAGTGTCGTCCTATCATAAATAATAATGTGTTTTATCAATATTATGATGCTTTTTAGGGTTCCGTACCCAAAGGGTAAAAACTGGACTCTATTACTAAGACTTCGCTGTTTGTCCGTCCTTCTGTCTGTATCTCAAGACCCGCAATAGCTAGACAGTTGAAATATTCACAAATTATGTAAGTATTTCTGTTGTTGCTAAACAACAAAATAATATGTACTTACTAAAAACAAAATAAAATAACATACAAAAAACCATACACCAAACGCCATTTTTTGCCCAAAAAAACTGCGCTATACGATTTCCGAAGTAATATATGAATTTTTGTACGCAAAATACGCGCTTGGTCGTGGAGTTGCGGACACCTGCCCTTTAAACCTAACCTTTTTTATTTTTTATTTATCCTACGTACGGAACCCTCGATGGGCGAGTTTGATTCGCACTTGTTCGGTTTTTTACATTACTCGTCTTAAATCATGACAACTCTTGACTTAGTATTCAGGTACTCATCGATACTGAAACCTCCTTTTCACAATAGTACAATACAAACATGTTACTACATACAAATTACTGTCCTAATCATACAGAGAATCAATGATACCTAAGATAAACTAAGAAACTACATGTGAATTAAAAAAGTCACATTGGTACTTGCCCGGATTCGTGAAAAAGAGTCGATGGGTTAGTAGTTAGTTACACTAGGCCTACTACCTTTTCACAATATGAATATGAAATTTGACTAACTGACTTGTTGGTCCAGTGGTCGCAAGCGCTACTGCTGAACGCGAGGTCCGGGTTTCTATCCCCGGGTCGGGTAAAGCGTTATTGAGTTTTTATATCTGGAATTTCTTGGTATGACCCCGGAGTCCAGATTTGTGCCCGATTGATGGCAATAGGCTCACCCTGTCATGAGACAACAAGACAACAAGATGACAAGTGCGATTTTATTTTAACATGAAATTTATATGTTCTAAGCCGTAAGACGCATAAGTATTATTTGCATAAGTAGGTAATCTACAAAGTTTAAATAAAGTATCTAAGTACCTACCTAAGCTACTTTCTTTTACGAATAGAAAAGCCGAATCACGTTAAAAGACATTTCATGAGGACGGCTATCTCTATAGCATAAGACACATGTAAAACTAGATTGATTTATAGCGATACTACAAAAACTATCTTACAATAAATCAACCCTAACTTATACAAGTACCAATTCTGTCCCGAAAGCGGCAAGTCACCGCGAAAGCCTTATATTGGCGCCCAGACTCGCTCATAAAATGTATCCCTATAATGTTACTATAGATACCATAAGATGAATTTCGGGGCATTTATTCTCTGTCCGGAATCCGACCATACGAACAACGATGATAGTCGTAGTAACATTAACAGACACCGCCCCACGATACATTTAATTGTATACACGTACTACTGTTCCCTGAAAATAACCTCTTATTAGGTTTATCCTCTATAAATAAATGTGTGGTGCGCTCCAATACTTGGAATGAAGGGTTGGTAACCTAATTTATACCGCAAAACCAAAATGCCACGCGTGACTTCAAAAAGAGTTTCCACCATTTATATTAAACCTTCAGGCAGGGATGATAAGCGTTTTTCGCATATATAATAGGTATGGATGAAATGAAAAATAATTTATTACATTATGTTACTCATTTACCAGAGCTGTAAAAAACAAAAAAAAAATGTTGCGGTTAATTACAACAATGAATGTTCAATAAAACCGACTTCAAAAAAAGCACTAAACGGTGTAAAATAACTCTAAATTCGGAAGTCGGTGGCCCATCATGAGTAAGACAAACCCACCAAAGCCACAGACTTCCGAATTTAGAGTTATTTTACACCGTTTAGTGCTTTTTTTGAAGTCGGTTTTATTTTTTGCAAAAAAGTTTTTTAAAGTTCAGACATTATCTTGATCAGATCATGTAAGAACCATGTAGATTAGTGTCTAAAATGGTTTTTTGAGGAAAGAACCGATAGCTACTGATAAAGATACCGATTTAGACTTCTAACTGCTTAAATAAATTGCATTTATTGCACTCGTTAAGTAGGATCCGCTCCATCAGGCATGATATAGGAAGTTTTTCGAAATTCCCGCAACTACAGAGAACCCTCAGACCCTTAGGGAAATCAGCCCTTCGCAGTATGGTGTAGCTGTTGTCAATTTAAGTAAGTAGGTAGGTATACACATTGAGGCGGATGTTATCTTTTTAACCAGCTACCATTGAAGCCTTTTTGTTGTCTACCGTACGATGAGAAGTGCCTGGCATTCAGAATAGATTAGAGAACTATTTATTGTTAAATAAAAAAATGTTTATTTATGGCATCTAGGCCCAATTGTTAGTAACATTGTTCGTTAAAGCTACTGTTAGTAAAACCAAAACACAGAAAAGAAAACAAAAACTTTTTTACAAAAAAAACAACCGACTTCTTAAAAAAAAACTAACAGGTGAAAAATAACTCCAGTTTCGGAAGTCTGTGACTTTGGTTGTTTTGTTTTGTTCATTATTGGCCACCGACTTCCGAAACTGGAGTTATTTTTCACCTGTTAGTTTTTTTTTAAGAAGTCGGTTGTTTTTTTTGTAAAAAAGTTTTTATTTTGTAATTTTTAGTTTCTTTGTGTGTAAAGAAAGTTTTTCAAAACTTGAAAGAATCATTGAAATTGGATAACAATTGCTAAAGAAGTTCTATCTAAACATTAATCTATACATTTCTGCCGGCCCCTTTTAAAATAGAATGGCGTAATGTCATGTTGTGGGAATACAAAAGCTCAGCGTAGACATCTGACTACAGCAATCGCGAATAATTTGCTGTTATGCGTTGAAGAGTTCCGTTGCCTGTCTTCTACATCAGTTTTTCTTCACCAAATGATACTTTCTAAATGAAAATGCTTGATTTGTTACTAAAAATGTTAAAATCGGTGCGTGTGTGCCTATACTTTTTGAGGAGTTCCCTCAATTCCTCGAAGATCCCTCATCAGATATGAGTTTTGATACAAATGGGACCAATCTGTTCATATACCCTATCAAATAAAAGAAGAATTTTAAAAATCGGTCCATAAATGACGGAGTACTGAGGTAACAAACCCTAAAGAAAAAAAAAAAAAAAAAAAAAAAAAAAAACATACAACCGAATTGAGAACCTCCTCCTTTTTTTGAAGTCGGTTAAAAATAAATCTTGATATACAAACTATGGTCTATTGCGAGTTGGACTCACTCTCGAAGTGTTCTGTACCGTTGTATGTATTTTACAGAGGCCAGCACACCAACCTACCCCAATGTGTCAAATTTCTTTGATAGGTTTTCAACTTTATTCTAAACACTATAAGGTTCATGTTCAATTGGTTCATGGCGTCTGTACATACAATGATACAGAACACTTCAAGAGTGATTAGAAATATTGCGATTATTGAGTTTGAGTAAAAACGCTAAAATGTAGCAATACGATTGTACGTGAATTTAGTTCATAATTATTTATCGTTTAACTGGCAAAAGCAAAACACACTCTGTGAATATAATCCACTGTCTACCTATTACAGTTTATGAGATACAGCCTGCTAACAAACGGTCAGACTGACGGACAAACACAGAAGGCATAATAATAAGGTCCCGTAGGTACTTACCCTTTGGATACCGAACACTTAAAAATTACCACAGTGAACAAATGAAAGCCAAATGAGCAAATTCATTGTTAAAATATCCTATTTCACTTTCATTACAAAACGAGTCCGTTTATAATTTTTCGCTAACAAAAATACAGATATGGTTTTATTTTAAGCGTTGGGATACATTTACATAAGTAAAATTATATATGTCTGCGGTAAGGCTGAACATTAAATCTCAGTATTAACTTGGCTGAGTGTTGTCAACGTCTGCTACACCAAAAGTTAATCTCGAAACCCTTAATAACTCTTTCAACCTTTTATAATGGACTGGATTTCGGAGGGTTTGATCAACTGGAAAAGGGATCGTGCACTTTATAAATATGTAGAACTCGTTACGACTCAAGTCCACCATCTTTTTCATTGAATGTTAACTTGTTATACTGATTCAGGTCAAATAAAAGCATCGAATAAAGTCGAGCCACGATCAGTTACAGACAGCGAATCAACGTTTATAGCAAGATTTCATTTAATTTATTGTCTACGTAGGTCCCTGTGCTCATCAAATATGTCACCCAGGACCAAGTTAGAGCTCCCAAGATGGTTTAGCAAAGATTTCTGTAATCTTCGCCGGCTCATAACTTTATTAACTTTTTTTTTATTTCTCAAACACCAGGGAACGTTTTTTCTTCATTACAGTCATGTCTGGATCGTATTAAAATTAGATTACCTATACCCACTAATTTAATATCTAAAACTTTTTACAGAAAAACAGAAAATAGCTTTTCATTCTAACAATATGACATCGTTTGGACGATCGATAGCATGACTGGGTGAAGCTCTAACTTTTACGATCCCAAAAAGGATTGCTTCCTGCATATATTTTATTTTGCTTACAGTTCAAATGTTATATTTTGAATTGATGTGGATCCAACACAACCGATCGTCAATCGGTCTGTTGCTGAATAAGAAAAATCTTTATAAAAAGTAAGGTAGGTATTTATAGCCCGGAGTCATTTTGATCCAATATGAAAAACACAAAATTTCTCGAAGGGACTTTTCACAAACCCTTTTCATTATACAGTAAAAATTCTTAAAGTTGATTAAAATTTCAAGACGAAGAAAATTACCAACAATTTAATAATAAAAAAGGCTCCCTCCCCACCCCCTTCTGGGTACACGGGGCTTAAATAATGTGGGAGTGCATCTAATATAGGATAGGGGTACCTCTGTCTATTGCTTCCAGGAATACATTAACATCACACCTGGGGCTCGCGTTTGCTATTGCAATCGTATCTCTATCGTGTGAATATTTGACAACTTTGACAGTTTTGGTATGGGAAATGTGTCATAAGTTTGACGTTATACGTCAAAAATCGATCATTGACCGGTCATTGAGACACGATCGCAATAGTAGACTCGAGCCCCTGTACGCATGGTAAAAAAGTTACCTCACGAAGTTACTCAAATACAAAGACATTCAATAGACGAGACATCACGAACAAAATTTTCATCCAAAACTTGTGTAATTGCGGACACAAGTCTATGAGTGTTTTTAGTATGCTCCGCTGCTGCTCCAATATTCATATAGATGGCGTTACTGAGATCACAGTCTGTTTTTCAATGACATGCCCGCTCTATAGTATTTTAAATCTCTTCGTTCAAATATTAATAAAATTACTGTGACAGAATGACAGTTGGTATTACAAATGTGAAAATGACAATTTAGTCCGGTCTATTTAGACATTCGAAGTTACATAAAGTCCCAACAAGCTGAATTTCTGTGAAGTTGTTCAAAACATAATTATAAACAATGTCTAGAAGTTCCCCATCATTCCCCTGTAAGGAAAAAAAAATATTCAAGGTCAAAGGTCAAAAAAATGAGTTTTTCGCGATTTTCAGCAAAACGGTAAGTTTTATCATAAAAGTATCTCAGACAAAAATTGTAGATCATAAAATTATCTATAAAAAATGTATCAATACTTTTTTTCTTACGAGCCACCGTTTCTGAGATATAACGATTCAAAA
Source organism: Euplexia lucipara (assembly GCA_921972225.1). Taxonomy (NCBI): domain Eukaryota; kingdom Metazoa; phylum Arthropoda; class Insecta; order Lepidoptera; family Noctuidae; genus Euplexia; species Euplexia lucipara. The sequence continues at coordinate 11,033,941 of OV179149.1, forward strand.
AGTTATAAAAGTCGTTATCGTCATAATATGCACGTTTCCACGCCACCTATGAGGTAGTGTACTTAGCGCGTTTTTTTTAACGTGGTTTCCCCAGTAGGCCTACTCCACGGGTCAGTTGTGATCCTGTTTAATGTAAAACTATTGCAAAATAACGGAAATTTTCAAAGATTGGGAAAGATAAAAGCGATGGAAATGAAAAAAAAGTGTTGAAGTTTATTCGTCTTATTCGTAAGTTTCAAATTCTTGTTCTTCTTCTTGATCTTCTTCTTGTTCTTCTTCTCCTGCTTCTTCTTCATCTTCATTTTGGATGCAAGTAAATTGCGTCAATAGCGATGTATCGCATGATACTTCGTCGGAGTCAAACGAATCCTCCATTCTTCTCTTTAAGAAGAATCCTCCATTGTTTGTGATTCAATATTAGAGCACGACCGGCCTTGACAATTTTTGCATGCCAAAGAACAAGACAGTCCGACTTTTTTGCAACCACATTTAGCACTGCATCCCTTTTTGCAGTTGCAAAAAATAGTGTTCAGCAGTTTTTCCGGCGCAGGTGGAAGTAAAGTTTGAACTGGCTCTAATATATTGTTGACCAACTTCCAACCCCAGTCTGTAGGGTTACACTGGCTTAAAGATTAAGGGACTGGGTTTCATTTTACCTGATATTCTTGTAGTTAAAACTTATGTATATTTTATATTGTAAGTATAAGTTACAATGACCGATAGAAAAATATTTAAACATTTAATAAGTATATAATACATATATGTATGTATATATAAAAAATAATAATATACATATATGTTTAAATATTTTTATACATACATATATATATTATATAAAATATTACAACTCTAGATGTATATACGTGGCGTACTCATGCATATTATGACGATAATAACTTTTATAACTTTTTGAATCGTTATATCTCAGAAACGGTGGCTCGTAAGAAAAAAAGTATTTATACATTTTTTATAGATAATTTTATGATCTACAATTTTTGTCTGAGGTACTTTTATGATAAAACTTACCGTTTTGCTGAAAATCGCAAAAAACTCATTTTTTTTACCTTTGACCTTGAATATTTTTTTTTCCTTACAGGGGAATGATGGGGAACTTCTAGACATTGTTTATAATTATATTTTGAACAATTTCACTGAAATTCAGCTTGTTGGGACTTTATGTAACTTCACTCTCATTTTTTGGTCTAAATAGACCGGACTAATTAAATAAAACAGTGTTGATTATTTTATTATATACAGGGTGTAAAAAGACCTTTAACGTATTCGAAAACTACATATTCTACCCATCACTGGGATAGTTTTTGTATAGTAATCTCTAAGAATAAAACTAATGAGTTCGTTTGATTTGTGTTTAAATTCGTTAATGGCTGCCTGACGTTAAAGTCCTGTTTGGATTTGATAGCTCAATTCCTGAGGAAGATAAGGCTATTTAGAACACCGGTTTGATAGCTCAATTCTGAGGAATATTATAGGTTATTATAACATCGCATAAAATACTTTTTTATTACAATACATCTAATAAGTACTTACTAAGCTATAAAATGCGAGATTTTGGGCTACTGTACTGTACTGAAAGAATGTGTTTAAGTTAGAAATATATAAACAGGCATATCTATCAATGACTTTACCTTATGTTTATTGTAGCAGTAGAACGCCCCTAGATAACCACCAGAAGGAACCTTAGTGAAGAGTTAAACTAAGTACTTACTAAGGTACTTATTTCTCAATAATTTAGAATTTTGCGAATCCTTAAAAAAATATCATAGGTAACTTATTTTTTAATTTCGAATGATTCAGTAACTCAAGGAATAAAGTCCAACGCGAAGAATAAAGACGTCAAAAACAAGTTCGTGTTTTATTTTTCATGAAGCCTCTGTTGAAGATTATTCAGGACCTTCCTGATTAATTAATTTACTGCTTATAAAATTATAATACAAGACAACTTTAAAAATTAACAAAGCAAATTATTAACTAGGGTATCAAAATTATGCCGTGTCTGAACGTCCAGTAATTATGTTTGCTTGGGTCCGTTTTTACCAACACTAGGCCACACCTAAATCCTTTTTACAACCATAATGGGGCCGGCTCCCTGTATAAACTAATAATAATAATAAACATTTCACAACTTTTCACACAACGCCATTTAGTCCCAAACTAAGCTTAAGATCTTGTGTTATGGGTACTAAACAGCTGATAAACATACTTATATATTTCTAAATACATACATATTATAGATAAATTACATCCAGACACAGAACAAATTATCGTGCACGACACACAAGCATTTGTTTTAGGTGGGAATCGAAACCTCGACCTCCGGCATAGCAGTCACGGTCACAACTACTAGACCAACAGGCCAGTCAACTATAGAGGGGACATGTGAGGAAATGTTACAGTAAAATTTTCTCAGTAAAGCCATCTAAAATAATATAGCAATAATAGAAAGACGAAACGAAAATAACTGGCTTGCTTTCTATGAGAGAGAGAGAGAGAGAGAGAGAGAGAGACAGACAGAGAAACAAGCGCACGCCGCACAGCTTACAACTATAGCAAAAAGTGTCGTTACAACTTTTGGTCTTAATATTTTCCGTCTAGTCCCCTTTCGCAACACTATAAGGAACTTCGTTCCAATACCAAAATCTAGGAAATAAAAACAAAAGCACGTACCAACAGACCCGACAGCAGAAGTTTACCAAAAGTTCCATACAAGATTGCTTTTCAAGCAGTTCGATGCAGGTGAAGACAATTATTTTAATTCGATCAAGATTTGATACCGCGGATACCGCTTGTAGCATCAAACTACTTAAAAAGCTGTTATCTTGTATTAAACTTATAGTACATTTTGTGGTCTGGTTTGGCATACATACTATGTTCTGGTTACCCTTATTAATGTTATAATTGTTAAACCTTTTAGGTACACCTACATGGCGTAAGTTACAGTCTAGTTTCCTTCAAATTTCATCTATTGTGTTATCCACGAATGTACCACAGTTCTGCTCACGCACAAAGCTTGTACCAAACCATACATGTATATAATCTGAATATTATTATGACTTACAATCGATTTCATTTATATTACTCTGACGTATTAAAGCATAAAATACAACGACTCTAAACAATTCGCAAATAAACATCAGCTTTTATTTGCTTTTAGCTTTCAAAGCAAATACCAAAATTGTTCAATGGGTGGAAAACTGGAAATTCTAACCGCAATCCGATGTGACAAGCAAAAATATTGTTTTGATGGCATGGCGGACCAACTGATTACTTACCACAACACAGTTTTAAATGAACGAAGTATAACAGTTGCCACCTTACTTAGTTACCTTATCGTCCACACCTATGCCACACCCTACTACAATGTAACCTCATTGACAAAGTGACGTATCTAATTAAGAAAAACAAATACCAGTCACTGTGGAAAAGAAAACCTATGTATTTATGATTAACTGCTTATCTTTATACGTACCGTGTCTGGAGCCGAGGCAGTGTGATAAGTGAGAGAGATTCTCTTGTTTTATCAAACCTGGCTACTGGATTTATAGCCCCAAATATTGTTTGCACAAAATACCTACTACACACTTTTGTGTCGCCAGCTTGCGTCAACAATACAAATTGAACCAATCTGATATTTTTGTGTGTAGGTACTATACGTATTTTGTTCAATTCTTTGTGATCCGCCTTTGGTTCATAGGTTTTGGAATGGCAGTTAAAATTTGGCAAAGGTAAAAGAGATTAAGAGCACAAAAAGAAGTAATTAAAGCATTGACATAAATAATATTGTTGGTTATAAAAATCACCAATATTGTAGAGACCTATTGTCATTCGTGAACAACACCGAAAGTAATTACAACGCCTAAAAATAAATACACTGGGTTCAGGAAGCAAATTACTTCATTCTGCCCCACAAAAAGTAGAAATTATTATCAGATCCTGATGTCGCACCTTCGGAAATAGCTGTCGACCCCGATATAATTGAGGAAAGCAAAGTGGGAAGGAAAATATATCGAAGATAAATCTTTCTTTTCGATTCTCTTTCTACACACATCCGGTATGCTGTCAAAGTATTCTCAACTTGATGTTTTTTTTTTATCGATGGAGTAAATCGGTGCGAACTCTACATACAGTTTGGTAGATACATCAGAAATCACTTGAAAGAAAAGTGAGTTAATTCACATTTGATATGAAACAACAGTAATCTTTGTTTTTTTTTATGTATAATATATTACGCAATTACTTACTGCTAAATCAACTTATACGGCAGATCAAGATCAGGAAAAAGCCATTGCGTATTTTGGTATTGTGTTTGGTGAATCGCTAGCCGCTACGTTAAATTTGTTTCTAAACAAAGCTTCTAATCTCATAAAAACATTTTTCTATCTCAAATGGATATAATATTTACCATATTAGACCGAATCCATATATGATTAAGGTACATACATGGGTAAACAACTTAATGCTCAAATCTGGGCAATAATTTAATCGCAATTACGGTTGTTTCCATCTAAATTGGTAAAAATAAATCTCCATTTTATATGTAAACTGGAATTCTATGTTAATGCGAGAAATCTAATTAATCAAACGGAACCATTTTGCAGTTACAGGGCAGTAATTCAGTAAGCCCACTGGCTCAGTGTGTCCTTAACTAAAGTAACGAATCAACTTGAAAACAACCTCAAATCAAATTTTGGCCTTTTTGCCAAAGTAATGGCTATAAGTAGGGATGACCGAGTTTAGCTGACTAAGTGGCTCTCGTTTACAGCGTAAGGATTCAGTCTTAAAGTTGTCACATTAACTTTTTCTAAGTGATTGATTAGATACTATTGCTTCATTAGCGAATGTAAAAAGACAGGGCCGTACTTCTTCCTATCATTGTGGTATTATTTTGTCCTGAAACATACTTTCTGGTAATAGGGATATTTACTAACTTCACCATCACTGTACCGTATATTGAATCCACAATGTATGCCGTAACTTTGCACACCACCTAATCACACTAACATAAAAAAAATTTTTTTTCACCATTATTGATGAACAATGTCACTTAGTTCGATGTATTTACACGTATTTAATGTTTTCTTATCACTGTTTAATTATTCGCACTTGCTGTTGTTTCTGCATCATCGGTTTATAGGTAGAAAAATCCTAACCATTAAGTCCGACTTCAAATACTTTTCTTTCAGAAACAAACAAATGTAAATTAGATTTAAGTACAGTAAGCACCAAATTGTTAGCAACGAAATTAGGCCAGCTGCTGCCTAAAGTAATTCCAATTTCAGTAAATAAGTCTAGAAAGGTGCATGTTCCATTAGGGCTCAACACTTTTTCACGAAATGACAATAACAGTTGTTTCGCATTTGAAGCACTTTTGCTCCTTATTACCTTTCAATTTGCAGACAACATTTCCACTTCTACGAAGCAGTATTGTTTAAAAAGCTCTAGAAAATTCTGCAATGTAAAACCAGAATAAATGTATAAAAAGGGATTTACGCGAGGGCAATTTAAAACCCCCGCCTTCGTAAAACAAAATCTAATGACAAGCTTTGACGCCGTTTGCGAAGGCCACCTAAATCTGATATACTTACATAATTATACTTTTCTTTCAAAATAGCCCTTCTGTGTTACATTAGTTTATTTAGACGGACTTTTTGGTTAGTAAATAGTTGTTGATGGATTATACTAGTTCCGATTCTCAAAATGTTACCTACTTGCTTAACACACGTAACCACATTGTGGAGCGTGCTGGCGTCCAATTACGAGCAGGTACATTGCAGATACAAAGCCAATGCTCAAATCAATACGGCTAAAAGCGTGCCTAATAAACTTTCCACATTACATGTTAATACACAATCCAAAATGAACATTTATTTTAAACTAGCTTTTGCCCGCGGCTTCTCCCGCGTGGATGTCGAACTTCCGTCCCCTATGTTTTCCCTTTAACGGTTGAATTTCCAAAAATCGTTTTTTAGGGGATAGTTACTCTTCACTAAGAACACCCCTTCAAGTTTCATGTCTCTAATACCAGCGGTTTGGGCTGTGCGTTGATATATAAACGTAATAATTTTAGCATAATACTTCCGTATATATACCTACTATTTTCAAAGTTGATCCTTCCGGTATGTATGCACACACTGTATACTGACCTGGTAAAGAGTGCGCTACACTGACCATGTAGCGCATAGTTTTTGAACTATGCGTGCACATACAGAGAGACAGACAGACAAAACATTTACTGATTGCATTTTTCGCATCAGTATCGATCACCAATCATCCTCCAATATTAATTTTGAATATATTCAATGTACAGAATTGACTTCTCTACAGTTTATTATAAGTATTATTTATTATCTTAGTAGTGTGTGATAGTCCATTGAATTTTATGGCGAACTATATTGTATCTTAAAATAAAATATTGCAGTATCTTAGCCGTGTGCAGCGCCTCTTGGTGAACTCCACTGTGGGTGACGTAACCTACGACAAACTTATTATTTGCGGTTGGTACAGTAGACGGGTCTAGGGATCGAACCGCAAAATTTAGTTTGTTTTTTATTGTATATACTTTTCCGGGATAAAAAGTACCCAGTGTGGTGCCCAGGATATTAAAAAATAAGTATACCAAGTTTCATCGTAATCGAACTGGTAGTTTTGGCGTGATACCTGAACATACAGACAGACAGACAGACAGACAGACAGACAGACAGACAAAATTTTTTTAAATCACATTTTTGGTTTCGGTGTCAGTCTAGTAACACCCCCTGCTATTTATTTTTTTGATATTTTCAATGTACAGAAATTTTACTTCTACAGATTTATATAAGTATAGATAGATAGATAACTTTTAAGTATGCATGACAATTTTATTTACTAAATTGGAAACTAAAAAGTATTATTGTTCTGAATTTGTTGTGTATTTTTACCACATCTGGGTTCATTTTTTATCAATCACGTTTTGAGATAAAAATGCTCTGTTAGATAAGTTACTGACCGCGCAATCAGTCTAAATGTTCAAACCTTTTTGGATTTTTATGGTTTGAAATAGTTTCCTGGATATGTTGTTCCAAGCTCAGACTTTGTAAAAAAAAATGTTTCGGAATTTCACTGTTCATTTTAAAGTTTTGTGTCGTCAGCTCTCGTGCTATTTAGATAATAGACCAGCTTGTTAGTGTTTAGTAGTCGGCTGACCTTCGCCGTATATGGCAAACAGGACAAAGTAGGTTATAGTTGTACCTTCAATCTTATTAATATAACTTTTAACCATTCACAGCCAGTGTCATCTCTGCACGATGGCAGTTACAGTTATATTATTTTTTTACTATGTACTAACTTATTGCTCCTTTAGTTATTTAATCTAAGAAAGATTGTCTGTAAGAGATTGTTTTTGCCATAAGGCCGCCCATTATAACACCCTATGTAGCTCTCAAAAGATATTCTTTGTAAGTTTTTATGAAGTAAGTACTATAAAGAGTATTTCTATTCTATTATTAATGTTGCTCTGTAGATAAGACTGCCTTATTCTTTTTAAGAGATATTTTAGTTGCGCACCATTTGTGAATAAATAAATATATTTTACTAGTTTCACATAACACGAGCTTGTGTTACGGTTACTAAACAGCTGATAAACATACTTATATATTTCTAATTAAATACATATTATAGATGAATGTAATTACTCGCATAATATACAGACATCATATTATATCCTAGGGATTAGAACCCACAACGGTAGGTATAAAAAGAGGACCATATAGCGTCCCATTGGATCCTATAAAAAATTCTCTGTTGATACAAATAATTTTCATGCAAATCAGTGGTCGCTTCTCACCCACCCAGTGCTCTTGAAATAAACCAAATGCGAAATAAAATATTTTTATGATGGTGATAATAAAATATTCGCTTTTATTTTTAGGATATCATTACAAGAAGGAGTGCTCTAAATGTTATGAGCTAGATAAAGATTTGCTAGATTATGACTGGCCTGTTGGTCTAGTAGTAAGTGACCCTGACTGCTGTGCCGGAGGTTGTGGGTTCGATTCCCACCCAGAACAAATGTTTGTGTGATGAACTCGATAATTTGTTCTGTGTCTGGGTGTAATTTATCTATAATATGTATGTTTTTAGAAGTATATAAGTATGTTTATCATTTATTTAGTACCCATAACACAAGCTCTCAAGCTTAACTTAAGACTAAATGGCGTTGTGTGAAAAGTTGTGGAATATTTATCTATACTAATATTATAAAGAGGTAAAATTTGTAAGTTTGTAAGTTTGTATGTAGGGGGTAATCTTCGGAACTAATGATCCAATTTTAAAAATTATTGTACTGGTGGAAAGCTACACTATTCCCGATGGACATAGGCTACTTTTTATCCCCGTATTCCCACGGGAACGGAAACTACGCGGGTGAAACTGCGTGACGTCTGCTAGTTTATTTATAAAACTGAGATCTAGATACTTGCGACTGTTTAGTCAATAATTACTTTATTCAAAGCGTATAGTTATTTCTTAATATATGGCTCTGGCGACTATACTGGTGCTGGATGCCGTTTCAAAGAAAACGTAAGCAGTCATATTTACACCATTTATTCTGTTTAACTGTCTTTTCACCTAACACAAGCATCTCCTTGCTTAAAAAGTGACCTCAAATGCGTGTCAGTTATTAACTCAATGTAATTGAAATAATTTTTTTTTTATTTCACACCATAAAATCTAAACAAAATAATACAAGCAGTGTCCTTGACAACATTTGCTTGGATTTTAGGAACGGACATGTGTCGCTTAGTTAATATGTACCGCTATTGAAACGGGAGGGTCCTCATACCTGACCTGGGGACTTTTCCTTATATTGGTTTTTTGCGCGGCGCCCAATCTTTTTCCAAAATAAAAGTAAGTTATCGAAGGTTACTGCGCATAACATCAGCTATCTGTAGGTAAATGAAACTCGCTTCAAAATAGGTTTTATCATTACGGAGATACCTACTACTGCTTAAAACTAACTTAGAAAATATCTAAGGTTTTAAATACCGTTCAGTAAATAACTAAGCAGTGATGCTTCAAAAACGGTGAAGGAAAACATCGTGAGGAAAATGCCTGAGAGACTAATCTCGAGGGCATGTGATGCTAAGTCAGAGGCCCATGGGCGGCATTAAAACTCTGACACCAGGTTAGTTACTAACCACACGATAAGAAGAAGTAAATAACTGTTATTTTCACATTAGGTACAGAAAGTCACTTCAATTTTATTTATTTGCAATTTAGATTGAAGCTACACCTACTCACGCCTACGTATACTTAACCTCGTTACAGAAATTCGTGGAAACCAAACAAACGTTTTTCAATATAAATAGCAATTTAAAGTACTTAATTCTAAGTTACTGTAGGTAAATATAATAAAGACATGCCTTATCGGAAACCCCATTCACTAAAAGCTTCTAGAAGGTAATATCTGTTTAATTTTCCCCCAGCAGCTTTTACTCGATTGCGTTTGAAAACCTTCTGATTGACGAGTACCGTTAATAACCAAGTACTCATCATTATATTAATAACTGTAGGCTTACTATGAACTATTATTACGATTCAATTGACGACCTAAAATGAACTGCTTTGCAATTTCATACCAAGACGTCATTAAAACGATCCGGTTTAGGTTGACGCCAAATCAAGTCGGCACTTGAATCGCAAGCGGTTTTAGTTCGTTCATTTTTCGTACCATGAGGTGATATTTGAACCTAAATTGGTTCGCAAAGTGTCAAAAATAGCGATCCAAAAAAAGTTTCTAGTTTCGTGGCGTAAACTGAATTGTTTTGTTATAAACTTTGAAACAATGTGGAAATATACGTACCAAATTAAAGGTATTTCAGTTATATATGTGTTTCTTACGTAACAATGTAAAATGTACTCCATTATTCGTATTACTAATTACTTTATCCAAGTTAAACGTTAAAAACTAAAAACTCTTTTGAATACTACCTACCTAATTAGAACTCCTTGGGTTCTATCAAAAAAGTTTGTATAGATTTCAAAACGCGTGTGTTGCGTTCTAAACTCGTCATAATCATTTTACTTTTACGACGACACTAAGCAAATCTTTAATTTTTATTTTAAAGAATTATTAAAATTACTATTACATTAATGTGTAGTAAAATTGGGCTTAATGGTATATAATTTGACTCATAAGCGCAATTTTAAAATATATTTGTTGAAATTTTATACACAAATAAAACCGCTAAAATCAAAACTACTAGGTTTCGGAACGCAACGCATAGGTTGGAGTAAAAGAGACAAACTTATGCAACAATTGTCTAGCGTCATCTCTTTCTCACACCGCGGACCACCGACAAATTTCGTTCTTTCATTCCTCCATGAGCGAATCAAACGCCACTCAGTTATAGGCACTTCATGGTATGAATATTAGCGAATCAGTTTAGGAACCTAAACTGGTTTGCATCGGAATTGATTGGCTAACTAAAAGTTGATGGTAGGCCTACTGTTCATTATAATGTAGCTTTTATTATTTTAGGTTTCAGTGGCTCATTAAAAACAGGTTTTGTTGAAACGTTGCTTGTCTTTGTAATACTAGTAATATCCGAGTTTGTTTATTGGAAATGTTATCCAATCTAACTTCTGCTAAATTTATGATTGGAAATACCTAGTAGCAGCTTTTTTTTAATTAAGTTTTTTTTCTCATACAAATTGAGACGAACGCGTGCGTTAAAAAGTTAAATCTTTCCATAGCGAAAGTATAACAATAGCAGAAAACTATTACAAACGCAGGCAGGAGCAAGCGCAAGCGGCAAAATCCCAATGGTAAAGGTGTTGACCTGGCGTACGAGAGGTCGTGAGGTCGATCCCCACCCATTGCACTATTTATTTATTTATTTATTTATTTATTAATTTAGGATCTCCAACAAAGGATATACACAGACACATGAAAAAATAAAATATTGACGACAACAGTATTATGTAGGTGTACTCCTTCACTTATAGGAGACCACAGCATGTATAATAAAATTACTTAACAACTAAGCCAACAACAAATAATCAGAATAAAATTTAAAACCTTATGGGGAATAAAATTGATAAAACAAAATAAAATTAAAATTAAATTAAATACACAAATGTCACAGAAGCAGCATTATAGAAATAAAATCAAAATCGAAAAATAATAATTAAAACAATAAAAAGTAAAACTATTAACGTAAATCCACTTCAGACACAAGCATACTTAGGAGTTAAGTTAGTTGGTAGAGCTAACAAGACTACTAGTAGTGTGCAATCCAGATTACAAGTAATCTTTAAAAAAAATAAACAATAACTTTAAATAAACAATTGTTTTACAGCATACACAAACAAGACAGACACAATATGAGAAAATGATGTTAAACATTTCCTCTTTTCTGTCCACATGCTACATGATGGCACCCCATCGATAAATGTCAACACAACGCACTTTTAACGATGGAAAAATATACAAAGACTCCATCGCGGTGAAGTTTTCCCATAGTATTTGACATATTCATAGTCACATCATGATCGTTATGATTGTTGTGGAAATACTGTCGTATGAAATTATTCCACATTTACGCGTTTTACACAGCTGCGTTTTACAAAAAGATATCCAGTTTTGTATATTCTCTCCATCCATTAAAGTTCGAGTCCTTTTTTTTGTGCGAATGTTATGTATGTATAACATATAAAGTGTATTACCGACCAGTTGTTTATTTTGTTTTGGATTACCAAAATGATGAGCATTGGAATTATGGCAAAGTATATGAAAGCGAACTATGCAACGCGACAGACTATACTGGACTAGGTTTTTAAAAATTCTGACTGTCTCACCGCCCGACATGCTTATTAATATTATTACTGATTAAATCATTTATTTCGAGTTTACTTTACTACGTTAGTGGCTATAAAATGTTCATGACATAATTAAAAAAACAAAATAAAACGAAAAAATTATATAAAAATCGTATTGTTGAAAAAAGAACATAAATTGTTTTCTTTATAATATGAGGTCATTCGCCATTATAAAAGAGTAATAATTTTAATTAATACACTTGAGAGAAATTAACTTTTAGTTTCACCCGTACGACCTCTTCAAATCTGTTAAAATCTGTCCTCCAAGTCTGTCAATCGGTTAGAACTTTTTATATCACCTGCAGGGGTGGTGCTGCTAAATCGATAATAATGACTGAGGGAACACAAAAAATAGAGGTGTTATACTTATGTCAAGGATCCGTGTTAGGGCTATTAAAAAGATGTATGGACGTAAACGAAGTAACAAAACAAATGTAAGGATCGTAACGGGTGGTGTTCTGGAGTTTCTGTTTTTCACTCATGGAATAAGGCAAGTTTATTTTAATACTAGCAGACGTCCCGCGATTTCACCCGCGTAGGTCTCGTTCCCGTGGGAATACAGGGATAAAAAGTAGCCTATGTGTTACCAGGGTCTCGGCTAACTCCATACTAAATTTTATTAAAATCCATTAAGTAGTTTTTACGTGAAAGAGTAACAAACATCCTCACAAACTTTCGCGCTTAAATAATATTAGTAGGATGTAGATACTATTATTAGTAGTAATTTCTGAAAGACAGCTTGCGAAAAGAACAGACATAAGACCTAAAAGTATAGCCGTAATCTAGGCCCCAGACTCTGTTACCACTGAAACACAGCAAGTGATGATGATTTGAATATTGTTGTTACTGAGTAATTATTTTTGAGAAAAACTTCAAATTGAAGCGTGAATTTAAAATCTCACGTCGTGTACAAACAAAGTTTTTTAATTACATAGCAAGCGGATGTTGATACAGCAAAAACGTGTGTTAATAATGAAGAGCTCGTTTTACGGCGAACTTAATTGTATGTAGGATTTTTACTACTGGCTTTTCTGTGCCACAAATTGTACTAGGACTCATCCTTTTAATCTAACGGCCAAGTTAACGTTTGTAATACAAAACTAACAACTGAATCCAGTCTCTTAGGTTGTTTGTTTTGTTTTAATATCTTATCTCGTCAAAATACAATAACTAGCTTTAACGTTTCAACTCCAGCTAGAATTAGATATTGTTTATATACCATATCTACAGTTAAACCATACACATCACTGCAAAATATCTGCAGAATAGTCGTGTTTAAATAAAACTTTGATCTCAAAACAATCTTTAAATTCCTTTCAGGAACTTTGCTCCAAATTTCCCTAATATAACGAGCTTAATATGACGGGACATTAAACAGAGGAAGAAAAATACACAATAAATTTAGTCAAACGAACTTCGCGGAGGTTCACTCTGTTTTCATTTGATTGGAACTTCCGGGAATATGAATGACTAAGGCTGGGTACACGAGCTAGTAGTCTCAATGTAAACGAACAGAAGGTTACAATTTTTCCGATTGTAAATCAATTGTTCAATTTGCCGAACAAAGACTTAAAGAGCATTTGGGTTATTTTCTTAATTGTTTCGGCTGGGCCTTTTTCTAAACAGCTCTGCGTCGGTAATGCTGTTTTGTCCATTTCCAATAATGATGCAATTAGGCTTATTCAGGAGAGAAAATGAGTTTTTTTTTACTAAAGTTACGTTATACCAACCTACTAGAATTTGTATAGGTATCTGTAAGAGTTCTTAATAATTAATTCCTAATCTGTGATGAGCTACTACTACAAAAGCTATTCTGGAAGCTAAGTTGGTTCCATAGTGATGTTGAGATGAGTTGTTCATATTGTCCTATGATTTAAATAACAATCTGTATATTTGGATTCGACACAATCAAACAAAGGTACAAGAGGAAGTGGATAGCACAATATCATGAACTGGAGCAATTGTTTCATAATCATTCTCTTGCTTATGAAAGCACGTACGGCATGCACCTCTTGTCGATATTATTTATTGGAATTCCATTCAAGTGAGCACCTCACGCCCTGCAAGTTGAATATGTTCAACTCGCATTTCATTATTAATCGAATTGAATGTTTTGTTTAATCTACAGATTTGATATTATATGAGACTGGTAAATCTGTACTACTATTATAAAGTAGAAGAGTTTGTTTGCTTGAACGCGCTAAACTCAAGAACTATTTACTGGTCCGATTTTAAAAAATCTTTCAGTGTTTGATAGCCCATTTATTGAGGCTAAAGATCATTACGCTAGGAGCAGAGCACCAATGAATAATGTTTCGAAATCGGGGTTATTTGTTTCTTGTAACTATTCCACGCGGACGAAGTCGCGGGCAGACACTTGTTATTACATAATATCCAAAACTATCCTAATAATTATTTTACTTTTCTTTTTATTATACAAGTTGTTTTTTTTATATCCCATAACTCTAGCTGTTATATTCTGTAGGTAAAAATAATACTAAAACTCCGAGAATAGATGGTCCAAAAATGCATAGTTTCGGAGATATCATGAATCATAATTAAATTATCAGTTGTTTAGTACCCGTAACACAAGCTCTGCTTAGCTTGGGACTAGATGGCGTTGTGTGAATAGTCGTGGAATATTATTATTAAGTATTATTATTATTATTTGTGATATTTAATTTTTTTATCTCCGGCTATCCGGGAATTCCTGATTGCACGGGCCTAAGCCAAGTGTTCATCAGTTGGGTTAAAAGTGTTGTACGTTGTCCGTCTCACACTGAAGAAACTTTATTACTAGCCTGCATGTGTTGAGAATAACTGCTTTCTGCAGTAGATGGTAAGTGTTGGAAGGTAGGTTCAGGGATCTAAGGGACTGATGAAGCTGTTTTGGGATGACTCCTGTTGTAGATATTACTATGGGGATTATTATTACTTTTTGGAGATGCCAAATTCGGGTTATTTCATCTTTTAATTCGATATATTTTGTTAGTTTTTCGGCTATTGTACTCTGTAAGTTGTGAGTGTTTGGCACTGCTATGTCTATTAGGAATCCAGTTTTGTTTATTTTGTCTATTAATGTGATGTCTGGTCTATTAAAATGAATTGTGCGATCAGTGAGGATAGCTCGATCAAAGTATAATTTTGTTGTTGAGTTCTCTAGTACAGTTTGGGGGCTGTATTTATAATATGGTACTATGGTTTCTATGAGTTTAAATTTAGAAGCTAGTTTCTGATGAATTACATTGGCTACCTGGTCGTGTCTATGTTTGTAGTCGGTTTGGGCTATTGATTTGCAGGCCCCTGTAATATGTTGAATTGTTTCTGGGGAACTATTGCATTTTCTACATGTATCATTTGACAGATTTTTTATTATGTGTTTCCTATAGTTTTTGGTCTCTATCACTTGGTCTTGTATAGCTAGCATGAAGCCTTCAGTCTCCGGGAAGAGCTCACCTCGATTTAGCCACGCGTTCGACGCAACTTTGTCGACATTTGATTGGCATAAATCTTGACGGTGTCTTCCGTGTAGTGACTTTTGGGTCCACTCTAAGCATTTGGTTTTATCATCAATCACTTTTTCGTTTTTCTGTTCAGTTGTGTCTTTAAGATTAATAAGTGTTAACTTTTTATCGTTTTGAGTAATTAGGTTGTGAAGTGTTGAAGATGTAGTTTTGGTAAAGAAGTATTTTCTGAGGATCGAGATTTGTCGGTTGTGTAAATTTGAAATATCTATAAGCCCTCTGCCTCCTTCTTTACGTGGTAGTGTTAGCCTTTGTAGGCAAGATCTAGGGTGGTGTTTACGGAATCTAGTCATTATAGTATTAATTTTACGTTGTAAATTTATGAGGTCGGTTTTTGTCCAGTTGATTATACCGAACGAATAAGTGAGGACAGGTATGGCAAAAGTGTTAATAGCTTTTACTGTGTTTCGTGAATAGAGTTGTGTTTTCAGAATTGTGTTTAATCTATGTTGAAATTGTTGTTTAACACGTTCATTGCCAAGGCAAAATGCTGAACTTACATAGATGGCCAAAGTAAAAAAATCGCTGGATGTGGTTTTTATTGTGCCAGTAGTGCTTTTATATAAGGAATCTACCATTATATAATATACTAGCTGCTGCCCGCGACGTCGTCTGCGTGAAGGTTCTACAGCACCAAATATACCTACCTAAGATTCCAGTGTCGCTATAGCATTATAAGTTAACAACTTTTAAAATAGCATTAAAATATAAGTTACATGAAGAGAGTTTTTTTGTAATTTTTTTTTTATTTTGCAATTTTTAGTTTCTTTGTATGTAAAGAAAGGTTTAGAAAGTCTTTCAAAACTTGAAAGAATCATTGAAATCGGTTAACAATTGCAAAAGAAGTTCTTTCTAAACCTTTTAAAATAGACAGGCGTAATGTTATGGGAAATACATAAACCATGCACAGACATATATGTGACTGTAGCTATTGCGAGTAATTTGTTGTTATGCGTTGAAGAGTTCCATCGCCTGTCTTCTTCATCAGTTTTTCTTCACGAAATGATACTTGCTAAATGTAAATGCTTGATTTGTCACCAAAAAAAAATGTAAAAATTGGTACATGTTTTCCTATATTATTTGAGGAGTTCCCTCAATTCCTCGAAGATCCCACATCAGATCTGAGGTTCAATACTAATGGGACCAACCTGGTAGTATACCCTATCAAATAAAAAAAAGATTTTTGAAAATCGGTCCATAAATGGCGGAGTAATCGCGTAACAAACACACAAAAAAAAAACACCGTCGAATTGAGAACCTCCTCTTTTTTTTTAAGTCGGTTAAAAATACGTTCAAAGGTATATACCTTATAACACTTCCCTATAAACTACGTTGATAATTATACTGCCAGGAGCCAAAATGTAAAGATAGTCAGGACTGGTGGCGCGGGAGCAAGCGACGTACAGGTGCCCGTGTGAGAAGCAACTCGTCCTGAGATCTACACCCGCTGCTCTGAGTATCGGCTCCTGCGATTTATTGATTGTCATCACTAAGCAAACACTCATGGGGAACTGTACGCGCTCGAACTGGATCGGGAAGCTATGAAGTATAAGGGGAATGCGTTGTATAAATACTGCCTTGCCGACGCCACAACCCGTAATAATTTCCACCTCAATGGTGTCTGTGGAGAGAGATGACTTTAAGGCACCACCAGTTACACAACTTTGGTGGAGATTTGTTCCTAAAAAGCATAATTGGGACGCCGACCTTCATTCAGCTTGATGGTATGCGCTGGAAGTCAACTTGCTGACAGGAAGTTCAAAAATTCCACGGGATAATGTGAGGCGTCATCTTGCTCGACGACAGTGCTTATCGACGTATAGACCACTTCATTCCCCTCAATGTCCTAGAGAATGCATTCGTTAATTGCTGCAGCATGATCATTTTTGGGCGCCAAAATGGCCCTCTCACACGAATTCTGCTGGTGCGCTATACGACTGATGTCCACGTACACACAGCGAATGAGTTCTTCGAAGCTGGATACCACTCTACCGAGAGATTCTGAAAGCACCGCCTGTCAACTTCTCTCTTCTGGTAAAGTGCCTTTGCCAAGACTTAGAAGGACATCGGAGAATTCTTGAGCGCGTGCAATGCCGCCGAGCGGAGCTCTTATATTAATGGTCAAGCGCAGCGTACGAACTTGTGACCACAACGAAGATCGTTTCACCGAAGCATTCATCTCGTCAGCCCTCGATCCCCGCGTCAACTCGGGAAGCGTTTGCCTGAAATCGCCACTGAGCAGAACTGTGACACTACCTATCAAATGTTCGTTCCTGCAGATGCCCTGCAGGGTTCTCTCCACGGCCTCAACTGCCTTCCTTTTGAAAATCGTACACTGATACGATCCCATATGATACGATCCGAACTCTGCTCAAGATTTTGAGGGTTTTGTTGGAACTTCAATTTGTCAAAACGAATTATACTACCTATACAACTTTTATGAAAA
Source organism: Euplexia lucipara (assembly GCA_921972225.1). Taxonomy (NCBI): domain Eukaryota; kingdom Metazoa; phylum Arthropoda; class Insecta; order Lepidoptera; family Noctuidae; genus Euplexia; species Euplexia lucipara. Next base: position 11,051,785 of record OV179149.1, read on the forward strand.
AAATGCACAATGCCATCTATGAATTTTAAGAATAACTAACTACTAACCTCATCAACACGATCAAAATTTAAATTAATTTTCAAAAAGTGTTTATGTGTTACTTGATTTGATTTTTATACATTCTCATAGATGGCGCTGATTCCAAATTGTCTTTATGCTACTAACATTTGTTTCTCTGCCAAAGTTACTTATATGGCGTAGTTTTTATAGTGTAAAGCTAGATAATAGCATAGCTTACTTAAAACCAACATTTAAATATGCTTCCTTTGATTACACGCTTCCACAGAATGAGTTAGAAGAATAAAGATTCACTGCTCCTCCCCCATAGGTGATAGCAAACAGACAAACAGACAAAAATCCAAAAAGTCACTTTTTGTCATCAGTTACGTTTTTCTAACAAAACCCACTTATTTTTTCTTGAAAATTCTCAATGTACAGTTTTTCTTTCGTTACTGTTTTATTATATGTAGATGAAAAAAATGCACAATGCCATCTATGAATTTAAAGAATAACTAACTACTAACCTCACCAACACGATCAAAATTAAAAGTAATTTTCAAAAAGTGTTCATGTGTTACTTGATTTGATTTTTATACATTCTCGTAGATGGCGCTGATTCCAAATTGTCTTTATACTACTAACATTCATTAAACTATGTTTCTCTGCCAAAGTTACTTAAATGGCGAAGTTTTTATAGTGTAAAGCTAGATAATAGCATAGCTTACACAAAACCAACATTTAAATATGCGTCCTTTGATTACACGCTTCCACAGAATGAGTAAGAAGAATAAAGATTCACTGTTCCTCCCCCGTAGGTGATAGCGTGATAATATATAGCCTATGTGTTGACCCGACCTCTTAGTAATATTCATGCAAAATTTGAAGTAAATCCATGCAGTACTTTTTGAGTTCACCCCGGACATACATACAGACAAATAGACAAACAGACAAAAATTCTAAAAAGTCACTTTTTGTCACCAGTTACGTTTTTCTAACAAAACCCACTTATTTTTTCTTGAAAATTCTCAATGTACAGTTTTTCTGTCGTTACTGTTTTATTATATGTATAGATAAGTTCATAAATATATGTGTATATTTTTATCACGCGAAGACGTGTGATCGGCCATACGGGACGCATTTATTATATACATATTGCCCACATGGCCGGTAACGCGAATTCGCGTGATTTGTATTTACATGGCGCGATGTACTAGGCTCTGATGACCTTTTTGTCGGATTATTACTCATTATAAATACAAAGTTTTGATGTAAACAAAACGAAAACAGCCGAGAAATAACAAAAACACTCCTGCCCCACGTGGCTGCACAGAGCAAAATAGTGCGCGGCTAGCTGCACGCGAAACAAAAAATTCAAGATGGCTAACCGCAGGCCACGCCCACAAATAGATAGATAATTTCCTTCCCTAGTGGCCAAAATAAATACCAGAATCCAATACCCTGCGGCCGCTATTTTGTGGCTCATATACAATTGTAAGGCACCATAACGCGACGTCGCGTGAACAGCCACAGCGTAATAGGCCGCTTCGCGCGACGTCGCGTGACGTGGCAATGAACGTGTTAAGTTTCCGTTTTGTCTCTTTATAGTGTATCTGTTATTATTATTATTATTATATTATTTTTATTACCTAATTAGTTCAAAAATTGACACCAGTACGACGAATCTTCTTTCTAACGTCACTTTTCTTTTACGTAAGGGTGTTTTACATTACCTAATCATCGTGACTTTGTCGAATTACTTTGTATGCTAATAAAAAAAAAGGATGATTGAAACATAATTCATATGCCAGTTGATTCTTTGATATGGTCTCAATCATATCCTAGAGTTATGGGATATAAAAAAAACACGTTGTATATGTAAAAGAATATTTTTCTTACTTGTAAATAAAGATATTTATTTATACTGCACAGCTAATAGAAAAAACTATAGCAAAAATGTAGACGGTCCACAATCTGAAAATGGTATTTAATTAACTAAATTTTACTTGCCAAGCCACTAATTAAAAACATCAAACAAATAATTAACATAGAATGCTAATTTCAATCCATCAAAACACATGGCTGTATACTTTACTTTTAAACATTACTTGAGTTAAACCAAGGAAAGTAACTACAAAAACATTAGTATTTTACATAAAATCACGACCGAATTTATAGTTGACTAGATTGATCTGTTGAAGCATTCTGCTACTCTTACATTATTGAATACCTTATATATCAAACCATTGTAAAACGCCAAACAATCGTAGTAATCCCTGTTCTTATATCTGACCAGCGTGAACTACGCCAAATAGAGATCAGGTTAGTCGAAATATTATTTTTCTGTTTTGAAATTCTGGTAGCCAGTAGTACCTATAGCTTGTGATAAATGTGTTCTGAAAAGATGGAATTTTAATTCATTTTCACGGCTGTTGAAGCTTTTAACTAGAACATGAATAACGCTAGTAACCGAAGACAAAATTAACTGAATCGTACTTACCTCCTTAGATAAGTGTGTCTTCTTTTCTTGTATATAGATGAAAAATAAAATTAACGTTATTATTACCTTCATACCTTAAGCGTTGATTTGTGTTTGATTGTGTTTATAAATAGAAGTAAAAAACAAATAATTGATGCTACTACTTGACTATTGTGATAGAATTTCATTCTCAATTGTTATGGGCTTAAGATGAACATGCTTTCAACTTCCAATCTGAAAACATTTAAAAAGTTTCCTTATTTACAATAGTTGGTTTTCAAAATAGCTAGAGAATTATTACAGAAACTTTTTAAAACAAATCTGCCACAATTATTTACACTTAACCTAATTAATTTCTAAGGTGTGGGTGATGTAACTCAGCATCAGCATGCACTTGTTTTCAATTCAGCGAAGCATTCCACGTGGTTCAATAAATCGATACCACTAACGTATAATTTTCTTTTCCATGTAAATACCAAAATACATTCGACGGAGGTCGTATACAAAATCCGTACGGTGTTTTCGTTGCGCCGTGACAGATATTACCTAAATTGTGAGCAGCCATTCAATTCATACATCGAGGCAGCATCCCGTCGTGGATTAAACGCAGCGACGACCTTCAAACTGAAACAGTAATAGTCGGCTTTACGGACCAACGAAACAAAAAAGAGTTATTTATTCTCAGTAAAGACCGGCTTAATAGTCGAAAACCTCAGTGTTAGAGATTTATTTAGTAACGAAAGCTCGGAATTAGACGGGATAAAGTGCGCCAGAAAAAGATTTTGCAACTTCCAAGCAAAAAGATTTTGTTTCGTAAATCTCACAGACACAATGCTGTTGAGTGAATATTTGAAATACCACAGTTGAAACGATATCTTCCACGAGTTTCAAGCGATAGTTTGACTCACAAATTGTTATTACCGAACTAAAATTATTACAAAAAATAAATGTAAAATATATATACATATATTCAAAGTTAGTCAGAAAGGGCAGAATAAAAAGAACAAATATTTTTTTGTTGATCCCAACACCCATTACGGCTTTTGTATTACGAGTCAAAAAATAAATTTATCTTTTACACAAACAAATATGCAGCGAACGCATTAATCGCAATATTGTTTGTTGATAAGATAAAACGAGATTAATGGGCCAGGATTAAAAGTTTTCGTTCATTGGTCTACATTTTATGTGTGGGAGGTATAACGGCTGTTTAAAACAAAGAACCATATTTACGGCTCTATTGGAATATTTTAAAATTATATGAAGTACTGCTTCATTGGTGTGGCATGTGCTACTGCAGAGCATGAGGCCCTGTGTTCGATTTCCGGGTCACTCTAAGTACTTTTCCACCATGTAGCCGTTGGGCATAGGGTTCAGGCCTCTGAGTGAAAATCCATGCAAGATTTTACACTACTTTAATCACTTTTTACACTTATAGGAGGAAAAACAAGAATAACATCGAATAATATACTACAAGAATATCAGGTATTTTACAGGTTAACATGGCCGGCACTCGAAGTGTGCGGTTTGAAACACGTCGTGTGCACGTCTCCAAGGCTGACTCAACTCTCGGTTTTGCCGCGAGAGACGCGGAAAGCGGTGCGCGGGAACAATCGTGGCGCGTGATTGGTTGCCTAAATCAATGGTGACAACCGTCCTACAGACTGTCCCCGCGCTCATCCGATCGGATGTTACTATCAGTGGGGCCAACACTATCATTAACGCTATGGTCGTGGGGTTGCCGAGTTACAACCACAAATTTCTCAGTAGCAGCCCGCATTATAGATATTTGTCAGATTTATGGCTTTGACCGCGACCTTTATTACTTGAACCATTCTATTGGTATACCTCCTTGGGAAAAACAGTCATGACGTTATGTATTTAATTTGCCTATTAGTGTTTGTTAAATTATTTTTTTATGATTTAATATAAATTTATTTATTTTAAAGCGGCCTACCAAAAACCTACTAAAACCAGTAGCACAAAACTGTACGTTATAAACAAAAAACATATGGGTGCCTAAGTTGTAAGGTTGAAACAAAATTGGATGGTTCTAAAACTGCTGTCGGCCATATATCGTGTCGGCCATTTCGTGTAAATTAATACTGTAACATAATAAGTATCATAATTTTATAACGTGACTGGTTTATTTTCTGACTCTGTCAGTAAAATATTTTTCGCCTAATGGAAAACAGCTCAAAATACAATCGTAGGAATTAAATTTACTAAGGCTTATTATATTGTTTCACTCATTTATGACAGAACCCTTTTTTATAATGTTATGTTTATTTCGGTTAAGTAGGAAGTTGTGAGAAATGATGTTTTGCAAAGGTAAAGCAATAATCGAACACCTAAACTTTCACTACTTCTTACATTTACTTCACAACACAAGAACGAGGTTTGAAAAGTACTTATGTTAAAAACTACGAATGCAAGGAAATTTGTCAGGCTTCATTATTGGAAGATGACATTGAATTTAACAATTTTCACTGTTTTGCCATAGGAGTTTGTTGTTTTTTAGTGTCTTTTTTATTTTATTTCTTCAATTTCAAATAACGATTTTATCAATCTGCTCAGGCCGTAGAAGTGTTATACATCTCCATTCCCATTTTTAAAAACACTTGAAACTTGTATTACTATAATAATATTAAAAATACGTAGTTTATTACAAGTGCAACTACATAAACCGGAACAAATAACCGATCATCTATTTCTTTTACTGTTATGTACAGAAGCCAGCACATCAAGGTACCCTATTCTGTATAACTTCTTCGATAGTTTTTTTTTAACTTTATATCAAACAGAATAAGGTTCATGTTCAATTGGGAAAATTTTACAGTTTAGGGTATTACACTGCTCCACCCTAGGAATTTTTCCCTTTTTTCCAAAGATACTAAGTAACGTAATCCCCCAGGTACTTTACCTAAATAATGTATCAGTTAAGGATTTTAACCTGAGTTGCCAAAAAATACGATTAGGTAGTAAATAATGCATAAAAATCACCCATTGGATATTCAAAGGCTTTTGAACTTTTTGAACAAAACTTTCAATGATCAATAAAATCGCGGCATGTACCTAATGTAATATAAAAGATTCGGAGCAAGCTATCTGATTTGAGGCGAGCGTGCGTGTGCTGCATTCCAAATACTCAGGGTTCATACATCCGTACCTGAATTTCACATTTACATCCTCCGATATCGGCTTAATCAGAATCCACCAAATCTATATTTAAAGTATAAAGAGCGTAGGTACAGCTGAATTGACATTTTACATTCAAGATATCACATGTCACGTTCTCAAAGTAATATTTTATTGTTTTAAGAATTCTGTACTTCAAAAGAAAATATGTAACCCTTATGTTACTGTCCGTTCTAAATCAAAAGTCATTTATTTATTTTAGGCCGAGAATCAGCAATTTTGAATATCAAAATTACATAAGACTGTCCCAACCAAGCCCGCCACTTCGTCCGTCGGTCACATACCGTTTTCACAAGAGTAGAGGAGCGGTCCTTTGGAGCTCTAAGAAAATCAAGCTTCTAAGTCAACGTAATAAAAATACTCGAAAATAAATCAAGGCCAACAGATGTCTCACAAATTCACAATACAAGATTATAAAAAAATGTAAATTTCATACATCCATTTGTATTTGGACAATCAATCGACACGCTTTGTCCTTTAATCTTGATTATATAATTCATAAGCCCACTTCGCTTGTGTACCTAAGCAGTCGGGCATAGTTTCAAGTCGGAATCGCGCACATCGAGTGTCTGGAACAACTTGCTTGCTGCGGTATGTCTGTCCGATTATTATTTAGGTGTCTTCAAGGCTAGAGTGAATAGGCTCTTAATAAACTAGGGCGCTTCACCATCATTGATTGCATCACCATCATTAAATGCTACAACAAAATACCTAATGATATATTAAAACTAAATCAAAGAAACTTTAAAACTTATGTTAAAAAAACACTTTGCAAACAGGCTTATTATACATTAATGGATTATTTTGAAGATAAAATGCTTGGGAACATGCTGGTCCTGCTCCATAGGACAACTTAGTGTCTGGACAGGAATGTTTGCTTTTTGTCTACATCACACATTGTAATTTGATTTTTTATTTTATTTTTATTTTTATTTTAAGTATTAACTTCATTATTATTACTTTTTTTTTTAATAATCAACTTTGGATTAAATATTATGTAAATATGTGAGCACCATGTATCTTTCAATACGCTCATACTATTACCAGCCGCGTTGCTTATTTTATATCACCTATCTCAGGATAGCTGTTTTTTTTTTCTCATGGTACATCGTCCTCACATATAATCTGATTATGTATACAAATATTGTAAAATCTATTTTAAAAGAGTAAGTATGGAGTTTCTTGCACATTCTTCTCCATACAAAACTACCTTTTGGAATGTGCAACTAGAATCATATTAATTTAATTTATTTGTAAGTAACGTTATAGGTACTTACAAATAAATTAAATTAATATGATTCTAGTGCCTGTTTTCAGGCCTAATTAAAATAAATGATTTGACTTTGACATCACTGCTTACCATCAGGTGGAATTGCAATCAAGCACTAGTTTATAATATTTAACAAAATCTAGTCATACTCGCTCTTTTCATGACATTTTAATGTTTAAACCCGTAATTTATTACACAGAAGGGGGAAGACGATGATTTTGCAATGTAGGTATCTATTTGTAGGTAGCTTAAGTTGCAGTTTAGTCGGCACGTGTATTTTACAAAAAACCGAAACATTTATATTTCGAAATGGTAACCCACGTCACGTTGTCTTACCGTACAAATATAAGTATTTTTTCAAATCAAATAGTTAGGAATGTCCAGAAATAATACACAGTAGCTAAGAAAGGAACCAGCTTACGATGTAATCCACCCTACGTGTTGTAATCAAATTGCAAATTAAAATTGTGTATACGAACTATTTGGAAGTGGGACACGTTGAATCGAATTCTCTGCTACAAGTTGCGTCGTGAGGTAATTGGCAATATCCACTGGAATGGGAAGTAGTGTATTACAATTATAATGTTATCTAAAAGTTAAGAACACCGGTATAGTAAGGTTCCCAAAGAAAGATTTTGAACACACTGGCTTGAAAACCGGTTCTTATTGAAACGCTTTTAAGTTCATAATGCAGTGTATACAACCATGCTGTCGTTTTACCAGATTTTTTCAGAAAGAGGGTTATATTTTTCTACTGTTTATATATTGTGTTACCCTATCACTGGATTGTCGACGTCAGATAGGCAGTCAATATTTTGCAAATATTTATATATAGTTTTTTTTTTTAAATAAATACAACACTATTATGGCAGATGATGATGATTGTGTATGCTTGTATACATATAATGTTTGCTCGTTGCTTGTGTCTTGCTTGTTGCTTGCTGGCTTGCTTGTATGCTTGTATACGTCCTGGGTTATATTTCTATGACACGTTCTATAGACTTATCTGGGCTTAACAGCGTGCTTGATTTAATAATAACATGACATTGATATTTGGCTTGATACCCGTGACACTTTCCATAAGAATCTAAAGAACAACGTGGCTGTCGTCATAATTGTAGTGGTATTTAGGTACATTTATTAAAGTATCTAAATACCAGTTATGTAAGTTACATTCCGATTCTTTATTAAGGTGCTGGAAGGCTTTGATGCAGTGCCTGTTCACGTGATCACCTTCATAATCCGAAGACAAGCGTGCAAAAAAATTGCGAGCCAATGTATCTAGTGTATGATATTTATTGTTTCATACATACATACATACATACATACATACATACATAAACTCACGCCTTTTTCCCATGGGGGTAGGCAGAAACTACAGAGCGCCATATGCTACGATTCTTACATACTTCTTTTGCTTCGTTTACATTCATACATGTTGTCATACACACACGCCGGTTGCGAGTACTACGCACCTGATCTTTCTGAAGAACCTCACCAATAAGGTCTATGTTTGTCCTTCTAGGGCGTCCCCTCCCGGCGTTCTCACTTACATCTACCTTGTAAATACCTTTCATTAGTCGCCTTATTTATTGTGTCCTCACAAGTATATTTAAAAAAGTGTTTGAAACTTGTTCAACTTATTCTGTTGTGATAAAATTAAAAAACGTTTAAAGAAAATTGTCAGATTGGGGTAGCTCGATGTGTGGCTCAGAATTTCGTACCCTGCCGTAATACAGTAGGCCGCACATCAATGGTAACAGAAACAATATCAGCTGGCCTCTTATGATATCTAAACTCCGTACGAACTTTGATTAGTTCAAAGTCAACTTAAGTCACTAATTGTGCCTACGATCGATAAAATTCCACTGAATTTTAGTCGTGATCGTGTCTATTATTACAGTTCAGGGATGTACGAAATTTTATGTTTGTGTGTGTGCATACATTGAAGAAAAAAACCTCGAACTCATTTCAAAGAACTTCACAAGTCTAATTGGAATACGCAGGATATTACACACGTATCTTATGATTCCTTCCATTGTAGTAAAATTTTACGAGCAGTAAAAGTCAAATATAAAGTAATGTACCTACAGCTCAGTTGTAATTTATTAACTTCGTGTCTGACACAGAACAATAAAATGGTACATATGTCGGCTGGCAGGGAAGTGCGCCCTAGGGCAACGACAAAGGACCGACGCAAAATAGAATACTTACGACCCAAAACACACGCTTTATAAATACTGAGCTATAAGTACCATGTTCTGGTCAGGTCTGGTTTTGAAATCAAAGTAAGATTTAAATAAAGATCTGTTTTGCAGAAAATTAATAAGATAACCCTGCCATAAAGTACGACTTACTTTACTAAATCAAATCAAATCAAATGTCATCGAATCAGGCTAAGAATATCTTTGAACGGCAAAATTTCATAAGACAGTCCCCCAAAACGCCCACTCTTCACCTGAATACCAGTAAGATGGGCTAGGACCTTGCTTCTTTGTAGATTTTCTATTTACAGGTATGAAAGAAAAATCCGCTTACAATATTCCAGAATAAAAATAAATCCATCCTGGATAAATCTCGTGGCGCGGTTTTTACGGGACCTCTAAGGACCCTTTAATCTTCGCTTCGAGATTATTCTTTAGTATTCACATAAACATATAAAAATTGTAACGTAATTTCAAGTTTTAATATTAAAATGTGAAATGATTTGTTAATTTAATATTTCATAGATTTAAAAGATTGTTTAGACATAAGTAAAGTATCAGAAAAATTACCAGAATAATTATGCAGCTTTGGTTGACTCGTTACAGGGCAAACCGACAATCTGGTGAAGATCGCAGGAGAGGCCGATGGAGATCCAAAATCTTTGGGGTGGCCAGGTAGGATAATGGATTAATCTTGGTTAAAATAAGGTTAATCTCCTGACCTGACCTTTTAATTATTATCAGTCGTAAGTAATAGCGCGGTACACAATTACAGAGTTTATATCACAATTAAGTATGAAGTAATGTCTCTATTTGGATTAAGAGCCCTGACAGACGTGAACTCGAAGATATTATACATAATGTATGTATAAAACGATAATGTGACCAACATTATCACATTTATCACAGTCGATATCCGTTCTTCTATACGTATTGAAAGCTAAAGGCTTTGTTACTACTTCTACAGATGCTAACATGGGCGTACCATGTTCGATAATACCAACCCGCATACTTATTGTGTTTATGGCAGTGCTGGCTTTAAGAGTTATGGGCAAACGGGACGGTTTCCCAGAGAGCCAATCGGAATTCGTAGAGGCATCCTTCCCCAATAGTGTCTGAGGTAAAGTGTAAGTGGTAAAAAAATTAGAGCTCGCTTCGCTAGCTCAAATCATTGTTCATTATCTTTTCCTGCTTTGACTTATGTGTGACATTAGTGAGTAATAAGTAAGTTAATGGCTTCCAATTAACATTGCGAAATACAAAGGTGAACAAAAAATACGACCCCCGATCAAAAGCTGGGTACCTACGCCCATGGACACTCCTATCTGGTGTGGCTTAGCTAGTTTCACGATTTTCTGCTTTATGGTTCTCAATCAGAATGTGCAATCGAGAGCGTTCCCAGAGCTCTCTCCCACAGTAACAACGCTTAACGACCTGGCACCGAGCTCACGTGTGTGCATGAGTAATGATAGATTAGACTGCCACCGCATGTCTAACCAGCCTGCGTTTTCGACGTCGGGGAAATAAATATACCTATGGATATGAGAAGCTTTCTAGTTAAACTTATTACTTGGCTAGCAATCTTTCCTCGTTGACAAAAGATAAGTAAGTTTCATAGTGCATTAGCGTTATACTACGAGTTTACGACAGTACCTAACCGCCGTGCACGGTAATTTTAAATTGATTTATTAATTCGGTTATGTGATTTGATTTCAAACCAAGAGGTTTTAACACGCATTTATCTTTATATTTTCTGTTCGCATACAATGAACATTTTTTACACGTGTTCGGAAATAGTATTAGGATATAGAATCGGAAAACCGTTTATGAGCTGCCAGCCTTATATTGAATTCCTGCCGGTTAACTATAGAACAAAACTTTCATCACAATGTTTGTTCAAATTAAAATTTGTCTATGCTCGTAGCACTATTGTGCTCCTTCAAACAATGTCAACTTAAGCAATTAGTCAGAAACTAACTCCGAACGTAAGTAATTTGATCCGAAATTGTTTATATCAAAACTTTGGGCATCACATGGCCTTGCTCTAAACGCCATCAAAATCTATATTTTGTTTTCAAACCTCAATTAGTTCGTTAATTGAATTACGTCTCCTTTTCCACCTTTTAACGCCAATCTTTAATAATGGCTCAATTTCGTTTTATACACGCTTCTGTAAATCTGCGTTGATAAAAAGTTCAAAACAAATAGGTTAGCCATTTTGTTTACTTAATCGAATGTGTTTACAATGTACACAATGTATAGAATTCATCAATTGCTTTTGAAGAATCGGATCGGAACACGTGTGATGTTGTGTATTTACATAGCCACGAGTCGTGTATTTACATCGTAATAAGCAATCGTTGTATTTTTATATAAACTGTATACTGCATGGTCTTTTATTGTATGTGGAAATATATGCAAAAGTCACGTGTCATCGTGTATAATTATTAAAAGTCTTCAAAAGGGCTCGTAGTTTGCGTATGGCGCTGGTTACCCTAATTATATGAAAATTTAAGATTCGTTTTTCTTTTCTTCTTCCGTTGCAGATAAGAATTCCAAAAACAGCCTGGGGCAAGGTTTTCTCCTAAATTTCGTTATGAAGAATACTTACAAGTTACTAATCATTTAACAAAATAAACTGTCATTTTAAATTATAATTTAGTTTGTATCGAAGAGCAACCTCTGAATTCCGCCGACTTGCTACTAACTTATTCAAGACGGAAACCTATATTTGAGTAGAATTGCTCGTACTGGTGCAGTGCTGACTGAAATAGTGTTTACAATATACTCCAGCAAAATATGTTGTAAGCAAAAGTCGCCGACCGTTGCGAAGCTGAACAATATGAGATTATGTCGCGAACTGACAATATAATCTAAATTACACAGACCATCACTACATACCTACTAAAACACCTTTAACATATTCCAACTCCTAATGCACACATCTATTTTACACTCATCCACGCTATACAGTTATCAGTGTTTTAAATGGTGCTACCATTTCACTTCATTCTGTATTTGTGTTTCTGGTGCTGCATGTATTGCACAGCTATTCAATTATAAATACCTACGTAATTGTGTTTGTAGGTATGACTAGTATAAATAAATAATTTAAGATTTTCTAAGACTTGTGCTGTGGTTATTTGAATAATAAATACCTAAGTATAATTCACCTACAGAACATTTACGGAAACTTGCTTTTAAATTTAATTAAAAATAACTTTTACGTGTTATACCTACTTTCATTTCTAGTGAAAAGCCTTGGAGTGAGTAAACAGTAGCTAAACGGAAGCAGAAATTAATAATCGAAAATAATAAAAATATTTCGTCGTAGTTGCGAAATCTGAACCTGCTAGAAAAGTCAGCGAACCTTTCAGGGAGCCCAAATTTTATGAGCTCTCGAGACGGCTAACCTTTCTAAAGATTATGTTACATCGCTTCGACACAATACCTGCAAATATCGCCTGAAAATGTACCTGCTGGCTAAGTAAAATATTAATGTCTAACGCAGACAACAGTTTCTGAGATCGCTATTACATTTATTGTAAGTAAACTTTATTGTAAACGGTTCTCAGGCAACTTTTTTGGCCAAAGAACTAGACTATTTATTGTGTAGTTCAATATGGGTATTAGTCGAACATTGCAGTTAACATGTTCTATCCCTAATAAATAGCGTTAGTACTTAAGACATGTCCGTATCAGATTAAACAGTTTGATTGAAATGAAAATTTCTTCTGTTCTATCGGCCGCACGCTGAATTTGGTATGTATAGTATAGGTATACCTACCCGGCTCCAATCAGTCAGTGGCGGTGTCTTAATACACCCTTAACGACTAACTATCGTAGACTTTCGGTCCTTAAGAAAGTTACTTTTTATTTATTTGTTTGTTTTTAATCAGAAGAGAACCGTACCTATATTAATTTTCACTCCTTTCTGCCTATCATGTACAGACGCCAGCATATCAATCTACCCCAAACTGTCAAATTTTCTCACTTGAACATGAACCTTATAATGTTTAAAATAAACTTGAAAACACATCAAAGAAATTTGACACATTGGGGTAGGTTGACGTGCTGGCGTCTACGACTGTACCTACTTGGCACACATTCTCTTTTTGACAAAAAACGCTTCGCCATATTATTAAAATTATATAATTAAAGCCTGTGTCAGAAACAGAGCATGCGGTTGACCTCTGCATCCTTAAAATTTAATTTTAACAGACAAAAAGATTCTTGTTACAACATTATTTTTTTCGGCAAGCAAACAACCCGATATGTATTTTAATCGTAGGTAGAACGAATTACTACTAAAATATTTCCCTCCTAGTTATATCTACAATTTTATACCAGTTTCTACCTAAATAAAAGGATGACTATGAAAATTTATTTTAGGTAATCAAATATGAAATTTGCAATTAGTTCGACGGTAATGGATAAGAGTCTACTGGTGGCCTAAACATTTAATTAATTAATTGAGGCATTTTTATATTTTCACGTTATAAATAAAGGATTGATGGTATGTACATACAGACTGCTATTCGGTAAAATAAATAGTAAAATTTCAGTGAATGTGAAACAGTAACTGTTGTGTTGGTAAAAACGGTAGGTACCTACTTAGGTACACTTTTCTGTGCAAAGACGTGAAGAACTTTGTCACAAGCAACCAAAATAGTTAGCTACGAATCAAGGGAAGACAATCCAAAAACTAGTAGACCAGAGTAACAATTAACAATATCTGTGGGTTATAAAATTTCATTTATAAATCATCTTTTACACAAAAATAGTTATTGAAATTTACGTTATTGACATTTTGTCAAATAATTATTGAAATTTAGATTTTGATAATATTTGATGGAAAACAAAACAAGAAAATATTCTCATAGGAGGAGATTCTGTTAGAGGATAGCCGCGGTTGACGGTCGTGTGCCCTGAAGATTTTCCCTTTGCCTTAATTAAAGCTTATGATCGCTTAGTTAGAGCTGTGCCATACGACCGTTGTTAAAACCAATAAAAAAAACTGCGTGTTTGTAAGTGTCAAATCGAACAGTCAGAAGTTAACACTGACAACTGAAACTTCAGAAACAGAAACAGCATTGGCCTTGTTTTTGTAGCACTGGGTGACAATCGTTCACTTTTAAACATCAATCAAAAGTGCAAGAAATGCTCAGATGCCTCGTCGACAGCATCAATCTACATAGTACTTACGTTTCATTCGGCAGTCAGTCTCCATCACAAAACTTCAGCTGTAGGTGATGTCAATTTCCCAATGATAGGTTGAAATCTGATTTTCATTTTAGGAATAGGTAAGTTCAATATTTTAGTCGATATTTGTTCATGAATAATATGAATCTTAATTAAATACTTTGAAAATTGAGGCCATTTTCACGTAAAAAGTTTTTTTTCTAACGTCTCCAATAATGTACTATTCAAATTCTAAAGTTCTAGAAAGCTTTCTGCCTAGCATAGATAAGTAAAACAAGTTTGGAAAAATGACGATCATCATTTTTCCAAACTGTGTTTTGCGTTTGCCAACGTTGCAAGATTCTATAAGCAGTCTGAGTGTAAGTATATTTAAATAACAAACTCTATGACATGGACACTGATTTCTATGACGAATGCTAAAGATGCAGTTAAGAATTTAAAAAATTAATGTTCCCCCTCAGACAGGTTTGGAAAAGGCTCCTGGGCGATGCGCGATGGTCCTGAGTGCCTGCTACTTTGCCAAACCAAAGCATGCAGTAAATTGAGCATTATAGGGCAACCCCCATAAATACCCATGTGATATAACATAATTTTTTAGACGTCTTAATGGAAAATCAGCGGCATAAACAAAGCTTTTGATATCTATTCGATGTAAACAATGGCCTATCGACCTCAATTAGTGTTGTGGGCATCCCCACAGTGCCCACAACGGTAGGCCTACTTATATATTTATTTATTTAATACTTCAAGCACACTAATGTACAGAGGGGGGCTTAATGCCATAGGCATTTTCTACCAGTCATCCTTTAGGTGATGCAGAGAAAAGTGGTGATAGGTGCAATTTATAATCAAAATAAAAGAAAGCAAAATAATACTAATACATATATTGAGTATAAACTACCGACTACCTACTTCGTTGCGCCTTTAACTACCTAACCTAACTACCGTACCGAAACCGTACCGTACTGAAATGCACTGATATTGAAAGATATTAATTACATAAACTTAATGTGAACTACTGCCTTGCGTGTCTCTGTGTTACTAAATACTATTTACCTATTCTAGATAGTAGTAGTTGAAGTAGTCGATTGGTGTATCATTTATACATACTGAAAGTTCAAACTAAATTACTACTTTGAGTGGCCTATTGGTCAGGTTCGATTCCCACCCAAAAAACTCTTTTCTGAAATATATATCCGACTTCATAATTTAAAACACTAAACGGTATAAAATAACTTTACTTTCTTTAATTTGTGGCTTAAGTGGTTTTGTTTCATTTACTTATTGTCACCGATTGTCTGAAATAAATTCAAGGAATGATGCAGTGAAGTGAAGAAACATTTGAAACGGAAAGAGACAAATAAGTCACCAGCTGGCTTATTCACAACCATTCGACTAGATTCCGCACCGAATCGAACGGCTAAGATGTCGAAGATGTCATCCAAACGCAATTCACAAATCCGAAACCGATTTTTTTTGACAGTTCAAATTCGATAAGAAGACTCAAATCTTTCCGACAGCTGTTTGCTATCGGGAGCCATACCGAGCAAAATTTAAACGATTTAATTTTCATAAATCCAGGTTATTTCAGAGAAATATAAACACTGTAAACCTTTAAAACACTGCACTTTTAAGTAAATGAAGTTTTATTATTGTATTGACCGTAATTCATTGATACTTTCGCATTTACTTATATTCAAAGTGTAATTATGTAGAACTACATAATTACACTTTGAATTACTTTATTCGTATAGTTGTACATGTAATTGTTTGACAATGAGCAAATAGCAAGATTTGTGTATTGATATCAAATACTTACAGTCATTTAGCCTTTTTTAAGCAAAGTTATAATAAAAAAATAATCCATAGTTTTATTTCAAATAAAAACTTTTTCCGCATTGCCAGACTGGCAATGTTAAAAGTAAAAAAAGTTTAAAAAGTAAAAAAGTCTGTCAAACTGGCAATGCCAATTTGACAGACGGCTGTTTACAAAGCAAGTTTATTTGAAATAAAGTTTGTTTGATTAATAATAAAATCATTTTGTACCGTTTGCTGTCTATTAAATTACTAGCTGTATATTCTATAATTAAACGGATCGAAACATTCAAATAAACCAATTTTATTTACTACTTTAAATTTTCTACCACGCTGATCTTTTTACTACCATTTTGTAGCGTTCCCCATAAATACAATGATCAATCGTATAGAAAAAAAAACGTATCCGTTCGGATCTGTGAATAGCGTTTTGGCAGTTCTTCGGCTCGGAAATGAGATTGTCGAAAACGGTTCCTTACCGACACGGAAACCAATCGAACGGTTTAGAATAAGGCAGCTGATTCCGAAAGATGTCAATATTTCGTATCGGAAATATGTGTTTGGAGAATCGTTCGTTCACGGACAACTGAATACCCCTTTTGCCATTCAAATCCGCAATTCTGCGACTTTGGAACAATATCCGCCTAAACATTTTAGTACAAAGCGAACTTTTTTAACCGAAACTCAGCGTCCTTGATTTCCTTATAAATAACATAACATCACGCCAGTTTACACTGAAAGGTTAGGAAAAGGCGCACCTACAACGACATCCATATTTCGTCAGTCAAGTTTAGGGCGGTTTAAGGCACATTAAAAATTTGATTGGCCTGTTGGTCTAGCTTAGTTAGTGACCCTGACTGCTATGCCGGAGGTCGTGGGTACGATTCCCACCCAGGACAAATGTTTGTGCGATGAGCACGATCGTTTGTTCTGTGTCTGGGTGTAATTTATCTATAATATGTATGTATTTAGAAATATATATAAGTATGTTTATCAGCTGTTTAGTACCCATAACACAAGCTCTCAAGCTTAACTTGGGACTAAATGGCGTTGTGTGAAAAGTTGTGGAATATTTATTTATTTATTTATTTATTTATTATAACGGCACCGCAACTGCACAGCTGCCGCACGGCGTCGCCTCGAATTTAGGTGCGCCAACTACGCATCGTCGACAAGGTGCCAGCTTACATTCCGCACGCTGGCCGCGAGGTGCAAGCTAGCTGTCACCGCGAACACAACTGTCTTATGGCATTTATAATTGAACACGCCGAGGACTCGCACATTTTTATCATGTCTCGGTTTACGACGGCGCAATGACGTTGTTTTGCTGGCGACTCGGAAGTCGGCAAGTAGTAAGCATGCGATCGGCGTGCTGTAAGCGTGCGGTCGACGCGCTGTAAGCACATGGTCCACTCGCTATCAGCACGCGGGCTGCGAGTCGCGTTGTATGGTAGTGGCAAGCGCGCTGGCTGCTCGCCGATGGCTTTTTCACTTTGACATTGTAAAATATGCTATACTACACACGACTTAAGGCCCTAAATTAAATGACAAGTCAATTGCTGGTTTGGAGCGATGCCGGTACCGTGCCGGTATAATGCCATGACCCTAACACACGGCACTGTACACCGAGGCGGTCAGCGGTGAAGCAAATATCATGCCTTACACACGCCCCGCTCGAACGCGCGGTGTACGTGTGTTAGGTATTAGCGGATTTAATACAAAACAATGCGACAATGAAGTCCGCTTCACCGTTTGCCGCGGCGATGCGCGGTTCCGTGTGTTAATCGCCTTAGTCTTGCGTCATGGGGACAAGCCTGTTGGAATCATCCGATCAAGAATCCAGATTCAAATAATAACACAATAAAATTACAACACGGTTATAGTCAGGTGCGTAATACTTGCAACCGGGCGTGTGTGTATGAGACTACATGTTAGAGTGTAAACGAAGCAAAAGGAGTATGTAGCAGATGTCGCTCTGTAGTTTCAGCCTTCCCCATGGGAAAAAGTGTGAGTTAATGTATGTAGTAGGTTTGAAATACCGAGACCTCAAAATTGCACCGAGGACCTCGCTCTTGGTAGTCGCGCTTGCTACCACCGGGCAACGAGACATCGCTCCTTTTAATTCTAATTCCTATAACTAAAATGTGTTTTTAGTGTCCTTGTTTCATAGAATGCCGAAGGACGTTGTACTTACCTATAATGATTGTTTCATAAAAAAAAAACTAAAACATCTGGATTCCCTAAAAGGAACAAACCTATTGCCTATTACCGCACAATCTCCGGACTGTTCTACCAACATTATCTTCGAACTTTACTTACATTTCTCCAACTGACTTAAATACGGAAATAAGGAAAATCTTTCTCAAAATATACCTGACGCGATGTGTTTATTAGCTGGCTATGACGTTATAAATAAATTGAGTATTCCAAATCAGTGGACTGCAGTAATTCCAATATTTTCCTCACCACTTGAATAAATCAGGAGTTAGAACCTCTTACGGTAGGTACTGCAATTTACTGGTTTTCCTCAATTTTAAATTTGAGAATTATTAAACAATCACTGAAGTCGGGTTATAGTCTGCCTCCATTTAATTTCAAACTTTTGGATATTATTTTTCTCAATTACCATACCAATCTTAACTGTAATATTTTACAAAAAAATATTAAATCCTCAATGATATTAAATAGCAATTTAATAATAACAAACCTCCTTAAGATTGTAATAATACGAAAAGTTTTAATTTACTTTCTTCAGAAATTGTTATTTCTGGTACCTAATCTGTTAAAATGACAAAATATTTATGAACTTTATTTTGATAGGTGGAACGAAACAAAACCACATGTCACGGTTTCTTATAAATTTAGGTAACCTAGTTAATGATCCTTCTACGGCTCTATTTCATGAATTGCGACTACACATATTTAGCAGACCACGCGACGCACTTACTAATAATGAAGAAGCCACAACGGTTCAACGATCAACCGCTCCTCGCGTCGACGTCAAATCCACCCAACTATCTGATACTGCATGTTCTACAAACAGTTCCTACGTAATAAGGAGAGGCAAGAGACCTGAATCTTCTGTAACGTCTGTTCAAGCTGGAAGTGGAATGTGCAGATGTCGTCAAGTAGGTGTCCAGTCTCGGAGCTCAGTACCACGCGCCAAACAACATAGGTCTACAAGTATGCAGCGAATAAATGGTGTAGATTGCAGCACTGAAGCCACATTAAAGGGTATCACAACAGATGCACAAACTAAACCAATCAAATTAAAAATTTGCCAACAACATCGCGACGCAGTTCTTGCTATCCGCCAGTTACCGCTTCAAGGGAATGTAATTCGCAAATCAAACATCAGCAAACTTGCTCAGTTGAAGTCTTCAATTATTAAGCTTTTAAACTTTTTAAAATTGGAAAAAATACAAAGTTTGCCTCACTATCAAGCAACAGAAGAAGAAATTGTAAAACTGTATAAATGTGCCAGCTTAGATCTTAATGTCAAAGAAGAGAAAAAGCAGCGAACAAAATCTAAGGTAAGAAGTCCTATCAAGTTAAATGCGTTGAAAACTGTGTGACCCTGAAAAAAAGTGTCGTGACTTTGTAACCCAACTTACTAGTTTAAACCCACGTTTTTAAAATAGTGACGATTTAAGTTTGAAATTGTGTTTTTCTTTAACCTTGTTTAATAGCTGTTGAACACTGTTTTTTTTTTCAAGTTTTGTTTATAAATGCAATAAAAAGATATGGTGCATTTGCTAAATTGCAAATTGTATGGATCTAGGTCATAATTAGTTCTGTCAAAATTATAGAAACTTTAATGTTTTTTCTGCAGGTTGTCTCTCTAGGTTGGTGCTCAATCATTCGCATACTTCTACTTTTGTAAGTGTTTTAACATTAATATACTGAGTGGAATGACATCGACACACATCCGGACACCATGAGATCTTTAACATGCAGTATTCTAATCCTTCCAGCGCCATTTTTTCTGTCAGCTTTCCCTTATTTTCAAGTTTCTGTGATGCTTTTTTTTCTTTAAACTGTATAAAATTGTGATTTCCTAGATTGTCCTACAAACCAACGTGATTTTAAATTAAACCTTTAGATAAGAATCATGATTGATTCATGGGTCTTTGAAGTTCTAAGCAAAAATAACGACAGAGAAAAACGTAAAATTATGAAATAAGCGACGAAAAATTTCGATATAGGGGCCAGAGTAAATTACAGAACCCTTGGTTTTGAAAATCGTTGATGGCCTTCTTCACAGGGAAGAAGAGTCATCGTCCAGACATCGAAGATATGTGTTATTTCAGAATAGTAATGGTACCTTCACGATCTGTTTGTGGTAGAAAAACAAATTGTAAAATTTGTACGTAGTAATAACGTACGCAGAACTACGTTTATTTTATATTCGGTAACAAGAATAACACATGACGTAATTGAATTTCCTCATGTCGCGTGACAATTACCGCAACCCGGCAAAAGTAAACAAGTTATATGAAAAAGATACAAGCCGTCGTTCATTAATATGAATATGATCTAGTTATTGCTAATGTTACTAACAGCCTGGTAGATCTAATAAAGTTATGAACTCCAGATTTGACGTTATAATTTGTTCGAGTCTGGAAACCTTCAAAGTGTACTTTATCATTTTGTTGTGATAAGATCTGATGTCCCATATTATTATCAATATTATAATACCTATAGGTATTTATTAATTTTATTGGCATTTGTAACCTTCAATAATAGGTCTTAGCTTAATTCCAATTCACACTTCAAGTGTCTGTTGAGTGAGAACTAGTGAATAGTCCCGGGAAATCCCGGAACCGAAAGTACCGGGAAATCCCGGAATTTGCGTCGTTTTAGGCCCCGGAATTTCCAAAACCAAATCCCGGTTCTTTTGGTACTTTCGGGAAAAGATACTTCGCGTTTAGAATTTTTCTAATTTTATTGCCTGAAAAATCCTACAGCTGCACTGTTACTATTATACTACCTAGCTACCACCGTTGCTACCTAGTAATACAAGAGCATGATGCGCGAGGGTGCGAAGGTGCGGGAGGGGCAGGTGGCGGCCATCTTGTATACGCGCGTCCCGCTCAGTTAGATTGTAATCGCGTCTTCGAAATGTCGTGCTAGTGGGATTTCGGTGTAAAGTGCTTTGCAAAAACTACTCAAACAAGACTACTTCTTTTGGAAAGTGAGTATTTATTTTTAATAAACAAAATTAATGAAACATGAGCGGCTTTATATAATTATTTAGTTATTGTAGCCACCATTCTCATTCTCCATCCTCATTTTGAATACAAAATACGAGCAGCTGATTGTTCACCAACCGACATGGGATTCGGAAGTTGATTTTAATACGTACACTAATAAAATTTGCTGTTCTAAAGTTTTACAAATTCAGTTTATTTTTAATGTTACTACGGCACAATAAAACTACAATGCACTGTATTAATTAAGCAAGAAGTAGTTTAGGTAGGACTAGCTGTTTGTTTACCAACCTACTTACATGGGATTGGGAAGCTTATTTTATTCGTAGAATAATATTAGCTGTTCTAATGATATTTTTAATTAGCTTTTCTAATGTTACATACTTTACCTTAAAACTACAGTGCGCTGTATTGATTAAACATCAAGTAATTTAGTCGGTACCAACGTTTTTCGTTTAACTTCGTATTTCAATAATTACTCTATATTTTGTTACAGACGATGGATTTTGAGGCAGTCCTTAATAAAGCCAACGATAAAACGTCAGTATGGCATTATTGCCGCGTGTAAACGAATTTTGAAGTGTACTGGAGGTAGTACGAGTGGTCTCCAAAAGCATTTAAAAAATGTGCATCAGATTAGCATGAACACAGCAGATAGTCAAGTTTCTCAAAGTGTCGAATCTCCTTCAACATCGACAAATACTGAAATTATACCAAAGAAAAAAGCTTAACTGATTACTACAAATCTGACGCAAATCCTTCCAAGGAACTTATGGTTTCCCGAATATCAGCTATGGATGGATATCCTTTCCGAACATTTGTAGAGTCTGAACATCTGCGAATGCTGTTTCGAAAATTCGGACATAAATTGCCGAAGGCTGCAAATTCAATTCGAAATATTGTAATAAAACAAGGAGACAAAAGAAAACAACAACTGATTGGCGAAATCCAGAAACTATTATCAAGACATAAATTTTCATCTTTAAGCCTGAATCTGCACTCACACAAGAAATAAAACGTTTTATTTGATTTGATTTAAATGTTTTTACTTTGCCCTGTCATTTCGTCTTATTTTTACTTTCTCCGTTTCAACACTTTTAACTCTCTTACAAAGACTTATTAAAGTATCAAAAGTATCGATAGTACCGGGAATCCCGGTTCTTAAGCCAAAAGGTCCCGAAAATCCCGGTTCTTTAAAACATCACCGGTTCTGCATTCCCTAGTGAGAACCTACAGAATTTGAGCCACTATAGTACCGAAGACAAACCTTCCGCATTCATAACTTATTTACTTTGTTTTAAAAAATCCATTATAAAGGATGGATAGCTAAGGCTTCATTTGTAATTGATCCTTTCTTCACTTTAATTTCTCAGGAAATTCAAATAAAGCTACGCTTTCTTGAAACTCTTCAGTTCGAAATTCCTAAAGCATTAATAAATTAATTAATTAAAAATAAATAAAATAAATAAATTGTTTGTACTAATTTAAATCAATATTACGAATTATTATTTATGGAGTTATTTATAAACTGGTCGGAGAATCCCTACTTATAATATAATAATTTATTGTTGGTTTACTAAATCTATGTACGGTATGTACCTATTCATTATGCTTGCAATATAACCTGATTGTTCTCTTAACCAGACTCAGGGAATATTGTGCACATTTAAATGTACACCTTTGCTCCATATTTTTTTTAAGTTCCAAGTTGAGTTCACAATTACTGACAAACTTTTGCACTGGCTGGACACGTCCAGTCATATCCGTGTCGTTCTTCCCTCAATAGACCATCTCAGACGATAATGGCTGGACTCTAAAAGAGACGATGACCTCTGAGTTTCTTACGGTGTTTCTTCTTAGAGTAGTCAGATAGTAAAACTCTGACCTACCAGCTTGTTTGGAAAAATATTTTACTTGCACGACCTGTAACAGTGTTTTTGAAAACCAATTTACAGAAATAAATGTCATTTATCATTACTTAAACTGAACGAAAGCTTCAACAAATTCCAACTGTAAAGTATGTTAATTACTCTCGCGCTGACTGAAGACAAAATCAAACACGAAATCATTTATCACGAAATTGAAGTTCTGGCTGAAGTTACGCGGCGTTTTAATTCAATGGGTTGTAAAGGTTATAACTGCTGAAGTGCTGACCTCAACACTGGCGTTGATTTATCGTAGATGGTTTAATAAAAACATGCTATTTTGAAATTTTTCACACAAACGCCCCAGTGCCCTCCGACCTCTGAGCCTTCGGACAGCTATAAATGACCGGCGCCTGAACCACTCTCCCCTCCCCACGTTAGTCAAGTCCCACTTAAATTAATATTCCTCTTCATTTCACCCTTAAAAAGTTTTACTAATCGTCGGAGTTTGAAGACGTTTGTTTCTATTATTTGTTCGTATAAGTACTTGAATCGTCGATCAAGAATATTCAACATTCAAAATTAAATTTATTTATCTCACTGTCAACAACTGATGTTAATCGCGTAGGTGTTTAATAAATGCACACGTGTAACACAAGCTAAACACTTCGTTAAAACCATAGAAAGGCAGCAGAACGGCTAAGCCTAAAGCGCCAACTTAGCCACTAGCAAAAATCGCATGTTCTTACGTTAAATATCGCAGATTATATGACACAAAAGAAATTTGAAATAACGACGACGTATAGTAAAGAAGCTTCAGCAACATCTTTAGTAGCTCAGGATTTTAAATAGAAGAGAAATACGGTCCCACCGACCACACACGGTTTCTTTCTACACCCTATTTTCTAATTCTGCATAACCTTACCACGCAAGTACTAGCCTACTCTAAATAATACATGGATAAGTTAACCATATTGATCTTGGAAATTGGCGATTCATCTTAATTTCCTTGTAGCCTCAGCTCCTCGAACTGAAGTCAATATTTGATTCGCCACTCGGAACTACAAGTAGTCGTGTGAGCGATTAGAGTGATTTGTATAGGTGTTACAGAAAAATTACCTAGTCCTGAATAGCAGCTTCAAACAATTTTAACTTGATACGGCTCTGCTAAATATAGGTCACTCTGGAAGAGTTAAAATGGCTCGTACACCCATTAAGTTGGTCATGAGAATATTGGCATCAATAAATCTGCTGCTAGCCTGGGAATTATTTTAATCTGGCGACCATCTGTCACGTCGATTGGCCGAGCCTCGTGAATCTGCGTCCAGTTCTACCATGTGCTATTGATATTTCCAATTTGTTTGCATACCTAATTTAATAAGGAGCAATTACGTCGAAACTCAGCGATAATATCGAATATTTATTAGCACCTGTCAAGATTAAGGTAGTACTTACTTAAACAATACCATACATTACAGTTTTGCCTTATATTTATATTAAGCAAGGACTGTACGATTACCTTCCGACCTTTTATCCTATAATCCCATAAAAGGGCTCAACCCGAACGGCAGCAGAACCAGCTTGCAGGTTTAATATGTAATCAAAATACACGCACTAAAAATACAAACATGCGACCCGTTGATTTATTTCGTAGAAAGCTACCCATTCGACCATATTTTGACGTTGAAAATATACTTACTTATACCTAATTCAGCTAATAGGATCAAAAGTTGTAGCAGATAGTGGGTATTTATAATCAACTTGATAAACTTCTGAAAGGGATCAGGAAGTCGGTTAAACTCATTATCCGTCTCCGAAATAGTGGCATAAGTACCAAATATACAGGATATAACTACCAAGCATATAGGAAGTAGTGGATACACATACTAGTAATCTAGTTAGCATAGTTACACGAAAGTGTTACTTAGTTATGTAACTTATTATTTTCAGAAAAATACGAAAATACGGTACTTAAATATTTAATATTTTCAATAAAATATACTGGTGTAATCACCAGTCAACTGATTGTACCTGTATTTTTAAAGTAGTTCAATGAAATGAAATCTCAAGAAACTATACCTAAATGTTGATGTCATAAGTAAGGTTTATGTAACATTAGATCATAAATAATTCTGCCTTGCTTACAAGCACATATTTGGAAATAGACAGTAGAGATTGTTTTGATTCCGACTTATTTTATTTTATATAACTAACAATACAGTCAGGAATACAAAAGAATAAAGTTAGCAAGAAATCTAAATGACAGTCGTAAAGTTTTACGGTATAACAGTCATTGGGGTATTGATTCTCACAGATCAACAGGATAAATAACCAACGCTACTAAGCTATATGTAGTTTATTATATTAGTTACAAGTTTGTCTTGTGGCTTAATAATAACAGTCGCACGGTTCGATAGAAGGATAAGCTTCGCTTGCTGAGGTCGCTCTGTGGATGGATGACCATTCATTATATATCCTGATTCATTCGCCTCTGTTCCTCGAAAAGGACTTGAGGCTGTTGATTCCGGTTAGTCAGAAGCCCGAAAGTCTTACAACCAACGGGTCAAGTGTGGTTAAAAACGACACTATTCCTTCATTATTTCGTTATTATACCATCGGCATCAGTAGTGATATGGCTGTTTAGAAGGCTACTAAGAAGGCTTTTATAATATTCAATGGTAGGGGAGCCCAAGCGGGGATTTCGGGATTTACTCCAGCGCGGCAGATCAATATACAGGGAGATAGATACCTTGTACCTGGTTAAGTACCCCCATCAAATATGAGCCCCATATATTATAAGGCCGCCCATCAAGGATAAAGGATCAGATTAGTATAAAAAAATTGATTAAGTATCCCAAATTCTCGAGCGCGTCAGATTTAGGTAGGGAGAGTTAAAAGTGTATTTATTATTCCACTAATCTGACAATTTGAGAGTGACGTAAAGAAAGGGGAGGGGTGGCCCTCCCCTTTCTTTACGTTGTAAAAAAAACGTCATCTAGACATTCTCGAGCGTGGCAATTTTTTTTATTATTTTGAATTAAATAATTCAAGGATAACGAAAAATATATAATCTGACGATTTACATCAGCCGAAGTAACAGAAATTCATCGATAAAGTTTATTGCGTCCAGCTACGTGATGCCTATGCCTATATTCCCCTCTCCGCGCTTCTATTCATCTCTTACTCTTTCTCTATCTATTACTTCCTCACTCCGTCCCTACTCTGGTTTCTGTTGCCATGACGCTATCACAGCTGATCACACAGACTCATTCGTGGCATGATATTATTGAAAATCAGAAGAGGAAGATGATTCTGATGAAGATGATTACCTAATTAATCAATTAATTTTATAAAAAAAACTTGAGCATTTTCAATCAGAATTATTTTCTAATAAATACAAGCATTCTACTTAAAAAACATACTAACACACTTTTTTATTTGCATGCTATTTCCTGGGCTTTTCTATTAATTAAGTTCAATGATTTAAAAAAATAAGATAAAATTTAGTTTTTTTGTCAGATTAGGTCAACCCCTCTAGATAATGATCAGATTATGAGACAACACGTCTAGGAGATTAAGATGAACCATATACTTATATCTTAATCTGACGCGAATCGTCAGATTATTGAATGGGAGTTTCTTTTTAGATTTATATAACACCCCCTTAGAAAATCTGACATGAATAGTTTTTTTTCATTTTCAACCCTTACGTACAACCACACCCATCATGCAAATGATCAGATTAACATACGCTTATTATTAACAATACGCAGGACATTGATGCATTCAATATCTGACGCGCTCGAGTATGTCCATGCAACATCAATTAACGTGTACGTACTCTAAACTATTGAAAACCAATTTGCCGCGAGACAAGATATTATATAGGCACGTCACACTTGGTGACTTTGCCTTAGTCTATTTTCTCCTACTAGATATCGTCACGTGTAAGTATTTTACCATCTTTAGTGGTAAGCCTATAAACGCTCACGTTCACGTTAAAATGTTGGTATGAAACTGTATCGTGAAAAGTTGACTCGTCATGAGATGGTGTCGATCCTACAGATAAGATAAAAGCCTATAAGTAATATTTCTGGCAAGAGCTTTCAAAGCATATTTTATGAAGTTGAGTATCTTCACCAATACAAAGTACACTTATAATAGGAACGTAATACAACCTTTAGTCGGAAGGGAAAATCGAATAAACCTATTTATTCATCATTCGATACTATTAACTTTGCGGATAGGAGTGCCATCGTGTAACAAATGTATTCCTCTTAACTTTGATGAAGTTGACCCTTATTCAAAAGCTGCTTAACCCTTCTGCTGTTAGCTTGCTTTCTTTTTCTGATTCAGACATATAGCCTTGTCGACATTCTGGGAAGAGCTTATTCAGCTATTTCCTTCTTGAAAACTATGTAGTAACTACATTTTTAAGACCGAACTTATAGTAAACATGTTACACTACAATTGACGACACCATCCAGGATAACAAACTAGCTGCCTGCAAAAAGCCAGTGTAGTATAAACTAGAAACAAAAGAAGCTTACTTTACTTCATTATTAGTTCGTAGAAGTTATCATATCTTGTTTAAATAAACTTACCATTTCTTGCGAAACTTTCGTTGCTCTTATAGGTACGTACTTAATATTTTACGGCAACGGAATAGTTGGAAAGAAAAAGAAACGAGACTTCGAAGTACAACAACACAAATCAACTGGCTGGTAAGTGACACATTTATTTGTTCCTCACATTTTCCACGATATCGGTAGTTATTCAAATATTATAATCTACGATATGCCTTATAGAATTTTGATAGGAACCCGATCAAATTTATTGACTGTTCACCCTTTCTTTGCCTACCTATCTCTAAATCCACTGATCATATATTTCTGCAACGTGTATCGGCAAAGAGGTAGCTTACTATTCTCTAAAAGAAAAGTTGTTCTAACTCGCATGGAATGCAAAAAAAGATGTACGAACATCAAACAATATTCTATTCTTAGATGGTATTTCATAATGTTCTGCTCATTTCAGATCGTTGTTTCAGCGTACATATAAGTTAGTATGTGACCCATTATGAAATCGCTACTCATATTTATTACATTCAGTCTAACCTAAAGCTGTCCTAATTTCCGTTTTTTTTTATAATTAATACATTTTTAAGCACCACCAGGCAATTATTATTGGTATATATAAAAATAATAATTATGTTCCCGGAGGTAACTCTGTGGTGGTGATTTCTGGGTTCTTTTGGCCCACAGTAAAAATGTTCATAATGATCAGAACAAAGACCCTTTTTTGAGTTTTGTATATCTTAAAAACAATGTTGCATATCTGTACTAATAACGCTATAAGCCTTTTATAACGGCAGCTTTAATATTTTTGTTTTACTTATAAATTGAAACATTAACAAGACACTGAAATCTAAATTACATTTTTGGCAAAACAAGAAAGAGCAATCTGCGTTATCTCCAACTCTCAACAGATAAAAAGATAATCCAGAATGAAATAGCAGCAAAGTTACGTGTTTCGCTACAAAAGTGATTAAACTCTTTCGGCCGAAGCCCGGTCCTAACTGTGATATAGTATACGACGTCATATCGGTGTTTTTGCGATCAGGTGACCTGTTATGAAATCACTGCAGTTAGTCGTTCCACCTTTTTAACAAAAACATAAATAGTTTACGACCTTTTTTCAGACCTACTGAATATACCCACAAAATTTTATAAGAATCGGTCAAGCCGTTTCGGAGGAGTTTGGTAACAAACATTGCGACACAGAATTTAGAGAGATATAATTTAATTTTATTAAAAAATAATAAGTTTATGTTAGAGAAGGACAGAATTAAATTACTTATTTTTCATTAATAAGATAACGACAACAAATATATCCAAAACAATAATAACTACTACTTATTACCTTTTATTTAGCAACTAATGTGCTCTTTAAACATTTCGTGTTCGATAAAACTTGAATAACAACATATGTATAACCTAACCTAACTTATCATACTTATCCTATAGCGAACCTAACTACCTAACCTAACTACCTTACTGAAATGCATTGATTTTGAAATATACAAAATACATAATTTTAAACTGTATTACAGCGCTACGTTTCTCTGTGTAACATACAATACGTAGTAATATTTCTAGTAGTAGTAGTAAGTGGTAATAATTTGACTTGATTGATATCTTCTATAACAATATTATAAAGAGGTAAAATTTGTTTGTTTGTATTGACAAATGATCCAATTTTAAAAATTATTGCATAGTTGGAAAGCTACACTATTCCCGAATGACATAGGCTACTTTTTATCCCTGTAATCCCACGGGAACAGGAACTACGCGGGTGAAACCGCGGAACGTCTGCTAGTCATCTAAAAAGTTCTTAACTATTTTATTTTTATTATTATTATATTGACTAGCCTGTTGGTCTAGCGATTAATGTCCCAGACTGATATGTGTGTTTTTAGAAATATATTAGACTGGAACAACCTCTTGCAACAAAACAACTGCGGTCTTCCGATTATTATTAAGGTGCCTCCAAACCCTCTTAGTTTTAAAAATTAAATAAAACCTAGGTATGGCACTAACAAACAGGTAAAAAGATACTCCAAAACAAAATAGCAGCAAAGCTACACGTTTCTCCACAAAGTGATTAAACTCTTTTCGGTCTAAACACGGTACAAACTGTGATACGGATAATAAATCCTCTAGAAAGTCAAATTATGTGACGTCATAATAATAATTTACTGCCGTCGACGGCGGCTGACAAAAGCGGACGTGACTCGACTTGAAGACTGTGCAAAGGATTCCAATTTGATTAGCTGACTTTTAGTACTCTACATCCTTTGAAACGGGAAACCTGTTAAAAACATGCACCCTTGCAAAGAAATCTTGGAATTGTGAAAGATGATTGAGAACAAAAAATGTGAGCTGTCACGGAACGCCTGGCAGATCTGAAACATTGAAATCATTTTGTGTAAGTTAAATGTATATACAAACAGATTACTAAAATAATCAGACAAGGCATAATGAAAGATAAAGCATTACTTTCCACAAAATAATTTAATTAAAGTAAAAAAAATATAAAATACAAAAAAAAAATCGCGACGGCCAGTATCATTACGCCAACAATCAATCAGGCTTACCCTTGTCGATAGATGTTTTATATCAATATCATAATATGTTTAGCATCCTATCCATTTACAAGAATGTAGTACTTCTCCTCTTTTTGCGTTGTACAACCTTCTTTGATTCATGCATGGCTTCACCATAAACAAAATTTTCATCCAAAACTTGTGTCCTAGTGGATACATAAAAATGCTTGGAAACATGCTGGTCCTGCTCCATAGGACAACTTAATGTCTGGACAGAAATGTTTGCTTTTTCTCTACATCACACATTGTAATTTGATTTTTTATTTTATTTTTATTTTAAGTATTAACTTCATGATTATTACTTTTTTTTAATAATTAACTTTGGATTAAATATTATGTAAATATGTGAGCACCTTGTATCTTTCAATACGCTCATACAATTACCAGCCGCGTTGCTTATTTTATATCACCTATCTCAGGATAGCTGTTTTTTTTTTCTCATGGTACATTCTCCTCACATATCATCTGATTATGTATACAAATATTGTAAAATCTATTTTAAAAGAGTAAGTATGGAGTTTTTTGTACATTCTTCTCCATACAAAACTACCTTTTGGAATGTGCAACTAGAATCATATTAATTTAATTTATTTGTAAGTATAACGTTCAAAAGTGCCTGTTTTCAGGCCTAATTGAAATAAATGATTTGACTTTGACTTTGACTTTACAAGAGACGAGTTTATGATATTTAGTACGCACCGATGCCGCTCCAATATTCATATATATTATTCTAGATGACGTTACTGAGACATGGGATCAAAGTTTTTCTTTGACATTTCCTTGACTTGCCCGCTCTTTAAATAGTCCATTGAAATGTTACATGAGCTTTGCATTTTTAAGAGGACGCAATTTTATTTTTGGGACATGTTTGGTGGGTCAATAGAAGCTTAACCTCAAGTTTGTGGGGTTGCCACCCTTGTCCCCCGGCCGCCATCTTGGAAAAAGGGGTGAAAACACTTTTTTTGCGATATCTCGGAAACTATACATCTTACAAAAAAATTGAAAGTCAAAATTTGTAGCAAATTGTTTCGCCTACAAATATGTTCACATAACTTTTTGCCCTAAATTAAACATTAAAGCAGTTATAAGCAAAATAGTGAGATTCTTTTTACAAAAAAAAATCTTTTTTGCTCTATAACTTTTTTTTTATACATTTTACAAAAACAAATCTCAGACCAATCTTGTAGGTGATCTTTGAGAAAAAAAAATCCTTAATTTTATTCATTTAAAACGAAGTT
Organism: Euplexia lucipara; assembly: GCA_921972225.1. Lineage (NCBI taxonomy): Eukaryota > Metazoa > Arthropoda > Insecta > Lepidoptera > Noctuidae > Euplexia > Euplexia lucipara. Next base: position 11,083,428 of record OV179149.1, read on the forward strand.
ACAGCGCTCCAAAGTTGACCGGGTACGTCAATGCTCATGAGAATCCGGTCGAAATGAAATGATTTACTTATTTTTGTTTTTTTTTTATTGTTTTTAACTATATTTTTACAAAATTTTCATTCCTAACTCTTTTCCCCGCCATCTATGAGGTAGAGTCTGTAGGCGCGTTTTAATTTAGGGAAAAAAGTTATCTATACTAATATTATAAAGAGGTAAAATTTGTAAGTTTGTAAATTTGTATGTAGGGGGTAATCTCTGGAACTCATAATCCAATTCTAAAAATTTTTTAACTGGCAGAAAGCTACATTATTCCTGAGTGCTATAGGCTATAAATTGTTTCTATAACATGTATATTAACCGAGCTATCACAACTTTTGTCTAGCAAGTCGGAAAAAAATACCTCATAAAACAGAATTATTTGCGTGCGCTGCCTAAACAGTTGCTTAAAATCAAATACAATGTATGGCTACCTGGTTCGTCTTAATTTTTTCTACAAAAAAGTCCGCGATACCATGTCTCTATCTTTTATATTTTATCTTTTATACTTCTTTTATTGCATTAAAAAAACTTTTTTTCGGCATACTTACGTTTGGTTGATTATTTGAGCAACAAAATATTAATTCTTATGACAATAAATTATTTCAGTATCACAAGAACATCATACAGATAAGATTTGCCATTTACAGTATATCAATTGGTCATACTGTTTCGGAGATAATATAAAATTACTAAAACGCAAAATGCCCCTAGCATAACTTTCATTGTGCAGACGTTTTACCTATTTGTCCATAGATCGCGGTGTTAAGACTTTCCGTGGATTGATGAACCTCTCGAATTATGCCCACGTTGAAGTAATGTTGTTAGTTGGAGTTCTAAATATTACATGTCAATCAGTGAATCAGTTGCTTCTTGGTTTCGGTTGTTTCGTTCGTATGGTTGTTGTTGTTGATAGATAGATACCTCATAAACGAAAATATCGAAAATTCGAAATTTCGTTGTACGTTTGTTTTGTATGTTCGTAGTTTCGTACTTCGTTCACGTCGTTGATCGTTCTATCTATCGTAATAAATTAATCCAATCGATTATCGATTGATACGAGTTATTCGATATTACGATAGTTTTCTTTTGTAAAGGCTAAAGGCGGACGGTGTTCGAGTCGCTCTCCCTTTGTTCATAATTGTTATCAAGTCTGTGCGTAGTTTGTTGAGAGCATGCCTAAAAGGATATCTCAACTGTCCCGGCAGACATCACAGACAAGAGCCGCTCGAGTACGCCGTACGGAACAATCTGCCCCTGAAAATGAGCAGCGCCTCTCGAGAAATAGAGAACATATTTCGCAAGCACGCGCTAGAGAATCTAGCTCCGAGCGCTCACAGCGCCTCGCTAGCCAAAATGTGAGGACGTCGCGTCGCGGGCCCGTGCTCGAGAAACTAGCGCTGAACGTGCGCACCGTCTATCTGAGTTAAGGCAGCGTGTCTCTGAGACAAGGGATAGGGAGACTAGCGCTGAGCGCGCGCTGCGGCTCGCCAGGCAAAATGCCATAACATCGCAGGCCCGTGCTCAGGAATCTAGCGCTGAACGGGCGCGCAGTGTCTATCTGATTTAAGGCAGCATGTCTCTGAAACAAGGGATAGGGAGACTAGCGCTGAGCGCTCGCAGCGGCTCGCTAGGCAAAATGCCATAACATTCGGTAATCTTTGAAGTTACTGATCTGATTCCAAAAAAATATTTTACTAATAAAATTAAATACAGTAATATCAATCGAGTGTAATCTTATGTTAAAACAAGAAATTTTCGGCGGACGAAGTCGCGGGCAGAAGCTAGTATAAACATATTTGTATGCGAAACAATTTGCTACAAATTATGACTTCAAATTTTAACTTTAAATATGTTGAACTTCCTTACAGACTGTAATTCCAAACTTATCCCAATTACCAATGGGAATGTACCCAATGGCAATGAGGATAAATTTTGAATGATTAGTTTTTGAATATATTTGACAAGTGTAATTTTTTTGTTATATCAAGGAAGAACAGTAACATATTTTTTTATTAAGGTAATTATCTATGGGTATTTGTTACCTAAAATTAATGGTTTATTATTTACTTAATTATTATAAAGACCTCCTCCTCTATTTAATACTTTAAGCACACCGAAGTAGGTACACTACTTCGGTGTGCTTAAAGTATTAAATAAATAAATATAAGAAGCGAAAACGCATTGTTAAAGTTCAAAGACCCAGCCTTCATACCAAGTTAGCGCGACGAGCAATCCATTTAGTTCAGAGCGTCAAGAAATTAGTTCCATGGAATAAAGCAATCGTCAGGCAGCCATGAATACGAAATAAATGACAATATTGAAACTAATCAGCGCATAATTTTGTTTTTAAATTCTTCATGACACATCGTTTGACGAAGTCGAAAATTAATGTTGTGTGCGAAGCAATGAAGCAAGAATAATAGCTTCTCATTAAAAATCTAATCTCGCTTGACACTCTTGCAAATTCCCTTTGTTACAAAATATCAACGCAAAATTCATGTACATTTTCTATGAAATTTATAGTAGGTCACCATCAACATCTGCTCTTGTCAAATGTTTGCTTTTCTTGTTACACTTTCATAATAACAAAGTCGTCACTTTCAGTGCCAAGAGTAAATAATTTAATAATCCGTACACTTAAATAATAATTGAGACGCTATCTATGACTGTTAATAGAGATCGTAATTAGCTCGGTCAATCTAGACCAAATAAAATTGTACAAAACATTATTATAAATAAAAATGTTAAGTTCCCTACTAACTAATTTTACTAATTTTATGATAAAACTTACCTTTTTGCCGATAATCGCGAAAAACTTATACACGGGAATGATGGGGAACTTATTTTTTTTTATTTATAATTATGTTTTGAACAATTTTACTGACTTTCAGCTTCTTGTGAATTTCTGCACCTTCGAATGTCTATATTGACCGGACTATAATACAGTCTAATTTTTTCGTACAGTGTTTTATAATGGGGAACAAAATGTGGTTCTCTCTCTTTCTTTTTGCTTTTACCTAGGTTACCTAGGTTACCTAGGTCTTTAGACAATATGTCTTCAAGCAACAATAGGTACAGACGCCAGCACATCAACCTACCAAAATGTATCAAATATCTTTGATAGGTTTTCAACTTTATTCAAAGCACGATAAGGTTCATGTTCATTTGGGAAAATTTGACAGTTTGGGATAGGTTGGTTTGCTGGCGCCTGTACCTAGTTCTTCTAGACAATAAACGCTAAAATAAAACTCTCCGCAATAATGGCTATGACACGACCTCAGTAGAATACTGTAACTTTCGTTCGGGCCCGCCCACTCAGGAGCCTCGTGTAGTCTTAAAAAATGTGCGCTGGTAACTAAACGCGGGATAATACTGAGGCGATAGGAGATTGTATTAATGATAATATATAACACTTATTGTGTGCAGCTCTTTATCCCCAGGTATATCTATGTGATGTTCAAAATTTCGTTATCACAATCACATTAGTGTAAGCTCGGATCGCAATCTTGGCGCCATGCCCGTATTATGCTCCTATCTATCTATTCATCCAGCATGTTCCTAATCTTATTACCTCATTATTGTGACATTCACAGCTCATACATAACCATTATGATCCTTTCTATGTTCCATTATGAAAACAGTCGCTCACATTAATTCGAGATTTTTTTACTATAGATTGAGGCGCATACCGATAAAAACGAATATATTATAACTTGATGATTAGCTACTTATAACTATTTTTGGAGAAATGGTTAAGTACCACATTCTCAATAAGTACTATTACGTTCAGGTTCTAAATGTATTCGCATTATAACAACACCTTTTTAGGGTTCCGTAGACAAATGGCAAAAGAGGAAATCATACAGTTTTTTCCTGTTCTATACCAAAAATCCTAAAAAATAAGGTACGTTTTTCACTTCTTTCCCACACAGACAACCAAGGATGAGAGTAAAAATTCAGTACCAACAAAAGCGGTGATAAGTATTTTTGCTATTAAATTACAAAGATAAAGATTCTATTTAGGGTCATTTTTTATTAAATAAAAGTCAATATTTTTTTAACCGACTTTAAAAAAAGGAGGAGGTTCTCAATTCGGTTGTATATATATTTTTTTTTTTTTTTTAGGGTTTGTTACCTCAGTACTCCGTCATTTATGGACCGATTTTCAAAATTCTTTTCTTGTTTGATAGGGTATACTAACAGATTGGTCCCATTTGTATCAAAACTCATATTTGATAAGGGATCTTCGAGGAATTGAGGGAACTCCTCAAAAAATATAGGCACACATGCACCGATTTTAACATTTTTAGTAACAAATCAAGCATTTTCATTTAGAAAGTAACATTTGGTGAAGAAAAACTGATGAAGAAGACAGGCAACGGAACTCTTCAACGCATAACAGCAAATTATTCGCGATTGCTATAGTCAGATGTCTATGCTGAGCTTTTGTATTTCCACAACATAACATTACGCCATTCTATTTTAAAAGGGGCTGGCAGAGATGTACAGATTAATGTTTAGAGATAGAACTTCTTTAACAATTGTTATACAATTTTAATGATTCTTTCAAGTTTTGAAAGACTTTCTTTACATACAAAGAAACTAAAAATTACAAAATAAAAACTTTTTTACAAAAAAAACAACCGACATCTTAAAAAAAAAACTAACAGGTGAAAAATAACTCAAGTTTCGGAAGTCGGTGGCCAATAATGAACAAAACAAAATCACCAAAGCCATAGACTTCCGAAACTTGAGTTATTTTTCACCTGTTAGTTTTTTTTTAAGAAGTCGGTTGTTTTTTTTTGTAAAAAAGTTTTTTTAAATATATTTTCGGTTACAAGCAAAGGAAGAACTTTGAAGTTGCTTTAATAAATACTTAAAAAAAACCCACATTTAACATCCTATGAAGGTTTTTGTTTTCGGTAGAGTAATGTTGTGCGTTGGGCAACACACACTTGGCCAGTTTTTGAACATACAGATGACTCCAGCGCAATATTATTGAATCTATAAATTTTAATCGAACATCAGAAGCTGTCGTAAAAATGTGATGACGCGTGTGAGAGCGGAATATTATGGCGATGATATTGTTATGTGTCAGGAGGGGGTCTTTACGAGCTAAAATCCTCATACATGCCCGCCATTAATCTAATAAAAATATCTCTCCATAATCCCGAGAGGGGTGCTATTTTTGATTTCTTGTTACCATTGTACCTAAACGTTGGTATAAACTTGGGGATGTTCCGTTTCTACATATTCATTACTGTGATAAAATCTACATAAAACAACCATTATACGATTATGCGCACCCGTTGACAGTCGATCGTCATAATGGTTGACTGCTCTATGCTAAACCCTGAGTAACCTAAATGCAAACTCTATTCCAAACTTGTCTTAGCTGAAAGTCTGTTATTATTAGCGGTATCTTCGCTAACACCATTTATGTAGAACTCCTACGATGCGATGCTAGCTTTAGTGACTCAGTGTCTCAAGCCACGATTACTAAGTTCTTGTGTTAGCAAATTTAGACAAAACGATGTTGCCCAAATGTAATATGCCAACATAGTACAAACCCTAGTGATTGCATAATCGTGTATACAATTAACCCACCCTGTAATTTCAATACCATCTCAGAACTAATGTTTATCTTTCACGATCGCTTTCATATTGAAAGTGCTGAGGGAACATTTGAAGTGCTCTCTAAACAATAATACGTACGTAGGTATTTATACTTTGAGTTTACCATAACAGTTTCCAGTAAATAAGAGTTCCGATTTCAGTTGGTCCTGCAAAAAATAGAACAGGTAAGTACACATACTTTAAACAATACTGTGCCTTTTTTTAGGTATCTAAAATTCATGGTGAGAGTTTTCTTTGAGGCCATGAGAAACCATTATAACTTTATTTCCAATAGAATCTTACAGGTACTTTTAAACTTTTTAAATAATACTGTCACTTTTTTTTGTAAGTATCTCAAATTCTGGCATTTCTTTAGCACCGTGAAATACCACCGTAACTTTATTTCCCAACAAAATCTTAAATGTCCCATTTGAAAGCAGGTAATTTAAATTTAAGGAGGGTGAGCCCTTGGGCCTCTGATGATAACGTAATAATAATAATTTATCACTTTCAAAAGAAAAGCCCTCGCTAAGCTGTAAGCTTCGACGGCTAGACTGCATTGAGATAATAAGTTAACGTCACATTCTTTCTCCAGTAGGTAAATATCTTTTACGCTCAACAGCTGTGGCATTAAATATCCCTGAGCACAAAGCTCCCTCATGCTCGTATAATTTGATGCCTTATTGCACCCTATATCCTATAAGCGACTCAATCCAGCCGGGATTGGATTGCGATCTGTAATAACAAGAGTTTATTCCATGATCGTCGTAACCAAAGGTCAAGGTCCTGATGAAATACTAGAAAACATTCAACGTAAACAATAGTATTGTCGTGAGTAAAGTGCGTTGTTGTGGCAGAACCAACGTAATTTCCGTATAATACCGTCCATTTAATCATAAACAAGGACACTTTCGCTTTAGTTTTCGAGCTCTCGGGAGAAGGGCTCATCAATTCTGAAAATGAAACATTTGCTAGCCCAAAAAGTTGAATTTATGAAGGTCTCTTCCGATTCACAGTGGAATATGTCATGTAGACTTAGCCACTTACAAACAGTGCAACATAACTATAAATATATTGCATTTATTTAAAAATACAGTAATGCGCAAAGAACGTTTTCGTTTCTCACATAACTATAGATAATGGCATATCTGTGAAGTCTTCTACCAATGAACCCTTAACACAAACTCGTCTCATGGCTATGATGAAACTTGACAGATTTATGTATCTCACCCTACAAATAGCAATTACTGGGGACGGTCTTAAGGGAGCACTGACCTGACTACCCATCTTCGCATAATTAGGGACTAGTGGTAATGACATATGGCTGACCAAAAGTTTTAGCATTGTTCTTCATATTGTTCAGAGAGACTGTCGTAAATACATTAGCACCTTTTGGAGTGCCTAGCAGATGCTAAATTCATTTGTCCTTTCTGTTTGTCGAGATGTTTGAAGATGTTTAGGCCGTCTTGTGTGACCTAGACGTTCTACAAGTCTATGTGTACTTGTAATATTGTGTGTGCTACATGTGATTGCTTATAGAACAGTGTCTGTTCTAATTAAAAAGATATAGAGTAATCCCCAACACGAAATCAATACTATTGTCTATTACACATAATGTATTTTGGCCATATTTCTGAACAAGACTGTCACGTTTATATTATATACCTACTAGTGTTTTATAATGCGTTAAGTTTTCTACGTATTCATTTAAAACAAGTTTCAGCGTCCAAAACTTTAAGGTCTTTAACTAAGTTTTCCAACGGAAAACACAAATAAAAGAGACCGATATTTTCCTTCTTAATTGCCTAACTTGGAAAATGTGCTCCGAACGGGCCTAAATGAGAAATAGTTTGTTGCGCAGCTGGATTTATTAAATACTACGTGTGTAAAAGGTTCAACTAATATAAATCTTCTCAGATCAAGTTAGGTCTTCCAGAAAAACTTTACATTTTTTTTTTTTTTTTAAATATTATAAACTAGTACTTGACTGCAATCCCACCTGATGGTAAGCAGTGATGCAATCGTTGATGGTGAGGCGCACTAGTTTATTAGGAGCCTATTCACTCTTGCCTTGAAGACACCCAAATTATAATCGGACGGGAAGACCGCAGCAGGCAAATTGTTCCAGTCCCTTGATGTACGTGGTATAAACGACGAGGCGAACCGCTTGGTCCGGGTCGTAGAGGTTTCAACAACATAAGGGTGGATACTCGCCGTACGTCGGCTTGTCCGATGGTAGAAGTGAGATGGTGGAATCGAATCATGTAATTCCTGCGCACACTCTCCAAAATGCATCCTGTAAAACACCGAAAGGCTGGCTATCCTTCGCCTGTGCTCAAGACTCTGTAGATTGGACTCAACCAGATACATCAATGCCGACCGTCTCATCAATCGACATCCAAATCAATCGAGCCAAAGAACTAGATAAGAACCAATAGCAAGAAGATATGAACATTAAATAGCTATAATGATAACTGGACGTTGACATTGACAAATAACTTCGCACAACAAAACAGTCGATCACATTGTATTCCCGAGGGAACCTTTTTTTCCCCAAACGACGTAAACAGTTCGCGGTTTATCTATTAATCAAATATCAACAGGAAATGGACACAGAACATACAAAAGTATAAAATATTTCTAGAATTACTTATCAGTATTAAAAGTTTTAATTCATCAGCTAATTACTTCCAACTAAGCTTTTACTGTGAACAATTTAATATTTATGTTGTTCGTTGTTCGGTAACAACAATTAGCAGTTTACATAATAATGGTGTTGGGAACATGCTGAGTTCGCGACTGTTCTTAACACAATAATAGGTGGCTCGGTGTTTATCTAAAATAACCTGAGCATAACTAAAGTGGCTATTCACTCAAGCTTCGCCTACACGAGAACCCATCTATTGTTTCCTTAAGCAAATGAGAGTCCTTTTAGCGAGCCCGGTGTACAGTTACTACGTCATCGAAACTGTACAAAATAATGGAATTGCTTGGCTCGTCTTAATGGCAATTTAAACAGAAAAACTCCATAAACTCAACTTAAAATATTAAGTATATTCAATTCTTTGAGTTCTTCAATTTACGCTAAAAAAATATTGAGATCTCAATTTCAAAGCTAAACTTATGCGACCGTATAGTTACTTTGGTTTATGTTGATTACTGAAAATTCTGGTGAAACTTCTTATTTGCTATACGTAAAATCTGTGACTTATGTTGCAGAACATTACGTACGACAAACATTGCCTTTTCATGTGACAACTCAATTTACTCATTTATCTCTATTAAAATATTCCACCCCTGTTTTAGCTAAAGTTGTTTTAAAATAAAATTCTTCTTTATACATACACATGCATACATAATGTCACGCCCATAATCCCCGAAGGGCTAGGCAGAGGTATACCTGGTAGTACACCCACATTTCGCCATATATGTTTAGGTCCCATGTAATAAGGGGCGAGCCTATTGCCATCATTCGGGCACAATTCCAGACTCCGGGCTGCTACTGATAAATTCCAGATAGAAAAACTCAGTAACACTTTGCCCGACCTGGGGATCGAACCCGGGGCCTCATGCTCAGCAGTAGCGTTTGCGACCACAGACCAACGAGGCAGTTCTTCTTTATCTTTAGTTCTTTAATTGTATACGAAAGTGTTTGATTCCCCATATTTGATATATTTGATTTCCCAAGTGGATAGCAATAATAATTCAGCAGCATGATAATCAGCCAGACGAAGCACAGTACTATTAGGGCAGGGTTCCTTTTTACATAAATTTCGTATGGATCCCAAATAATCTTTTCGTTATACCTTTCATTTCTCATGAAGATTATGACAGACAGTAGTTATCATACCCTTTGAAAAAATGAAGGCTTCAATTTGATCCAACATGATAGAGCTATGAAAGAAATCAAAGAGACAAGACAAGATTTTGTATTTTTTTACTAAAATAGTTCTAATTGCAATCTTGTAGTACCGTAGTCTTTGTCTAAAACAAAAAGCTGTTTAAATAAATGTCTCGAATCTCTATAACAGGATTAGGTGAGAAATGGCGCGCGGGAAGACATGCGACTTGTAGAGGATTGTTGTGGATAATTTCCGGATTTATCTGCACCCAGTTTAATCTCGGTGGCTACGGAAAAGAAAAAAACAGAATTGCTAGGAATTGTGTCTTACAACAAGCGCTTTTGTATTTGAAGGAGACAGACCTAACATAGTTTTTAATACAATCATGCTTTAGAGTCACGATCTTTTCTTCGTCGTGACATTACAAATAACATTTCGTAACACTTTTGTTATATTCCAGAATAAAGATTAGTATATTGTAGTGGTATGAAATATTAAAACAGGAAACAATATACATATTATACATAAACAATCAAAGTCACACATCTTTCTTTGGAGGTAGACAGAAACATCAGAAAGCCACCTACGATCCTTACATAGCTACTCTTTTTGCTTTGTTTAAGTTCACACATCTGAGGGCCTAGTGCGATTTTTTGTGCACTGAATTGATCGAGATAAGATTAACGTTCACTTACTCCACATCAACGTGTATGGAATAATTGCATTCCTCATTATTGACACAGACATTGCAGCTTTTTTATTTAGTTTGAGAACAAATTGAATTTGGCGTTAACCCGTTCGAATTCACAGTACCTACCTACCTAATAGACGCGCGCTGATTGCCAACTCCTCCCTTTTTACCTGAAGAATGTCAAGGTATTATTTTAATACAGATAATTTCGAATGTTATTTAACACTGTTAACACTCAAATTTCATTGAAACGCCACAGCCTGCTTCGGCATCTTTCGACACGGTCTGGCATGCAGTGGCATCCCAATATATAGACAATTAGCAAGATAAAATAAGATCTCAAATCATTTGCGCTTACTGAAATATCTTGAAATGCCGTACCAACAGTAGGCTTTAAGTATTTCTAGGGCATCCCCTTCATCCCCCATCCATTTTTAAATTCAGTCACATTTGCCTTAAAAACCTATTATTAGTCTCTTCATTTATTCCATTAACATGACTAAAGCATATTACCTTAGGTACTCTTCAAAATGTCACAATGTTTTCTTTTAAACCTCATAGTTTTATCATGAAAACAACATAGTGAAATATAAATACAAATTTAACTTAATAGAATGACTGCTGGCTGCAAACAAGCCTGACCCGTATAACGGTCAGTATTTTATCTAGTATATTGCGCGATTCAAGTTTATAATATCCTACTTAGATATAAATACCTGTATTTGTTAACATCGTACTTACGTATAAGTCCCATAACCCAAGTATTTGGCGAACTCCGCGACTCGGCATACATTCAGCGTAATGGATGCTTAAAAGAAACGTTTTCAATTCAGTCGTTACGCCCACAAATCTTTTTCCGTACCCGAATTTATCGGGAGTCATTACAAACATCATCGAATAAGAGCTGAACTCATCGCATGCTTCTGATTTTTTGTTTGTTACTCGTACTTACAGAAATAGTTTCGATTTATGTGGCAATCATGATCGCATTACTTGCCTTGACGTAGTAATGAAGTTCACTTGTGTTCCAATTAGAAATGTGAATTTTATCTTCCTCTCAATAACAATATTTCACAGAAATTTCTGAACATTCTTTTCACTTCAACGAGAAATGTTAATGTATCAACTGGAAGTCGTTGAAACAGATGTGTTTGTTAGCATCACAATCATTACTTTTATTATTGTATGTAGATTTATTGGGTGTTGGAGTAAAAAAGACGTTATGTGGAGACTGCGAGTTGGCAAGAGTATAGATTGCCAAGACAATCAGACCGACGCGACGACCTGAACCTTTTGCTGTTGCCTTGTCCCGTTACTTTATTAAAACTTTTGACTTTGAAATATCACTGATTAATTGATTTATCATAATTAAATTATCAATCCCATCGCTTTGAGAAAATTTACAGAATTACATGAAGAACGATACCTAAGTAGGTATATCTACAAAATGTAGATACCTACATGTTAGAATATTTTAAGCACTTAAACTTAACGTAGTCATTAAAACATATTTTCATTTATTCATAATTTCATACGTATTTTGGTAGCCTTTTGTAAATGTTTACGAAATGACTATGCTTTCTCGAATGGTTCTATTTCCATAAGACTATATGTAATCATCAAGTTAAGATGTGACAGCAAAATGGATCCTCAGACGCTTTTCACAACCCTCCAACCATATAAATGTTTCAGATTGTAAAGATTTATTTTCCCTATTTAATTAAGCTGAAAAGCGAATAAATATTTAATAAGGTTTCGCTTGAACGTGTCACACGTGGCATCTTGTAAACTCAAGATGTGTAGTATGTGTACCTACCTACCTACAATAGGTGGGTAAGTACCTACATATGTGATGAAGATGAAGTATTTATTATTTATAACTAACTAATTAAATACGCTCTTACGTTAATACACTACTAATAGAGAGCTTTATTTTATAAATAGCACAAAACTGTTCGTGGAGGACGAAATCGCTAAATAATTTTAAAACAATAACTACTTTTAGTGTAAAAATGTAGTTCGTCCACTGCATAACTTTGATCAAATATTTCAATTTATAAATACACACACATTTCATACCGCGGGAAAAAAAACCACAAACGAACCTATGCGAGGCCAGCAGATAGAAAAGATGATTATGATATATCACTGTTTTCTGAAACGCGAAATATGTGCTGAAGCCCCCGAGATCCGAACAAAAAGTGAAGATCTTCGTATATGCAATTCCGACCTTATCTCTTAGAGCCAAGGTTTAAATTACGTTAGCTATTTAATGCAATCACTTTTTGTGAAACGAGAGTCAGTATATTTTTCACGTTTTCTAAGTAAATAATCATAGTAAGATGGTAACCGACGTATCCTGTAACTTGTTATTAATAAAATAATAAATAACGGACAAGTGTGGGGTATGCAAGACAAGGCGAGTATTAAAAAATATGTATAACCTTTATTTACAACATCACTTATATTCGTATTTTTTTTTAATCTACATACAGCACAGATTTCACAGTCATTTATATGAAATTGGTACCTAGCTACTACAATTGGTACATTTCAACTTGAGAGACGATTTTGACGTCGCAGAAAATGGCGTCGCGCGTCGCGAGGCCCTCCATATAATACACGTTTCGGTCCTTAGTTACTCTTTTCAACTACCTTACAGGATTGAAATCTCAAAGGGCTAATAAACCATTCAATAATATAATCATGCTTATAGAAGGGAAATTTTTACAACAATTTACTTACATGATTTCAAAGAAAGTTTTATTTACATAACGGGTGTAAAAAGACGCTTATTAACCTAAGGGTCTTGTTGTAAGCGTCATTGTGATATTTTTGTATTGGATTAAACCTTGTTGCTACGGATATATTGAAGGTATAAGTAACGTAAAATTTTGCGTTTCCAGGCGCCTTATCTCTGAATAGATTGCACGATCTGGGCATGCATCCATAGCACCATGTCTTACGAAAACTTGCTTTTCCTTCAAGCAAAGTAAGCAGCGATTTTTTGGGCCAAATACGGAAGTGTTTTTCCAATCATTATTATTGGACAATAAACAAAATGCATAATATAGTGCGACTTAGTAACGAGTCTTTTTACACCTGTAATAATTATTTTTACAACAATCTTGTGACAATACGTCTCATTGTTTGAAACCAACTATTTTAATTGTAATTTCGCGACATAACTTTGTTAAAAGTTATGAACATCGCCAATACATACCTATTCATACAAAATTATTTACAAACAGTACCAGTATGTGAGTGAAGCTAATACAGAGATATTTAAAATTCATTCAAGTGTTTTGTTTTTAACTCACTTATGACAATAACGCTTTAAAACCTCAATCATGTTATAATATTAAGTACCACTTGACAGCATAAATATAACAAAGACTAATGCAGAGATGACCTGGGACCATAGTCTCTCATTTTGGTTTTATATTTTCACAGACCTAGATGAAGTTGTTGACACAATATTACAGGCAAAATATTCTTAAACAAAGTAACTCGAAATAAGTTTAAATAATCGCTCACAGCTGTGACATCCTGAAATCCAGGCTCCTTGATCTGGAGCCGTAAAAACAAATAAAGCGAAAATGTATTACTATAAACATAATGTTAATTTACTTCTTGTAAAATGACACTTTTAACAAATCCTAAAGATAACTGTATAAGACAACAAGGACCAAATAACAAACAAAATATTAAATAATGGGAAAGTTGGGCACATTCTAAACTTTGATGGATTTTGTTATTTTGTACCAACCAAGGTGTATTATGTTGGGTGTATCAGCTAAAGATAATATCTGAAAAATTTCACGCCTCGATTCATAATGTTTATGACATGAATATTGACAAGTTAAGAAATCCAATTTTCTAAAAGTAATCTTACGTTCTCCATCGCGATAGATACACAGAAGGCATTGATTTTGTCTTACGGATTCTCAATTTTCCAGCATACAATTATCTGTAGAACATATTGGATATACATATATATTGCGACATTAAATGCGGTTCACAAACTGTCGAAATTCGGGATAGATGCCCTCGGGGAACACCGTTAAAACTTATGGTCGATCACATAAATCGGTTTGTATCATTCTCACGTTTACAGAAAACTTCTTTAGAGAAAGTGCTGAGACAGTCAAGTGATAAATGTACCTTTATACTTACTATAATTATAAATAAACGACGGTAACACACAAACAAATTACATATTAATATCTAAGGGTCTAATATATTTTCCAAATGTTGGTATAAAATAACATACACACTTACTTTCTACTTTCTAAAATATTTCACTAATACGTCTCTTTCACATATCAAAGTATGTACAACTTTTTTGATTAGGAATTGACTACTTGAGAACCATGCATTAACATTATTAGAATAATTATGATTTCGTCAAGTTAAATCTAAGCTAAACTAATATATCTATTTATAACATATTTTAATTGAGAATGGTTTAGGATATCTAAATCGGTAATGATTATAGATTGGCAGCTACACTAACTACTTCATGAACAGACACGAAGGTAGTGTCGATCGATAATTAAACCTAATAAGATTTAATTATTTGTCGACGACACAGAAGACTTCAAATATTATCAATGTAGTTATAAAAGTGAACACACATAAAACATGACACTTAATATAATACTATTCAATGACGAATTCAATGAAGCCAATAATATTTTCACGTAAATGCACTTAAACAAATTTGATGTTTGCGTTTTATTGCAGTAACAAAAATATTTATTAAAGTTTAGCGATGGAAGCCTCTGAAGTAGAAACTTAAAACTAAAATTAATGAAAGTTCAGACGAGTTTGGAACACTAACGTTCTATCATAGTTTGATCCACATTTAGCTCAGGTAGCAACATCTTCTGAATATTAATTAAAAAACTATCTTTCGCCGATGAGTTATTGCTTAGAATGCGGACACGCGAGTAGATATACAAAACCAGTGTTTATTGATGCATTTCAGTTGAAATACATGATTATTTGTAAAACACTAACAATCTTTTAGCGAGTGAATATGCATATACTCATGATTAAAAAAACAGCCCTACACGATAGAATCAGTGTGTGGTTGAAACAGTAATAATTCACTTCCTCAATAAAAGTGATACCAAGAAGGGTGACATGAAATAGGTTTTTTTCGTAGTCAATTGGGTCAACCCTTTATATCGCACTCGATTAGATCTCTCTGAACAATGTATCGGCCAAAGTACCTTTTTGGGGTCTTCCACTGAACTCAAACAGTAAGCCGCACCCTTACTAATTCATTCTGGAATCCTACCATAAGGACGAAGGTCGGATATACCAAGCCCACGGCTGTTTACATTGAAAAGCCGTCTTTAAAAGTGTAATTTGTAACTTGATTACAATATAGTTGGCTTAAAATCATATCACACAGGATAATGACACTGTTATTATTGTAGTAAATGTTTTGACAAAGCTTCTGGGTATTTGTAACTACGTGAATTTCGCGAATGGTAATAATTCAACGGCAGGGTTGCACAGATACGTTCACGACGACTATGAGCATTGCTCAAGTCTGCGGAAAACAATATCACTCGGAGAAATGAGTGTTCACATTGTTTAGCTGCTTTTCCGCTACGACCTTAACTAAAACATTTCGCGTAAAATGTTGTTATTCCAAACAAAAGAACGCAGTAGCTTTGGATTATAGACAGAAAATACTTTTAGGTTTTTTTGTGGGAGACGAGTACCTACTCGTCTCCCACAAAACTTTGGTTTAACGTTTATAGGATGACCTTTCGATAATATTACAAGAGTACTTCTTAGAGGTAATATGATATTAATTGCGTGAACTTTTGGGTTCTATTTCATTACAGTTTCCGAGGCGCAGGAGACGTGACCAGAAAACATGAAAGGAACAATCCGTCGGTAATTATGTTTTGTTATATCTAAGTTAATCTATTTAGCTTAACTTGCATGAGTTATATTTTATTACCTACCTGAAATAAAATTGCTGTAATTTTGAACGTGATTTTACTAGTATAGGGTGACTGGTAATTAGGGACCGATACTTAAACACGTGAGTGTATTCATGATTTCAATAAACTTTCCTAGAGAAACTTTTTTTTCATACACAATAAAATAACAAAAACGCTGTTTGAAATTCCCGCCCGCGCGACTGTGATCTATAAGCCGATAGTCTGACCTCGGGAAGGGCAAAATCTACTAGTCCCCGCCACCCACACCGCTCCCGTTGTGCAGTTCTGACGTAATTGAATTAATTGAAAGTTAATGAGTATAAAAAAAGTTTCTTTAGGAAAGTTATTCGTATTCATGAGAACAATCACGTGTTTAAGTATCGGTCACTAATTACCAGTCACCCTATACATATACAGTTGAACATCAACGGATTAAACGGTTAAAACTGAAACAATTGAAATTGAAAAATCCAGTTTTCACTCGAATAAAAAAAATAAAAGCTCATTCGTTCTCGTTAGTTTAGTAATCAATTCTTTTCTCGGAACAACAAAGTGCCAGCAAAGCTCTGGTTATACTTTTCTTAAACTGTACCTGCTTAAAGGTAGGTACGAAATAAAAGAGAGGACCCCTCTTGAAGTTATTATAATGAGAGACATTATTATAATTTCAACACACATTAAATATAAAGAGCAGTTAGATATAGTCATAAATAAATATCAATTGCTATATTTTCTGCGTAAATGTAAGTTTATGTTGATAATATGGTAGGTGCACTGCCAAGCTCAATAAAATGAACCCACTTGTAAAGGTACCTTTGTTTTAAACCTGTGTTCAAGGCAAGAAACTTTTGCAACATACAAGTAATTAAATTAGTTTCCGATTTGTTGATAAATTGTACGTTATCCCTGTTTTCAATTCGCAAGTAACTTACTAGTGTTTTATTAACAAGCATGCTTGCAAACTACACAATAGAGGCGAAAGACTATGTACCTTTACGAAATCTACATAACAAGGACAATTATGAAATAACTTTAATCACGAGATGGTTATTTATCATAAATGACTAGTAAGTCGCAAGCTCTTATCAATAAGTTGCCTATGCATATCTAAAATAGTTAAATCTATTGCCCTTTTAGGACACGATTGACATGTAGTATACTTATAAAGGGCTTATTCATTACACTATCTATTATTATTTATTAAAACTACCTTGATTTAAATGTATTATGTTTCAGGTTCAACAATTAGATTCTCATAAATTTATAAAACCATTTTTTTTTTTTTTTAAACATTAAAACATATCTGACGTTACCACTTATTCATAAGCTTGTTAGCTTGTTACACTTTCACTCGCTTCATTAACATTTTTCAATGTGTGTGCTTAACAATAATGTCATCTCATTTATCAATGATTTTATTTTTTCTACATCTGGGCATCTTATATTTTGTCCAACAATTTTATCAGTTTATGATTTTGTTTTGTTTGCTTGTCAAAAAATCTAGGAGACTTTTGACTTTTTTTATATTTAGTGCCTACACTCAATATGGAATCAAAAGTCTCCTAGATTTTTCTGAAAACTGATCGTGTACGTCATTACAGATCGTTTTTAAATCCGGAAAACCTATTTACATAAAACGTCTTTTTTGACTATGCACTATTAATTTCTGAACAACGTATTTACAGAAGTATTACTAGAAAAAATCGGTAAAACTCGACATTAAAATGATATATAAAGTTAATAAAAATAAAATACCAGCCTGTTACTGTCCCACTGCAGGGCAAAGGCCTCTTCTCATACATAGAAGGCTCGAGCATTGATCACCACGCTTGCTCAAGGCGGACTGGCGATTTCAAACTTATATTAACTACAAGTCCAGGTTTCCTCACGATGTTTTCCTTCACCGATGTCAATGATGTCTAAGATAAACTTAGAAAGTACATATGAATTGAAAAAGTCCCATTGGTACTTGCCCAGATTTGAACCATAACCTCCTGCATGAGAGGTAGGCGCCTTTACCTCTGGGCCATCACGACACATATAAAGTTATACACGACAAATATGCTTTTCGTCAGCTCTCACGCTGAAAATAAAATAAACTGTGTTATACAGACTGTCTGGAAACTTACTATACAAGGTCGAGCCTGGTTACATAACTGTACAACAAATCTTTGAAATATGATCTACATGCCAACATAGCACTTGTTGAAGCTGAAACATAATGCATTTTCACAATAGTGTCTACTAACTTGTTTAACATTAATCTTACATAATAAAACTGTACAATAATACTTATAAAATAGGTACATAATCATAAATACTTAACGATTTGGTTCGTAGCTTTAGTCCCTTGTCACTAATTACTAAAACATGTCGAACAGTAAGCACCGCTTTAACTTTTACTTACAAAATTAAAAAAGTTTCATTGTAATAGAGAAAATCCGCCTCCACACTTAATTCACTTTAATGAGTTCATAATAAACTTAAATTGTTTAATTTTGTTCATTGCGCTATTTAAACGATCACAGAATTCAATGAGTCGTATTTAGAAGTTTGAATGATCGACAGCTCATGAATAAAGGTACCTTGATTCAAAGGTGCGCGACCGAGGTGGTCGCTGTGCGTTTATGCTACGCGTTTGTCGCCTCTGTCACGGGCACGGGATCGCCTTGCGTACCCAAAGAGAGCACCTTCCGTGCCAGCCTCGTGAATGTGGATCGGAACTGTCGGCTCATGCTACAATACAGCACGAAGTTCACTGCAGACCCCACCAGCGCCATCAGGTCCATCACCTCACCTGCGTCAATTAAAAGCTAAATCAGTACTGAACAATTAAATTCACTCCTTGTAAATTGGCCGCGTTTTACTATTTGCACCATTTATCGCAGTAAATAAACAAAGAGGTAGATACTTAACAAATAGAGATAAGCTGGGAAATTAAACTCATTGCATAGACAAAAGACATTCAGACGAAAAATAAAAAGATTTGATTTTCACACGTACGTAGTTAGGTATAAAAAGAGTTATTTGTTAACTTAACTCAAATTTCCAATAAAATCAATATTAGTTATACGTTTCGGTTGTAGATATTTGATACTATTATTTCATGAAACAATTGGACACAAAAGGGTCGGTGCTCGCTCTTGATATATCTGGATAATAGCAATTTATCAAACCAATACTATCGACATTATATGGACACGCCCTTACTATCCGGTACAGACACCAAGAGTTTGGCAACGAACAATATATATACCTAACACTTATTTCGTTGAGATCCGTAGGAAATACATAAGATGTCAATGATGTATGAACTGTATAGTAAAACTTTAAGGTCAATGAACCATTTTCGAGAACCCGAACTTCTTCTTCTTAGTCCATTTTTGTTCAGTTAAGTCAGTTAAAGTATAGATATCAATTTAATAAGATAATGAAACTACTTCAAGTTTTTACAAGGAACGTATTATGAATTATACTTAAAATAGAAGCTAAAAGAATCTCATGGAAAAGTTCCGCTGTTTTTAGTTAGAATATTGACAAAGTTTCGTTCTACGACTTTCGGATTCTCGGTGTGTTTACTTTCCTTTACTTAAACCTACTGATTAGATAACTTTAAGACAAAGTTCAACACTCCTGAAAAACAGGTTTACCCTCGGTAAACTTGAGAGTACGAATAACTATGTACCTACCTACTTCCAAGTTTACTTAATGAATGGGAACATAATACCTACAATAATAACGTTTCTTATCTTAAGCGAAACCTTTGATTTACGGGCTTGAAAATGTTACTTGTTAAAAGCGAGATGAGTTAAGAAATAATACCTTCCTTGGCAGTGTTTGCCACGTCTGTCGTGTGTCAAGTGTCAATCAACTTGATATACTCACTTAATTAAAGCCTTGCACGAATGTATGCTCAGGTCCACAGAACACAATATAATATATCTAAGATCCTATACTCCGACAGCTTAGTTTCATAAGCATATCTATCTAAATCTGAATATAATTTGGCTTCCCTTCGCTTGCTTACGTTGCATCATGTCAATTGATTAATGTAAGGTATACGCATAAGTAATAAAAGTGTAATTTTCGTTTACCATGGGACAACCAAGTCGTTTGGGATGAATACATTACTTAATTTGACAAATTTTCGGGACTTCGAAATAAACAACATGCATTTGTATCTATCTGCTTTTAATTCAGCTCATATTACTTTAACATCATTGCTTCGTAAACTCGTACGTGATATGAAAATGCTACCAATAATATTACGAACAATTTCATTTAATGCGAATTCATCTGAATGTCAAGGGGTAACGCTTCTAATCACTGTCAATCAAATTACATAGCTCGATTGAATTTGTATAAGTCGCAGGTTTTTATAAAATTAGGTTTTTGATAAAAAAAACCTAGGTTTTTGATGAAAAACCGGAAGATGACACAATTTAAACTCAATTTCATCATAAACTTGTTACAATCCAGATTTTTGATCACAAACCTGAACTAGAATTTTAAGACCTTGTATGTATAACTTGGCACTCTTTTGTTTATCCTTATTATGTTTTCGCATAACATTATTTACGTATAACAGCTTAGGCATATTTTTTTAAGCATAATTTCTCTAATCATAATTATGATTAAGCATAACATTCTAAAGCACACATTTAAGTATTTACGCCAAATGATTATTAAAACATATTTTTTATAGGCATAACAAAGAAGAAATTTAAAAAGCGTAGTCGACGGAGCCCCGCTAACCTAACCTAACTAACCGAACGTCGGGGTGCTTCAAGTCCTGATTATGAGAGCAAACTCTTTGGGATTAAAGCAAACCCGTTATTTTGACAAGAACTTTATCATAAACCCAAACTAGTTCAGGTTTTTGATAAAAAATCTGAACTAATCTAAACTGTTACAGGTTTATGATGAAATTGAGTTTAGAATGTGTCATCTTCCGGTTTTTCATCAAAGACGTAGGTTTTTCATTTAAAACCAGACTTTATGATTAACCGACATATACATCTATTCAATACGAGCAATCGTTTTTCGTTTTTCGAACAATTTTATTTCAGTTTTCCACTGTAAATAGGTTTTCTGTTTTTTATTTTTTTAATTCTTTAGTAAGACAATAATCGTTTAATTTGGAATAAAACAAGTTAATTGAAACGCTAGCTCTGTAACTTGTGCTACAAATCTAGGAAAGATAAAACACCATATGGGTCACAATACTCACAATGAAACACTGTAGTGTTTACTTTTCTTTACTTAAATCTACTGATTACAAAACCTTAAGACAAAGTTCAACACTCCTGCAAAACAGATTTACCCTTAACTCTTCGTTTGAGAGCAATAATTATTAAACGATTTCCACAGTCACTAGTTGCCCACTAGTTTTTTTTATAAAATTTGTGAATTATATGTAGAATGTGAATAAAGTTTTTAAGTTAATAGATCGCTATGTTATGCAAAACACAAAACTTAAACAATTTATTAATCATAAGATTTGTGTAAGTTTAAAATTGATCATCATGGAGTTAAAAAAGCAGATGTGTGCTTGGAGTTTAGTTTTATCAGCTTAATCAGATTGCGGAAATCTTGGTCAATATTAGCAAGCACCAAAGGAAAAAAATAAGTTTAATTGTACGTATACTGTTTCTTTAAACCCGAAAAACATCAACAGTTAAAATCCAACTACCGTTTTTCTTGTCTAAGAAGCTATCTAAGAATTAATAATAAACGTGAAATAAGAATATTTATTACCTATCAGATTTTTTAATG
This sequence comes from Euplexia lucipara, assembly GCA_921972225.1. Classification (NCBI taxonomy): domain Eukaryota; kingdom Metazoa; phylum Arthropoda; class Insecta; order Lepidoptera; family Noctuidae; genus Euplexia; species Euplexia lucipara. The sequence goes on from OV179149.1 coordinate 11,105,357, forward strand.
TTTGGAAAAGTACATTCAATGCGTTGATTGCTGAAACTCAATGCTTTTGAAGGTGAGGCTGTTATTTTTTAGCCTCAAGCTTCTTAAATTAAAAAAATAACTAAATGGGATTACCTTTTATTAAATGACTACAATTCCGAAATTACAAAAAAAATATTCCTCCTTACGTAACGAAAAACTAAATGTCAAAACTTTCATTCAGATAACGTCAGTCCAATTTACCGCTATATTAGATTAAAACTTCCCGAACAGCTTTAACTATACATACAGTTTCCTTGTACTCTAGGATTTTCAGGAGATAAAGAACAATTGGAATTGTTTCTCACAGGTCTAGTGCTTGCCATGTAACGGGGATACTTCAGTAAATGTATAGCTACTTTTATTGGCTTGTTCAATTCGCCTGAACGAATTGCTGTTCCTGATTGATTTTGGAAATCAATCTGGGTTCCGGAAGCGACAATACCATGGAAAACAGACTAAGTAAGTAGTCGTTTCAGCAATAATAGCTAGTGATCATGAATTAATGGCAGGAAGTGATTGTCCGAGATTGGTTTTCGTGATATTCGCAGACAAATTAACCTGCCATGGCCACAGACCGTCTTCTGTAGTTTTTATAGTTGGGCTTAGATAACGCATAAACAGAAACATAAAAAATAGGCAACGTTTGTTTAAAAAAAAGGTTTTCTAGAACTTGTATTTCCCGCACAATTAACTTTGGTTTGAATACTTATTTTATTATACAATCTACGAATACGTAAGTATTGTAGGGCAGCTAATCGAAATTATTCTATTTCTCTGTGTGCACGATGTCAAAATCAATTCATGATTACATAAAGCAACGTTAAGTCTAGTTAGTAACAAGCCTATATCGTTGTTCAGATCGTGAGTCACGCGAGCTGCGTATTATTTTATTTTTAAAACGACCAATCTCGAAGATTGCATCAGCTTGTGCCACGTGGTTATTAAACAAACGTCTGTTACAGTTTTATGAAAAGCCTGACGTGACTTTTAGACATTTTATTAACAGACACGTTGACTAGACTACTAGTTCAGACTACATTATTTACAATTAGCTACGAATCTAGGGTTCCCGTGGTAACTGAATTGTGAAAATACTTAGGCCTCCTCCGTCAGCAAGGCCACTTAACTCTTAATGTTCTACCCAAATTATATTAGGGTAGGACACATAATATTCAGCTTAGTAGTTACCCAAAACATCAAATTACATTTTCATGTAATTACCTTACTCTGCCTCTAATTAGGATGCCAATCATTCCTCTCACTTAATAGCTGTAATTAAGGTTCGATCATTAAGAGATCTACAAAACGAATCGCGTAGGTAGATTCAGATTATCGTGCTCTGACCCAAATGCTATAAGTGTCCCATAATACAAATGCTTTAATTGTCCCATAATATGTCAACATATTCCGTGCCTCGGAAAGCACGTTAAACTGTTGGTCCCGGCTGTCATGTCTAGATTTTTGATAGTCAGAAGCTCGAAAGTCTGAAAATCAGTTTAACCAAGAGGTTTTATGTTACCCAGTTTCTGGGTTGTGGAGGTCTGACAGGCACTCGGTCTATGTAAAACACGGTATTCAGCTGTATCCGATTAAAATAGAAGCCGACCTCAACATAGTTGGGAAAAGGCTAGACAGATGATGAATATAGGGTGACTGGTAATTAGTGACCGATACTTAAACACGTGATTGTACTCATGGATACGAATAACTTTCCCAAAGAAACTTTTTTTAACACTCATTAACTTTCAATTAATTCAAATTACGACAGTACTGCACAACGGGAGCGGTGGGGGTGGCGGGGGGGCGTGTGACGCTACTACTACTAGTCGATTTTGCCCTTCCCGAGGTCAGACTATCAGCTGATAGATCGTAACGATTCGTGCCTTCTGTGATCGATCACAGGCGCGCGCCTTTCAAACAGCGTTTTTGTTATTTTATTGTGTTATAAGTTATTGTGTATAAAAAAAATATCTTTGGGAGAGTTTATTGAAATCATGAATACAATCACGTGTTTAAGTATCGGTCACTAATTACCATTACCAGTCACCCTATATGTCAACACATAATTATAGGACGATTATAGGATAATGCGGTCATTGAGATATACATGAATGTGCAATTTATCCACCGGCGTAGATAATTGGTCTACTCAATGACCCAAAATGTTGGTGAAGTAAACGAATTGGCCATGACATGCGTATACCTGCGGAATAAGGTCCTTTAATTACGATAAAAGGACACAGATAATTCTTTACGGAAAGGTGAAACATTGTAACATTTATGCTCAATGGCTAAGGTATTATTGACTAATGTACAGACGCCAGCACGTCAAGTTACCACAATGTGTCAAATTTCTTTGATCGTTTTTCAACTTTATAGCAAACAGAATAAGGTTCATATTAAATTGGGAAAATTTGACACATTGGGGTAACTTGATATGCTGGCGTCTGTACCAAATTACTACGAGTAAACACAGTATACACCGTACCAAAACCGCACAAAGTAAACGAAGCCAAGAATTTAAGTAAATAGTATCCGTACAGTGTGTAATTATTGTTTATCAGTTGTTATATCTTCCGTTTATTTTAGTTAAGGTTAAAGTTTTATAACCACCAACTTTTACTTTTAACTACAATATTTAAGCTACGTTTTCCTCCACTTTCTAGTTTTATATAATGCATACAATAAATTTACTTCAGCCAGCTTAACTTGCCTGAACGAATCGCTGTTTCAGATTGATGCCCGTTGCTGGCTTTGGGATCGCCTGACACTACCAAGCTGTAGGTTAGTAGGTACTAAATCAGTTATACAGAAATAAGCTATATTTATTTGGATATGTGTCAACTAGATTTATTTGATTCAATCAATCTATCTAATCCACTCAATCAATTTATTAACTAGAAACTCCTTCTACTAGTAGGTACTATACTTACTTTTGTTTTAGGGCCAGCTCAGCTCCACTATGTACATAGTGGAGCTGAGCTGGCCCTAAAACAAGTCCTATCTGTAGATCTATTGTTTTTTCTGTGCCCAATTAATAGCAACAGGCTCGCCTCCTACTACAATAGACTTAAACATAACTGGTAAAATGTGGGTGGGTACAAGTAGGTACACCTCTGTATAACTATAATACTTACTTTACTTTCTTCAAAAATTTCAAAGTCGTATTTTTAAAACTGGTAAGTAACTGGCAGTACTTACTGAAGGCATTGAAATTCGACACTGTTAACGATGTAACAAAGTACCTATAATAATGCAAACAATTCAGTAACGTACAAGTAGACTGCTATTAATGATTATGTCACAGCCCAAAATATATATACTGATACTTATCGCTATTACCTTTAAAAATAAGTTTAACACATCATTAAACAACACATAACATCACGCCTGATATCCCCGAAGGGTTAGGCAGAGGTGTACCATAAGTAAGTACACCTACATTTCGCCAGTTATGTCAAACACACACAAAGACACACACACATACACAAATCACCCACACGACACTTACACCACTCACATCATTAAAGTAGCTACAAAAATGGTGACGAAAACCTCCAGTGAGTTAAACACCGTCATTAGTTAGTACTTAATTAATTATAAAGCAAAATCACAGCATTAACACCACTTTAATGAATTAAAGACCATACACTTAATTAATTAGTGTAAGCAACACGTTTCAGTAAATTTATTTCGTCGCTACCAAATTACGTTACTGTTCAATTTGTACTTATAGGAAATAAAATTTCTTGAGCTTTTTCAAATAGCAGCAACTCTTTAAATTATTATTAAATGATTACTAATTTATAACCATTTAAAATTAATAAAACGCTCAAAATTTAAATGGAAACGTAAATTCGTTTGTTACTCTTTCACGCCTTAAACTTAAACAAATTTCGAAATTTGGCACACGGATCATGCATTACCTGGGTTAAGATATCTATTAGGATTATTTTTATCCCGGTGGTTCCTGTGGGATAATTACGTCAATGTCAACACGAACGAAGACAGAAACATTTTGGATAGAAAATGTAAGTACTTGTTTATTTTACTTAGCCAACACATATTCTGTGTTTTAGCTATGTTTTCGTTCATTAGTTATACCATAGAAGGTTCGCACGAATTGGCACGCATCTGTGGCATTAATATGACCAGTAAATAAATCACTGGTTGACTTAAAGCGCTCATTAAGTAAACCACAGAAACACACTGACATTATCGTTTAATAGTAACAAGAGTAGGTAATTATTTGAGTCTGTGAATATCCAAAACCAAAATTATATTGTGTACAATTTGTCTACAGAATGTTGCATAAATGTATCCTAAACCCTGAAACAGCTGATATATTAGATAATCGCTTTAATACACTACCGTATAGTTGAAACACAAACTAATACTAGTATAACTTACGTAATAATTAATTATTGTTAAGCTATAAAGCATCATTAAATATTTGTAAATTCTCTCTAATTCTTGTTGCGTAATGCTTGAGCTGATGCTGCCACGCGCGATTCGATAAAATGGGTTAGGGTTTAATATGGGTTGTTACAATAGGTATGGCGTTATTCATAGACTAAATAACACCACTGTGCGGATATACAGTGTTGTTCCATTACTCTATTACCTGATCCACTAAGTAAGCACTAAAGGCGCTGCCGTTGAGTACTAATTCGTTTAAAGCGCCAAGAGTTCCGTCAATTTCATTAGGATCTAGAAGACTATAGTAGATCGTTAACAGCATTCAGACTGCTTGTTTTTTCATGAATTACCAACAGCGTAGTGGAAGTAAAAAAATTAAATTAAAAATTTAAAAAACCCCCACCGCAAAAAAGTAAAACGTTTAAAAAGTTAAAAATAACACTTTAGCCATGAAATTTTACTTCACGTCGGGGTACCGCTTAAGTAAGGAATGTTCCTAGTACTTGTAGGTATGTAGGTACTTTTCTTAACGGTACCATTATTTTGTCAAGAGACTACCTACTGGTGTGCTGGATAGCCTGGCTGCAGCATCAGCTCATCCTGTTGCCATCGGGGCATTGTGTGCAGAATCAAATGCTGGTTGAAATGAATCCAAACACGACATATCTGCTATTATTTTGTCAAGAGTCTACCTACTGGTGTGCTGGATAGCCTGGCTGCAGCATCAGCTCACCCAGTTGCCATCAGTGCATTGTGTGCAGAATCAAATGCTGGTTAAAATGAATCCAAACACGACATATCAGCTGTTATTTTCCCAAGAGTGTATTAGTCTGCTAGATATCCTGGCTGCATCAGACCAAATACACCATAATGTTGCTTATTAATATTACACACATGGGTGTTTGAAATTTTAAGACACACATATGTTTGTAAGTAAAGTTAATACCCATAGACGTCTAAAATAGCAACGGTAGCTAACACAAAAGAGCTGATTCCCTTGAAACGGCTGAACCGATTTTGATGAATTATGTCTAAGAACCATCGCAAGAAACCCTGCTTTCAAATAAAAAAAACCGCATCTAAATCGGTTCACCCGTTTGGGCGCTACGATGCCACAGACAGACAGACAGACAGACAGACAGACAGACAGACACACACACATAGCGGTGAAACTTAAAACACCCCTCTTTTTGCGTCGGGGGTTAAAAAGAAAACGTACTTCTTGGGGCTCGCACAGAAGGAAATAAATGCTGTATTTATGAAACAAACATTAAAAATTATAGTTTCAAAATACATAAAAATCTAACAAAAATTAAATTAAAAATTTAAAATACCCCCATCGCAAAAAAGTAAAATATTTAAAAAGTTAAAAATAACACTTTAGACATGAAATTTTACTTCACGTCGGGGTACCGCTTAAGTAAGAAATGTTCCTAGTACTTGTAGGTATGTAGGTACCTACTTATTTTAACGGTACCCCGACGTTACGTAAAATTTCATGTCTAAAGTGTTATTTTTAACTTTTTAAATGTTTTACTTTTTGCGATAGGGGTATTTTAAATTTTTAATTTAATTTTTATTTTATATTTTTTAAACGCATTAATTTTGTTTTATAGAGTTTACAGTTATGAGAATTTTTCAGTGTATTGTATGTAGAGTCAAATGCTGGTTAAAACGAATCCAAACACGACATATCTGCTATTATTTTGTCAAGGACCTACCTACTGGTGTGCTGGATAGCCTGGCTGCAGCATCAGCTCATCCTGTTGCCATCAGTGCATTGTGTTTAGAATCAAATGCTGGTTGAAATGAATCCAAATACGACATAAATCTGCTATTTTTTTGTCAAGAGTCTACCTACTGGTGTGTTGGATAGCCTGGCTGCAGCATCAGCTCATCCTGTTGCCATCAAGGCATTGTGTGCAGAATCAAATGCTGGTTGAAATGAATCCAAACACGACATATCTGCTATTATTTTGTCAAGATTCTACCTAGTGGTGTGCTGGATAGCCTGGCTGCAGCATCAGCTCATCAAGTTGCCATCAGTGCATTGTGTGCAGAATCAAATGCAGGTTAAAATGAATCCAAACACGACATATCTGCTGTTATTCTTCCAAGAGTGTATTAGTCTGCTAGATATCCTGGCTGCATCAGACCAAATACACCACAATGTTGCTTATTAATATTACACACATGGGTATTTGAAATTTTAAGACACACATATGTTTGTAAGGAAAGTTAATACCCATAGACGTCTAAAATAGCAACAGTAGCTAACACAAAAGAGCTGATAACCTTGAAACGGCTGAACCGATTTTGATGAAATATGTCTAAGAACCATCGCAAGAAACCCTGCTTTCAAATAAAAAAAACCACATCTAAATCGGTTAACCCGTTTGGGCTCTACGGTGCCACAGACAGACAGACAGACAGACAGACAGACAGACACACACACATAGCGGTGAAACTTATAACACCCCTCTTTTTGCGTCGGGGGTTAAAAACAAAGCCATGTGGCCAGCACATCAAGCTACCCCTATTCATCAACTTTCTTTGATAGTTTTTCAACTTTTTAAAAAACAGGAATAGGTTCATGTTCAATTGGGGAAATTGGACAGTGCGTCTGTACGATGTCAAAGCCCCCCATCAGCATCAGCAAGGCAATCTCAGCATGGTGCCGATGGCATGGTGCCGTGACATTCAAAATAATTGTCGCTGCTCTGGTATTGTGATAGAGCCCGCGGTGTGCCACGAGCGCACAACGAAAATAAATAAATAAGTATACGTCAAATCGTCATCAAACATAAAAATAATCTTCTATACTAAGGTCAAGATTGACTAATAGACACCATGTGTGTTGTCTATCTTGATATTAGTGTATTTTTGCCATGAACTTATAAGGGCACCTAATGGTGCCCTTATAAGTTCATGGCAAAAATTTCATTTCCTCGTTCTATAGTGGCTAGTAAGGTGTATTTTTAAATTAGTAGCAAATCAAATCATAATCACTGCATGACACTAAATTAAACGTGTGTAAAATGAAAAAAAATAATATTTTGTTTAATTCACGGATCACCATATCTACTAAATTTACTAAAAAAAACCGGGCAAGAGCGTGTCGGGCCACGCTCAGTGTAGGGTTCCGTAGAATATGTAAACGAAGTTAAAAAAAATGCTTGCATACTATTTACAAACTTAGTCCAGAAATTATTTTGAACAACTTTTTGTCTTTTTTGTACATAAACGGTTTCCATCCAAGTTCAAAATGATTTTCCTAGAAAGTCCTTATAAAGTTCTACTTTTCAGATTTTTTTCATATTTTCTAAACTTATGGTTCAAAAGCTAGAGGGGGGGGGGGGGGACACATTGTATTTTACTTTTGGAGTGATTATTTCCGAAATTATTGACATTATCAAAAAAATATTTTAGTAAACCCCTATTCTTTTTTAAATACCTTTCCAACAATATATCACACGTTAAGGTTGAAATTAAAAAAAAAAGTCACTTCCCACTTTACATATAGGGGGGCTACCCTAATAAAACATTTTTTTCCAATTCTTATTTTACCACTTTGTCGGCGTGATTGATACACATATTGGTACCAAATTTCAGCTTTCTAGTGTTAGCGGTCACAGAGATTAAGCGAGGACGGACGGACAGACAGACATGGCGAAACTATAAGGGTTCCTAGTTGACTACGGAACCCTAATTATACATTCTTATCTTGTATATTTTTAAGCCAATAACTGAAGCAATCACAGAAGCGAATCAAATTAATATAATACCAAAGTGGACGTCAGAATCGCGTGAACACGTGACCGTCGCGTTAATTTTGTTCAGCAAACCCGAAATCCTTGTCGTGCCGACTGAGGGCGCCTTCCGGTTTTCCAAACAAATGAGTACCGATATGAACGCGGTGATTGCGTATTTGCGAATCCACCGCTCGATAGAGCTATGACACCGGGTTCAACGATTCTGTACTTAGATAGTGGTGTATTCTGCAATATGTGTAATGTTTGATAAACATTATAAGCTAAGAAACAATTACTATAATATAATTTTATTTTATTACATAACCACCCCATGAAATTTGAGGAGGAAGCGAACCTGACGTTGTTTAACGACACTATTTAATTTCTCAATTCTATAATGTCTTGTGAAGTTGTTCACCGTGTTTTAAAACCAATATCTGCTAAATTACTTTCAAAAAGTGAATAAGAAGTACAGGTACTTCAGCTGCACCTCTTTTTCACTTTTCAAAAGTAATTTAACCCTGAAGGGTTAAATTACTTTTGAAAAGTGACCATAGTGAAACCATAGTAAGAGATTAGCACCAATAACTTAAGTCTCAGATTCACTAGTAGCGGTCATGTTTGTCTTTAGTTCATTTTAGACGACAAATGCGAGTTTGAGTTACGCCAAAGATTATAATTTTATTATATTTTAATTACTATGTACCTCGGATGTTTTATTGCGTTATGTTGCATGCTGGTTGTTACTAAAATAAACATACAATGCAATTCAACTTGTTTTCAAACAGTCTGATTGCTACTGCCCAGTGGCCCGGGCCCCGGGGTACACGCTTCATAACACTCACATATTTGTTTGTTTGAGTTTGAGTATATGCAGTCCCTGAACATATAACTCCTAAAATCTAAAAACACGTTCAATTTTAAATAAAATCTACCTTTGAATCATAAATTACTTTTGGTCCAGCTTAATTCTTTTCCTTGTGAAACTTTTATACGTAGCGTTTGTAAATACAGCTTTTACGGTATAACGTGAAGATTTCCGAATAAGTAATAAATACTACCTTCTGCCACATTAACGTGAATTATATAGCTATTAGCCGACCATCATTGTTAAGCCGAGTTTGCGGCTTTTCAGCTTAAACTAACATACATACATTTTTAAATGGTTTTGATTGAAATATCTTGGTTATACCAAAGATAAAATGTTTTTGACACAGTTGCCCAAGAAATTTATTTTATCGCAACACGTTTAGATTTGCAACAATGTTCTTAATACCCAAACCTTTTTTTCGAATACCCGTACGACAGACATTCATAGATCGACATAGACAGCGTATACGACATACGCGACTTTTTCATTCATAAACAGTATTTATTAATTGAGATAGAAAATGGTGCTGGAGACGAAAATTATTGTCGGGTTCGTCCAGCTTAAAATGGAAATAGACTGAGGGATAGAACATCTACAAAAATGTGATTTTTCGTAGATTGTTTTTATTTTTATTTTTTTTATTTTATTTGGGAAACAAACAACTGTACATTGTATATTTTTATTGGATACACAGTATGCTATAACTAAATGTACAATCCACTACGTTTGAAATGATTTTGTCTTATTTTATTCTTTAAACGGTACTGTTATTGAAATAAATACTCTATAATAATTAGAAATGAAGGTGTTAATTTTTAATACTGTTTATTAACTAGATTTTAAAAAAGCATTCTAGTTATTCTTGATATATGAGAGGCAGGTAACACAGGATAACAACTAAATCCGATGAAGTTTCTCGCGAATAGGGATTCCAATGTTCAATAACGTATTTACGCTCGTACTTACGTAGCTACTGACAGATTTTAGACCCAACAGTAACTAAGTGTACTAAACGACCAAACTTCGTAACTTTAAGATGGTTTATTATGAAACTAAAACTATAACGTTATTGACATTTCAAGTACAATAATATCACGACAAAACTTTTTAAATCAGTGTGGTTGAAACATGGTTTTAAAACCATCATAATGAGACATTGAAAACTGAAGGAAGCTTCTGTTGAAGGGCAAAACATCATTATGGAAAGAAACTTGCAAATGTTGGAAAAGCGATAACGTTATACGTGTTTCAATCATACAAGTCAGAGGGTCCAGCCCTTTGACTCCGAAATTAGCCAACCCCATAAGTAAGCGTTATGCTCATCCAGCCATCTGCACCAATATCTGCCATGATGTTCTAGGATGTTTGCTCTGACCCACATTGCGGTGATAAACCCCATGACTTACTCGACATGCGGCTGACGTGTACGGCTTATTCCCCACGCACTGTAGCTTGGCTGCTTTTCAGTGACGTCAGTGATTTGTGTTTTGGAACGCAGGAATGTGTGTTTCTAACGCGGCTCGTTGGTCTGACTCCAAGAATGCTGCGCTCCATTGCAAACCTAATGCTTGAAACTCTACTGGACTATAACGGGTAACAGAACCGGGTAATTCGCATTTGCGAGGATAGACTACCATCATGATAATATATTAAACTAGCAGACGTCACGCAGTTTCACCCGCGTAGTTCCCGTTCCTGTGGGAATACGGGTATAAAAAGTAGCCTATGTCATCCGGGAATAGTGTAGCTTTCCACCAGTACCAAAATTTTCAAAATTTGATCTTTCATTCCGATGATATCCCCTACATACAAACTTACAAACATACAAACTTACAAACAAACAAATTTTTCCTCTTTATAATATTAGTATAGAAGTATAGATAATTTAATAGGTGCGTTAACTAAACTTTCAATCATAAATCCTGTTGTGGTAGAAAATTCAGTTAAAAAAGTTTAGTTTCACTTTAAGTTTGTTTCAATTTTTTCATTTTTTTGCCACGGAACTCTTCCTTAAAGTAGCTCAATGTTTCAGTAAAATTACGTGTCTTTTGAAAATTTAAAAGCTTCTATGTAAATACTTCCCTAAATACCTACTTGGCACAAAAAAGGTGTATACATATAGGTACATGCTTAAACTTCCCGTATTCAGAACCTTCTCTTGATGAGTGTTTCCTAAACATCCTTGTCTAATGTGTACCGAAGACACAAAGCATTAAGACAATCGTTGATTAATCCAAAACATACGTTTGTTTTCCTAAAACGGTAGCTGTAATTGTAATTTATTATTACAATAGTCGCCGTAGTGGACAAAGTTAGACCGATACTTTTCCATATAAATTTAACTATGCCAAATAATTATTTAACTAAGTCACACTCCTCTTTAAAAGTCAGTGCTAGGTAATCTATTTATTTTCGATTTCGATAAGTTCGAGAGTTCGATAAGCTTATGTATACAAAAACTTACCACAAAAATAAACGTCTGGCCAGCTCAAGAGCTTACCAGTCCGAAAAAATGGATTTAGATAAATTTTATCTCAGATGATTGTTAAAACAAACATTGAATATCCCTAAAAACGTGCAAACAGCACTGCCGTAATTTAAGTATTATTGTAGGTACCTACTACCTACTTACTTTTTGTTCCCTGTATGAAATTTTCAACAAGTTATTAATATTAAATATTCCACAACTTTCACACAACGCCATTTAGTCCTAAGCTAAGCAGAGCTTGTGTTATGGGTACTAGACAACTGATAAACATACTTATCAATACACACAAACATACATACATTACATATTTTAGATAAATTACACCCAGACACAGAACAAATGATCGTGCTCGTCACAAAGACATTTGTCCTGGGGCTCGAGTCTGCTATTGCAATCGTGTCTCAATGACCGGTCATTGATCGAATATTTGACAACTTTGACAGTTTTTGTATGGGAAATGTGTCATAAGTTTGACGTTATACGTCAAAAATCGATCATTGACCGGTCATTGAGACACGATTGCAATAGCAGACTCGACCCCCTGGCCGGGTGGGAATCGAAACCACAACCTCCGGCATAGCAGTCAGGGCCACTAACTACTAGACGAACAGCCCAGTCAAATCAAAGTGCGTTTTTCGTTTGCGCTATAATTAAGTATTCATTGGCAAATTGTCGTGATAATTTTCGTTTCGTAAAGGGGCATAGATGTGCGATTTCATTGAATCTCGAAAATGAGCCTTCATGCCTTTTTGTGCCTTTTGTGAATATAATTATGTAGAAAAATACTGAAAAACATCGTTTGAAATGCAACAGTTGTCATAAATTATAAAAATCAAAGCTATAGGTGCTTACTATTTGTATTTATTTACTTTTCTCTGAAGCTTAACCCTTAACTCTATAAACCATGCTCATTTCAATGCAAATTATGTTACCATTAATCATTTTACTGCCACTTTTATGAAGCTACCAAGTCTTTTTAGTCGGTAGTAGGTATTCCCAACTGCGCGATATCAAACACCGGGTCATGTTGTTTTATCGTATTTTTATCTTTGTACATATGTGAGATATTTCTACTTTATAAGAATTATGTAATTCCCAAACAGTATGACTAAAAGCAAACATAGCCTCAATGTGCATTTTATGATTTACCTACGTTCGGTCTTTTCAGTTTTTTATTTACTTATTCATTACCTTATTTTCATCTTTTAAGTTCATTTTAATGCTCTCTGTTTTTTCTTATGTCTTTTACATAACATTTCTATTTAGGTTAATTACGTATTTCCCCGTCCGAAACCGAACAAAATATACGCGTCGCTCGCACGGTTACCTATGTGTTTGCGCAAAAGATCATATAGTATTGAATTCACTTTTTCACTATTTTTAATACTTTTCTTTTGTTACCCGTTGAATCCAACTTTATTTTAAAGTATCTACAAATTTTACTAGTATAACACCGCAATAAATCGGCTCAGCACTGAGTGCCGAAACTCCAACAGTGCAATACAATATTTATAATTTTGTAATATTCTGCCCATATACTATATAAGTGAGGACTTGTTTATTGGCTGTCAGTCTAACTAATTGTTTCTTAGCCGATTTGTTTTACCTACTGCAAATCCTCCGTACCATTTCAATAAATAAATAAGTTAATAAATTAACCAACTATTGAGGGGATTGCAAGTGATAGTGATAACAAGCAAAAAATAATAGTTTTAAGAAGTACCTATCATTAGGCTCTAAAAACAATAAAGAATTAAGTTACATCCATCACTTGAAAGAACTTAACGAATGCCGAAATAGATTCCTATCTAAGATAAAAGAAAGGAAACAAATGAAAGAGTATTGTATAGTGGAATTAATTACGGTAGCGTGATCCAAACTACGCCTGCGTTTACATTGACTGGAAGTAGGTACCGTTTACTTATATCTGCCCTCTTAGGGCGCGTGTAAACGACCCTAATTTCGCCAAAGCTACATAGTGTGATAGTCGCAGTTCCTACACTATAAACGACTTAGAAAATTACAACACTTACCGGGTTACATAAAATAAAACTATAGCACTGTTGTCTCTATGACCCACAACGACAGATACTTGCTTTTAAAAATAGGTAAAGGAAGATCCTCTCATCCTAATTGTTTTTATATTCCAATTTGTGTTAATAATGTAGAGTATAAGGATGGTCTGCTCTTGCCAAAAGTGCCCATAAAATAAGAGGAAGAGATTATAGGACCATCCAACCTTACCCTGCTAAGTTTATCTGTTAATAATGTAAGGGCCGACCCCCGACAACCACATCTGGACAGACTATACTTATTTGTCAAGTTATAACTTGTCTGAATTACAAAACATATGGTCCACCTATATTTCGGTTTACGATCACTTAAATCTAAAAACGCATAAACATTAGAATGTAGGCTGACTCCTTTAAGTATATGACGAAGCTGTTTGTGACACGTATGATGTATAATGATATGCACACACAACACGGCTGTAGCCGTGCCGTTCATCAATTATACCGCGCTCTCCAATATACGGAGCGATCTTGATGTATAAACAGCTTTACCATTCAACACTTTGACACCTAGTAGATCGATGGATCTGGGTCGGAGCAATTAAGCTACGATTGACTACGAACACAAGAAAATTACGAAGAAATACTTACCGAAGGCATAGTAACAGATTTGAAAGAGATGTGGAGCTATAGCGGTGAGTAGACCGAAGAGAGCTTGTGGCAGTTCTGTGGCTAAGAAGAGGCCTAGCAGGGCAACCAGCATCCGAGTGGTGCGGTCGGTTCGGCCTCCACCGCCGCCGCTTCGCTTCGCACCATCCTCGTTTAACCGAGCTTTTTCACCCTGCACACATTAACGTGGTGGTTATGAAAAGTCCCTATCAATAAGTTAATGTATTCGTCTTCAAGGGGCACATTTTCAGCAGAGGTAATTTACGTGCTGCTATAAAAATAACACGGTCAAAAGAAAATACTTAATGGATTATAACAAACTACAAAAAAAGCGTGTTAGATAAACAAGGTTTTTTGTTGTTCATTATAATTCACACACATCCACTTGTATTGTTACAAATCTGTCTGAAAGCATCGGAGCTACATAGTAAGAAAGAAAAAGAACTAACGTTTTCTTTTTATGGTTCTGTTATATGTCTCTATAACGCGTATTGTTTCTATTCAAAGATATGACCGCTTTCATGGTATGGAAGTTATAAAATAAATTCTTCAGACATGCATAATACTATACCAGTTTCTTCATGCTGGTGTACTATTATACATGTGTAAAGTATTCTCTAAAATGAAGACCTTTGTGGAGTACATTGAAATCTACAAGATCAACTGTAAATGCAATGTAGGTACAATATCCAAACGTAGATATACTAGTTATACCGAACAATCGGTACTTGCATGACCTGGTTGTTGAAATCAGAAACTCAATTGAACTGGAAGCGGAATACTAAATAAAAACATAAAACTAGTCGTACCTCGTTAGTGCTGATTGCTGATTTTTTCAATAGTTTCTGTCTTCTTCGATCACTCGACTTCATTTTAAGGATTAGTAACACACTAAGTATCGATAGCACTACACACGGTATAAGTTTTATAAATACACTGTAAATCCAAAAGATAGCTGTAAGCAGCTCGTTATTATCAGTCATCACTATGGCGTAGTTTTGCTCTGCGTTCGCTGTTGTGTTTCCTATAACATCCGTATCGTTTAATGTGGTATTTTCAGACCCATTTTTCGTTGTTGAAGGAATTTCTTGAATCTTCATTGCAAAATATATAGGAAGACACAGTATTGGACATACGGCATATGCTACTGCTATAGCAATATTAGTGTTCTTCTTGTTACACAACGTCCTATTTTTTTGAGGAAACTTTATTGCTATGAACCTCCAAACGGCAAGCGTGATCGTCAGCCAAATAGATATCGTATGAAAGGTCTGACTGAATATGGAGTGAAAATAGACGTAAACAGCCCACGCATACGAATTCCGATTAAGTTCTGCGCATATATCTGTATAAATATGTAACGCCAAGGGAATGTAGTCGATCATGACGAGCAAGTCGGCGACTGCCAGTCCGGTGAGGATGGAGTTGGTCGACGAGATCATCTCCTTTCGACTCAGCACGGCAATATTGACGGAATTGGCAGCACAGCCCAGGAGGCAGATTAGCAGTGCGATGTAGCCATGAATCCGAACATAAGCTCGCTGAAAAACCCGCCCTTCTGGCACGCAGTACGCCACGTCGTCGCCTTCCATTTCAATAGCTTTTCTTTCTTTTGTACTTTTTGTATGCGTCGACCTCGGATTACCTAAGATTCTCGGAAAACTATCTGTGACCAGCGCGCATCTTCTGTAAAGAAAAGAAAGGTAATTTATTATACGCTTATTTCTGAGTAATAACATCTAACGCGGAATATTTCAGGGAATCTAATAGAAAAGCTTGGGAGACCGGACCGCTGTCACTCAAATAAATAATATTATATAAACAGCAGTGATAAAGAAAATAAAAATATCTAGGCACGAGGTTTTCCGGCTGGTTGTGTGTTATCCGTATGTTGTCGGTTATTTATGTTCGTGCCTGCAGCGGCTGTGTAATGGAATAATCATAAATAAAGGAGCGCGTCCTTCTCTCTGTTGGCGCCACTTTCTACGATTGTCCGCAGCGACTGAAGGAGCTCGTATTTTCTTCCCTATCGGATAAGTGGCTTAGAGTCTTGGACGAACTTTGAAAAGCACTATTAACTACAAACAAACTTGGTTTGCAAACTATTTGTTCAAAGTTTAAAGTGGTTAGATTATGCCATCTCAATAAATAGTGAACTTACTAGCGATATTTGTGGGACCTCAAACAAAGCCAACCGATGTAATTCTACTTAAAAATATGTAGTTAGGAATTATATGTGAAATAAATATAGAAGAAATTTGGAAATGTTAATAACAAGACCATTTGGTATGTACCTAATAATAAAAATTTCATTATAATTATAGCAAAAAATTCGCTCCTGGAATTGCCTTTATAAATTCCACTGAATTTAATGGAATACCTTTTTATGATTAAAAACTTATGTAGTAGACGTATTTAAGGTATATTGCCATGTTGTAAAAGTATAAGCCATACAACAAACATAGTGGCGACTTACAATATAAGTACATATAAATTTGAATGAAGTTCTCTCTTACTTAACAGACCGTAATCCGGATACTTACTTCAGTCGGACTTGTTAGTAACTTATACTTACTTACTTAATATCTTATTAACTAACCATAAACTGACAGTTCTATTGTAAACTTTCTACTATTAAGCTACTTAAGATGAGATGATCTATACGAAGTTGAAAAGCTGTAATTTTGCTTTGCTCATAAACAAGTCGTAACTTATTTAATGAGTGTAGTTTTACGTTTACAAAGGGATGGTAACGTTACCTACTTATTACAATATTTTGTTGTTATGAATCGATATTACTAAAAAACATTTTGATAATCGGCATTTGACATGACATGACATTAAAATCCTAAAACCATTACAACAATAACTCAACTCGTGAAACAATTTCAATGTTAGCTAACAGTAGAGTATCACTCACACTCAAAGTTATCCTGGATGGCTTAGCGACAAAGTTTGTTTATTGAGTAATCCCGAGTGACTAAACTAGTTTAGTGCGTGCTCGTAGGTGATGCCGAGGGGTGCTCCTTAACTTCCAGCTCACTTTACTGAATCCTGACAGTTAAGTGTGCTCGCCTACGTGTAATGTGTTAGTTTCGTGCTAATTGTATTATCATGCAAGTTACCTACCATTTGACACTGAAACCCACAACTCACACACACTAATCGCTAATCTAATCTGCTTTTACGTGGCTGCACCTTTTGATATTGATAATAAATTTTCACAGAAAATATGATCACGCGTGCGCCATCATCCCCTTTAAGATCAGTCACCTTTATGTAGCAGGAAGAGCGACACAAGGCATTTCACAAATATTCTTCTTTTGTGACACGTTCAACCTTATCGGTAGATATTACTATTCAATGGTACTCCAGGGACGGCACGTCCGCGTCGTACGCAAAAAGCTACCGGAAAAGGTGTGTCTGTTTACAACTAACTTGGCATTGCTGGACATAATTCGCGTCCTTTTAAGTTTCCCCTCGAAAATGTTCGATTATAGAACTTATAGTTGCGTACATGTTGGAATAGAAGTCAAATGAAAAAACTGAACTCAAATTTGTTCTGTCACAACAACTAAACTCCGGAACTTGAAAAGAGCTAATTAATTCATCATGGTGACATTTTAAGCTGCCAATTAAGAGTCACAAAAGTGATTTAAAATTAGTCTAGTCGGAGAACAAACCTTCGGAGTTTTGTATTTTTAATTATTTCTATGAAGGGGTCTGTATAAAGCGTTTCTTTCTGTTTATTTAAGGTAATTTCCGAAACGGCTAGATTGATTTTGGGCGGTACTTTCACTGGCAAGCAAGTCGCTAATAAATTAAAGACTGAATATGAAAATGTAAGTAATTATATCAGATAAGTCCCTCACCTGTGTCACTTCCAGTCATTTTATCTCAAGTATTCCAAGTTCTGAAGTCTCTCTGTCAAAAAACTGTCGGTCGTGAAGTAGGACATATATTAGAATGATAGTTTCCAACCTCTTGCACTTTGTCTTCTCGACAGGAAACTTCGTACCCTATTCCGACTTGCGTTAGCGTAAAACATACTCCCTATTACCATCAATACAGTGGACCTTCTCTTGGGCTTACATCGCGCCTAATGACGCTGAACGAAACACCGTTTGTTAGCAACGGATTACGTCTTGCAAATTCGTAGTTTTTGTTTTTCGCATACACCCTTCGCATTCACAAATACAAACAAGTCAATTAATTGGAATTAAATAGACCAATAAAGTACATCAGATGTTGAATAAACTATACAGGGTAGGAAGATCATCGTCGCACACACTGATACATGATTTCTGTACCTAAATGATACTGAACCCCACAGCAGTAACATTTGTCGCCTATTGTTGTTTATTTTTACATTTTTTTTTGTTCTATTTGCTTAAAGCAGTAGAGTATATCTTAACCCTATGAAATTCGTCTTATAAAAAAAATAATTTAAATCACTGCTTACATTAAAAGTCTCATTAGTTTGGAAATAAAAATAGTTTTGGGAATCAGGTCGACGAAAAGTTTCAACGCGACAATGTCCTTTTCACCTTGTGTGCAATAGATTCTTAGTGCAGAGTTTCATAATAATAGAAGCAAATTTATCGAAACATTAATATAGGTTACTCGTTGAAGATCAAAGCTTAGCTTGCAGGCTAAATAAATATAAAAAACTACCTAACCAACTTTACAAAGAAGATTGAAAATAGATTTATACAGAGCAAAAGCTTAGCGTTTTCCTCACTTAACAAACACGGTTCGATAGGTATTAGTATAGGTCTCGTATTAGATAAAGTGAATTTAAAGAGAAACGTTCTCCCGATCTAAAAGCTGTAAAATGCAGAGTTTACGCCGATGCCACATAAACAGCGCTCTTAAAGCACTGATTAGATTGATCAAGTTTACAGTTCGTCAGTCTGTAGTTTGAAAACACACATTTATTGACAACGAGGGGATGCTCTCGGAATTACTGATTGAGTCGATGTTATCTTACCACCTACACACTATGTAATGTTTTGAAGATAAACTAGTGTGTTTTTTTTTCAAATTGATCATCTTAAATAGGTACAGAATTACATAAAACTCATTAACCTAAAATGTTTAATTTCAACGTTATGCAATAGTCAGAAATGTTTAAAAATGTATCATACAACACAGGGTCTGGATATCATAAGTTCAGTACATGATATCCCAGTGCTTTTATTCGGGCTTTCTTATTTTGTAAGTTATTTATGATGTTCTTTTAACTTTAAATTGTTTAGAATATTGATACCCATCTAACTCAATGGGATGGGATTTGAAGTAAAGAAATGACTTACACTTGTCAAAGAAAATTTTTAGTGAGTTTGATAGAAATAATGATTTTCTTATGGTATTTATCCTGGCGAAAATAAAAACGACAACAGAATAAAAAATCAAAAATTTGAAAAATCGACAGTAAATTGAGGTAGGTATCAGCATGTGAAATGTGAATCGCTGTTTTCCACCCTGTAAACTGTGGCTATAATACTATTGCTATGTAAGCTCCATAAAACTCATGTACCCTTGAGAACCTTCACATTCAAATAATGTGAAGAAAATTAGGTCGTTTCCACCATAACCACGTACCTACACGTCGCGTACAACTGTCTATGACCGGCGCGGCACGGTGGCGTCCAGTGCGTTCGTCAGTGCAAATAGCGAAGCGCTACTATACTTTCGAAGTCACTTTGAGCACGTTTTTATTAAACATTCTTTTACTTTTATCTACATCTGTGGAATTAAGTTATCTACTTTATGCAAATGAACAACAAAGTATAATGGAATAATCCCCTTAGGAAATTGATGTTGTTTAATAAGCATCGGGGCATATTTATGACCGAGGCGTTAGTAGAGCCTACATTATTAGCCTTACCCATGAATTCATATCTGTTTGGTATCCATAAATATCTGAGCTCATGATGTTCAGAGATAAAAATAATCTTAGAAATTTAATAGTCCTGTAGTACTTCGTTAACCGTAAAATAAATATTCTTTGCCTAGGTATTTCAATAAGAAAGACAAGAAAACTTTGATTAAAAAAATACCATACAGCTCAACAAGTATCTATCCACTACAGCAAAGCTGTAATTATTTCATATTATAAATGAACTTTCTCTCTGCTACCGGGAGGAATTTCTTTTTATTATGAATCCAGGAAGACTTCTGTAATTGCGATAGTTTTTACTTTATTTTATATTCCGGAGCAATTAATTGGTACATTGCGATAAAGTGAACTTATTTTAGTTAATAGAAAAAAATAATTTTATGAGATAAGTACAAGGCTAACATACATAATTGTGGGATAAAATATTTATTAATATTGTAATACCTGGATTCTCCCCTCATAATAATTATGTATTACTGGAGGCTAAATTGCTAGTAATTGAATGCTCTCGAATACGTATGTGTAGGTACCTCGTACCTTAATTAATTACCGCGAGAACTACTTGTAATAGTTTGTATGTATATACGGCAAACATAATGAATCTTTGCAGCGGTTTCTAATCACTATGTACCCAGTAGGTATGAAATAGTTACCTATACTTTAATAAGAAGAATTTATTAATGGGTGTTAGTTTGTTGCCTTTACTGTTTTCAGGGCGCTTGCCACCGTATTTTGGAAGGAACACTTATTATGTATAATAATTGAGGTTGGAGAAAGCATATGAACATTATTTTATTAAAATGAGCAGTACTTTGTTTAAATCCTTTTATAACAAATGTATTGGTCCTTCTCGCATATTTTAGCAGTTTTTGTCGTCTGATAGTCTCGACCAAAGCAAACTGTGTGTTTTATACAGTTTTTTTTTGTCAGACAGTAAAACACGATATAAGTAGTGAAAAGATGTATAATACTGTTTTAACAGTATGATTAGTAGTCATATTTGTATAATTATCACTTGTTTCAAAACCAGTGAAGGAAAACATCGTGAGGATACCGGCATGAGAGATATTTCTCGAGGGCATGTGATGCCAAGTCAGAGGCCCACAGACAGCATTAAAACTCTGACACCAGGTTAGTCTAACCACACGATAAGAAGGAGTATGATTAGGAACTCCATTTGTAATTTTATAAAAAGGTTGCTATTGGAGCCGATTTTTATGTACATAAGCTATACTTATCGTATTTTTTTTTGGAACAAAGTTCCTTATCTCGCGTTTCGAAAGGGGGCTAGATGGAAAAAATTAAGACCAAAAGTCGTAACGACACTTTTTGCTATAGTTGTAAGCCGTGCGTCGTGCGCGTGTTTCTCTGTCTGTCTCTCTTTCTCTCTCAAGAAAGCAAGCCAGTTATTTTCGTTTCGTCTTTCTATTTCGCATTAATCAATAATAAAACTAACTTTATAACTTCGTTCCACCCGGGTGTCCATTGATACCTCTCAAGTGTTTTTACTTAATTAAATGGTAACACCCGTTTTTCTAAAACAAGGAATGTCAAGAAAGATACAATGTAACTCCGAGAGCTTTATATAACAAACGCAAAAAATAACTACAATAAAAAAACGGAACTCGGAAGTCGGTGGCCCATCATGAATAAGACAAAACCAACAAAGCCACAGACTTCCTAATTTAGAGTTATTTTACACCGTTTAGTGTTTTTTTTTTTAAGTCGGTTTTATTTTTTGCAAAAAAGTTTTTTATTTTTCTTTTTTAGTAGTTCCCATACAACTATTTTGCCATGAATTTATTATTAGATTTTTATATGTCATGATAATAGGGTTATCCACTTATCCCTAATAAATGAAAATTAATATACCTAACTGTCTAAATCTAGGTATATTGTACACATCTGCATACCCGTACATGATACGTCATGATGTTGTCTAAACAATAAATATCCAAGCGATTCCAGCAACCACGACATATTTGCCGTCTATTTTTAACCGACTTCAAAAAAAGGAGGAGGTTCTCAATTCGACGGTATGTTTTTTTTTTTTTTTTTTGTGTGTTTGTTACGCGATTTCTCCCTCATTTGTGGACCGATTCTCAAAATTCTTTTTTTATTTGAAAGAGTATACTCCCGAGGTGGTCCCATTTTAATTTGGTGAAGATCTGGTGCTGATCTTCGGAGATATACAATGGAACTCTTCAAAAATAGACGGCAAATCTGTCGTGATTGCTGGAATCGCTTGGATATTTATTGTTTATACAACATCATGACGTATCATCACGCCTGTATGCTCTGAGGGGTACGCAGATGTGTACAACATACCTAGATTTCGACAGTTAGGTATGTTAAGTTTCATTTATTAGGAATAAGTGGATAACCCTATTACTATGGCATATGTATTGTTAACAAATAACAATATAAAAATAAATTCATGGCAAATATTTGTATGGGAACAACTAAAAATGGAAAAATAAAAATCTTTTTTGCAAAAAATAAAACCGACTTAAAAAAAACACTAACCAGTGTAAAATAACTCTAAATTCGGAAGTCGGTGGCCCATCATGAATAAGACAAAACCACCAAAGCCACAGACTTCCTAATTTAGAGTTATTTTACACTGGTTAGTGTTTTTTTTAAGTCAGTTTTATTTTTTGCAAAAAAGATTTTTATCTATTTCATTATTAACCAATTATTTCATTATTGTCACTAGGCTCCCCGTTAGTTCAGTTTCTGCACAAACTCAAGATTATGTTTACGCGATAGGTAAAAAATTAATATTCCACAACTTTTTACACATCGCCATTTAGTCCCAAGCTAAGCTAAGAGCTGTGTTATGGGTACTAAATAGCTAATAAACATACTGTATAGTATGTATAACAGCATAACATAAATATGTACACCCACGACCTCCGGCATAGCAGTCACTAACTACTAGACCAACAAGCCAGTGAAAAGGTAAGTATAAAACTATCACTTACATCATAGCAGGAAGGCGTTTAGTTTCTTTAGCTATTTATTCAATCGGTCTTTGGCTATTTCTTCAATAATATGTATGGTACCCGTTGTTCTGTGGAAAACGTGGGAATGCATTATCTAAAAATGATTAGTTGTTAAAAAAACTTTTTTACAAAAAAACAACCGACTTCTTAAAAAAAAACTAACAGGTGAAAAATAACTCCAGTTTCGGAAGTCTGTGGCTTTGGTGGTTTTGTTTTGTTCATTATTGGCCACCGACTTCCGAAACTGGAGTTATTTTTCACCTGTTAGTTTTTTTTTAAGAAGTCGGTTGTTTTTTTGTAAAAAAGTTTTTATTTTGTAATTTTTAGTTTCTTTGTATGTAAAGAAAGTCTTTCCAAACTTGAAAGAATCATTGAAACTGGATAACAATTGCTAAAGAAGTTCTATCTCTAAACATTAATCTGTACATCTCTGCCGGCCCCTTTTAAAATAGAATGGCGTAATGTTATGTTGTAGAAATACAAAAGCTCAGCATAGACATCTGACTATAAAAAAATAAAAAATAAAAATTCTTTATTTCAGACCCAGGGTCCACCACACCAGGGTGGGGGACTATAGCAATCGCGAATAATTTGCTGTTATGCGTTGAAGAGTTTTGTTGCCTGTCTTCTTTATCAGTTTTTCTTCACCAAATGATACTTTCTAAATGAAAATGCTTGATTTGTTACTAAAAATGTTGAAATCGGTGCATGTGTGCCTATATTTTTTGAAGAGTTCCCTCAATTCCTCGAAGATCCTTCATCAGGTATGAGTTTTGATACAAATGGGACCAATCTGTTAGTATACTCTATCAAACATAAAAAGAATTTTGAAAATCGGTCCATAAATGACGGAGTACTGAGGTAACAAACCCTAAAAAAAAAAATATACAACCGAATTGAGAACCTCCTCCTTTTTTTGAAGTCGGTTAAAAATAAGTAACCTTTACCCTGTATCCTCCGAAAGTTATCAAGAAGTCTACTTATATTATACCCACATTTTATCAGTTATGTTAAGTCCCATGTAATAAGGGGCGAGCCTATTGCTATTATGTAACTGGGTACACAATCAGACCCCAGCTGCAACTGAAAAAATCCAGACGGATAACACAACAAATCTTTGCTCGACCCGGGAAATGAACCCAGGGCCTCATACGAGGCAGTTATTCAGTTACATAATTCAGTTTCACTAGACTATTTTGTATAGGATTCCACTGAACTGAGGATTCCGCACTAATAAAAATTTAGTCCGCTGGTTAACTAACGTAATTTTGGTGTACTTCAACATCCAAAGCGGATTGGGGAACGAGAGCGGAATTCGAGGTTCTTTAAGAACCTCTTGAAAATTATTTTGAGAAAACACTTATCGTCTAATAATTGTTCTTTCGACAAGTTCGTGTTGGCAAATCCTCTATCAATGTTATATTGTTTAGTTTCTGGACATGTGAGCTTCTTTTCATGAATTTTTAACCGACTTCAAAAAAGGAGGAGGTTCTATGTTCGTGTGTATGTATTTTTTTTATTTTTTTATACCTATATGTTACCTGATTTCTCCTCCATTTGTGGATCGATTTTTAAAATTCTTTTTTTAGTTGAAAGAGTATACTCCTGAGGTAGTCCCATTTTAATTTGGTGAAGATCTGGTGATGATCTTTGGATATATACAACGGTACTCTTCAAAAAATCTTTTTTGCAAAAAATAAAACCGACTTAAAAAAAAACACTAACCAGTGTAAAATAACTCTAAATTAGGAAGTCTGTGGCTTTGGTGGTTTTGTCTTATTCATGATGGGCCACCGACTTCCGAATTTAGAGTTATTTTACACTGGTTAGTGTTTTTTTTTAAGTCGGTTTTATTTTTTGCAAAAAAGATTTTTATTTTTCCATTTTTAGTTGTTCCCATACAAATATTTGCCATGAATTTATTTTTATATTGTTATTTGTTAACAATACATTACATGTCATAGTAATAGGGTTATCCACTTATCCCTAATAAATGAAACTTAACATACCTAACTGTCGAAATCTAGGTATGTTGTACACATCTGCGTACCCCTCAGAGCATACAGGCGTGATGATACGTCATGATGTTGTATAAACAATAAATATCCAAGCGATTCCAGCAATCACGACAGATTTGCCGTCTATTTTTGAAGAGTTCCATTGTATATCTCCGAAGATCAGCACCAGATCTTCACCAAATTAAAATGGGACCACCTCGGGAGTATACTCTTTCAAATAAAAAAAGAATTTTGAGAATCGGTCCACAAATGAGGGAGAAATCGCGTAACAAACACACAAAAAAAAAAAAAAAAAAACATACCGTCGAATTGAGAACCTCCTCCTTTTTTTGAAGTCGGTTAAAAATAGACGGCAAATATGTCGTGGTTGCTGGAATCGCTTGGATATTTATTGTTTAGACAACATCATGACGTATCATGTACGGGTATGCAGATGTGTACAATATACCTAGATTTAGACAGTTAGGTATATTAATTTTCATTTATTAGGGATAAGTGGATAACCCTATTATCATGACATATAAAAATCTAATAATAAATTCATGGCAAAATAGTTGTATGGGAACTACTAAAAAAGAAAAATAAAAAACTTTTTTGCAAAAAATAAAACCGACTTAAAAAAAAAAACACTAAACGGTGTAAAATAACTCTAAATTAGGAAGTCTGTGGCTTTGTTGGTTTTGTCTTATTCATGATGGGCCACCGACTTCCGAGTTCCGTTTTTTTATTGTAGTTATTTTTTGCGTTTGTTCCTCCTTTTTTTGAAGTCGGTTAAAAATGATGAAAATGTTAACGGTTAAGCGATCGAATCAGTACCAAAACTCATGCCAAGCCATTTGCTATAGATATAATTATAATAATAACAATAATAAATTTTATTGCAGGCGACGCAGACCCAACATACATTTATTTATACATTATTATTCATTTTCAATATTTTTTCATTATTTTCATTATCGTTATTTTTTTATTTATCCTTATATGCCCCACAAGTAAAGTTGGAAGTGTGACGTACAATGATGACCTAACACTTCGTGGACCTAACGCTCGGTACTCTCCAAAGCGTCCAAAACCCACTTAAAAACGAGAGCATACTAATAAAAGTTGGAATAAGAGCAAAATTAGTTTGTTCTTTACATACTCGTGACGTAATTAACAATTTGACGTCTCTGTGTGTACGATAAAGGCAGAGAGAGGCTAAAGTTTAATTAATCCGTATTTCACCCTTATCTATACAGACATGTGGGCATAATCTGTCGAGACTCGCTATATAAACAATTAACTTAGATTGAGCAGCCCGGAGCCCGCAGATGAGCATTATTTTGCGCTCATGTCTATCGAGTTCCGGCCTTAAACAGAATTACTTCCTTTAGAGACATGTCTCGCCGTACGTAGGACTTTAGATTCAGTTAATTAGTATTAGGATGTTATATTTTCCAGATATAAAGGTAAAACTATGAACTCTAGTTAAGAAATATGAACGATGTGCACCCTTGCACAGGAAACACCCAGCATAAATAAATAATAATAATAATTTATTTCCAAAAAACTTAGTAGATACTACTTTACAATATCAATCTGGCAATAATTTCGATATAGGCAAAGAGATAAGCGTCTGTAACCGAACTAGGCAAAGCCTGTATTTCGGCTATCAGCACCATTCCCCACGAGTTAAATATTACAATAAAAAAACTCAAAAAAAAGAAATAAAATAAGTAGTCGACTAAAAAACAGTACTAGCGGTAAACACTGGCTGTGAGAACAAACCATACTACCTCGTGCAAATAATTAATTGGAAACTTGGTTTTAAACATGGAGTTGGATATGTATCAGCTTTCTTGTGTTTTTTACAAACATTCTGTTTGCGGTTTAATCAGTATAGGTAACACTAAAGCGGATGCAAAACCGTAGACGTGCCCAGCCGCAAGCCTTTCCCGCGTTCGTACACGTCTCCCTGGGAGGTGGTCTGCATAGAACGTGAATTTCCCTAAGACGCTACAGATTTAAAAGTCAGGTTTTGAACGTCGCCGTCGCGTCGTAGCTTTTATTATGGAAATGATTCTTGCATCCGCCAGTTATTAAAAAAATCAACGTACCTCTTGTAAAAGGGAGCTCAAACTAAATCCAAGCGTATATTTGATTTTAAATTAAATAAAGCAATAATAAAAAATATTGTTAGTTAATACCTAGGATATAATTTCCGTCACATGTCGCAGGAAATACAAGCATATTTTTATGTCACATATCAAAGTCTAAACCATTTGTATCAATGAGGCCTTGAAAAAGCACTTTTGAACGTCAAAGTTAAATTAAATACAAGAATGATTCTAGCTGCCCCTTCCAAAAGGTACCTAGTTTCGTATGGAAAAGAATGGGCAAGAATCTCCATACTTACCTACTCTTTTAAAATAGGTTTTACAAATTAATCAGATAGGTAAGGACAATGCACCTAGAATAAAAATGTACTATACTGAGATACCTAGGTTTAAGGTAATAAAAAATTAGCAATGGCGTTGATAATTAAATTACTATGTTGTTGTGCTCACATATTTTAAAATGAATTAAAAATAGTGAGAGAAAGTTAAAAACATGATGGTACCAAATTTCAGCTTTCTAGTGCTAACGGTCACAGAGATTAAGCGAGGACGGACGGACGGAAGGACAGACAGACATGGCGAAACTATAAGGGTTCCTAGTTGACTACGGAACCCTAAAAAGAAAACAATATCTACTATACCTACATTATTAGATTTTATCAACCAGTTTGATTTTGTCAAGACCTTCACTCATGAGCGGTCCGTGAGTTTGGGGCCCTGGTTTATACTCAAAAGGGGGCCTGTCTAATTACCACTGGATCAGATCTTATTGATCTTAGGGTTTATCAGATATTTTTAACGTTTTGGTGCTTTTGTTGTATTCATAATTGTCTATTATCTTCAATGAGGGGCCTCGGGGCCCTTTGAACCCTTGGATCCTGGGTGTTAAATACCTTCATTTGTGAAAAATAAAAATATATGTGTATGTGTTCAATAGTTCATGTGTGAGATACTTTAACGTCACTGTACGCACTCTTAATAGGCAGGTACAGCTACAAGTTCACTGTAATGAAAAGATGTTATTTTTAAAAGAAACCTCAGTAGAATAGTTTTATTAGGTACCTACCTCGTTACGTGTAATCTACACGAGTCTCAACACAAAGAACATTCTATTGTGTACCTATATAATTACAGTTTATAGCTGAAGTAGGTACCTATTTCTCTCCTACCTACTTAGTTCCGCGTTTATCACGCAAGTTTGTTATTTTAATTGCTAGTTTCATTTAGATTGAAACCTACATTAAATGTATTATCTACTTTTGATTCTCTTCTTTTCTTGTGGTATAGTGACTACACTGGCTTGCAAATTTTAAGTATTTCACGTACAAATTTGGTATGGAAACGAGAATATTCCCCAAAATTGGCTCCGAATCCTTGTGTATGCTAAACCGACTCGAAGTTCTAGTCAAAGCCCGAGGAGGCAATACTAGTAATTAAAAATTAAATAACATGTAAAACAGTGTTAATTGTTCGTTGTTTCCGTCGGCGTTCCAGCTGTTTTAGAACCCAATGGCTTGGCACGCGACGATGGCAAAAGACCGGACGGTATGTCTTTATTCCCTTGGAAGATGGGTAGGCCTTTAGTATGGGATGCTACTTGTGTCGATACTCTTGCGCCATCCCATCTTCCTGGGTCTACATCCTGTGCTGGTGCTGCTGCTGCGGCTGCTGAGAACCTCAAGCGGCGTAAATATAGTAACCTTGTTAGTAGTTATACTTTCGAGCCGTTTGGGGTTGAAACTCTTGGGCCGTGGGGTCCGAGTGCTCGTCTTCTGTTTAAAGACATCTCCAAACGTTTGGTTGACGCTTCCCGTGACCCAAGGGCTGGCCTCTACTTTGGCCAGAGGCTAAGCATTGCCATTCAACGTGGCAATGCAGCCAGTCTTTTGGGCACTTTACCAGCTGGCAGCGATGCAGAGGAATTTTTTGATGCTTTGTAAATATTTTTTGTTAGGTTTAGTTATTGTTTTTTTTTTAGTGTTTGTATAATATAGTTAAGGTTTTACAGAAATAAATAAACCCAAACAGTGTTAATTGAGTTTTTTGGTAGGTACCTACTAATTTATAAAATGTCATTTTTTTTGTTTTATTTTTATTAAGTCAAAATGTTACTTTAAATGTATAGTTTACTAGTTCCAAAGGAACTGATAATATTTGGTATAAACTTTTTTTTAAATCTCTAACTTCTATATTTTAGATAAAAAAAAACAAAAGTGTACTTAGTTTGCAGGCCAGGGTAATTCATAACTACTAGTTCTATGAGATGAAGCATTATCTAAGAACTGAGACAAATTAATATGAAGCGTTTATCGATGTATGTATCTAGTACCTACCTAGTTTGATAGCGCAAAATGACATGAATAGAAAATTATGAGAGTCATAAATGATTTGTAAGAGTATGAGTTTTCTGTGAAAAGGATTACCAACAACACGTTTCGATAAAAAAATCAACCCTTTCTTACCAATGTTTACCCACACCACAAGTTACTCCTTACGCGCTTGTACAATAATCTATTATAAAATATTACATTATGTTTTTAATAAAACTGAAAACTTATGTAAAACTTTCTTCCTGACAGAATAACATGTAGCGAAACAAGAGTAGATGCTTCGGGAGATACGCCACGGTGATAAATTAAATCACGTCACTCACAAGGATTCTGTTTCCTCTTTTTTACGAGCCTCTACCAAAAGCTATTATTAAAGAGGGTGTAGGTACATGCCTAGGCAAACAAAGGTTTTTATTAGGTTTACAAGCATGTACTAGGTAGCTCGCATCTAGGGTTATTTAATTTATATGCACGTGTAATGTAGTAAAATATTTTTGCGTCAGTATCGTAGTTACTAAGCTACGTAATTATTTATTTTTAAATAGTACTGTTATCACAATATCACGTCTTCAATCCCCAAAGGTTTAGGCAGAGGTGTAACTGTTGTACACTCACATTTCGCCAGTTATGTTTAAGTCCCAAGTAATACGAGGCGATCCTATTGCTATTAATCGGACGCAAATTAAGGTCATGGCATATTATAACGGCACCGCAACTGCACAGCTACCGCACGCCGTCGTCGTATTTAGGCTACGGCTGGCTGCCAGTGCGCTAACTACGCATCGTCGGCACGGTGCCAGCTTGCAGTTCGCACGCCGCCCGCGAAGTGCTAACTCGTCGCCTGCGGGATGCAAGCTCACAGCCCGCGCGCTGGCCGCGAGGTGCAAGCTAGCTGTCACCGCGAACACAATTGTTATATGGCATTATTTATAACTAGCTTCTGCCCGCGACTTCGTACGCGGATCCTGTGGCTTATGCCAGCGACAACGGGGTCGTCAAAATCGAAGATCTGAAACATCTGATGTCGAATTCTATAAGCCCGGGGACGGGAAATCAATGGGATGCGCGAGACGATTCAAGATGTTCCAGATTTTTTATTTTTGTTGGTCAACAGGAAATACCATCAGACTTAACAACTTTTGCTAAGACGCCATTTCTATTATGTATATGTTATATTGTCTCTGGGCTTTGGAGTTCCCCTACAGGTGCTCCAGATCTTCAAATTTAGTCTCACAGCAGAAAACACTCTTCACGTGGAATAGTTTTTGCAATGGCACCATTTTTATATCTCTTTTACTTTAGGTGTTCCATTTTCCAAAATAAATTATAGCCTATAATATGTTGCGTGACGTTCACGATCAGCGGTCAGTCGCGCATCTCCTTTCCCCACTTATCTCGAGAGTCGATGCGTATATACGCTGAAAACTCAAGCGTCATGCTTTTTCCGTGAACGTCTCCAACTCGCGAGACAGTGCATGATGTTCACGATCAGCGGTCAGTCGCGCACATATTCTTCACTGGTGTCTAGAGACCTGAATACCTGGTAGATGCGTAAATACGCTGAGAATGCAGGCGTGCTTCGCGATCCCAAGAAGTTTCCGCGGAGCGAGTTGCAGCCTCATGTTCTCGATAGCATCAAGTCTCTCCTAACGCTCTTCGGTAGATTGTTGGGATCTTATGATCTTTAATCATTTAGCAACTTTGGAACATTGGGAAAGATTTGACCTCTTTCTAGGCATGGTTATAGTTCTATTGTGATGATACCTGATCAATTAAAATCTAAGTGGCTGCTCCCCTGCGTTACCGGGTAGGCAACCATGTAACGAAGATAAATGGAAAAGGAAATTAAACACTCAAATAACATAAGCCCGAAGGCATATTTATACGATAAAAAAAATTGGAGTTTTGGCCAGTAGAGTCTAGTTTTCAATGATATACCATAGTCATCAAAAATCAGTCATGAACTATTCCCGCCTTCACCGCGTGGAGGTACTTATGCTATTTTATAATTATGCAATGAAATTAGTGATAGCTTAAATCCTATACCAAATGTTTCTGATCTTCGATTTTTATAAGTCAACAGGAAATGCCTATCAGACCGAACAACTTTTGCTAAGACGTCATTCCTATGTGAGTTATGGTGTAGCTGGGCTCTTAGAGTTCCATAACAGGTGTTCCAGATCTTCAAATTTATTCTCTCAGCAGAAAATGCTCATCACGTGGAACAATTTTTGCTATGGGGCCATTTTTGTATCACCTATAGTTTAGCTGGTCTGTTGCGGTTCTGCATCAGGTGTTCCGGATCTTCAAATTTATTCTCTCAGCAGAAAATGCTCATCACGTGGAACAATTTTTGCTACGGGACCATTTTTGTATCGCCTATAGTTTAGCTGGTCTGTTGCGGTTCTGCATCAGGTGTTCCAGTTTCCAAGATAAATTATAGCCTATGTGTTGACCAGACTTAATATCTATACAACAAAAAAAAAATCATTCAAATCCGTCCAGTAGTTCCGAAGATTAGCGTGTGCAAACAAACAGACAAACAGACAAACAGACAAACAGACAAACAGACAGACTTTTTTTTTTGGATTCGTGCTCTATTACTGTTTCTAAACCCCCCTCAATTATTATTTTTTAAATATATTCAATGTACAGACACAGTTTTTTTACAGTCTTATTATATGTATAGATAGATATAGATATCACTGAACACGCCTTGGACTTGCACGTTTTCATAATGTCTCGGTTTACGACGGCGCAATGAATTTGTTTTGCTAGTAACTCGGGAGTCGGCGAGTAGTAAGCATGCGATCGGCGTGCTGTAATAGAATAGAATAGAATATATTTTATTGTAAAACACGATTATACAGCAAAACAATTATGTGTAAGGTCTTAAATTAACAGATAGACAGGTAAGCCTGCAGTCGACGCGCTGTAAGCACATGGTCCGCTCGCTATCGGCACGCGGGCTGCGAGTCGAGTTGTATGGTAGTGGCAAGCGCGCTGACTGCTCGCCGATGGCTTTTTCATATCGACATTGTGAAATATTATACTACGCACGATTTAACGCTCTGAATTGAATGACAAGCCAATTGCTGGTTTGGAGCGGTGCCGGTGACGTGCCGGTATAATGTGCCATGACCTTACGACTTCAGACAGCTACTGCAGCTAAGGTCCCGGGTTCGATATCAGTAGCTGTCTCGCTTGTCTAGCTGTCTCGCTCAGCAGTAGCGCTTGCGACCACCGACCACTAAACCAACGAGGCATTCAAATCAAATCATAGTATAGTTGGCACCTTGCTATCCTTTAAAATATAAAGTTATTTTATAGTACAAGGTAATCTATACATACATACTTTTAATAAAACAGTAACGAACGATAAACTGAACATTGAGAAAGTTCGAGAAAAAAATAAGTAAGTGGCTTTTGTTAGAAAAACGTAACTGATGACAAAAAGTGACTTTTAGAAAACTATCAAAACTGATTTAATTCGAGGTTAGTTTGATCTCTCGAAACCGACGCAGGGCGTGAATAACGGCTAGGTGCTAACCGTGAGCGTAACGCACTAAGCTTGTCCGCAGAAACAAGCACGCAGCGCCAATTACCCACAACTAGAATTTAAACGAGTCCGCACTACTGCTTCTCAGTCTCAGGAAAGTGTGTGACCGGGATCGTCATTCTTTGTCTCGCTCATTCAAAACGGTTACACAGAGGGATCAGAGATTGAGTCTTCGGAATATCCGCTCTTATACGAATATCCGAATATTCGTAAAAGGGGGGTGCAAAGTTAGTACACACTGCCGTTTTTGAAGTTATTCGAATGAAGTCAGTTTGAAAGTTTTTCACTGATGTCATGAATCACGTACGTACGTTTTTTTTTTTCGAAAATCATCCCCTAAGGGCAGTAAAACAGGGCAAAGTTAGTATGAAACTTTGTCGTTTTTGAAGTACTTAATTCGAATGAAATTCAGTATTAAAGTTATTCACTGAAAGTCATAAAATGCATTGATTTTGAAACATACAAAATACATCATTTTAAACTGATCTACTGCGCTGCGTGTCTCTATGTTACATACAATACTAGAGTAGGTAGTAGTATGTGAAGTAGTAGTAATAATAATAATAATACGTTTATTAGTACATAAAAAGATTTAACAACACGATACATAGCGTATGAAAATATTGGATTGTAGTAGTCGAAGGTAATAATTTAACTCGAATGATACCTATAACATCCATACATAAAGTATACTATTTTGACTGGTTGATCAGACTGAATACTTTCAGTTTATAATTCTATAATTGGGTGGTTTGGGTAATTGGTATGCCTTTTTTTTAATAACTGACTAAACATAATGTCGGGTCGTGGAGCTCCTTAACCATAAAGTTGAGCTCACGATGGCTGACACATACATGCTGCTTGCCCAAATTGTTTCTGGCACTTTGCCCAAAAGGCTAAACCGGACACTTTTCTGCATGGTTCGTCACACAAAAAATTATTAATATATTTTTTAATGTCTGGACTTGAAAAGAGACGATGATCCCTGAGTTTGTTTCGGCTTTTCACTCAGGGATCATCGTCTCTTTTGACTACCTCCGTCACTGACTACCTCCGGGTAGTCAGTTAGGAAATACCGACTTCAACTATATAGCTTTAAAGGAAAATTTTTTTTTTTTTTTTTTTTTTTTTTTCCATATTTGTAAAGTAATAGAAAAATCTAAATACTTTACTGAAATTACGATCTAGTCTACAGACTAATAAGTAATTTTACTTTAACCTAAATTATTACAAAATTATAACTAAGAAATTGTCCACTGACGTAATCTTAGAGTCTGTTAAGGGGAAGCACTTCGTTCATGTGCCTAATGTTTGTAGCATTGTTGCACGTAACACTGACACAACACTACATTTCACTATCACTTATCATTACACTAACTCGAACGGTTTAGTCCTTTTGAGTCTTCTCACCAGACCCGTGTTGTCAAGGAGCTGGATCGCCTCAACGTTCACATGGTGATGAAGTCTCCGTTCATGTGCTGCAGCATATTTTTGAATAACTATATCTACAGTATCCATCTGTAGATCTCTATGGATGTCGCAGTTCCTGACATACCAAGGTGCAGCCACTATGTTTCTGAGTACTTTATTCTGGAACCTTTAAAATTAAAGGAAAATGACGTGTAAAAGTGATTTCCATATCCTACTTGCATAATAAATAATTTCATTTCATTCCATTCCATTTCATTTCAGTGGATCCGCACTTGCGTCGCGGTCGTCTGTCTATTCGTGAATAAACTCAAACATGACTCCGCCGATGCTGTTTTCACTTGGAGATAGAGTATTTGTAAGTTATTAGTATAATATATTTTCCTTTGAATATATATTATACTAATAACAATATATGAGTGGATACCAAGAGACCAAATCAGAAGTAGAGGTCGACCTAGGAAAAGGTGGGAAGACATCTTTTGGGAAAAAGGTGGTCCCGGTTGGATGACCAAGGCTAGGGACAGACAGCAATGGAAGGAAATGGGGGAGGCCTACGCCAAAGAGGCGACTACTGCAAATATAAATATATGCATAAGTTAATTTTAAGGTTAATTGTTAATTATAATGTAAGCAAGAGTAACTTTAATAAGTGTACCTACCTAGATTAATTTAGATGTAAAAGTAGTAGAATAAAGGCTTTTTTATTTTATTTTATTTTATTTAGTATAATATATATTGTCAAGTTTTTGTAAACATTGGCAAAAATATAATGATATTTGTTGGAGGTGAAAAATAAGCCATCTGGGAGCTGGGCGCGATAACCGACAACAATGAGGGCGAAGCCGCGGGCATCAGCAAGTTCAAACTAAGTTTGTTATTTACTTGGAAAGATTTAAAGGTGGCGTGTACAAACGTATATTATTACGTTCCTACTTTATTTGCACTTATAACCTACAATACATTCTGTTTCTATGTCATAAGTACCTATAAAGCCTTAACACGTATAACAGTATATTTTTTCTTTCTGTTCACAATGTACACGATAATACTTATTCAGTATTTTCTTGGAGAGCACAGAAGAAAATATATAAAAGCATAAGTATCAGTTTTCTTTTATAGCTATCGGTATTACTATCGAGCTAAAAAAAACTCGTCTCGATATTATTATATTTTCGGCGAATTTTAGGGCGAATACGACCAAACTTGTATACCTGGTATAAGTGTTATCCTGCAAATAAAGAAGTAGGATCACGGGCGGCCTATACAAAAGTTACCTATACCCTACAGAAATAAGGACTAACCCGAAATTTTTGTTTTGTATGTTTTTCAATATTGGTTGGTAACACATGCTAAGTATTAACTTGAGTTTAGAAAAGTTATTTACCACACACATTTCAACTAATATACCTGTCGAATTTCGGTTTGTTGAAATCGTGGTAACAAAGACATTCAATACCTATAGACCGGACATCACAAACAAAATTTTCGTCCGAAAAAGTGTGTCCTGCCGGACACAAGTCTATGAGTTTTTTTTAGTACGCTCCGCTGCCGCTCCAATATTCATATATTGTTCTAGATGGCGTTACTGAGACATGGGATCAAAGTTTTTCTATGACATTTCCTTGACATGCCCGCTCTATAGTTTTTTAAATCTCTTTGCGTGGT
Source organism: Euplexia lucipara (assembly GCA_921972225.1). Classification (NCBI taxonomy): domain Eukaryota; kingdom Metazoa; phylum Arthropoda; class Insecta; order Lepidoptera; family Noctuidae; genus Euplexia; species Euplexia lucipara. Next base: position 11,141,595 of record OV179149.1, read on the forward strand.
AATGACCTTTCTTGACACCTGTCGGAAATCAGTCTGATAATGAAGACCACAAAGGTAAAAAGAGATTTTTAAGTTAGATACAAGTAGTGAACCTTGTTTAGATTCATTGGATTCATCTTTAATGTGTACTATATATTTATCGGCAGCCAACCAGAGTCCAACGATGGATAGCTATTAAGTTCTTACTAGTACCTACTGCATCGTGTCAAATGGACATTATTTTTTATAAGACTCCACGCCAATTGGACATTGACATGAGGTCCGGTGACCTCACACCATTATCGTCCTTAGCGACGCGACGGTCCATAATCAATCTACTGCATTTCAGACTGAAAACTAAATAAACCGATTAATCAAAGGCTGGATCAGCAGGTGCTTCTCTCATATCATACCGCAACTGGCTAGGCACAGTCAGCGAAAGTGCTGTTCTGCTTTACAGCACTTCAGTGGCGATAATTAAATACCGACCTAATTATAGCATTCCTGGTGTATGGTGCGCGAAGTCTCCCGTCTCAGGTCCGAATTTTCGCGAGAGTACCGAAGACTAAGACTAAGTTTAAGTAGCTTGAATAGTGTTTAAGTATGTATTTTGTGCTTTATTGTAATTTTTCCCAATTGACGATATTTCAAAATTGACATGACCCTAAAACAAAAATACCGTTTCTTCATTTTTGTATGAAAAAAAAAATGAAGTTCAAAAAAATTAAATTAAATTTCAAACTATTTATTTTAGCATGCATACATTAATAATTACATTTGAATAACGCTCAATCCTTTTGTGGTAATATTAAGTGCGAGAGTGTGATATGAAACAAGACATATCTAATGTCAATGTATGACATTGACAACTGCTAAGTGACAGTGACATCTAAGTAACAGTTTTTTTTTACGTATCACAGTAAAGCAAAGGATGTACCGCCATTCCACCGTATGAATGACGTCATTTGGCGCTTACGTCTTTTTAGAATGCACCGAATTTCAATGTTAAAATTATGAATAATAAGTACATAATTTCGAAAAACCAAAAAACATTGGTCCTCTAGTTTTGGATTAACTTTTATATAACGTAATAAAACATGCAGGTTAAAATTTTGAAATGTTGACAATTGAACATGAACTTTAATTTGTTATGACACATTGGGGTAGCTTGACAGTGGTTTCTTATAAAAGATAGCTTTCTTTTGTAACCTATACTTTGCCAAACTTATAATTTTGACAAATCGCATTTTCTTAAATATCTTGTGAATTAAATCTCTACAAGGTGTCAGTCCTTTGACGTCAACAACCGTTGCTATTTCTCGTTGAAATTTAGGATTTATATAAAATTAATTAGGATAAAACAGCAAGACTTTCGAGTTTTGTTGATCCTCATAGTGAAAAATAAATTGGAATAATCATGCTATTTACTACAGTTTTTTTCGCGAATTTCAATACTAAAATCGCGAATTTCAATATGATTTTGTTTTGCACGAAGTAGTATACGAATATTATATGGGAGATGTTAGCAATAGTTAAATATCGACTGATGCCCTATCACATAGAAAATGTTAATAAATAAAAGACTCGGGTTACAGGATCAATTTTTGATTCACTGGAAATAATACGAATACAAGTTTTGTCGAAATCGACCGAAGTCAAATAATATTGTTAACATGTCAGAAAACGTTAGGATTTTTGCAAAAAAATATAAATTGTCTTCTTACTACAAATGCGTATACCTACTGTATGCGTAGTAGATACCTTCTCACCAGGGATTTTATAATATTTATTTTCTTAAGGCTTTATTGAAAAGGCCTCTATGGGCATAATATTTTTATAAAATTATCTGTCTGAGTAACTTTGCTGCCTCGGGTTGGTTGACTTAAGGTAGCTACTAGCAATCCGAAATTGAGATGTTCCGATCTGTACATTTGTTTTCCGTAACTAGTGCAGTTGACAATGTGAAAAGATTAAAATAATTTAGTATATTTCTGTGTTAGTACACAGAAATATTGAAAATTATTATTTTCTTTCAATTTATTTTACGAGTGCGTATATAAGTGACATCAATATTTTTTTCTAATATGTATTTATATATCTTGAGGATCAATAAAGTAATTTAATTAAATGAGTATGTATATATCTAAACGTTGGTTTAGTTTGTTTTATTTTTAATGAAACAAAAAAAAATATGACCCGAAACTCAACGCGTTTAAATTATTTGCTCGTCACGTTACGTTTTCGGAACCGTATTAAATTATTTATCGATTTTGTAAGCAAGACGCAAAATTTTAATACACGCAAAAGTAAACATAAGCACGCACATTGAATACGAATCGTAATAAATCAAGCTTAATAAGTGGTAGATGACTATTTATTTACCCGAGGCAATTGACGACGCTTCATTAGTACGCACCCGTAAAGAAAACCGTGTTTCATTATGTAGAGATGAAACGGCTCACTGATCAATCGACGAAGATCGCTCTTTGCTACAGAAGTATGTGAGCGATGAAGTTTAATTAAAGTGCGCTAGAACGTTAAGAGTTCAGAAGGTACTAGTCTCGATAAACCTTATCTATTGATACCTAGGTAGCAGTCTGTTACCTTCCTTCTCTTGATTATGTGAAAACAACAACCAATATTTATCTGTATACAACCATTAAATTGCTGAGTGCCTCCCAGTGCTTATTGTTAAAGCAAATTTTACCGCCTTTCATTTAAAGGGTTGTATTTTTTGGAAGTTAAAATAAAAGTATACATTTTGAATACGTAGCTTCGCACTCTGTAGCTTTACTCTTTAATGAACTTAAAAAATAACTGTTAACAGTGTGTTTGATTTAATCAAAGTAGCTTCTACAGCTACTAAGTACAGCTAGTACGTAATGTGCCACGGATTCCTCAGTGGTCTCTCAATTTGATCCGATGAGAATTTCTTGTTCACCACTCGCTTTGCTGCAGTTCAAAATCCGTTCTATGACCGTCTACATGTATTCCAACATTTCCATTTCATTATATCAGCCTTTGATATGGGTAATGTGTGTCAAAAACAATTTCACAAAGCTAGTTTACTACTTTGTTGTGCTCAATTTACGTCGAAGTTTGTTATCCACATTTGAAAAAACATTCGTAACAAAATACTTATACCGAGTACAATTTATTAACCAAGCATTGTTTTGTATAAAATATGTATACCTACTACCAAATTGCTTTAAAGATATACCGACACCTAATTTCGTTTGCAACCAGTTATAAGCTACGCCACCTTTTTGGTTCGTTCTTAGCAGCAAATACTTCAGCGAAATGAATTTTGGGTCTATACGTTCTTCATATTTATAATCATCATCGTTATTACTATTCCTATTACTTTTACTGGCTAGATTGCTGCTAGGTATCCAAAGTAAGTAAGATTTAAAAAAGCCTTGTGACAGTACCCAGCTTGAAAGTAGACGTGGTGTCGTTCAGTGACACGAAAGCCACACCTAAAGTGTGCGGCCTAATTAGGTATAAGTACCTACACATTCTCCTCCGTATCCGAACTAAACGAGGGCCAAAGTGACGCGCTGCGGTTTCCCTCACAATCGCTCCAGGCTCCGTGTTAGTTGTATTACATGGGGAATCCAGCAAGAACTGTTTAAAATCTAAAATATACCCCAATTAATTGAAAAAAAAAAACACAAATTAAGCGGCATTTACTACGCAGTGGCTTCTAGTGCAAAATCCCCGCTGAGTATAAAATAACATTTCAGAATAACTTATACTAAAATGTAATGGAAACAAATTCATGACTCCAACTGTAAATAAGCCAGCGAAATTAAATTAATTCATAGTATGCAAAACTGGCGCTGAATCTCCTGACTCCAGACGAGCCACTCATTTTATAACTAATTAAGAGAGGCTGTATCGTGGCTTGCATACTGATGCTATTACTTCACACATGTGATAATAATCTCTTGCCCTTGGGATTACTAAATGTTGACTCGAATGTGTGAATGGTTCAGTATCACCTTGGGTATAACGATTACGAAACAGTGTTTTTGTGGTTGGGATGTTTACTAAGCATTTATTTCTTATGTAAAAATTAAATTAAAAGTCAGCCGCAAGTGCGTCGTGGTACTGTCAAGTGTATTATCTACCAGCGTATTATTATTTCACACAATATTCATATTACAGTAAGTGTGATTAATTGAACATTATTAGTCTGTCATATCAATAGTTCTGCTGGCTGCGGCTGCCTCGAGCCAGGTGAATGGAAGTGTGTTCCACAGCCTCGGTATGGTCCTGGGACGCAGTAGTGTCCTTTGCGAACCAGTCGTCTTGCAGAAGAACACCACCGCGTCCCAGAAACATTGCCTTGACTCGAGCCGTGAGCGTCAGGTCACTGCCTACTCCAGAGATGAGGACACGGTGTCAGTCTTGCATCCTACGTTCTCTTAGTAACAGTAGTCCTTAGTCAGTGGCCAGAGGTCAGTAGTGCCTCTTGTACTCGCATATCATTCGCAACAACGAACATCACGATGGTATACTTTCGCAATTACGTAACTTAACGCCATTTTACCGAGAGATTCGTGGTTGAAACTTCAAAATCTCACGTACTACTATTTAAAGATTTTTTTACATTTGATCCAAACTACATAAAAATTGTTTGTCTTCTTCTTGAGTAATTACATAGTTAGGCAATCTTAGCCAGTCAGGCATATTCTGGGTTAGTCAGAGATTAGTATTTCAGCATAGAGTGGGTATAGAATAAATATCACTGAATCTCAGACCCTCATAAATCGGACTCACATCGCGCACATCTTAAATTTTCTACCGGTTTTCGGCCTCTAATACACCATGGATATACACAGTATAGTACTATGGCTGCCAAGAAGTCAATAATACTTTTAAGAAATAAACACGGTTAGACTTTTATAGCCGGTATTGCATGATCAAGGTTCGTTTATTCGTTTTTTCCTGTGTGACCTATGCCTAGAGAATTTTTGAAAAAGCATTATCATGTCCGGAATATCCGGTAAAAAGGTTCTATTCTGTATCAAAATAGGTTATAGTTAATAGTTGCTGACAAAGAGAAAACAAACAGTAAAGGAAACGCCAGCTAATTAAAGTTACGCCCTTCTGCCCTACATTTTACAGATTCAAGGTCCGAGAGTAAACAAGTTCAGTCGTTCGTATCCTATTGCTACATAAACTTTAAAAGGTTATACCAATAAGTGTCATGATATTTGTTAGTTATTTTGTAGTTGTTACTCTAAACAACTTGGAAACATTTCGATATAGCCAGGTTTCCTTTCTATTGGCAAAATAGTTAAGATGATATAAGGTATATGAAATTAATAACAGCGAATCAATCCCATTGGCGATCGCTCTAAGCCAAATGTTCATTTGCCTATTGCAATATTCGTGGAAGTGGTCTACGAGCATAAAGGTTGACTTCGATCAGTCTCTTTCTTTCTGATCGCTCACCAGCCTCTGCAGGGCTAATGGCCAGTTTTCATTGCCAGAGACTTAATAGCATTCAGTTACACACCGAACTTTAATGACAACTGAGATATTACAAAATAAAAAAATAAATAAATAATTACTTACAAAAAATTGGTATTGCACTTTAAGTGGACTTAAAGTTACGGTGACTTTCAGACGGGGTACGTCGCGCTTCACCTCTTTGCGAGTTCACATAACGTCATCCTAGATACACACTGATGGTAGCCAATACGAAACTAGCTGTCTGACAGTTAATTGTTGAACACTTTGCCCAGTGTCATCACTATGAACTGTCAATGGTGGGTGATACGTAGCCTGGTGCTTGCCTAGCCGTGGCGATAGGTTATCATTTTGCCTGGTTCAAAACATGACGATACAAAATATATAAATTTACGTGAGGAATAGTTAAAAAAAAATTACGCTGCCAATTATTCTGTAATATATGTATGTTTATTTATTTATTTATGAACAATAAGCACACCAACAGCACAGTCATCAACAATATTCAAATAAAAATTACATGGCAAAAGGGCATTACAGTAACCATACAAATAACAGGTATGCATGACATTGACACAATGAAAAGTAATAGAGACAAAAAGGCAAAAAAAAAAAGTAAAACATGTAACAAAGTGTGACCAGAAGGCTTTAAACTATCACAGGATAATTGGAAAAAACGTATTTACTACGATTCCATAAATCATTTCAATTCCGATGTAACCAATTAGGAATCCAACAAATATCGAAGAATAATAATTGGAATATTGGAAAATATCAGGCTACCTCAAGATGATGCAGTGGTAGAACAATGGTGGGTGCAACAAGGTACCTGAACAATACATGACAGTAAAACAAGCGATATATAAAAAGAAATACACAAGTAAATACATACGTTCAAACTAAAAAAAAAAACTGTTATGACCAATCAAGGTAAAGATGTTAAAAACTGACTAGTAGATTAGTCAATCAGCATTCTGCTACGAGCATCTAAATGTCTTCTTTAGACTAAGTTTTTGTAAAGAATCTGATACTATGTAATTTAAAAATTGTTCTTTTTTCCATCTTCTAAGATGACTAATGACGAGGGTAAACCTGAAGGAGCACAATGGTCACCAAAGACAATCAGTATTATTACTTATTTATTACAAAAAAGAGTAAAAAAAATTAAATTGTAAATAAATTGTCAGCATAAACGTACACTTGTTTCGCTGATTACATCCGAAAACAGATAACTGCTTCATTTTGTCTTTAATTAAAATGAGTCATAATATTATTGAACGTCATATTTTATGGTCATAGGGATGAAATTGGTTTTGATATGCTATACAAATAATTATCACGATCATTTTAACATAAGTTAATTTTAACACAGACCCTTCTGTTGTTTCATGATTATTATTATTTATTTATTACTTCAAGCACACTAATATACAGAGGCGGACTTAATGCCATAGGCATTTTCTACCAGTCAACCTACAAGACGATCGCATATTCGCATATTTCCGTTGCTTCATGTTATGTACCTACGTTAAAAAATACGTAGTTAAAAAATAGTATTTTCTTTAACTTATTTCAGAAACTATAGGGATTCAGGGATTAAAAAAAAGCGTACAAATTAAAAAAAAAATGTCGTGCTTTGTCCGTCACATTATCTATGGTTACATTATTTGAAACTTCCGGTATTGATACTCTCTTTCCACGGGTAAATATCTTAATTCAGATTACCGGAGCACAGTTTCAAAAGGAGCTTAATCCCTAACTAATTCATAGACCCGCCACGAACTATGTAGATATCGTGTTAGACATAAGGCCAGAACTAGGGCAGTTCTGTATCCTTAAAATCCTTAATGTATTCGCATCACGTGTTGCCACACGACACTGCAAACACTGAAGGAATCGACACCGAGCATCGTTGTATAGAAAACTGTAACAACTTAAATCAACACAGAGCCAATTGTTCCTCGTTTCTAACAAACAACATTTGCATATTCTCTTTGCTGTTTTTAAATATCTACATAAGAGCTTGTTTACTTGAAGACCCTCAAAAATTTGAAGTTGCGAGGTTGTAAGCTTGTTCTTGAGACATTTTTACTTTGTAATGATATTCGCTTACAAACAAGTTTCACGTCTTGAGATTTTTGATGCACGTTTGAGAATATCTTAAGTCTTGACATAAAGCCAAGAGGTTCATGGGGGAAGTAAATTCTGATAATATTTTTAATGTAAAATAGATTTTAAAAATTGTTTCACGTTTAAACTTTGATACTTACCCAATTTTACCCTTCATGACGAAAAGAAAGATTAATTACTCCAAACTTTTTCTTGATAAAAGCTGTCAGTCGTTTACTAGGCCAAAAAACGAGAGCTTTTGTTAGTTAAAGTTTGGAAAGGAATTAACAAGTATATGACTATTTTTAGGGTTCTGTACTAAATTCATCCTGTTCATCTATCCGTTAGCGCGTTTGTTTCACAGTCATTTTACTGTCAGACTTGTTTTGCTAGGTGTTTTTTTAAAGTGCGCATTTTACTGCACTCAATAATTTGCTTCTGATTCTTTGTTCTATAAAATTCGGTTTAAAGATGTATTTTTTATCACCACTTAATAAATTCTAAAAATAAAACTTAGGTTTTCTGTCGATAAAATCAAGATTGTGCATGCTTAAACGTTAATCCTGACTATGAAATCTTTTACAAGCGATAGACATTATTTTAATACAAGAAAATATAAAGATAAAATAGCTCAACCTTCCTTTAGATTAGCAAAAGTACAAACATCTTTTATGGGGTATTGTGTTAAATGTTACAATAAAATACCATGTGATATATCAAAACTAAATGAAAGAAAATTTAAAACTTATATTAAAAGTACAATTTGTAAACTGGCATATTATAAATTAGAAGATTATATTCAAGATAGGAATGCTTGGAAACATGCTGGTCCTGCTCCATAGGACAATCATTGGAGTCTTGACAAAATCAAACTGGTTGCTAATCTATGTATTGTTTTCTATTTATTTTTTTATTTTTCCACTTTTTTTTAAATTAATGTTATACATTTGTAAATATGTGAGCACAATGTATCTTGCTGTACCAACTTAATCAAGTAATTATCAACTCCATTGCTTATTTTTTTTTTGCTTATAATTATCTTAGTATAGTACTTTTTATTCTAGGTACATCGTCCTCCCTCACATAGGTATAATCTTATTAATGTATACAAAGTTATGTAAATACTATTTTAAAAGAGTAAGTATGGAGTTTCTTGACCCTTCTTTTTCATACTAATCTACTTTTTGGAAGGGACAACTAGAATCATTTTATAAAGTTAATTTTTGTTCGACGGCGACGTTCAAATGTCCCTTAGAGGGGCCTAATTGAAATAAATGGTTTGACTTTGACTTTTTACTGCGCGTTGTCGACACGTACTTGGCTGGTTTTTAACTTGTTCCTATTATTTATTCAATCATGTAAGTACAGATAGATATAAGTACGTATTTCCTAAAAGGCAGTCCATATCCGCAGTCCCATGTTGGACCTCGGCGAACCTCATTGCATATTTATGAGTTTATGACCAAACTACATTTATCTGCCGCCAAAAGGCTTCAAATAATATTCATACATATCAATAGGTTCGTGTCTGCTATATTCAGAATACAATTCTGGCCACTGCAAGGTAAGTTCCGTATTACTAGTGTACCAGATAATTTCTTCCAAATTCATTTATTGACTAAAAACTTTACATACGCGGACTTAATGCCTTAGGTATTGTCTACCAGTTTGGGTCCTAATTCTGTATGTTTATTATTAGTTTATCTATACTCCATTTACAATAGCATTAGACAAAAGTTAAAAAAGGTTTTACATAATGCGCACTACATCAAGCATATTACAAATACGATAGAGGCCGAATTTATAATAATCTATTTTCACAGCAGCTGTCCCACTCAATTGTAACCATTGAATAGAATAGAATACTCTTTATTGTACACCATAAAAACGTAGGGTGTTGCAATGGATGGATTGCAACCAATTATTTTAAGAAATTATGTGGATTTCATTTAGTTATATTATTTTTTAATAGTTGAAAATTAAAGTGTCAATGACAAAAACCTTAAAGAAGCAGGGATAAACAATACATGGACACATTCTTCGTTTCACTTTTATTCTTCTAAATTTAAAATTTGAACCAAAACTGTTTTCACTCATCTTTAAAATAAAATGTTTCGCATTCCTGCTTCTACGAGCCTCTATATTTTCTAATGCTTTATTATAAATGGAGTATAACAGTTTTGGCCTATCCATCCAGTCATTGAAAAAATCTAATTTATATATAAAATTCTCGAGTAACAGTGTTTGTTACAAAACTCTTCCGAAATGACTTCACTGATTCTTATTTTATTTTGTGTGTATATAAAAGAGGCGTGTCAACTAATTTTATGTGAGTAATAATTTTTACTTATTCTCATCCATTGGTGGAAATATGACCGTTTTAGCTGCACTTCTTTTCCACAATTATAAACTTTAATCAGAATCTCACACTCACGTGAGTGTAACGTGCTTTTAAATGGGGTACCTACAAGATTGATTTTCACTTCAAGTAAATATATTTGTTCAAATATTAAATAGGGGCCTAGACAAAGTAACATTTTCACGAACGATAACGAAGCTCTTTAAATCCGAAATGTCCAGAATTGGCATATGCTGAATTCCATACATTAAAGATTTATCAAACTTCGTTATCGTTACTAAAAAAGTATTTACTTGGCCCCCTTTGCGTGCAATATACTTAAAAAGGTGTACAAAGTTTCTTAACTTTACCTGAACTTTAACCCGGCGCCGCGATGTCGCAAATTGTAAATAAGCAATATTTTACAGTATTAGTAACATTCCATGGTCCCAATAGGTGCGTCGACGTCCCTGGGCACCATGTGTCAGTAATAACTTAATAACTCGAAGCATTTGGAGATAGGTACCAGACTTGGATAACGTAATTATACCCACCAGGTCATTAAACTCGTCATTCTATCGCCTACCTCTATGAGCTTATTTTCTTTCAAAAACATTAACAAGGTTCCGAGATACTCTTTAAATGCTACATTTAAATGACAAAAATAAACATTTCATTGCATTATTATGTTGAGTTACTTCTTTAAATTACATAATTATGATAAAACTAGCTGCTCCGGCAAACTTCTTTCCGCCTTATAGTCAATTTATTTTATGTTACCTTTGTAGTTTTAGCTTAAAACTTGTCAGATGTCAACTTCTCACCAGACTGGAAAGACATCATCATCCAAAATGGCGCTGCATTTGAAACATGTTTGAGAAAATGAATTTTCTTCCCCTTTTTTGTTTAAATATTTCCCTTTGTTTTTAATAGACAAAAGCAAGCCTACGAGTACGTAGGTACGTCTCCAAGATATGATCTAGGTATCTCCTTACCAAATTTTATTGTCAAACAAACGGAGTTTCTTTCTCATTTATAATATTAAAATATGGATAATATCTGGTCAATGTATGCGTAAAAACTAAATATGGAGGGTTAGAAACTTAATAATAACTTAATATTGGTCATAACAGTAATAAAACCCAAAACATAATTTTTATACCTGTTTGTTTGTCTGTCCTTATGTTTGTTGTACGCGTATCTCGCAAAAACTACTTAAACCCAGTTCAATACAATTTTTTACATACCTACATTTTTTTAACAAGTTCGGTACGGGGGGGGTATCTGAATGCAAAGGAGATACATGGAGCTGTCTTAAGAACCTTGAGGTGCGTTATTGCAAAAATATTTTTTTACAATTATATTTTTATTGAAGTTTTGCTTGGAAATAAGTAAAAGCGGCGGGTTTTTTTTTAATCGTGGCTGCAGATGGTAGTCAAATTTAATAAAACTGGCCGGTGCCACTTGAATAATAAAACGAGTTTTTTAGAACTTGCCAAATGCATACGGGTACTAGACCCTTGCGGGCAAAATATAGTAAACGTGCCTACAGTACAATTTAATCAATTTATTTTTCTTAATACCTATATGTATTTGAATGATTAGAAATGATTTTATACTTTGAAAGTGTCTGCTAACTAAACAAAACCTAGACGTAATTCTTATACTTGCGGAATGATTATTCTTAATTTGTGTTTATTGGACTTCAGAGCTGACGTGGACGGGACAAATCTTAGCATTAGACGACAAGTATTTTCCTAGAAATAATTAGTCCTAATTTCATTAACTTACACACATAAATGGATATTAAATGTCTCATTAATTGCAGACTCTGAAATAATGCGCAATTAGACGTAGTACTGAATATCTCCAGAAAATAACGAAAGGGCACACGACCTACATTTAAAGCTTTTGTTGCACCATTTTTTTGCACGTTTACCACAAACAACTGACGAAGTGACAGTGAAGTGTGTAACTGAAATGTGGGTACTTAGGTAGCTACTATAGGTACACCTCTACCTAAACCTTCGGGGATTACAGACTACAGACGTGATGTTGTGGTGTTATGTAACTGAATAAGTACAAGCCGTAGATACAATATGCGATTTTTAAAAAAGCCTAAAAGATGTGTGAATACTTAATATATTTAAATTGTATAAATAAACATAATATGATAAATCAACATAATGTCATCATATTATTTATTCTTATAATTATTTAGTAAACAAACTAACAGGACTCATGACTATTCTCTCGAATTTGGAGGTGACTATTGAGATGACGGCAAATAAACATACAGTACTCGTATTGGAAGAAGAAGACATGTTGCACCGAACCCAAATAAATTAGGATTTAAAGGCAGGACAAATATGACGACTCGAGTTTCGAGGTTCGCTGTTTAAAATGGTAAAATCCCATAATGCGTACCTACCAACGTACCTACCTACGTGTAATATTATGTTAGTCGCTCTGTTGAAAGAATAAGTAGCGTGCGCGTTACAAGACGTGGAAACGCGCTTTAGGCGTACATCCGTATTCTGATTAGCTTTCATCCTAGCCGTAAAATTGGAAATGATTATATAATCCGATTTCTCAGACACATTTAAAACCATCATAATCCGTGTTATAATGAGTTTTGGGAACTCGCGCATGCCTATCAACATTTTTCTGTTTTTCTCTTTAAACAAGAATATAACTTTACGAATTTGTTACTTCAGCATAAAAATATTCGCTTTGACCTACATTACATGGCTATTATTTAAGAGAGGCCGAAGCTTTGCACGGTTATTTAAAAATCTGGAATCAGACTAGAACACGGTTTGATAGTTCAAAGATATTTTTACAATAGTCAGTCTGAATTCGCTCCAAATCCTACGGAATGCTGAATCATAGAGAATTAGTCGCATGAATAAACTTCACTAAGATGCTCGGTCTATTATCCATTCCATATCTCAAGATATGAATCGGTTTCGGATCTATTCCTCTGGATAACATAGATTGTTCGTGGCTTAAAGTAAATTGGTCAGCCGTAATATATTGTAGCCAATTTGTCTGATCTTACTGAGAGAGGCCGTCGTCTGAAGTCGAGTTTAAAACCCGAGTAATACGAGATTTTTAAATGATACAGTTTCAGCTAACAACTAATAAACAAGACATGATCATTAGTTTTTTAGCAATGTGTTTTTAAACTTCTCTTTAGGTTGAAAATCATAATAATATCGAAGTTACTTGAAGAAAGTAATTTAGACGGTGTGTTCTCCCAGGAGTTCTTAAGAAAACATTATTTAGAAGACAAATATTATTCTATCTTCACATTCTTAAAATATTTCTTTCACTGATTGTCTTCGGGCACTCTTGAGGTTTGTTTGTGAGGTTGAAACTGTCCCCACCATAAAGTTATAATTACAAATTGAATCAAAAAGCTATCAACTTTCATAAACAGAACCTGAACCTCAGTACTATACCTACCTACTTCTTTTAAAATATTTGTGAACGTTAAGAAGAATATTTTTTAAAATAATGATAGGTACCTATCTACCACAGAATGTCCTTTATGGAAGGAATTGCTATAACTTTCGGTGAACTTTAAACATTCAAATACCTAACTTTAAACATTTTGCCCCGGAATCGAAGCTTAACATTTCCAATTTTATGTGGATTTTACGTGTTACTTTTTCGCATTTTGAACACTAAAAAGGGCGAGTTGATAATGTATTTAATTTAACGTTGGCACTAACCCACGCACGGTCGCGTCTTGTCAAAAGCAAGATGCTATTTAAAATCATAAAATATAGAAAATAATTTTTAATTGTAATCAGTTATTTATAGAAGACACATTGTATTAAGCCCAAAATCAATTCAATCTGCATAGTTTCCTCCATCACAAATTTACAAAGGATTTAAATGCAATTATTTGCTCTTAGAATTGGTCCAAAGACTCTGGAGTCTGCGTTTTAAGCTAGGTACTTAATCTCTTGTTTCTAGTTACATTTTCAATTAATGGAGTTCCATTAATTTTATTTACAGTTTGAATTGCTTTCGAGGTTAGAGGTCACTAGAGTGCTATAAATTGCTACGCCATGTCATAGATAGATATAGTAGACCTATGTCTGGTGTCAGCCCAGATGTCGTCATACATAACTGTATTATTATGTTAGACATAGAATTACTGGGCACCTACACATAGAAGTAACATTTTTCGTTTTTGGCAACGTTCGACGTAGTTTGCTTCGAAAGCTATCACGTGTCAAATCAAACAGTATTAGTTGCTTGAGTGCACTTTAGTAGGACATATCTGATTAATGTTTGCTCTGTCAGTACAGTTGGAAATGATTTCAACAGGAAAAAGTTGTATTGATCACGTACTATGACAGCCTTAGAATAAGTTCGAATATGCAGAAAATTCTTTCCCAATAAAGTAGCGAGTAGGTACAGTCACCGAACCAATTTTCAACAGTAATTGGAAGTTGGAACCTGGGTATACCTGAGTACCAACATGTGTGCGGTGTTAACCTTTTTTTTGCAACGATTGAGTTTAAAATTTTGGCGAACAATCTACTGATAATCGAAATCCTTTTTTAATTAGATATGTATAGTCGTATCGCGTAAATTTGCCGCTAAAAGGTAGTCTAGTTTTAGGCACGCAGCTGTTTTACTCCACTTAGATTTGATCTACTGAGCAGTCATTTGCAAACAGCCACCCACTTCAGAGCGGAAAACTTAAATGACGCGAACTGTGTGATACGTTAAAATAAAAATATAACTCGCATTTGTGAGGTCGTCAGTGTCGTGACCCAGGGGAAATCAAGAATAGAAATCAAACGTCATTGCACTATACCTAAGTTGTATAGGTACCTACCTACTGTCCGTTTTACTTGACTTTGAAGAATCCTTATTTTGATGAAGTGGAGATATTTTAAGCATGTTTGATGTGTCGAATATAATACTTGATGTGTCTCAAGTAAGTACGTAGATTTATTCGAGTTTTTTTTTGTCTTTACTTACTTCTATTTTGGAGACAGCAGGCGGAAAAAAAAGGAATAAAATGTTGAAATCGATCGCTCGCAGAATACCCGTCAATCTAGCCCACAAGAATATAACTAGAAGTAGACATTTTGAACTTCGAGCGTTGAATATTAAAATTGACATCTCTAAAAAAGTCACTTATATTTTAGTTTTGTTTTCATCTACTCGAGTGCAACATTACAAGGGAAAGTAGCCTATAGACGTCGAGATGCGATCAGAGGAATTAAGGGTATTGCGGTTGTGGGTGAAGCTACCTTCCCACGCACGACGTGGAAATCCTTTACACTACCAAGATCGATGACGACAGCTTATCAATGACGTTGAGCACGGTATAGAGCCCGGAACGATTGAACAGAGCCATACATACTGCCATACAAGTACTGGCATTCTAAAATTAAATTCACAAAAACAACAGATAAAACTCATCTGTTTACCTAAGATAAAAATATCAGACGTTGCTTACACGATTTCTTTAGTTAAACGCAGACTTCCTATCAGCTTATTTGCATTTGTTAGAGAAATTTATGGCAACAAGTTACATAACGAAACAGGAATGTATTTCTATTATACTATTTTTACTTTTAATATATTTTTAACTTAATAGAGTTTAGATACCTGGATAAGTTTTAGAACTCTATTAAAGTAAGTGTGCCTTTTCTGATAGGTAATAAATTAAATTCGGTTTGAAAAGAATAGATTGGGTGCCAAATCGCTATTTTAAAACCAATGAAAAGGTCCCTTTAATCCAACCTTTCAGCAAGCCTTTCAATCTGTAATAGACTCGTCGAATATGTGTACGAAGCTTAAGAGTTTTTCCGGAATATTCCCGCTTTTGGCGCACATCTGTGCCTCGAAAATTGGAATATCCGTGAATTTTAAAACCCACACAAAGCCCACATGGGATTGTCGATCTAAAAACAAGTTAATTACAAGACTAAGTACAGACCTCTTTAAACTAATTTAAGTGATACCACAAGCCACTTCGCAAACATTCTCTAACTAAAAATTGAAACGTTAAGTAAATGTAGGAACCTAAATTAGCTATGTAACAGAATATTACAAAAGTAATTTTCATTAGTATAATTTTAAGTATAAAATATTTTGAGCTAATAATAAGAAAAGGTTGAAATACATGTGTTTCAAATATGCATAATAATTCCTAGGTTGGATAATCAAAACAAATCTTTAGAAAAAGGTTTGAGCCACATTTTGATAACACAATACCATAGAAGCACAATACAGGTAGGTAATAAGTTCAGCGTATTGTAATCCTAAATAAGCAGGTATTCAATTTTCCTTATTTGAAAGGGTTTTCTAGCGAAATATGTGAAAAGGTGGATAGTGAAGTACTCTCAGAGACCCTTAGAGAGCCATTAAGATTCCCTTACAATAAGGGATAGTATACATGCCCGAAGCATTATACTTACTCGCTCCTACAACACTTCCTACAACGTATTGTGACCCTACCTGTATGAATATGAAACTTTAGATATTCTAACGATTTCCTTCTTTGTGTTCTATTCTATTCTATATCAAATCAAATCAAGTAATCTTTATTTGTGAACATAGGTGGAGCTCTATGTTAATTAATTCCGTCGAACAGACAGCCGTATTAATAATATTGCATTTACTTAAATAAATATAACGAAATTAGGAAATTAAATTAGACAAATTCATAAATATAGTGTAGATTCAGATTAATATTCATTCATATCAAATGTATCTATGCCGTGAAGCATTGTGGTGAAACTAAATTGAAAAGTGCGTGGAAAACTTCTAATAACTTAAAAATACATTTGCTACACAAACGAATTAGGAGGAAAAAATACTTACGCGATATTCTTCAATTGTTATTTGAAGATCACAAAATTGGATCTCTCATCAATCTCTCATCACAGTGATTAAAAAAACATTATGGATTTAGCATTTAATTAACTGCATCTCTTAATATTTGTTTTGATATATTACTTTGAACGTTAACAAAGTCACTGAAATAACTATAAGTGCATAAATATGTTTCATCATAACTTTTTACGGAGCGTTGGTTCGTGTTTAGCGGAAAGCGAAAAGGCGAGTCCAGTACCGCGTGCTACCACTCTGCCCGCCTCATACTAACTGGATGAACGGACGGAGGAGCGTACGACGTTCGCTTACTGGCGTTAGAACCGATGTTCGGCTGCCCGGCTTTCAATCTCGCAATACATTTGACATGTTTCTCTTGTCACTTGCAGTCGGTCTAGCAAGGCCCTCGCTCTGTTTCAAGTTTTACTGTCTACTACTGTTTTACTGTTTTGGTTTCACCTTTCGTTGGCAGCTTACAGTTTTAACACAATCAACATTTTTTTTTTACAGGAATAGAACAACATATTTAATGTCAAGAGCTAAAACGTGCTAAGTACTCGTATTTTTATTAGCCTTAAATGTGTAGTTGCTCAGTGAATGACAACTTGCGCCCGTTACAAAATTAAGAAAACAAATTTAAAGATTTTGACTAACATACCTACAAACTTACCCATTATTATTTGGACACTGAAAGTAACTGGGGAATTAAATATTGTGTTTAAGAGGTCCTTAGTTACTTCATTCACTAATAACTTAGTTACTTACTAAAAGCAACATTATAAAAATCCTTTCAGGCCAGACTCACTAAACAACATGAAGATGGAATTTTCTTGCACAAAGTAATGCTCGCTATGTTTCCTATATAGCGAAAAATAACGAAGAGAAAAGTAAGTTGGAACAATAGTATGAACAATGCCGTTTATACTCAACATCGTGAATTACGTACGCTAGAGCCACAAGGCTGTGTTATTCTTTCTTGTTCCACTAAAATCAACCCTCAAACGATATTTTTAGCTATCACATATAAATTCATGGATGAAAGTGAACTTGAATTATTTTGATAGCATTATTCCTAAGCTTGTAATAACATTTAGATATTCATGTAGACTGAAATGCCAAAATAGTTGGATAAAGGCAACTGTGACGACTGATGATGAGTGCTTTTTTATTGTGGGAAGATCATTTCTATGTACATTTGCATATTTTACCCTTTCTCTTAGCAACATCTGAGATGAAATCATGAGAGCGGATAACTGATGAGCAACATAACATGTCATCAACCTGCCATCGACTTAAAAACAAACCTAGACTCCGGGTTGGTACCTACTGTAAAATTCCCGAACGAAAAAATCCAAATTCAAATTTTCCCTGTCTGGTAATTAAACTCTAATCCTGCAGCTGTTCAGCAGTCACACTTTGTCCCGCTCTAAGTCACGCATTATTAATACATTCATGAGGGCTAAAATTACTGAGGAACCTCAGTTAACTGTGACCATAATAACGTGAGTCTCTTCATCTTATGAGATTTAGATAATTCACTGGGTACACCAATTTATTAAGCATTTAACTCATTTTTTCAATAAACTAAAAATGTAGAAAAAATTACAATAAATGACACTTAAAGGCCTTCGCCTGAATTGTAATGTTACGCCCGTTGACTTAACTTTGTTAACTATTTATCTAAAATAATGATAATATTGCGATTGCGCGCATAGCAGGGTTAAAACGAGTTACTTCTCTTTGAATGCAGCGACTTATGTCTTATTATTGAAACTTAATTTAGGTAACTTAACCCTATAAATAAGGCTTTGTCATGGCATATAAAGAAGTTTACTCCATTCACTAGGTACAGACGGCAGCACATCAAGTTACCCCAATGTGTCAAATTTTCCCAATTGAATATAAACCTCATGCTGTTTGACATAAAGTTGAAAAACGATCAAAGAAATTTGACACATTGCAGTAACTTGATGTGCTGGCGTCTGTACATAGTTAACAGTTTTTATATACAAAATAGCAATTTAAAGTTATTGCTTTTTTATCACCGAACCAATTAGCTATTTATATATTGTAATAAATTTACTTATACATATTTATATTATTAACTAGCTGTACCCTGCCACGCTTCGCTGTGTCACATTGTGATTGAATGGTAAAAAAAAAGAAAAAAAATAGAAAAAAACAATCCTTGGTGTTGATTATATACCTATCATGCTAAAATTTCAGCTCGATCGCTGCAGAGCTTTTTGAGTTTTTGAAGCGTACACAAACCAACATAACATTTTTATAGATATAGATTTATTCCACACACTGTCCAATTCTAAAAGTCTTAGGTAGGATGAGGGCACGGTGACCTCTCCTATAGTTTTTTTTTTTGGGTGGAAAATCCTCATGGATGTCCCTCGCCCCGGGGAGGGCGGAGGGGTCTGTCAGACTCTTACTGACTAAAAACCACCCCGTGTTCCTTCTCACTTCTGCGCCGGGGGTCACGGGAACAGAAGATACTTCCGCGACCCCCGACTGGTGCCGGCGCTGAGGCCCTCGACAAGTCAGCGAGGGGACAAATACGTGGGGGGCGGCGGACGTTGCTGCGGGCCGGGTGAGTGGATAATCTCCCTCTCCCTTTCCGCAGCCTCCTTCTGCGAGACGACCGTTTCGTAGAAGGCCACCACCGCGACCCAGGACTCGACGCTGCCGACCATGCTCTCGACCACGGCCGGCAGCGACAAGTCACTGCCTACTCCAGAGACGAGGGCACGGCGCGGCTCCTCCCAAGCGGCACACTCTGTCAGCGTATGCGCGTATGTCCTCCCGACAGTCGACGCAGTGGTGACACCGGGCGTCCGGCTCCCTGTTTATGCGACACAGGTACTTCCCAAAGCAACCGTGCCCGGTAAGCACCTGTGTCACCCGAAACGACAGTGCCTCCTCCCGCGGCTCCTATAGCTAACCTAACTACCTACCCCAAACTTTGACATCCCTAACGTTTAATTTGGCGAAAATGGAATGGAATATCTGTATTTATGTTTCAATCCGAGTACATTGGTATGTACTACATGACGAATTGTGTATCTCAATGGTACAGAGACGAAGTGCCTAGAACATAGTTAGTACATGATGCGTTTTATTATAAAAAAGTCCCTCAGTTCGGTGTGTCTTCTGACAAAGGCCTCTTTCAACTGTTTCCATTGCACTCTGTCGGTTGCAACTCTGGTCCCAGATCTAGACGGAAGTCATCTTCCCATCTCGTGGTTAGCCGTCTCTGTTCTCCGTTTCCATCTCTTGGGTACCAGAGTTACTTGTTACTTGATTACTCCATTTGTCAGTCTTGCATCGTAACAATATGTGAGCTGTCCAGCGCCGTTTTAATTTTTAATAATAATAATAATAACTTTATTGCCAAAATATAAGTATACATAGTTTGTTAACATGCATGGACTAGAAATTGTGATCCTACATAAAATGAACAGCATCTATTACCGAACTAGGTAAAAAACTGTGTTTCAGTACCTGGCGCCACTCCCCTCTGATGCTTATTATTAACTAGTCTATTTAATTACATAACAAAGGTAAAACTGTTTTTGGCCAAGTAAAATAAAAATAAAAAAATAATAATAAATGGACCTCTCCTTGTGTACGTGTATGTATGTGAGAGGGTGTGTACATAAAAGCTTCAATAGCCTTATGGTTAGTTAAATACAATACTGTAAAACTGCCAAAAGTTGCTCTGTTTCATAATAATAAGATTTATAGTTTATTGAATGTCTTTGTAATAATCTAAACCCTGCAACCATGCCGTTACCTTAATTCTGCATTCAGTTCTATTAATTTGTCAATTCGAGCTAGTATTTCGGCAACTTTGGTCTTATTTCTTATTTCCGTTGATGAATCAGTATAATAAAAGGTATTAAAAATATAGAAAGTATGTAGTAGGAATGTTGAGAGTTGAAGTTGAAAAATTGAGAGTATGTATGGTGTCAATTAAAAATTAATTTCAGTTGCCATGTTGTTAAGTTGTAGGGTAGGAGCCATTATTATCCTAGGTATTGATTAGAATCGCACATTACTTTCACAAACTTTATAATATCCAGAAGTATAAGTAATAAATTTGTAGTAACAGTATGTGTCAATAGTTTTAGGATGAAAGTCAGAAAATCTTTTCGAGACGACATAAAAAAAAACAAAAATAAAGTGAATAAAAAAGAATTTGTGAAGGGGTTAACGAACTGTAGGCGTTTCCGCTTTGTTTTGCACCCCAAGGAAAATTATGTTATAGATAAAGTGGGTTAAGTTTCATCCTATGTTGTGAAGCTTAAGGGGTGTCTGTTAACCTGCCAAGATGTATCCGGAGCCATTCGAGTATCCGGAGCTGTAAAACGTGAAATATGCACCTTAATATCCGTCGTGCCGGCCACTCTGGGCCCGATGGCTTCGGTTAGTTCACCCACACGTCTGCTACTTAATTGATATAAATCACCTAGATAGCCGTAACTTTAACTTTAGAATTGTATAAAACGAGGTGACCAAACCGTTTGTTTAAAATCATGGAGCCTCAATAAGTCATTTAATAAATAAAATAAATGATGTTTACCTTTAAAACACTCATCATCATCGAAACCCAGGTCTTGGGAATATTACAGGTAGTATTAGTGGCAATATGTTTTTGGTCTATCTTACAATAATACCAGTATTGTTGTTGTTGTTTAATCCGATAAATTTTATAATCATGAGGGGATCATCATCGTTTCTGGGAGCTTTATGGGTCTACCTCTTCTTCTTAGATATAAGCAATTCGGTGTTAAATGTAAGCTTATATTTAATGTCTAGACTATGTATTTTTTTTAAACGAATCAAATTCACACTATAGTGGCTGGAATTTTCACAAATATTAATCATCTTCCAAAAAATCATTTCAGTTTTCTCAAGGCAGCGTGAGATACTAAAGAAGCATGAGTAAGTAAGCTTATTTATTTTATTTCATTTCCACAAATCAAACTGAACTCAGGTGTTTTGAAAGCTTTCAACATGAAGGTGTAAACACTGGAGGTAAGCCACGTTTAGCAGTAAGCGTTGTATTATACAGTTAAGACAAGTTGCTAGCTCATAACTTGCAGGCGTTAGTGAAGATAAATTTTAACAGAGCTTGAGTCACAGCCCACAACCGTCCATTATCTACTGAATAAAAACCATAAAAGCCACCTTCAGTTGCTTTTGTCTGCCTAGTAACGTTCGTACTGTTGCCGACAAAAAAATAAACACAGGGATCGTAATGTCCGGCCCAGAGCCTGGCACATTACTTAGCTCCAAGCTTTGTTCCCGCAGCAATCAGCGACACAATTAGCATCATTTACTATCATTAATCAAGGAACCGTGAGAGTGTGACTTATAATTCGTGCAACGTTTCTGTGGAATAAACTCGTCAAAACAATTATACCAACGTATAATAGTATTCAAGGTTTTCTAAAGACACCACCTCAACTTCAGGCTAATAATGGGAAGTAATTAACAGAATATTTTGTGACTAGGTACGTAATGAAAGCGCTGCTTACATTTTCTATCTACATTTATGTGTAGTGTAGTGTACGAATTTGCGATGCTGGGTAACGAGCTCTGTACTCGTGGCAGAGTATGTACATAGTGGCAGAGTATTACCTTGCGTCCTGTAGCGTTAGTAGAACTTAACATAGTTTTGCATATTGTTAACAAAGCTAGAGGTATCACTCATTTAAGAAGAATCGCGTGTGAGCAGCGCTTGGTTGAATGTATAACAGGAGTGGGATGAGAGAGCTGATTATTCTAATCAACATTGTATATACAACAATTGATTTACATACATATGCCATTCCTATGTCGACGACTTGACATGAAATACAGTATTCATGAAGTGTGAATTCATGTCAGAGTCTTGGCTCGTGGTTGCTCGAGGAACTCAGGGTGGCTCACACAGTCGCCTGCCACTCAAAGACGTAACTATATTAACACAATTTAACTGGAGCGTGTCCTTGTTAGTACTAGTGGTCGTATTATGTAAGTTTGGCCCAACTTCCTGTTGCGCAGTAATGCGAGAGTAATGGTGTAGGTGTTAGTATTAATACCCGAATAATTCCGGTTAAGTTTGACTTAGTAACATCACTTGGGAAGTTCGTTAAGGTTCGTTCGCATATTTTCATTGGATATAAAAATCTCCATTTTTTCTTTTCTTTATACCAAATTCGCTACTAAACTATCTTTTTTTTTGGATTAGCCATTTGAAACAAGACTATTGACGCAACCAAGTGTTCTTAAAACTACCATTCTTTTAAAAGTTTTCAGACTAGGAACAATGTCAGCGGTCCCGTGTTTTGCACAAACAAGTACTTGATTTAAACAAATCACCGAATTCTTTAACAGAAAGAAGCGTAAACATTTACCTAATGTACGTTCGCGAGTGGATTGCGTGCACAGTTTCACATCATCGATGTGAGTGTGTCTAATGGCATAGAAAGAATCTCAGTTAGCAAGCATGTGCCGAAACTAAATATAACAAGATATTTCATTTCAAAGAAGATACATAAGAACCTACGCTTACTTTCATTTTATTTATAAATTTGCTGCTTATTTTAATACGTTAATGTTTCTTTTGGTCTTTCGTATCAATAAGTACTACCTAATATGTACAATGAACATCGATTTTCAGAATTGCTTGTACTCAAACGTGTTTATTTATAGCGCTATCATAATACTAGGAACGAAATACGATTTACACAATGTTATTTTAATACCGAAATACTTTACTTTGTTGTGTTCATACAAAAAGACGGTTACGGTTTACTATATGGAAACCGCTAACATTTAATAAAATAGACGCAATATCTTGGTGAGACATTTTAGACATACTACGTCTTCCAAGTAATACTTTATTAACTATATCATTTTGCCTGTATCCATGTATGACTGGATGCAGGCTTCCCTTATGGATTATTTACCAAGTCAAATGGTTCTGGAGCTTGTATCCTACAAATATCATGCATTCTTCAACATGATCTCATTTTAGCTCATCATCATCTTTATCAGTGGGATGGGGTAGTCTTACAGAACAGAACAGTGTTTAGGTATTTAACAGGATTATTTTCACCACCGGATTTTGTTACTAGATTTTTGCTTCAAAAATGTTCCTAAGTGTTTCTCCTAATTGATATCCGTTTGCCGCTAGAATTTAAAACCACGTTCTGTTGTCAGGAGAATACAAATTATCCCTAGGAGGTTTAAACAGATTTTTTGAGCTCTACCTGTAAGAAATGGTATTTTAGGTGCTAGCTAGCTAGGTAGCTAACAAGACGTCGGCAACTAATAAACTAAGAACCAACTAGTTTACTGCACTTGCGTACCTATCTACCTACATTTATGTTTTAAAAGACCCTATTTAAACGTCTTTGCGCTGAATTCCAACGGTACATTTCCATTAAATTTCTTCCAACTATAGGTACCTAAATATAAAATATTTCACGGAAAGGAATCTTAATGAGAATCCGCAGGGAAATCTGCTATTACAGAAATTAAACACTACTTAGTAACAAAAAGTATCAGTGAAGACTTAAATAAATAATGTCTACCAAATTCAGCAAATGTACGTTAATATGTGGTCAAAGACTTTATTACTGTACAATCAGGGTGGGCTACCAAGGCCGTCGCCCAAGCGCCGATAGAGACGCCTTCTCAAACCGTTCTGAGGAGTGCTTCAAATTTCAAAGCTCACTTCTTTCCTTTGCATTGCCGTTACATCATGTTTCATCATTTCCAACTTAACTTGTGTCAAATTTACCAACGTGTTGGATAGAGCCTACTGAGCTGAGTCATGTTGATCACTTCCAAACAATAACCTTGCATAGTACAGTGATGAACTTCCCACTCCCAGTTTCCCACGTAAAAACTATACTAATAACTATATAGCTACTAGCTGTACCCTGCCACGCTTCGCTGTGCCACATTCTGATTAAATGGATAAAAAAAAAATATATATACAACCGAATTGAGAACCTCCTCCTTTTTTTGAAGTCGGTTAAAAAGAGAAAATGACGTGTGGCACTCGGAGACTGCCGCGGCAAATTACTGTAAATACTATTGCATAGCATTTTTTATCAACTCCTCTCCCTCTCCCCTCCCCACGTGATATTTCAAACAGTCATTAAGAGTTCTGCTATGACTATTAAAAAGCAAGGGTTGGTGATAAAAAAGTGCAAATACAAGAGTTGTATGTATTTTTTGATG
Source organism: Euplexia lucipara (assembly GCA_921972225.1). NCBI lineage: Eukaryota > Metazoa > Arthropoda > Insecta > Lepidoptera > Noctuidae > Euplexia > Euplexia lucipara. Next base: position 11,166,616 of record OV179149.1, read on the forward strand.
CCACATAATAAAAAAATAAAAAAAATAATAATTATCAAAATAGTAAAAAAAAAATTTTGGGGTGAACACCCCTTATCACTTACAGGTTAGAAAAATAGATCGTAGCCGATTCTCAGGCTTACTGAATATGCATAAAAAAATTCATGAGAATCGGTCAAGCCGTTTCGGAGGAGTATGGGAACGAACATTGTGACACGAGAATTTTATATATAAGAAGATATTTATGAATATCATAATCTATATCATGTGCATTGTACTAAAGCGTCATAATCGTGTGGCCCTCAGTCGGGCTGAGTAGCAATCAGCTTCCAGTCAGACCGGAAACGAATAAAAGAACGATGAAAATAATAAAATAAAAAAGCTCAGAGCGCCAACCTCTCTTAGGCCTACGGGCCCACCCTGTTTACAATCGAATGCTGAACTGACTAACTTTTGCAAAAAATAGATTAGGGTTTCTTTTTTTATCGGTGTCAGGTTCTTGGTCGACGTAATCCCATTGTTATATTCGGACTTTGGCCCACTTAGCACCCCGGTCGCGACGCGCGTCGTGGCGCCCCCGACCGTAATCCGCATCACTATGGTCAAGTCACAAAAAGCTCCAATAATTCATCAAAACCAGCCTCGCCTTACCCTTGAAGCGGATAACCCAGGATTGTTTCCGTTATATTTGTACGCTGTCAGTGATTTTTTATACATTATTTGCATGATTTGCAAATCCTTTACCTAATAACAAACTTAACTAGTTGCCGACACACTTCTAATATTCATCCATCACGAAGCTTTTAGTATCTATCGTAGAATGATTTAGACATTCTCAGGTCCTAATTATTTTTTGTCAAGTGACTCCACATAACAGTCTAGTCCCAAGTGACCAAGTCCCAACCTATTTTGTTAACTCAGCTCCACATTTCCCATCGCTCTAAATCACTGGCCCTTCCTGAATTCCAGGGAACCCTATTTTTGCCTTCAACTCTTTGTAACTGACTTCTCTTTGTTACGTGCCTGATCGAAATTCCAAGTTATTGGGTTCCCCATTTGCGAATTATCTACGTAAGTATATCAAAGAAAGCAGGGTAGGTTTGTTTGATTCACAAGCGCACTACACAGGCTAAGAAGTACCTACTCTCTAATATGTAATGCACTTTGTTCTGTTAAGTGCGTTAAGCAAACCAATTAGTAGAAAGTCAGAAACGCGAATGTCTGACAACTCGACTGATACACCTAAAATTACCATAGTACTTAAATCACACAAGAGTCGATTGGTTCAGAAGGAAGTTTGTACTTCTAATATTTTGCTTTCTTATTGAAAGGCGTAAGTACCTACGTGATGTTATGATTACCTTACACGATCGAAGTAACGCGTTCACCTTGATCTGTATATTCGTACAATAACGTACATTAAGCCGTATTACACTCTTTTTGTCCCGACGACATCAATAGCCTTTGTAGTCAGTAGGTACAGGAACTGAAGGTGAAATGTTGCTAACAATAATCTAAATCTCACCTATGAAGGAAGCCGTGCGCGTCACACCGTAAGGGTCAGTGCAGACAGAGAGGAGCGCAGTGAAGGGCACTCGAAAACTTTCATTTATTTAAATAAAATGCAAGGCCCGCTATACAAAATTTACATTCTCACGTAGAGAATGTTGAATATTAAAGTTGATTTTCAAGTGCCTTGTAAGTAAAATCCTCTCCGTTGCGCTCCTCTCTGTCTGTGCTGACCCTAAAAGGCATTCTCCTTAACCTTACTTAATTAAATAAAATAAAAAATCATAATAGAAAACCCTTACGTGGGCAGTATCATTCATAAGTCTATGTTTTACCTACTTCTAACAGTTTGACATTTCACATTTAAGCATTTATTTTTTTCTACGATCTGTAGAAATTTGGCGTATTCCATCGTTCTTCAAAAGAGGCATTGTTTATGGCTGATTGGCATTCCACTTTGAACAGGTGCCCCCATTTGGACATCTACGACAATATGAGCACATCGCAGAGGTAACACAGTCGTTTTACCCAACACCCTCGCGGTGCACATGGAAATAACACGTGGGCTGTGGCGCCCCTCAAACATTTATGTCTTTTTGTTATCTCCGATGTCGCTTGATAGATAGCAAAGACATTCAATACTTAGTATAGACGGGACATCACGAGCAAAATTTTCATCCAATACTTGTTTCTTAGTGGACACAAGTCTAAGAGTATTTTTTTGTACGCTCCTTTGCCGCTCCAATATTCATATATTACATTCTAGATGGCGTTACTGAGACATGGGATCAATGTTTTTCTATGATATTTCCTTGACATGCCCGCTCTACATATAGGTAGTATTTTGAATCTCTTCGCTTGATAGCAACATCTTGTGATCAACAAAAATGTAATTTGCGCGTGTTGGTCGTGGCCAAAGACATTCAATACTTACTAAAAACGCGACACCACGAACAAAACTTACTTACTTACCCTATCCTAAAAGGATATGATTACCTACTTATATTTTATGCAGTTGCTAAATTCGCGTTATAATGAACCATAAGGGTGTAAAATTATTGTGCCAATTAATGATTTACAATAAGGTGTGTTCTTACCTACTTACATATTCACATTTTCAGTACTTCGACGCCTACGCGGCTACGTTCTGGCATTAACTTGCATTTTTAACTTGTCATCTAGCACAGTCACCTGAGCCATCTATTCACTAAACATTTATCAAACCCTGCCGAGAGTGCGTAGTTGAAAATTGTGCTGAGTAGTTAGGTAGGTACGACCCCAGCCTAGAAGAAAAGTCAAAATCATTTATAATTCGCCTAATAAATTAGGTATTTTAATCTTCCACAATATTGGAATTTCGTAAACATATTACTGTATCTATACATATAATAAGACTGTAAAAAAACTGTGTCTGTACATTGAATATATTTAAAAAATAATAATTGAGGGGGGTTTAGAAACAGTAATAGAGCACGAATCCAAAAAAAAAAGTTTGTCTGTTTGTCTGTTTGTCTGTTTGTCTGTTTGTCTGTTTGTCTGTTTGTCTGTTTATCTGTTTGTCTGTTTGTCTGTTTGTTTGCACGCGCTAATCTTCGGAACTACTAGACGGATTTGAATGATTTTTTTTTTGTTGTATAGATATTAATACTGGTCAACACATAGGCTATAATTTATCTTGGAAACTGGAACACCTGATGCAGAACCGCAACAGACCAGCTTAACTATAGGAGATACAACAATGGTTCCATAGCAAAAATTGTTCCACGTGATGAGCATTTTCTGCTGAGAGAATAAATTTGAAGATCCGGAACACCTGATGAGGAACCGCAACAGACCAGCTAAACTATAAGAGATACAAAAATGGTACCATAGCAAAAATTGTTCCACGTGATGAGCATTTTCTGCTGAGAGAATAAATTTGAAGATCCGGAACACCTGATGAGGAACCGCAACAGACCAGCTAAACTATAGGAGATACAACAATGGTACCTTAGCGAAAATTGTTCCACATGATGAGCATTTTCTGCTGAGAGAATAAATTTAAAGATCCGGAACACCTGATGAGGAACCGCAACAGACCAGCTAAACTATAAGAGATACAAAAATGGTACCATAGCAAAAATTGTTCCACGTGATGAGCATTTTCTGCTGAGAGAATAAATTTGAAGATCCGGAACACCTGATGAGGAACCGCAACAGACCAGCTAAACTATAGGAGATACAAAAATGGTACCATAGCAAAAATTGTTCCACGTGATGAGCATTTTCTGCTGAGAGAATAAATTTGAAGATCCGGAACACCTGATGAGGAACCGCAACAGACCAGCTAAACTATAGGAGATACAACAATGGTACCTTAGCGAAAATTGTTCCACGTGATGAGCATTTTCTGCTGAGAGAATAAATCTGAAGATCCGGAACACCTGATGTGGAACTTCAAGAGCCCAGCTACACTATAACATATATAGGAATGACGTCTTAGCAAAAGTTGTTCGGTCTGATAGGCATTTCCTGTTGACTTATAAAAATCAAAGATCAGAAACATTTGATATAGAAATGAAAGCTAGCTATCACTAATTTCATTGCATAATTATAAAATAACATAAGTACCTCCACGCGGTGAAGGCGGGAACAGTTCAGGACTGATTTTCGATGACAATGGTATATCATACAAAACTCCCATTTTTTTTATCGTATTAATTTGCCTTCGGGCTAATGTTATTTGAGTGTTTAATTTCCTTTTCCATTTATCTTCGTTACGTGGTAGCCTACCCGGTAACGCAGGGGAGCAGCCACTTAGATTTTAATTGATCAGGTAGGTATCATCACAATAAAACTATAACCATGCCTAAAAAGAGGTCTAATTTTTCCCAATGTTCCAAAGGTGCTAAATAATTAAAGATCATAAGATCCCAACATTCTACCGAAGAGCGTTAGGAGAGACTTGATGCTGTTCGAGAACATGAGGCTGCAACTCGCTCCGTGGAAACTTCTTGGGATCGCGAAGCACGCCTGTATTCTCAGCGTATTTACGCATCTACATCCAGGTCTCTAGACACCAGTGAAGAATATGTGCGCGACTGACCGCTGATCGTGAACATCATGCACTGTCTCGCGAGTTTGAGACGTTCACGGGAAAAGCATGACGCTTGAGTTTTTAGCGTATATACGCATCGACTCTAGAGATAAGTGGGGGAAGGAGATGCGCGACTGACCGCTGATCGTGAACGTCACGCAGCATATAGGCTATAATGCATTTTGGAAAATGGATCACCTAAAGTAAAAGAGATATAAAAATGGTGCCATTGCAAAAAGTATTCCCCGTGAAGAGTGTTTTCTGCTGTGAGACTAAATTTGAAGATCTGGAGCACCAGTAGTGGAACTCCAAAGCCCAGCGACAATATAACATATACATAATAGAAATGGCGTCTTAGCAAAAGTTGTTAAGTCTGGCATTGGCATTGCATTTCCTGTTGACCAACAAAAATAAAAAATCTGGAACGTCTTAAATCGTTTCGCGCATCCCATTGTTTTCCCGTCCCCGGGCTTTTAGAATTCGACATCAGACGTTTCAGATCTTCGATTTTGACGACCCCGTTGTCGCTGGCATAAGCAACAGGATCCGCGTACGAAGTCGCGGGCAGAAGCTAGTATGGAATATAATACTGTGTTAACTTTTAATCTATTACTATGTAGGGCTTGCTCTAAATAGGTACTTAAAATAGTTTGAAACTTTATATGTCAATATAGGTACCTTTATTAACATTCAAAGTTTCAAACTATTCCTAAATAAAGGTCTACTGATCATATTACTGCTAAAAAGTTAGATGTGCCTGTGCCCTATACTAGAATGGTGGTCCCAAAGAGATTTAAAATACTATAGAGCGGGCATGTCTAGGAAATGTCATAGAAAAACGAGGTATATAGTCTAAGCTTTGATCCCATGTCTCAGTAACGCCATCTAGAATAATTTAAGAATATTGGAGCGGCAGTGGAGTGTACTAAAAACAACTCGTAGACTTGTGTCCACCTTGGACACAAGTATTGGATGAAAATTTTGTTCGTAATGTCCAGTCTATAGGTATTGAATGCCTTTGGGTTGTCCTAATTCGACGCATGCTTTCTTCATACATGGAGAAAGCGTGCTGAAACCTCAAACGGAAGCTTTCCGAAACAAAGACATTCAGTTTAATCAAAGAGTATCGTGTTACCTGGGTTGTGGAGGTCAGATAATAAGTCTCTCCATGTAATGTACTGCCCCCCTAGCCAAGTTACAAACGATTCGTATCTATTCTCTTTCTACAATCGAGAACGCATCAAAATTCCTTTGTTTTGACCACGTGACTTAGCGAAAGGTGATAAGTCACGTGGTCAAAACAAAGGGCTAGGGGGGCTGGTAGATACTCAGCTGCATCCGGTTAAACTGGAAGCCGACCCCAACATAGTTGGGAGAAAGCTACGCAGTTGACGTCAGTACCTATTTAATAAGGTTACGATAACGGCACAAAAAAAACACAAATTAACCCATAAAATATAAGGATGCGAATTTTGACGATCAAAGTATTAAAACACGAATGTCTGACGATTAAAAACAATTGGTGGGAACTAGGTAAAAGACATGAACCTGAAGCTGCAATCGGCGGCCACTTACTTTTTTTTTATAGATAAGTAAAAAGCGAGGAAACAGTTTTATCAAATCCTGATTTTAAACACTATTACTGACAGTTTCGATTTTTCTAAAAAATAAATGTAGTGTAATGTACATATTATTTAATAAAATCCAAATGGATTCGAAGATTAAGTTTAAGATTGGGAATGGATGGATTTGAAGGTTTCTCTTTATCGTTATTGTATGTAAGTACTTATGTCTTCGTGTCTAACTGTTATTAACCCGAAAAGTACACCAAATATTTAAAGTAAATACTTTAAATATTTGGTGTACTTTTCGGGTTAATAACAGATACTAAAACCTTAAGGATGTCCCAGGCCGCTTCCCATTTTCGAAACGAGGGCACGATACGGTTCCTTCCATGAGGCACAACGGCCAGCGTATGGTGCTAATATCTTCAATTCAGACAATAGATGCCACCTACGACCTGCCACAATGCCACTATGATCTGACAGAAAATCTGACGGTCGCGGTACAGCATGATCTGTCTCTACACCATTCTCTCGTCCCGCGTATTCACCTCCTCACGCCAGATATTTAGTGTTGTGAATTTGTGAGTGTTCTCTTCTAAGTCCGGGGATCCGGTTTGGCCAGCATCTCGCGAGACCTCCAATGATAAAAAATGATAATGGCCATTGCTATTGAGGGATAAAAGAAGCAATACACGTAATCGTATCTGAGTAATCTGAGTTCCATAGTTTAGAAAAACATTGGCTGGCCTTTACCTCGGTCAAAGGATAAACCTTGCCATACAACGTGGCAAGGGTTATCTTTTGGGTAGGTACACTTCCAGTGGATAGCAATGCGGATGAGTTTTGTGAAGCCATATTTTAGAGTTAGTTTTTATTTTCATTTCTAGTGTATCAAATCAAATCAAATCAAAATAATTTATTCACATAATATGGGTAAATAGGTGGTACTTACGTAATATATAAATGTTGGATCCTCATATTGACCATTGCTGGTATGTGAAACATAACATTATGTACGATGTAAGACTAATCTTAAACTAAACACTTTATTTATTACACTACTACATATTTTTTTTATTTGTAAGTCTAAGGTAGTCATTATTAGTGTAAAAGCATTTATTGACAAGCCAGGTGTACAATTTTTTTCGAAACAATGTAATAGTAGGAAGTAGTAAGTAGAGGTAGTTAAGTATTTATTGTAAATAAACTTAAATAACTACTGTTTTAATGCAAATAAAGTTTTAAACATGGAAATTACTTTGTTTTCCTTAGTATCTTTAAAAAATTCTATGGTAGACAAAGTAATAGGGAATATGCTTGTAATTTAAATATGGTTCGAATATTTTTTTTCCAATCTTTAATGGCAGAAAATATGAACTAAATCATTATTTTACTTTTTAATAGCGTCATAATTATTTACTAATTAAAATAAAATTGCGAATTAAGCGCGGGAAATTCAAATTTGTGAAACGCATACCATTGGTTATAACGAAAAATGACGTCAAATACTACAACAACAACTCAACGTCTACAAAACATACAATGTGTACCTAAGTATGACATTAAGTATTAGAATGGACTTTTTATTCAAAAACATAATTATTGCCGTGTGTGTTGTGAACTAATTTAATGTTCCATTGTAATTTTAGCTTCATAGTGAGGTTGTTTAACATTTAAGAAAAATTACTGAAAGTGGTTTTGTAAAAGCACAATCTGATAATGTTTATTGCATTCGGGTACAAACAATACCGGTAAACTGGTTTTTGAGCTTTTTTCATGGTGAAATGGTTAGAAGAACGAAAACACCCTAAGTAAGTAATAGTAATAGGATCATAGTAGGTAAATGACGTAATCAATGGCGCGCGAAAATGGCGGCGGGCGTTCAAACAGCTCAAATTTATTCTGTATTTTAATATTTTTTTTTAAGCTTCATTACTGCATTTTTTAATATTTTTATATGTTTTTACTATGTTAAAACGTTGTAAACAGTGAAATAAAAATATAAAAAAATACATGCATAGGTATACCCTATTATTGCAGTCCTTCGATCAATATTGCAGTCAGTAAAATCAATTAAGTGCATGCGTTTTCGTAATTAGGTGTGTTAGTGTCGATTAAAGTACATCAGTGTTGATGATGAAATTTGATAATGGTCGTCTGTAACCATATCATTTTTCATCATCAACACTGATACCTACACTGTAACACTGACTACCGATGAAACAAAACTCCATTATCCCTTTAAATTAAAACTTAATAGGATATAGGTAATTTTACTTAAAAGCGGACGTCGACAGAAATTCGATCGTTCATGACAAAATGTGAAAGTAGGTATGAACATCCTTTTTGTTGCAGAACGTAGCATTACCTGTAGGTACATCCTTGTTTTAATAAATAAACACACACCACACACGTGACTATGCATAAGTGGCTGCTCGGCAGCTAATCAAGCTCACTATAATATAGACAGCAAAAAAGATTTAAACAAGCAACTAGATGTAGCACTAAATAAAAAAGCTTAGGTAGGTAGACTAGGTAGGTACCTTTAAATCACTTCAAACGATAAGATTATAATATTATTTACCTCTAAGTACCTAGATGTTAGAATGCAGAACCGGTTCCGTTTAAAAGAAACCGGGCTTTTCGGGACTTAGGTTCCGAAAATCGATACTTTTTTATGGTAGTGGAGTCAAAAGTGTTGGAAAGAAAAAAGTAAGAGCAAGTAGAAATGAAAGGCAAAATAAAGTCATCTTAAAGCAAATCAAGTAAAACGTTTTCTTTCTGGTTTTAGAGACAATAAACCGGTCTTATTTAGTTTACTTTCACTCATTTTCTATCTACAAATATTTTTTTACCATAAAAGAAAAAAAGTGTACTTACTTCTACTAAGTTGTGTAGGTACCTACTAACTAACATACTTAGGTTAAGTTTTATTGTAACTAACACGGTGAACGTCTATGCAGTCTGTAAAATAAATGATATTATTCATTTATTTTATAACACAATTGCTCGTAAAGGGACTCTTATTCCGCCAAATTCAGTATCGTAATGTATCTCATTACGCACTAGTGAGTAATAGTAATGTAAACCGCACGGTTTGCAAGATGCTCCGACTTAAAACGAACGGTTCCTTTTTTAAATCTTAGCAAAGAGTTTTTATGTCAGAAAAGTGGTCAACATTGTTTGAATAAAATTAACTTTGGAAATAAAATATAAAAAGTAAACATTTAATTCGTTAATTTAATTAATTTTGAAAATAAATTACAACCACAAGTAGCCAAAACAAACAAATATTAATTAATTTACTTTATTATTAATACTGGCTGTTATTGGCTGTTATTGTGCCTTTTTTTTATATATATAATGGGTCTACTCTTGACTTAAAAAAAAACTAATGCGCGCGCATCGCCAATTTGTGATCAAGTTAAAATTATTCCGCGCGCTGTTTCTTTGCACTGTATTGTTTATTAAAAAATTCAGTCCGAGTTTTATTTGTTTCCTCGCAAATATGTTATAAAACGTCGTATGACATACGTGCGCTTTGATAATTACAGCCTCTGCTTTCTTGTACCCTGGCCTGCGGCTCGGGCTGGCAATATTGCCTCGGCAGTAATTATCAACCTACCGACGCACGTATATCATAATGTACTATTTATTACAGACTGCATAGAGGTACACCGTATTATAAATATTATTCTAACAAAAAAAAAATCAGGAATAGAAAATTTGAGTATGGGTGCCATTGAATTAGAAAAGCTAATGGGTGCAAATTATTTTTTTGTTGTTTTTTTAATTGGCATAACTGTTTTCCATATTGGCGCGAAGATTGAGTAGCGTGATTGCGCCTGTTTCGACTATTTAATTAGTGTTTTTTTTGTTAGATCATATCATTGATAATACACAATAAATATGTACACAATCATTAAAATACCACAATAAATTGCGAATTTCATGAAATGGACAAAAAAGATCAAACAAAGAGGTTGTCTTTTTTTCATCGTCAATAAATTGATTTTCGTGTTTGAGTTTTTTTTCTTCCTATCTGGCTTCGCACCGTGTTGGAGTTACAGAATAATTGAATATGTTACAGAAAGATTACAGATAAGTTAACTTGGGAATGTTATGCTATCAGCATCAATATTGGTAAATTAATTATTATTACTGTTTCGGGATTATCACCAATCGATTAGGTTTAATCTAAGAATTGGTTGCGTCATTCATTTAGTTTTCCCGTAAAAGTTTACAACACGTCATTTTTATTGAAAACTATCTAAACACTTTAGCTACACTGCAAAAATACTGTCTTTATAGTAAAGAAACAGCTTTTTAAGGGTGGCGTCACTGTCTACTTTTCGACACTACGTTACTGTGGCTCAAATGACTTGGTTTCCATTCGTAACTAACAGAATAAAAAAATCGATTTACAAGAATTTGGCAATGGCTTGAAATGGCATGGCATGGTAAGCCGATTGCCGGCTGTTGGTTACTGTGTCAATTTTCATTTGTAAAAGGATAGTTCGTTGCAATAAACTAATAATGTATCAATTATACCTGTAATACTAGTGACATTTTAATACATTGTGACACAAGTGATTAAATATTGTTTAACAAGCGAGAATAGCCGTCGACGTACAAAATGTGTCAGTTGATAATATGTATCCTTGTTACAATATTCTCGGTTTTAAAGACTGCTACCGGCTTGGGTGAAATAATTTACGCCATAAACGCCGGTGGACCAGCCCATACTGATATTTATGGCATACATTACGAAAAGGATCCATTACAAGGAAGAATCGGTACCGCTTCTGATTATGGTAAACAACTGGTTATGATCGGTAGAGTGAACCCAAAAGACGAAATACTGTATCAAACTGAGAGATACCACCACAGCACGTTTGGCTATGACATCCCAGCGAACAGGGACGGTGACTACGTGCTAGTGCTGAAGTTCAGTGAAGTGTACTTCAATGCACCTAACATGAAAGTGTTTGATGTAGTTTTAAATGGAGACCACACAATTGTTGCTGATTTGGACATTTTTGACAAAGTAAGCCGCGGTGTTGCCCATGATGAATATATACCTTATTCAATCAAAAATGGAAAACTGTATTACAATGAGGAAGAGTCAGATATAAGAGGAGGGAAAATTAAGGTAGAATTTATTAAAGGTTACAGAGACAATCCTAAAATCAATGCTTTATATGTAATGAGAGGCACTATTGATGAAGTGCCCAAACTTCCCCCCTTAGTGTGGCCAGAAAATGAGGCAGAAGAACCTAGGGATGAGGTTGAAGAGAAAGCTTCTAAGTCGAGGCGTGCCAGTGGGCCCAAGCAGCCAGACCCATACTCTATGGACGAGAGCTCTGTGCTGGTCCCAGTGTTTATAACTATTGGTGCTTTCATTCCACTTTTGTTCTGCCTCTGTAAGCTATAATCTTTGCACCTTCAAACCATTTATGTGTGATTGTATGCTGTTTAGTATATTTTTTTATTTATTGTGAGTAATGATATACTTATTTTACTTAAATAAATCATATTGACATTACTTTCAAGCACTTAATATCAAAGCTCAATGGTGATAGTACAAAGCCAACAAATGCAAAATGACTAGTGACCGTCCCATGTTGAAATGTTAATTAAATTCTACACTATGCGCACACATTATGTGCTGATCAGATGCACTTTATGTAAATAAATGACTTGAGTTTAGTTTCAAATATATCTTTTTCTTCAACGTTCACCACCGCCTTGTGTTTTCCTGCTTAACATTTTCCTTATGTTGGAAATCGACTTTCAGTCCAACCTTATGCAGTTGATTACCACTACTTCACATAAAACAACCTATTAAAGCCTTTTTAAGCTTCACAGCCCAGTTACTCTAACATGATACCTACCAAGACATATCAGACATCTGAATATTTAGATAAATTATACTGTCCAGAATCTACATAATAACATCTGAGACCAACAGCTTGAGATAATTTACAAAGTGTGCCAGGGTTTTGAAATAACAATATAAATTAAGTCCACTGGTTAGTATGAAAACAACCTTATCAAATTGTATGATGACCGCTGACTAACTGAGAAGTGTAGCTTAAAACTATGTGGCTCTTATTGATAAATTTTATCCCACTTCCTTATTTTATACTATCCCAAAGAATACTATTCAACCAGTATCAATATCCCAACATTTTCAATGCTGATGTAGCACACCTTAATTAATAGCTAGCTTAACAATGCAGGGAAGGTTTTTTTTCAAATAAATATTTCACAACTTTCACACAACGCAATCTACACCCAAACCAAGCTTGTGCTATGAGTACTAGACAACTGAGACACTTATTTATTTTTCGAAATACATAATTATAAATTTTTAATTTTAATAATATATTTAAGGTATTTGGATACAGAACAGATGATTGTGCTCATCACACAAACATTTGTCTTAAGTGGGAATCGAACCCATGACCTCCAGCAAATATTCAGGGCCACTAACAACACAATTTAGAAAATTATTCGTTCGTGATTCGTAAATTAATTAATTATTCTTATATTTATAAAACACCTTGTTTTGCTGATTTTACCCAATTTATTCGAATTTATTTATTTAGTCATCATCACTATCATTACAGGAAATAATGTCCGAATTTAATAGTGTGGCTATAATTAAATTACAATTTTATTATTTAACCCTTAATTCGACAGTAGGAAGTATACTGGACATCGAGTTTGAAAAAATCTACAGCATTTTTTTTTACATTATTTTTATTTTTTTATCCTAGAGTAGCTTGGTTGTGTCCTTCATTATTACATAAAAAATAACTGTACACTAGCACGTGTGCTCGGCCGGTCAGTCGTTGCCGCAACGTCAGGGAGGATGAACACGTTGCGACCGCTCTTGGTAAGTCCCGATTTATTTATTTTTTTTGTTCTACAGTAGATAGTTATTTCTTCTCAGTGTATTCCATAACATATTTATGTATGTAAACTAAAACTACAATTGTAATATTAGTTATAGATTTTGCGTTATTCTCTGTGAAACTTATGTGTCCAGTATATTTCCCATTGCCAGGTTCTCAAGAATTTAGTATGGTTTAGTGATGTGCAGTATGCTGAACATTGCCAATGACACAGAGAACTAACAATTAGAATTATATGAAGAATTAATATCCGTATTATGTTTGTTATTTGTTATTATTTAACCCCAAGCAATATTATTATTTCAGGTCTTCAAAAAAAAATCACGCGCCTCAAAAATATTAGCTTTAGTGCCACCATCTCCATCAACATCATCACCGTCTCTCATCTTACGCTATATATTTCGGACATAGAAGACCAGACCAGTTCTGATGAAGAGCCTGATTTGAACCATGGCCAGAAAGCTGGTGTCTTATCAGCTGCACCATTACTATCGATACCAGAAACCGACAGTAACATCGGAAATGACGAGACATCCAACGACGAAACCAATAACGAGCCAGTAGTCGAAGAACTACCAGTGCCCCCAACACCAATAATGAGAGAAACCACCAGTAATGATGATCTTATTCCGACCTTGTCCTCAATACAATCTGAACTGGACATATCACCAGCACCTAATATTGTAATACTTTTCTGCGGATACACTCCAAGATATAGCCCATAATACAAACCTTTTCTCAGTGCAAAGAACTGGACGGTCAATAAATGTCACCGAAGATGATAATTCTGAATGATTTCCTGTCCACTCTTTTACTTTTACTTATAGGGTGTTGTAAATTTGCCATCTTACGTGGACTACAGACTGGTCAACTACGATATCCAGAAATTGCTAGCGCTATGCCTTTGAAAAGGTTTGAAAGCATACGCAGGGGTATTAATTTCGTGAACAATTGTTTTCCCACTTTGGCTCGATACTTCAAAGTGAAGCAGTTTGTAGAGAAGGTGAGAATGAACTGCTTAGCTACAGAAGAGGAGATGAGGTATAGCATTGACGAAAGGACAATACCGTATAAATGGACCAAGGCGAGAAATATAAGGCAGTATAGCTTCAAGAACTTTTGACTGACTAGATAGATATTGTAAGTTAGATGATTGAAGTTTTAGAAACTTCATGTTTACGGTAATTATAAAAAGCTGTTGTTTTTAATTTATTATTGATCTCAAGATGGAAAATTACGTTATAATAAGAAAGAAGGATCAAACTTTTTGATTTATATAATTTTATAGAAGCCATAATCAATAAATAATAGGTCGGTAATTTTTTTTTTTTTGTCTAATTATTATTTTATTATACACAGGCATTTTTTTATTTTGTATCATATTTGCAAAAAAAGGTTCCTTATAAAAAAAAATATGACACAACTCCTTAATTCGGCAAAGTCCAGTATACTTCACATCGATATTTACAGTTACTTTATGGAGAACCTGGCAGTGTCCAGTATACCGGACATGGATTTTCTCAAAATCTAGATATACCAGATTTTTCTAATTATTTTTCCTGGGGTAAAAAATATCAAATAAAAACAAAAATAAATTTTAAAATCAAAATTTTTAGATTTTTGTCTCTTGTCTAATTAAGGGTTAAGTATGATAACATTGAATTAAATTGACAGCTATGGCGCAAAATCATTCATATTCTCATTAGAAACGCATAGTTCCTCCTACATATCACTGAAATTTTTCGTTTACCTCCAATGATATTATAAGTAAAAAACTTTTTTACAAAAAAAAACAACCGACTTCTTAAAAAAACACTAACAGGTGAAAAATAACTCCAGTTTCTCCAGTCTGTGGCTTTGGTGGTTTTGTTTCGTTCATTATTGGCCACCGACTTCCGAAACTAGAGTTATTTTTCACCTGTTAGTGTTTTTTAAAGAAGTCGGTTGTTTTTTTTGTAAAAAAGTTTTTATTTTGCAATTTTTAGTTTCTTCGTATGTAAAGAAAGTCTAATAAAACTTGAAAGAATCATTGAAATCGGTTAACAATTGCAAAAGAAGTTCTTTCTAAATATTAAAATCTCAGCTGGGCCCCTTTTAAAATAAAAAGGCGTAGGTAATGAATGTTACGTTATGGAAATACAAAAGCTCAGCATTGACATCTGACTATAGCAATCGCGAATAATTTGCTGTTATGCGTTGAAGAGTTCCGTTGGCTGTCTTCTTCATCAGTTTTTCTTCACCAAATGATACTTTCCGAAAATGCCCGATTTGTTACTAAAAATGTTAAAATCGGTGCGTGTGCCTACCTATATTTTTGAGGAGTTCCGTCAATTCCTCGAGGATCCCTCATCAGATATGAGTGTTGATAATAATGGGACCAATCTGTTAGTATAGGTACCCTATCAACTAAAAAAAGAATTTTGAAAATCGGTCCATAAATGACGGAGTAGGTATTGAGGTAACAAACACTAAAAAAAAAACAACCGAATTGAGAACCTCCTCCTTTTTTTGAAGTCGGTTAAAAAGGTGTAGATATAGGTTTTAAGCACTCAGCAAGCGACACGTTAAAACGTGACTAGCCACACTTGACCTCACAGACGCTCACAAAGTCGCATCGCGCCGTCTACGGACGCGTGCGTGCTTTAGGGTCAACACACACCAAAAGAGCATCGAAGCGCAGCGCAGTTTTAGTGTCATATGAATTTTAACTTTATTTTCATTATGATAATACTTATTATCGCATGCCATGCACCGTTTATGGAATTCGCCGGAATTCCCGTGGCGCCGCGGGCATTCGCGTGACTCGTTCGAATTTCTCATGCGATAATAAGTATTATAGTAATGAAAATAAAGTTAAAATTCATATGACACTGAAACTGCGCTGCGCTTCGACGCTCTTTTGGTGTGAGTTGACCCTTAGTGTGCCGTTTTTGAAGATCGAATGAAACATTGAAATTGATCCCAAAAGTAAAACTCGATACATAAATTAAAACAATGTTATATTTTTATACAGACTTACACACCTTGGAAGAAATTGCATATCTTAAATACTAGTAAAAAAAACACTTCAATGATTTTTCTTCGCAGCTCAGGCATTTTATGTCCCCAAATATCATCAAGTAGGTAATAGGTATTAAACTAGCAGACATGGATGGGTTTATTTTTTTGTAAATTATCTAACAATTCTATGGTCCTTCATACCCTCTGCCTATTTTGATTTTTTGTGCAAGTTTTACGATTCTGCGCAATCTGAAACAAAATTAGTTGATTTAAATTAATCAAAAATTTCTACACCTCAATGTTAAAATTTCGAGATTTTCCCAAATGTAATGGCCAGGTTATCTGTGGTTCGACATCTCGAATAAGTCTCGAATAGTCTTATGTATCTTTTTAGGATTTCGTGCCAAAATGATAAAAAGACAGACGAAGCCTCACTTTATGGGTTCTTCTTTATTTTCTATATCTATGGGATCTCCCTACTAGCTAAATACAAGAAAATACTGGAATGGAATATCATGAATGCGGTACGAGTAAAATAGCATTATTTTGCCATAGCACAATACCTATCTACCGTATCAACTGAAGATTATTTATATTTTTTTGCGCACTTGCTGTCCAATTCACTTTAGACATTGGCAGAATAGTCGACATCGGCTTTGCTTGCCCTAATAAAAATAGAATAGAATAGAATGTTTGTCGTACTAATTGTATTGTACCTTTTCTTAGTCAGTTCACGCATTGCATCACCAAGTAGAATACGAATGAATGGATTGTGAGCCTATTTTAGGGCCCCGTTATTTTCCCTATATATAACAAGGAAAACCGTAGTAAAATACAAAGCAGTTATTCATTTACTGGTAATAACTGCCGTTGCCAGCTAAATATAATCTCTGAATTTACACTGAAACTGATAAGCTATCGCAGTAAAATGGTTTTAAATAATGGTATTATAACGATCAGCAGGTACGAAGGATAAAACAGAACAAAAATCGGAATTTGAATAAAGGTTTTTGTTAAAATTCCGATTTTGTACCTACTTAGTAGGTACCAATTAATTACCAATATGTAGTGTTGGGAATTTATCCGGATAAATACTCAAAATGGATAAATACTCATAAATATCCGTTTTTACTCGAGTATTTATCCAAAACGGCGGATAAATATTATACACGATTTAAGTAAGGGAAATTTTATATTTCTACGAAGAAAAGGATGAAATTAAGTGATATTCTAAAACTTATTAAGAAGTTTTAAAAAAACAAGCCTGTCTAACCTATGATTACACACAATAATAAAAAAAATGGGTTATACTTTCCTTTATGGGTCATCGATTTATGGATCGGAGAGGGGCTGGGGAGAGGGAAGGGGAGATGAGCTACCCCCCTGTCGGATTCCCACACCGCGGAGCCCCATGGTTATGGAGATATTCATTGTTAAAGTTTGCGGTTAGGTTAAAACACTAATTTCCATTATTTTCACTCTAATTTCCATATATTTATGGGCCGGGGAGGGCGAGGGTGGCAGGGGCCTACCTCCTGTACCATCTCCAACCCGCGGAACCCCAAGGTTACGGAGATATACGTATTTTAAAATTTAAAAGTTAACATTTTGAAATTAGTTTCGGGTATTTTTCGGATAAGTTGAATAAAGCACAAGGAATATTATTATTCTTATACCCTTACCTGCCAAGATGTCGCCGGAGCCGCTTGGCGGCGCTCCTACTTCTGGGTGGTTTAAAAAAATAACCACGAAGGAGGTGGAGAGGAGTCTGTGTTCGCTCACTCACTACGACCCCGCTACTTTTATTTTTAATAAGTGGTGGAAAATCCTCATGGATGTCCCCCGCCCCGGGGAGGGTGGAGGGGTCTGTCAGACTTACTGACTAAAAACCACCCCGTGTTCCTTCTCTGCGCCGGGGGTCACGGGAACAGAAGATACTTCCGCGACTCCCGACTGACTGCGACCCGAGGGCCTCGCCAAGTCAGCGAGGGGAGTGAGGTGTTAGACAACCCTCGCAATGTCTAAGAGGGGCGCGCGTAAACACGACGCGCCACCACCTTGAGTCCATGTCCCATGTACATGAGGGCGGCGGACGTCCCGTGTCCGTCGCCCCTGAACCCATTCAGGGGGGCTGGAAGAGGGCGTTGTCCGCCCTCCGCCTGCGCCCGGTACGTCTGCTGCGGGCCGGGTGTGTGGAGTTGCTCTCCCTCTCACTTTCCGCAGCCTCCATCTGCGAGACGACCGTTTCGCAGAAGGACACCACCGCGTCCCAGGACTCGACGCTGCCGGCCATCCTCTCGACCACGGCCGGCAGCGACAAGTCACTGCCTACTCCAGAGACGAGGGCACGGCACGGCTCCTCTCAAGCGGCACACTTTGCCAGCGTATGCCACGCCGTATCCTCCCGACAGTCGACAGAGTGGTGATACCGGGCGTGTTATTTTCAATTTATATGGAAACTATAAAAAAATATGTCTCTCTTTATTGTTTTATTATAACTGGGAGTCTCCGCAACTTAAAAATTTGTAAAACACCTTCTGTTTATGGGTACTATCTACAAAAAAAATGGACTTCCAACTCTATGGCCCATAAAAGAAAGTTTAGCCCGAGCACGTGCAATTTTGCACAGATTTTATTACGTCTATGCAGAGGAGTCGTCGGAGGAACTTGTGGCTAAATTATAACAGCCGCATGGGTTGATCGAAGGTTAAACTACGCTTGACGTGGTCGGTCCGTGGATGGATGACCATTTATTATATACCAAGACTCCTCCGTGCCTCGGAAAACACGTTAAGCCGTTGATCCCAGCTGTCATTTGTAGATCTTTGACAGTCGTTAATTATGGTCAGAAGTCCAAAGTCTGACAACCAGTTTAACCAAGGGGTATCATGTTACCCAGTTTACTGCCTTGCCTTGCCACTGGGTTGTTTAGGTCTGACAGACAGCTCCATGTAAAATACTCGTATTCAGCTGCATCCGGTGAAACTGGAAGCCGACCCCAACATAGTTGGGAAAAGGCTAGGCAGATGATGACGTCTATGCAGAGTTTAATAAAATTGGTGAAACTTCACATTTAAGTGCGTAATGAGCTAGCAAGAGTGTGCTGTGCAGTTTAGAGGCACAACATGTTGTTAAACTTTTTTTACTAAGTTAGTTTAGTACTGCGCAGCACACTATTAATTTGCTGGCTCATGACGCACTGAGATTTCAAAACACTAAAAACAAGGAACTCTTCAGTCTTTTGTAGGTTTCTAGCGTTGTCAACAACAACAAAACTACACTTTTCTATTTATTTTTCGCAGTTCACTTATCCGCCGATTTTATTCAGTGTTTAATTAAACCTTTAACAAAGAAAGGTTCAGCTTTTAAAACATACCTTGAAAAGCTATAATCCAACTTCAAAATCACTTAAACGTCTCATAAAACTAGAACACTATCACCTCATAATAATTATTTTGTTGTTAAAAACGCACACGCGCGTGCGCTCTCTAAGACACATACCTGGGCACAGCGCAGGCGCGGTGGTGTGAGAGGAAAGGTAATAAAACAAAAGGAATGGGATAAAAGGAGGCCGGGATATAGTGCGGTGCGGTCAGAAACACGTTGCTTCGTCTTTACAATCAGAACTTGAAAAAGTAATAATGTATTAAGTATTTTCGAAAGCCTTATTAGTAAAACTAGCCTATCAATATAAAAAAAACATGCAAAATAATAAATATCCATCATTTTGGGTAAATATCGGATAAAAATGAGTAAAAACGAGTATTTATCCACTTTGGATAAATACTCGAGTATTTATCCTTCGAGTATTTATCCTTTGCCCATCACTACCAATATGGTAAACCTCTAGAGCACCGTAATAATTTTTTACTTATATAGAACTCAATTGATTTTCAACTGTTGAAATTAAGGTAGGTAGGTACCTAGGTAAACTTTAATAAAATGAACTTACGCATTTGATGTCCCATGAACCTTATATTCACATTTTCCTTCATTATTTTGAGCAAATCCCCTTCTGCATTTATTCGGTAACTGTAAGGCTGTGGCATTTGTGTTATTGGAAGAATCTGGCGATATTGTTGTCGGAGCATCCGCTGCCGGCTGAAGTGTAGTAACAACATAACTGTTAGCGGTCTGATTCAAGGACACTTCTGTTACTTCTACAGCAACAGCAGTGCTACTTCTTATAGCTTCGGTAGACTGCTCTGTTACTAGTGGTGTAGAAGAAGTCACATTGTGTTGCGACTCATTGTTTATAGTTGTGGTTGTTGCGTTTAACGGTTTTGGTGTTGTACCGTTCGGCGGTTTTATCGTCATTTCTGAGTAATCGTAAGCGTAATCATAATCCTGTAAATTGAATAAATAAAGCTTGAAATGAACTATCGTAATAGAAACAGTTATAAGACAGGCAACTTAGTACGAATGAACCTAGGAATAAAATTAACAAAGCTAAGTAAAAATTCGCGATTTTTAGAGCAGGTTTTAGAAAACAACTCGTACCTATAGGAATCTACACCAATTATATTTTGTTTTATACATACCACATATTCTTCTTTTCCTCCTTTAAGTAAAGCAATAATGTTTATATTTTTTAAACCAATTTGCACATTCAAACCTCCCGTTTGTCTCTGATCAAAACTTGAAGTACAATCTGTTGTTCTTACTAAAACAGAGCACAAAGTTAAGGCAAGGGTTATTAATTTACACATTTCTGCTGCACGCGAATGGGCTATGAAGTAGGAATTGCGATCGAGTCCCGTGGTCATGCGCGACTGGCCTGAGCCACCGGTTGCCCTGCTCACTGCTAAACACAGAGGTATTCCAACAACTTAACAGTTATTTCAAGTAACTGTGGGAAGGTCGATAGCCTCAGCCGGTGCATCGCGTCTTCAGATTACGTAAGGGATCGCACGTTTTGTACTGTTTTTAAAGGCGACGGCTGATAAAAAATGTAAAGCCTCCTAGGTCTACAAAAAAATCTTATCAATTAATTCTTTAAGAATACTTTCACGCTATTCCTGGGTAGGTAGGTACATATTAGGTAGGCACCTACCTAAATATTAAAATTATTGAAATTTAAATACTAGAAAAGAAGGTTTGATTTAGTAGGTAGCAATAGGTATTATGTAACAGAAAAATTAGGTACTGGGTAATAATTACCAATACTATTTTTTTTATAAACTGCTCCCTCATCTGAGACTGCACCTTTATTTTGATGACACACAGGACAAGATTTAAATTTAAAAAAAGGGCTAAGTGGGAGACGGACTCGTGCACTGAGGGTTGTGTACTATGCAGGTCTGTAAATGGTATTTCTTTTTTTATACACTTGTTTGTCGTATAAATAATTAAAAACCAGTTTTAGCTTGTGCTAATCAAGTCCGTTTACGTGATGACAAGATCGTTTCACTTTAAATTTGGACCCTTCAAAACCAGTGCTGTTATTTTTTTTGTCGGTATTCGCATTTTCCTTGTACCTAATTCTAGTATATGACAATATTAAAGTATCTACCCCATACCTACATTTTGATCCCATAAGAGCGTCAAAAAATACGTTTTTTGCGGCATATCTTTTTTGTAAGTAGGTACTCAGGTAAGTTTAAACTTGGAAGTTTTATTTTTTCGCAGCTTCAAGGGAATGTAGACCTGAATTTAGGGTTTTATTTCAAATCGATATATCCACGTCTTCCCGAGATAAAGGGCCTTGACAGACAGACAACGTGATCTTATAAGGGTTCCTTTTTTATTTGTTATTTTTTTATATCCCATAACTCGAGGCTTGTATTCTGCTCAGACCAATAATTATTGGTCTGAGGTATTCTGCACCTAAATAAAAACTTTTTTGCAAAAAATAAAACCGACTTAAAAAAAGACACTAAACGGTGTAAAATAACTCTAAATTAGGAAGTCTGGATTTGGTGGTTTAGTTTTATTTATGATGGGCCACCGACTTCAGAATTTAGAGTTATTTTACACCGTTTAGTGTCTTTTTTTAAGTCGGTTTTATTTTTTGCAAATAAGTTTTTTATTTTTCCATTTTTAATTGTTCCCGTGCATATATTTGCCATGAATTTATTTGATATTGTTAATTGTTAGTTGTTATGTCACGATAAAAGGGTTATCCACTTATCCCTAATAAATTAAAATTAACATACCTAACTGTCGAAATCTAGGTATATTGTACACATCTGCGTACCCCTCAGAGCTTACAGGCGTGATGATACGTCATGATGTTGTATAAACAATAAACATCCAAGCGATTCCAGCAATCACGACAGATTTGCCGTCTATTTTTGAAGAGTTCCGTTGTATATCTCTGAAGATCAGCACCAGATCTTCACCAAATTAAAATGGGACCACCTCGGAAGTATACTCTTTCAAATAAAAAATAATTTTGAGAATCGGTCCACAAATGGGGGAGAAATCAGGTAACATACATAAAAAAAAAATACATAGGTACACACGAACATAGAACCTCCTCCTTTTTTGAAGTCGGTAAAAAATAATAGGAAAGTAGGTAGGTAGGTACAAAATACATAGTTTCGAAGATTATTATTATCAATCATAATTGATTTAGGTCAAACTAAATGAATTACCTACATAACTACCTACTTGTATTTAACAATGTAAATACAAGTAGGTAGTTATGTACCTAATTCATTTTCATTTCAATTGTAAATCTTAAATCTTTCTAATAGTAATGATAATTCAATCCAATTTTTATTCATTTGTATAGGTTATAAATATTAATGTTAGTTTTATTTATTGTTATATAATATGAGCATTAATAGAAGTTAATTTCTGAATAATTATCATAAATAGATATAATTTGTATGTCTAGTTCGGCTTAATCATTGTAGTGAAATATGTTAGGGGATGGCGCTGTCTGCCGAGATACAGGATCGCTCCTAGTTCGGCAGCAGAGGATTCCATATTAAAAACTTGTATACTAAGCCTATCAAGTCATATAATATGTTATTGTATAATTTTTGTGGTGAAATAAATATTATTATTATTATTTTTGGTATTACATTTTTTTATCTCCGACTATACGGGAATTCCTGATTGCACGGGCCTAAGCCAAGTGGTCATCAGTTGGGTTAAAAGTGTTGTACGTTGTCCGTCTCACACTGAAGAAACTTTCTTACTAGCCTGCATGTATTGAGAATAACTGCTTTCTGCAGTAGATGGTAAGTGTTGGTAGGTAGGTTCAGGGATCTAAGGGACTGATGAAGCTGTTTTGGGATGACTCCTGTTGTAGATATTACTATTGGGATTACTATTACTTTTTGGAGATGCCAAAGTCGGGTTATTTCATCTTTTAGTTCGATATATTTTGTTAGTTTTTCGGATATTGTAGTCTGTAAGTTGTGAGTGTTTGGCACTGCTATGTCTATTAGGAATCCAGTTTTGTTTACTTTGTCTATTAATGTGATGTCTGGTCTATTAAAATGAATTGTGCGATCAGTAAGTATAGCTCGGTCAAAGTATAATTTTGTTGTTGGGTTCTCTAGTACAGTTTGGGGACTGTATTTATAATATGGTACTATGGTTTCTATGAGTTTAAATTTAAAAGCTAGTTTCTGATGAATTACGTTGGCTACCTGGTCGTGTCTATGTTTGTAGTCGGTTTGAGCTATTGATTTGCAGGCCCCAGTTATATGTTGAATTGTTTCTGGGGAACTATTGCATTTTCTACAAGTATCATTTGACAGATTTTTTATTATATGCTTCCTATAGTTTTTGGTCTCTATCACTTGGTCTTGTATAGCTAGCATGAAGCCTTCAGTCTCCGGGAAGAGCTCACCTCGATTAAGCCACGCGTTCGACGCATCTTTGTCGACATTTGATTGGCATAAATCTTTACGGTGTCTTCCGTGTAGTGACTTTTGGGTCCACTCTAAGCATTTGGTTTTATCATCAATCACTTTTTCGTTTTTCTGTTCAGTTGTGTCTTTAAGATTAAGAGGTGTTAGGTTTTTATCGTTTTGAGTTATTAAGTTGTGTAGTGTTGAAGATGTAGTTTTGGTAAAGAAGTATTTTCTGAGAATCGAGATTTGTCGGTTGTGTAAATTAGAAATATCTATAAGCCCTCTGCCTCCTTCTTTACGTGGTAGTGTTAACCTTTGTAGGCAAGATCTAGGGTGGTGTTTACGGAATCTAGTCATGGTAGTATTAATTTTGCGTTGTAAATTAACGAGGTCGGTTTTTGTCCAGTTGATTATACCGAACGAATAAGTGATTATTATTATTATTATTCTAAATTCTAACCAATTTTAAGCTAAGAAAATGCGGTGTTGTCATATTTGCTGCAGCCAGGCTATCCAGCACACCAATAGGTAGACTCTTGACAAAATAATAGCAGATAGGTACCTATGTCATGTTTGGATTAATTTTAAACAGCATTTGACTCTACATTCAAATGCACTGAATAATTCTCATAACTGTAAACTCACTAAAAATATGAATGCGTTTAAATTTTTTCAAATAAAAATTAAATCTCTAAGGTACCTACTTATGCTTATCATCTAAGCTTTGCCACCCATAGGTCTCTATGACGCTCGAGCAAATCTCCATTGAGCATCATGGCCTCCCCTACTTAAATTATAGGCTTTCAGTTCATAATATTGAGAACCTACAGTGATGGTAATGAACCTCGCACTCCCATGTAAAAAAAAATTCAACATTTTGAAGCTATAGATAGTTAGGTTCATAATTGGTAGCTATGCATTCCTGTACAGAAGAAATAAGTGCCTTAATCTTGTGGTAAGAAAGAAAGAAATAATATGTATTGCCAACAGGTAAAAAACATGAAAATAACAAAAGAAAGGTAAAAAATAAATGGCATGTCTCACGGCTGCGCCAAAAGGGTCATTAATGGTAGGTACTAAAAGCATTTCTGTTGTATCAGTTGAATCAATGCACTGTATCGATCGATCGTAAAAAGGAAAGTCCACCTCGCGCCTGACGAATTTTTGAGTGGCCGTGACCACAGCCTTTTTTGAGGCCTGGATACTATTGAGGGACCTACCTATAGCTGACTTTACCTACCCTGTAGGTCAGGTGGCCAACAGTGAGCCATTAGTACACAGAGAACCAGTATTAGTAAAACCTAAACTAGTAGTTACCGGTTCATGCAACCGACACGTAGAAACGTGTCGCGAACCGCCTCCCTCACTCCCCAGTTGACGGCGAGCGCCCGCTAACAACAGACGTGTGGTGGGGTGTTTTGTGATTTTCCGCGCAAAAAGTAAAAAAAAGGTGAGTTTGGTTTTTGTTCTTCAAACTAGTGGTTTATTAGATTTTCTAACTGTTTTTACTATACATGTAAAGTTACTATTTGCCAATCCTATGGTACTTATGTTTTTAGCATAACCTAATTCATTTTTTTTCAATTTAATCCCAACTGTCAAATGATGCAGGTGGTACACGGTGACTCAGTATTGTAGGGTACACAGTGAACCGTGGTTCTTTGTGTACCACAGCTATATCGTCATTCGTTATTAAGATTGTTACGCATTTTCGCTTCAGGATGGGTCGAACTAAGGTTGCCGAATGGAAGATAGGAACGCACAGCAAAGAAGACATGCAAAAAGCACTTCACCTTAGAAGTGAAGGTGCAAGCATCCGCAAAGCCGCCAAAGAATTGCAGTTGGCCTATCCTACAGTACGGAGATATGCTAAAAAATAACAGTTGATCTCAATGACCTAAAAACCTCATTATTAGAAAAGCATAGTTCTTGTCACTTTTCTAAATAATATGTGCAATGTGCCTGTATTGTTAATTTTGCTAAGTTGTTGATTTTTTTATACATTTTCATTATATATTTAAATTGAAAATATAAAAATCTCGTTTTTTATTTATTGAGCTTTCATTTATCACAGTGAACACTGTTGAAATATAACTTAGCTTCGTTTTAATGTGACATGATTCACTGTATCCAACCATGGTTCACTGTGAACTTCATCATGGATCAGTGTGTACCCAATAGTGTACACAGTGAACCATTTCCCATTTTTTTAAAAACACTATGTAATGTCAAATCTATCAGTTTTTAAGCTTAAATTTGTAAAGAAACTTAAAGGCTGATAGACACTGAATCGTATAAATAAAAAAAATAAACGTTTAATTCGAATATGACTGCATGAGAAAACTTTAAATTTTTCGTGGTTCACTGTTGGCCACCTGACCCTACATATTTTTAGAGCATTTCTTGTTTATCCATTAGGTAGGTAGGTACTTGCAGATACTTTAAGACGAAAGAAACGTTCATCTAAAAACAACAAAGTTGCAATAAAAACCTAATCTCGATTGGTCACAGTAGGTATAGGTATGCAGACGAAAGGCAAACGTATAAAACCTTCATATTTGCAAAGCGAATTACCGTGGGACTCGGGTTGATGCCAGCAACATAACTGTCGTTATCATGTTATACCGGACTATCTTTAAACTTTGAAGGAATTTTAATTGCGGCTACGAATTAATAAATACGCGATACAATGCAACCTAGAATACCTATATCTAAAGGGATATGCCCATTTCTGGCCAGGTTTTTTCCATCTTTGCAATAAATACTAAAAATGTAGGTACAAGTAATAGGTACTAATTTGATAACATAAATATTGCTATTATAATTTGTAATGGGTACCTACAATGGTATCAAAAGCCGATTCTTTTAGAACACTCAATTGTTTATTGCATTATAATATTTCCGTTCGGTGCCGTGGTTAGGACTAGTCAGTAGGTAGGTAGGTACCTCTCACTTACTATGGTGCTATTTTTATGATGTCAAGGCAAAAGTCTCACTAGTGTTATGTGAAAACAGCATTTTTTTCTTTTTCTTCGATTTTAATTCTAATGCCTATCATTTGTTTCTTTCATGTGCATCACTTGGCCAAAGTTTTCATAGAAAATTTAAAATTTAGTACTCGTAGGTATGTACCTAGGTACTTATTTTAGCGGTACCCTGACGTGAAGTAAAATTTCATGGCTCAACGATAGAAAAGTCTTATTTTCAACTTTTTAAACGTTTTTGTTTTTGCGGTGGGGGTTTTTTATTTTTTAAATTTTATTATTATTTTAAAATTTTTAAACGCATTTATTTTGTTTGATAGAGTTTACAGTTATGAGAATTATTCAGTGCATTTGAATAGCCTGGCTGCAGCATCAGCTCATCCTGTTGCCATCAGTGCATTGTGTACAGAATCAAATGCTGGTTAAAATGAATCCAAACACGACATATCTGCTATTATTTTGTCAAGAGTCTACCTACTGGTGTGTTGGATGGCCTGACTGCAGCGTCAGCTCATCCTGTTGCCATCAGTGCATTATGTGCAGAATCAAATGCTGGTTAAAAATGAATCCAAACACGATATATTATATTATCTGCTATTATTTTCCCAAGAGTGTTTTAGTGCGCTAGATATCCTGGCTGCATCAGACCAAATATACCATAATCTTGCTTACTAATATAACAAACATGTATGGGTGTTTAAAATTTTGACCCACACAACTGTTTGTAAGAAAAGTTGAAACCCATAGACGTTTAAAATCGCAACGGTAGCTAACACAAAAGAGCTGATAACCTTGAAACGGCTAAACCGATTTTGATTAATTATGTCTAAGAACCATCGCAAGAAACCCTGCTTTCAAATAAAAAAAACCGCATCTAAATCGGTTCACCCGTTTAAGCGCTACGGTGGTTTTTATTTGAAAGCAGGCTTTTTTGTAGCAGGTATGTCATACCTACATTTTTAATTTAATTTTTCATTTTCTTTGTCGTTGGCATCTAAATTACTTCCGATTCTAAATTATTGTGAACAGCGGCAATTAATTTGATAAGTAAATAAGAAGCTGTTATTCTGACATTTCAAACAAACACTTCAATTTTATTTAGGTATTTGCAATAGATGTTTATTTTCAGATTTTAGTTCCTACTAATGAAAAGACGAAACAAAAGAGAACCAGACAGAGCCAACGCGTGTAGAGATCACAAAAAAAATTAACACTGGAATGAAGTTGTGCGTCGACGACTTTTTCACCGTGTTTATTTTTGTGGTACTTGATGCAACTTAATTTTAATGTATTCACGATGAGGGTTTATTTCAGTTTAACAGTGGATAGTTTACCCACAGACACAGTTAGTCTTAAAATGTATGCTTGCTATAGTTGCTACTCCTAACAAAATACACGAAAACAACTAGATGCCAAGGCAATAAAAACTAACTGAATAGTCTCTGGTTTTCGTTTGACACGAATGAACTGACATTTGTAATGTAAACGTAATCCACTACTAGTACATAAACAAATTTATTGTTTTCATTTTCATATTATTGTTTACGCTTATGGTCATAAAACGCACTTATGAAGAGCTTACGTAGGTTACTTCTGCGGTTGTACATAGTTCCAATAGACACGTATAACGACGAGTTAATACGAAAATGATTAAGTTCTGGAAAAGTGCAGGTAACGTATTCCGTAATGAGTCTGTAATTTGTTAATCTGCGCCCTCTAATATCGCAAAAAAACCACACTACGCATTATTCTTAATAATTTTAAATCTGTTTAGCAAAAGGTAAAACTGGCTGCCCAGTGCGGCCTCCAGAAGTCAAGTCCGTGAGCACACCTGACATCAAAAGTCTAATAAATGCGCAAATATTACTTGAAGAAACTGAAGGTAAGTACAAAACATAAACACTCCGAGTAATGGGGCATGAAAAAGTATTATAAAATGTATGTGCTACTGTGTTCCAGATGCCAAACAAATGTTTGAAAAAAGCTCCAAGTTGTCCTTAAGCTTAAATGATATAATTACTGAAAAGAAAGCTCTCAAGTATTTTGTACAATACATGGAATCAATAGGAAAGGATGCCCTCATTAAGTGTTTGTTGGAAATAGAAGAATTCAGAAAACATGTAGTAAACTGGACCAATGCTAATGAAAGTGGTAATATTTCCAAAATTAATCGAACTAAAAGTTTGGACCTTCAGTGTAAGTGTGAATTAAAACAAGAAAAAACCATAAAGTCACAAATTAGCAGCTGGAGAGAAAACAGTGTGATGTATACAAGTACTAGTAACACAAGATTTAATGAATGTTCCATGAGTTCATGTGGCAACTTAGCTGAACATGTAAAATCAGTGGACTCGAACTCAGCCAGTGAAAATAATCAACTCAGGGATTACACTGAGGAAGCTGTAACAATTTTCAAAAAATATGTTGCTTTAGAAGCTCCATACCAACTTGATTTACCCGATAGTAACAGAAAATCTGTTATATCCAATATTTGCCAACCTGAAGGACAGATACAAGAAAATTGTTTTAAGCCGGTGCAAGATGTTCTTACTAGCCAAATAGAAAACAACCATTATAATGATTTCATAAACAGCCCATTTTACATTAAAGCACAAATTGACATTTTGACCAGTGGCTCTCTAAATCTTAAAGATATTTTACATAATGAAACACTTTTGTTTTACTTCACAGAATTTTTGGAACAAGAATCTTGCAGGGTATTATTAGAATTTTTAATGGCTGTCATGCACTTCAGAGATAATTTACTAAATGGTAACACAACAAGCCCTGACCAAGCTCAAGCTGATGCTATATCGATATATGAAAAATATTTTTCTCTGCAAGCAACCCACCCAATAGGATTTCCAACTGATATTAGACTTACAATCGAAAGTGATATATGCAGAGAACAGGGTCCACTACCAACATGTTTTGATTCAACTTATCAAATTGTGTTTAAAACACTGACTCAGTATGTCAAAGCATTTTTAGAATCAGAGCTGTATTTTAAATACCTCTCAGAAATGATACATTCAGTTGAAAACATGTGGTCTTCTAATTATAAATCACATTCTGATTGCAGTAGTGAATTTAGCATTAGCACACAAAATACTCTCCTTGCAATGGGAGACCCAGTCTTCCGTAAGAAAAAACGTAATCTCTCTGTACCTGACATGACAATAGACTCTAATCAGCTGTATAACGCTGATTCTTTATGGCAGAGAAATAGACCTGATGGCTTAAATCTTGGAAGAGTTAATAGTTTAGGCAGGTTTGAATCTAAATTTGAACCAGATCCAGACAAAAAAGATAAGTCTGTCTTAAAGAAAATGGTGAGCCGGTTTGTGCCATTGAATACATCTAAAGTGGAAGAAGAAATGGCCTGGCAAATAGCTCATATGATTGTAAAAGATGTAACAGATCTAACTATGGCCCCACCGGACAACGAGCATGATGATATGTGATAGTTATCATTAATTGCATTGTATTTTGTAAAATAATAAATAATGTATATATACCTGTAACTAATAAAATCATCTATTTCACTATTATATTATAGTAAAATATTTTTTCTATGAATGCCCATTTAATAACACTCCTTTTATGTATAAAATAAGGCACATGTATAAAGTCATAAAAAAGTATATTTCATGTAAAAAAATGTAGGTAGGTACGTATACCAAATTACCAACAACACTGGGAATGATTTAAGTTTCTCACAAAGTCGCGTAATTATTAATACCCGGTGGTATAGGTGACAACTGCAATCTCGGAGGTTCAGAGCCCAACAGTGGAGACTGCTCGTCATAAAAACAAAACTCTTTTCGTGACTCGTTACTAAATGAAGACATATGTCTCCATTTATTTGTATTCCATTTTCGGTAAACAAGTGCATTTAATAATGCTTGCATGGGATTTGTTAATGCCTGCAAAATGAAACATAATAATTAATGTCATTAAAACACCAAAGTAGGTAGAAATTATGTTCAATAAAAATCCTGAGTATTCATGAAAAAGCCCTAAAGCAAGAAATGAAAATAAATACAAGATAAATTTGTAGCAGTTGGGGCCCATTCTTTGTTTTTTGGTTTTTTAAATTACCGATTTTAATTATATATTTTTTTTATTACGATATCACTTTCACAGTAATTACGAATCTAACGACACCTCGCAAACTAAAATCCATCGACCGCGACCCGTTCAGGCCGCAGAGCGTGCCAAACAATTATACATACATGTATACTCTCGAAATACATAACCCTTCTTCTGGCGCTGTCGGGTTATAATAATACTGACCATTATGTACCATATAGTGATGATAACTTTGACAGGAATGTTAAACCACATTGTCCAAAGTAAAAAGCCATTTACTAGGTTTGGTAGCCAACACAGGTAGAACACTACATTGATCAAAAAAAACTTCAGTCTCAATGTATCTACTACTCTTCTCTCTTTACTTGTGAACTGAAAAACAAATGTTTATTGTTTTAAGCATTTTAAATAACAACTCAAAAAAATGAGATTGTTAGCGATTAGAGCAGGAAGATCCAAACATAATTTACCTATAGGTAAATTGCATAGACGCAAAAATATTAGAAACACGTTTCCAACGACGCCAATGTGCGTCAGCAGAACATCGTCGATGCATTAATTATTTGTGTTACATTGCAATTTGCAATCATGCTTGGATACTAAACATCTGGTCATTCAAGAATAAACTGCACACATTCAAATTAATTATTTCAGGAGCCATTGAGCCATACCATATTATTATACCAAACCATGCCATTACCATATTTCTAAATATGGAAGGTACCTGAGCAAGAGGAACTGCTACAGCCATTTCCACATCTTTACTTGACATGACATACATTATTGGGTTTACTATCATTACCATAGCAATTGGCAAATATGTAGCACAATAGTTTGGCAATATTTTGTACAAGGCACTAGTGACTGTCGGCAGGTTGTGGCATCTGTAACATATCAGTAAATTTATTTTAGTATTTTTATATTTGAGGTCACACATTTATCCAAGGATTATGTTAATTGTAGATCATATATTTTTGCATCTTATCTGCATAATGTTTGTAACACTAGATTAAGATTATGAGTCTAATACTAAATTTAATTAATAATAGGTAGGTACTAGTTTTTTTTTTGTAGTCCTGGTATGCATGTGATCTGGAGGAATGAGTATTATATTGTGAAAAGAATGCAGGAAGGCCATTAAATAGAGATGAATAGATTGTGTGAAAGATGATATGGCTAGAAAGGAGCTGTATATTTAGATGTATGGAAAAGGAGATATGCTGCACCAACCCCAATGGAATAGTGATGAGGGCAGAATGATGATGATGTTTGTAGTTTTTTATTGTCAATTCATTCAACCCCAAGCAAACCCCCTGTGTTCGCACTGCCACTGTCTTTCTATTGTGGCTCTAATTGACACAATTGAAAGGTTAAAGGGCATTACAAAATCATCTAAAATTATTACAATCATAAGTTTGCAAATCTTCTTATGTCTATCTTGGATTAGAAGTACTTACGTTGCATTGGGAATGTATAAAATAGATAAGCCAACACCAGTAGTAGCTGCAGGTAACCCCCAGGCAATAGAGTGATAAACTAAAGTATTTGAATCACGGCCCTTTATGGTTAGCCATGTGTCAATAGCATAAAACAAGGTCCAAAACCATGTCACTGTATAAAAGTATTGTGTCCATGCCTGAAATTATAGAAAAACAGTTTAAACTAAATGAGATTGAATTACCATTAGTGTGTAGGAAATATGTATATATATAAGAGCTACTAAGAACTACTTACTGAAGTTATGCTACAAAACAAAACACTAACATCATCATCTGGCAAAGGCATGATATTTTTATATCTGAGCCAAAGAGAAGAGCGTACTAGAACACCTGGAATTAAAATATGATAATCATTTTATTGTAATAGATAGGTACCTACTAATGAAAGTGTGTAAGACAATCAAAATTAATTCAGCAAGAATTTTTACCAAAAGATGCCAATAGATCTGCCACAGCTAACCAGATTATAATTCGACGTCCACGTGTGGATCCAATCCCTCTCCGAACCCGATTAACGACAACTGGAAAAATCTAGAAATATTTGAATAAAAATTAAACATAGGCCTGTATGAGAAATAATGAAAAAGTAAATTATAATTTAGTATCTCCACATAAGGTTGAAAAGCACCGACATACACAAGGTGAATGCGTCTAAGGCTTACATGCCCTAGCTTTCAAGCGGCGAACTGTAACTTGAGAAGCCATACTAAGGACACGTTTATCTTGCTTTAAAAAGCTTATTACTTGAAGTATACAGCAAAATACATTCTGATTTAATTAATTAAACAAATAAGACTCCTACCTGATACGCTGATCCTAAAATTCCAACCGTAGACGAAACTAAACATACTATGTTGTACGAATCAGTATTAAATTCATCCATAATTCTTACTGCAAAGTCTTCTTTAATACCAGAGTGATGGCAACAAAATGTTTGTATTGTAGGGTCCGACATTTTAATCGTAGGCACTGGTTTCAACTTATAAAATAAATATTTTATTTAATTTAATTACACATAATAATTCCGTTATCATTGAACCTTGTGTTTGTATTCAGTCAGTATTGTTATCAACTGTCAAATGACAAACCATCGAGCAAGAATATTTCACTGACAGACACAGAATTTAGGCGATTTTTGAATAAACGTCAAAGCCACTGTTTTAGTCTACAACGTTAATTTAATAAAGCCACTGTGTTTCAACCATAAACATGAAACGAAGCTGCATAAACATGAAGGCTGCGCGGAATAAAGTTCTTAAAGATAATGCCAGGTACACACTCAGGGACTTCAATGGCCGCCATATAACGAGGAATACACATACATTCACTTCAAAATAAAAATACTTTTTTCACTACTTACTTACATTTCATGTCGGTTTAATAACTTGATTTGGTGATGATTTTGTGTAAAAGTACGCGAAAAAACTGAACGCATCTTGCACGGTTTGCATTCGGCGGGGTGATGACGTGGACCGGGTAGCAACGGCAACGAATAACGGTGGATCACGCATTCACTGCACTACTGTGTTCTACCGCCCTGTGTTAAAAGGCATAAGAGGCCGCCGCTTGTAAAATAACGAGTTTACAATTTTATTACTGAACACATAAACACTGTGTTCGCGTTTGTTTTGAACAAAGACATTCAATACTTTCTAAAATCTTTTTAGTTTTTACTAAAATGTTCAATAAACATGTATCCGGTGAACTCATTCAAGACGCTGCCATTATGCTATCAATAGATATGAATACTACATTCTTTCACGTCCTATTTTAATTTAAAATGCACGGGTACTGCATCTGTACCTACACCCTATTTATCCTGAAGTTCTCAACGCTCGCCTACAGTACGGACGAGCGGTAACTCTAAAACCGCAACCCCTAGTTCGGTACCATACCACTGACGCACAGCCTCCTGTAGTTACGTAAACAACTCACAAAAAGTTAGGAGAAACATACCCGTAGACCAAAACAACAAGCAGAGTTAGTGACTCATTTAAAATCACGTTTTCCAAATACTTATTGTCACTACAATAAGTATTTGGAAAACGTGATTTAGCTAAGCTAAGTAGCCAGTAGCTCCAATCACTGATAATATCAAGCAGATATTGGAGTAGGTAGGTACTTACGCTTAACTTATCTCCTACTCCACGTACCTATTAGACTATCAAAACAATATAAATATGTGACATAATTTGTCAAATAGTTTGATAATCAGGTTTAATGAATTGCATAGGTAGGTACCTACAGTAGTTCTTCTGGAAGTACTTTCCTGAATTGATCGTGGAGCCTGTGTTCCA
Source organism: Euplexia lucipara (assembly GCA_921972225.1). Classification (NCBI taxonomy): domain Eukaryota; kingdom Metazoa; phylum Arthropoda; class Insecta; order Lepidoptera; family Noctuidae; genus Euplexia; species Euplexia lucipara. The sequence continues at coordinate 11,201,348 of OV179149.1, forward strand.
CTCCATTTGACAATCTTTAAGGGTAGTCAGAAGCCCGAAAGTCTTACAAATAGTCTAAATACCCAGCTGTGGAGGTCAGACAGGCAGTCGATCCATATAAACCACCAAGACAAAAAATTACTTATAAAAGTTTAAATTAAGTACCTAAAGGTATGTACGAATAAGTAGAGGGAAGGGTAATAATAAGTAGGCTTGGGGGTAAGTGGAAGGGATATCGCGATAACCTGACGCCATTAGCAACAACATAATCACGCCTGTAATTCCCGAAGGATTAGGCAGAGGTGTACCAGTATATACCCACATTTCGCCAGTTATGTTAAATCCCATGTAATAGGGGGCATTAGTTTTCGGTACAAAAAAACATTCTCATCACGGCTGATTATTTTCCGGGCATTGCCCATGGTCCACCTGTTTCAACGGCTGAACAGATTTTCTTAAGAGTCAAGTCAACAAGTCAATATTGATCGACGGTCTTACGTATTTTGCTGACTGAAAAGGAGCACTTGTGGTGGTGCGCATTTGGCCGATCCACCGCTTACGGAGGCTGTCGACGACCGATCGCTTTTTGTGTTAGTCCACCGACGACGTCACATCACACATCGATGCGAAAGGATCGCGCCGTTCCATATTTTGCCCTCTTTTTGAATGGACAAACCGTTGAATGTTATCGATCAATGTGTCCTGACCCTAAATCATCTATTACCGTTGAATCGATCAAATCACATTTCAAACATGAAAAAAACCAAGATCGATTGGTACAGCTGTAGCTATGATGCTACGACAGACGACTTTTGACATTATAATACCCCTTGTTTCTATTGGTGGGAACTACATCCGACATTCCGGTTGGACTGAAAACCGACCACAACATACTTAATTAGCAAAAGGTTAGGCAGGTGATAATAAGGACTACTAACAATAGCTCACAGATAATCCTATTAATAAAATTAAAGGCAAAACAAACGGTTAAGCCATGCCTTGGACGTAGACGTTTCCCAAGAACCCCAGAAACTCCAGCTGGATTGATCATCACAAAACATATATCTGTTTAGTGGGATTGACGGTACAGTCATGTACCTACCTATTATCATTTTTAATTTCATAATCTTCATAGGTAGGTAATTAATTCATTCAGCTGGCTAAATAATAACAGCCGCATGGGTCGATCGAAGGTTAAGCTACGCCTAACGAGGTCAGTTCGTAGATGGGGGACCATTCATAACAAACCAAGTCTCTTCATGACTCGGAAAGCACGTTAAGCAGTTAGTCCCGACTGTCATTTGTGGATGTTTGATAGTCGTTGCGGGTAATCAGAAGCCCGAAAGTCTGACAACTAGTTTAACCAAGGGGTATCTTGTTACCCAGTGACTGGGTTGTAGAGGTGCGATAGGCAGTGGCTCCATGTAAAACATTAGTATTCAGCTGCTTCGGGGTTAAATCGAAGCCGATACTAACATAGTATAATTAATTCCACAAAAAATATCATAAATGGACTTCAAACTTATAACAACTCACTGCTATGTGGGTCTCCATCAGGAAGATAAAAAATAATAATATCGCCAACGTCTGTCATCGGCGGACATGATTTTACCATTTGGAAATGTACGGAGGGAGGCACTTTCAACCATAATACAATTAGGAATAGGTACTTACCTAACTCTAGTGTTGTTATTAATCTGCACACATACCTATTAATTATAACTTATACTCTAGGTAAATGAAATAAACGTTAGAAAATGTTTTATTAACATCAATTCTTCTTTATTTTGTATCGGTAAGATATTTCTACTTAAGTCAAACATAGATGAAATCCTACTAAAGGGTACCAGGAACTGCTTAATGGTAAGACTGTTATAATCTAGGTACATAGTTGCGTTGCGATTAATAATTTCCACGCAAAACACACCACACAATGACATTGTAATAAAACTTTTTAAATATTTTATAGGGTAGGTATCTTTACAAGATGTGTAAAAGATACAGTTAAAAGTTAAAGCGACATTGTGCAAGCTTCATAATAACATACGATACAACAAACTTAGGAACTTATTAGGTATGTAGGTGCATATGCTCACACAACAGTGACAAAGACAAACTCGATGTGGACCACCAACACCAAGTAAACAAAGTGAAATATTGTGTACCTAATCATTGCTCAATATAAATCTAACATATTTTAAGAATAATTATGTAACCTGGATATTCGAACAACCAATTAGCGCCTAATTATGAACTTTTACATACGATTTACTCAAGATATAACTGATTATAGGTACGAAACACTATATTTGGGACGGTTTCAAATATTTATTGTGGCGCCTGTGTTTCTGGTAACGGAATCACGGTTAAATTATGAGTTACAGGCAAACACGGATTGATTGGATCTCTTATTTCCTCAGATTGAACAGTGCAGTTTAATTGTATACCGTCAGCATTTACATTTTCACCGGTAAACTTAAGAGCCGTCGGTTCACTTAAAGTTGCGTTATTTGTAGTCAAAGTACCATTTTGGATGTCCGACTCGCTAATGATATTGGCAGGTTCGTCAACCACCAGAGGAGGTTCTGTTACATTGTTGTCTGCGGCAGAGTTCAAAAGTATTGAGCATGGGATTGTCGTCATATATTCGGCTCCTGCTTTTGTAAGAACCGTAACGGTGCACTTCGTGTTGTCGGTAGAATTCTGGCTATCACCAGCAAGTTTTACATCGGCATCCGGAGTAAACGAAGTAGCGATTGAACAAGGTATTGCGAGCACTTCGGTTTTGTTATTATCATTTATGGTCAAACTGCAATTGACTAAATCAGCTAAAATGGAATCCGCAACGGGGGCTGTGCCGTTGTCGGCTGCGACAGCCACAGGTTGGCCCCTGTTATCATAAATGACGGTATGGTGTTGTCTACCAGTAGAGCGTGCCAAATTCCAGAGAGCTAATCCTGTCAATACCGTTCCAATACCAGCACCAGCGATACCTATCCCTTTCAGGGCACTTCCTGATCGACTCACACCTCCATTTCCTCTACCATAGTTTCCAAAGTATCCAGGTGATTGAGATCCGTATCCTGGATTGTAGGACCCGTATCCACCGCCACCGCCATAATTGGAGCCGTAATTTGAATAAGCAGGTGGCCCTTGATGATGGTATTGGTTTCCGTAGTTATTTTGATAATTCTGACCGTTGTTATACGGTGGCGGTGCAGCAGCAGAACCAGCCAGTCCAGTATTGTGTTGGTGCGTTTGTTGAGGGTAGCCACCACCCGATGCGTGTTGTTGTGGATAGCTGTGTCCAGACTGTCCATTTCCTGATAATCCGGTTGACTGTGGGTACCCTGATTGACCAGCTCCAGTGTTTCCTGACAACCCAGTTCCTTGTGGGTATTTGTTTGCAGTTTGCTGGGGATATCCACTACCAGCACTTCCTGATAAACCGTTTGAAGCCGGATATGAATGACTCGGTTGATTATTAGAATGTTGTTGACCAGCTAAATTATTAGTTGCGCTACTCTTTTGAATACTTTCTTGATGTGTAGCAGGTTGTTTTGACTTATCACCAGATAATCCTGTTCCACTAGAAGGATACGAATGACTTTGTCCGCTAGAAGGTTTGGATTGCCATGAAGAAAGCGTTTGTGTGTTAGATTTTCGAGCTGGTTGCTCTTGCCATCCAAACAAAGTAGGTTTTGGAGCTGAAGCTTGTGGGTTACTAAAAGATGTTGGTGCAGGTTGAGGATTGTAATTTGTCTTTTTGCTCGATCCACGACCAGATCCAGAACCACGGCTTCTACCCGAAGTTTTTCTTCCTTCGGCACAAACAATAAATAAAATAGTAAAGAACGCTAAAACATATTTTCGATTCATATTTCAGTCTTCGTATTACAACAACAGTCTCGAAAATTCTATCAAAGTTCACACTCTTTTCACTTGTACAATAAACGTCAACACTGTACCGTCGTGTGTCGCACTCTGTTTCTCGACCACTAAGTGAATCGACCTAAGAATATGGTCGAATGATGACCGCCCACCCTATTGCGCACTATAGCGGGACACACATCTATGTATAATAGGTGCTGTGACCTACGTAGTACGCTTGTACCTGTACCTAGGTACACGCTATAAATGGACCACACGCTAACAACATGGACTCATTCGAGGAATCAATATTCCAACATGGAAACGCAAACAACAGGGCACAAACAAACGTAGGCTAGTTGCCAACCCTCTTACTGCCTCCCTCTAGTCGATAAAATATTCAAGTTACATTACTTTTCTATGGTTACACAAATGTTAATGGATATAAAATGAGTAGAAAGCGCTCTTTTTATGTGGTCACAAATATAAAATTATAGCTCAGTATTTCTTGTTTACCATACACCTACCTCTTATTTCGAAGAACTTTTACTGTGAGATAATCCCACAAACCTTGAAATAACCAATGAAAATTTCACATTTTCTTTTTCGGTTTTCGTCACAATTATCGAAGCTGTTTTAAGGATTTCAGCTTGCTTCAAGAAGCTCGGTCGTCTATCTTCACCCAAGGTAATGATTTAATCTATCAAATGGTTTTTCGTTGCGGCAGCGGCGCTTCGCCACATTCTCTTTTTCTTAAATAAAGGGACTCATTAAGAAAAGTCCCTTTAATCTATAGGAAGTTGACAAGTATTTTGATCCCTATGATTATGCAGACAAACCCCCTACGGGTTTGTCTGCATCCTGCTACCAATTTGTTGAAACCCTGTTCTTCCACCCCCAGTTATGTATTAAAATCCGCCTTCTTAAGGCGTCGTTGCAGTGGGCTTTAGGCATGCAGTGCTTAGGAATTGTTCACGAAGATTACCTCAACTTCGTCGACCAAGTGTGCCGAGGTTGTGCCAAGGCTACTACCCCTTGTGAGGTTAATAATAAACCAAATAAAATAAAATTATTGAGGTATGTTTCTGATAGTAAGTAAATTAGGAGGATGGCGTGACTCCGTTTAACTAATTTCTACTATGTTACCAAGTTATGCGGACTTACAATAGGGCCGCAGTTGGTACTTACCTACCTATGTGATTTTTGCCAATCTCATGAGACAAGCATAGGTACTATTGTAGTGTGATATAAGATATTTTCTTTCTAGAAACAACACAGCATTCGCGCGATGAGACACATAACACGACATCCATTGGTTAATAGCCGGAAATTACTTATCCACACCAGCCCGCAGGGACTTGAGGCCATGTGACTGGCTCATGTTGGTAAATGTTAAGCTTTTAGTCTCTCTGTACACAGCAAACGGTACATTTTCCTTTGTTTCATGATCATCGTATATACCTTTTTAGCTTTATGGTCAAATTGACATACTAAGAAACCCTGGGAATGTCCTGAGGTATGTAGGTACCCTATCTACGTGCCTCTCAATTGTTAAATTGATTCTTTTATAAAGTGGCCGATTTGTAAATCTACCACAACTACGCATTTATTAACAAAAAAAACATTCACAAGTTACTTTATTAACAAAAAATAAAACCTCTTTGTATTGAATAAAACACTTGCTGAGATAGCTTATCTATTACGTCATTAGATTATTTTCTCTATAAGTATCCTACCTTTGAAGTGATAAATACAATCAGAAATCAATTAAGATTCTTGTTCAATTGTTCTCATCTTGAAGTGCGCAGCAAGCAATAGCTAAACAAAAGAATTTCACAATTCAGTGCAAGCAAGTTACATATAATGATTTTATTCATTACGTTTCTTTACTTTCTTGCAAGTTCTTGTAATGCTAGACCAAATAGTATCGACATAGATCCACAAAATGTGGTAACAGTTCCAACAAACTGTCCAGATGGACAGGAATGGGTGAACGGCCAATGTCGTGAGATTTGGAGTGTTACTGTTGCACCTGCTAACCTTGTCACGGTGCCTACCAATTGTCCCCCTGGCCAATCATTTGTTAATGGACAATGCCGCGACGTTTGGATTAAAGCACTGATGGAAGATAGCAACCTCCGGTGAGTTCTCTAGTTCTATTTTGAACATTATACCTGTAGTCTCCGATGGTACAAATGCACCTAGCATACCCACATTTCCACACTCACAAATTTCGACTCCGGACCGCCAATTGAAAATTCCATAATTATGGAAAACCTCAATAACACATCACAATTATAATCAAAATCCACGAAATTTTCATTATTATAAAATAGGTCAAATGGTAACTTGGTAGAAAGCGATGGCTGGCCATGTTGTATGTTTAAAGGCTGATATATTGGGTATTAAGGAGATAAGATACAGTGAGACTTATCTAAGATGTAAACATCGGCCTGTGATGGTTTTTATTTTACCCAGTTACCGAAAGAAAAAAAAAATGTCTGCATATTTAACCCTTTTGGTGACCGGACGTCTTTTATTTAGGTCTAAGAACATCTAGATATCTATATCTATTCTATTATTATTATATTATTATTATATTATTATTATTATACTTATAATAAATCTGTAGAAGTAAAATTTCTGTACATTGAAAATATAAAAAAAAAAAATAGCAGGGGGTGTTACTAGACCGACACCGAACCCAAAAATATGATTAAAAAAATTTTTGTCTGTCTGTCTGTCTGTCTGTCTGTCTGTATGTTCAGGTATCACGCAAAAACTACCGGTTCGATTACGATGACACTTGGTATACTTATTCTTTAATATCCTGGGCACCACACTGGGTACTTTTTATCCCGGAAAAGTATATACAATAAAAAACAAACTTAACTTTGCGGTTCGATCTCTAGACCCGACTACTGTAACAACCGCAAATAAAAAGTTTGTCGTAGGTTACGTCACCCGCAGTGGGGTTCACCAAGGGGCGCTGCACACGGCTAAGATAGTATAATATTTTATCTTAAGATACAATATCGCTCGCCATACAATTCAATGGACTATCACACACTACGAAGATAATTTTGTACATTGAATATTTATTCAAAATTAATAATGGAGGATGATTGTGATCGATACTGATGCCAAAAATGCAATCAGTAAATGTTTTGTCTGTCTGTGTCTCTGTCTGTATGTGCACGCATAATTCAAAAACTATTATAGGGATTTTAACCAAACTTGGTACTGTTGTAATCAATACGCCTGGGCGGGCAGGTTGATCTTAGTCTCAGTTGTTTTACACATGATCAGTTGTACGGCGCTCTTTCCTCGGTCAGTAGTTCCAGAAATCTTTATGCATAGGTACATACCGGAAGGATCAACTTTGAAAGTAGTCTCCGTAGTAGTAATCCGGAAGTATTATGCTAAAATTATTAGATACGTTTATATATCAACGCTCAGCCCAAACCGCTGGTATTAGAGACATGTAACTTAAAGGGGTGTTCTTAATGATGTAAGTATCCACTAAAAAACGATTTTCGGAAATTCAACCCTTAATGCGAAAACATAGGGGACGGAAGTTCGACATCCACGCGGGCGAAGCCGCGGGCAAAAGCTAGTAGGGTCAGGTGGCCAACAGTGAACCACGAAAAATTTAAAGTTTTCTCATGCAGTCATATTCGAATTAAACGTTTATTTTTTTTATTTATACGATTCAGTGTCTATCAGCCTATAAGTTTCTTTACAAATTTAAGCTTGAAAACTGATAGATTTGACATTACATAGTGTTTTTTAAAAAATGGGAAATGGTTCACTGTGTACACTATTGGGTACACACTGATCCATGATGAAGTTCACAGTGAACCATGGTTGGATACAGTGAATCATGTCACATTAAAACGAAGCTAAGTTATATTTCGACAGTGTTCACTGTGATAAATGAAAGCTCAATAAATAAAAAACGAGATTTTTATATTTCCAATTTAAATATTTATTGAAAATGTATAAAAAAGCAACAACTTAGCAAAATTAACAATACAGGCACATTGCACATATTATTTAGAAAAGTGACAAGAACTATGCTTTTCTAATAATGAGGTTTTTAGGTAATTGAGATCAACTTAAATGTTATCAACTTATTAGCCACTATAATTACTTACTATAAAATCAGTCTCAGTGTTGTAGTAACAGCCGTACATCAGACAGTCGATATTTCACTTCTGAAACTATTACTACATAATAATTAAAGTTCAGAAGTGAAATATGGCGACGACTGCTTCCTTCTATTTTTGGTTCTGGCAAAATATATTTATTATCTTTATTTGTCACTATTAGTATTTTCATTTGACTGGTATTTTTTAGCATATCTCCGTACTGTAGAATAGGCCAACTGCAATTTTTTAGCGGCTTTGCGGATGCTTGCACCTTCACTTCTAAGGTGAAGTGCTTTTTGCATGTCTTCTTTGCTGTGCGTTCCTATCTTCCGTTCTGCAACCTTAGTTCGACCCATCCTGAAGCGAAAAAGCATAATAATCTTAATAACGAATGACGATGTAGCTGTGGTACACAATGAACCACGGTTCACTGTGTACGCTACAATACTGAGTCACCGTGTACCACCTGCATCATTTGACAGTTGGGATTAAATTGAAAAAAAATTAATTAGGTTATGCTAAAAACATTAGTACCATAGGATTGGCGAATAGTAACTTTACATGTATGGTAAAAACAGTTAGAAAATCTAATAAACCACTAGTTTGAAGAACAAAAACCAAACTCACCTTTTTTTTTACTTTTTGCTCGGGAAATCACAAAACACCCCACCACACGTCTGTTTTTAGCGGGCGCTCGCCGTCAACTGGGGAGTGAGGGAGGCGGTTCGCGACACGTTTCTACGTGTCGGTTGCATGAACCGGTAACTACTAGTTTAGGTTTTACTAATACTGGTTCTCTGTGTACTAATGGCTCACTGTTGGCCACCTGACCCTACTTAATATTTTCAAAAAGGTTCCCAAATATAATTTTATTTTAAACTCAATAAGGGCCTATAAGTACCTAGGTATTGTGAGTAACGGTCGCTGACCATACCTGGTTACAAAAAAAATACTTAGTCCTTAGTCCGTCACAATAATAAAATTACAATAACTATTATTGTTACTTAATTCATGTCATTCCGTACATTTAGGAAAATTTAAAGTATTTTAAAGTTTATTTTTTAAACCATTAAGTATTCTTTTATTATGGTTTTTTCTAGACTTACTTACCAGCAGTAAGTCTAGAAAAAACCATGATAAAAGAATACTTAATGGTTTAAAAAATAAACCAACACAACAATAAGTACCTAGGTACCAATGTCAATATTAATTGTGTTATTTTTAATTGGAGCCGCTCAATTTCAGGTCTTTTTTTCAATAACAAATATAACTTCTATTGCCCTTTACGTATAACTATATTTTGCAATGTTTGATATGTAGGTAAGTAGGGCGGAGGCAATGTTGGCACGTGAATTATTCTATTTAATTTTCTAAATTTCAAATCGACAGTAAGTATGTAGTAGTAGGTAGGTACTGAAATATGAAGCTGTGACAGACAGACAACCAAACGGGGCACATACGAAAGACAGGCTGTGTCCGGCCACAAGGGTTCCTACTGAGAAATTCCAAATAGAAAAACTCGATAGGTGCCGCTTTGCCCGTACCGGGTTAAAAACCAGGACCGTTCATGCGTAGCAATAACGCTTGCGAATACTAGACCAACGAGGCGGATCTAATACATACCTACTTACAGCCGAATACCTAGTACTAAATACTTTTTTATATTGTACATTATGCAATATTTACTAGGTATAAGGCTATAAAGATCTGCCTCGTATAATAGATATAAATATTGGCCTTTCAATATTAAAATGGTACCTGTAGTGTATGTAGAAGGTCTTGAGGAGAAATTTTCTACAGTACTCTAAACGTCATGGTCTTTTTTAAAGCCCACACGTAAGATTATATTTGTAGCTAGGTAAGGTACCTACCTACTTATTCACACTCGACTAGTCTCGACTCGGTCTTGGCCAGTTTTGTTTTTGTTATTTTCCTTCTGAGCTCAAAATAACACTATCTAAATCTACACATCGATTCATTAGCAAAATAATTATTGTGATTAAAAATTGCACTAAAGATTTTAATCATCGAATTAATATAATTTAATATCTATCTAAACAACTTGAACGATAATATAAGGAAAATCATCATCACTACCGGGGTTTGGGAAATACGCTGCTTATCATGATGAACCCCATACATGTTATTTATGCGTCATTTATTAGTATATCTAAAGAGTACGGTAAACTGGGCTGAATTAAAACAAAACTTTGAATTCAGCGAAAGAACAACTTTAATCCAAAAGTTCATTCCCTTTATCCAAAAGCCGAAATATTATTTAATATTAAATTTGATTTTAACTTTAAAAATAAAGAATTTAATAATGTCATCCTCCTTTTCACCCCCTTAAAAGTTTTTTTAGGCTTGAAATTTTAACAACACCGCTGCATCAGCTTCCAACCATAAGCCTAGATAATAATATAACATACGTAAATTTTAATTCGCAAATTAAGGACTTTCAATACACTTCAGGGGTAGCTGAGGCACGTACCTATAAATTAAATTTTTAATCGTTAGGCCTAAACGCAAAAACGCAAGTTGATATATCACAAATCAGTCAGTCAGTTAGGTAACCATTGAATAATATAGATAGATAGAAGAAGAAGAAGATAGATTTAGTCCTTCTCAGGCGCGGATTCCAGCTTCAAAAAAGATTGTCACGGCCCACGGACACTGAAAAAATTGTCAAGCGCGAGTCGGACTAAGTATTCCCTAAAGGATAATAACGTGAATAAATGTGCGTTTCTATCCATTTGTTTTACGTAAGCCGATACTTCATTATCGGTGTAAACGCCTTTGTGACCCTGGTTGATGAATAAATAATCGTCCATGTATCTTATTTACTTACGTTTGCTTTTCAGAGATATTCAACCGGCCTATTCAGACTTGTCACCACAAAATATGATTACCGTTCCACCTAATTGTCGCCCTGGTCAGCAATGGATTAATGGTTCCTGTCGCGACATTTGGAAAAGCGGGACAAACACTAAAAACGTCATCACGGTTCCCACCAACTGCCCGCCTGGCCAATCATTCGTAAATGGACAATGCCGCGATGTGTGGAGAAGGTGTGTAAAACTTATCAAATAATGGTTAATTTTGTATATCCTAGCCTTTATCATCTGCCTAACCTTTTCCCAACTATGTTGGGATCGGCTTGCAGTTTAACCAGATGCAGCTGCATACCACTGTTTTACACGGAGCGACTGCCTCCACAACCCAGTTACTGGGTAACACGATACCTCCTGGTTAAACTGGTTGTCAGATTGTCGGGCTTCTGACTATCTATTATAACGACTGCTATAGGGACCAACGGCTATATGCTTTCCGAGGCACGGAGGAGTCTTAATATGTAATTAATCTATGCTATGCTTGACCTTCGATCAACCAGTCAGGCTGTTATTGCTTAAGGGCTTATTACACTATATGATTTGTAGGAAATCTAACTAGGAAATCGGAAGGTGTAAGTAATCGCAGTTAGGGCAGATTGTACCGACCGCTTGCTAACTTCCTAACGGATACAAGTCGGATAGTGTAATAGCCCCAAGCCCTGTGGCCCTTTAGCCACAAGCTTCTCTAATTTTGTATGTCACTCGACATTATAAGATCGTGTTATGGCAAATAGATGATAGCTCCTACCAGCAAGTCGAAGGATATCAACCAGGCAAAAGGTCAATGGGCCATTTGACAAAAAAATGGTTTTTAGTCCCTCATCTAGATTACAAGAAAATATTCGACACGATTTTTTTATTTTTCAATTTGATGGAAAACTGCTTAGATTAAGCGCATTAAAGTCGAGGAGAGGGGGCTAGTAACGTGATTATCTAGTATAAACTGTACTGGCTAGTGACGTCATGCGACATTTCGACTCGATGTATCGCCGTTATTTTTTGATTACGTGAAAAAAGAAACGATATGTGTCGAATATTTTCTAAAAACTTAAATTTTGTCATACCTATAGCCCATTGTTGCCGGTACGGCGCTGCGGGCGTAGGCTTAGCGATTAGGTACCTAGCTACGTGCGCGCTGAGTGTCACGGGTTCGATTTCCGCAAGGAATAAATATTTGTATGCCTAATAACGTTTTATCACTAGTTTACTATATATTTATATATATATAGATATGTAAGTAAATCTCAGAGCATCAATCACGTTCGTAATTTTCGCCACACCCCCTCTACGTCTCGGTATTCCACTGTCGACTAGAACGACTACTTACCTTAAAGTGACCAAAAGAAGCTCTTTAATCGCACCTACTCGGAACACTTGAAAGTCTCTTGATAATATGATATCATTTTCGCATGTTTTCCTCCACCGTAAGCCTCCGTAAATCAGCTGAGTACCTATATAATAATCTACCTACCTATAAATTGATAAATTTGTACTTAGATATAAAAATCTTAGGGGGTTTCCTACTAATAAGAGTACCTTTTTTCGCTATTCTATAAATGCCACAAATAGTTTTAAATACGTGCTGTGACTCAGCACGAAAATTAATAACAATAAGTTATCGAATCATGACATAACAATCTGCACTATTGATACTAATTCTTTGATGGGCTATGGGCGCTACGTTGCGAATTTAAACAAAGTTTTTTAAAGATTATAATGAAGAAGTGAATGATCTAAAAAGAGATATTTAAGGTATATATATGTATATACTACCTATGTATAAAGAGAACAGGCGAAGAAATGTCATATAAAAACTGTGATCCCATGTCTCAGAAACACCATCTAAAATAATATAGCAATATTGGAGCGGCAGCGGAGTGTTCTAGATTAAACTCATAGACTTGTGTCCACTCGGACACAAGTTTCGGATGAAAATTTGGTTAGTGTTGTCCCGTCTATAGTACCTAAGTTTTGAATGTATTTGTGCTTATGCCACCAAATACTCGGACTTGACCTATACGATGTACAGACGCCAGCACATCAAGTTACCCCAATGTGCCAAATTTCTTTGATCGTTTTTTCAACTTTATGTCGAACACAATAAGGTTCATATTTAACTGGGAAAATTTGACACATTGGGGTAACTTGATGTGCTGGCGTCTGTAGGTACCTATGAAGCAGTTGTTATTATTTACATTTCTGTTCTCCTTTACATAGTTTGCCGGTATCAAACCATAATCTATGCTTTAAAAAATACTTTTATAATCTGTCAGTTTGCAGATTATCAATGAAATGAACAACGCTTACAATGGAGGACTGGAGAACTACGAACGAAGCGATACCAACAGGAACGTAATAAGCGTACCAAACCAGTGCCCTGTGGGCTACAGACCCGACGCTCTTGGATATTGTCGCCCAATCTTATTCAATTGATTTCAACAGTTATAATAAACTTTTTAAGCATTCTGAAAAATTAATCTTTTAGGTTTTCATTTACTGCTATTACATTAAAGTACCTATTCCTTATTACCCATCCTTCTTAACTCGTGCCGCTTTTGTGTTCAGTCAGTTCAGTGGCGCATGCGGACCAATCGGTATCACCACATGCGAGTCACGTGTGTCTGGTTAGCAACTGCTGCCAGGCCACAAAAATGGCACACCAAAAAAATGGTGATTCTCAAGAACGTATGGTGTCTTCGTTATTTTAAAGTATTTTATAGTTGGCAAATCCGTTCACATGGTCACGGACATAAACTGTACTCAAATGACGAGCAACGAAACTGATCACTGACGGGCTGCTTTATAAAATAATAAATTGTTTTAATTGAACTCTTTTGCATTAATTTTATCACCTTAAAAGTATAATTAATCATCCTTAAGAAAACAATAAATGGCTCGTATGGAGTGCCATCTTATTACATTTGATAGAAAATGTTATTTTTGAGTTAACTTTATACCGGAACCCTAAAAATTGCCAATTTTTAGGGTTCCGAAGTCAACAAGGAATTTAATCCTTATAGTTTCGCCATGTCTGTCTGTCCGTCCGTCCGTCCGTCCGTCCGTCCGTCCTCGCTTAATCTCTGTGACCGTTAGCACTAGAAAGCTGAAATTTGGTACCAATATGTGTATCAATCACGCCGACAAAGTGGTAAAATAAAAATTGGAAAAAAATGTTTTATTAGGGAGGCCCCCTATATGTAAAGTGGGAAGCGATTTTTTTTTTTAATTTTAACCCTAACGTGTGATATATTGTTGGAAAAGTATTTAAAAATGAATAGGGGTTTACTAAAATCATTTTTTGATAATGTCAATAATTTCGGAAATAATCGCTCCAAAAGTAAAAACAATGTGTCCCCCCCTCTAACTTTTGAACCATAAGTTTAGAAAATATGAAAAAATCTGAAAAGTAGAACAATAACGTAGGACAAAAAGTAGGACTTTCTAGGAAAATTATTTTGAACTTGGATGGAAACAGTTTTTGTACACAAAAGACAAAAAGTTGTACAAAATAATTTCTGGACTAAGAAAAAAAAAATGCTTGCTTATACGATTATACTACAAACTTAGTAGTATAATCGTATATGCAAGCATTTTTTTTTCTTAGTTTACATATCTTATTATCCTGAACGTATCTTTTTTCAAACAAAAAAATAATTATTAAAATCGGTTCTCGCAATCCAAAATTACCACCGAAAACTTCTATGTATTAATTAGTAAACCAATTCCCCGAGAGATGGCGCTGTAGGTACTTATTGCGTCGGGTATTATCGAATTGTTCGATTAGTCTCTCCTTGGCATTGGTGGTATCTTATAACTACATAAAACTTCTATCAGGAACATGCTAAGGTAATTTAGAACAAAACTAAAATTCATTTTTTTAACGCCATCAAAATGTTAAGGTAAAAAGCAGTTCATAAATGGTTCGATAGATGGCGTTGCGTAATGACGTCATTTTTTATAAAGTCGATGTTAATATTTTCCGTGCTTTCATGACCTACCGTGGTAAAGAAAATTGCACTTAAACATATTCGTAAATCAAGTTGCAGGAGCGCGGAGCGCTGCTGGAGCGCGAACATAATGGATGGATACCAACCTTTATACTCATAAGTGGGAACACTTACAATAGTGACGGACGAGAAACTACGGAACCCTAGCTGAGGTGGCCCGACACGAGCTTGGCCGGTTTTTTCTATTAGGTAGCTAACACGATTGTACAAAGTCAAAGTTAAATCATTTATTTCAATTACGCCATATAAAAGGACACTTTTGAACGTCAAACTTAAAAGCAACAACAATAACTTGAAGTTGAAAATCGTTAGCTTACAAACGTATTATTGAGAAATTTTCAAATAAAAGTAAATATTTCTAAAAAAACAAATTGCCAAACAAACATGTTTATTTTTAATTGAGGGTAGTTTATTCTTACATTAGGCCATGCGCGCACTAGGCAGCCTGGCTGCGGCAGCTGAGTTTGACCATTTTAATTACGGGATTTGGCTATACGTTCATTGCTTTGCGTTGTCCCAAGCAAGATATTTCAGAATTAAATGGATATTTTAGGCGATTTTAAGTAATTTCCCAAGGAGCATCAGAATCATGAAGAATGATTGAAATGCGTTCACGCAAGAGGGACGCAAGATCACTATGTTTGTTTGTCAGTCATAAGCTCACAAGTTACATGCTCTGTGTCAGTCACAAGCTCACAAGTTACATGCTCTGTGTCAGTCACAAGCTCACAAGTTACATGCTCTGTTAGTCACAACAGGAAAAATTTAAAAATCTAAATCTTTCTGCATACAATTATAATTTTTACAAAACACTTCTATTGTAAAATTGTACTATTTTAGCAAAATATTTACATTTTGCGCATGCCTTCAGCAACCAGCAACCACCACCTAACTTAGGTTTAACCTTTCTCTTTTCCTTCTGAATAAATTATTTAATAGGGAAATAATCTAATGTAGGGAAGTCATCATAAATGGTTAGGCTTCATAGTATTACTAATTTTAATGATTTTTTTTTATATATGATAGGGTAGGCCTGCAACAAAGGCTTTGCAGAAAATCAGAGGGCTACTTGAAATATTTATGGTGCGCCACACCTGCAAATGTCACAACATGACAACAGTGTTGTGTTGTGTTTTGACATGTACCTTTTGTATTCCTGTGAACTGTGGCACGTCTCTACGTAAGCCAATGCCAAATTGCCAACTAGCCACTAACTTGTGATGAATGTTTTAATACAAACTTTTAATCTAATGCGGTTTAAATGCTTAGTGTCTGTATTTATATGGCTTTCTACATTGCCAATGTAATCAAAATGGCTCAAAGTTATTTTCAGTGAAAGAATTCATCAAATGAGTCATCATAGATGATGCTCTACGTTTTGAACTGCTTGTAAAGTTGCTAAAAAGTTTCAAAAATGTCTGAACGAAAAGGCACTAAAGCTCTTGAGTTGTGGTGTAAACGCTTAGTCAAAGACTGCCCTGAGGTGCAAATAGATAATATGACAACATCTTGGAGAAATGGCTTAGCATTTTGTGCATTGGTTCATCATTTCAGGCCAGATTTAATGTAAGTATCAATATTAAATAAATATTTATGCCTGATTATTAACTATTAACTTTTCCCCCGCCAATAGTACAGTAGCTTTCCATGAGTGAAGACTTTTTTTGTATTAGGAACAGTCATTTAATAAATTATTGTTATACTAATAAAGTCTAATCAAATGTTAACAGTAAACACAGTACATAACACTAAAAATAAGTCATAAAGTATAAATCTGAGTAAGTTTGTGATAAATTTATAATCCAACATATTGGTGCTGTTACGGTTTTCAGTGATATGTCCAAATTGAAGCCTGAAAACATATATGAAAATAACCAATTAGCTTATAGTGTTGCTGAGAAGCACTTGGGTATTCCCTCACTGTTAGACCCAGAGGACATGGTTGAGAATGATGTTCCAGACAGGTTGTCAGTATTAACATACTTGTCTCAGTTTTACCAGCGTCTAGGTCATACAGGTGAGTTGATTCATATGAAACTTAAATTTAATAGTATTAACTATGCAACTAATCTTATTAATAAAAAATTTCATAGCTAATATTTATCTTTGATCCTATTTTTACTTGAAAACATATTGAAATCTCTGTATTGTCACTTGTTTGACACTTTATTTAACTTGACATTACACAACAATTCTTGAAATCTGTCTTATATTTACTTGGTTGCCTGTATAATTTTTACTTGTCTCAACTCATGAACAAGGATCATAAATTACCCCCAATGACTTAATCAACATTTGAATTTCAGTCAATACCAAAGTGTCGGAAAATGAGTCCAAGGTATCAACTCAAACAACCACCACGGAGACATCAGTTAGTACAACAAACATATTACTAAGTATTTTACTTTCTAAATACCTGTGTGCAATGTTTGCAGTGAAACTATTGTTTTCCAATTTCTCTAATACTTTCTGTCTTATACTCTTTAACACCTATCTTTATGACTCTTGTAGGCACCAATCAGGTTTGGAAAAACTGGTCTAGATAAATGTGCAGCATGTGGCCTGCCTGTGTACCTTGCCCAGCGCCTTCTTGTATCGCACAAACTGTACCACAGAAGATGTTTCCGTTGTTCCAAATGCTCAGGACATCTTAACCCCAAGAATTTCGAGATAGTTGAAGGATCTGAATTTACCTGTGATAGTTGTAAAAATGAAAAGACTTTATCAAAATATCTTAATAATAATGATCATGATCAAATGGGAATGCTGGCATTCACTGATACTGCGCATGAGACAAAGTCAGTGTCAAATGAGGAGCCTGTTACTCCTAAATACAAATCAAGACCACAGTCTATTTTGGGTGAGTGATCCATTTTACTTGCATTGAAATCATTTAATCAAATACTTACGCCATCAAAATGTCAATAACCATGAATGAAATCATATTATCTTATCAAAAACATGTAATATGCTACTGTTGTGAAGCAATATATTTCATCATACAACAGAAAATTGATGCTGCTGAATAGGATTTATGTGGATTTTAATAATGTAATTTTCTTTGGAAACATTACCTATTTCTGACAATTTTCTGCTCTGCATCATGTTCTTACTTTGTCGACTACATACTGAATGCTAATTTCAACATCCTGAAATGTTTTCTTATTGCACTAAAAGACAGAAACAAAAAGACTATTATGTGAATAAGAGCAACATTTTAAACTTAATGGAAGATGCTTTTGTTGTGTTTGTTGTGTGTGTCCATTTAACTTTTTAACTCTTTCTTAACACTTTTCCTTTGTTTTATTTGATAATTTAAAAAATTCTATCATTTTGTAGACAAAATAAACATGTTCGAGAAAAATATAGATAAAGATAATATTGAATACAAAATCTCAAATATTTCATTAAAAGACAATAGTTTTAATAAATCTGAAGAACTTAGCAGTACTAGTAAATCTCAATCTGAAATAGATTCGAAAGGGATTCTTATAAGTGAGAATACGAAAATGGAAAATGAAAATGTGTTATGTAATAATATACCAGAGAAAGTATATAAAAGTAATATTGAAAAGTTCAATTTCTTACAAACACAATTAGCTGAGGACAGTGTTAATGTTGAAAAGCATTTAGATAATATAGATGTCACAGAATCAAGAAACAAAGACAAAGACTGTATAAATACCATTGAACATAATATGACTAATGCAGAAGAAGTTAACGATACCAGCAGTAGTGTACATACAGAGATCAACAATGTAACAGATGACAGCAGGATAGCCAGTAGTTCTTCAACACCCGCAGCAATTGAGTATACTCCTGAAATAGAACAACCTTTAGAAGTTCAGCTTGACCAAGAAATAAGTATAAGTGTTCCTCCTAGAAGAAAAAAACAAAATGCTTTAGAAAAAGCTTTGGCATCAGCTATTAAAAAGGAAAAAGAAACAAAGTTGGACATCAAACTATATCCGGACCATTTAAATCCCTTCTCAGATGATGAGGATGAGGTAGTATCTTTTTTTATATAATACTTATGTAAATATTTTATCATTAGATTGAATTAATGATCTTAATTTTGTCTTTAAGAATGTTCTTCAGGAACCAACTAAAAGAGTCAGCACAAATCCTTTTGGTAGTAGTGATGAAGAAGATGACGAAGTGCCACCCATACATCACGAACCGAAAACTGAGAATACTACTGCCACACCTGTGTGAGTATCACAAATTATGTGGCTTGCTATTGGAAAAAGAGTTTTCAAAATTGAATCAGTACATCCTACAATGTCACAAACTTACAAAATACCTCTTTATAATATTAGTATAGACAAAACTGTTGCTTATAATAATTCAAAAAACTGAAATCCAAAATCCAAACGCCAAACGCCAAAATCCAAATCACTATAAACATTTAAAAATAATTATGTATGTTGCAAAACATTGCGATTACATTGATTTGAAATCTTTTCCGCAATTTCAAGTACCTCCTCTCATGAGTACAGTAGATCACGTGGTATAGCACAATATAACAAAAGAACAATAACTGGATATCCAGTACCTACATTATATCAAACGTTACCTCGTTGTGCGACTCTCATTGTAGTCGTAATGTATGGCTATTTATTAGCTCCACTGAAATACATGCATGGAGTAGATTTTCCATGCATTGATATTTGAATACCTAATAAATTTGATGCAGTTAGCGCTATCTAGGTACTTGTTCTGGACAAATAATAATGCTCTAGCATAGTCTCAGAAACATGCACTTACGTTGTAATAAACACTTATTAACTTGACTATCGTTATTTACCACTATAATGCATGTATGATGTGCGAACGCAGCGTACATAATACTTTTTTATTTTATATTTTATGTTACCGTTCGTAAAACAATCGATACTTTCTGTAAGCTTTCGCTTCGCGAATATATTTTGAGAAATTTGTTCGCAACTATTACTCGCTCGCTATTATTAGAATTTGTTTTCTGTGTAATTCAAATTAAGTAGACTACTCACCTAACTGTTCGTTTTACCTTACCTGCCTTGAACAAGCAATACAACCAACAAATTTATAAGTAACGCAATTATTTACATTACAGAAAAAGGCTTATCGCGGTAAATCCATTCTGGTCTGATGGCGAAGAACCCTCGTCAGACGAAGATGAAACATACAGCAAGAGGTGAGAATCATGAAATATTGTGAAAAAAAATGAATATCAGCCGTATTTCCTATTTTTATATTATGTTATGTCCCAGCTCAATGTATAGATCTTCAATGGCAACAAGTACCCCGAATCTCCCCGGAAGCACGCCCCGAAAAAAAAAGGCGAAAGCACCACCTCCGCCGCCAGTCATCTCGATATCAGAGGCGCCGCGGATTATACATCCTTCTACTTCAATGGACGACGTCGCGAGCATATCCTCCTTTAGCTCTTACAACTCTACCATCAACTCTGACCAAGTACGTGTTCGTTTGTATAAGCCTTTGAATTTATCGCTCCGCTTAGTGAATAGTTCTTAGTAAAAATATAGCTCAAATGACCCTAAGATGATAATGAGACTATAAAAATTGTTGAATATTACTTATTTAACGTTCTTCTAAAGCAATAAATTAGATGCAAAATAATAACCTAAGGTACCTACGTGTTAATATGTAATAACAAAGTTGAAATGTTTAATAGTGTGTATAATTTTTTGGTCTTCCCTATAATAGTTTTTTTAAACAGAAAATAATAAACAATTAATATTTTCCCATAGAAATCAATTGGTAAGTCCACTCCAATTCTTAAGAAGCGACGGCCTGCGCCGACCCCTCCTGACAGTCTGTCAACGGTGTCGGGTGGCGGCGGCTCCTTGGAGAAAGGTATCAACTCTACTGGCATGAGGAGTATCAATTCGGAAGGTGGGAAATAATACATGCTTTACAACTTTAAAATAGTATCAACTTTCACGTTCTGTGAACTTAAAGCTTTAATCGTCTTGTAGGTACATAATGTGCACAAATTTAAACTTTTAATTCAATAGACTGTTTTCATTATTTGGGTACTTTCTCACGCACTGATCATGACATAGGTACAGCTGAGTCATCCACAGCTAAAATTTTATTCAAAAATCAACTGCTGGATTCAAGCGAATAATAAGATCGCAATGATTAAATAATTCCATCGCTGTCGGATAATCTGTATAAATAAATTGTATTGCAGGCGGACGGAAGGCAAAAGGACCTGCACCTGGTCTTCCCCTTCCGGAGCGGCGCGAGGTGAAGATGCAGATGACCCCCGAAGACCTGCAGGTGCAACTGGACCTGTTGGAGACACAGCAACTCGGCCTTGAGCGCCAGGGCGTGCTCATCGAGCGTATGATTCGCGACAAGTGTGAGGGTAAACATCTACCAGCACATTTTATTTCTATTTGAGCACCCACTCTTACTTCTTAAAAGGGCTATAGAGTTACAATTTATTGTCCATGTAAACGTAACAAACTCATTTTCAATACAGTGCCAATTTCCACCCGTTTACGCTGTTATCGCGAATCCGCCTTGAGCAAGCGTGGTGATAAATCGCTGCTCGTGCCATCTCTGTTTGATAGGAGGCCTTTACCCTGTAGTATGTATGTATGTATAATTGTTTGGCACGCTCTGCCTGAACGGCTCGACGGATTTTAGCTTGAGAGGTGTCGTTAGATTCGTATTTACTGTGAGAGTAACACTGGGTACCTATATCAAAATAAAAATAAAACAATATGGCGGATTTTCGGCGCCTAATTCAAATGTTTGGCACGCTCTGCGGCCTGAACGGCTTGATGTATTTTAGTTTGCGAGGTGTCGTTAGATTTGTAATTACTGTGAAAGTGATATCGTAATAAAAAAAAACTAAAAAAATAAAAAGACGGTAATTTAAAAAAATAAAAAACTGCTTTACCTGAGTATTCATGAAAAAGCCCTAAAACAAAAAATATACAAGATAAATAAGATAAATTGTAGCAGTCGAGATCGAGACCCATTCTAGAAAGTCAGCCGTCTAGGGCTCTTTCATAAATTCTCAGAAAAGCAGTCGGGTTTTTTATTTTATTTAAATACTTTTCCAAGACTAAATACAGGCCAATTGCATTTAGCATATTTCATAACCATGGCAATTTCATAAAAATGGCATGTTTTGTTATATGTTAAGTACCTATATTAAAATATCGAAGATTAAAGATAACAGATAAAATTGTCGAGGTCGAGCTTCACTATCTGTGCATCCGTTCGTTTTTAGATGGCGATAGCGTCAAAAATACGAAGATTAGAAAACGAGACCTTTCTGAATAAAATCTTTCGCCAAATGCATATATTGCTCATATCAAAGTTTAGTTAAAATTAATAAATATTGAGTATCGAGTTTTGCTAATTCTGCTACTGAATAATAATAATTTTATTGATACTAATAAATAACACACAGAGTTTACACATTATAGAAAAACAGATCAAAATAAAAGAATTTTGTACCAAATAGATGGTTGAACCTCTCCTTGCTAGATCACGAAGTAATTTGTGTTAAGGAGAAACAGAATCTTCTCCCTAGTGGAGTACCAATAACACTGCATATTTTGGAGCCCACAATATAGGCGTTAAGGCACTAATAAAACAGCCACAAGTTTTATTGAGTTAAATGAAACAAAAAAATAATAATAGGAAAAAAAAACAGGGATTTAAAGGAAAAAAAAAACAATAAAAGAATGAACAATATGTAAAATAGTGCATGGAGGTACCTGGTAAATTCAATTATCCCGGTCGCCGATTCGGTTTAGGCAAATAAATGACAGCCCTATCCTATATCTTCATATTCTCTATAAATTCTAGATCATAAAAGTACTTTGGTCGCTGGTCGTTAATAGATGTATTTGTTACAGGCGACGAAGCTGACACGGTACCGCAAGAGGAAGTCGAAGATTTAGTCATTCAACTATGCGAGCTAGTCAATGAGAAAAATGATTTGTTCAGAAAACAAACTGAATTGATGTACATGTAAGTATAACTTGTAGTATAATTTAGGCTGAACTCATCCACTATGATAGTCAATTGGGCAGTTTGTACGAAATACTCCTCAATAAACTGAATAACTTTTTCTTTAGGTATTTCAATGAATTTCTATTTTTGAACACTAAACAAAAAAAACAATATGTAGACACAACTTTGTTAAATTCCTCATTGCAGCATTCGACTGCACGGTTCGCGCAGTGGTTGAGCAATAGGCTGCTGCGCCGCGGGTTGCGGGTACGATTCCCGCACGGAATAAATATATTTGTATGGCCTACCTACAGGTAGATGTTCCGGGTCAGGTTGTTTGTGTCTGAGTTTTTATGTTTATAAACGCACAAACACAGAAGAAATTACTAGAGTGGGACAACGTTTTTAAAAAATGCTGGTCACTGGCTATATTCACACACCAACTGACATTCATTCATTAACATTTCAGACGACGACAACAACGGTTGGAACAAGAACAAGCTGATATTGAACATGAAATCCGAATCATCCAATCACGGCCGGCTGTTAACCGCATCGATGCTGATAAGGTACTTTAGCAGTGATCCTTTCTGATTATAAGTGTGGTACCCAAAGTAAGCACACAAGGGTTTTGCTAACCCTTGTCAAGAGGCGATGCCATTGGGCAGGGGCGCATGGTTAGGTTATGTTTAACTCCCACAAATTCAGACTGGGCTATTACAGGAGAAATTCGTTTCGGAAAACTAACTACAATCTATTTTACGTCTCGTGATCTAAAACTAATCTGGGACATTTTGGCACCTTCCCAAGGACGTGTCTTCCCTATAATAGTAAAAAATGCGAAATGATTTGATTAATATACTAAACAATTATTGTAATATGCATACCCAATCTTGAATGTACATTTTTCTTTATTTATTTTCTCTATTTTTATTTCGTTTATACCTTGTAATGTGCATTCTGTTGTCTCCTGTAGTTAAAAGTGCACACGTAAAATAATGTTTTGTACAATTGTGATTTTAATCGTATTTGTGTACCCTTTGTTGAAGATTCCTAAATTAATGAATACATAAATAAATTCCTTATAAAAACCAATAAAACTTTACCCAACCTGGGTATCATTAAACCCGTGTTTTATAGCGAATGGTGAGGTTCATAATTCATTATTTATGTCATGGTTTACAATTACAGGCCCGCGAGGAAAAGTTGGTACTACGTCTTGTGGAAATAGTACGCATGCGTGACGAGTTGGTGCAGCAAATTGATGCTGAGCGCCGTCGAGAACGCCAGGAAGACCTTGCTATTGCCGCTTCAATCGCCAGCAAGAGAGGTAAATAAAACGGATATCATCTGTACCTGGAATTAGTAATACGCTCATGATTTGTTAACGACAAACAAAACCAATCTTAGAATTCTTGTAAGTGTTTCACTTCGCTCTCCAATTTACGTCAAATCGCACGAAAACGGGTGAAACGGGTATTATTATATGCTTACTTACTGTAAACTTATACATTTTTTTTTTTCATTTCAGCGCAAAGAAATAGTGAATCAAATAGTTCTTCTATGAAATCGGTAGAAGTACTACCGACGCCCAAGAAAAGTAAAGTTAAAGACAAAGTCAAGAAACAATTTAAGAAAGCTAAGCACTCATTAATTGCTAAGAAAAAAGACGATTCAAGTGACCGCAAAGAAGAAAAAGACAAAGAAAAAAAAGTTAAATGATGAATGATATTAATATTGCAAGTTCTGACATATAATTTTAAACATTTTTTATTCAAAATTTGCCATAAATAGTTAAATGGGGTTATGCAGCTAAATGGCAAAAAAAGGTACCTCTGTCTGACTATCTGTCCATCAGGATGTTACACAGTCATTATTCTCGGAGACTATTGGCGCTGCATCGACAAAATTTATACCTACATAATACATTTATGATGCGGATAAAAAATACATATAAATTTAAGAAAATATGATTATATCTGCGTGACTTTTTAGTTAACGTCAAAAGGCTGAGGTTAGAGATATTTTTGGTCACTAAGGACAAGATCTTTTTTGTTACTCATAGTTTCTTTGAGAAATATTATGAAGTAGGTACACAAGCTTATTTTTGCCGTCGATAAAATCAAATGTTTTTCATAAATAATAATTCAGTCCAGTAATTTAGACCACGGACCCTTCAGTGCGTCAAACACGCTTCTGGCCTGTCTTGTTTGTATTTAAATTGGTTAATGTTTCGATATACAAGCTTGCTAAACATCTGACGTCGTACTTGACCCCGCGCGTTTTTCCGCGGCCAACTGCCCGCCGCCGAATATTCGAATTATTGTTAAGAGCAAAAAAACGGGTGGCAGTGCCGCCGTCATAGTTTGTAGGCGTCTTATGGCTGTGCATTATAAAAGGTGGAACAGTCACAAATAGCTGTCAAATATGTGTTTATAGCTATTTTGATTATAACAATAAACTTAAATCTAATGTGTGTCATCTGCCATTTGATTGCGGGCCTGTTTGTTCAGTAGGATTCAACTCGTCACTCCATCTTCATAACGTTCAGACTCGGATATATAAACGGGAAGGAGACTATTTGGTCAAGCTGGGTATAATCCGTGTCATATGCTATCTGCTCCCCCTTATCGAACGGTAGGCTTAATGGTGGTGCATGGCCATGAATTTAGTCTTTAATATGCTCTTTCTGAGCTCAATAACGAGGCAATATTCAAATCCGCTAGCTACAATGATGCATTTTGAAACTAAAAATTTAATGCACAGCCATAATACTATTATTTTTAATACGCTATGGCGCATAGTGTACAGAACGTACTTTAGTAAGACTGAAACATTCCACTATTTCATACTCGTTATAAATTTATACATATTTAAAATAATTAGGAGGAATATTTTTTATTTATATCAAACAAATTCGAACTGTAATCAAGTTTCAAGATTTTAAATGTGGAAATTACGTGCCAGAATTAGACATGTAGAAACTTGAAAATTAGTTAGAAACATACCCTCTTATTAATAAACGACGAATACTGTTACAATGTTCGTTATCGTTATAATTAACTGAACTCGTTTTTTTAATAAGAGTGGTATAAATTTAAAAGCTAAGCTAGAATTGATCTGTTGACTATGTTAAATGTGCCAGATATAACGTGCAATTTGCATAATTATTTTAAAATCTAACAATTTTAGTATTTATTGATCGCACATAACATTTATTGCAACAAGCACGGAAACAGAAAGTTATTTACCTATGTGTGCTGTCAGCATAATTATTAACATTCGCCTAAATGTAAATTGTATTAAAATGTTGCTTATAGTTTTGAGATAAATTAAAAAATAATGTATTTTATCACTCACATCAAATATTGATATTATTATATTTTTCGTTAAGTTTTACATTGTATAATTTCACAAAGTTATGGTATCATATTGTACTTAACTAACGTATAATTAATTTACAGGATAGAAGGAACATCGTCAAAAATTTTGAAGCTGGGGTGTTCGATACTCCACTCCCCTTAGCGGAAAAATATTTCGACAATCTTTCCCACCCTGTATTAATTTAGGAATAGCAGATAATAAATTGTCAGTATTATACTTACACACTAACTATAAACTAGTGTTATGTTTCATTTTTGTTTAAAAGGGCTAAAATGAAATTCTGGCACTAGAAAAATATATTTACTATCTTTAATAAAACAAGAAGAGACAAACGACATGAAACCGGAATTACGATTTAAAAAAATAAAATTTAAAAGTTGTTTCTGATAGTGTTAAAAATGACAAATAAAAATTAAAAAAGTAGGCCAGCTATTTGAACCATAGCACCGATATACTAAATACAGTACAGTTTTTCTTTGTAGTAGAACATATTTTTACTTACTTACTTTTTTTTTTGACTGGCCTGTTGGTCTAGTGGTTAGTGACCCTGACTGCTATGCCGGAGGTCGTGGGTTCGATTCCCACCTAGGACAAATGTTTGTGTGATGAGCACTATGTTCTGTGTCTGGGTGTAATTTATATGTATGTATTTAGACATATATAAGTATGTTTATCAGCTATTAAGTACCCATAACACAAGCTCTCAAGCTTAACTTGGGACTAAATGGTGTTGTGTGAAAAAGTTGTGGAATATTAATTATTTATTTATTTATATTTATTATTGATGAATGTTATGGCCTGCTTGTAATCTGTAAATATTATTTTTTAGGTATATGCAATTTTGTTCATTTATTCTTTATGTGAGCATAATGGCGCATCAGCACATCATTAATAAAATTCTTCATTACTAGTGGCCTAAAAACAATAATGTTTTAACAAAATCGTTAACATAATTCCGTAATAAATTAGTACTTATATATGTAAAATATTAATTAACTGTTATAGTCAATTCAAATACTCGTCTTCCGAATTATCAAATTATTTATTTTCGTTGCTATACATAAAATGATATTTGCTTATTTTAATGAAGTATAAAACATTACTACATAATTAGATTTATTAATAACTAGTCTTGAACTCACATTTCTTGATTGTTTTATTTGATACATCTTAATATATTTTGTAACACATTTGCTCGTAAATGGTCTCTAAGTAAAAATTATTCCGCGCGCTTATTCTTTTCGTTGTATTGTTTTTATATTTGAAAATTTCAGTCCGAATTTTATTTATTTCCAAATATGTTATAAAACGTCGTATGACATACGTGCGCTTTGATAATTACCGCACTATATCATAATCTACTATTATTAATCCTTTTTTTGTTAGAAATATGAGCCTGAGACTCAATTTCCCCGGAACAGAACGATAGTATCAATGTACAGACGCCAGCACATCAAGTTACCCCAATGTGTCAAATTTCTTTGATCGTTTTTCAACTTCATGGCAAACAGAATAAGGTTCATATTCAATTGGGAAAATTTGACACATTGGGGTAACATGATGTGCTGGCGTCTGTACCTTACACGAGAATTTTTTTGCATTGCATAAAGGAGTTCCCGAAGACACAATTTTTCGTTGTCCTCTGTAGGTACCAATGATATTATAAGTAAAACAGTGTAGATAGGTTAACAACATTCGATCTTATAAAACGGCACACTAACGCACGCACGCGTCCGTTGACGGCGCGACGCGACACTGAGGTCAAGTGTGGCTAGTTAGCCACATTTTAAGGGCTTATTAGTTATGATGACTTTCCTAGATAAGATGCTACAAATCAGACAGTGTATATCTGATTCTGACAAATCAGATATACACTATCTGATTTGTAGCATCCTAACTAAGAAATCGGACGGTGTAGGTAATCGCAGTTAGGACAGATTGAATCCAATTTTAGTACCGACCGCTTGGTTGCTTCCTGTTAGGATGCTACAAATCAGATAGTGTAACAAGCCCTTTTTTAACGTGTCGCTTGCTGAGCGCTTTTAACCTATTTACACCTTTTTACTTATAATATCATTGCTCTGTAC
The DNA here is from genome assembly GCA_921972225.1 of Euplexia lucipara. NCBI lineage: Eukaryota > Metazoa > Arthropoda > Insecta > Lepidoptera > Noctuidae > Euplexia > Euplexia lucipara. Next base: position 11,229,700 of record OV179149.1, read on the forward strand.
ATTTCGTTACAAAAATCACCACTGCCATCCCATTCCGTGGCAATGTAAATTGAGCCATTATTATTATGTAAGTATTAGACAAAGGTATTCTTTATCATATTTCAGCTGTTTTTTTTAACTAATATCACGTTTTTGAATTTTTAAACAAGCACAAAAATACCATAACAAGTTTTTAACAGTGCACAGAAACAATAAAATGAAGTACCACTTTAAAAGATTTTTATTTGAAAGGAAACTTACATTTTGTAAAACTCAAAGGCAGGTTGCACCATAAACCACTAATAAATACGTTAAGTGCAAACATAATTTAAAACACTAGTTTACATTTATGTCAGTCGTATGAAGTTTAGTTGTTTGTGGTGAAAATGCACAAGAAATAACAGAAATAATAAACCAGGAGTATAAGGTACAGACGACAGCACGCCAAGTTACCCCAATGTGTCAAATTTCTTTGATCGTTTTTCAACTTTATGTCAAACAGAATAAGGTTCATATTCAATAGGGAAAATTTGACACATTGGGGTAACTTGATGTGCTGGCGTCTGTACCATACCAGTAGCGTTGAAAATGTTTTTTTTTTTGATAAAAATCATTTTGTGGTGTTATATAGAAAATTTGCAAAAGAAAACATTTGAAAATAATCAGGATTTTTCCATTGTTCCTGTTAATGTTTTGAAAAGTTGAAAAAAACTGGTTTTATTGACATGGAAATATATTTTCATGGGCAAAATACAAAAACGAAACATAAAGGAGGTCCCTACCACACTTAGGTATGTTTTTTTTTTTTCATTCTACCCTCCATTTTATAGCAAGTACGTTCTTGAAAAAAAATGTTTCCCGTTTCTAACAAGTTATACTGTATTATTCGGTTTTATTAAAAAAAAATATGGAAGGCATCCTAAAATAAATTGTCGGAACTTTCGAATGAAACAACGAAATTTTATTTATTAATATACCAATTAGGTAGGTACCAAAAAAAATACGTAAAATGTAAGAGACTTATAGATATTTTAGACCTATTTGGTACAGAAGCCAGCACGTCTAGCTACCATTAGGGTGGGGTACTCAACATAAAAACCAAATCATTATATATAAATTTAACATAATATAAGACGAGCATAATATTATAGCTCAAAGAGAAGGACTAGAAGTATTGGTCTTCTTAAAAAAAAATGCTTATCATTGCAGTATTTAGAAATGTCTGTAACGAATATTATGCTAGACTTATATTTTGTTAATTTTCTATTTTCTAAACTGTTGATCAAGTGAACAATTGACGTAGTACATCAGTAATAATTATTATGATTCGTTGATAATCTGAAGTGTTGATATTTTGAACTATTTATGTTATGATCAGGGGCTCCAGTCTGCTGTTGCAATCGTGTCTCAATGACCGGTCATTGATCGAATATTTGACAACTTTGACAGTTTTTGTATGGGAAATGTGTCATAAGTTTGACGTTATACGTCAAAAATCGATCAATGACCGGTCATTGAGACACGAATGCAATAGTAGACTCGACCCCCTGAAGTGTTGACATTTTGAACCGTTTATGTTTTAAGCTACAGTTATTCTAATTCATTGAAAAATTAAACTGTTGATTATATGGTGTTGATGTTTTGGTTTTTGATGTAGAGTAGGTACCCCACCCCTACCATTGGGGTAGCTACAATTGACAATGACAAGTTAATTTGGTCGGATTATACGCGGAGATTTGGTATGGAAAAGTAATGAAAGCTAATTTCTCTTAAAATACAACATTTGGGAACCTAAATTTTTGCTCACTATAACTTCTTCATGGGTACTAACTTTTGTATCAATTTGGGAAGAAATCACAGAGTTTTTAATAGGGAAATCATGAAATGAAAATTTAACACCGTGACTACCGCCACCCCACCAATGGCATGGTATATCTCGTAAACTACTGAAGTACGCATTTTGAATTTTGGGTACTAATTTTATTTTCCAGGGTAGGTACTAACTTTCTATGTAGGTGTGAGGAAAGCGACAAGTTCCTGAAACTTGGAATTACCATTCAAATTTGTAGTCCTGCTGAACGAGCGCACGAAATTATCATCGTTGATTTCTCGGTAAATATAAATGTTTCAGTTCTGTTTTTTTTTACGAAATGAATCACATTTATGGGTACTAATTATTTTTATACTTAGAATAGCTGTACCTAGAATGCCCCCTTTTTCGGCGCTCATGGTGGTCCTGCTGAAGGGATCGTGACTACCGCCGGACCACCTTCGAAGTCGATTTTCTCGAAAACTGCTAAGGTACCAATTTTGTTGTTCGGGTACTAATGGGTACCAATTGAGCACTAACTATTAACCAAATATGGTAGCGATTGGCGTTCGTGGTCCGGCGGTAGTCACGGAAATAGCGTTTTTAAAGCTACACAGAAACAGCCGTTGGATAATAAGACAAAGTGTGTAAGGATCGCATCGTAGCATATGGCGTTCCGTATTTCTGCCTACTCCCAAGAAAAAATGCAATGAATTATATGTATATTATGAACAACACAAACTAAAATAAAAATCTTATCATTCATACATCTATGTATATTTATTACTTTTACCAAAAACATTAGGAGATAGTATAATAATAACCGGTTAAACTGATATTCTTAACAATATTAGATAAAGCAAACCAGCAACTGGTTATTATTAATACTAGGTACTGCACTCATACATTTCCAGAACAGTTAGATAAATTAAGTACTAAAAAATCATTTAGGGTATAATTAACCTAATATAAGATTTAAAGATTTCATTTTATATGCTCATAATAAGTAGGTATAATAGTTTATTATGCATGCAGTCAAATTCATTACTAGTCCATTGAAATGTTACATGAGCTTTGCATTTTTTAGAGGACGCAATTTTATTTTTGAGACATGTGTGGGGAGATATCGCGATAAAAGTGTTTTCACTCCTTTTTCCAAGATGGCGGCCGGGAGACAAGGGTGGCAACCCCACAAACCTGAGGTTAAGCTTCTATTGACCCCCCCAAACATGTCCCAAAAATAAAATTGCGTCCTCTAAAACATGCAATATTCGGTCCTTAAATTGTAACATTTCAATGGACTATACAGACTTTTAAATAAGTAATTGAAACATATTATGTGAAAACACTTAATATAATAAAACAGACACTTATCATAATACATATAATTAGCTAAAACACAACACTATTGATAAAGTTATAATATACAGGATGGAAGGGACATCGACGCACATTCAGATACCATGACTTCAGCACATGATGCTGGACTTCCCAGAGTTAAAGATTTTCGTGTTCTTTCTAATTTCTAAGTTTTTTACTTTTAAAAGTACAAAATCACGATTTCTTTTTACTACGCCATTTTTAATTAAAAAAGTGGATTATTAACGTGTTTAGGGTTGACAGGCATCTGGATAAAGCCGGAAATAGGGTGTCTGGTCAAAATAAGCGGTGTCCGGCTTTCCGGCTTTAGTTAGGCTTTTTAAGAAAACTTGATGAATAGTAATAATTAAAAAAGCTTGATTTACAAACAACTTTATTAACGTACGTACCATACGTAAGTTTGATGACCTGGCAACCCTATATGTGTTAAGAAAAATCTCACTGATTTAGAGAAATAATGACTTTATTTAAGTAAAATTAGAAAAACCAATGATGAATTCCAACAGTGGGGAATCCATGGTAGATCCAGAATCATGTACAGGACTCAGTATGTGCATCGATGCCCCTTCCAACATGTAGATTAACTTGTGATAGAACATGCACTATAAATCATGTGCATAATTATTGTCAATTTCAATCCGTAAATTACTTTGTTTCGGTTTACCTAATTTATCTCGTAGGTCATCAGATTTCGTGTGTTTTCTTGATTTTAAAATTTGACGCAGGTCACTCTGATCACTTGGACTTACAGTACCGCTAGGTTTCATTTCTAATCTAGACCACACGCTATTACTGGCATTCACTTTATGCACTCGACTCATAACATTACTGTCAGAATTTTCTGATAAGCCATCACTTGAAAAACTGTCATTATCTTCCAGAGCAACAACTTTCTCACCTAATCGCGAAAGTATACTGTGTTTCGTTCTATTTATAGCATGCTTTTTAAATTGTTCAGAAAGCTTGGTGTGTTCTCTCGGGGTATAATTGCTACGTGAATTATCTACTTCAATTGACAATGCTGAAAATCCATCTGAATCTTTAGTATGTTGAGAAGCCAACTTTTTCTTTTGCTTAGATTCTTCATCATCTGCATGCATCCTCATTCTAGGCAATTTAGATTTGGTTTTCCATTCTGAATCTGAATCACTATCTTCAGCTTGTTCAGATTGTTTTGTCTTCCTTTCAGCATGTCTCTTCCCTAGTCGACTGGCTAAACTTTTATTTTTTATTTTAATAATTTTTGGTTCTTCCAAATCATCGTCATCTTCATCTTCATCATTATATCTAGGCTTGCGTTGAAAAACTTCCTGGTGATCATAAACTCCCCATGATTTGCACAGATCACCCCATGGGTTTTTACTTACTGCATCCATACTTTGATCACAGTATTCATCAATAATTTTACTTTGTGATTTCTTTTTAATGACTTTCTTGTCTCCATTAGTAGCAAACCTCATTAATATTAAGTCTTTTTTTGGATGTGGCATGCCTTCTCGCCAATGATGGTTTGGTTTTTCAGAAAGCATGTTTTTTAAGTTTTTGTCCTGTATTTCCCTAGAATGCACTAATAGTGCTAATGCTGTGGAGATATGATCCTGACAAACTATATTACCTGAAAAGTAAAATTAAAAGGTTTAGTCATCAAATAATATTCTACAATTTTTACACAATGCCTTGTTTGGGACTACCAAATTAAGCAGAGCTTGTGCTCTGAGTACAAGACAACTATAAACATACTTATATATTTCTAAATATTTAAATATTATAAGAAAAATTACACCCAGACACAGAACAAATGATTGTGCTCATCACACAAACATCTGTCTTGGGTAGGAATCAAACCTCTGGCACAGCCGTCAGGGCCTCTAACCACTAGACCAACAGGCAAATTACACACAATTACACATACACAGTTGAGTTGTTTTTTTAACAAGTACTTACATGACACTTCATCAATCCATTCTAAAGATATTGGTTTATAATCCTCTAAATATTGGAATATTTCCTTCGTGGTAAGTCCATCAACTCCATTTAAATTGATTGCATCGAAGCGAAAATGTCTCTCATTTCCACTTTCAATTCCAAAATTTGAATAAAGTTCATCAATTTGTCTTTGTGTAATTACTCTATTTCCAGTGAGGTTCAAACCAAATCTCTTTGCTCTTTCCTCTATTTTGGAAGCATCAACCTTTTCTAATTTTTCAATAATTAAACCAGTTTTGTCAGCTTTATACACCTGGATTATGAAAAAACAACAAATAAGTACTTTCACACCAGCCATGTTTTAAATCGAACAAATAAATTAATTAATCAGCCAAATAAAAAACTAAATCTTTAATGTTTAACATAATTTAATATACTGCTTGGGAGCTCGAGCGGTAATCAAAATAAAAAAAAATCAAAATCAAAAGTCTTTATTCAAACTAGGCTGAGAATCAGCACTTTTAGAACGTCAAAAAATACATAGAGACAGTCCCCCAAAAACGGCCCACGCTTTGCCACTTCCTAGTGTAATCGGTTAAGTGTTACAAATAAATACTATATCATCAAGCCTGTTTGCCCCCCATGGGGTGCAGGGGTGCACACAAGTTAGGTACATCCACTTTCGCCGGTATTGAAGTCTAATATGATAGGGGGTGAGCCTATTGCCATCCACGGGGCACAATAATTACCGATTCAGACTACTGAGAAATTCTTAATGGATAAAACAAACACAAACGCATTTCTATCGAGTTTGCTATACCTATATTGTTTTTATTATAATTCTCTAACGTTGTATAGATTAACATACCACAGTACAATCTTCAGTGTATGAAATAGGTTCTTTTACATCATCAACAAGCATTGCGTTATCATCACTCATTTCACCATCTTCTCGATCCATATTTGCAGATAAATTGTAATAAATTTCACTATTCTTCTTAACTTAACTTCGCGTTACTGTTTATTAACATTAATAATGTTTTCCTTTTATAATATTCGTGATTTACAACAAGAAAATAAGGCTGTGAATTTTAAGACATAATAATGATATTACAGAATACACTATGTACACTAGTGATGAGCGTTGAATCAACGAACTAGTTGAATCAACGTTGATTGACTTCAACGGGAACGTTGACCGTTTACAAATCAACTATTGTTCGTTCGCGTTAAGAATGCAGTAAGAATGCAGTGCAACTGCAAGCTAAAGGTGTATTTTAAAAGATTAAGTTTAATGAATTTATAAAAATTAATTTGAAAAGATTTGATTGGTTAGGGGGCGGACATAGGCCGACGGATAATGATGACTTTACTGCATTCTTAAATTGAATGGACTATAGTTGAATTTGTCAACAAGTTAGGAGCAACGACGAAATCAACTCACTTGCCGAAACGAGAATCTGAACACAACGTTTTGTTATATTCAACGTACATATATTGTATTTCTTTGACAATTTCTTACTGTAGTACTTTTTACACGTGCAGTCCCACAGTAGGCTGACAGCCTGAAAAAAGTATGAAGGGAAGTTCATCTAGAACCCTAGGTAGGTACCTAGTAGGTAAAATCTCAAATAAATGTTATCCAATTTCATTAGTAACAGTAAACTGCTTCAAATTGTTCGTCAATTAACATTACAACAGCATACGTTAATAAATGCGTTTAAGTTTAATCGTTAACCGTTAATCGTTCATGCAAGTTAACGTTCGTAACAAGTTAATTCGTTGACGAAATTAACTAGTTGATCAACTAGTTGACAAACGCAAATCAACGTTAACGTTTCGTTTACGGAAAAACCTTCAAAGACCCATCACTAGTACACCACAGACAATTAAAATGCACAGTACACAGGACACAGATGACAGAACCACAGATACCGAACACTATTTACTTGACCACAGAAAACATTATATATACCTACCGTAGTAGCATTCTCTATCTACGATACCTACATATTTTCAAGATATTTTCCAATCACGGAATCACAGGCTACCATAGATAATATGCTACAGTAAAATCCTTAGAGTTAGACTACCTATATACCTCTAGACGTAGCCCAATTTACAGTGTGAAGTGTGGAAGTGAGACGCATTAATACAAAGTTCGTAGGAAAATTGAGACAAAGCATCGTATCTTCTGTCCCTTACGGCGTGCCGTATTTTTGCATGGCTAACTTTTGAATGTTAGCCAAACAAAGTGCTGTCACTGTCACGTATATTATTATGGTCGATTTAATTTAAGTTTTCGGATGGTTTTTGCAATTGTTGTAATAGTTTGAGTAATTTAATGAGAAATGGACTCCATTAGTGAAGTGTTTAATGTATGGTGTATGCTCTACGATGGGAGGATGCAGTATAATAGGCTGTAAAAGCCGCACAGAAAAGGATATTAACGAAATCACTTTTCATTCGAAAGTTTTCAATACTGTTAGTGTTATAGTATGATTATTGAATTTATACATTTGTGCGCTTTTATTGTCATGGGTTTCAGACCAAAATATGGAAGATTTCTTAAAGTAAACTTGATTTCTTAAATCACATAACCTAGGAATACTTACTTACAGTGTTGCTACACGTTTCAAATCTTTTCCCTTAACTGTCAGGCCTAATGTTCAAAAGGTAGGCATAATAATCAAATAAATCTATGGTGGCTAAACACACACAAATTTGTGGGCGAACCCTTACGAACGAACAGAGCCTTTTCGACAATCATTAAGTTTTACTCTTGAAGGCAATCGCGTAGGTACTTATAGATATTTGGAAGTAAGAATTCATTTTATAAATAAATGTTACTTAACATTTATTTATAAATGAAGATTTAGAATTTAGAAATCAGAAATTTTCATAATAAGATGGTTTTGTTTAAAGGACAATAGTTATTATACAGCATTTTCAATGTCACACTGGATGTCAGCCATACCTAAGTATATTTTAATGATACATAAAACGCGAAAAAATAATGTTGTTTTCTTTTAAAGAGTTCCTTCTATGTACACACATCAAGCTTTACTTGGTAGTACCTAGTGTATATTATTTGTGAGAATCAAGTTAAGATGGAAAGTAGGTATTTTACGTGAAATGATATTTTCCCACACATTGATACTTCTACACTCATATTACCACGTTGAATACGTCAATTATAATTTATAATAGTGCTAAAATTGGAACCCGCAGTTAAGTAGAATTTTGGTTGTATTTTGGGACTTTTTTAAGGAATAGCAACACTGAACTTTTATATTGCTGTCTCTTGAGCGGCCACGCGATGGCTCGATCTAGAGGTATATTATCTAAGGTAAAATCCATATAAGAACGCATGTGTACGTACACCCTTACTAATAATATAGTGTTACCAATATTTTTTCCACTCACATTTTTAACCGACTTGAAGAAGAGGTTCTCTTTTTGTTTGCAAAAAGACAACCTCTTCTTCAAGTCGGTTAAAAAGGTGAGTGCGGAATAGTTGCCATTTGGTCCCATAAACAACAACATTTAACAATAAGGGACAATATTTTATGAGTACCTACCGGTCTTCAATGAATAGTTTATATAGACCAGTGTTGGGCAAAATTTAGTTGATTGAAGATTGTCGGTGCACCACACATGCGCGTGATCGATCGCGGGGCTGCGTGTGCCGGGGTACCGAACTTGGGCCACGACGACCGCTACGCGACCGCCACTCCACTCCGCCTACAGCTCACAGACGCGCGAGACCATGGGCATTTCCTTGTTACTTTCAAACGTTATAATAAATTACAGCAATATACCTACTTTTGTTAAAAACAACTGAGACTAAGATCAACCTGGCCAGCCGTATTGATTACAATCGTACCAAGTTTGGTTAAAATCCCTTTAGTAGTTTTTGAACGATGCGTGCACATACAGACAGACAGACCAAAAATTTACTGATTGAATTTTTGGGATCAGTATCGATCACCAATCATCCTCCAATATTAATTTTGAATATATGTATATTTAATGTAGATACAGAATTGACTTCTCTACAGTTTTATTGTAAGTACCTATTATTTATTATCTTCGTAGTGTGTGATAGTCTATTGAATTTTATGGCGAACTATATTGTATCTTAAGATAAAATATCATAGTATCAGCCGCGTGCAGCGCCCCTTGGTAAACTTCACTGCGGGTGACGTAACCTACGACAAACTTATTATTTGGGGATGGTACAGTAGTCGGGTCTAGGGATCGAACCGCAAAATTAAGTTTGTTTTTTTATTGTATATACTTTTCCGGGATAAAAAGTACCCAATGTGGTGCCCAGGATATTAAAGAATAAGTATACCAAGTTTCATCGCTATCGAACCGGTAGTTTTTGAGTGATAGCTGAACATAGGTACAATGCTACGATTCTTATATGCTTCTTTTGCTTCGTCTACATTTTTACATGTTGTTATACACATTTGCCCACTATTAATTAGGGCTTTCATCCCGGGACTCTCGGTCTCGAAAATTTCGAGAGTCTCGATGATTTTTTGGTATTTTCGAGACTCGAGACTAGCAGTATCGGTCACGGGAATAACGAGACTTTTGAGACTTGAGTCAGATAAAAACAGTAACTGCTACTGGTTGTGTAGATTTGATAAAAGAGCGTTTGTCGGAGTTTGATGTTCATTTAGACACAGACGTTATAAGTCTAACAACAGATGGATGTAGCGTAATGAAAAAAATGGGAAAGTACAATGCTTATTACCAAAATTGTCTAATGAAGTGTCTGCTGACCCATGGTATGCAATTGGCAATACTAGATGTGTAAAAAACAAAAGTAGGTGAAGACCGAATTGGTGCACCACAGAAACGAAAACAAATATGAACGATGATGAAAATGTGGATGATGATGAAAAGATGAAAGTGGCAGTTTTAAAATAATTGATAGCAGCAAGCGAGCGAGAGTAACATGAAGAAGTGTTCTTGACCGATTTCTTAACCTTTCAATCGTGTATTATCGTGTAATTAGAGACACAATAGTAAGACAACGATAGCGCGGACGCCGCCTGTGCGGCGTCCGCTTGGGGTTTAATGAATTAAACTAAAGATCCCGAATAGAGTTCACTGATTCAGAGTATGCCTACTTCATCCGAAACAATCTCTTTTTTTTATGTATCATGAGAGGGACCCTGCACTGTGTAGACAGGAGGCTCTACTCTTTTAACATCAGATACTGCACTCAATTTCTGCCTAAACAAATTAGATTTACTACAAAGTTTTTACAGTAGTAAATCTCGCCAATTTCTATGCATCCATATTATTAAAGAAAATAGACTGATCGCTTCGGCCGTCTAGGAAACCGTGGTTTCGTAACCGGTTTCCAAAACGGCTTTTTTTATACTTCTACGTAACTGGTTTCTAAAACGGATTTTTTTATACTTCTACGTAACTGGTTACGAAGGAGTACTTACCCTATGTCCCATAAGCCACCTACGAAACTGACTACTAAATACGATAACGGAAAAAGTTAGTAAGAATTTTCTTTTTGACATTCTTTATTTAATCTAAAGTACATAATTACATGAATATTTACTTGTGTAAGCTTTTTTTTTATTATTGTGAATCACTTGGAACTTGAGGAGCGCCACGTCCTGATGAACAATACAAAAAAAAAGCATAAGTCCTGACAGTGCCAAACAAAATGAACCAATAGAAAGAAAAAATAAATAAAAAAGAATGTAGAAGAATTCGATTAGTGATAAAAAAAATATGTTGATTTCTTTTCATGGGTAATTTTGTTTGGCAGTTTGAGGACTTAAAGCAACCAACCCAGATGTTCTTTTTTTGGTTTTGTTCATCAGGAGTTCAGGACGTGGAGCTGCTCAAGTTCCAAGTGATTCACAATTATAAAAAAAATCCTACTAAATTAAATATATACATTGGATTAAATAAAGAATGCCAAAAAGAAAGTACTTACTAACTTTTTCCGTTTTCTTATTTCGTAGTCAGTTTCGTAGGTGGCTTACGGGACATAGGGTAAGTACTCCTTCGTAACCAGTTACGTAGAAGTATAAAAAAGTCCGTTTTGGAAACCAGTTACGTAGAAGTATAAAAATAGCAGTTTTGGAAACCGGTTACGAAACCACGGTTTCCTAGACGGCCGAAGCGGACTGATTGCGGCAAGTACAATACTTGCACAGTCCTTTTCAGTTGTTTGAAAAGAAGATTCGTGCAACACCTAAATTATTGCTGAAATTATTTAATATCTTTGTACCAGCGTAGAAGCAGAGAGAGCTTTTACTTTTGTAAAAAAAAAATGGTTTTCACTTTCTGAAACGACATTAAACGCCCTTTGTTTTCTACTTGCCCACTACAAAAATGTTTTTTTTTTGTTTTTTAACCGACTTCAGTAGGAGGTTCTCAATTCGATCGGTATTTTTTTTATGTATGTACTCCGATTACTCCGATATTAATGATCTAAGTTACGTGATTCTTTTTTAGTTCGATGCAGAATAGCTGCCATTTCCCATAAAAGTTTAGCATAGTTTGACCCGTTAGACCCATTTTATGAACATTTAACATTTAATTTATTTTTGAACATTTTTTTGTATGTGCACCGATTACGCTGAGATTTGTGTGAATTACGTGATTCTTTTTTATTTTGAGGCGGAATAGTTGATTTTTGGTCTTATAAAAAATTAACATTGTTTTAGTGTTTTTTTAAGTCTTTTGTTTTGTTGTATTTTTTGTCAAAAAGTTTTTTTTTAATTTACGTTTGTTTATTAAAGTTTGTTGACTAAAATATCTCATACTGACTTTTTTATTACTTAAAAATGAAAATTGTATAAAAAAAAATCTTGTTCTGAAATAGTCTCGAAAGTCTCGTTTTTCCCGGTAATTTCGAGACCACATCTAGTCTCGCTTTTTTTTCCCGGGACTCGGTAATGCATCGAGACTGAAAGCCCTACTATTAACCCTTAATTGGTCGCGTGGGGTGTCATGCACCCCAGAGCAGGTTTCCAGGCTCACAACTTTTTAAAATTTGAATTTAGCGCGTTGGCCTTCTAGGTAGCTTCGTAAACACGTAAAACGTACACGATTCAGTTGCGAGCGACGCTCTGTTGTGGACGGGTGGGCTCGGAGAGCGTGTTTGGGGTGCACGACACCCCAGGTGACTGTATGTATGGTCTAAATTCCGAGGTAGTGGATGATTGTTAATTTCATTATATCCGTTTTAAAACATTGTAATTTGCAAGTAATAAATGTTAAAAGTGTAAGCGGACAGGAAAACAAAGACTGAATGTTCGAAATGCCAAAAACATGTGTGCAATGACCATATGAATATAGTCTGTCAAAATTGTGACGATAAAAACTAGGATAAGTAAAAAAATATTTTTCATTTTAAAAGAAAGTTAATTATGTTAAAAATACGTTTAAAAGTTTATTAATAAGTTTATTAGTAAGTTCAAATGTTCTTATTAATAAAAGTCTGATTTTGCATGTATTTCGTATTTAATTTAATTTCCTAAATCTGGGGTGCCAAACACCCCTCGCGACCGCTTATGCAACTTTTTAGGCGCGCCCAATTGAGGGTTAATAGTGTTAATACTGGACATTGAAGCCTTCCATGGTGTTTGCGTAGCAATCGTAGCATCCGACAGACAGAACCACCCACTTAGCTTGGGGGAAAATAACAAGTATCAAACCTGTTAAGTCGTAGTATTCAGGGTGGCCACATGCGCGATACTAGCGACCTCATTTATTCCACACTCTTTTTTGCCAAGCTGTACATACAGACAGACTAAAATTTTTCTAATCACATTTTTGGGTTCAGTGTCGGTCTAGTATAAGACGCCCTGCTATTTATTTTTTTGATATTTTCAATGTACAGAAATTTTACTTCTACAGATTTATTATAAGTATTTAGAGATGACGGACTTTACGGAGTAATGTCAAACAAACCCTAAAATCAATTTACAACAGAGTTGAGTCGGTTAAAAATAAAACATACAACATTTTTTACAACAGAATTAACCGACTTCAAAAAAAGCAGGAGTTCTCAAGTTGGTTGATTTTTTTTTAGGGTTAGTTACCTCATTAGTCCGTCATTTATGGACCGATTTTCATTGATTAATCAAAAAACTTTACAGATAAGTAGCAACAGTCAAGAAAAATAATTAGGTATGTACCTACTAATTATTGTAAAAAAGTTTTTATTCCATTTTTGGTTTAGTCATCAACATAGGTCATCCTCATCAATCATAAATGATGAAATAGCTGATAATTGATTTATTTATTCATGATTGGACTATTTGTTTTGTTAAGCGCAAGCGCGTCTGTGTGCAACACGTGCGGACAAATGTTCAAAGTAGCTCGCAGCTACTTTGAACATTTGTCCAGCCAACCTGAGTCACATCTAAATTCCAGTGCGGTGGGCACTCTGAATTATCAACCTTGCAGTGCATGAAATAGAGTTGATAATAAATGATCGTCTATTAATCCGCGCTCATACGTAAATAGTTTAAACTCGACATCATTTTGATATTGATTTAGCAGGAAAAACGCGCGTTACTGCGCTTCGCCAGGTTGATTTCATGTATCTCCACGCACTTTATCACATACGTGCAGTGCCAATGATTAGTGAAGTGAACAATTAAACAAAAAGTATGTTCATAACGTTTAATTAGGAAATCGACTAAGAAGGTAATTCAAGCTATAAGTAAGTAGCTGGTTCTAAGGCCTGTAGGTAGGTTTATTATTCTAGACAGATATCCAAGCATGAATCTCGATGTAAGACAAGAATTGAGTGTCAAATCGACATTCATGTCTCTCTATCGTTCCAAATTACAGTATGATTCAATTCTAGTTAGGTATGTAATATAAACACACAAACATTGGTAAGGCAAATTAGGCTGATTTTACCGTAAAGCTTATGCGGACAAAAATGGATGTATTTATAGGGTGACTGGTAATTAGTGACCGATACTTAAACGAATAACTTTCCCAAAGAAACTTTTTTTTATACTTCTCATTAACTTTCAATGAATTCAATTACGTCACTACTGCACAACGGGAGCGGTGGGTGTGGCGGGGAAGCGTTGACGCTACTACTACTAGATTTTGCCCTTCCCGAGTCCCGACTATCAGCTGATAGATCGTGCCGATTCGTGCCTACTGTGATCGATCACAAAACGCGCGCGGGAATTTCGAACAGCGTTTTTGTTATTTTATTGTGTTGTAAGTTATTGTGTATAAAAAGAAGTTTCTTTGGGAAAATTTAATGAAATCATGAACGCAATCACGTGTTTAAGTATCGGTCACTAATTACCAGTCACCCTATATATAGTCTCTAGTACTCCAAAGTCAAAGATCTTTATTGTGAGTCAGTGGTTATTGAGTTGTTATATATAGTTATGTTAGTGTGCGAATGCACTGCTCTACCATATTATTTACTCCTTGTGTTGTTTAAATACGCCTATTGACCGTTCATCCTGACGGGGGCGTTAAGGTAGTTTAAACATTAAGGTTTTGAGCCGTGCTGTAAGCGTCACTATTAAATCAGCCTTATAGTTACTGACGAGTGGAATTTGAAATTTTACAAAGAGAAACCCATCATGTACCTTTGTTAGGAGTTTTCGTTGTGTCAAAACTACAAAAAGCTTCTTATTTACTACTACTTATTTAATTATAAGTACACAAATCAAACATGCTTATTTAAATCTCGTATGGACTTTAATTATTATAAAAAATAAGTCAATTACGTCAAAAATAAAATATTTATTTTCTCAATTAAAACCTACACATCAGTAAGATGTAAGCCGCAAGTAAAGATATTCTAATGCCCGTTTTACTAATACTGGACGTCAATATAGTGCGTAAACTTTTAGTAGTTACTAAGACCAAACCAAACAAAAAAAATATTTTAGCAATCCCTAGGCGATGCTAGCGATGACTAAAGACAAACAACTACGACATAGATTGTCATACCCGTAATTTCATAGGATGAATGTTGCACGGTTTGTTGATTGGATTTTCAAATTCGTTTTGCTTATCCCCGGACACCCGAATGTAGATACTACGCATTTTATACATGGAGTAGGCGTACGATTTTCCGTGAGACAATATTAAAAATATTTCGTTTTCTGAGGTGTTAGGATAAAAAATTAGGGAATCAAATCGGAAAACCGTGAACATGCAGCCAGTATTTGACAACTCATACAGGTTGCGGTGAGAACTCGCCTAAAATAACCACAGATAAGACGTACCAAAATATGCTCTACGGCCAAAATGACCTAAATCATGACTGTTTGTCGACGTACGTATTCTTAACCAGATGTTGACTTTAGTGAAAAGAAAACGGACATTACAGTATAAAAGAGATGCCTCATACTTTACATACAATATTGTACTAAATCTAAATGATTATGTAATGGTTTTGTGTGATTCAGCATTATTTTAGAAGAAGTTGTTTCTTCTAAACGAAATTATCTTTCATTTCATACAACCAAGATTAACACTAAACTACCTACATAATAATAAAACTTAACCAAAGTATCTCTCGCACTTGGGAGTCGCAACGCAACGCTTGCAACATTTTTCTCTAGCACACTTAGCCAAAACTAGTCTTCACTTTTTTAGTCGCGAATGTTTACGACGGCTCCGTCTATACTTTTTTATTGGTCTGAGCATTAAGGATAACATTTTTTTTACAGCTGATAAAAAGAAATACGTATTTTTTAAAAAGTTCATGACCTCAAAACATATTTTTTTTTTAAATATTATTTATTGAGTTTCACTTTGACTTTAGTTAATTTCATTCCCTAAATTTGACTAACCTAAGATACGCCCGTCGGAAATAGACAATAAATTCGCAAAGCGTGATGTAGTTCTGCATTTTTGGTATGTTGTATGGGTGTGTTAGGGTAGTTTAAATTAAAAAATGCAACTTCGAAAACCTTGTGGAAAATGAGAAAATCGAGAAAATTTTCGAAATTTGTGGTGTTTTTATGGTATTTGCCTTGCATGGCCAAAACTATGCATTTTTTGCGAACGATGTTGTCTACAAGTATAAATTGTATTCAATAACCTACAATTTGAGTCCTATTTTGGCTCTATTGACCCTATAGAAGCTGAGCTAGAACACTTGAAAGATGACCAATTTTTCTCGAAAATAGCTTTTTCTCGATTTTTTTGACATATTTCGTAAGATATTCGCAAAACTGCTTGTTTTACAGAAAAGAATAACCAAAAATATTTTTAAGTACATATTTAGCTACCATCACTGCCTAAAACGAGGTCTGTGAGACCTACAGTTCACTCTTAATCTTAATAAAACGCGAAAACCCAAATAATTTTTAGAGTCAAAATAATATAAGTATACAGGTTTATTGCAAATTAGACAGAAATTTTATTAATGGCTTATCGGCAGTAATTGGCTGGTCGGCAGTAACCGAATTTTGGGTATGAATGTAAAAGACCTTCCAAGCTGGAAGGTCTTTTACATTCATACCCAAAATTCGGTTACTGCCGACCAGCCAAGTAGGTGTCAGACTCACGCACGAAGGGTTACAGCTTGGCAAAAAAGTGTAGAAACGGAACTAAATTTTTGTCTGTTGGCAACATTTCCAAAATAATGACATCTCTTAGTAAACAAAGTTCACGATTTCGTAAAATTTTAATTTCGACCACCAAACGTTGATTAATAAAGGTAAAAAGTGAAGAATAATGACTAAAACCATTCGGAGTGCTGGCAGGGAGGTTATTTATAAGGTGTACAGGCGATATCTGGCGGAACATGAGGCCACAACTATTCTTTCTGAATTTCACAATGTTTACCAAAGAACCGCTGATAAGACAGGTAAGTAAGAGTTTGTTTTGTTGATTTTAGTTGAATCAAGTGTTAATTGATGAATACAACGCTGTATAAATTTGCTTGCATAAGGAATAACTAGAGATTTGAAACAAAATATGTCGAGCACATAGGTTATGTTTACATTTTTTCTGCATTACTCTGGTATAGCGCGCTGAGATAAATTGATACTTTGGTGACTTGACTTTTAACTGAATGAAAATTCAATTTCTACGTAAATTATACTTTAAGTGCGATATCAAGGGAGAGAATTATTTCTTCTAGCGTTTGCATTAGAAATGTAAAAGAAACTAATAATAATAATAATAATAATAATCTTTATTTCTTACAAACTTAGTACATAATACAAAATAACTTAGGCTAAATTGTTTTTCTAAGCATATGAATTAAGCTTCTGTAATCGAACTAGGCAGCGCCTGTATTTCGACTATCAGTGCCCAACCCCCTAATTGTACAGTAAAGTTAGCCTTCTTAGAGTTATTTAAAAAAAAAATAAAAATAAGGTAACGTTAAATTAATTTAAATTTTGGCAATTTGATTGTATCGTGATTTCATGTCTATATGAGAGTGTGTGTGTGTTTGTTTGTGTGTGTGTATGTGTGTGTGTGTGTTTGTGTGTGTGTATGTGTGTGTGTGTGTATGTGGGTGTATGAATCAGTATGTCTAGATGAGGGTAAGTAAATATGCATTTGTTTAAGTATGTATTTGCATGTTTACTGCATTTTATTTAAAAGCAATTCAGTTTCTTCGTAATTAAGGTTTTGTAAATATTTATTGAGTTTTATTTTACATTCTTTTTTAGATAATGGGTAAATGTCCAATGATTTATTGATTTTGTTATACAGGGTGTAACGGAAAGGGTATATACATACAAACAGGGTGAATAGAGTATTTAATAACGAGTCTTTCCTCAAAATTTCAGCTCCCAACTAATAACTTTGAAACTTCACTATATTATTTAATATCGACAGTTTATTAACGCAAAATCATAACAAACGTGTCACCGCACTATGAGGGTCATAATCCTATCCGGCAAGGTTCAAGTATATCTATCTCGGGTTCTGCGCGCCTAGTACAGACCTATCGGGCTCTGCCTAACCGACGAAGGCGCGACGACGGCGCGGGCGGGCTCAACTTTACAATTATGTATGTATATGTATAAAAACGGTGCCATGTCGTTTCTTATCACCAAGAGAATCCGTGCCCTTCGTATGTACATACCCTTTCCGTTACACCCTGTATAGATATGGTCCGATATAGTCAGCGAATTTTGAAATGAATTTGATTTTGCATTGTTTTGGAGTTTTACAAACCATATATTTTCGACGTTTATTTAGCAACTCTGGATTATAATTTAATTTACTGTGTTGTAGGAGGATTATATTAAGTATAAATAATTGCCTCACGGTGAGGACTTCACAGATGTGATATAGAGTAGTGGTGGGAAAATAAATTGGCTTTGAGATGGCCACTTTGAGTACAGCACGCTGAGCAACTTCAATGGATTTCATTGTCGTTTTTGAAGTTCCTCCCCAAGACGTAATGCAGTAGCTCAGAAGTGACTGACATAACGCGAAATATATTTGTTTCATTAATTTCGGTTCGGCAATGTGTCTTAGCTTTTTAAATACGTAGATGAGTTTTCGAACTCTACCACACATGTGCTTGATATGTTCCTTAAAGTTAAGGCTATAGTCTATTGCAACACCAAGGTATTTTATTGATGTTGTACGTTCCAGTGATGGGCAATTACAATGTTTCTCGGAGAAACATTCATGTGGTATAATATTAAGGTTATTGCCAAGTTCGATCTTTTGTCTTATACTAAAGCAAATATATTTCGTTTTGTCTACATTTAGAGTTAAAATGTTATTTTGAAGCCATCTTTTTACGGTATTAAAGCCCCGCTGAGCAGCGTCGAAGACCCCATCCCAGGTACTATCGGCAAAAACTAGAGCTGTATCATCAGCGAAGGAAATAATTTCACCTTGGGGGAGCTTCAGGTTTGTGAGTTCGTTTATGTATACGAGAAATAATGTAGGACCTAGCACGCTGCCCTGCGGTACCCCGTGAGTGACTGGAAGGTACGAACTTCTGTATTGACCCACCCGGACACACTGCGATCGCCCAGAAAGGTAACTTTTAAGAAGCTCAAGTTGAATGCCTCTAATGCCGAGCTTTTCTAGCTTGTCCAGTAAGATAGAGACAGAAATCGTATCAAATGCCTTGGCTAGATCTAGGAAGACTGCCAGGCACTTCTTCCCATTTGAAATGTTTGCGCTTGTAAAGCCAATGAGCTTGTTAACTGCTTGCTCTGTACTTTTCCCTCTCCGAAATCCGAATTGATTGGCTGATAACAAGTCATTGGTCTCAAGGTAATTGACTAATCTATTGTTAATAATTTTTTCTAAAATTTTTGAAATTGCTGGCAGTATCGATATAGGCCTGTAATTTTTAGTACGATTTCTGTCTCCACTCTTATAAATAGGGCAAACTTCAGATATCTTTAGAGAATCTGGGAATACTCCAAATTTAAGGCAGTCTTGAAATATTTTTGTTAGGTGTGGTACGAGTACATTCTTAAATTGTTTTAATAGTTTGCAACTAATTTTATCGCCCCCTGAGGCGCAGTCTGTCTTTAGGCTGGTTAAAATATTATAGACTTCGTTTTCATCTGTATCCATCATAACAAACGAGTTTAAGTTACTAGTTAAGTTTAAGGGGTTTGTGGATGTATTTTGTGTGGACGTGTGTGTGATTATGTTTTTATTATAAATTTTTTCAGCTAGAGAGCTTCCGACATTTATAAAGTAGCTATTTACTTCATGAAGTGACTGTTCTGGTGAGGTAGAAGATGTAAGAAGTTCTTTTGGGTGTTGTGTTGTTTTAGTCGTGTTGGTAATGTTTTTAATAGCTTTCCATAACTCTTTGTTGTTGTTCTGAGCACTTTTCAGTTGCTCCTTCTCATAAGCATCCTTGGTCTTTTTTAATATACTGTTACAGAAGTTCCTGTAACGTTTGTACGTTATTCTTAATGTTTCATTATCAGGCGCAGAGTTTGTTTTTTTGTGTAATTTGTCCCTGTTTTGCATACATCGAAGTAAACCTGGAGTAACCCATGGTTTAATAATTTTTTTACGGCGTGAAAGCTTAATTGTTTGAGTATTTTTTTCTATAATATTTTGCAGACATTTTATCATATAATTTAGACAATAATTTGGATCTTCTGACTGATAAATTACACTAAAATCAATTTCTAAAATATCTCGTTCCATGCCCTCGTAATTAATTTTATTAATCATAGTTGTAGTGAATTGTCGTGGTATTTTGAAGTTCATATGTAGTAATACAGGGTGGTGGTCTGTTAGTGTGGCTTGTGGGACGATAGTCGTTGAGGGATATTTTGATTTTAAAAGAACATGATCTAAGCAAGTTGCGCTACTGCTTCTCGTAGTTAAAGTGTGAGCAGGTAGGAGACCATGGGTGGCTGCTAGTGTGAGGTAGCGCTCCCCATTCGTGTCAATGTTATTTGGGCTAATTGTTATATTTATGTCTCCTATAATTATGATGTTTGTAAAAGATGAGAACTGTTGTAAAGTTGTGTCCAAAAAAGAGAGGAATGGTTCTATGTTTTTATATGATGGTGATCTGTACAGCGCTACTATCGCTATCCGTCGGTCAATAGTTGCAACCAGGCAATTACATTCGTTAGAGCTTGGTTCGTGTATATCTACATTAAGGTGGTCTTTGTAGTAGATTACTACTCCATCGTTTTGTTTAGAATGCGTCTCAGTTGCCACATGGCAATAACCGGGTAATTTAGGTATGACAGGGGTGTTGGAAAGCCAACATTCAGTCAAAACAAGCATGTGACAGTCGAGTTTTAATCTTGCTAATAATGTTTCAAAACCGGATATGTTTCGGTTTATGCTGCGTATGTTTTGTGTAAGTATTAGCAGGTTTTCTAAGCTTAACGGTATAATTTTATGACATTCGTCTAAGTCTGCAATTAGTGAATGAGAGACGGAAATCCGATCTAGATTTTCTGTAAGTTTTAGTATGTCATCGAAAAGGAGGGTGTAGGGTAATTTTGTAGGGAACTTTTTTCTTGTTTTGTATGAATTGTATAGAAAGGAAAGCATTTATTTGTACAAAATGTGAAGTTTTCGTTTTGGAAGCGAAGAATCGGAGTGGTTGTGTTGTTTGTGCGGATGTATGAAAGTTTATGTAGTAGAGAGCAGTGATAACTGAAGTGTATAGTGTAGGTATGTGTGAGTGGTTTTGTAGTTAATGTGAGTAGGAGAGTGATTTGTGAGTGAGTGATTGTTGTTTTATTTGTATACATTTGTACATTTTTTAGACGTGTTGTGTAATGATCATATCTTTCGAGTGTACGAGTTCTAAATATGTTACAAGTGTTATGGGTAAAAATGCATAGCCAGAAATCATGCATAAATATAACATTAATAAGGTAAATCAACAAAATTTTCAAAAAAGTGTAGTTAAAGATAGTTAAAATTAAAGCATGCATTAAAAAAGTAGCTAAGTAAATTAAACTGGTTTTCATAGTGACAATATGATAATAAGATAGTCAGTTTGTTATGGTGTTCTTTCTTAAGCTATCCAATTCTTTAAGGTCATTTATCCGAACATGAGGAGAGCTTTCGTTCTTCTTAAGGTAGACAATTCCATTGGCGGTCCAACAAAAATTAAAATCATGGCTCTTTTGAAATTGTCTCGCCATGTAGAATAATTTTTGATTTTTATTTGTGAGGGTTTCGGATATGTACAATGGTTTTAATTGATAGTTGTTGTTTATGTGCGTTGTGTTTAGTTTATTACCTTTTTGTTTAGTTTTGTTAAAGGTTTTTACCGCTTTGAGAACTTTTTCTTTAATCAATACTGTTGTAAAGTCCACTATGACTGGGTTTGAGGCATCCTTTGATTTTATCCGATAAATGTCTTTGATTGAGTTGTTATCCATATCCAAGTTTAATGTTTTTCCCAGTAGAACAATATCATTTTGCAAAGATTGCTTTGTTTCGCCGGCTTTTTTGGGTAAGTTTCGTATTTCAATGCCAACAGCACGCGTTTTCCGTTCGAGGTTTTCCAATTTTTCCTCTAAATTTGCAATAACAATCTTATTGTCCTGGTTTTCCTTTTCAAGAGACGATATTCTTAGTATAAACTCATCGTATTTATGTGACAACAAATTAATACTCTCTTTTATGTCAGTGAATCGTTTTTCCTGTTCGACGGAGAACGAAGAGAACATATCCTTTATGGTTGCCAGTAAGTCGGTACTTTCCTCTGTATATTTTCTCTTTTTTCGCTCAGTAATATTTGCCAATGAGTGTAGATCTGGCTCGGACTCATAGTGTTGCAGCACGTCAGTAAACGCAATCGCAGCGGCGGCGGCGTTTTGAACTTTTGGCGCAGTTGCTGTCAATTGCGGTGCAGGTGAGGTTGGTGGGGTGCGTTTTAATGGCATCGTTGACGCGTTGAAGTCAAGAGTCCGCAATTTATACTCGAGCAGAGTAGAACTACAAAGAGTTTCGCAGAAAGAGCGCTGTACTAAACGGCACGTCGCACACAGTGCGTCGCGTCGTCCTCACGTATGTGTCTCTGAGTCAGCCCGCGTCGTATGTCGCTTCTTGCCGCGCTTTTGTGTGCGTGAGGCCGTGCGTAAGCGTCGTCGGTCGCCGCGTCGAGTGAAGGAACTTACTTGACTACTCCCACGTTTTTGTCGCCGGTGTTGCTGTCCCTCTCGCACTATCACTCCGCGTTCTTCACAGTTTTATGCGCTCCTGGTACTTTGGGTGTGAGAATTTTTGCAGATTTTGATTTTTAAATGATATTTAAAATAAATTAAACTAAAAATGAGTACGGAGACACGTCCGAACGCTTTCGCGGTCCAAGGGGAAGGGAACTGTCGTACCATAGTCTAAATCTATTATTTAATTCAGGGAAATCGTTCTAAGGAAAATCGTGCTGGAAGGAGATAAACAAAAGGGTATTTTCTACATCCGGCTTATTAACAGTATGTGATAAAAATGTTTTACTTTTAATATTGTTAGGAATAAATGAAATATTTCGTCTTTACAGGAAGCAGCTAAACGTGCATTCCAAGCTATTACCGAGGAGGATTGGAAGAACTCGTGCTAACATGTAATAAAAATAGAAAAGGATTACTGGAAAAAAACAATAACTATGAACGAGGAAATAGAGTGATTAGTAATACATCTAGAAGATGATAGCAGCATCACCTCTGAACCTGAACATGACTCAGATGAGTTTGCGGCCTCCGTGTTCGGGGTAGAATATTTAGAGGAAGATTTACTAGAATAAAATATAAAAATGATGTTATACAATGTAATGTTTTCTTTTTTTATAATTCCTAAACAATGTTGTAAACTCAGGAGTGTTTACCCAATTTGTTATTTTTAGGTAAGTAATCAGTTGCGTGTCAAGAACACGTCCTTGTTCAATTGTTTCATTATACCCCAAGAGGACACCGGTGTCCACGCTGTCATTGTCTTTCTATTGTGTATCTAATTGACATGATTGAAAGTGATTACTTACTGATTTAAAAAAATAATACATAATTACTAACAGCTAAGTATCAAGACTAGGTTGGTACGCTATGCGGTTGCTACGGGTTGCCATACGAAGAGCACAGTGGCGCCTCCATTATTTTCTACTCTTTTTTGCCAAGCTGTACATATCATTTTCTTAAAAAAATGGCAAAAAGATACGTTTGTTGAATGGAAGCGTTTAGTATTTTTTTTACAGTGTTAACAGAAGTATATTATGATTGATGGTTTATGAAATACAGCCTGGTAACATACGGACAAACAGTGGAGCATCCAGTTTTGGATACGGAACCGTAAAAAAGGCCATTGACTAAGAATTGTTCATAGTCAATCTTCGTTTTTTCCGGGGTTGGGATTCCTGTTCCTTGTGATGATGGGGAAGATCAAAAAGAACGTGTTCATGGTCTTCCTCTTGTTCGTGTTCCTCTTCATTATTCTGAGGAAGAACTTCTTTTTCGTCTTCCTCTGAGTCATCCCCAATGGATGCTATGTTGTTGCACGACTTCCCTCCACAATTCAAACAAAGAGCTGAGCATTTCAGCCCAGCTTTTAAGCAGCTGCATGCCCCTTTACATTCCTTTTTGCATTTGCAGGCTATCATTTTTAGAAGCTGGGCTGGAGCTGGCTCTTTGTTTGTTGTGATCGGGATTAGGCCACGGGTGCTGATTTCCCAGCCCCACTTGGTGGGATCCTTTTCTACCCCCAGCCACTTTTGCACTTGGTGGTAGGTGCGAAAGGCATGAAAAGCGGAAGCTTCGGTAGTAGGTGGCAAACGTGCGAGATTCGTTTTTGCATTTGCCGCTGTTTTCACAAACAACGTGAATCTCAGGTCATGCAGTGTCTGAGTACTCGCAACGCCTCCGTATAGAGCTACCAGACACTTTTCACCAGCTTCCGCAATATTTTCCTGCGTTGCATCTGGCTGAAGGAAAATGGTAGCCAAGTCTACAAGGTCCTGCCTTTTCTGAAATTGACCCCACAATTTCTGTTTTCCTTGCCAAAAAAGAGCAGACGTGGTATCACATCCCGTGAAAGCGTGGATAAACAGTTCCATTTTATTGGGCATTTCAACTTCTCCTCGGTTGAACGCGTTTTCACCACGTGGAGGTACTCCCAGCTTATGTTATTCATATACTGAATGGTATCATTGAGACAACCAATTATTAATTACGATGTTAAGCACAAATGTTAGCTTGAATGGTGAATTGGTGATCTACACATCAGAGTATGGGTGTTAACAAACGACAGAAACAATAATTCTAATATTTGCCTCTAAAACCCATTTTAACTATTTCATTGTTTTGAGATTGTGAGTGACCTGTTAGTCTTACAGACTTCATTTTGGGCTCTTATAAATGCTTAATAAGTACTTAAAAATATTTTTGGTTATTCTTTTCTGTAAAACAAGCAGTTTTGCGAATATCTTACGAAATATGTCAAAAAAATCGAGAAAAAGCTATTTTCGAGAAAAATTGGTCATCTTTCAAGTGTTCTAGCTCAGCTTCTATAGGGTCAAAAGAGCCAAAATAGGACTCAAATTGTAGGTTATTGAATACAGTTTATACTTGTAGACAACATCGTTCGCAAAAAATGCATAGTTTTGGCCATGCAAGGCAAATACCATAAAAACACCTACCACCACCAAATTTCGAAAATTTTCTCGATTTTCTCATTTTCCACAAGGTTTTCGAAGTTGCATTTTTTAATTTAAACTACCCTAACACACCCATACAACATACCAAAAATGCAGAACTACATCACGCTTTGCGAATTTAGAATGATTTTCTGTCTATTTCCGACGGGCTAATACATGTATAAAGATTAGTTTGACAATGAAAGGAAAATTTAAAAAGGTTTTAGAAAGATTTTAGAAATAAAAAAATCCAGATCATTAATAGTAATTTTTCGCCTTGTAATTATGAATATTGATGATGTAATACACACCCAAAAGTTTATCATTTGAAGTCACTCGTCATAGTTTAATAC
This sequence comes from Euplexia lucipara, assembly GCA_921972225.1. Lineage (NCBI taxonomy): Eukaryota > Metazoa > Arthropoda > Insecta > Lepidoptera > Noctuidae > Euplexia > Euplexia lucipara. Next base: position 11,255,243 of record OV179149.1, read on the forward strand.
ACAGGTAAAGTTCTTATTTTTTATGAGAAGTCCATGTTGTTTTACAAATTACTGAATAGCACTTTATGAAAAGTAGAGATATCAGGTTCTACATTCGAATTGGTACTATATAATTCAGGTTTGTTGCTGCTCCTGTAAAAAAAGATAAAAGATTAACTTGTGTCTTTGAGTAAAGTATGGTAGTGGTAATTACCTTAAATTTGACCCACATTTAAGTTAATTAAAATTGAGTGTACAAAAATATAATACAAGAAATATTTTAAACTTAAAACACAAAAACAAGTGGAAGTCTTTTATTTTAATGACAAATTGGGTGATAATATTTGAGACACACTATGGAGTTGGCATGAATAAATTTAGGATATTTGGAGGTAATATTAAGGTGAAAAAGTGACTGTGTATGTGTGTTTGTTCGTGAGTGTGTCAGGGGGAGGTCGTGGATTACACTGTGAGTTTCAGCCAACGACCATACAGCCCATAGACGCCGCATAACAGGTAACTGATATCTGTCAACACATCAGACTTATATATAGATCTGATGTAGGTCGCCACACAACTAATTCGAATTAGTTCCGACCAATTATGTGAGCTGTAAACACTTCCGCGTTTATTCCTTAAATATTAAGAAAATAAATATAGTAATAGCCCCTTGTACAATACGTTGGTGTAGTAAAAATAGCCAGACTTCAAGTATTCAAAAAGATGGCATTACATTTTATCGTAAGTTAATAAATAGTACATAATCATAATAAGATTAATTTTCTGATATCATTTACCGGAGTTCATCTTATATTGGTCATATTTGAATGTCAAAGACATCCTGCCAAAGGTGCAAGAGCGCGCGTTGATGTCTTTCATGTTTACATCTCTTTCTTCTAAAAGTAATTTATTCACTATCTCTTTCTCTCTTTTTTAAAAGTAAACATAACCAATGATGTACCAATTTCTATAACCACCTCTGTTATCGATAAAGTAAAAAAAAATAACTAGGTCGATTAAACGAAATTTAATTTATTGTTTTTATCTCTGTCCCTGCAGACCTCCAGAATTGAGTTTAGTTATTGATTGTTTTTACTATTACAAAAATAAAAGTATGTCGTGGCGAACGATATTCAGAAATAAGAAGTTGTGAAGTTGATTACATTAGTACAGAGTCTATGGTAAACGCCGTGATGTCAGCTACCATTGCAAATGGCGCGAGTGATGTCACGTGGATGGAGTCGTGTTGGGAAGTGGAAGTTAGGCAGACAGAGCTGAGTTGGATTTGAGACACCAACGAAGACACTAGTCCAGTGCGAAACTGTCTGTTTACCTATCTGAGTTATGTTATGTGATTACTTTTAATAAAGTGAGGTGATTACTGCAATGAAGATTATTTTTCAACGCTATGTATCTGGTACCACGAAACTCCTGATGTCGGCCCATACCGCTCAGCTATCGCTGACGCCGACAAGTATGTTGTCTTTAGGAATCATTAGAGTTTATTTGTTTGTGTTGTTTTGTTTTGTTTTTTCAATTTACGTTATCACTTAAAATATATTCAGTTTTTTCATTCTATTTACTTTATTCCATTTACACTTAGTTACGTTAAGTATGTGCAGACGCCAGCAGATCAAGCTACCCCAATATGTCAATGTAATTATTTGGTAGTTTTTCAACTTTATTACAAACAGAATAAGGTTCATTTAGAATAAATGCCAGTGTGTGTATAATGGAAGCTGAACTGATCGCGCTCGCAGAAGCTCTGTCTTATGTAGAATCAATCCACCAAAAATATATTGTAATTCTCATAGATTCCAGAAGCTCGCTCCAACATTTGGCTCGGTGTACCTCGACATTTCGAGTAACACCGGTAGCCTACACTATACTGAAAATTATTTTAAAATTACTATCTGACGGTAAACACATCGTTCTTCAATGGGTTCCATCTAGGGCTTGCAATCCGGATATCCGGATATCCGTATTATCCGGATATCCGCCGATTTTAAAATCCGGATTTTACTTGCATGACAATCCGGTTTTTTCGGATATTACGGATAGTTCTATTTCACTTTGAAATATTAAATAAAAAGCTGTCATCTGTAATGAGCATTACTGTTATTACGTTATTTATTATTTCAATATAGTTAATCACTCTCGCTTTTGTTTTTTTACTTCCCAAATCATACATAAATACATAAACGCACGCCTTTTTTCATGAGGGTAGGTTGAAATGAGAAAGTACAGAGTGCCATGTGCTACGATTCTGACATAATTCTTTTGCTTCGTTTACATTCATACATGCTGTCATACACATCATAATATTGAGTCAATTTAGTGGCAGAGATTATAATTAATTCCAACATTCTATATACATAGCCAAAATACAGGCTTTGCTTAGCTCTGCTTGGCTACAGATGGACACTCCACACCAATTAGACCGACCTAACTTAGCTTGTACAAATATTATGCCTGAGTTTTCTTTTAACAAACATTATTATTAAAATTAATGACCACTGGCCAACTTTATCAATCAATCAATTCATTTATTAAATCAAACAAATGACACACATCCATACTGCACGCATTTTCAAGATTGTGTTGTATTTTACGGCACGCACGGTAAAAGAAGACTGGACCAGAGTTTCAAAATCAATCGCTATAGTGGCATTTACAAAACCTCTCACATTTTTGTTAAGAACAAAAAAACTTCCAACGAATCTGTGAGACTAGCGATTATTAAAATTATATCCACGTTTAACACACAACAACCAAATCAAACAGTCATAACTTCTACGGACAATACACGATATAAAGAAGGTTGCTCTTCTTCAACTGAAAACGTATCAATCAAAACATGTTCAAGTTTCTTCATGACACACATGATATATCTGAGGTCATCAAAAAACTTGAATCTTTAGGCCCATGCATACCACTAATTTCTACGGAAAATTGTTCTCAGTGGAGGCTATACGGTTATGGAATGCTTTGCCTGTGTCAGGGAGACAAGATCAAACATTAGCATCATTTAAAAATATATTATTATCTTTCTTCTTTCTTTCTTTCAACACCAGGGGCGCGTTGCCGACCCTTTAAAAACCTATCTACTCCCCTTTTGAAGAACCCCATACTGTAGCCCTCTGAGAAAACCTCGGCAGGGAGCTCATTCTACAATCCAAGTGTACGCAACAGCTGTAATAGATGGTTAACAACTAAATAAGCAACGCATAGCCAATTACAGGTAGAAACAAAGTATGTTACAGAAATCTTAGGATTACTAACAAGCACGGTAATAACAGAAAAAAAAATAGAAAAAAATACAAAAAGCACTCACATTATAATGTTTTATACAGGTCGATTGGATTGCGATGTTATGATTTGTAATAAATGTAAGATCTCATGTTTAATTAGAATTGTTAGTATGAGAAAAGTACATTCGATTGTATAGTGCGATATCGGTGTTTTAAAGCAAAATTTTAAAAAGTTAACAATTTTGTAATTGTTACTTGAAATATTGGTATAGTTTAATATTTCTTGTCATTTTGCCTGAGAGACTAATTAGAACGTGTTACAAAGGCTTATTAATTTAATTTATAATAAAAACGAAAAAATATCCGTATTATCCGAAATATCCGGATAATCCGGATAGCAATTTTTTAAAATCCGTATTATCCGGATAGTAAAAACGAACGGATATTGCAAGCCCTTCCATCGCATATTGGAATAAGAGGCAATGAAACTGTTGATCTACTAGCCAAGCAAGCCATATGTGATGGAATTCCTGTCAACTTTTCTCCTTACTTTTTAAACTTCATAGCTGCTATTAAACATGAGTGCTATCTAATTTGGAAGGAGAACTTTAATAAAAGATCTCTAGAAAAAGGAATCTGGTACAAAACGATCCAGCCACATCCCGTGAGCTCACCGTGGATAGATAATCTGTTGCTAAACAGATGTGATACTGTTACTGCACTAAGACTTCGTTCCGGACACATTCCGTGCAATAAGTTCTTATACCTTCTGGCAAAGTCAACAACGGATAAATGTGAATTTTGTAACGATACTGTTGATGATGTTTATCACATATTGACTGAGTGCGTCCGCCACGAAGAATTTAGATATACTTTAGATTGTAGGCTTAGAGAAATAGGTTACTGCAACAGTGTTCTGGCTGCGCCACTCTCTGACGCAGCCAGCACTTTACAGACTAGCTATGCTAAAATGTAAATAGATGGTAATAAGTGTTAATTTTAAAATGTTGTGTTAAAAATTGTTAAACCTAACCAGGGCGACATGATCGCATGTGCGACAAAGCCCTTTTCTTTAGAATAAAAAAAAAAAAGAATAAGGTTCCTGTTCAATTGGGAAAATTTGACAGTTAGGGGTAGCTAGATGTTCTGGCGTCTGTACGTGTTAAAACAATTTTAATAACAGGAAGGTAAATAGTCAATTAATAAATTGTACGATACATTATTTCAAAAAATATCGATACTTCAGTGTTTTAATTTTACATATCCCATCCCTAATGTTACGTAATGACCTTGAAAGGACCAATCAGAGCGCAGTACCCCGTTTCGTCGCACCTCAGCTAGTTGACAGACTTGTTTTGGTGCATTAAATCAAACAATAGGCATCTATGGGCTGTATGGTCGTTGGTTTCAGCCAATCTCCAGTTTTTTGATAGTCCATTTCGAGTAGCCAATCAGTAACTTTAACTTTTACTTTGCGTTTGTTTAGTACTACAAAATAAAGTTCCTTATTAATAATGTCGTACAGTTTGCAACTTAAGACTGTTGAATTGTCCTCTGGCAAAGACTGTCTTAGTTGCAGTAGATAGAACTATTCGATGTCTTAAGGTGGATATCAGCACATAAAGCTGCCTAGCAGACCAAACTTTACATTCCGATTAGTGTTGCGGTAGGGAACCTGTATGGATTTTTATTTATTACTTTCAGAACAGCTCTCTGCACCCTCTACAGCCTGAGAAGGATCGTTTTACCTGCCCCACCCCAGACAGGGATGCAGTATTGGACAACAGACTGACATAGGGCCAAGTAGACTAGCCTTAGTTTGTCTGGAGGAGAAGAGTCCCTGAGCAATTTAAATACATTTATGAGCCTTCTCACTCTAGAAGTAACTGTGTCTTTTGTTTTTCCCATCTCAGTCTGCTGGCCAAATATACACCCAGGTATTTGGCACTGGGCTCACGAGTAAGTTCTAGGCACGTGCAGTTTTTATCAAGAGATGAGCAAACATGGGCTGTGAAGCAGTGAAGTCTTGAGGGCGAGAGGTGTTTTTTCTGATGGGGAAGGTTACATAATGGGTTTTTTTTACGTTGAGGGTTAATAAGTTATCTGAGAGCCAGTGCATAATTTTAACCACCCTGACCGAGAAAACAGACCTAATCAAATAAGTTAGATTTGAATGTCTCCAAATGCTATATGTATGCTCTTTCACTCGCTAACCTCACCCCTTTTACTTTTCGTACAAACTCATGGATACCCCAATAACTAGAGTCAATTCTATTATAGACCTCGGAGTTACTTTCGACTCTAAACTAATTTTTGACACTCACATAAATAATATTATCAAAAAAGCGTCGAAAGCACTGGGTTTTATTTTCAGGGTCTCGCCTGAGTTCAGAAGCATCAAAACTTTAAAAATTCTATATTGCTTCTTCGTTTGTAGTCACCTCGAGGATGCCTCTCAAGTCTGGAACCCTAATTATAATATTTATATCGATCGTTTGGAGGGCATTTAGAAAAAAATCCTAAGGTACATTCAATTTCGTTCTTAAACATATCTTCCTGATTATCATGATTCATTTTAAGCGATGTAAAAGATTACATATTCTACCTCTTTGTGAAAGAAGAAAAATTGCTGATTTAGCATGTTTATCCAAAACTGCAAACGAATCCAACGAAATCCCTGAGTTGCTGAGCAAAATTGGGCTGCGAGTATGTTCTTCGTTTCTACGTAAACCTCGTTTGTTGCACATACCAGCGACACGAACTACTTATAAATAAATAAATATATAAAATAAATCGAGCCCGATTGATGGCAATAGGCTCGCCCCCTATTACATGGGACTTAACAATAACTGGCGAAATGTGGGTGTGGGTACACCTCTGCCTAGCCCTTCGAGGATTACATGCGTGACGTTATGTGTTTATAAAATAAATATTCCACAACTTTTCACACAACGCCATCTAGTCCCAAGCTAAGCTAAGAGCTTGTGTTATGGGTACTAAATAGATGATAAACATACTTATATACTTCTAAATACATACATATTATAGACTAGCTTCTGCCCGCGACTTCGTACGCGGATCCTGTTGCTTATGCCAGTGACAACGGGGTCGTCAAAATCTGAAACATCTGATGTCGAATTCTATAAGCCCGGGGACGGGAAATCAATGGGATGCGCGAGACGATTCAAGATGTTCCAGATTTTTTATTTTTGTTGGTCAACAGGAAATGCCATCAGACTTAACAACTTTTGCTAAGACGCCATTTCTATTATGTATATGTTATATTGTCTCTGGGCTTTGGAGTTCCCCTACAGGTGCTCCAGATCTTCAAATTTAGTCTCACAGCAGAAAACACTCTTCACGTGGAATAGTTTTTGCAATGGCACCATTTTTATATCTCTTTTACTTTAGGTCATCATAATATGTTGCGTGACGTTCACGATCAGCGGTCAGTCGCGCATCTCCTTCCCCCACTTATCTCTAGAGTCGATGCGTATATACGCTGAAAACTCAAGCGTCATGCTTTTTCCGTGAACGTCTCCAACTCGCGAGACAGTGCATGATGTTCACGATCAGCGGTCAGTCGCGCACATATTCTTCACTGGTCTCTAGAGACCTGGATGTAGATGCGTAAATACGCTGAGAATGCAGGCGTGCTTCGCGATCCCAAGAAGTTTCCACGGAGCGAGTTGCAGCCTCATGTTCTCGAACAGCATCAAGTCTCTCCTAACGCTCTTCGGTAGATTGTTGGGATCTTATGGTCTTTAATCATTTAGCACCTTTGGAACATTGGGAAAAATTTGACCTCTTTCTAGGCATGGTTATAGTTTTATTGTGATGATACCTGATCAATTAAAATCTAAGTGGCTGCTCCCCTGCGTTACCGGGTAAGCTACCGTGTAACGAAGATAAATGGAAAAGGAAATTAAACACTCAAATAACATAAGCCCGAAGGCATACGATAAAAAAATGGGAGTTTTAGCCAGTAGAGTCTAATTTTCAACGATATACCATCGTCATCGAAAATCAGTCCTGAACTGTTCCCGCCTTCACCGCGTAGTACCTCCTACTTATGTCTATACTAATATTATAAAGAGGTAAAATTTGTAAGTTTGTAAGTTTGTAAATTTGTATGTAGGGGGTAATCTCTGGAACTCATAATCCAATTCTAAAATTTTTTGAACTGGCATTAAGCTACATTATTCCTGAGTGCTATAGGCTATAAATTGTTTCTATAACATGTATATTAACCGAGCTATCACAACTTTTGTCTAGCAAGTCGGAAAAAAATACCTCATAAAACAGAATTATTTGCGTGCGCTGCCTAAACAGTTGCTTAAAATTAAAAACAATGTATGGCTACATGGTTCGTCTTAATTATTTCTACAAAAAAGTCCGCGATACCATATCTCTATCTTTTATATTTTAGCTTTTATACTTCTTTTATTGCATTAAAAAATATTTTTTTTGGGCATACTTACGTTTGGTTGATTATTTGAGCAACAAAATATTAATTCTTATGACAATAAATTATTTCAGTATCACAAGAACATCATACAGATAAGATTTGCCATTTACAGTATATCAATTGGCCATACAGTTTCGGAGATAATATAAAATTACTAAAACGCAAAATGCCCAGGCCCTAGCATAACTTTCATTGTGCAGACGTTTTACCTATTTGCCCATAGATGGCGTTCTGCAGTTACGTCATTTTTTTTGAATCGCGGTGTTAAGACATTCCGTGGATTGATGACCCTCTCGAATTTTTTGCCCACTTTGTTGTAAGTTCTGGAGTTCTATATATTACATGTCTGTTGCTTATTGGTTTCGGTTGTTTCGTTCGTATGGTTGTTGTAGTACCGTAATCGAAAATATCGTAATTTCGTTGTTTTGTATGTTCGTCTTCGTAGTTTCGTACTTCGTTCTATCGTAATAATCGATACGAGTTATTCGATATTACGATTGTTTAGTTTTGTAAAGGCAGACGGTGTTCGAGTCGCTCTCCCTTTGTTCATAATTGTTTTCAAGTCTGTGCGTAGTTTGTTGAGAGCATGCCTAAAAGGAAATCTCACAAGCTCAACTGTCCCGGCAGACATCACAGACAAGAGCCGCTCGAGTACGCCGTACGGAAGAATCTGCCCCTGAAAATGAGGAGCGCCTCTCGAGAAATAGAGAAAATATTTCGCAAGCACGCGCTAGAGAATCTAGCTCCGAGCGCTCACAGCGCCTCGCTGGCCAAAATGTGAGGACGTCGCGGGCCCGTGCTCGAGAAACTAGCGCTGAACGTGCGCACCAGCATGTCTCTGAGACAAGGGATAGGGAGACTAGAGCTGAGCGCTCGCAGCGGCTTGGTAGGCAAAATGTCATAACATCGCAGGCCCGTGCTCGGGAATCTAGCGCTGAACGTGCGCACTTGCGCAGCGTCTATCTCATTTAAGGCAGCATGTCTCTGAAACAAGGGATATGGAGACTAGCGCTGAGCGCTCGCAGCGGCTCGCTAGGCAAAATGCCATAACATCGCAGGCCCGTGCTCAGGAATCTAGCACTGAACGTGCGCAGCGTCTATCTGATTTAAGGCAGCATGTCTCTGAAACAAGGGATACGGAGACTAGCGCTGAGCTCTCGCAGCGGCTCGCTAGGCAAAATGCCATAACATTCGGTAATCTTTAAGTTACTGATCTGATTCCAAAAAAAGTTTTACTAATAAAATTAAATACAGTAATATCAGTCGAGTGTAATCTTATGTTAAAATAAGAAATTTTCCGCGGACGAAGTCGCGGGCAGAAGCTAGTTATTTTATAATTATGCAATGAAATTAGAGATAGTTTTAATTTCTATATCAAATGTTTCTGATCTTCGATTTTTATAAGTCAACAGGAAATGCCTATTAGACTGAACAACTTTTGCTAAGACGTCATTCCTATGTGAGTTATGTTGTAGCTGGGATCTTGGAGTTCCACAACAGGTGTTCCAGATCTTCGATTTTTATACGTCAACAGCGAGTGCTCATAAGACTGAACAACTCTTGCTAAGACGTCATTCCAATATATGTTATAGTGTAGCTGGGCTCTTGAAGTTCCACATCAGGTGTTCCGGATCTTCAAATTTATTCTCTCAGCAGAAAATGCTCATAACGTGGAACAATTTTTGCTATGGTACCATTTTTGTATCTCCTATAGTTTAGATGGTCTGTTGCGGTTCTGCATCATGTGTTCCGGATCTTCAAATTTATTCTCTCAGCAGAAAATGCTCATCACGTGGAACAATTTTTGCTATGGGACCATTTTTGTATCTCCTATAGTTTAGCTGGTCTGTTGCGGTTCTGCATCAGGTGTTCCGGATCTTCAAATTTATTCTCTCAGCAGAAAATGCTCATCACGTGGAACAATTTTTGCTATGGGGCCATTTTTGTATCGTCTATAGTTTAGCTGGTCTGTTGCGGTTCTGCATCAGGTGTTCCGGATCTTCAAATTTATTCTCTCAGCAGAAAATGCTCATCACGTGGAACAATTTTTGCTATGGGACCATTTTTGTATCGCCTATAGTTTAGCTGGTCTGTTGCGGTTCTGCATCAGGTGTTCCAGTTTCCAAGATAAATTATAGCCTATGTGTTGACCAGACTTAATATCTATACAACAAAAAAAAAATCATTCAAATCCGTCTAGTAGTTCCGAAGATTAGCGTGTGCAAACAAACAGACAAACAGACAAACAGACAAACAGACAGACTTTTTTTTTTGGATTCGTGCTCTATTACTGTTTCTAAACCCCCCTCAATTATTATTTTTTAAATATATTCAATGTACAGACACAGTTTTTTTATCTTATTATATGTATAGATAAATTACACCCAGACACAGAACAAATGATCGTGCTCATCACACAAACATTTGTCCTGGGTGGGAATCGAACCCACGACCTCCGGCATAGCAGTCAGGGTCACTAACTACTAGACTAACAGGCCAGTCAAGTTATAGACAAAATCCTTACATTATTAGGGCGAGCCGTATGTACAGACGGCCAGCACATCAAGTTACCCCAATATGTCAAATTTCTTTGATGGATTTTCAACTTTATCACAGACAGAATAAGGCTCATGTTCAATTGGGAAAATTTGACAGTTTGGAGTAACTTGATGTGCTGGTGTCTGTACAATGAAGTTTGCCGGGAAGTTGATATAAATCTCTTTAATACAAGCGTGTCTAAATTCAAAAAGACTCTTTGTTACTACTTTTTTGATAGCGTCACATTGCCTTTGTTTTTCATAGTTTATAAGATCTAACACTGTCTACTATCGTAGTGTTAATTTAATTAATTCTGATTTGTTACATGTGAAAACTTGTAATTGGCCATCATTTTGTTGTAAGTTTTAAGAAAAATTTAAAATAAAATAATATAAAATTCTTAATATCCAGGTTTTTTTTACTATGGCTCTTGTTAAGTCAGTTACAGCATCTTCGGTGCTATATCCCGAGCGAAATCCATATTGATTTGAGGCTATAATTTTAAATTTGTCCCGATACATTTTTAAGGCTCGATTTAGTATTCTTTCTAAGATCTTTGAGATGGCAGTCAATATTGCAATGGGCCGCCCCAATGCAATACTGACTGCCATCTCAAAGATCATTAGTAGTTATTGACAGTCTCTGTATCCACCCTTGTGGATTGGATGGATTATAGCTTTTTTAAAAGCATCGGGGAAAACACCAGTGTTGATGGCAATACGTTCCGACTTTCTCTGACAACTGTGTGTTTTCTAATGCAAGTGAAAAGTGGCAGACTTGATTGGCAGACTTTATAGGGTCATCTGTAATTTTTAGGAGAGCTGTTTGACTAATATTATTTTTATGGGTATGTGAGATGCTTTTTTTTGCTTTCTAAAGTGCTTTAGAATCATAACCGGATTGTTCTATTAGACTCCTTTCATAAGCTATTTTTAATTTACGAAGTAGACGGTTGCAGTAGTTGCGGAATCGAGTATAGGTTAATTTGATCATTTTTTGCTTTCGTGTACAGTTTGTCACGATTTTTATACAACGAAGGAGACGTCCAGGGCTTAAAGATTCGGTTTTTTCTAGTCACTTTTACCGTTATTGTGTTTTTGGCTATAGTTTCGGAAACTAAAGATACAACATTAGCCGCCGCTGAATTCGCGTCATGCATAGATAGAATACATTTCAAGGTCCGTTTTTATTTTAACATAGTTAGTGCGAGTCTTTGCGATGCCCTACTGTCTAGGTGGATTTCCTGTTCAAATGGACAAGACTATAGGCAAGTGATCTGTTATGTGGGATCTAGAACCAGTGCAATAGCAGAGATGTCAGGCTTCGTAAAGAATTGGTTTAGCCAAGAATTCATTCTTGTGGAGACTGTATGGATTGGGAATAATCCATGGGGTGCATTGAACGTTAAATATTCTTCACATAGCGGATCAGCACTATGTTTACTAATATCGATATTTATATCACCAACTAATACTGTGTTGTTCGAGGTAAGATTGCTGTAAATGTCATTTTAAGCTATTTATGAAATATGTAGGTAAAGTTTTGACAGGTGTTTAGGGATGTATAAATAGGTCATAACATTGCCTCAAAGTTCACCAATTCGACTTGATTTAACCATAAATAAAGTCAGTTGTACTTATTTAATTCTTACCTGGTTGTCGTAGAAGGTGACCTTGGGGTAACAAGAAGGCAATTCATAGGCTGACCATCTAGCTGCCTATTGTGATATAAATCAACTGCTTTCTGAGCATCTTCTTGAGTTTTATAAATAACTTCTGCAGTTCCAGGGCGAACCAATCGTGATTCAAGCATGCCGCCCACATCCCCAAATAACTCCTGTAACCAAAATTAGGATGCGGCGTGTTTATATGACTATGCACATAATCATATATTATTTGCTTAAATTAAGACCATTTGGTGCAAAAATGACGATCTGGATTCTCATGAATTAATTATTGAAACAATGAAAATCTTGAATTCTGCGAGGCATTTAAGGTAGCCCAGGACAAAGAAACCTTATCCCTGAGGAGAATACATATTCTGTAAGGCAATACAATTTCATATGGATAATAATTATTATTTGCCGGCTAGACCATAGAACTGTAATAGCTTAGGTAGGTACTAATCATTTTAAGTTTAAAAATGTATTTTATAATATTCTCATATACCTACTATGGATGAATTTATTGTTTGAAAGATGATATTAACCTTTTAACCGCCTGATTTTACATCAATTGTAGTGCCCCCAGCGCCCAACTTATAAATCGTCAATACATTTTTCATGTTGCCTGAATTAGCCTATTTTTAGGTAGAATGCACAGTAGAACCAAGAAATAAAATTGGACTAATAGGTTTTTTTGTCGTATAAATACTCAGGCGGAATGGGGCAAAAATAGTTGTCGGATAAATCCGACTTATAAAGACTTAGACTTATAAAGGGTTATAGGAAGATGAGAATTGAAATGACGGCAAATAGATGGTTAGATACCTATGACGGAATGAAGTCATGTTGCTCTGACCCCAAGTAAATTAGGGTAAAGGCAGGAAGATAAAGAGGATACCTACGCCTACGCCAAGAGAAGAACGAGCATAATGATGGGAACCAACCTCAATATCGCCACCAGTAACAGTGTTCCGTAAATTGCTCACTATTATTCGGTATTCCAAATGCGGCTTTTCAGTTTTTTGAGCTTTTGTGTCACTTCTTAGGGCAGCCATAGGGCGTTTTTTCAGAATTGATGGTGGTCTTGGTGGACTCTTCTCTTTTTCCGTTACAGTAGTTCTAAAAAAACATTTCAATTAAAAAAATAATCGGATCTAGTAGGCACATGTGTTTGTCAAACCTACCGTCGTTTTGTCGTTTTTGTATAGTTTCAATACTGTCCCTTTGTGAAAGAATAGACGGTTAGAACCATTTTATTACCTGTGTATAGAAGCGACTCTGTTCTCACGAATGTCATCGTTATGAGTAATAATCTTGAGCTGCAGGCTAGCTTTGCGATTTAACGATGCAGAATTTGATGGGATGTATTCATCTCCCATGGGATCATCAATTATTTCTAAATCATTCTCAACAGTTCGAAGTATTGGTTTAGGTTTCGGTTTATGTTGAAATTCTAAAAGCATAAAATATTATTACCAAAACTTGAAGTGCACAATGTTGTGTTCTCTAGGAATCACTAGTTAGGGTTGCGGGTTTAAAGCCCCACTTAACGAAATTATCAGAATGTCTAGTCGCCACCGGGGATGTATCGGGACTCTCTTGCAGCGCAGTACATACAAGAAACAGAACAAGTGTGTGTCGGACCAAGAATACGTATACCTATGCTTAAATGTTTAGTACGCATAGCCAACGGTTATGTTGTCGACGCGGTGGTGGACGCGGTGGTTCGACTTCTCAATTATAAAATATTATTTAAATTACAACAGGGCCGTGGGATCCTCCAAAGGCTTATGTGCACGGTGCACCGAATTTGAAAAAATTGTATATAGGTACTAGCCGTAACTTCGTCCGTGAGGAACTCTACAATAAATTTATGTTATGCATAACACCCTAATTATTTTTCTTAAATAAAAGTAAACTTATTTACTGCTTCTAACTTCTACTATCTGCCGGTACAAGTTCCGGCAAAATCAGTTCATTCGTTTCGGAGCTTACTTACGACAAAGTTTGTTCGAAACGGCATTACAAACAGTCACTTTAATTTTATTCATCTGTTTTCTGCATAGATTTTGGATCGGCAGTACTATTCCGTAAAAATCACCCAATGAAAAGGAAAACGAAAAGTGGCAACAGACTCCTAAAAAGATAAAAGTAAATTACCAAATCTGGACTTCTCAATTGATCTGCCCTCAGCAAATCTTCCAGAATTAATTTGACGTTTGACGCCGAATTTGGGCGTAGTGAGAGGCTGTGAAACTACTTGCCTTGAAGAATCTATAAACACTAAAAAAAAATCATTAAGTTACTAGCAAGAAAAAATGCAAGTGACCCATTTGTATGGAAGAATTGATATTATTGTATTAGCTTATAAGTACAGGGTAATTTTTCAATGACCGGCCAAATTTTCACTGGGTGTTCTACCCATTAATATGAGCAACTTTCCCTACGGGACCAACTCAGAAATCACGGTCATTGAAAAATAACCCTGTATATTTTCAATTAAATCTTCTTGTGTAAATACATTTTTGAATAAATCTACCCGTGATTGGGTGGAAATACGTCAGCATTTGCTGGGAGGAGCCAGCATAAGAATGTGCAAAACGGCGTTTCTTACCTCTTTCTTTAGATGGTGGTGTTCTTGTAAATTTACCTCTGTTTGGAAATGTATTTCTTACTGGTCCAGGGACTCTTGCCTAAAAGCAAAGTAATTCTTTATCTAACATCATAGAATTCATGACATCAACAAATTCATAATGACAATATATGTCTACCTATCACTATATGGAATAGACTACATAATATTATAAAAAGTGCTCTGCCTCATCTGTCTGTTTGCGATAAACTCAAAAACTCCTGTACCAATTTTCATGCTGGTTTTACCAATGGATCCAGTGGTTCTCGTGAAATGTTTTGATATACATATACCTAATTTGTTTTTGTATACATTGGCCAAAATATGATGATATTTTTTGTCGGAAAAAGTGAGCCTAAATTAGGCTTAGTTTTTAGCTACTACATAATATATGCATTTTAATACTTTAAAAAATGGGCAATTATAAAGTGTAATAAAAATAATCTATACTAACATAACATTATTTACAGTAAAGTTTGTTAGTTTGTGAAGTTTTAGGGGGTAGGTAATCTCTAGATCTACTGGATTGAAGTTATAATGGCAAAGCAAAGTGAGCCCAGCAGTCAGAACACCATATAACATTAGTGCATAATTAATTTAAAAGATTATTTCGTGGCTGACAGCACATTTATACTTTTTTGACATGGCAGTAAAGAGTTAAAACTCACAAAGTTAGTTCATCATGTGAGGACCATGCAAGGTAAATGTCTCTAATGGTTTTTTTTTATACCTTGACAGTGGTAAACAAACTTATGGCCCTCCTGAGGAACCCGCCCGTCTTTTGAGGAAAGAACCGCATGGATGTAAATCATCGTGTCTAGTCAGAGCAATCTTTTGTCAGTGTAAATTGAATCGGTACCCCAAGAGCCTAAGACTGTTTAATAGCAACTTACTCTTTCTTGGCGTAACTTTTCCAATTTTAATCTTGCATCCTTTTGTTTAGCCATTTGTGCTAGTTTTTCTCTAGCATCAGTGATTTGAGTTCTCTTTTTCATTATAATTTTATTCCTAGCGTCCATTATTGCTACCTTTTTAGGTGTTGGTTGGAGAGGCTGTGTTTTTACTTTACTCTTCGTTGCTCTGTAGTATAAATAAATGAAAAAATATAAATTTAAACATAATAATTCCAATGGGATGTCATGAAAGACAACATTAACATTTATTACCTTGTGGTTTCTCTTTTCTTTTTAATGATATCTTCTAAACTCATATCCACAAACGAAGACATGTTAAATTCACTGAAACTGAGTAAGAAAGCCGGACCACAAAACAGCCGAAATAATGAGAAAAATTACCGTCAAATATTTTTAAGCTAATGGATAGCTCCAGGAACTTTTTATTATGTTACCGGACAGTAGATACTTAGTCGCGCACAATTTGATAGTATGATATTTCATTTAGAACTGTTAAACACGTACTGAATCTTTATCGCATTCATTTCCGATTTATTTTTAGTGAGACAGTCAAAAGATTTTTTAACAAAATCTGATCGGCTGACGGGCTGACAATGTTTCCGAGTTCAAAGCACAGACAGAGAATGCCCAGAGAATCCAGAGAATGAGAATAGAAGCTAAGTAAGAACCCCAAGTCAGAGTTGTTATCGCAAAATTTGGGTTGTCACACTTGTCACATTCAGATTATTTCAGACACAGAGTACATGGCAATTTCAGATAGGGGTAAAAAACAAAACTAGATGCCATATATTTTACAATACTTTACAGTAGTCTATGGTAGACATGGTAGTAGCAACTAGTGATGGCAATTAATGCGATTTGGCATAAATTTCATTAGCATGTGAATTCTTCAGTCTTAGCATGTTAATTGCTATTGCTAAACTATTTGCTAAAATAACGACAATTTATAATTTATTCAATATGCGACGTTAAATACGAGCAAATCAAAGATCATAAGGTAATAAATTGCTCAATCTCATTTTTCGCACCCTGCTAATAATTTAACGAATTAAACGATCAGACGCATTCATACAATTTACGCCCCTTTGTACGAGCAATTTAAAGATAATAATTGTATAACGTCATTCTTCGCATCACATGCACCTGCTATTTGCTAAAAGTCAGTGTAACGTGAAACAGATAGATTTAGTATTCCCGTGGGTGCGACGGAGAGCGCACGCTGCCGCTGAGTGCCGCTGCATCAGCATGAACGAAATACGAAGTAATGAATTCACTTCGCACTTCACAGAATTTCGCAACTACATTTCATTTGCTAAATGCTAAATGAGCATTCGCATGTTAAAAATGAATGCGAATGCTAATTAATCCATCACTAGTAGCAACATGGACTACATTTGCACGATTTCGCATTTGCTATTTTAAATCGTAAACGATTTATTTTCGCAGTGCGCGCGCGGATTTTATTACTACATTTCTGTTGTTCACAGATTGACGATATTTTTTCGCAACGGTTTTTTTCGTTGTGCGCGCTTAGCCTTAGTACCCTGGGCAACGGTTCCGAAACCCCAAAAAACAGCATCATAGAAAATAGGGTACATTTTTATGAACCGTGACACTTTTCCTTTGTTATCAAGTCATCACACCGGCGGCGCGGCGCGCCGCGCTCATGTCTAAATGTCGCAGTGTGATAACCCAGCATAACTTCCGCAGCACAGAGTAAGTATAGACCATAGACAGAAATAAACAGCGGCGGGAGGGAGGGCTCCGGCTCCGGCTCGAGCGCCATTGTGGCGTGGCGTGGTTTGTCTTGTCTTCGTGTTCGTTCGAGTTCGCTCTGTGACTGAATTTTAGACTATTGTTCTTTTAGATCACTGCTCGTTTGAAATGGGTGACCGTAAGTAACTTTGTAATGTTATCAGATTGCTGCTTCTGTAATTGATTTCTGAATCTACACAGCTACAGAATATATTAATTTTATTAACAGCGGGTGATTATAGCGGCGGATATTCTGCTCAATATTCTGTGCCACCACCAGCCATGGCTTCTGGTGACAATTACTCTGGGTCTGGACAGGGTTACCAAAGCAGTTATCCTTCCGGCCAAAGTCAAGATTGGAATCAACAAAATTCAGGTGAGATACTGGGATTGCCTTTTTCTCTTCTGTTTTCCAGGCTGGTTGCAGATTTATCTTGTTAATGGATAAATTAAATTAACGCAGCTAACATTATTTAAGATTCAACGCTTTAGTCTCAAAAACTACTATAAGTTGCTTCAGAAATCCTGATGATGATAGATCCAAAATAACCGGCGAATTATTTTAATCCTGCGGTTCAGAATCGTTCACTGAACTTGTACATTTTATTGTTCGAGTTCTTCCTATACAAAAATATGGCTGGTCCGTGGACTGTAAAGAAAGTTGCTACCGACCACCAAATTCAAATCGATTATTTTATGCAGTTTGACATTGATATTTACGCCGTAAAGTATTAGACGCATTTTATTTTTGGATGATTGATGCTAATGGTTAAAGATTTTTTTTACTTTTTTCATCATGTATATTTGTTTTATTATTTAATAAGCTCCTCAAGTTCAAAATGAGCTTACAATTTTATTGTTGATAAATGCATTCACTGAACTGGACAAGTCCATATACATTGTGTGGTTTTTCCTTAGAAGACCATCCCAGACACTAATCTGTATATATAGGACCCTATTATGATATGACCAAGATATTGTCTGGACTTTAAAATAAATGATACTGTGATCGCTGAGTTTCTTACAGTGTTTTTTCTCAGAGTAGTCAGATAGGGAAACACCAACCTCACTGTCACTAGTAAAACAAAATATTTTACTTGTTTAACAAAGAAGTGTTACATTTGTAAATAATAGGTACTTTACAGAAATAAATATAATTTATGCTGATTCATCAGTCATTGTGGCTATAATATTATTTTTTATAATTAAGTGGACCTTGTAAATTTGTTTTCAGGAGGAAACTCTTATGGAAGTGGCCAACAAGGAAACAGTTATGGTCAAAGCTATGATTCCAACTATGGCGGCAGTGGTGGCGGTGGCGGTGGGGGTTATGACCGTAACAACAGCAGTGGTGGCTACAACGCAAGTGGCGGCGATCGTGGAAGTAATTATTATGGAGGAGGTGATCGTGGCAGCTCTACCTATGGTGGAGACAGAGATCGTGATAGACAAGGATATTCTGGTGGCAGTGGCAATGGTGACCGAGGAGGGTTTGGAGGAGGTGATAGAGGCTACAATAGAGATGGGGGGAGTAGAGATGGCGGTTATGGGTGAGTGTCATTGCTGTATATTTTATGTAGGGCAAATATTGGTTAAATCATTCATTATTGAAACCCCCCATTATGTAAACAGTCCACATTAGTCAACAAAATTAACAACTGTAGCACAGCATACTTATTTGCATACAAGGTTTTATATAAACACTAGCAGGGAAAGGGATTGGACTATAAATGGGTCACTTAAGAAAAACAACAGAAAAGAAAAAGGTCAGCTGTGACCTAGGCATGACCGGAAAAAGAAGTTGTTTTTTGTCATCAAAAGTTCTTAAATTCAAAGAAAGACACAATTTTGTTTTATCAACTTTCATGACTCGCACATAATATTTTTCTAGAATTCTAATCAACCTTTCTGTTGAGGCCAAGTTGCCACCTGCAACAAGTTCCACCTATTAAAAAAAAAATAAGCCCACAACATGTCTGGCATATTATTATGTGGATGAAAAAATAACTATTCCATACCTCATAGCCATCAAAAATAAACTGTTTTTGTAACTTGTAACTTCAGGCAACAAAAATTGGGACAACTCTTATTTCTGTCAGGCCTAGGTAAATTTTATTTGGGTTGTTACTTTTCTCCTTTTGACTGGTATTTCCAGGGCCCTATCCAATAAAGCTGACAATCCGACAAGTCCGACATATGTCAAAAAGTGACAACTCGACAATTTTTCTGTTTAATAAAACTTACAGGCGACAAAATTGTCATGGTGGAAAATTCACAAATATGTCGGACTCTTTTTTTTCTAGACTTTTTTCTGTTTTATAAAACTTTATATGCGACAGGTGACAATTTGTCGTGAAAAACTTGTCAAATTTGCTTTATTAAACAGAAAATTGTCATGACATGTTGACATATTTGTAGAATTGTCCGACAATTCTGACAGGCGCGTTACCCTCTGTCGCGAAATCATATTTAAGCTATTTCCTTCCATTTATTTATTTTTACATCGTGGGTCAATTGGTCACTAAACTTCCCAAAAAGTATATTTTTACTTTCGTAAATAAGGCCCAAAATGGTAAGTTTTCTGTGCATTTCCATCTTACACGCGATCATAACACAATCGAAGTTGCACTAGTGCTTCTTTTATTTTAATTATGTCGACTTTTGACATATTTGCAAAGAATTTTGTTTTATGAAGCTGGATGAGGGTAAAATTGAAAAAGATATTATCAAAGTACAGACGCCAGCACATCAAGTTACCCCAATTTGTCAAATTTCTTTGATCGTTTTTCAACGTTATGACAAACAGAATAAGGTTCATATTCAATTGGGAAAATTTGACACATTGGGGTAACTTGATGTGCTGGCGTCTGTACTTTGATAATATTTTTTTCAATTTTACCCTCATCCAGCTTCTTAAAACAAAATTCTTTGCAAATATGTCAAATGTCGACATAATTGTCACGACAATCCGACAATATTGTCACCGACAATTGTCAGAAATATTGTGACTGTGGTTTTTTTATATGTCGAGTTTTATTAAACGTGTTTTTACATTCAAAATATGTCAAGATTTCACCTGCCGATTTTTGACATATTTGTCAAGTTTATTAAACAGCTTAAGCGCGACAATTCTACAATTTTGTCATTTTTGACATATATGTCAGATTGTCTGCTTTATTGGATAGGGCCCAGGTATTTTTATTGTCAGGTCAGTGACCATTCAGCAAAAAGGTAGTAAAAATTATCTTCATTATAAAGCAACAACATTTTTTTATTTACCAAAAAACAAGATTTGGTCAAGCTTTTTTGACCTGGTGGTGTGAGGTAGTAGCATAGAGGTATAACACGGAAAACTCCTAAGGTCAGTAATCTTAAGTCAACTTCAGATTTGGGTCTATACCACTAGGTCAGAGAACATCATTCATTTTGACTGCCACATCAAAACACTGGCAGTGCTTTGCAAGTATTTAGTTACCTAGTAAGTATTCTTTTTATAATTGGAACACACCACTCTTAAAACTTAATTATTCTTTTTCAACAAGCTAGTGGTTTACGAAAAGAACGACAACTTGTAGAATCACTTATTCTCCCATATTAAATCAAACTCTTCAAATCTATTTGCATAAATTAAAAGGTAACATGTTAAAGTAAAATTCAGTCAAATTCGGTCATCATTATTTAGTTAAAATTTAACTAAGATCTCAAAGTTGTAAGATCAAAAGTTTTTTTTTCATAGATAGTGCTCTCATAGGTCTGTATCATCTGATTTTTTTTAACGTATGTGTCCGATTACTCCGATAATAATGATCCGAGTTACGTGATTCTTTTTTGTTTGATGCTTGTTTATGAACTTTTCTTTTTGATTTCAACGATCTGAATCTGTGTATTTGTTTGATTTTAATATTAAAAGAAATGTAAAATAATGAATCATCATCATAAAATTAAAAAACTAAAAATTGTAAAATAAAAAGTTTTTTACAAAAAATACAATGAACTTCAAAAATAACACTAACCGGTAAAATAACTCTAAATTTGGAAGTGGGTGGCCAATCATGAATGAGACAAAACCACCAAAGCCACAGACTTCCTAATTCAGAGTTATTTTACACCGGTTAGTGTTATTTTTGAAGTTGGTTGTATTTTTTGTAAAAAAGTTTTTTAACTAATTCTAATCTAAACCTTATAAAAGTAGATGACAATATCAGGCAAACAATTATGCATGATCATGATCACATAATTTCTATAGAAGATTTTTTAGATAATTGTATTATACAATACTTATACCTATATATTATGTTTACCTGGGTTCAAATGGATCAAAGACATTAATCAAAACATAAATCAAAGAGTATGTTCCGAATGTTATGTTAGTCCATTGTAAAGTTACATTTGTCAGTGGATGCAATTTTTTTCTAATTATCTAGTGTAAAGTTAAACTCGAGTTTCCTCCAGCAAAAGCAGTCTAAACTCGAAAGTAAAATTACATTTTAATATTATTACATACTAGCAGACGTCACGCAGTTTTACTCGCGTAGTTTCCGTTCCCGTGGGAATACGGGGATAAAAAGTAGCCTATGTCCACTGGGAATAGGGTAGCTTTCCACCAGTACAATAATTTTTAAAATTGGATCATTAGTTTCGAAGATTACCCCCTACATACAAACTTACAAACTTACAAATTTTACCTCTTTATAATATTAGTATAGACTAATAATTGAAGACATGAGTGGATGAAGGGGATATGTAACGTTTTAAAAAAAAAAGTTTTTTGCTTTGAATGAAGGTGTTATGTACTTACAAACCAATTTAAACCTTAAAACAACGCTTTTTAACCTTACTTTTAGAAAAAGCAACTGATGAAGGAGTTATGTACCAACTTAGACTGAATGAAAGTGACATGGGCACTTAGCATATTTTTATAATAAAAATTCTTACACTTTTGTCTTATTTTTCCACTCCATATTAGTAGATTTATATAATTTCTATAATTTGATATCAATAGTTATTTTCTCAACTTTTACAAATTGTAATATATCCCCTTCATCCACTCATGTCTTCAATTGTAAATATGGATAAGTTATTATTCATATTATGCGTTACATTATTCTAAAATGTTGTTATTATCATCAGCTAACGGTCTTCTTCGTATTATTGGATACAAGTCATCTCGAAGTTTTACTGCAATACTTAGTTCTTTTGAAAGATTAGCCAATTAAATCTATGAAAGGGTCTAGTTAATGAGGATTATGCCATTAATGCTGGTTATTAAAACACAATACATTGTTATATTAAATTAAAAAACTATTAGTAACAGATTTGCACTTTTCAGTGTTAACGGCGTGACGTAAAAGTAATCACCAATTGATTTCCCATTGTACCCGTTTTAAAAAGCAGAACACACATTTAACAAAGATACCTAACAATGTTTGCGTAAGGTAGGATTTGCAGTTTCAAATATATATACATAAAAGATTATGTAGGATGAGTCCGACACATTTGTTGTATTTACAGTGTCGTAACAGACTTGCGGCAGTGTGATGCAAAACGACATAGAGAGTTTAAAGGGAATTGGTCTTATACGATACTGGTTACGTAGCACAACCTTCGTTGGTTTTGAATAATGAACGCCATTGCATGACTGGATTCTTAGTAAGAATAAAAAAAAACTTTGTAGGAAAAAAATCTTATACTTACTGGTTACATAGCAAGGTTTCGTAGGTAGCTGAACAGGGTATCAATGGCACGTATGCAACACTTACCATTTCGTCTAGTGATCGATTCGCCATACATAATTATATTCTTTGATGTTATTAATTTTGAGCCGCCAAGGCTCGAGGCAAGTCGCGCAATTGCAGTAGGTACCTAGTTAATTTTGGTGATTTTGCTTGAATTGTTTTATTGAATTGATATATTTATTTCGACATACGTTTTATATTAAGGCTAACTTAGCAACCGATCAAAGTTGAGACAATTTTGTTATTCCGTGTTCATTTAATCTTTAAATCGTGTCAATTAGAGACACAAATTGACACAATAGAAAGACAAAGACAGCGCGGACACCGGAGTTTAATGAATTAATGTTGTATTCTTCTTTGTTGAGTGTTTTTTTAGAGTACCTACCTACGTAATTATCTGCGCAAATGTAGTCGTCATGTCATAAACTTTATTATTGCAAACTTCACTTTGATTTCAACTGACGTAGTGATTACTTTTGCGCCTATTTGAATTTAGTCCGTAATGGTATCTAATGAAATGTATTAGAATAACGTTAAAGGGAAATCTTAATATTTATTTATCTATGGTCTGACACTAGTTACAGTGGTTAAAATGGGTATGGTCCAGGTAGGTTACACATCTTCGTACAAAGGCCAATCATTGCCTAGTCAGCAGTTAAACCCTTGAGGATTGGTAAGACTGACAGAAATTAAAAATGGTTATTCTAATAGGTAATAATAATGGCCAAGAGCCTCGATCAATACCTGAAGAGGCTCTCGCTGGGCGGCTGGATCAAAGGTTTGATTCAGAAAGCGGTACCTACTTTTGGACACGGCTCGCATTGTTAGGCGATTTCTCTCCCTGTAGCTTGGACCCTGTTCCCGATACCGGTGGGCTACTATTTTTTATATTTTTAAATGTTTTTTTTTTTTAATTGAAATATTTAAAAATGTATTTAATAAGAAATCACAATGAATATACGAAATAATATTAATAATTTATTTGAAACAAGTAACAGGACTGAAGCACTTACAAACTACGTTAGTAACAAATAATTCTAATGTCTCAATCCCAAAGATGTTTCCGATCTTGGTCTATTGCAATGGTCATGTTAGCCAATCTGATTATGAGAGGGCAAAGCTGTCAACTTAAGTAATAGGGGTTAAGACACATCGTAATAAATCATAATTATGACCCCAACATAGTTGGAAAAAGGCTAAACAGATGATGAGATAAAATGTTTGCCTTGGCCTTTGATGGGTTTGCATGAATTGCTGCTGATTCAGTCGAGTATCGGTTTTTGTAAACAAATTAAAGGAAACTTGCAACAATGGCTTGCAATACTAATTCCCCACATTTCTTAGTGGTATGTCTTCATACAATAGCTATATCGGACATGAATAATATACAATTAAGATATTATAGTGGTTTGCAGGGCAGCCGCTCTGCCAAGTGTGTGCCAACTCTAGAATCTTTTGTATACTATAGGGTAAATTGTGTTTACTGCCTATGCACATGCTTTCAGTTCAGGTCGCCGAGTTTCACCTATTTAGAGAAAAGAGATAACTTGGAACATTTCCATTGTGTTAACGTTAATTTTTTGCTATTTTTGGAGAAACCTTGTAATTCTATAAGAAGATTTAACAAATTTCCTACCTGTTTTGCTCTTACATCACACAAGTAAATCCTAAGATGCAAACACAATAAGTAATATATTATATTCAGCAACACATAATACTTATAATTATTAGTCAAGTAAAACAGTTTGTTTCATTTCCCATTTATTTTATTGTAGGGTTTTATCAATTATCTTTTGTAAACATCAATTGCCTTCATTGGACAAAGGGAGTTACAAAATCTTGTTACTCAATATAACAAGATATTTAAAGAAAAATCCCATTTTATCAATACAAAGCAAAACTATTAAAGTCATATTGTTTCCATTGCATATTTTCCTGTTTGAGGCAATAAATTATTATGAGGCATGAGAGACTATTTTGAAATGGGCAATATCTAAACATTAAAATCTTATTAATTTCACTTTACATATTTTTATGTAACACAAATGATAATTTACATTCTGCTGCTGTATTGATTTTGTGTCATCTAAAATTGGTATTGGTACTTCAATTAGCATTAATAATAATTATGTACACATTTGTAAGAGTATTTTAGTGGGTCTAGCTATTCTAATCTTCAAATTTTAATTATGTTGAACAATATCATGAATTTTACATTGGAATATTTTCAAGTCATGACTTTCAGCCATCTGAAAAAATGACCTATAATTATTTCAATTTCGTGTACATAATTATGTTAATTGTGTAACGAACGCTAATATTGCTGAATGTCACCACATAAGACCTTCTTGGGGTCATCGCAAATAAAATAATAAGTAAAAAAATTATAAAATTATGTTCAAAACTCTTTCTAGTGGATTAACAGAAGCATATTAGCTTTCTTTATTATACGTATAATCATGTTAACACATGCTTGCGTAGAGAATAGGACTGGATGACAACTTCTACAATTTTGGCACCGAAAACCACCATTCCAGTCATACATTCTCCAAGTAAACATGTGGGAGCAAAACAATGTTGAAAAATATTGCACTTATAGTATCAACTTAAATGAGCGCAGTTAATTTCAAGGTTGTTTTATAAAATATATTTCAAGCTTTCTTCTTGAAAATATTTGAATTGTTATTGATAGCATGCATATTATGTCGAGAAATATTGTAATATTAACATCACCCAACAATGTTCTAAGATTTTCAAGGTATTAAACGTTATGGTAAAGAAAAGGATGCTACAAATGGACTAAGGTCACTTTAAAAGTGTACCTAGGTGTGAATCAATCTCCGCGGCCGTACAGTGTGTCCCCAGCCTGCCCAGTGTACTAAACGCTGTTCTTATTGTTTTAGTGGCGGCGGCAGGGGGGGTGGTTATAATAAAGGTAAAGCTCCTCGCGATGAGCGAGCGGTGCTGTTAACATTTTATTAATTTGTAATTATCTAAGGGCTGCCAAACCTGGTATTCTATTGGTTCCTGGTAAAAAAAAACTGGTTGCGTGCGTTATTCATACTGGGTTTCCGACGAATTAGCGTGTACCTGCTTTTAGTTAGGGTCACTTAAGTGTCATCAATTAATCTTTAAAAACTCTGGTATTATTTTTGGTTTTATAAGCAATGCAAGTATATTGGGGTGTCGCTTGCATTGTTATACACATTTTACCGCTAGCTTAAGCTGCCTGTTGCTATCACACTCAAAGAAACAAAAACTATGGGGGTGTGGTGTAGGGTGTACGCCAGGTTGCTGATAATTTGCCCTCAGTTAAGGTGCGTTAAATTAGGAGGTTCAACGAAAGGTGGATATTATGTCATTTATATGACACGAGTTCAGGTTCCAACATTCCTGCTACGTTCTTCCATGAAAAGTGTATTGTAAACGATTGTTGTGTAAACGTAAACACAATTACTGGTGTTATAATATTATGCTATGTGTTTCATATTATAAGTGTAAGTTTAATTGTTATACCAGAAATATGTATATCGTTTTGGCAGCCCTAATTGAAATTTAATTGTGTTATTGGAAATTGTTACTTAAAATTAAATCTGCAGTGGTTATTTACAATAGTACTGTACCTATCTGAAACTATGGTGCATCGGGAACAAGAAAGTGAAGCGCTTTTAAACTTAGTTTTGTATAGCGAAATCGTTGTCCATCGCCGACGGGACAAAGTGTACAAATGTAATCAGCCGCACTTCTCTCACTACACTTTACATCTACGACTTATTCGCATCCTAAACGTTACGTTACCGTTTTATGTACGATTTCTACCAAATGGTTTGCGCCGGGTAGCATTTCACACTGTGCTAAAGCAAATTTGGACTTCTGTACAGACCAATGTGTCAAATTTTTTTGATAGGTTTTCAACTTTATTCTAAACACTAAAAGGTTCATGTTCAATTGGGAAAATTTGGAAGTTTGGGGTAGGTTGATGAGCTGGCGTCTGTACAAAAGCTAAGTGTCATGTTTGTATGGAATTTATATTGCTTGGAGAGCGACTAACGCGCGGGTCCAATCGAATTTAAACTTGATTAAATCTGCGCGTAAGTCGTATAAAACAAGTAAAAATACCATGTCAACATGAAACTTTTATTGTATAGAAGTCTAAATTTCCTTAAACACAGTGTGAAATGCGCGACAGCGCGGCCCGTTTTGGAGCCAGCACAATAAGGTAGTTAACAAAATCTGTGCTATGAGTTTTATTGTATTTAAATATTCACATAAACGATTTTTACTTCTTCTCTAGATATAAGACAGTGTCAGTGCAATAGGCGATAGGCCCAATGCTGTACAAAACGCTACGAGCCTTTGTTGTGTTACCGATGTGCCATATTCATGGCAGGTACTGTATGTGCTATTGTGACATTTTCGTACCTAGACACCTTAAATTATTTTACAACTAAGGAAATACAATAATCTTAGGTGATTCTGTACTTTTTTGATAAATATTTGAGAAAAGGTTTGGTTGTATCTACAGTTACAGAGTGTTTGGTAATGTTGTGTGAAATTGGAAAAAAAAACTGCATTGTATTTATCAAATATACTTAAAAAATAAAAGTTTGATGCTGTGGTATTGTGTTATAATAACACTTGGGTCGCTTCCAACAAATATCCTAACTACTTTCAAGCCTCATATTGGATGGGTAAAACAACAAATAGGTGCTCACAAGCATTGTGTATTTGTGATTGCCGTAACTAAATAAATGTTCATCTGCAGGTGGCGGCGGCGGATTCGGTGGAGACCGGGGTGGGGGTGGGGGTGGGGCTGGGGGTGATATGGTAACGCAAGAGGACACCATCTTTATCCAAGGGATGAATACAACTACTACAGAAGACGAGTTATGTCAACACTTTGGATCTATTGGTATTATTAAGGTATATTTTATTTGACATTATATATTTTAGAATAAAATTAACAAAGTATGTATCAGCACAGTTCTGGTTCAACTGAACACGGAATGTGAATATAGTGAATTATAATTTAATTAAAACAGAATTGTAAGGACAGGTCATACCTTTCAAAAGTTTTCATTAGAATCCTCGTATGTAACAAACAAATTTTTAACTTACGTGGACATCCTCTTCAAAGTTCTCTATTTATCCCCACCAAAACATATTTTTACAAATTTATTAAAGTTATTGTTATGTTGCTACAGACCGACAAGAAAACTCAAAGACCAAAAGTATGGATGTATAAGGATAAAATATCTGGGCAACCAAAAGGAGAAGCTACCGTGACATATGAAGACTCTAACGCCGCTTCCTCTGCCATTCAGTGGTTTGACGGAAAAGATTTTAATGGGGCTACCATTAAAGTGTCTCTGGCTCAACGACAAAATACGTGGGGTGGAAATAAAGGAGGCGGTGGCGGAGGATTCCGCGGGGGTCGCGGTGGAGTTGGCGGTGGCGGAGGTGGAGGGCGCGGAGGTGGTCTCGGGCCGCGCGGGGGAGGTGGCGCGCCCGGCGGCGGTGGCGGCGGAGGCGGCGGCGGCGGTGGCCCTCCGTCCGGCAATAGAGCTGGCGATTGGAGATGTCCAAATCCGAGTTGCGGCAACACAAACTTTTCGTGGAGAAAAGCCTGCAATAGATGTAATGAGGAGAAACCGGAGGGTGCCGGTGGTGGAGCTGGTGGCCCACCCTCGGGCGGTAACGGGCGCGGTGGCGGCGGTGGTCCGCCGGGCCGCGGAGGGCGTGGCGGTGGCGGTGGGCGTGGCGGCTGGGGCGGCGGCGGGCGCGGAGACCGCGGCGGCGAGCGCGGTGGGGACCGTGGCGGCGACCGGCGCAGCTACGGCAGCAGCGGCGGCGGCAGCGACCGCGGCAGTGGAGGCGGCGCCATGAGAAGCGACGGAGGGTAACTATTTTTGATGGAATTCTTATAAACTACTCACTGTGAAGCCTTATTAATAGGAATCACATAAATGGATTCCTAAAAAAATTTTAATATCCAATTCTATTTTATTTTTTTAATTCTAGTGACTTATATTTTCGTAATCTTCTCCTCGAGGTTTTAATTTAGAAACCCCACTTCCCAATCCCTAAAATCAAACCATATTTGTTTGAATATTCGTTGTAAATTTGCCAGTTCTCGATGAGCTGTATGCTTTGCGACACTGCATCCATCCATTTTTAACACCCGACGCAAAAAGAGGGGTGTTATAAGTTTAACTGCTATGTGTGTGTGTGTGTGTCTGTCTGTCTGAGGCACCACAGTGTTTTGAACGGGTGAACCGATTTAGATGCAGTTTTTTTACAGTCAGTAGCAGCAGACCAGTTTGGTAAATCTCCTGAAATTTAGACTTATAAAAGAAATGCAAAAAAAAACTTGTAATTGGCCTATTTTGATTGTATACAAACCATTAAAAATCAATCGCCATTTAAATAAAAAAGAAACATACACTCATAGGCTGATCAACATATTATATACTCCTTTTCGTGGCGCAGTCGAGTTAAAAAGGCCACTAATTAATCTTGTGTTTTTCTTTGTTTCAGGGGCAGGGATCGCCAGAGACCGTACTAGGTTTTTTTTTTTATTATTATGACGTAATAAGTTTGTTTTGTATTTGATACTTGACCAAAATTCATAGAACTATATAATGCAGTTGTTGAAATTTCAACAACAAAGTGTACAATGATCAACTCAGATAGATACTTCTATTAAAATTACCATAAAACATTATTACATAAAACTGTATTTATCATTTGTTTAGACTAAACAATTGATAAACACAAGGTGTATATTGTGGAATATTAAAGCAATTGGTTTGAATATTCTGCTTACCAAAAAAATGGGGTTGAAGACATAAAACTTGCTGTAAACCAATAAAATAATGTTGATAAGTATGAGATTAGGTTCTCACTTGAAATGAGCAATGTGCAAAGGCCAGCACATTAAGTAACCCTAAAATTGCATTCATGGTTTTCAACTTTTACAATCATAATAGGGGTCAATGTTCAATTGGGAAAAATTTACAGTTTGGGAAGCTTGATGTGCTGGCGTCTGTACATCTGACAAGAACATGTAAACACATCCCTTCTTGCATAATTACGCAAGTTTGTTTTACTAAGTGTGTAAGAATAGTATTATGTAATTTGAACCTTAGCATGCATTCATTAAAATAAGTTATTATAGTAACAAGTTTTTTTTTTCTATGCTTCTGGCTGATGCAACATGATTTGACGGGTTGCAAATTATTTAAATATTTAGATATGGTACCACCCTTATCTAAATATATATAAATACTTTAACTGTAAATCCCCTTTTTTTGAACGCCCCCTAGAAGAATAATATAAACTTTGAAACATAAGTAGGTACCTTCATAATGTTTACCAACCTACTAACTTTAGATCTGCACATTAGACATAAACAAGCATAATATAATATACTACCTACAAGGAAATGAACTTTGTCAGAAAGTTATGCTAGGTAGGTACATTTTTATCACATGGGAATATATTTGTGAGTAACACACTAGCAACTTAATAAATAGTCGAAATATAATAATCAATACAATACCTTTTAGTGTTATGACGATACGGTTTTGATACTGGGGAAGTCTATCAAAATCAGGATTGAAACCAAATCCCTACTTAACAACGCCCAAAGCTCAGTTTGATTTAACTGCGAGACGCAAGAGTCTTGCAGGCGTGTGTGTTCGCGCAGCGGAATGTTGTTGAATTTAAAGATTTTAATTATGCAGATATTTAGTGTATGGCGTCGTATAATTGTGTATGGTATAAAAAAAATTGTGCACGCAGCCATTGTGGAGAAATTCACCAAAAACTGATTCCGCTGGGCGAACGTTGTCCTGGCGGAACTTTTTTTAATCCATAAACTTTAGAAGAAAAGAGATGTGTCCAAAAATTTGTGTGTATTTGTGTGTAATTGTGTATGTATGAATAAAATTAGTGCATGCATAAACTTCAGAGAAATTCAAGTTTCCGCTACGCGAACGTTTGGCCATTAGCTAGTTTTCATATAAAGCGCTTACATAGAGAGCTGTAGATTTTTACATACGTTGTTTTGAATTTGTTTATATTTGTTTAAAAAACAGATTTAGAAAAAATCGTAGGGCTTAAAAGATAAAAATATAAACGTAAAATACGCTTATTAGGTCTTAGTTCTTAAAGTATGCACTTTGGGGTCTAGATTTTCACGTTTATACAAACCTTGTTAGTGTCTGCAACATGTTGCCAAGTATCAATGATGTTCCGTTAGTAATTAAAGAGTTATAGGACAATTTACCATGAATATATCACTGTTTACAAAGCAGTCAAATATCACGACGTTCTAAAGGAATTGCATGGTAAAATGTATGCCAATAATTAGTTTATTCATTCAACTATTCACATGCAAAATTTCATGTCATTAAATTCAATAATTAAAGAAAAACAATTAAATTACTGACGAAGCATCGAAAACCTACATAACCCGACCAAGTTCGGATAGCTACAAAAAAGCGGCCGTGTAATATATTTAGGTAACATCCCAAAATGTACAGTATAATACCGGTATTGAATTGGTATAGGTGATAACACAATTGTTGTTTCGATATAATCTATAGGTCATTTATTTTTGTACACCTACTTTTTTTAAATGTATTTGACTATGACAGAAAGTAGGTACTATTTACGTAGGTACTTTATTTAAGTATGCGCTTGAGACTTGAGATATAATCGAGATATACCTATTATTTAAGAGAAATAAAATTCATACAGCTAATTCTATTGAAGATTTCACGGATCAGGATTCTAACTATAGACCCCTTAGGGAAATTAAATAATTTCCACATGTAAGTACTACTGTTTAGGTAAATATTTATCATATTGTAGCTTATTACACTATTTAACCAATGGACTAGGCATGCACGAGCGTTCCCATTTGCAACTTTAGTGGATCAAACAATCTAATAACTTAAAAAAAACTACTTCTTGAATCGATTTTTTAATTCATGTTTATCGTTGTACTGGTAGTGACTTATGTATGTGAGCGTTCCTCCGCACCCCACCAAAATATGCAGAATTATTTTGTTCGAAGCGGTACGCTTAAGGCTAGTCCTTTGGTTAAATAGTCTAAATAGAGTAGTTATGAATTGATCAAAAATATTCTAGTGTGAAAAATAGACAACGCGCTGCGCGCAACGAGCGATAGGCGGCTTCCCGCTTGAAACGGTACTTCCATCCTTGAAGAAAAGAGAGGGCAATATTATGTTTTCATTAGCCGCGGCCCGCGCGAATTCGTTTGCTGTTGAACTTGAACCTGATTTTGTTTTATCCCCAGTCACAAACAAATGTGCAGTCAAGGACAATGTGCGTATGCGCTGTTGTTTTGCTATGCACCGCCAATTCTCTGTAATAATAATATTGACAAATTGTTTTATTTTTTCCTAACGCTTGTGTACGCAACTGTACAATATTAATAAATACTATATTGCAAGGTTAAGAACGTTTCTTAGATATATGGCACGGCCGCTTTTTTGTAGCCAACCGAACTTGGTCGGGTTATATAGGTCTTCGATGCTTCGTCAGTATTATAATTGTTTTTCTTTAATTATTGAATTTAATGACATGAAATTTTGCATGTGAATAGTTGAATGAATAAACTAATTATTGGCATACATTTTACCATGCAATTCCTTTAGAACGTCGTGATATTTCACTGCTTTGTAAACAGTGATCTATTCATGGTAAATTGTCCTATAACTCTTTAATTACTAACGGAACATCATTGATACTTGGCAACATGTTGCAGACACTTACAAGATTTGTATAAACGTGAAAATCTAGACCCCAAAGTGCATACTTTAAGAACTAAGACCTAATAAGCGTATTTTACGTTTATATTTTTATCTTTTAAGCCCTACGATTTTTTCTAAATCTGTTTTTTAAACAAATATAAACAAATTCAAAACAACGTATTTAAAAATCTACAGCTCTCTATGTAAGCGCTTTATATGAAAACTAGCTAATGGCCAAACGTTCGCGTAGCGGAAACTTGAATTTCTCCGAAGTTTATGCATGCACTAATTTTATTCATACATACACAATTACACACAAATACACACAAATTTTTGGACACATCTCTTTTCTTCTAAAGTTTATGGATTAAAAAAAGTTCCGCCAGGACAACGTTCGCCCAGCGGAATCAGTTTTTGGTGAATTTCTCCACAATGGCTGCGTGCACAATTTTTTTTATACCATACACAATTATACGACGTCATACACTAAATATCTGCATAATTAAAATCTTTAAATTCAACAACATTCCGCTGCGCGAACACACACGGTTATAGGTGTGGAGTCCAAATCAGACAGGTTGCAAGTTCAACTCCATGTACCTATTTAGAACGGTGGATTAAATTTTTTAGCGACTATCTCGTATATAATTAGAGCCTAATTAATTATTCCTCTAAAAAGAGCGTCATGCACGAGGGGGCAGATGCACTCCCCCCCAGGTACGCCCTTGGTAGTAAAGGTAAGAAGCAGGCCTAACTTTCGCATTTATAATTATCAGTACAACAAAATTTCCGGCTTATAAAGAAATGGTTTTCTGCAATTATTTTTTTATTTACATATGAGAACAATTTTGGTACTATTCGTATTCAAGGATTTTCTTTGGTCTACAATTAAATAATTATTTTGAAACATTTCTATTCAATACTATTTTTAATACATAACAATATTTATGTACAATAAATAAAAGCTGCGGAGGTTCTTCTAATCTAACGTTTCTGGAAGCTAAATATCTTTATGAGCACAAGGCCCACGACAGTAGCAGCGGCGACTCCTATTCCCGCCTTCCACCACGACGAATTGTCCCCGGTCAAGCTGGCAAAGTGCTTCAAGTGTCTGAAATATTAGGAATTCACAGATAATACAGACATTCTGTGGCCTTAAAAATAAATGTGTTACAATTTACACTAACCTGTGCTTGCTGAATAAAATCCAAGCTGCTTGAAATTGACTGACAAAGACAATTAAAATAACAGTAAATTCCAGCAATTATTGGGAAGTTTATTTCTAAACTTGTTGAATTTCAATCATTATTGCAAATTTGAATTATGTTAAACCAGATCTATAATGATGGTCAAACATTTAATTATGTAAAAGCAGTTAATAAGTGGTTACTTACGGAAACGCAGCCATTGTGGCGAGTTTCACGAACACATCGTGTTTATTTTCTCTTATGTTGAACAACTGGGGTGGCAGTAGTTGGTATTTATTGCAGAACACGTCTGGTTGGAGGATGTACTCCTGTCTTGCGATCAGCGCTTCACCTTTGGTTCCCACTATTAATACTGGAATATGACTTTCTGCGAAGTATTTCTGTAAATAAAGAAATATTGGGTTGAACGACATTGGTCAAGTCAAATATTCGTCAAATTGGTCAAAGCTGCAGTTCGTCTGTTTGTCCAATTATAAAATTTGCCAAATAAAAAAAAATCATTTTCTATTGATTTAAATATCTACAGTTGTTCGTATTAGTATCACCAATACGCGGATTTTCGTCCATTAGAGAAAACTCCTTAAAATATACTTAGTCCTACATAAAACCTACAATATTAGCAACCCTACCGCAGGGTTTGTATGGGAAAATTTAAATGATCAATATCTTTGAAACTACGCAAAGTTTCTCCGTCACAAATTCAGGTTATTATTATCGCCCCCGTCACAAAAATTTGAACACATTTAGAAGGTCGTAGATCATCAGGCAGCGGAGATACATGTGTCCAGCCAGCTTGAACTCAGGTTGGCTGGACACTAAGTTTTTATTGATTTCTCGTAAACCCTTACATGTGACGCCATAAATCAAACGTTATTACTGTCACAAATTGCGTCACTAAATATTGGTAAAAGAACCATATCCGAAAACGCTCCCGTTATTGAGATTCGGAAGTGCCAGCCAAAAGTTTTCTACGTAAATTCAAGATGGCTGGACACAGATTTTTGCATTTTTCTACTAAACCACTGTACGTATCACAAAACTTTTAGCTCGATGCCTGTCACAAATTTAGGTGACGCCCGTTAATATGCAAAAAGTCGTCAAAATCACTTCCGTTACCAAGATTGAGAGACCAGCAAAAAGTGAGTTTTCAAGATGGCTGGACACGTTTTCGATCGATTATCTAAGATTCAGTAGCGTCACAAATTCTGAAATAAGGGTGTTAGCCGTTACATAAAGTGCCCTATTGACCTAGTTAAATGCGAGCTATTTTGAAGATTTGTCCAGCCAACCTGAGCCACATGTATATTTTTCCATTGTATGTACAGACGCCAGCACATCAAGTTACCCCAATGTGTCAAATGTTCCCAATTGAATATGAACCTTATTCTCTTTGGCATAAAGTTGATAAACGATCAAAGAAATTTGACACATTGGTGTAACTTGATGTGCTGGCGTCTGTACCACAATTTTATTTTTTTCAACAATTCAATTTCGAAAATACATTATTATTATTATTATTTTCTATAATCGTTGGCGAAATTAGTAGGTATTCAATAAGATTATACTTATTCTACTTCACTACTACACTACAACTTCACCATTTATATTTTCCTAGCAGACTATAGGCTCCTATCCATATTCACCGTTCCGAAATCATAGTACCTACTTAATCATTACTAGCGAGAAAAGAGTATCTAGGTTAGTAATGCTGACTCAGACCTGTGCAATATTATTTAAGTTCAATCTGACGTTACAATAAATCATACTTACAATATATATCCGAGCAATATATTCGAAGGACCGACTGGCAGCAACGTCATAAACGAGACAAGCAACATCACAATTGACTTCGTGCGGCTGTAGTGGATCTGAGACACGTGTTATTGGTATTTCTTTTAATACTAAGTACTTTTCCTGACCATACACCAACACCGTATTTATACAACAATTGTCTGAAGTATTGCTGTCTCCGCGCTCATTGGCGTGCGGCTTTATTTTCTGAAAACCAAGTTAATTTAACCTACAGATCTGCAGTAGAAAAATTATTTTTATTCTAGGTGCATCATCCTCACATATAATCTTATTAATGTAAGTATAGTATTTTGTAAAATCTATTTTAAAAGAGTAAGTATGGAGTTTCTTACCCATTCTTCTCCATACAAATCTAATTTTTGGAAGGGCCAACTAGAATCATTTTTTAAAGTTAATTTTTTTCGACGTTCAAAAGTGCCATAAAGGGGCCTAATTGAAATAAATGGTTTGACTTTGACTTTATTTAAGTAGCATGAAAGACTTCCAACTCAAACCTTATGTGCTATGCCGAGGAAGCTTCTGCAAATAGACGTTTTTCCACATGACCTTGGACCAATGATATGACACTGGTAAACATTGCGACTGGATTGTTTCTTGGCAATATCCACTTTCTTTTCACGAGTTACTGTAAAAAAAACGTGCATGCATGAGTTACTTTTGTACAGTTTGTCTCACAGTTGAAAGTACCTACAATAATAGATATTATGTCAGTCCTCTTGAACTTACTGTGTATTGCTGTTTTTTGTGTATCATTTTCTAGAAAATTAAAGCCCAGGTAAGCTAGGTAAGCGCTTGTATTTTGCAAGTCCACCAATGTCATTAGGCTCCAACGACACATCCAACCTTGTAGAGTCAAATATCCCTGCAATAAGCTTGGGTAAGTAAGAAAATGTATGCAATGGCTATACCACTACCACTAGAAGACTTCCACTACCTAGAGAGACACCACAATTTTGCCAATAACACGTAGGTACTATGATAGACCATCAACTTTCTATTGTTTCTCTAATTGACATGATTGAAAGGTTAATTAAAGTTATTATTGGTAGGTGTATACATACCTTATCATTGGTAGGTACAGTGTATCGTAAATTATGCCATGGTATTCTAGGGCAGCAAGAGAATACATTTTTCAATTCAGTCGGATTTAGCATGCCATCTTTGTCATGGTCATACTTTTCAAACAACTGTGCTAAAAACTGCTGGCCTTTGTATGAAAGTTCAGATGTGCAGCCTACAGCTACTTTAATACTGCAAATAAAAATATTTTATGATAGCATCATTGAATCAAATTATTGAATGTTTCTATGAATAATTGAATGCTCACAAAGGTATGTGACTGGATGGATAAAATACTCACTCAGCATATAAATAATTATGAGTTAATTCCAGGCTCTCCTCATAGCCAAACTTACGAAGAACTGTCCATGTTGTTTCATTTCTTCCTCTTTGTATAAATAAACAATGTAAGAAAATAAAACCTTTTATTGTTATACAATCATTTTCTATTCCACCAGCAATGTTTTGAGCAATTACTGATTTTACTTCATCTAAAACCTGAAATTAATTAAGGACATAATATATTTTATGATTTACATAATTATATAAATACAACTTGTAGTGATTTAAATTCAGCAACAGTAACTAGTTGGTTACCTCATATGTTCATAACAAAACGCAATGCTATAACAATGCAAATTTTCAATAAAAAATACCTGTAGTTGCAAAGGTGAGTCAAAACATTTCCGTTGAAACATTGTTACTTCATAGTCATCTAGAAGGCCATCACCATCTAAATCGCAGATCTTGAATATTCTTGTTAATGCTCTTTTGCATTTTTCTGTTAGCTATTAGAAAAAAATAATCTTGAGCATGTTTACTAACAAATACATTACTAAGCAGCAGATAATTACCTACTTACCTCTTGTTCTTCAATACAGAAAATTGGATTAATTGGGTGGAGGACAGCCTTTTGAGCATTGTAGAACATCTCAGAAACGTTTATCAGGGATTTTGCAGAACATTCTATACACCTGTCCACTTCAGGATATTCTTCTGCAATGTCCCAAATATTCTGTAACATAAAAAAAAGGTTTTTTTTTAAAGAATAAAAGTATACTTATACCTTGGTACTTAAGTACCAAGCGGCAAGTGCAAATGGCACTTGTATACAAGGCAAATGAAAAAAAGCAAATGTATTCCATTGGTTGAATAAAATAGTGAGAGTATATTTTAAATTTCAGCTAGTTTGATTCCCAGTTAAGAAATGCTTGTGAATGTGATGTTCTTTTGGATTTTTTAATAAAACAAGTACCTACCCAAATTAGTTCTTTGCAAAACAGTTTCTCTAATTAGTTTAAATTGATAATTTTGAGTATGGACTACATACAGTTTTAATTTTATTTGCTACTAGCAAATGTCACGCGGTTTCACCCGCATAGTTCCTGTACCCGTGGGATTACAGGGATAAAAAATAGCCTATGTCATCCGGGAATAGTGTAGCTATCCACCAGTGCAATAATTTTTAAATTATATCATTTGTTCAGAAGATTACCCCCTACATACAAACTTACAAACAAACCAATTTTACCTCTTTATAATATTAGTAGAGAAGTAGAGATAAATAAGTTTGTGCTTTAAGGTTTTGTGCTTTTTGTTTCTGTATCACTAACTAAAGTAAAGAAATAAAAAAAACATTTAGGATCATCCATCCAGCTCCAGCAGGATCCAGCTATACAACAAGTTGTTTGTTTATCTATTGCTTACAAACAACTTAAACAGTTTAAGGATTTGTGTTTAGGTATTTGACCCAAGCATCTATTGCTACTAACAGAAGTGTTAATAAAACATAAATTCATGACTTACATCAATGACTGAATAGTCAATTAAATCAATCTTGTTTCCAACAAGAATGACCGGCTTTCTGTAATCATCAGGACAGTTTTCTCTCACAAAAGGTAACCAATATGATGCTATTTTGTTGAGTGTCTCTTGTCTGTCCACTGAGAAAACAATGCATATAACATGTGCCCTTTCAATTTCTTCACCGACATGTTCTAGTGATTGTTCTGCAACTGAAGGATTCATTGTATGTTAGAAATAGGCAAACAATAAACTGTCAAAAAGATCTAAGAGATTTTAAGTTACATAAAAAATAAAATTCATTAACAAAATATACTTTGCTACCCGATGTAACTTTATATTATATAACATTATTTACTTAGGCCTACTTTTGTTTGTTTTCTTTTTGTAACATTCGATAAATTGGTTTAGCTTATCTGAAATCTTAGATACATAAAAGGGAACTTATGCAATGCAATTCTTTAGAACTAAATGGGTTCACATCTTATGGGATCTAGTTGAAAGCTCTGAAAAGTAAACAATAGGTACTTAACGTAACAATGTACTACAAAACTATTCTAGTATACTAGGTACATACGACAAATATCGATAATGTTGGTTGGGACTTGTTCTGGCGTAACATCTGCGGGAATTGTGATTTCTTCGGCCTTTGGCGGCACATGTTCGGTAAATTCTTCAGTTACCAGGGAAAGTATAAGCGAGGTTTTACCCACACCAGGTTCTCCTAACAAGAGAATTCTAACTGTACGAGGTATGGACTCGTAGACCATCTTGATGTGTAATATTGTTATATTATTTTATATTGGGTCATTTTACTGTTGGAAGAGTATTTTTTATGTTAATTTGTTTTTTCGGAACAGTCTTTCACAATATTATAGCCCGCCGGAATTTTGAGCTTGATGATCATAATTTTATAATTTTTCAAGTTACAGACAAACAGCAGAATGCCTGAATCAACTGAATGAAAAAAATGACACTTGACAGACTCACTAATCAGTCAGGTCCTTGTCAGGTCAGTCAATCAATGAGTTATTCATTTTTTTCCTGATTGTAATTATATTGCCAATTTAGAAAATCAGGGTTTAGAAAGGGTTACCATATCTCAGGATTTGTCCTAAGATCTTAGGATATCATCAGGATTGCCGCCTTATTTTGGTTATCTCAGGAGTTTTAGATTTCTCAATAAAATGCTGTAGTTTTTTTTTTATTACAACTATTTTATAAATTCACAAAACAAATTTAAATAAATCCCTATTCTGCACCTGACATTTCAGTGTTGTAAGAAAAAAAAGAAGGAAAATAAACTAGCACTTTATTTAAATACAAAACAAGAAAACACAAGGGAGAGGAGACATTTAATGGATTTGGGACGAGGGATATGAAGGGGAATAATATCATGTAAAGAGAACCATCCCTAAAGCGCATATTACATTATCCGATTTGTAGCATCCTAACTAGGAAACCTCACCTATGACTCGTCTGTGTACGATTTAGAATCCAATTTAGTATAGGTGTGATCTCTCGCTTCCTTACTATTCTTAGTTAGGATGCAACAAATCGGATAGTGTAATAAGCCCTTAACGATCGATCTGAAACTGTCACGCACTAGTCACACTGACAGAAGTCAGTGTAAGTCCCAAAGACTGTCAGCAGTGTCAGTTGTCAGTCGATTCATCGATGTCAACAGTGCGTTGAGTGCGTGTGTGTGTTTAATTTTGCGCTTTGCGGCATGGACAATAAATCTTACTCGATTTACTATTGTAAAAACTGTCTGTCCATTATTTTCTGAACAATAGCAATATAATGAAGTTTTTGAGCATCTGTCTATAGAAACTGTCATCATGGGGGAGATTAACAAGAGACAAAATGATTGGGATTCTTCTAAGGGTTCGCGAGATCCTATAAAAACTCTGGAGGTTAGTGTGTGACAAGAATTACTATGTTTAATGGTACGTTTCCGCAGAACTCGCGTACTAACTGCAGTGATCCACATGACCAGTATGGTCCGGCTTAATGGTGCAAAAACCTAAAAACGGTCATGACAAACAAAAGTTCTACCATTGTAAGAACATCACATCACCCATGTTTACCAATAACATTATCCAGCATATTGATAGTGTGGCCAATATTTGAAAAACTCAATGGCTAGCTAAACAGCTTTTTAATTCCAAGAAGAAACATTAAAATAAACTTAGGGTGCATGTTCTTTTAGGTCCAGACATTAGTTTAGGTATAGTAAAATATTATGTGAGTTTTAATGATACAGCGAAAAGTCTGGAAAGGCCTTCTGAAGAAAGAACCATTGTAGCTTGTGAGTCCTGAGAGACAATATGCATGGATCTGTAATTGTGTAGCTTTAAGTAAGTTTAAGAATATATCACTTAAAATGAGATTCACAAAATAATTATCTCAATACTAGTTAAAACATAGCTTTAGCTTAGTGCAGCCAGTTTCATAATTATAACAATTCAAAAAAGGTCGTCCAACCACCAGGGGGTGGGGGGAGGACTTTTTTAATAGGTTTTATGGGTGGGTGGGTTTTTTGTAAAGAACCTATAGGCATAGATATCAAAAGTTCACCATTTCTGCCACTGGGAAATTCCATTAGGTACATTACATGTATTATATAAAGTATAACAATATTAATCTTTTAATTTATACCATTTAATTTGTTTTTAGGACAAATGGAAGTTAGTGCCATCATTTTTACAAGTCAAAGGCTTAGTTAAACAGCACATTGATTCTTTTAACTATTTTATTAATGTTGAAATTAAGAAAATTGTGCAAGCCAATGAAAAAGTGTTCTGTGATGCTGACCCATTATTTTACATAAAATATCTAAATGCTTATGTTGGGACACCAGACTTGGAAGAAGGTTACAATGTTACTAAACCTACTACGCCGCATGAGTGCAGGCTCAGAGACATGACATATTCTGCACCAATCACAGTTGACATAGAATATATAAGAGGCAATCAAAGGGTAATTAAGAATAAGCAGCTGATTGGAAGGTGCGTATTCATTCACAGATCTGTCAATATAAAAAAACATGCAAACCTTACTGTTCTTGCATAATTATGATGTGTAACACCTGTCATATTATTGTATTAAATATGCTACCTTAAAGTAAAATCACAATACGACATGGTACCAACCTCACACAGAATGGGTTGGCACCATCTCAGCCGTCGTCTGCCAGACTGCCACTATGTGCGCTCTTTGGTCAAATCAACTAGCGCACCCAGTCTCCTCTAACACATTTCTGTCTTTTTCACCAATTAATCCCACAAAAATATCAAGCAACTGAGAGAAAACATGTTACACATCAAAAGATAAAATATGAAAAGGAACATCTAAATGTAATGAGTTATTCACGTTACATTGTTGAGTGTATAACTAATATGTGTACTTTTATTTATTGTTATGTAATGTTTAATTTTATTGTTTCCAGAATGCCATTGATGTTGAGGTCATCAAATTGTGTGCTAACAAATAAATCAGATTTTGAACTAGCACAACTTAATGAATGCCCTCATGATCCCGGCGGTTATTTTATTATTAGGGGTATACAATTTCATATTATACTTTATTTTAATGTTAAAATATATTAATACAAAAAATTGATGATACAGCATACAGTCAATCACACTTTGGTGGTAACAATTTGGCCATAACATG
This sequence comes from Euplexia lucipara, assembly GCA_921972225.1. Lineage (NCBI taxonomy): Eukaryota > Metazoa > Arthropoda > Insecta > Lepidoptera > Noctuidae > Euplexia > Euplexia lucipara. The sequence continues at coordinate 11,297,520 of OV179149.1, forward strand.
CCCTCAGACTTTTGATTTAGGTTTTGTTATGACTGTCAGTGAGCAGCCTATAATTAAAATAATTAAAGAAAAAAACCTAACAGTCCTAAAGTAATATGATTATAATTATTCATTATTATTTAAAAACTTACAGGTCAAGAAAAAGTGATATTGATCCAAGAACAATTATCTAAGAATCGAATGATTGTTGATGAGTTTAAAGGCGCCATACAATGTCAAGTGACTAGTTCCACACATGAAAAGAAAACCAGAACTAATGTCATTGTAAAAAATGGAAAATATGTTTTGAGACATAATGCTTTGTCCGATGTAAGTTGTTTATGTGTATTACCTACTAGGTATCACATCTATCTACACTTAATATTATAAAGAGGAAAAAATTGTGTTTGTAAAAAAAATGTTTTTAATTAATAAACTCGACAACTACAGAAAGCTACATTAAAAAAAAAAAGATTAAAGATACCGGGCTGGTATCCGTAACTCCACGTCAAAGCGGGTATTTTGCGTATGGGATATAATCTACCACGCGGGCCCAGTGCGAATTGGTAGTATGTCACATGTCTTCGAACTTTTTAGTTCTAGGACATGCCGGTTTCCTTATGATGTTTTCCTTCATCGTTTTTGAGAGCAGTGGTGATGGAAAAAATTACACAAAGTAAAGCGCCTGCCTGGGTTTGAACCCACGACTTACTGTTCGTAAGTCGGGGCCGCCACCAGTAGGCCACCGCTGCCCTCTACAAGCTACATACACCTTGAGTACTTTTTATCCCCATATTCCCACGGGAACGGGAACTACGCGGTTGTAACTGAGTGACGTCTGTTAGTTATTTGTTCTGTGTCTGGGTGTAATTTATCTATAATATGTATGTATTCAAAAATATATAAGTATGTTTATCAGCTGTTTAGTACCCATAACACAAGCTCTCAAGCTTAGCTTGGGACTAAATGACATTGTGTGAAAAGTTGTGGAATATTATTTATTATTATTATTATTTATAAAGGAAAACAATTTAGAAAGGAAATGAAGACATGAATTATTGTTTTTAGTGAGAATTTAATGAAGGATAATTATGTAGTGTTTGTAGTGTTACAATTAATTTCTTAGGCTCTACCTACATTAAAATAAACCATTATGGTCATAATGTTTTATTTTACCTCCTACATTAATTTACATAAAATTTCAGGACATACCTATTGCCGTCTCTTTTAAGGCAATGGGTATCTGCAGTGATCAAGAAATTATGCAGCTTATAGGTACTGATGATACGTCACTGAAAAAGATGGCCCCTTGCATTATGGATTGTCATAATTTGAAAATATTTACTCAAAATCAAGCTCTTTCATATATAGGTGGCAAACTGAAGGTTAAAAGGTACACCATTAATAAATGAATGAATAAATTAATGCTGTCTTAATAATTTCAAGTTTTCCATAATGTAATGAAAATGTTTCTTTTACAGGTTTCAATCAGGCGGTGCTAAAGTGCGCACTCCTATAGACGAGGCTCGAGATCTGTTGGCTACAACAATTCTAGCCCACGTAGCAGTAGAAAACTATAATTTCTATGTAAAGGCCATCTATCTAGCAATAATGGTTAAAAGAGTTATTGAAGCAGAGACAAATAAATCTGCTATTGATGATCCTGACTACTATGGAAACAAGAGACTTGAGCTAGCTGGATCTTTACTTGCATTGATGTTTGAAGATCTTTTCAAACGATTCAACTGGGAATTGAAATCAATAGCAGACAAAATAATACCAAAAGTAAAAGCGGCGCCGTTTGATGTTGTTAAACACATGAGGCCTGATCTTATTGCCAATGGATTGTTTGCCGCCATTTCTTCAGTAAGACTTCATCAACATTTGATTCAGTCAATTCTAGTGCTTTTAGAGTTTTAGGTACCTACTTGTTCATCTAGAAGTAATGTGTGGTGAAAAATTATTTTCTGTTACAGGGTAACTGGACAATTAAAAGATTCAAAATGGAAAGGCATGGTGTAACTCAAGTGTTAAGTCGTCTAAGTTACATATCAGCCTTGGGAATGATGACCAGAGTTAATTCTCAATTTGAAAAAACTAGGAAGGTATCCGGACCGCGCTCATTGCAACCTTCGCAGTGGGGCATGTTGTGTCCATCTGACACCCCTGAAGGAGAAGCATGCGGGCTCGTGAAGAACTTGGCGCTGATGACGCACATCACCACTGAGTGCTCGGAGGAACCCATCGCAAGACTAGCTCGGAACGCGGGCGTGGAAGATGTCAGACTGTTAGGTGGCGAGGAAATCAATCATCCGGCCGTCTACATGGTATTTCTTAATGGTTAGGCGCTCACTAGATGCTTGAATGTTACTCAAAAGTGATAAGCAACTTCATCGTCATATAATTATTTTCAGGTAATATACTAGGTGTTTCAAGACAGTACAAAAGGCTCATAAAAGTCTTTAGAATGTTCCGACGACGCGGGCTCATATCAGCTTTCGTGTCCATATACCCCAATCACAATCAAAGGACTGTGTACATATGCAGCGATGGTGGTCGGCTCTGTAGGCCGTATATCATTGTAGAAAAAGGTTACCCACTAGTCCAACAATTCCATATAAACGAATTAAATAGAGGTATAAGAAAATTTCAAGACTTTTTAAATGATGGGCTTATTGAGTACCTAGATGTAAATGAAGAGAATGACAGTCATATAGCTACTTTTGAAATAGAAATAGATCCGTACGTTACCACGCATTTGGAAATTGAACCATTCACGATTCTTGGTGTTTGTGCGGGTTTAGTCCCCTACCCCCATCACAATCAAAGTCCTAGGAACACCTACCAATGTGCTATGGGTAAACAAGCAATGGGTGAGTTTATCTATGTGATTGTTAAGTAATTACTAACTTATTGACTAAGATCCTGACATGACAGTAATATACTTGTTAAAATTTCAGGTACTATTGGCTACAACCAGAAAAACAGGATAGATACATTAATGTACAATTTAGTTTATCCACAATGTCCAATGGTTAAAACTAGGACGATAGAATTAACGAATTTTGACAAACTGCCTGCTGGACAAAACGCCACCGTCGCCGTCATGAGCTACAGTGGTTATGATATCGAGGACGCTCTGATATTGAACCGAGCGTCTATCGACCGCGGGTACGGCCGCTGTCTTGTATACAAAAGTGCCAAAACTACTATGAAGAGATACAGTAATCAAACCTCTGATAGGATTTTGGGGCCTTCGAGGGATGCTACTACAGGAAAAATTATTAGAGCTCACGAAATTCTCGATACGGACGGCATTGCTGCACCCGGCGAAATGGTTGAAAATAGACAAGTTTTGATTAATAAACAGATGCCTCCAGCGACATTGAACCCCGTCACGCAGGGCCAACCACAACAGGTGGATTACAAAGATGTTCCCATCACATATAAAGGTCCCGTTGAATCTTATATTGAAAAAGTTATGGTATCGTCAAACTCAGAGGATGCTTTCCTCATTAAAATATTGTTACGTCAGACTCGGATTCCGGAGATAGGAGACAAGTTTAGTTCCCGACACGGTCAAAAAGGTGTGACCGGTTTGATTGTGCAGCAAGAAGACATGCCGTTCAACGACAGAGGGATTTGTCCTGACATGATTATGAACCCACATGGTTTCCCTTCTAGAATGACGGTAGGAAAAACTATCGAACTGTTAGCAGGAAAAGCTGGCTTGATAGAAGGAAAATTTCATTACGGTATGCAAGCTTTAATTCTAATTAAATGTTTAAACAATATATTTAGAGTCAATAATTCATTTCAATTGAACTCTAAGGCACTTTTAAGTAAAAAAAATCTACTCTCACAAAAACCTTCAAGACTCTTCAACAGTAGTTTTTACAATCAAAATCAAAATCAAAATGTTTTTATTGTATCTCATACATGACAATATAGAAAAATTGAAGCAGCCCCAGTAAGTTATGCAATACTTGTGTTGGGGCTACTTCGCTCCTTCCCATAGTAATAACTTATAATGAGACCAATTTAAACAGGAAATAAAACAAAAAATAAAATACAAATAAAAGAAATAACAGTACAAAATAGCAATAACACTAGCAAATTTATTGTCAGCTATCGGTGTCAGTATAGATATGTGTCAATGTGTTATGTGAGTGTAAATAAGTTGTACATGTCAGGGTGTGCGTGTGTGGATGTGTAATAATTGTGTGTGTGTGTGTGTGTGTGTGTGTGTGTGTGTGTGTGTGTGTGTGTGTGTGAATGTGCGTGTGTGTGTGCGTGTGTGTGTGTGTGTGTATGTGTGTGCGTGATATTGTTTCCTCTCATAATTAACTAATCCTCACTAGGAGACTTTCACATTCTTGGTACGTAAGCGTCTTTAGCCACTCTGTTAAGGTTTTTTTACATTGATACAAAAGCATAGGATATATCTTAAGTTTATAGTTTAACTTGTTGTATATGTACGTTGACTGGGTACAAAGCTGGCGACTAGCAAAAGCAGTACGAACACTTGGGGAGTGTGCCACTATATCGTTACGCCTTTTATTTAGGTGTTCTCTTCTAAAGGGCAGCGTTTTATGAAGCTGTAAAGTTATATTTAATATGTACAGTTTTCTAACAGACAACAAGTTGCTATTTTTGTAAAGATCGTCCGTGGAGAACCTATAGGGCTTAAAATACATGACCTTTATGAGAGACCTCTGCACCCTTTCTAAGTCTAGGAATTTAACCTTCGTGGCCCCACCCCATATTGGTATACAGTATAATATAACTGATTGTACAAGCGCAACGTATATTTTGTTTAGTAGCTGTGCGGTCATTACGTGTCTCAAATTTTTAAAAATCCAAATAAGCTTCCTTATCCTAGTCATTATTAGCTCAATATGGGGGTACCACGATAAGCTCTGGTCAAGAATGACTCCGAGGTATTTTGTAGCTTTGACTCTGTCAATACCTTGACAACTACATTTAATACCCGGAGAACCGCCACATCCGTGAATCCTAATTCCGTAATCGTCACCAGGCTGAGATCTTTGATTTGCGGTGAAGCATATAAAGTTAGTCTTAGAGATGTTTAGAGTCAACAAATTATTATTAAGCCAATCGGCCACATTGGTCAGACCTCTTTCAGCAGTAATCTGCACAGCATCCCAAGACTTTCCTGTATATACTATAGCAGTATCATCAGCATAAGAGTATATGTTCCCGCCACTGCTCCCGATATTACAAAGGTCATTAATATATATCAGGAACAGTGTCGGGCCAAGGACACTTCCCTGTGGGACCCCGTAGATCACTTCTTCTTCAGTGCTGGTTAAATTATTAATTTTTATCATCTGCTTTCGACCCCGTAGATAACTCTCAAAGAGAGATAGCGCCGTGTCTCTTATACCAATTTTTTCCAGTCTGTGCAAAATGGTGGGGATAGAAATTGTATCGAAGGCCTTTTTTATATCTAAAAACACTGATAGGCATTTGTCCCCTCTGTCTACATTAGCTACTATATCCTTAGTCAAGGCTGTAATAGCGTCCTGTGTTGAAATACCCTTTCTAAATCCGTATTGTGATTTTGATAAGATATTAAATTTGTTTAAGAAATCAATAAGTCTTCGATTTAATAACTTTTCAAGAATTTTGGCAATACATGGCAAAACAGATATGGGGCGGTAATTATTTATATCATTTATGTCCCCACCCTTATGCACAGGAGTCACTACAGATCGCTTAAAGGCCGCAGGAAATATACCAGTCTTGAAGCATATATTTGCTAGCTGGCTTATCAGTGGAACAATGAAGTCCCTGGACATTTTTAAAAGCTTAGTGGGTACACCGTCCCAGCCAGGTGAGCTTCCAGAATCTAGACCCATCAGGATAGCGTCCACTTCCCATGGATCAGTCTCCAACAGCGCAAAGGAAGAAACTTGGTCACTTACTACAACGGGGGTGTTATTGTGCCGGGGGATGAGGCTTGATGTGATGCTTTCAGCTAAGGTTTTACCAATTTTGACAAAAAACTGATTAATACGATTTAAAGAATTTAGTGGACACGACGTAATATTTAGAAGACAATTGTTAGAGGATTTGGGGGTTTTAAATTGAGTTATTTTATTTATGGTTAACCACAGTTGTTTTGGATTTTTTATTGTCTCAGATATTTCATTTCTTTGATAGTTTCTTTTTAATTTTTTAATTAAATTTGTACAAAAATTGCGGAATCGCCTAAATGTAATTTTTAATATTAAATTATAGGGTTCATTTCTAGCCTTTAGTTGCATTCGATTACGAAGTTTTATGCATCGCAGTGCTCCTATGGACATCCAGGGTTTAAGGCGGCGATTACCGCCTGCGAGTTTTTTTGTTATAGAGTTAGATGACAGAGCTGTTTTAATCACATCTATTAGCCTACACGCAAAAATTTCTGGGTTATTACAAAGGTTAAAGAATGATTTATCCGTATTTATTAGGTCCTTTGAAGCGTTTTCATAATCTATGATTTGTACGTATTTACTACACTTTTTTTGTTTTCTATTGTGAGTTATATTTATTATTACCATAGCGTGATCAGTGATAGAGGTGTTCAAGACAGCCACAAATGGTGAGTTGTTAATTTTGTCCACTTTCAGAAGAGCATGATCCAGGCAGCTTGTTCCCCTTGTGGGCAAATTGTGTCCCGGCAGTAAGCCATGTCCAGCCAACATATTTATGTAGTTTAATCTATTACTGCGATGCTGAGATGTTTCTGAGTCTTTACTTATTAGGTTAATGTTAATGTCACCTGTTAAAATTATGTTTTTGTGAGTTTTGATTGTATCAAGGTGACTGTTTAGAGAGGATATAAAGTCATCAGCAGAATGTTGTGACGGGGAACGGTATATTCCTATTATCGTATAGTCAGAGATGCGTACCTGAATAGCTGATGCATGACATAATTGAATTTCAGTTACTCGTGGAAGGTGATTATTTTTTATGTAAGTTACGACTCCGTCGTTTTGATTGATTTGCCTCTTAGTGAAGTAAGATGTATAGTTGTTAAGTAATGGTATCTGTTTATTATAGTTAAGTCGGCATTCAGTTAAGATTATAACATTTACATCGTGCCCTAATTGCATGAGGTTAATTTGTAAGTCATCTAGGTTGCTGTATATACTTCTAATATTTTGCGTCAGCACAGTAAAGTTGTAGCTGTCACAGTGTATATATTTAGAAAAATGTTCAATGTTAATTATAGCAGAGTTCGCGATTTCCGTATTGTCTAATTCTATTAGAGTATTTAAATTACTATCCATTTTGTATAATTGTGATTATATGTAGTTGCTTATAAATTAAGTTTCTATATTTTATCTGTGGGGTCGTCGTTACATAATGAGTTATGATTGTATATTTACGAGAAAGAGTTACTGTGAAGTATGATGTGTGCATGAGAGTGTTTGTTGTATGTGTTAAAGAATGTGTTTGTGTAATTTTGTAGTAATTATTGAGTTTTCTGTTACTAACTTTTGATAAAGAATAATGATACTGACCAGACATATCTATTGTAATATTAATTGTTTTACAAATCCATAGAGTAGAAATACTATTATTTAAATTTAGAAGACTATTATTTAAATGTAAAGTAAATACTAAAAGGAAACAATGAATGAACTTTACCCTACTTAGTCACGAGCCTTGTAACAGGTTATGTACTTGAGCTTCATTCTTGATAAGGATAACTTGAGAATTTTCATCTTGTTTTACAAATATACGACCATGCTTTGTCCAACAGAACTTGTACTGCTTTGTCTTGGCCAAGTCCCGGGCCAAAAAGAACAAACGGGCTCCCTTGGCAGTCAACTGCTCTGATAGGTAGATTGGGGTGTCTTCATTACTGGTGAAACCAAGATGCTTTGCCTGGAGTTTTAATTTGTTTTTTATATTGTAGGCCTTGGCTTTCAGTAATAGGTCTGCCTTCAATATTGATGAGGAAAATTCGACAATGATGGGTGTATTGTTTACCCCTGCCTTCCTCCCCTGAATTCTATAGATATCCATTATATCTCGCTGGACTAGATCTAGGTGAATGAGTTTTGAGAGACTTAGTACCATGTTTATTAGCTCCTCTCTGGTTTCATTTTTCTTACGAGGAACATTCTTAATTTCAATCGTAGTTTTCCGATTGCATCTTTGTAAATCTTCAATTTTTTCTTCTAGAATGACAATATACTCATGGTCTTTTTTCATCTCCGTCTCTAGATATTCTATCTTCTTCTGAAACTCTTCATTTTGAACCGACAAATTTAATAGAGATGTCTCAATATTGTTGTTAGTGACTTGAAGCTCTTTTAAATTGGCAGTAATTTCTCGAAGTTCCTTCTGCTGAGACGTCGTGAACTTAGTAAATAATTCCCTCATGTACTCCTTAAATTCATCAAATTCACTGATCCAACTTTCCTCCCTTACTCGTTTCGTTCTTACAGAAATATAATTAGTCGATACGCTTTCAACGCCTTTTTCATTAATATTTGTATCCGAGAGCGATTTGTTTAACTGTGCTGATGACATGATAATAATAAGAAGTTGTTTGTTGATAAAAAGTAAGCAAACGTCTGTCTGGGTTGCGCAGGAGCCAATAGGTTGGTCGAGTTAGAGGTGATTAGCCAAAGGGTTGTGGTCATTGACCTAATTAGCCAGTAAAACACCGGAGAGGTGGAGCCACTCCGTGCTGGGGCGGGGCTTAGTAATTAAGAGGTGTTACCCAAGGTGTGGTCGTACCCTGCGCCCGCGCTGGTTGGTAATTAGCGTCACAGGTACCAGGAAAGCAGCTTATTCACGGAGTAGTGCGTAGCCGTCAGGTGCTCAATACTTCGCGCGCGATGTACCTCCTCCTTGGTTCTGCGCTCCTATTTTATTCACTGAATTTAACTTGTTTAAAATTTGTTTTTAGGTTTATTTAGCAAATTATAACAGGTCTACTGCACGTCTACACCTTACGGCGGTCCGGGGGAAGAGGACAATAATTGTATACAATAATCAAAATTTCTTGTAAGTAATATTGTTGTATGCTTTCTACAGGTACTGCATTTGGAGGTTCCAAGGTCCATGATGTATGTAATGAACTAGAAAAACACGGGTATAATTATCATGGCAAAGACATATTTTATTCTGGGTTGACTGGAGAACCCTTAGAAGCCTATATTTATTCTGGACCTGTAAGTGTAATATATTGCTTGAAAACAATCTTTCTGAAGTATCTTTTTTATTTATATTACTACTATATTTTTATAGATCAAAATCACACATTAAATTATAGCTTTGTGGCGAAAATTAGAGCCATAAACGAAGTCCCTATTATTATTACATTTCGGAGTCAGCGATGGCTGACACTGTAATAATCTCACTTAACAATCGTAATCACAAAACATAACTCAAAAATGGTAACCGACTGTTTCGTACTGGACGTGTGTCTTCGTTGGTGCCTCAAGTCAACCTGAGTTCTGCCCAGCTCCCACAGGAGAGAGATGGGAGGGGCAGGGGTAGTGGGAGGGATGGGGCGGGGAGTGGGGGAGGGATGGGTAGGGGAGTAGGGGAGGGATGGGGAGTGGGAGAGGAGGGAGGTCACCACAAAGGGAGGGGGTGGAGCAGGAGAAAATGAGAGGGGGAAGAGAGGGGAGGGGTAGGGGAAGGGTGAGGGGAAGGGAAAGGGGGAGGGGAAGAGGCAGGAGCCGGGTGGGGGAGGGAGCGGAAAGGGGAGGGGCGTAGGAGGTGTGGGGGAGTGGGAGGGGGGGGGGAGGGGGATAGGAGTTGATAATAAATGCTATGCAATAGATTTACCGCGGCAGTCTCCTAGTGCCACACGTCATTTTCTCTTTTTTTTTTAACCATTCAATCACAATGTGCCACAGCAAAGCGTGGCAGGGTACAGCTAGTTTATTTATATAATTGGCTTAAATGTGTCTACGTTTTATAATACGTTCAGCAATGAATACTTTCTTGCCAAGGTCCTATATAAGTAACTAACGTGACTATACGTTCCGCTTTGAGCAAGACCACCCTAGTTTTGAGATATGAATCCCACTGTCCTCAAAATTAGTCAAAATGTCTAACTTTGACAAAACAAAATTTTAGCGTTAAGTGGAGGTCTGTATCATTGGTGTATGTGGGAATACCTTCAACGGGGCTCAACCAAACAAATTATCTTAAAAATTTGTAAATTATTCATCCACAGAATTACCTTTATTATTTTTCTCATTATTTCATATATAACTTGTGTTTTATTATGAAATCAGGCTAGTTGACTAAATTTTGGTTTTTAGTCCCCTCATCTAGATTACAAGAAAATATTCGACAGATATTTTTTCTTTTTTCACGTAATCTAAGTAATTTTCCATCAATTTGAAAAAGAAAAAAAACTTGTGTTATTAAAACAATACAACTACCTAATTAAAATAAATTAAAAATGTACACTAAAACTAACTACAAATAAAATAATAATAATAAAAAAAAACCAAAGAAAAACAAAACCGGAACACTCAGGCGTCAAAGTACCTACTCCTCATCCCTGCCATCTGGATTGTGTATTATGTTTTAAAATCTAACTGATGATGGACTAATTATATTTTGATATTCATATTCTTTGAACATGCCTATTACAATTCAAAGGTGTCCTATTCGGAGGAAAAGAATTAATGGTCGCGTTTTATAAAACCCATTGTTGTCATGTAGGTGTACTACCAAAAGTTGAAGCATATGGTTCAAGACAAGATGCATGCTCGCGCTCGAGGACCCCGCGCGGTGCTCACTCGTCAGCCGACGGAAGGGCGGTCACGCGACGGAGGCCTGCGTCTCGGAGAGATGGAAAGAGATTGTCTCATAGGGTATGGTGCTAGGTAAGCATTAAAATTCACTTTAACTTTAGGGTTGAAATGGCTTACTACTTTAGCAAACTTTGTAGTGACTATTCACTAGGGCTTTCAGTCTCGATGCATTACCGAGTCCCGGGAAACAAAAAGCGAGACTAGATGTGGTCTCGAAATTACCGGGAAAAACGAGACTTTCGAGTCTATTTCAAAACAAGGTTTTTATTTATACAATATGTAATAACAAAGTCAATATGAGATATTTTAGTCAACAAACTTTAATAAACAAACGTAGGTTCCTAAATTCAAAAAAACAGTTTTTGACAAAAAATAAAAAACAAAAAAAAAAATTGTTTCATTTTTTATCATTTTTGTAATGGGCACGTAGAAAACACCTTTGTTTTCTACGTGCCCATTACAAAAATTAGATTTACAAAAAATGGTTTTCACTTTCTGAAACGACATTAAACGCTTTTGCGTTAATGTCGTTTCAGAAAGTGAAAACCACTTTTTTTTTACAAAAGTAAAAGCTCTCTCTGCTTCTACGCTGGGGACAAAGATATTCAAGAATTTTAACAATAATTTAGGTGTTGCAAGTATTGTAAGATACTTGCCGTCTATTTTCTTTAATTCAAACAGTCTATTTTCTTCAATATGGATGCACAGGAATTGGCGAGATTCACACAGTAAAAACTTTGTTGTAAATCTAATTTGTTTAGGCAGAATTTGAGTGCAGTATCTGCTGTTAAAAGGGTAGAGCCTCCTGTCTACACAGTGCACGGCCCCTCTCATGATACATAAAAAAATTGAGATTGTTTTGGATGTAGTAGGCATACTCTGATTCAGTGAACTCTATTCGGGATCTTTTGTTTCAATAAACCCCAAGCGGACGCCGGCGGCGTCTGCGCTATCATTGTCTTGCTATTGTGTCTCTAATTACACGATAATACACGATTGAAAGGTTAAGAAATCGGTCAAAAACAATGTTGTAATGTTACTCTCGCTTGCTGCTATCAATTATTTTAAAACTGCCACTTGCATCTTTTCATCATCATCCACATTTTCATTATCGTCAACGTTCATATTTGTTATCGTTTCTGTGGTGCACCAGTTTGGTCTTCACCTGATTTTGTTTTTAACACATCTAGTATTGCCAATTACATACCATGGGTAGACTTCATTAGACAATTTTGGTGATAAGCATTGTACTTTCCCATTTTTTTCAATAAGCTACATCCATCTGTTGTAAGACTTTTAACGCCTGTGTCTAAATGAACATCAAACTTCGACAAAACGCTCTTTTTAACCGACTTCAAAAAAAAGGAGGAGGTTCTCAATTCGGTTGTATGTTTTTTTTTTTTTTTTTTCTCTAGGGTTTGTTACCTCAGTACTCCGTCATTTATGGACCGATTTTCAAAATTATTTTTTTAGTTGATAGGGTATAGTTGCAGATTGGTCCCATTTGTATCAAAACTAATATCTGATGAGGGATCCTTGAGGAATTGAGGGAACTCCTCAAAAAATAAAGGTACACACGTACTGATTTTTACATTTTTAGTAACAAATCAAGCATTTTCATTCAGAAAGTATCATTTTGTGAAGAAGACTTGCGACAGAACTCTTCAACGCTTAACAGCAAATTATTCGCGATTGCTGTGGTCAGATGTCTATGCAGAGTTCTTAACAACATTTCTATAACATAACATTACGCCCTTCTATTTTAAAAGGGGCCTGGCAGAGATGTACAGATTAATGTTTAGAAAGAACTTCTTTAGAAATTGTTAACCAATATCAATGATTCTTTGAAGTTTTAAATACCTTCTTTCCATACCAAGAAACTAAAAATTGCAAAATAAAAACTTTTTTACAAAAAAAACAACCGACTTCTCAAAAAAACACTAACGGGTGAAAAATAACTCCAGTTTCGGAAGTCGGTGGCCAATAATGAACGAAACAAAACCACCAAAGCCACAGACTTCCAAAACTGGAGTTATTTTTCACCCGTTAGTGTTTTTTTGAGAAGTCGGTTGTTTTATTTGTAAAAAAGTTTTATCAAAACAACCAGCAGCAGTTACTGTTTTTATCTGACTCAAGTCTCAAAAGTCTCGTTATTCCCGTGACCGATACTGCTAGTCTCGAGTCTCGAAAAATCCCATACCAAAAAATCATCGAGACTCTCGAAATTTTCGAGACCGAGAGTCCCGGGATGAAAGCCCTACTATTCACACTCAACAAACACAATCCAGGTTTTGTTCGAATAACTTTAACAAAACAGAACAGACAGACTATGGCCTGATCGACATTGTCTAATTTGTCAAAAAATAACAAAAAATCCTGGAATCCGATCGCAGCGAGCGTCATCTACACCCAGACCGCACCGAGACGCACTTCAAAAAATGAAAAATACACAATGTCCAGCAAATATAGATTAATAAAAATATAATATTATCATCCTTGATAACCTAGCAAAGATAAGAAAAGATATCAATAAATGCTTTGTATTTGGACGAGTATTATATTTACACAACTCAATTTATACCACAGCCGTCTATGACCGAATCTTACGACTACGTCCATCGTGGGGTTAACAGTTTTTGTTTCGGTAATTCTCTTCGCCCTACTACAAACTCATCTAACAACTTTCACTCCTATTGTGACACGATTGTCGCTAACATCACGGAAGTTAGCAAGATGTATGAATATATTTTCTTGCAGTATGTTACTAATGGAGCGCTTGATGCTTGCATCGGACGCGTTCAGCGCGGATATCTGTGGCGCGTGCGGGCGCCTGGCATCTCGCGCGTGGTGCCACGCCTGCCACTCGTCCGCCGCCGTCTCCAGCGTCGACATGCCCTACGCTTGCAAGCTACTTTTCCAAGAACTAGCCTCCATGAACATTGTCCCCAAACTCACTCTCAAGAAATATTGTTAGCTTCTGGAACCTGTTATAGTCCTGTAATTGTTGTATTTGTATTTCCGTAAGTACATATATTGTTTAAGTGCTTTAATAAATTCTTAAAATATTTACATTCATTTCTTTCTGTCACCTATAGCTAAGATTGGTCTATGACATGTTGATGTTAGTGCAGGATGTTGGTAGAGTTGATGACATACGTAGTCCTATACTAGTCACAAAAAAAGCCTATCTGTCCCCGCGACTATGTCGCAGTCAAAAATTATTATAATTACAGAGCTTATAGTGATTTCTTTCGTTCGTTCCCACTTTCAGCCACAGCATCGATGATTTATTGCACTATGACTTTAATTCTGAGGTTAGGTTAGAACTGTAACTAGTCACGTTAGGGCGGAGCTGCTATACCTACAATACAATGAAAGACATTTTGATTAAATTGACAGATTTGTTTATACAACCGCATTATTGAACCCTGATCCGCTAAAAATTCGCTGCAATATGAGGAACAATAATAATTAAATCTTCTTGAAGTAATTAATGATCTTGTTTATGCAGTAAAAAAATGATTGATGACTGACTTATTGATTAAAAAAACATAGGTACATACAAAAATATTTTATTCGATGTAAAAATACTTACTAGGTTTATAAAATTATAATCATGATTTAAATTAATCTAAACATTTTAGAAGTAGCTTTAGTGAAAACAAACGATATCCACATAAAGACTAAAACAAACACATAAAAGAAACCACTGAAGGAAAATAGTTTAATCATGATATAGCCGAGAGTGACCCATATGACGAAGGCGTAGGAGCCAAGCCGGCGCAGAGACAGCCGCGGGGCGAGCTCTTGACTCACAATGTTTTGATGATTTGTTACATCCTTCACATACGTATGAATCGTGCACGGTGGTTGTAGCACTTCACGAGCAATGAATCCGCACAAGTCATTTCTATTCCAATAACTTGTAAACTGGCCGCCGTACTAAAAATGAAAAATTATGTTACTTCATAATGTCAGCAAAAGTAAATGTCAGTCAGTTCTCATTAGGTGTCTTATTTTGGAGTGAATACTTACTATTTCATTTAATCTTGAAGCTATTTGGTACAACATCCTCACTAATATTGTGCTCTCATAGGTAGTTATTGGCATAAGGTCGGGGTCACCCATATAATGGACCTTGGTAGATTTTCTGCGGAGCTGCAAAAAAAAATATTAGAAAACTTAGGCCCATTAGCATTTAAGAACAATAATAAATTTATTCACATCAAATGAAGGTGTAGATGAGTTTGTCTTATAGATAACTAGCTCCTGTTGGTCTTAGCGTGATGGTATATAGTCTATAACCTTCCTCGATAAATGGACTATCTAACACTAAAAGAAGCACTTATTCTTGTATACAGCAGCGCGGCGCTTGGCAAGTTTGTCAACGCGTACTTTAGTTCCACATATTTGTGACTAGCAGACGTCACGCAGTTTCACCCGCGTAGTTTCCGTTCCCGTGGGAATACGGGGATAAAAAGTAGCCTATGTCCACCGGGAATAGTGTAGCTTACCACCAGTACAATAATTTTTAAAATTGGATCATTAGTTCCGAAGATTACCCCCTACATACAAACTTACAAACATACAAACTTACAAATTTTACCTCTTTATAATATTAGTATAGTATAGATGAATACAAACTTTCATCCCCTATTTCCTAATATTTTTTTTACTCCCTTTAAGGTACAATTCTTACAAACTTTAATTACTTAGCTACTACTTATGTCGAATTAACAGCCGAAGACAACATTTCCATATTTCTATCTACAAAAATAACGTTTTTTTTTCATATATCCCTTGCCTTTCATATATACCTACCTATGTTTATTTTAAACCCTTATTAAAGTAAAACTGTTATACACATTTCAACTTTCAATGCCATAATTATTTTTATCTACAGTTCGTTCGCGTTAAGAATGCAGTAAAAATGCAGTGCAACCGCAAGATAAAGGTGTATTCCACAGTGGTGTTAAATTCAAACAAATTATATTTTAAAAGATTAAGTTTAATGAATTTATAAAAATGAATTTAAAAAGATTTGATTGGTTAGGGGGCGGGGCTAGGCCGACGGATAATGACTTTACTGCATTCTTAAAGCGAACATACTAAAAATATAAGTTTCAATGCTTTTAGCTTTGAAAATGACAATACTTTCATACAACCTTTCATCTTCCTTTTCAACCCCTCACAACCATTTTTTTTTTATTAAAAAGTGCCTATGTCTTTTTTCAGGCTCTAGACTATCTGTGCACCTACCAAGTTTCATTTAAATCGGTTCAGTAGTTTTGGCGTGAAAGTGAGACAGACAGACACAGTTACTTGAGTATTTATAATATTAGTATGGATTCGTCCAAATTATGTAGTAAGAAAAATAAAGTTTATCTACTTTCAATACCAGAAGCGATTAAAAATAGCTCGCGGATGGTAGATTTTTTCATACATACCTATGTACTTGACACTTATCGTCATATTTTGGACAATTCACACAATATCTTTATAATTTGAAGCCTATGTGTTATTTTGATGTGTAAGCTATATTATTTTAAGTTCCAAAATCCATTCAGTCGTTTTTACGTGAAAGAGTAACAAACATCCATCCATCCCTATGTATGGATAATGCTCAGGATAATGGTTAAGAAGAGAAAAGCTTATTTGTTCATGAATAATAAATGTAATAAACTTTCACTTTCAAACTTAGAGCATTTACTGCTCTAATGGCGGCCACATACGTAGGTAGCGGTATACCTGAACGGTATACCGGAACTGAAGGCTTGTGCAAGTATACCGGAGCGTGTGTGTGACAAAACTTGCACAAGTTTCCTGACTTGCACAAGTCTGGTAGGCAGATCAAAACTACGATCTGTAAACCTGCGCAAACTAGTTTGTGCAAGTACCTATGCATGAGCGTGTGTGTCGGACGGAACGCTTCAGCCGCACGCGCGCCAGTTCTTCGGTCGGTTTGTGTTTTTTTACGCGCCAAAATGTCTGTCGATTCACGCCGCAGTAATAGAGAGAAATTAGAAGAGTTTATAGATTTATACAGGAAATTACCATATTCGCGACAAAAATAACGCTGCATACCAACCATTGGTAGATGTTTTGAAAGAAATAGAGCCGGACGCGAATCGGGAATCAGTGATTAGAAAAATTAATACCTACAGGACAAATTACCGAAAAGAACAGAAAAAGTCGAAAATTCGAAGAAATCAGGGGCAGGCATCAACGATTTATACGTACCGAGTCTATGGTACTACGATAAATTGCATTTTATCCGCGTCATTGTTCTTCTGTCTACTTATTGCACAACACGACTTCTTCGGTTTGTCACAGGCGCAGAACTGAGACTGCACAGGCATACTTGAATCGTGTGTGGTCACTATGGACGTTAGGTATACTTGCACAAGCCTTCAGTTCCGGTATACCGTTCAGGTATACCGCTACGTATGTGGCCGCCATAAGCTTTCAAAACGTAAATCATATGAGATTGGGGGCACAAATGTAAGGAAACAACAAGTAAAAACTTTTTCACTATCCAAGCATGGATGGACAGGGTGTAAAAAGACCGATCACATAGCCGATAACTACACATTCTGTACAAATAATTAAGTAAACTTTAACAAAAAAATATTGCTGGGAAAAACTTATTTATTCGAAGAGACGTTTTTTTATTGCGCGCAATGAAAATAAAAAACACTGACCTTCAATATCTTCAGAACCAGTGAATTCCCAGGTATGTTCTACAAGAAAAAAACTATCCCAGTGATGGGTAGAATATATTATGTAGTTTTCTTTTACGTTAAAAGTAATTTACAAAAATTAGAATCGATTCAAATTAGATTTTTAAAATTATTAGTAAACAAGAAAACTAAAAACAGTTGCAAAGGAGACTATAGTAGTTTATTTAAAATATGTAAAATTTTACCAGTTAGCCTTAAACATAAATACTTATTATTAGTTAACAACCATGGCAGTCGGGATAGTAACTCACTAGTCTCTAATAAGTATACTACCAGGTCGATGGCAGCAGGTAAATACGATGTACCCAGAGTTAGTAATTACTATGGTGACAGAACTTTAAAAAAACGCGTACCCTATTTATTGAACACTCTGCCTGCTGACATCAGACAAGAAGATAACAAAGATAAATTCGCACGCAAATTAAAAACATATTTATTAGACAATATGTAACTTTGTAGGTATTAAGAATATTTATTTTGTATACGTTGTAGATGTACAGACGCCTGTACCTTATTATTATTTAATATTATTGTAAAGAGACTCATCGATCTCACAGTTAAACTGCGTAAGCAGTTTTGTGGGGCATTGTACTTAGTTATAAGATTTTTGAAGTTAAATAAATAAATTCAATTCAAAGGGTTTTTAACACCCTGTATGTATTCTATAGAAATAAGGAAACAATATGGGCTTCAAAAAACGTATTGACAGAACGAAATAAAAAGATCGGTAAGTACCAACATACTCTATGCTTTTCCTATTCAGTGATTGAAAAGCTGATAATTTACCTTATTTGTGATGGAAAGTGGAAAACTCGTGGTGTTGACATAAGAAGAATGTTCCAGAGAGTTGTCTTCTATGATGGGCTCTGGTGGAAGCACCGCATTCTCATTCAACTGGAAAATAAGAGTTGTTACATGTCATAGCGATTCTCTAGATAAAAATAGATAATGGATTCTCTGTCCATTATTATTCGTCACTATAGTCCACTTTTTTTGGATGATTGCACAAACCAAAACTGATGATTTGATATTCCAATGCGTGCCTTGTAAAATAATGCTTGGTTGAATGAAAATCATTATTATAACAAGTTTTTAATAATTGGGTTTATTTTAGAAATTGTATCACAACTTTAAAAATGAATTAATCAACTGTACGATTTCTAATACCAGCAGGTATTAGAAATATAAAAATGAGTTCTACCCACATGGTGAAAAAAATAATTAGTAATTATGACTTGTAAGAATCCCTTATCAATAAAATAATATGACTACTATTTTATTTATTATTTATTTATTTATTTATTAAAACTTTATGCACTAGTAAAAGACACTGTACAAAGGCGGACTTAATGCCTTAGGCATTTTCTACCAGTCTACCTTAAGGTGATTCAGAGACAGAACATGGTAGGCGCAAGAAGATGACAAAAAACTATAAAGACAAATCAACAATAAACTAAAATAAATACATAGATACATACATATTATAATAATATAACATCCAAATACAAGCGATGTCAAGAGAAAAAAAAGATATATTACTGGAGAAATACTAATCTGCTAACTTAAGTTCAAGATAAGTTTGCCAACTCCTTGTGAATGTGCTCGCGTGTACTCTTTTAACTTTAAAAAAATCCAGTAAATCCAGTTGTAAGTATCTGTACAAACAACGAATTAGAAATCCCATCTTTCCTCTTTGTAATATTAGGAGTGTAGATAAATAGAAACATTGGTATATCGGTTTTAAACACATTCAAAATCGTTTTCGCACACATTAATCATAGTTTCTAAATAAACTGCAATAATTTGATTTACCCCAAATATATGAGAAAAGTGATGAAAGCTAGTTGTTAAATAATTTGGCACCCTCTTGGATTCTTCTAGTAAAGCTACTTCCTCATCTTGATCTTCTATCATTAGAAAGACTTTTATGGCGCCCCATATACCTGTAAAATAAAAATACAAAGCTTTTAATTTCAAAATATGAAGTAGCTCTGTTGAGAATGTGTTTGGGTCACATCCTATATTGAGTTTAAATGTCTAATGGGTTAAAGTACCTCACTAAACTGCGAATTTTGTGGGGTGATGAAGATATTTATTTTTATATACTGATGGAATGTGATGAATGAATGTGACCGGAACATACATGATAGACAATTCGCTTAGTGTGGGATTAGACGTGTTAGCATGTAACGTCATTTGTTCTGTGTCAAGGTGTAATTTATCTATAACTAGCTGTACCCTGCCACGCTTCGCTGTGGCACATTGTGATTGAATTGTTAAAAAAAAAGATGAAATGACGTGTGGCACTCGGAGACTGCCGCGGTAAAGCTATTGCATAGCATTTTTTATCAACTCCTCTCCCCCACACCTCCCACGCCCGGCTCCTGAATATTCCTCTCCCCCTTTCTCTTCCCCTCTCACCTCACCCTTCCCCTTCCCCTCCCCTCTCATTCCCTCCTTCTCCACCCCCTCCCTTTGTACTGACCTCCCTCCTCTCCCACTCCCCATCCCTCCCCACTCCCCTACCCATCCCTCCACCCCCTCCCCTCCCCATCCCTCCGGCTGCCCCTACCCCTCCCTCCCCTCTCACAAACTCCCCCTCCCCATCTCACGATCCACACTCCGACACCCCTCCCCATCCCACTCCCCTCCCTCTTCCCTCTCCTCGTGATATTTCAAAAAGTCGTTAAAAGTTCTGCTATGACTTAAAAAGCAAGGGTTGGTGGTAAAAAAAATGCAAATTTAGAGTTGAATTTATTTTGATGCCACATAATAATAAAATAAAATAATAATTATCAAAAAAATAAAAAAAATAAAATTGGGGTGAACACCCCTTATCAATTACAGGTTAGAAAAATAGATAGTAGCCGATTCTCAGGCTTACTGAATATGCATAAAAAATTTCATGAGAATCGGTCAAGCCGTTTCGGAGGAGTAGGGAACGAACATTGAGACACGAGAATTGTATATATAAGACTAGCTGACCCGGCAGACTTCGTACTGCCTTATTAAATTGCAATAAATTCCTGTCAAAAAGATTTGTAATGTGAATTTTTTTTGTTTCTACATATTTTATAGTCGGGGCAAAAAATTCTCCTGAACAGAACCGTCTGCCTGGTGATAGGGCGTTGTGAATAAGAAATATAATTAAATAAAACATATATAAGTATTTAAAAAAGTAATCCTTAATAATATCATTCGGAATAATTGTGATGTGCGGTATGAGAACGTCTTCTCCTTTATACTTTCCTTTCAGTATAGTTGCTTCTATCACGTTGTTTAGTAATTTTTTTATCGCTAACCGTGTGCCGTTGCAAAGACGCGGTTGGTTGATATTTTGCAACATTATAACTACCGATCCAACCTTTAATTGAAGATTGTGAGGTGGCAATCCTGGCAAATCCAGCGAGTTTAAAAATTCTGGTGGATAGTTCACTACATCATCTTGGTTAGTAGCCGAATCAACTGATTTATATATCCTCGATTCGCCTGTAATTTGTTCTTGCATTTTTTAATTTAATTCATTTACATCTGTTTTTTGCCAAGCCAATATAGCTCGTTCGCTCAACCAATCATGGTTCCTGTAATTTTGAGAAACATCTGGAAACACCTTCTGGATAAGTTCATCTTTTGATCGAGTTAACTGACAAAAACTTTGAGAAATGTTAATGCAGCCAGTCAACATGTCTATAGGAAATTTGCCACTACCAATGTCAATGAGTTGTTTAAAGAATATGTTTCCAGATTGGTCATTTTGCAATTCGACATGCATATTCTTGCTTAAATGAAGTACTTTGACATGTTTCCACAATTGGAGGACTTTAGACATGCATTGAGTTCATCAGCTGGTGTTGATCGTGGAATCACTGGCAATGTTTGACAAAAATCTCCTGCTAATAAAATCATTGCACCACCAAATTGGTTATGATTGCTCCGTATATCTTATAATGTGCAAATTGACTCTTTGATGTTAGGAACATACCTACATTGTGTAAACAACAGTGAGTGCTTGTACTTCAATATGAACTTTATACAATAGCAATAAAGTTCATTTTAGTTAGAAAACGTTTGTATGGGAAAAAGAAAAGGGCTGTTTTAGGGGTTTTCCGGCAATTATTCGAATTTTTCTCGCCGTAAAAACCATCTTTGAACTTCAACGAACATTAAAAAAAAGAATTGGCCAAATTCGTCCAGGCGTTGTTGATTTCAGTTCATCTATCTATCTATCTATCGGGATTTGGTTTCCGCACTTAATCCATGTTTGGACCATTGTGCGTGAGCCATGGCGGCCGTTTTGTTGGGGGATTACTCCAACCAGCCCACCTCCTTCCAGAAGCAGATTAAGCCTCCCAAGTATTTCAGTGCGTCTGCGAGGAGTTCCGGTGAACCGAGAGTCCTCTTCCGTATCTCGGCGACGCCCGTGCACTCAAGGAGCACGTGCGCCACCGTTTCCTCCTCCTCCATACATGCTCTGCACAGAGGACTGTCCGTTACGCCTATAGTGTGGAGGTGTTTGTTCAGTAGGCAGTGTCCTGTGATGGTCCCGGTCACCAGGCGCAAGCTAACTCTGTCCAAGCGCAGAAGGCGCTTGGTGAGTTTCCTGTCCAGGGTAGGCATAGCCTCCTTTGACTGTCTGCAGCCCGGGGACGAGTACCACCATCTTTCTGCTTGTGTGTGGGTAAATTCTTGCAGCCATCCGCGTAGTTGGTTGAAGGGGATGGGCACTACGGGTTCGGGCCCGATGGCCACGGTGTCAGGTCCCCTCCTGGCCAATTCGTCCGCTGCATCGTTACCTAGTGATCCACTGTGTCCTTTTATCCACTGTAGTGTTACCGTGTTGTGGTGTAGTGTTGTGATACGCTCTAGTGCGTTGTGGCATTCTAGTATTAGTCCCGAGGTGATGTAGTTTTTCTCAAGGGATTGAAGTACTGACGCACTGTCGGAGAGTATGCGAATGTGGGTGTCCATGACTTTCCTGGATTCTATGGCATGGGCTGCATGGATGATGCCCAGACATTCCGCCTGATAGACAGTGTTGAGTGTGCCTAGCGGTCTGGATATTTTGATGTTCAGGTCATTGGAGTACACTCCTACTCCTGTTCCCTTATCGGTTTTTGACCCGTCTGTGTAGATTCTTAGTTCCTTTGGACCTGAGTGGTCACTCTGTTCTTCGGTTAGTTGTACAAGGTAGTGTTTTTGGAAGCAGTGCGTCTTGGGTATTTTGTCATTTGGTGACATCATCATAGGTTGCCACTTAATGGCATCATCCTTTATGCGTGTGTGTTTGATTCTGGAGTCGTTTCCTAGGGTGCCACATTTGCTTAGCCTGAAGACCGCCATGGCCGCCTCCTCTCGCACGATAAGGTGTAGAGGCGGCAGCCCCAGCATTGCTTGCAGGGCAGCAGTGGGTGCTGTTTTCATGCTGCTGGTGATCGCAACGCAAGCAAAGCGTTGCAGTTTGTCGAGTTAAGATCCCTACTCCGTGCTATTTACAGGGTGAGAAGTGACATCGGTAGACACATGGAGGGGATAACTTACCAAGTGATAATAATTGATGTTATCGAGCGGGATAGAAAATGATAAAATTATGAAAATTACTATTAAAAAGCAAGGGTTGATGAAAGTGCAAATTTAGAGTTGTATGTATTTTTAGATGCCACATTATAAAAAAAAAAAAAATTACTTATTAAAAAAATAAAAAAATAAATTTTGGGGTGAACACCCCTTATCACTTACAGGTTAGAAAAATAGATAGTAGCCGATTCTCAGGCTTACTGAACATGCATAAAAAATTTCATGAGACTCGGTCGAGCCGTTTCGGAGGAGTATGGGAACGAACATTGTGACACGATATTTTATATATAAGAATATGTATCTATTTAGAAATATCAGTTGTTTAGTACCCATAACACAATCTCTACTTAGCTTGGGACTAGATGGCGTTGTGTGAAGTTGTGGAAATTATTTATTTTCCCCCCTTTCTTTCCACTTTCTTTTATTTGTATTTAACTGTTATTAATTATAATTATTTACGAAAATTGAGAAAACGCTATTGGTCATAATTATAATAAGAACTGTAAATTCCTATTGTTTAGTTTGCTACAGTGGTGACATTATCACTAACTAATAAACCCCTTTTACGTAAATAAAGATTATAAAAAGTTTTTCTTAAATTATTCAATTTATTCATAAACAAAAGAAGTATGTAAGAATCGTAGCAAGTGGCGCTGGTAGTTTCTGCCTACCCCCATGGGAAAAAAGCATGAGTTTATGATGTATGTAATTAAAAACAAAAAATTAACTCACCTTTTTTTCGCAGATGTAATATTTTATTAAACTCTTCAATATTATTTTCTGCTGTAATTTTTGCGGTAACGATTCTTTTTACTAACTGAGACCCAAATGATCGCATGTTATCACTCCAAATTGGTTGATATTCGAAATTAGCGGATAGGTTCAATTCGGATATAGATTGTTTAGCTATTGTTACCCATTTATGTAAAGATACACCATTGTATGTATAACTGTAAAATAATTTATTAAGTATTTCATTTTCACATTTTCATCAGACACATTGGGATTCTTTAAATATAAAACAACGATTTTATATTTTGTTTATTTGTGTAGTAAATACATTACCTTTGTTCAATACTAGAATTGTTGTAACTGGTATCAGGACTAGGATTTAATCCTGAACCGCTGTCTGTAATTGCTTGTTCTAAATTCCATAAAATAGGACATAGATGCTGCTGCGAAAATACCTGAAGAACAACAATATATTAACACACGCCTTTAGATATGACCTCCATTTACTACTGGCACTAATTAGCAAAAGACACATACCTTGCCTAATCGGAACAGCATAACAGCGTTCTTGTAGGCACTCAGGTCTAGCCTCATAAATCTAGGCAGTACAAGTTGAAAGATACAGGTGTAAGATGGAAAGTTTTCAGCTATGAACTGAGTATAACTGGCGTCTAGTACACTTGTGAATTGTTCTTCTTGGTTGTTGTTGGACACTGGAAATCTGGAAGAAATAAAACACACTAATTTTGTTATTGGCATTTGATCTCTACAGGGTGTAAAAAGACCCTTAACGTAAACGAAAACTACATATTCTACACATCACTAGGATAGTTTTTTTCTTCTAGAACATACCTGGGAAATCACTGGTTTTGGAGATATTGAAGGTCAAAGTGCAATAATTTTTTTCGTATTTTTTACAAAATCGTATTCGAAGTATCATTAGTAAACTTTCTTACGAACAAATACTATCAAAATTTGCAGCATTTGAAGTTACAAAAATGCAATAAATGCTCAACACAAGCGGGTCGGTCGGGTCAACGACCAAGCGCGAGTGGCCGCGGCCGGCCGTACGCTCGATCGAAAGTTGCGTTGTAAAAAGCATCTCTTTTTAAAAGATAGAAAAAAAAAGTATTTTCCCAGCAATAAAATTGGTTAAAGTTACTTAATTATATGTACAGAATGTGTAGTTATCGGCTATGTGATCGGTCTTTTTACACCCTGTATATTGGCTACTTTGCTGCACGGAGCTTTCAACCCCTGTCTCGAGTAACTGTTTGTGTTTTTTATTTGACATATGGCATTTGACTCTTTTATTCTGCTATGTTAAATTGCAAAACTTATTTTAAAAATAAAACATAGTTAATCTTCATCTCACCTGTCTTGAGAAATATTATTGTTAATATATCTCCAAGGCTGTATTAGGCTCAACCATAATTCCATAACGAGCCTGAACGACGCATCTAGTGGCCAAGTCGTAACCAAGTGTTTGATATAATGGTAGGCGCGAACACACATTATCTGCCTAGCATATTTTCTAAGTGCTGATGATCGCACGGCAGGATCCGACATATGTTTGGCTGAGAAGGAGTGCAAATGTTTGACAAGAACCCGCACTGTTCTAACGCGCTCTGGACTTGAAGATATTGTCGAGTAATTCCTTTGGAACATCTGCAAAACGAGATCTAACTTTAGTACCGCCATAGAATTTAAAAAGAAAATTAATCAAATTCAAATTCTTTATTGCGAACTAAGTGTACAGAAAAATAGAATTTCTAGATGTTAACAATTTAGGTAGTTCATATAACTTAGTTGCCTGTTAGGGCATTGCAATTTAAATAGTTTAAAATAAAAGAAAACATTCAATGTCACTTGTCCACGCTTTCATAATTAAATTATATAATATTAAATTGTCTACAATTCGGTATGTAAAGTAAAAATTAACCTACGCTGATTCCAAAACCATTTGGAGATTTTAAGGTCTTAAGCCTTATTTTTCTATTTTTAGCTCTCTATATCACAAGATTGTGATTATTTTCACAATAATACTTGTAACCATTTGACTTTCATTTGACCTCTATATGACGTCATAAAGTAGCCTGAACAGACTACTTCCTTCGTGTGTTTCAAGATAAATTAAAAAAAAAACTGTTGTTAGTCTACAGATGGGCAATCCACCGGGTCTAAACCCGGTGCTTTGATAAAAACCCGATAAACTCCCGCAAGCACCCATAAACACCCAGAAAATTGGGTGTATATTTGATCTGATGAAATTAAATTAGTGATGTTAAAAAATATGTTTTAAAAGTGATTTTCATTCATTTTGTTTTTTTGTAGGCAACATAAAATAAAATGGTACGAGTTAAAAACGAAATTTCTACTATTTCAACTTTTGAATAGCTTATTTTATGTTGTAGTGTGTAATAAGCGTTGAAGACTCGAGCGTAAGCGTGTTAGTTGTCATGTTCATCATTTGTAAGTTGATTTACATGATACCCCTTAGCTGTAAATACTTTTAAAGATTTCGAGCCATTACCGCCGACTTAGTGTAACCGACAAAAACCTACAGGAGAAGGTTTTTATTAAAAATTGTTGATAATAATTGCGCTATTAAAGTGAAATTTAACATACAATAATTATTTTTGAAACCTCATGTGTTACAGTTAAAATTTAAAAAAAAAACGATAGGTTTTGAGGCTTTTTGGCGCTCACAATATTTTTGCTGTCTAAAACTAAGTACTTTTTATGTGTCCGGGCGTTTAAGATAACACTTGCGATAAAAAAATCTGGTAAAAGTTTTAACGCAAGCGACATTAAGCAATTTTAACTATGTAAATATGAATCAATTTTATTTTCATACAAGAAATGGATACCTACTTAATAAATTAAAAATAAATATGAAATATATAACGTAACCGCCGAAGGGCTAGGCAGTGGTATATATATAGAGGTATATAATTATGTTATACCTGGTAGTAGGTACACCCATATTTCACCAGTTATGTTAATAAACTAATTAAAAAAATACAATTAAAAATAAATAACATTGCCCACAGGCACAACACAACATTACCTAAACGGCTATGTTGTTTTCTGCAGGGCAGAGGTAGATACCTACTTACACATCAGTTCAGTTATATAAAAAAACTTACACAAAAAAACAAGTAGGTAACAGATTAGATAAACAATAAAAGGAGAACCGACTTATCCCTAAAGTTCAGTGGCAGCAACCCTTTAGTGTTTAACAACGTTAAGCACGAAAGCCACGTATTCACTCAGGCAAGACTGCGAACACTCGTTAAATAAAAATTAGTAGCCTTTGGTTATCTATTTACATTCACTAACTAAAATAATCACCATAATTAGATACATAACTTTGCCGGCGTTGACATTTTGGAGAATAATTGTAATAAGTAACTAGTCACTTGTTTTTTGCCTGGAAAAATTAGGATGCGCAGGTTTAGAATGGCTTGCGAGGCTGTTCAACACCCACCATTTTATCTTCATACACTATACCAGAGGCGTGGTGCCAAAGTTACTAAGTACCTTTCGATAAAATAAAAGGGATCTCAGTATCTGTGGTCACTGGTCACTAAAGGGGATTAAGTTGACGTAACTCAAAATCTGAGAAAGAGTACTCGATTTGTTTGAACATTCAGTTAGGTGAAGAAAATGAAAACATAAAAGAGAATTTTATAGACCAACTTAATGAGAGCTATGATGAAAATGAAACCGGAATTGAGAGTTCTATAGACCCGATAATATTGGATGACTACAACGAACCTACACCTTCAACGTCAGGGGAAGCCAGACAGCCTTTACATTTTGTCGTCTGTAACAATGATAATGGAGAGTCCGATAGTGATTGATTGTTAAGTAGGCCATTTGTTTTTGATTAGCACAAAAAAAAATTTCTTGCATTATTTTATTTCACCTAATTATTTATAATTCAGTAAAAGAATATTAATTAAAAACTAAATGTCATTTATATATAAAAATCATTTACACCCGAAATTTGGGTGGAAATCGGGTGTTTATCCCAAAACACCGGGTTAAAACCCGCCTGGGTTTAAACCCGGGTGGGTGGATTGCCCATCTATATGTTAGTCTGAAAATCGTATCTGTCAAGTGTAGAGATGGGTCGAGGGCAAAAACATGTATGGACAGATTGGGCATAAACTTGGCATTTTGGGCATAAACGAGTTTACGCTCAAATAAATGCTTAAACAAATAACTTTATTTCGTAAAAATAAAGCAAGAAATTAACTTAAAATGAAATTGTATGTCCGTATTTTGTAAATTCAAAATTAAATTAAATTATTTTTACCCTTACTAATATTATAAACGCGAAAGTTTGTAAGCAAGGATGGATGTATGTATGGATGTTTGTTACTCTTTCACGAAGACTTCTGAATTGATTGTACTGAAACTTTACAATAATATAGCTATATCAAAATAGCACATAGGCTATAATTTATAAAGTTAGTGTGTGAAGTTTCCAAAACATGACGATACGTAAGAGTCAAGGAAGTTGGAAAAAATTCTGCTATTTACGAGCTATTCTGGCGTACGCTGACAAAACGGTTAGATTTACACGTATGTAAGTTATGGAAAGTCTACAAAAAAAACCCATGACCGCACAAATCTTTATTCTATGTGTAACGCTCTTTTCAGGCTACATTCTAATATCCTATTAAATAAATGATAATTATTTCTGTAAATTGGTTCATAAATACACTTACATGTTATTTTTTTTTTAAATAACTAGAAGGTGAGGTCGGTGTTTCACTATGTGACTACGCTGAGAAGAAACACCAAAAGAAACAGGCACAACACCATAAATCATTATGGACACGATAATGTGCTTCAGCTTTTGGGCCCAGCATAATTATGTGCAGTGTAGTATAAATATTGGTTTAAGAACTAGTGTAATTCAATGTTCTTTTGCAGTCTTCAAACTTTCTACATTAGAAGTTTCCAGAATAGTCGTTGTAAAGTAATAGCAATTTTGAAAATATATTTTTGAAGGGCATATAAACTTTACTGATGCTATAATTATCATCCTCGAGTTCAAAAATAACTTAACTCATTAGGCTCCGCGTGGACACCGGTGTCCGCAAACAATAGAAATTTAATTGTGTCTGGATTGCGGTAATTGACTAGTTATGTGATTAGTTCCATGACCAACACAACCAAGAAATCATTCATAACAAAGCAATTTCTACAGGTTTAGAACCAATTTCCTAAGATTATTGCAAAATATTAGCTATATCCAATATGTTTTTGAAAATTAATTTTATTATAAACTCAAATTAGAAGAAATTGTTTTAAAAGTTTTTGCCCAGTCAAAAGGAATTTATTTGGCGTTTACGGGCATTTATCGGGCGTCTATTTTATGCGCCCAATTTGCCAGGGCATAAACCCATCTCTAGTCTAGTGTCTACTGTTGACAATGTCAAGTTTGAAGTTATCTATTAGTGTTTTTTGTATGTACTGAAACGTGGCAAAGACTTAAAGCTATTCGGTCTACGAAATGACGTCATCACGAATAATACTTTAAAATTTAATTTAAAAAAAACTATTACTTGGAAAAAAAAAAGCTTCAAATTAGTGGCTTAAAATTAAATATTTTACGAAATAAAAATATAAAAAAAATACCTGAAGAATACTTTACATACCGAATTGTACTTATTACAATTTTAATAGTAATAAACATTAAAAAAATAATATAAAAGTAAGTATCAATTAGAAAAGAACAGACATTAGCAAGTATCTGACCCCATAAGTAGTTTAAAAGTGTCTTTTCAAGTGCAAGTGCAAGCATAGCTTTTTACCTCTACATTTCTGGTACTGAACTGCTCTACACTCATCCAAATATCAATGAAGACTTGTAACACTGTTTCAGAGCGCCAAACTTCATTGCGTGACTGATTTTGTGATGTGGTATGTTGATTGCTCATGCTTGAGCCGGATAAATCAGGTATTAACAGCAAGGATGGAGAATACAAGGGCCTGGAAAATATAATGGCTATCAATTATAAACAAAATACCTTTTTAGAAGTACTTTAAAACTTCAACATGATACATGTTGTTTTCTTTGTTTTGTTTTCTGATCATTATGTATTACTTTTACTTCTGTACAACCATCAGTAAGGGGTGGCCCTTACTGATGGTTGTACAGAAGTAAAAAGTTTATTGGCGCATACTTGAAATGATTAATAATGAATGGTAAATTAAATAAATTCAGAAAAAATAAGCCTATTTTATACCGATTAGCTGTTTGTAGAGGTGCAGCCATGGGCACTTTTCCTGTGTAGTTAGGTATATGTGGCAACACAGATATGTTGGGATCCACAGGCAGGAAGTGCATGAGATAATCACATGCTAGAGCAAAGTATGCACTGCTCCAGTTCTCCCAAGAACTGGTCTGTTGGTTGTTACTCACTAGATGCAGGGCAAAATTGATGATGTAGTAATCAAATGGATCTAATTAAACATTATGTAGGAAAATATTATAGGTAATATTATATGTATTTTTAGAAAAATAAATTAACTTCTAAAGTTCCTATCACTCTACTTTTAAAAATCATTCAACTTTTTTTATAGGTTTAAATCTGAGGATGGTTTAATAGCAACTTTCATTTTCCTCTTTACTTCTTTAGATATAACTAAGTATGGAGTCATGGTGAAACAAATATTACATTATTTTGAAACTAAAGTTTGAAAAAGTAAATTATTAACAAAGGCAATATTTATACATTATTATATACAAAAGTATTGAACTCTTATGTGCTGAATGCATCCATGCATGCTTAAATTGTTTGCAAAACTCGTTTTTGTATTACTATTTCAAAGGATACTGAGTGCTAGAGCCACCACATTTAATGTTTGTGGGTCCGTAACAAGCATATCAGAGTAAAACTGTGGACATCTCCCCCTTTCCAAAGTCATCTGTAAATCCAGCTGAAACAGAATTACGATCTTCATTACAACAAACAACAACTAGCTAAATACATCAACTGGCCTGTTGGTCTAGTCCAAGTTAGTCCATGTTAGTGGTCCTGACTGCTAAGCCGGAGGCCATGGGTTCGATTTCCACCCAGAACAAAAGTTTGATTATGTTTCTGGGTGTAATTAATCTAATAAATGTATATGCATATATAGAAATATATAAGTATGTTTATCAGTTGTCTAGTACCCATAACACAAGCTCTACTTTGGGACTGGACAGTGTTGTGTGAGAGTTGTGGAGTATTTATTTATTTGACATTAAATACAAATGTGCATATGCAATGGCAGGAAGGCATTTAATGCTGACTTCCCTCAACACACATTTAAAAGCTTAGAATTCTAGTTGCAAAGATAAGGTTACTCTAATTATACAATCAAAGAACAAAAAAAGATAGTGAGCACCCAGTGGTTAAAAGTCAAGTATATTTTTTTTCTAAATCTCACCCTCCTCCATACAATCAATATGGCATAAAAAATATATGAATATTCCACAACTTCCACACAACGCCATCTAGTCCCGAACAAAGCAGAGCTTCATACAACTCTCTCCTCAGATTATATTAGTAAAGATTACCTAAAACATTATTTTACAATTTTAGAACTTTTAAATAAATTTAGGGTTGGAGAGCATTATTGTTTTGTATTATAGGCTGGCATCTTCAACTGCTAAGCATGTATTTATCAGCAAACACTATTACAACTTACTGCAATAGTTATGTAAATATAACATGACCATACATCCTCCGTGTGTTATACTGACCCCAAAATATGTAACAATGTCAAAGTGGGGACATTGCTATATATATATATATATTTACAAAACAAAATAGTAGCTGTGGCTGGGTGGAAGTTTTCCCTACCTACATTTTAGGTAGGCAGTTACACTCCAGTTAAGTCTTTTTGGTTATATGTATTGCAGATAAAAATTTAACAGGGTATATAACTATGGAAGTGCTTATTCTAAAAATGTGTCCCAAAACGATACATCCATAAAATTTGCTATTTCTATGTTTTTTATTATTTCAAAACTTTTATTTCATTTCAATCAATAACAATATAAAAGTGTGTGTGTAAATGGTCATGTTATGTAAACACCTCATATGCAGTAAGCTGTACTATTGTATGTACAAATACTTACAGGTAAGGCATCTAAAGGCAGGTTATATTTTAACTGCGGGTCTGATAAAAGTTTATAACATAACCGAAACATTGATCCCAGTGGTTCAAAGAAACAGATCAATGCTTCAAATGCTTGCTTTTTGTTGTCACCAGTAACTGTCCGCAGTCCCCAGCCATTGTTGAAAGTGTTTGAAAAGATGTTACTTATCAATTGAGGGAACAGTGCTTGAAGATCTTTGTTTGGAGTAGACTGGTCAATAATTCGTGTCAATTCATCCACTTTTTCTTGTAACGGTAAATTTAGGCTTGTGTAAAACTGACTCTAAAACAAAAATACATAAAAGAAATTTATCCAAGATGAACTAAAATAATTTATGTACGTTATTAGTAGAATTATTTAGATAACTCATTACGTACCATGATGTCATGTGCCATTTTTGAAGGTGCCTGTGCAGTTTTTCTTGTGTCTAAATAGGTTTGTTTATTTAAATTATTTAATCATTGATCACCTCAATTCCAAGAGTGAAATTTTGTTTGCTTAGTCCTAAATAAACCACTCTTTACCGTTTGATTAATGCTGGCTGAAAGTAATGAAATGTAAAATAATTATCTTGAATCTTAATCCAACTATATTCTGATTTTATCAAACGAGGCCGGTGAAATTAAATGCAACTCGGCAAAACACATTAAACAAACACTCACATCTTGTACGCCGCGCGGCGCGCTGTCGCTTTGGGCTTTGACAGCTTTAAGCGCTTATTACACTATCCGTTTTTTTTAATCCTAACTAGGAAATCGGAAAGTGTAATCGCAGTTAGCCAGATTGGCTCCGATTTAGGATCGAATTGGA
This sequence comes from Euplexia lucipara, assembly GCA_921972225.1. Classification (NCBI taxonomy): domain Eukaryota; kingdom Metazoa; phylum Arthropoda; class Insecta; order Lepidoptera; family Noctuidae; genus Euplexia; species Euplexia lucipara. The sequence goes on from OV179149.1 coordinate 11,330,327, forward strand.
GGTTTCAATCGCTCTTCCTCAATTTGGTTTTGTACTTCCTCAATTTGGTTAATGCAGTGCGTGCGTAATATCTATCTGCGTATATCTTAAAATTCTACCGATAAGGTCTAGTTTCTAATTATTATTTACAACAACAAGTCCGGAATTTCGTTCGGAATTTTCTGGTGGTTACTTGATTTCAGAAACGTACTCTATAAAAAAACCGGGCAGGAGCGTGTCGGGCCACGCTCAGTGTAGGGTTCCGTAGTTTCCCGTCCGTCACAATAAGTGTTCAAAATGCTTCCAAATACGATTATACTACAAACTTAGTCCAGAAATTATTTTGTACAACTTTTTGTCTTTTTTGTACAAAAACTGTTTCCTTCCAAATTCAAAATAATTTTCCTAGAAATTCCTTATAAAGTTCTACATTCCAGATTTTTTTATATTTTCTAAACTTATGGTTCAAAAGTTGGAGGGGGGGCACATTGTTTTTTACTTTCGTAGCGATTATTTCCGAAATTATTGACATTATCAAAAAATGATTTTAGTAAACCCCTATTCGTTTTTAAATACCTTTCCAACAATATGTCACACGTTAGGGTTAAAATAAAAAAAAATGACGTGTGGCACTCGGAGACTGCCGCGGTAAAGCTATTGCATAGCATTGTTTATCAACTCCTCTCCTCTCCCCTTCCCCATTCCTCTCCTCCACCTCTCCCCATTCCTCTCCTCCCCCTCTCCCCTTACCTATTCCTCTGCTCCGCCTCTCCCCCTCCCTCCCATTCCCCCACACCTCTCACGCCCCTCCCATCACCCCTCCCTCGCCTTCCTTCACCCCTCCCTCTGTTTCCCCTCCCTAACCCCTCCCGACCCCTGCCTCTACCCGTCCCCCATCCCCTCCCCTCTCACAACCTCTTGGCCGGTTTTTTTATAGAAGTTACACCAAATCTGCCAATGTATGGAATCGCCAAGCACTCTACTCACAGAGTACATTATACTATAGGGTAACTCTACTCTGTGCTTCAAGTGTGAAACGTGTGAAGACGACGATTGAACGAGTTGTATCTTAGACTATAATTATTATCTAAGAGTTGTATTATATACATTCGTACATACAAAGTGATACTGATACAAAGAGTGATTCATAAAAACGGACTGATACATAATTATCTTTTGTATCTATCTCTCCTGAGCACAGAGTACATTCTTTACACATCTCTACAGTCAACCGTCAAAAGCAAGTGTCAAAAATAATTCACGATTTCACGAGATTTCATTCACGTATAGTGTACTCTACTCTGTGATTTCACGAAACTTGGCGCTACGTTCCACATGCACGTCACACGTGCATGATGTATTTGTAATTTCATAAAGTATTTTTCTTTTAATTGAGTTTATTATTGATTCATTTTATTAAGTTCTTTCAATTACCAAGCCATGATTTTATTTTTGAGTATTCAAGTTCCACTCTATATTATTGGATAAGTTAAGTAAAATTATTCGAGTAGTCCTCATTAAATTGATGGGCTGAGTACCTACTTCAAGAGCTGGTTTTACTGCCTTAATCCAATTTATAAAAAATGACGTACGACTGGTTTGAATCCATAGGGCGGCCGCGATTTGTGGTCGCCCCTATGGTCGATGCTAGTGAGCTGGCCTGGCGCCTTCTATGCCGCAGGCATGGAGCGACATTATGCTATACTCCTATGTTTCACAGCAATATCTTCACCAAAGATGCTAAGTATAGGAAAGATAATATGGTAACATGTGAAGAGGATCGCCCACTCATTGTCCAGGTTAGTATGTGAAAAATGTAATTCCTCCGTGAATGTCTACAATGTGGACATAACTAGAATATTATTTTGTAATTGTATTCTTAAAACATCATTACTGACTGGACAGGTCTACTTAAATCTCCCTGTACAATCTGGCTAAGATAATGTACAGCCACAAGCTCATAAACCAACCCCAATGTGTCAAATTTCTTTGTTAGGTTTATAACTTTATTCTAAACACAATTAGGTTCGTGTTCAATTGGGAAAATTTGACAGCTTGGGGTAGGTTGATGTGCTGGTGTCTGTACACATACATAACATAATGTCCCACCTGTAATTCCCGAAGGGCTAAGCTGAGGTGTACCTGTAATATAACTGGCAAAATGTGGGTGTACTACCGGGTACGCCTCCGCCTAAGATAATGAGAGAGATTTAAATGGGAGTGTTACCTCAGAGCTTGTTTTAGTGTTGTTATTTCAGAGCAGCTTGACAACATTGACTTAATTTGTCACAAATTTATACATATATGATGCATAAAAGTCTAATTTATTTAACCACAAATATTTTATTATTTAACTTTCATATATTGTTCATAGAGTAATTACAATTTATTAAATCCCTGCTCATTTCAGTTCTGTGGGAATAACCCTGAGACATTGGCAGCTGCGGCAAAACTGGTTGAAGCACAATGTGACGCCATTGACATAAATCTAGGGTGCCCTCAATCTATTGCTAAGAGAGGTAGATATGGATCATTTCTTCAGGAGGATTGGGAGCTATTGAAAAAAATTGGTAATTATTCATGTATCAAAAATTTTGTAAAGCCATTAGTTATTAATGAATGAAAAAAAAATAAAGCGTGCTTGTCTGGTGTTCTGTGAGAGACAATATGCGAGATAGTCCACTGTTATGACTCAGTTTGCGATGAGTATTCAATTTATTGAACCATTTCAAATAATTTTTAATTAGAATATCCACAAGTATAATAATATTGAAATCGAAATTAAAAAATATTTCAATGCACTTTGTCTTCTTTTATTCTCTATGATGGAGAATGCAATGTACAGTCAAACTGATGTGGGGGCAATGGGGCAAATGGGAATAAAAAATCCCAGTTGCCACTGGGCGGTGACTGGGATTTTTTATTCCCATTTGCCTCCGGTGGCAATCCCCGCGGGGGCGACTGGGAATCAACGACAAATTGACAATCTTCTAATTGAATTGTATTGCACATGTTTTTTTCATTGTTTTTAATTTTTATAATTCTATGCTAATTAATGTACTTAATTGAACCAGTGCTATTTTAATTAACTTTTTCTTAGAATAAAGAATTCAAAGAAAAAGTACCTATTTATTGGTACTCACACAGGAAATTACACGCAACTATGTACTTATATATAGTTAATTAAAATAGCACTGGTTAAAAAAAATCAACTCTCCATACAAAACTCGATCAACTGTTTGGATATAATATGTATGGAGAGTTGTTTTTTTTGTCTGTTTTCGAAAAAGTCGTAGAACAAATGTTGTTGTTTATGAGGTTTGTAATCTACTCCTGCGAGGTTGTTGGTGTTTTACAAATAACCCTGTATATTGAAATGAAAGTAAACTTTGTCTGTTGCAGTCCAAGCAATGTCTGAAGCAGTCTCTGTACCAATAACATGTAAAGTACGAATATTTGAAAGCATAGAGAAGTCTGTGGAATATGCACTAATGTTGCAAGATGCAGGATGTAAAATGCTTACAGTTCATGGACGAACAAGAGAACAAAAAGGACCATTAACAGGTATTGCTAGTTGGAAACATATAAAGGCAGTAAGGTAATATATTTTATATTGTTCTTATTATATTTTTAATTAAATAAAAATAAATTCCTGTGAAATCTAATAATAATTTACAGCCATAAATGATAAGCCTCTCTCAAGTTGTGTTACATACAAAATTAAGTTTTCCCTCATAGTATTGATATAATATGATCAAAATGCAATTAACACCTTGACTGCGGGCGCCATCGCCTACGCCAAGCCGCCCGTGCGGACGGCCGCACACCTGCTGCGAGAGCCGCACAGTCGTATCGGATGGACGAAAACAATACGCCAGTGCGGATATAGCGCTGGGTGTGTTTCAATCCTCCAGTGCGGCAAAACACAGGCTATTGTGTTTTTTTACGAATGTAACAAGTTACTTAGAAAATGACCATCCTACACAATAGGACCCTCAAACTAACACAATAGGGTTTAAAATCACAATTTTCAACTTTATGATTTTTGTAATTTTATAAGAAATTCTAGTGAAACCCTTACTGGTTCTGTATTTTAAATAATAAATTCTCATTGACTTGAAACTTGAAATTATCAAACGTCTAAACAGACGTGAAAACTCACAGCAGTTGCGAGATCCGCACTCGCGGCATAATTAACTTTTACACGCTGGGCGTGATTTGCCGCACAGCCGTATTGGAAAATATGAAATCACAACCGGTGTGCGCGAGCCGCACTGGCGTTTTGGCGGCGATAACACAGCGTATGTGAGTCCCGCAGTCAAGGAGTTAAGTAAAACCCTGAATTATGTATGCTATACCAATTCCTAAGGTGAATTTATTAAGATAATAAAATGATTTGGCTACGTAGGAAATAAAGTTATCTACTTAAAAAGAAGCTTAAATGATTAAAAATATCTGACTTTTTAAATGTACAGAGAAGCTGTATCAATTCCTATGCTGGCAAATGGAAATATTCAATGCTTAGAAGATGTCTACAGATGTTTAGATTACACTAAAGTAGATGGGATAATGAGTGCAGAAGGCACCCTAACAAACCCTGCTGTATTTGAAGGAATTAACCCATTAACATGGGATATGGTCCAAGAGTATCTAGACCTGGTTGAGAAATATCCATGCCCATCATCATACATAAGAGGGCATTTATTTAAAATATTCCATAAAATGTGAGTATTTTATTTAGAATAATTTCATCTGTTGCATGCTGCTGTGGTACAAATATCAAGTTGTGTTTGTAGATTTTCATTTGAAGACAACAATGAGGACAGACAAATTCTGGCTACTGCACAAAATTTAGATGACTTTAGAAGAGTGTGTAAGAATGTAAGAAGCAAATATTTACCATATCATGAAGGAAAAAAATGTTTTGAAAATGAAGAAAGTATATCTAGGATTGGATTTAATTTAATATTACCTCCATGGATATGCCAGCCTTATATAAGGATGTCACCTGAAGATTACACACAAAAGATGGAAAAATTAAATACTATTCAGATTCAGGTAAAATACATAATTAATTAAACATGAGTTTGTTGTAGAACATTATGTAGAATAAATATTTTACCAGTTGTTGTTTATAGGAAAGTCTTGCTGACAAAAGAAGAAGTGAGGAAATTGAAGGAGCTCCTATTTCTAAGAAAAAAATGAAAAAGATAAGACGCATGAGTAGAAGACCAGGAAACCAAGATGTGCAACAACACTGCAGAAATGGGCAAATTTGTGTTAACAGAGATTGCCCCAATCCTCTAGTTAGTACATACTTCTTCTTTTGATTTTGATTAAGATAACAGACAATCTATTGTTGTTAAGAACTAGTGTTTAGGATTATATAAATAATGTGTTACATCTTATTTTCAGGCTGGAAAATGTCTGTATCAACTGTGTAAAAAATGTTGCAGAAACAAATGCTATGAAGAGGATTTAGACTGTAAAGGCCATGGGATACTTGTACATACTAGGCGTGAAATGGCTAAGAAGTTTTCAAATGTCGGGAATAACACACACATTGCAACTAATTAATATGTACAGACGCCCACGTCAAGTTACTCCAATGTGTCAAATTTCTTTGATCGTTTTTCAACTTTATGTCAAACAGAATAAGGTTCATATACAATTGGAAAAATTTGACACATTGGGGTAACTTGATGTGCTGGCGTCTGTACATGGTTCATCTTTCATCAATTCATGTACCTACCAACTATAAATTATGTTAATAATAATTGTAATGATAATGTACATAGTTATGAGACCAAAATTGTTAAATATATTTATGTTCCATGTAATTTTTAACACAGAATAGTTTTTGTTCTTCTGTAAGTACCTATATCACTAGCTTATTAATAACTAAAATATTATATAAGTAGTGTATATGTAATGTATCAAATAGTAACAATACTAAATATCGACTAGTTTTCTATAATGGTTATTAAACCGTTAAACCTTCTTATTTCAAAAACTAGTTACTTGTTACCATAGTAACTTGATATACACACTGTGTTTAAAGTAAGTCTATGAATTATATACTTACTTGACTGTGTTAAAACTTCACTTCTATCTCTAAATATCAAAATCAAAAAAGCTGACAGCATTTTATTCATAAGTCATGTTAATTAGGCTCATTCCAAGGGTGAAGTCATCCTAGGAATTAGAAAAAATATTTTGTGGCGAAATCGTTACTGAAAGGTTGAATAGGTGCGCGCGCATTACGGGCTTGCTCAGCAATTAAGTAACAACACAAGGTTAATGCTAAACCTTGTTATTGTTGGATATTTTATACCTACATAAAAATGTGACATTAGTTAGTTTTGACTTGACTGATTAGTGTTTTGATATTGTGAGAAATAAGTGTCTTGACAAATAACCAATAAATAATTTTAATTTATTTATTTTAATACAATAAATAATTTTGCTAAAGTAGGTGCTGGAATCAATGATAATTTACAATACTGATGGATAAATTCTGTGCCTCACATCAATCGCCGAGACCTCAAAGAAGATTGAACGGACTTCAATTACCGCTAAACTATCAGCAAATTATCGGCTGGTTCGTCTTCATTGCGACTGGATCACTAAATTTTCTTATACTGGTTGAAATACAATTTGAAGAACTGAAGACAATAGCTTTAGTGGTCCTAATTGTTTTGTACGTGTGCCACATATTGTCCCATCTTACTGCGTCGCTATTGGATCCCAGTGAAACTGAATTGAGAAAGTTGGTAGTTTACAATGTGCCTGAATTCAATCGAGAAGTTCACGCTCACGTTATTGAAAATGGAAGGTGTCATCTGTGCAACATACACACGAGCAGCAGAAGAACGAAACATTGTAGTATATGCAATAAATGTGTGGATCAGTTCGATCACCACTGTAAATGGCTCAACAACTGCATTGGCCGGAGGAACTACGTGGCGTTCATTGCGTGCGTCACTACGGCGCTCATGATATCCACGTTTACGTCATCGTTGTGTGCAGCGGACATAGTGATATTCTTTACGAATCCTAAATATTTAAGTATTGATGCACAAAACTTTATTAACTGCAGTACAATGCATAGCACGATGACGGCGCCGTCAATTTTTTGTAGGAGTTCAATATCTTTTTTAATATTTTTAGTCTTATTTTCCACAATGGCGTCAGCAATAGGATGTGCCTTATTACACTTATGCTGTTTCCACATTTATATATCTTTGCTAGGAGTTACAACATACGAATATGTGGTACGAAATTGGGACTCAGAAGCTCCCTCTTATAATTATTTAAAGAATTGTAAATGTTGTAAATGGAGTATTTCACAAGAGTTGTACACGGTTAGAAAATCTAAAGAAACTACTCAAACACAAGAAAATCTTGATTATGGATCAAGTGCAAGTAAATTAGATGTTTCACGTACTACCGATATTCAAAATGGTGACGCCAATGTTATAAATTTTATTAGCATATTAATTAATAATGAACTTGGTAAAGCTAGGAAAAAGTTTCTGTATGATAAAAACAAAATACATCCACATGATGAAAATAGTAGTAAATAGCACAATAAGTATTAGATTTTTTTACAAAAAAAAGTAACTGACTGTCCTTATAAATTAAAGCTGTCTAGGTGGCAAAATGTTGGAATAAAATCAGTGGTCAAAACATGGTCACATCGACGACGGCGACGCGCGTTTTTGTTTTCACTATCGGTAATCTTAATATCGAGGTGGCCAAACTATTCCGAAAACCGCGAGTTTTAAGGTAGTAACGTGGTACTATAGGTACGTGATACTAACTGCATCGTCTGACCTCTTGACCGCTGCAACTACCAAACAAAACGTAATATGTCATGTAGTCGTGACGCGTGGCGTGCTGGGCACATTTTTACATAACTGTGGCGGTCAAAGGGTTAAAAACCTCTACCACGGTGCACTGCATGACTAAAATTGAGTTAGTCTTTTATTGTAAAATCTCTTCTTTACAATGCATTCTGTATCTCATAGGTATTGCGATCCTATAATGTTGCCATGTGGTTTCGTACGTTAGTGTGTAATATAATTTGTATACCTACATGACATTTTAATTGCTTTATCATTATGCACATTATATACTTCTAGTAAATTCATACTTTATGTAGCTCAGTAATCAGTTGAAACTGTTAGTGCTGGGGCACACGATGCGTTGCTTGCGGCGGCGGCGGAGGGTCGCACGGCACCCATTAAATTAGATTTCTAATTCAATGACGGCACCGGAGCAATGTTGTTGCGTCGTCTTGCATAGCAACATCTGGGACTTGTCATGGCAAGAAGAGGGGGGAGGGTACACGCGCCAGAGAGCACGCAAATGTTTGTATGACGGAGTATTGTTAACCCTTTAACCCCTCTTGTGTCGCATAAATATGACATAATATATTTTCGTGCCCCTACCGCGCGTGTCGTATTTCTGTTTCTGCGACATCGAACATGTATGACTTTTTCGTTTTATTTTCAAAATACGGACTGTGTGGTACAGTACAACTAAAACCATCATCGAATTGAGATAATATTATTTATGTAACAAAAACTAAAAATCGATACGATTGTTTCTCCTTATACTGTAGGTATTATTTTATTGATTTGTAGCAATTTTGACCCGGCGCTAGGGGCACGGCAGCTAATATTTATCCAAGCGCTTAAAAGGTTAACTATTGTATGTGTCCGCTCACTGCGGCGAGCGGTGCGTGTGGTGTGAGGGCCACTTTGTCAAACTCTAAAAATGTGCTTAGGATTGCAGATTTTGTGAAAATCAAATAACCGAGTTATGGACTGTAAAGTTGGGCCCTCAATTCTCACATAGAGGATTGAGGGCCCACCTGAACCTGATAAACTATGGACACTACAGAAAAAGACTTTATGCCCAAATGCTAATACCAAACAAATAGCTTTTAATTTAGTTAGGAAGCGACCAAGCGCGGCGGTCGGTACTATAAATCGGTTCCAATCTGTCCAAACTGCGATTACATCTTCCGATTTCCTAGTTAGGTTCCTACAAATCGGATAGTGTAATAAGCTCTTTAGGGTGGTAAAGCAACTACGAAGTCGACTGGTTTATCTATATCTTCATTATGACTAAAATTGAGCTGTGACGCACGTGTCGCCAAAACTTTATAATTTACAAATTATATTTAATTATACCTATTGGATTTTTTAAACTCAATCTGTCCAAATAACATCTAAATAAATATTTGAATATAAAATTGGAATTTTATTGTGTTCCCACTCCCACACTCAGTGCGAAAAGATGTGTAATTAGGTACGTTGCATCCTGGCAACACAACAGAGCTACGAAACAAATTCGCGTTGCTGTGCTTTTTTTATATCATTCTTAGAAACTGAAAAAAAAACATTCTGGACCCCATGGCCCGTCCGGCTGCCCGCATGCGGGTAGCCGCATAGTGCGTATACAGCTTTAGTATAGGGATTCAGTAGTGTCCGACCGAAGCTTCGGCTTCGGCTTCGGCTTCGGCCACCTTCGGCCAAAAAAGCACCTTCGGCCAAATCTTCGGCTTCGGCCAAAAATTTGCCGAAGGTTCGGCCGAAGCCGAAGGTTTGCTAGTTGTCAAAATTTGAAATTTACTGAACGATGCTAGAGCGAGACGGAGAGTGTGCAGAGCAGCAGAGTTTCGCCGCGCCGCCGCACCGGACCAAACGAATCGCAGTTAGTAAACTAAACGAGTCAAAACAAGTTTGAGAGCGCGTCTTAAAATTCTAATAAGTGTTTTGTTTTTAAATATTTCATATTTGTTATTACAAATTAAATTATTTTATTTATTACTGTGAGTAGTACCTGTGGTGATACGTTCATTATTGTGAGGCACTCTAAGAACCAAAAAAACCGTAAGTATTGTCTGGTTTAAAATATTTTATGTTCGTCTGATAATTAAAAAAATGTGACTGATTATTTGATTATTTTTGTTAAAATTACTTTAAGTAAATAAATATTTAATTAACATTGTATATTTGAAACTTTTATTTTAGACAATATTTTATTACCTACTTGTATTATGTTGGTCACTCGGCTCGTTATTGGGCTAAATCTCTAAAGCTCTGTATCTAGTATATTCTGAGATCAAAGTAACTATCGTATTTCTCAAGGTCAATGACACCTTCGGCTTCGGCTTCGGCTTCGGCCGAAGGTTTTGGTGAATACCGATTAATCGGCTTCGGCTTCGGCTTCGGCCTGAATTGCACCTTCGGTCGGACACTAGGATTCAGTCAACAAAATGCCTTAAGAAACTCATACATCCGATTGGTTCCAATGTATTTAATCCTTTAATAAACTTGTAAACTTTATAAATATCATATAATTAACAAAATAGTAAATAAAACAATTTTTGAAGGAATCTTCCCAAAACTATGAGATGTCCTTGCCTTCGCGAAACTCAACTTCCTAGTTGCATCAGTTGAAAGATGACTCATTTGAGCAACCTGCACATACGTAATTATATTGTAACATTAGTTAAGTCTTGCGTAAATAAGGAATTTGCTACTTTATGTTGTTTATTCACGTTTGCGGCGGCGATTTTGTTCTTCCTGGAAAACAAATGTTTTATTTTGAGTTTTTATTACTGGAACACATTTTTATTTTCAAATAAATAGGTAGGTACATGAAAAAAAATTATACCTTCTGTGACAAGATAATGAGCAGTCTTCTGAACATTCCAATGAAGTCAATGAACAACTCCAAAGCATGTTGCACAAAGTCCTTGCTGCCCATTCTGCGTTTCTCAATTATGAGTTGTGTGTCAAATAGTACAAAGCCACACATCATCATAAGTCCAAGGTATAGGTGAGCCTAGAAGATAATAGTGTATAGGATTAAGAACCTGATTCTTTGCATGAATTTAATTTTATTAACACATATACACAGTTTTTCTAACTGCAGGGGAAAGGAGGCTTCCCAAGTTTTCTTGAACCACAAGCCATTGTTTAAATATTATTATGCTCATGTTGTTGTTGTAGCATTGGAAAACTGTACTTTGTACAGTGACTTGTTATTTTACAAGGTCATTTACTTACTATTACTGACTTATTCTAATACAACCATATTATCAGTCTAAAAACCTATGGTCGTCCGACGAAGTCGCCTAGACAGGGTAATTGTGTGGGGTGTGAGGGGCGAGACGTGGGAAAGTCGCTCCCGAACTGCGAACAAAACAATGTTCGTAGTTCGGGAGGTATTATTCAGGGCTGACGCATGTAGATGTTGTCGACATTTTTCCAGAGATCAAAGGCGTCATCCTGCTATATTAATATTTATACTGTGATAAGAATTCTCTACAAGCCCTAAATACTCAGAATTGAATAGGTATACTTACTTGATACAGGAAGTGAGACTGCATGAAGATATTGACTAGAGTCATAAGCGACATAGAAGTGAGCAGAGTCATCAGGGTTCCTCCTAAGAACAACCAGCTGCCACGTTCAGCCAACATTGCAGCAATGGAGAAGCAAACAAACACCAATGTACTGCCCAGGAGAGCAGTCACTATGATGGATGGATCAACAAAGTTGACATATTGCAACAGTGGGCCCAAGCTCATTCCTAAAATATTAATTATAATAATTATTATAATATTGAAACCAACATCCTTCCATTGATCAAGTTGTTATGTCATTAAAAAATTGTGGAAAGTAAACATGTTCAAAAAATAGTAATTTCATAGGTACCTGAAGTAAGGCCGAAACCCAAGAGGTATCCAAGACGCAGGTTTGTGTTCTTGCCAGTATCCGGAGTAGAAATCAACATGAGCAATAGACCTGCCCCTACAATAGCAGATAACAAACCAGCTTGGAACCAGGTGTATGTGTCAACAAAGACTCCAGCCAGAGCTGAGCCACATGTCATCATCAAGGTTCCATAGACATTTTTTAAATGCTGACGAACCGGTGGTTCTCTGTGAAGCATAAGAAGTAATGTTGTCATTGGTAGGTACTACTTAAATCTAATAACAATAATGTTGATAAAAAGTAGTCATTACATCAATGATTTTATAAATGTCAGTAGGTACCACTATCAAACAGAAAAAGAAAACACCATGAAATGTTAATATCATCACATCACATTAAAAACATGTTAGTGATAAACAATTTACAACTCTAAATAAATATTTGTATGTGTGTCACAGATTGTACCTTGTACTACAATGTTCTAGAATGATGTAAAATGGTAGGAATTTAATCGTTTGTTTTACCATTGTATTTAGACAAGAAATGAAAGAATACATACTTTGAAATGGTATTCAAACAAGGGATTTAATGGCGTAAGCAATACTCACAGTCGATTTTGGAAACTATTGACGAATGTTCGAAGATTAGGAGTCATGATGACAGGATTAGACGGGCGTAATGACGAGATTATTTGAAGTAGTTTGCTTTGCAGTAAAATCCCAGAACTCTTGTATTGTAACTTCAGTAAGTGAATTCCACGATGCTTAGTATTAAAGACTGATTATTTTTAGAATGCGCAATTACAAATCAGTGACAACGAACTCAGCGATACGAAACGAAACAATGGTTGAATGGTGGTCGTGGTTTTGGTGGTGGAATATTATCGTGTCTGATTGCCAACTTAATAAAAAATATTTGGAATTTATTGACGTCATCGCCTGGTATTCTCGACAATCTGAATAACGTATTTCATCCGTAAATAAGTATAGATAGTAAGTATTGATTTTTCCTAACGAATAGGGCGCATAAAAAAGTATATTACATTACTTATAACCACTTATACTATTCCTATGAATAAATACACAAACACAATATGAATTTCCTTCACCTTATAATATATTGTAAATGTGAAAATATTACAGTTCTCGACTTCTTTAGCTTGTTCTCTGTACATATTAGACATTCACAAACATATAATTAGCAATAAATAGACAGATAGAGGTAAAAAGATTGATGAGGTTAAAACGTAATTTGTTCAAAAATATCGTTTAATTCCATTTTTCTAGTATAGAAGTACTTTTGGGTGATGGGTGATGTGATGACCAATCGTGAGACACCACGATTATCTTCGAGGCTGCTTTACTGTTTTTCCCATCACAATGTCTTGAGCTGGGTTGCAAATGAGAAAATGGGTAAATACGTCAAATAAATGTTGACGTTGACAGCTGACTGACATTGTCAACTGAATGAATTCAGAATTTCAGTCTCAGACAGATAACCTCAAAAATAGCAGCATTCGCCAGCTGTAAACACGTTGTAATTATTTACTATGTTATTTATGTGATCCTTTCAATAATTAAAAATGGGGAAGAAGACAAAAGTAGGAAAACAGCGGAAAGATAAATATTATCAACTCGCTAAGGAGACAGGTAATGTTTTTAGGAAGTTATGCAGAGATATTTGATTGTCTCATATGTGCTCCTAATATGCCTTACATGTGATTTTAGGTTATCGCTCCAGAGCTGCTTTCAAATTAATACAACTGAATCGAAAATTTGGGTTCTTACAAAAGTCACGAGTATGCATCGATTTATGTGCTGCGCCTGGTGGATGGATGCAGGTGGCGCATCAGAACATGCCCGTTTCGAGTGTGGTCATTGGCGTGGATTTGTTTCCAATTAAACCGGTTCCTGGTTGTATAGGCTTAACAGAAGATATTACTACAGAAAAATGTAAAACAGCCATAAAAAAGGAAATCAAAACATGGAAAGCTGATGTGGTTCTCAATGATGGTGCCCCAAACGTTGGTTTGAATTGGATTCACGATGCCTATCAGCAGGCCTGTCTCACTCTCAGCGCCCTTAAACTGGCCACAAATTTCTTGAGAGAGGGTGGATGGTTTGTAACCAAAGTATTTAGATCTAAAGACTATCACGCATTATTATGGGTGTTGAAACAGTTTTTCAAGAAAGTTCATGCAACAAAGCCACAGGCCTCTCGTAATGAATCATCTGAAATATTTGTGGTCTGTCAGGGCTATATTGCTCCTGATACTATTGACCCCAAATTTCTTGATCCCAAAAATGTATTTGAAGATTTGGATATTGTAAAGAAACAGCACATAAATATTTTACATCCGGAAAAACAAAAAAAAGCTAAAGCCGAAGGGTATCTGGAAAATGATTACACTACTCACCACAAAGTAATGCTCTCACAGTTTCTGAGTCAAGACCAGGACCCAATTGACTTACTGCAAGGATGCTCTGAGGTAATGTTATCTTATCTTTTAGCTTCAACATTTGAAGAAATTTTATATTGCTTTTTATGGCATAACTGATACTCACTAACTGTAATACTATTTGTTTACAGATTGTATTTGATGACAAGTCTATTGAAAACCACCCTAAAACTACTGCAGAACTAAAGGAATGCTGCAAAGATATTAAAGTACTTGGTAGAAAGGACCTGAAAGCTTTACTTAGCTGGTTCAAGCAAATGAAGGAATTTAAAGCATCACAGGTACTCTCATGGTTCTTTTCGCTCCATTGCATTTGAGAGCTAATTTAGTCTTTAGCACTGTACACAACTCTGGCTTCATGGTACAAGTAGGCACAAAATTGAGAAAAAAATTTGCTCTCTGGCACAAGTGTCTCTCCATGGCCTATTGCATAATGTTAAATTATCCATCTTCCAGGAAGTTAAGACAGATACTAAAGAGGGCAGTGATGATGAAACAAAGGTGGAAGCAACTGAGGGTGATGATGAAGATGATGTTGATGCAGAGATTGCTGGACTACAGGTAGGTCCATACACTTTTGTTCTATTACTTATAGGTAGGTACTCTAAGTAATATTTAACAAATATCTTAAAATGTTTGAGGGCTATACAATGCAACTTTGCATTTACACAGATGTTTTATGTAAAACCAAAAGTAGAAAGGCCCTGTTAGGTCTTATTAGAGAGTATGATTGAGAATAGTATGTAAAAAAAAAAATATATATTCCACAACTTTTTCACACAATGCCATTTAGTCCCAAGTTAAGCTTGAGAGCTTGTGTTATGGGTACTAAACAGCTGAAAAACATACTTATATATTTCTAAATACATACATATTATAGATAAATTACACCCAGACACAGAACAAATGATCGTGCTCATCACACAACATTTGTCCTGGGTGGGAATCTAACCCACAACCTCCGGCATAGCAGTCAGGGTCACTAACTACTAGCTAGACCAACAGGCCAGTCAAAACAAACATATTCAAACTATTTGGTTCACATACCTGCTTTTGCATGTACTAGGTACTCCTTTGAAACAAGGAATTTCTCCTGTGTCATGGGTGTGTTTACAAATATTTAAACTCACATACACAAACAGCCAGACCCAAACAACTACTTGTAGGTACTATAAATATTTTTATATGTGCATATAAAACCAGCAACACTTAGCTTCACAGCCAATTGTTCAGCCTTTGCGCAAACTATCCTGATGAATTTGAATCTATGCATATCATATTTTATGCAATATTTTTTTGTAGGACGAAGAAAGGCGCACTTCCAAGCGTAAGAGAAAACAACTAAATAAACAAAGACAGAAACTGGCAGAAAAAATGAATCTGAAAATGGTACTGAAAGGTGATGGAGGACCTATTTTGGAGAGCAATGACATGTTTCAGTTATCTGATATCAAGAATGCTGAAGTAAGTAGTTGAAAATAATAAAATATTGTTCTGATTAAATTATAGTGCAGAAGTTTATTTAGTGTGATATTATCATGCAAAATAGAACATATTTCTTATTTTCCTTATTGAATATAATTATATTCGTGTTTTAGGAATTGGCGCGTATGGTAGATCAGCAACCAGATATAGTAGCAGAAGCCAGCGACTCAGACGATGAATTCAAAATAAAACAAAAGTATGTTAAATATGATACAGAGTCTTCTAAATTGGACTCTTCAGGTCTCTACTATAAAGATTCAGACAGTGAACTGGAATTGGAATCTGACTCTGATACTGAGCAAGACAAGGAGACATTGGGTAACACATTTTTTTTTTAAATTAATTATTAGATATAAATTCTGTGAATATTAATTAAATTCCCTTTCTGTTCTAGCTTTTTCAGACTCGGATACTGAAAATAAAAAAGTTGCTAAAATAACAAAATTAAACACGTTACGAAATAGTAAGGTAGTTAAATCGCAAGCGGTACCCAAGAACCATCCACTGTTGACTGATTTGGATAACACTGATCCAGTCTCCCGACGCTCCATGAAGGCTGAGCTATGGTTCCAGAAAGACAGTTTTAAGGAAATCGATGAAGATGACGACGAAGGTGTGGACTTGGACAAGTTGGTGGAAACATACAAAGAAAAGGGCAAGAAAGTTGCAGAAGATGGTATGAAAAGTGGTGATTTAAAAAGAAAACTGGATGACGATAGTTCTGATGATGATTCTTCAGACAGCGATTACGATGTAGAAGACAATGTGGCTCCTACAACAGGAAAAGCTGGGCCAAAAGCCAGTAAAAAAGATGGATTCGAAGTAGTTTCACAAGATCCAGGTATGATTTGGGAATGTCAAATTCAAGTGTAACTAATTACTTTTGGTCTTTTAATTTTACTTATTCCTTTAATTATTTTATAGACTTAAAACGCCTGAAGAAAAGTCTAAAGATGGATGCTGAAACCCTTGCTTTAGGAACGATGATAGCTACATCGAAAAAATTCAAAAGAGATCTTATAGACGATGGATGGAACCGCTACGCCTTCAATGACAAGAATTTGCCAGATTGGTTTGTGGACGACGAAAAAAAACATATGAAGAAAGAAGTCATTGTACCAGAGGTAATTTTTGATGCATTCATGATATTCTGTTATTTACTAACTAGGCAGAGGTGTAAATGACATTATGTATTAAATACAGGGTGGAAATATGAAATTTCTCGTCTGCTTTTCTCAATTTCCAAAAATTTTCTGATTAAACAGAAATTGTTTTAAACTTTACATAATCATGACTTCTATGATATCTAACTCAATTATGTTTTAATTGACAGAAGTGACTTTTTTTACTTTTTACCCGACTACGGCGAAGCAAAAAGGTGGGTAATGATTTTGACCGCGATGTTTGCACGCATGTTTGTATGTTAATTTGTTCCCTCGTAACTTCTAAACTGTTTATCATATTTTAACAAATTAGGTATATATATGTTTTGTTAGGGCAGATGGCATGCGACCGCGGCTATCATCTAGAGAATATCCTACGAAAATATTTTCTTTTTGCGTGATTTTCAGTAGTCAGATTTTGGTTAATAAAATTTAATTTTTAAGTACACATTTTATCAAGTTACATGAAAATTATGATTTTCTTATCATCATTCACAGTTTCAAGTAAAAATTGCACCAGAAAAGTACTTAAAATTATAGAAAAAACCCAAGAGAAGTTTTAACACTCCAGAATCTTATACTATAGAACCCATGGTATCAGTACATGTGACGATTTCTGTTTCACCCTGTACAGTACAACTACATTTGATTAAATAAGTTTCATGTAATAGGGAGATAGCTTATTAGCTATCGTGCAGGGATCCGAATTCGAAACGGGCTGCTTCTGAGAAATTCAAAATCAATCAAAATCAAAAGCCATTTATTCAAATTAGGCTGAGGATCAGCACTTTTTGAACGTCAAAAATTACATAAGACAGTCCCCCAAAACGCCGGCCCTTCGCCACTTCCTAGTGTTTTTGCTGGGAAGAAGAAGTGGCGGAACAAACTCCTCAGCAACACGTCTGTCTGATATGTTAGAAGAACAGTTTAAACAGCATTGGTAATTAATAAACATAATCATTTCAATTAAATAATTTGCTACATGTTAGCTAGCACACATCGGTATACAAGATAGTAGTAATACGAATAGTAAGTACCGACGTTGAAAACTGAACTCAAGCAAAAAAATCATAACTGAATAAATAGAAACCTCCAAGTAAAAAAGGCGTGCCCGCTTACATGTACTGAACTGGATTACACGAATAGGGATATGACATTAAATAAATAAAAAAAATATAAACTAGGACCATCGAAGATAAATGAAAAAAAAAATAGTTACTAGTTAAACAATAACAAAACCAAGGGCAGCAAGGCCAGCAAATTCCTAATGGAAAAAGCCAATAACAATATGACCGACCCTGAAATCGGATCAACCAACACAGTTTTGTTTATTGTAACTGCTGTAAATTCAACTCTTATATCCCATCTAATTTGATTTCATGATTTTAATGCATTTTTGCAGAAATACACGGAAGAATATAAGAATAGGTTGCAAGACATAAACGCCAGACCTATTAAGAAAGTGATAGAAGCTAAAGCACGAAAAAAGAAGCGTATGATAAAAAAGATGGAACGTGCCAAGAAGAAGGTTGAAGCAGTTATGGAGAACGCCGATATGTCGGAGAGAGAGAAAGCCCAACAAGTCAAAACGTTGTATAAAAAGGCACAGACAGACGGGAAAAAGAAAATAACTTATGTGGTGGCTAAAAAACATACTACCGCCAAACGAATGAAACGACCTCAAGGAGTTAAAGGACATTACAAGGTGGTCGACCCTCGTATGAAGAAAGACATGCGCGCGCAAAAGGCCAAGGAGAAAACAAAGGGTCGCGGCAAAAAGGGCAATTCTTCTAAGAACAATAAAACTAATAGAAGTACGCCGCCTAAAAAGAAAGGCAAGAAGGCTAAAGCTAAATAGAATGTATAACGTTTAGAACAAATATACGAAAATGTAACAACATTGTTTTTTCTTATCAATATTTTAAAACCAAAAAAATGGTACAAGTTACAGTCTATGCTGGCAATATTTGTATGTAAGTGTTGTTTAGAATTCATCCCGTGGTTTTCAGTAGATACTCACGGTAGGTAATATGTTTCCCAATAAAATTATTACGAATGCCTTTACTCCTGAGCCATCTAAGTTCAAGACAAATTATTTTTTTAAGTGGCCTTGATATGTATGTTGGGTGAAAAGTATTTCCATTAGCTGGCATTACAAAGATTATTTTTACGACTAAGGTCAGGGTGATATTTGAATCCACGTGCGTCATTCGCCGAGTTCAGGGACAGACACGCCATATAAATGATATCACTTCGCTTGGTGGCCTTGGTGTCTAATTCTGATTCGCTCTAACTACGCCGTCTGCCTACCAAGTACTATTGAGCGACTTTATGCACAGCTTGCGGAATAAATATTCTGCGTCGCAATGTTTTTGACCTCCAGACGTTAATTATTATTTGCTTTACCATAATGCCGGAATCGCAATAATATCGTGCGTTATAGGTATGAAGCGGTCATCATCAACCTTGAAATTGTAATTGAAGTAAATTAGATACATGTATAGCTTTGGTACATAATTTAGAATATGTCAGTCTGAATAAATGCGAATTCTCCTTATAATCCGAGAAGTGACCACTGCGAAGCGCTTTATTTATGAACAAAAACTTGCCTAACCGTTATTTATTTACCTATAAAGGTCAAATTGTCCTCATGGAGTCTTGTATCTTGTCGGTCGGAAATAACTGGAAAATAGCTGTAAGAAATTCGGAAGGAAATAGAATATGGTAGGTATGAGGTGAATGTGGGGTGGAGACGATGGTACATGGGAGGTTGGAGGCAGGCGGCAGGTGGGGCGCTCGGCCGGGCTATATCGAGCGCGCGATCACGGCCAAGGCCGCGCACCGCCGTCATCGCTCCCAACTCCGCTCCGACCGACGACCGTTCTCCGTACTCTCCGCCGTGCCGCGATCGTAGATCCCAACTTAACCTAGGTGTACAACACCTACCCTATTAGGTACGTAGTTTTGGTTCATGTTAGTTCCCTACCTAGGCGAGGATTACATTACATGGCGAAGTGGCGGGCGAGTATGCCGATGAGCTGGAGAAACATTGTGCCATATTCTAGATGCAGATTGCTAAGGCAAGCAAATAATTTGCCTTTTAACCGGTGGTAGGGGTATCGATGCAGGCATCTATACCCCTACCACTGACACATACCATATCGAACAAAGTCAAACGATTGTTATAACTTGCCAACATTATTTTTAATTGAACAACAGTAGGTCTAGAAATAAAACCAATGATTTTCTGTGAGTGGCATTAATGTTATACAGTATGTGGGTTCGCGGTGACGTCCGCAGAGGCGCAGGTAGAAGCTGCCGAGGTGGCGTCGGGCCCGGGTGCGGGGTGGTGTGACCTCGCCCTGACAAGGTCGCCGGTTCCATTCCACTTGGCCACGCCACTCATCCCTCCCTATAGTAATCTTCCATAATGATTCTCGCCTCCCTATACATTAACATAATAAATGTTTGATTTGCCTTATTTATAGGTACGTATTTCATCAGTATCCAATAGTGTACCTACCTACACTATTGTGTTGAAGAACATTAAATAACATTCACCGTATCGATACGCATAAAAAAAAAAAATTGTTTATTGGTAAAGCAAGAATAAGTTCTAACAAAATTATGATTGGAACCTCCTTTAAGGCAAGTAATGCCTGTATTAGGAGGCTCCGCTCTTCCATAGCAACACGTGTCACAAAGGCAAACAGGGCATAATTTTTACTACTAAGTATACATTTTTACTAAATCTAAGAAGCATATAGCTTTGATATACAAGACTTGCGTGTTGGTGTACTACGGGTACACCTCTGCCTACCCTTCGGGGATTTCAGGCGTGTTGTTTATGTTACTTACAACGGGGTGGAAAGTTTCGATGGCCCTGACCTTTATTTAATATAACCAGTCTTCTCGAAATCTACCCCGAAATGGATCAGCTTTCAGACGGCAGTAAAATCTTAACTGTTTTAACTAACTTTATCTTTTCAAGTAATTTAGAATTAAAGACAGACTCAATTCTGTGCATTTAAAGATTTATTAAACACTGTACAGTCAGCAAAAATCACCAATTTCCACTTTGCAATTTCCTGTGTATTCATAAATATCTTTAGAAGCAACTGACCCGTGACCTGACCTTAAACGTGAAACAACTTTGATAGTGGAAAATAGATTTTTCATTTCTCATACTCGGAAAGTAGTGTTTGTTTCATGCGACTAGCGGGTGGAAGATGCTACTTCCCACCTTAGGGCGGGAAAGACTCCCTCTCAACGCGTTGGTTTGGCAGTCGCCTGCAAAAAATCTAACATTATTAAGAAAAAATCGCTGCGGTCTTGTGAGTGTATAAACAGCCAGTGTAAATTAAGAAAAAAAACTAAGCGGGTCCGCCCGCGGCAGGGACGCGGTGTGTTCCATTTGGTTCCATTATTTAAAATTTTGAATATAATATTTATGATTTGGCGGGATACTAACTCTGTAACCTGTAACGGTTTATTAAACTAATATCTTATTAAAAATGAGTTCAAGTGATTCTAAAATGTTGGCAAATATAGTAATCGAAAATCTTTTGCCAAGCCAGAAATTTCAAAGGAAAGATACCTACCTAAATACATACAATGACTTTAAGAAGTAGCAAGCAGATAATAATAAATATTTTCGAAAAACTACTATTTTTACCTTCCCTAAATTCGAAATGAAAAGTAGAGTGCTTATCACAGGTAAAAGACGTCAATTCCAACTCGGACTATACCTAGCCGCCCCCGCTTCGCTGGGCCTCTAAATACCTCATACGGGAATTGATTCCTTTCGACCCTCGTGTAACGATCTACTATTCCTACCTCGGTATGCGAGTTCGTTCTATTCTACGTAATTTTCCTACATTGTCTCTTTGACATAAAACACATAATATGAAGAAATCCGACTTTAAATCGATTACTCGTTAGTGGCACATACCTATACAGGGTGTCTCATTCAAATGGGTCAGTATGGGAAAGTCTGAAACTAAAAGACATACGAAGATCTGTGCTGAGGAACCATGTCATCGATTTTAATAAAAAGAGAAACTGCATTCATACATTTTAAAAAACATCTGTACTCCGTTCGGGAATCGAACCCGGTTATTTTGAAAAAAAAAAAACCTACACTATTTCTATTTAAATATCGATTGTGTAGGTCTTAAGCAGTAAATGTCTGTATGAAACATGATGTCTAAAATGAATAAAATGCATTGTTTCCACATACTTTAATTTACTTTAGTAGGTGCTCGAAGTGACCACCGCCTTTTGCATATCCTTATTTGTAGGTATTAGTATTTGTATTTATTATGGATCTCCAACAAAGATTACACCTTACACGCTAAATTAAACAATGTATAAATAGGTACAATACCTTGTGCATCTTCAATTAAAGGAGACCACAACTTACGTTTAAATATCAAACAAACCATTAATTACGACGAAAAAAGTAAATTATGACGTAATAATACGCCGTTTTACGGTTTATTCCCGTTGGGTCCCCGTCACGGGGACCCTGGGACGTGATAAAATTTATTTCCCGTTGTCCCCATAACGTACCTTCGGCGAACGGGGACAACGGGAAGTAAACTTTTCACGAGTCGTTGTCCTCTTAAATCTGTTAATCTGTCTGTTAAAATGTTATTGTAGATTTATATTATGTTTGTCTACATCTATCGCATTGGATTCAATTATGTAATGTTAGCTGCTGTACGTATGTGTGTAATAAATAAATAAATAATTAAGTAACCTATTTAGTGATAGGTAAATTATTTATTTATTTATTTTATCACCAGTTTTAAATACGAAGTTCACAAGTAATTACAATAACTAATTAGATCCCTTTGTCGAATTCTGGAGTGGAATTTTGCATGAGCCAATGAGAATTTAACTTGACAAAAACAATGTTTTCTGCGCATTTGTTCCGCAGCTGCAAGGGCGCGCGCGACGCCGGCGCATCCTTTTTAAGGTCGCTCCGTATAGCATAGTTACTAGAAAACTTAACTTGGAATGTACTTTACATTTAAAACAATAAACATGTCATTAAATTAGTTTAAGATTGTGTACTCACCAATTTTTTTGGCAAAATTCAGGGCTATTTCTATCAAGTTCATTATACAATAAAATACTACTTATAAACAAGGTCTAAATCCTTTATATTAATCTGCCGGGTACCAAGACTAATCTACCAATTCCATACACTTTGTTTGTTGAATAAAAGATGCCGGCTCACACATGATACTACAGAAAAAAAAACGCGGACAGTGGGCAATAATTTTTACTTATTTTATTCAACTTTATTAACAGGGACAACGGGAAGTATTTTTAAATATTTAATTGAAGTACCACCAATCACCTACTTCTCATGCACGAGGTTGTGGTTCAAATCCGGGTAAGTACCAATGTGACTTTTTCAATTCATATGTACTTTCTAAGTTTATCTTAGACATCATTGACATCGGTGAAGGAAAATATCGTAAGGAAACCTGGACTTATATAGTTAATATAAGTTTGAAATCGCCAATCCGCCTTGAGCAAGCGTGGTGAACAATGCTCAAGCCTTCTCTGTATGAGAAGAGGCCTTTGCCCTGCAGTGGGACAGTAACGGCTGGTATTAATTGAAGTACCGCTGTCCCCGTAGGTCGGGGACACGGTGTACGGGGACAACGGGAATAAACCATCAAAAGCGCCATTTATGACGCAAGGTGCAGCGTAGACGACGCACTTTACAGACTGAAAGTGCGTCACGGATAGTCTGTACCTATGACAGAACCTATGCAAAAAATATAAACAGTACATAGGTACCTACGACGCGTATAATTTATTTCAATTAGATTTTTTATAAGGGGCTTCAGAACTTCAAAGTGAAATCAAATGTAAAATCATTCTAGTAGGTTCTATTTTTACAGACTAAAAGTTGCGTCACGGAAAGTCTGTTGTTTGCGCTGCACCTAGTATTATGTGTAGGTACATGCCCGTGGCCTTTTCTTCCTTTAGGGAACTAGGTACATGATCCATACAACTTGCTTGCTCAGGTGCAATGCTCGTTAATGTTTTCACTAAGTGTATATATACAGTCCAGTCACAGATGAAGCCAACATTCACCTATTTTCAGGCCTCAAAAAAGGTCACGACTCACGGTCGCTCAAAATTGTCAAGCGCGAGTGTCTCTAAGTATTCCCTACTAAACTATTACATTGCATTCACACAAAGGATATGTTTATAGCGCACAAGATTAAGGCACTTGATTGTTCCGTACATGAATGCATCTACAAATTATTTATAAATTCGAAATGTAGCATAAATTTGACTAAAACTGTTGGCGTTCCACCTCCGACAGGTTTGGAGAGACGCCCGACGTAGACAATTGGGACCATTGCCCAGCGCGCCTTCTCCAAACTAAAGCAGGCAGTAAATTGAGCAGCCATAAATACAATAATACAAAAGTGTAATTCAGACGTCTAAACGGAAAATCGATCTACGGTGTGGACTTCGCTTTTTTATAACTATTGGATCGACGTCAATTAGAATTGTAGAAATCGCACAGTGCCCACAACTTTTATCCGTGCTTGATTCGTTCCGTCTTTTAAAAAAATAGTTAACGACCTTTTCTTAGACCTACTGAATATACACACAAAATTCCATACGAATTGGTCAAGCCGTAGGATCGGTGGTTGTAACAAACATACGAGAATTTTGTATATTATTTATTTATTTATTTTATTTTTAGGAAGGCTTACAGACTAACAATCTAGTGAATGAAGAACATAACATTTTAAAGAATAGCTTATAACAAGCCTCAATTAGAGATATACATACTTTTATTAAGATGACAACAAATTGATAAACAATAATAACTACTAATATACTACTTTAAACCTTTCGTGTTAGATAGAATTAGTATGAGAATATATATACATAATAACCTAACCTAACTTACTATGCCTATCCTATAGTTAACCTAAGTACCAAACCTAACTACCTCACTGAAATGCATTGATTTTGAAAGATACAAAATACATAGTTTTAAACTGAACTACTGCGCTGCGTGTCTCTATTTTACATACACTACTAGAGTAGCTAGTAGTCGTATTTAAAGTAGTAGTAGTAGAAGGTAATAATTTAACTCGTTTGGTATATCGTCCGTACATAAAGTACTGCTTTGACTGGCCTGTTGGTCTAGTGGTCAGTGGCTCTGGCTGCTATGCCGGAGGTCGTGGGTTCGATTTACACCCAAGACAAATGTTTGTGTGATGAGCACAATCATTTGTTCTGCCCGTCCTCAATTAGGGTTGTGGGCATGCCCATAGTACCAACAGCGGTCGATCCACGCTTCCCTACTTTGTCTTCGATATAGTTCCGATAGAACTTACAATTCATTCCAGTAATCAAACGTTTCGTAAACACAGACGTGGTATGGGTTACTGGATAGAATATCAAGACAATAAGTTTATATATAAACTGCATTAAGAACCAAATGTATCACCGACAGTCGTGATGACTCGATAAGCAGCGTTCCTTGCTACCTTTATTTCTGTGACGAGACGCATCGAGTTGTGGATGGATTGTCTGTTCGAGGGGACGTTACACAAATCTTCAAGACAGGTGGCCGCCCCCGCCCTATAAAGTTCGCAAGTTTAGTGCGCGTGGAGCGGGTGAGCGACCACGTTCATGGTCAGCGTCGTTGAAACACCAACCAAACAGCGGCGAACAAAGCCGCTACAGCACCGCGGCGACAGTTACCCGCAGGTGAACCACCATTAACCTCTCGCCAGACGGTCGTTAGCCGAAATGACTACTTAAATAGGTCCACAAGGTGATGCCATTCTGGTTACATACACCATTCGGACATTTTAAGTTTGCGGCGCGACAATAAAACCTGTGACGAACTGCAGACGTGTCATGAAGTCCCCATATATACTTTCCTCATTCACTATGTTCATTTAATTCTTGTTTAATTTAACATATTGGATCACGCGATACAGGCGAAACATGTTTGCGGTTTTGCACTGCCATGGTGGTTGGTAATAGTGTCTATATTTTACAGTTTTATAATGCGACTGTTACTACGCCGAGGCAGAATTAATCTGGGTTTTGTTTCGATCTTTTTTTGTATAATGGATTTGACGAAATAAAGCAATGCAGGCTCTTGTTGTGCTTAAAAATATTAGCTAGATAGCAAGATGGTGTGTTGTACCTACTTTGTCTAATTCAATATCGCAACTCATAGTCACAGCGACATAGGTGGGTACTGTATATTGTTGAAGGCAAGTGAGCCTGAATGCGCCCATCTAAACGAACGTTTTTGAAACATTTGTTAATGCCTACAATTACAAAATATTTGTAAATCAATTTTCTTCCATGTATTATTAACAGGGATTTTTTTTATTTTTCTGCAGCTGTAAGTTTCAATTTGACATAAGAATAAAAAGTACTCAATGAGTCTTGATACTTGATACTCATAATTGATATTTATCAAAGAAAGCTAAGCTAAGCCAAGCTATCCCAACCAAACAAATACAATGAAGACAGTTTGGGATAGCTTGATATGCAGGCGCTGTACTTTGTTTGTTAATATTTATTTTTATTTAAACAAGAAAATTAAAAAAATCTCCTTTCTTTATTTCGTTATAGCCCAAGCGGACGCGGTCCGCGCTGTCATTGTCTTTCTATTGTGTCTCTAATTGACAAGGTTGAAAGTTTAAATCAAACTTTCAGTCTACCTACAAGGATTTATTTATTTATATAAAGCTTTGTTTGTTTATTAATATTTTTTTAAGTAGAGTCTATTTAAGATACAGTTTTTTTTTGTCTAAACCATCACAATGTCCAAAAAAATACTAATAAATATCATGCCGCAAAATAAGAACGCCATGTGTAATCTTTTTTAATTTCCAGCATATTCATCCAACAAAAGCATACATTTATAGATATTCTTTAGTTTAAAACGTAATTTATTTTAATAAACACAAACTACCGCTTTACGTATACACGGCAAGATAATATTCTTACCGTGTATTAGAGCAGTGGTGTGAGTTTACTAGTGTTCTCGATAGATGGCGTTGTGCGTACGACGCATTATCGTTATCACAACAAATGTTGAGCTGTGGGTAAACATTTACAAAAAATTGCTTAGGTCAAAGAGTCATATTTTCAGCTAGATATTAAATCAAGTTTTTTTTATAACCGAAAGAGAAGTGTTCTTTTGCGGGGGACGGGATTGTTGACAGATAGCACATCTCAGGCAGCTGCTATCCGGTACAGTTTTGCGACGGAACCCTCAGGATGCATGTTCTACTTGCATTAGTCCGGTTTTAATTTCCTGTAAGTATATTAAAAAAAAATGTTAATACATAAAGAAAAATCTTAAGAGTTCAAAATGAGTTTGTAACATTAAAGTTTCAAAATGAGTTTGTAATATTAATGTTTAATGTCCCCAAATACAAGACGCTTGTGTTTAAACTAACCACTCTAAACCAACTGGAACTTTCTAGTATATTCGAGTGTAAACAGCGATCCGAACACTGTCCGTTTTCAACTCCATCAAGGAATCGACCGTAGCCCGTAGCCCGTAGCCGGTAGCGCGTAGCCCGTAGCCCGTAGGCCTTGATTGAAGAATTGCACACATTTAGTTTGTTATTAATTTGTAGCAATACAGGTTGTTGAGTCAGTTAGTGAGCATTATGGTCGCGCGGGTTCGTCGACCAGCCGTGGCCGGCCGCCACCCGCACGCATTGCACGCCACGTATTTGACCGATTACCAACCTATTGCAACTTCAACACTCAATGAAAACTTACAATTCATGCTCGTACGCGCGTGTTAGTAAATAAGTAAACACACGCACTGCGATCTTAGATAAAGTGTTGTTGTTGTTGAAAATTATTATGTTGATTGGAGTATTTTGTTTCGAAATGCAGTTAAATTTGACGGCTAAAGTTAGCTTCTGTTAAACAATGTTTCCTCTTATCTCGGATTTACTTTTGTGGCTTCTAAAAATGACCTATTGGCTAACAATTAATTTAATGCGTAAATATTAGGTACATATACAGTATACAGTTCGGATGTCAATACCACAAAACAACGCTTACATTTGAAATATTGTGTGTCGTCGCTAAACCTATTTAGGTGATTGTTCTCAAACTATGAATAATAATACTAGAATATAAAAATACAGTTACCCAGATGTTACTTAGAGTCAAATTTAATGAATTGTAAAGCGGCCTGCCAATTTAGTGTGTGTATTGTGGTGGAGGAAAAGGGGCCGCGGTTGGCGTGCGGTCGTCGACCGAGGCCCTTGACTTGCGCGCGGTTCAGCGACACCGCCTGACACCGCGCGCGCCGCTATCGCTCGCGCCACGAGCGCTGCCCGCTCCGCGCCCAATAGCGATACGCGCTAGCTTTTGCTATTACAACCTGCATGAAAGTTTCTTTTGCATAATTGGACATTTGTTTTTAGGATTGTTGTTTTATAACACTGTACATTACAATAGAAGGTGCTATAAATAAGCTTGTTGAAACATAAACAGTTATTTTTAAATATATAGTACAATAATGGAATTATCCACAAATTGATGCTTTTAACGCGAACACCTTTTACGAGGCTCTCAGTACTGAATAGTATTTGGCAATAATACTGTTAATGTTTGTAGATATTGGTAACCTAATAAGGTAATCTTGGGTTTTCGTAAATAATAGGTGACAAGCACACCATTGATCGATGTGTCATCGACCCGATGTGTTAAAAATTAAATGGTTTTTCTTAAATAGTTATTTTATATACTTTCTTGTAGTGACGAGACAGTAACCTGTCACCACCACAAATTTGCACGAAATTATTGCAGTAAGTCACAAGTTTATCAAGTATAGTTCCTTTGTGTTATACCTACTTACACGAGGTAGGTAACATGATCCTGCGTACGCACTCAAATGACTACAGGCACTACAGCTAATAAGTCAATGGCTTTAAATATTTCAAAACCTAGTACCTACCTACAATACAACTAGGTAGGTAAGTTCCAGATAATTACATCATACAAATTATTATTTTGCTTATTAGGTAGGTACTTCCAATTTGAAGGAAAATTAGTGAGCATTATATAAATTGTTTCTGGAAACAAAACAACCGAATCATTGAAAAATTGAAAAGTTAGTGAAAGGTGTATAAATCTCAAATAACTTGCTCGACTAACCGAAAGTTAGCTGAAACTTATCTCTAAGCTAACCTACTTACTGATTCGTACCTGCTGTGATTTCACTTGCACGAGATACTCCGGCCAGAACATCTAAGCGTTTGTGTATTTTGAACACAAATCGTATAATTAAATAAACAAGGTGTTATGCACAACACAACACAAGCTTTCTCTTACGAACATGCATAACACATCGTAAAGACATCTAATAAATTTTCGAAAATTCTGTGAGAAGCAATTAGTAAAAGAAATGGAAACGTTTCGGATTGTGAATGTAGCAGTGGCGGACCAAAAAAGGACAGAAGCATCCGTAATTTATTGCCCTTACAATTTAAGGGGTACACAATGAAAGTAAGTATTGAGAATAAAAATTAAGACAGTCATTATGTATTTAGGTTAAGTTCAATAGACCTTGGCGTGAGTCTTTCTTCGTTGACGTGCCAAATGCTCGTCCGAACTAACCTTTAGTCACGGAAGTAATTTTGGGTATTTTGAAAACAATGGATGTGAGAAATGTAACCAATGCTTGTCATTAAATGTTAAATGGTTATTAATTACCCACCCCAGACCCAGTGGTTGGGCCTGTTTATACTCTACGTTGGGATATAAAATCCGGGCAACCATTCTGCTTTTTTTAAGTAAAAATACTTTCCATGTTTATGTTAGACACCAATTACATTTAGACAGTAACAGGCTGGTATTATTTTTATTATTTTAATAAAAGTAACATTCTATTACAGTTGACATAAAAATTAAAAACTCGAAGGAATAAAAATATAGTTATATTTATAAATAAAGACTGGTTTATTAATGGTTTCTTTTGTGTTCAATTCATATGTACTTTCTTACTTTATCTTTATTGACATCGGGGAAGGAAAATATATATGGAAAATAATTATACTTTTATTAAATAGTTTTATTTTAATTTAAATAATTATAGTTAATATAAGTTTTGAATCGCCGCCGCGCCGATCCGCCTAACTGTGTCTGTATGAGAAGAAGCTTTTGCCCTGCAGTGAGACAGTAACTGGCTGCAGGTATTATTTATTATTACGTACTTGACGTCTTACAAACATCGATAACTGTGTATAATATCTACTTCTAACGTGTATCAATTCACTTAAATGCTAGTTACAAAATAAATATTACAAAATTATTATAGTTATGATGCCTGAACCAGAATTAATCTGTATCATAGTGTATTAACAAACTAGTAGGGCAACTGATTTCTTAATAGAATTTAACATTTCAAAATTAAAAAAAAATACCGACACAGTTTCTTAATTTATTATAAAACATTTCGTTTACTATTCTACTCAGAACATAAATAATGAATCGTCTTTAATGATGCAGATTTTTTAGGTAATTTACGGCACTTTATTAATTGTATCACTAGTATGGTCAAGTCGGCTGTGTAAAAGTAAGCAACTCATATTAAACATTTCGGACGTGTCCTCAAAGCGCCAGTAATAAATCACAAGTAGGTATGTATTTGTATGTATGGGGGCCACGTAGACTAGAATCATCTCCCGATCGTCAATGTCAAGCCAAAAGGTGTAAACATTTCGTAATCGTGAAAGTACTTTCTTATACGTGTAAATAAGTCCGTCATGTGCGTATCAAACGCGGCACGACACGGCACGGCATAGGGCACGAGAGGCAGCGTCGCCTGCGCCAGCGCAGCGCACCAGTGAAAGTGGGTTGAATGCAGCGCCATTACTTTCAGTTTCTCTTGCGCGCACGCCCGATCGTGGGCTCGTTACAATAAACATCACATCCCGTCGATTTCTCGCTCTGCGAAATTTCACCTTTTCCACTCTACTATCGCAGTGTAGTTTGACCTGTTGCGATTCGGCCGTAGAAAGCTATATCGGATTTACAGTGAATTAGGTTACTGGAACTCATTAGAACGGAGAATAAACTCACGATACTGGCGTTTTATGGATTTATGGAATGTTTTCTTCTTAAAGTTTGAAATTAGTACATAAATTTTGCCAGTTTTCGGAAAATCCGTTTTCATATATATATTATTAGGCCGTAACGTGTGCTTTAGATGTTTGTTATATCTGCAGTTTTCTAAATCACTCGTTGACACACATTAATTAAAGGAATAATTAATGACAGTAAGGATTATTACAATCGGGTCATGAAACTTCAAAGCTTACAAAGAATATTCAACCAGATATTATTTCAATGATTAAAACACAAGAAAATCGTTATGACGTACTAATTAAAATTATTCAAGCTTTTACTATTCAATAGTTTTGATTTTGTACATATTAGAAAACTCTTTTATAAAAATGCGTGATTAGCGTGACGGTGGATAGTGGCCTAGAAAGTTCTTACTTTCGACAGCACCGCCCGCGCCCGCGCGGTTCTGTCATTGTACGCTGATCTTACTTATGACTAAAATCCGGTTCACATTTAAAAACAGTCAAATAGTGACTCTTTTTATGTAGTAAATGCCCCCTTTGCAGTCATTTTATCGATAACTTTTTATGGAACCCATCAAAGTGGATTGCACTGTTGTATTTGTGCATGTATAACCAATAAAGTAAATAATAGTTTACTGAGTATCGAGCTTATCGATGTTTACTTGTAAGGCTCACCTATATTTATAGTTCTCGAAGAATCTACCTGTTGATACGGTTTAAAATATGTTTTCGTCTTTGTAAGTATAGTAGGTATGCGGTAAACGTTTACACAACAAACATTGCCTAAAAATAACGAGAATCTCTCGATTGGACTCGTTTTCGAAGGTGTTTTCTTGTAATTAACTCGGTTAATATTTTACGTAAATGAATACAAGATCGGCACCAAGCTCTACTAATAAGTGTGCAAGGAAAGGAGGTAATGGATACGTGCTAAGCAGCACGGCAAATGTTCGCCGCGTTGCATCCGAAAAGAAATGAACGAAAATGAAAGTGTCCTACTTCCCCGTTTCCCCACCCCGCTCGCTTTCTCGCACTTTTTTCTATCTAATCTATTAGTTACAGTTGTTTGTTAGTTTGCTTATATCCGGAAGCATATCTATTTATTGCTCTATTGAAAATAATTAAAATAAGCAGCCAATACAGTGATACGCATCTTTTTTATGCAAATCTTCTATAATGTATTGCTTAACAAGGCGGTTTTATTGTCAGTGTGGAAGTGTTTACTACGAAGTACAACTTTCACAGTTACATGTACTTAATTTATTACTTTTATGTACTTGTATTATATGTAGATTTAGAGTATTGTTAAGTACCAGTTTTTTCATACTGCGTTCTCAGAAAGATATGGAGGTCAAGGGACTTGAGATACATAATTTAACTTTGTTTTGGGCATGTCAGAGCTCCTGCGCGGCCTTTAGTAATATGATCGGATAGGAATATATCGGAATCCTATTTATTCACCATTTCTTAAAGAATAAGCATTTTTTTGTTTGTACAGTTTAACCAAGGGGTTCGTATCGCGTTCACCAGTAAGTAGGCTCCACGTACAACACTCGTGCTCAACTGATTGACTGACTGACAGACCCTTAGATAATGGGAAAAAACAAGTTAGGTGAGATGATGATTACATCAATCTCTGTCACTGAAGTTCAGGTGTTCTGCGTTGAAAACTTGGTGTACTTCGTGGTGCATAGTGGTATAGGATAACTTTCCAAGTTTTGAACCAGCAACCTGGTTCTTTACAGTTCTTAGATAAAAACCTATTGAATGAATCATGAATGCAAATGTATTCAATATTCATTTTAAAATTTGATTGAATAGTAAAAAACATAGATACCTACTCGTAGATGCTTTTTCTTTTCCAACCGTAGTAGTTGACATAACAATTGTTGGCCACCTCAACGTAGAATAAGTAAATAACATTTGTTAGAAGTGAGATCCATTGAGTGATGGTTTTATAAAAGTAACTACAATGTTTATTTACTGAGTAAGTTTTTCGGGCGAGTAAGAGTGCTGATACAGCAGTAGAAAGTTGGCAAGTCCGGCGCCGCGCCGTACTCAGCGACTGCCACTGTGACTGGTGCGAGAAAGTTACCTTCTTTTATTTTCAAAAACTTTACTTAATGACCTTCTACCGATAGTTCCCGGTATTAAGAGGAGATAGTAACTTTTCAGACAAATTATAACTTTTATGATGCATGACAGGTGGAAAGTACTTTTTTAAAATGTTGTTGCAGTAGTGGTACTAAAGATACTCGTACAGATTAAGAGTCATTTAAAATAACAACGTTTGAAGATCAAGTTGATCAACCTAATGTGGTGCATGTAGTAATTAACACTACGTAGATAAATTTTAAAAACATGTACCTAGCTGAATTGTGTAGTGTATTTTTCTAATGCTAGGAGTGTAAGTTGCTTATTATTTTATAAATACCAAGTATAAAGTTTACGTATAGTGGTTGGTAGGCCTATCATATTGGTGCCTTAAAGTAATGGTTGAAATATGGGTGTACGCGTGATAGAATACGACGCATTGGAAGGACGCAAAAATTGTCCCACGGATAGTTAGCGAGGGGAGATAAGCAGGTTGATAAGACTCCACATTCTTCTATTATTCACTAGGTGGTTAACCCCAGCCATTGACCCCAACCACTCACCTGACATTAGTGGAACTCTTTCAAGAGCAAAAACAAACACAAACAACAAGTACAAATATGCAGATTTCAATTAAGGTTGTGTTAAATTGTAAATTTTCCGTAAATTCTGCCTGAAATAAGTTAAGATGCACTAAGTATACGGTATACTAAGCGCTTATTTGGAGGTTTACGCAATACATAATCATCATTCGCCTAGCCTTTACCCAATTAAACTGGATTCGGCTTCCAGTCTAACTGGATACAGCTGAATACCAGTACTTTACACAGAACCACCTATTTGACTCTACAACCCATTGTAGACTGGGTAAAACGAGACCCCTTGGTCAAACTGGTTTTTAGACTTTCGGGGTTCTGACTATTTATAACAACTGGAAGAAATGGCAGCCGAGACAGACGGCTCGAGCTTTCTGAGACACGAAGGGGTCGTGATAAGTAACGAATGGTCATGCACCCACGGACCGAACTCTGCAAGCGTTGAGTAGCGTACCCACCGCCCCATACGGCTGTTATTATTTATTAATAATAACAAATAGACCCTAACATATTCCAGCCTACCGTTATTTTTTCATGTGTATAGTCGACCTGACCGATAGGGACGACCTGGACAAATTAGACCAGTGACCACTCTTTAGCCCTAGATCGAAAAAAATTAAAAGTCTTGGGGTGAGATCTTTGCCCAGCAGTGGGATGATGCAGGCTAGCAGTATCAGTATCAGTATCAGCCACATCTGTCTGACCTGGGTTCGAAAACGTCCATCCGGATACCTCAATACATAGATATCAGAGGCTCAATGAACAGTATAAAGTTAGAAACGTAAAGAATACTCGACTTTAATTTAAATTAAAGTCGAGTATTCTTTCTTCTTTCTGTTAATAGCGCGTTGTTTAAATCCCAGGCCATGGCATGCTAAGACAGACCCCAGAGGTCTAATTGTATGCCTTGTTTAATTTAAGAACATTGTTACAAGTTTACAATAAATAAATATATAAAAATGTAATGTACCGTATCGAACACAGGTCAGGCAGATCCGATCCTAGTGAGTATGGATGGATGGATGGATGGATGTTTGTTACTCTTTCACGAAAACTACTGAATGGATTTTAATAAAATATGGTATGGAGCTGACGCCCTGGATTAACACATAGGCTACTTTTTATCCCTATATTCCCACAGGAACGGTACCTACGCGGGTGAAACCGCGGTACGACTGCTAGTGTGACTATAAAGGTCAGTTTTTCAGCGGAGAGCCTATCTCGCGAGCCATCAAGGTCTAAAGTAGGCTAAAATTTTCTAAGTTCTAAGGTTTTATTATTGAAAAGGCGACGCTGTATGCATTTATGCTTCGTCTTTCTTAAGGTAGATGCGCCAGGGAAGCCCTCGAAATTAAAATTCTCTTGTGTTTTTTGGCAATTTGCCATTCAGTGTCAAGTTGTGTATTGATTAAAATATGATTTAGAATAATTTTAATAAATAAATTGGTCCCGATACTAACACATTATAAAAATGTGGGATATATTATATTACCAACGTTATTGCAGACCGAAATTGTAACTGTTTACAGTTAACAATGCGTAACGACAGTTATGTAATAGCTACAATTTATTTAGGACAAAAAACAGTTACATGCTGAAGAAAATACAAAGAATCCTTAAACTAAACTTATGAACATGTTGCAACTTATGAGCATCGTTGTCCACGTACCTGTTAGTAAAATACACTAGAGAGCAAAATAAAAAAATAAAAACCTTGCACGAAAAGGAGCCTCCCGAGCGACGTACTCTCCGACCTCTGTTAGCGCATCCTGATGAATCGACTTTTGTTTATTGGCCTCAACCTTTCATCACGATGACAAAATCAAGCTCTATTTTTAATGCCTATGTTGGGCATCGACACACTTAGCAGAAGATCCACCTTATCAAAGGCCTTCTCATTTTTTAAAGATATCTTTTTAATGTTAACAGATTTATCGTAGTTGAACGAATTTTGAAAAAATCGTGTGATTTCGGTATAATAAAAGCTAAAGAATATGAGAATTAGATGGAGGAGCATTAAGTTGTATTACTCTAGATTACGTCACTAGCCTAGTACACAGGAGTAGTAATTAAAAAAAACGTTTTACTTTTACAATATGCTAGACGAGGTATTTGCATTACCAGACGGTTAACAATCAAAAGTCAAAAATAGAGGCTTCGTAGATAGAGGAAAAAAATAAAATTAAGCAGTGACAATCATCATCATCATCATCATCATTTCAGCCAAAACACGTCAGTAGGTATAGCCTAAGTCCATATAAGCCTCCCCAAAGATTTCCACCACGATCGGTTCTTCCTATATTGGCTATTCCTACGGTCTTCTTCAGATCGTTAATCCACCTTGGAGGAATGTTGTAATAATAGTGTAATATACTATAATACGTGCATACACAATACCTACACATATTATACGTTTGTGTCTGTAATCAATCAATGATTCTAATAAGAAATACTTAATAGCTTTTACACAAGGCACACAAAGTCGCATCATTACGCCTACACTATGTGGAAGAACATAAAGTTGATGAATGAAATGAACCGTATTATTTCCCGTTTTGAACACAGTAGGCACGTACCTTCATTTCAACCTTTGAGAGATACAAAAGAACAGTGTGAAACCAGGTCGACAACCTCGAGTACTTTACTCGCCACGGCTCTTGACATGAAAATAATACGTAACGTGGTACGCCTATTTTCAAAAGAATGACAATCTGGACCAATCGTATCATTTATTATTTTAAATATCTTTTTTCAAGCAAGTCAATTGTTTCATGTTCTTCGTGACTTGACAACAGCCAGCAGAGGTACTTGTCCTCGGGCCAACTTAGACAAAAAAAGTTCGCAATAGGCTGAATTCCTCTTAAGATATGAAGGTGCAATTAAGTTGTCGGTGACGCAGATGTTTAGAGCGGCTACGCGGCTAGTCAATGCATTTAGCAGTTTAGTGATGCAGCACATGTGTTGTGTATGGTGTGTGCGTAATTATGCGCGTGCGACTAGCGGCCACGCTAGAGATAGCCGCAGGTCAGCGACCGCCGCGAGGCCGACGCCCGCTGACGTAACGTTACGCGAATTCCGTCGCTCCCCGCACCGCTCGCACCCGCCCGCCACTCGCGGCGACCCAATTCCTTCGAAGCCACTTCATTTGTGCATCGCTAATTATATAAAACGTCGTTGCACCGCACTGCCAAACAAGATCTATTTCTAATTTAATCGACGACTTATTTACGGACAACTATTTAAAATTCGTAATGAAGTAGTTAAGAGGTAACGCGCCGGCAACAACAATTGGGTTTCCAAAACAGTGATCACTGTTACTGTTTTCCAAATCCACGACAATTTATTTAAATGAACGTCATTGCGGTTAGAATCGGATTTGCCCATGTGGGTTGTTATTAATTGTGAATACCTAACCTAAACAACTTGATTGTTTGATTTAAGAACCCTACATTGTTTTTATCATTCCACGTGTATCTTTGTAAAATAGTTCTGAAACTGTTCAATTTATTATAGTAAATCTGGATTGCCAAAATCGCTGAAAAGTTAGAAAAGTCCAAGACATTACCTAAAAAAAATTACACTAGCTTTTTTATTATATAGCTAAAATTTATATTTTCACGTATTTATAGTCGATAAGGATAACTTACTTAACAATACAATTAAATTTAAATTAACGAAAAATTACCGTTTCTATAACCTAGTTAACGTTTTTCTCTAAGGATTAGGTGTATTATTTAGGGGGGGTGTTTTATCTACTTATAGTACTAAAAAAAACTAATTTCAACTTCTTACTTGTTAATG
This sequence comes from Euplexia lucipara, assembly GCA_921972225.1. Taxonomy (NCBI): domain Eukaryota; kingdom Metazoa; phylum Arthropoda; class Insecta; order Lepidoptera; family Noctuidae; genus Euplexia; species Euplexia lucipara. The sequence continues at coordinate 11,367,773 of OV179149.1, forward strand.
TCTTCTAGTCTCCTAACAAACTGTTTACATGATTATTGTATTTTCCGCTCACAATTCTAAGTTTTGATAAGATATAGGTACGTCTGTGGTGAATGACTGATTGTGATTACACACAATATAAAGACGCGAAAGCATCAACATGTTTTTTCCAATATAGGCACTATTTACGTAAAACACTGTGACTAATTTAGTGCATATATTAATTTAATTTCGTAACCCAAATAAATAAGTAGTTGTTGTTATTGATTATTGGTTTATTATTACACTTTATTAATTATTCATTCATGTGACGCTGTAGCCAGTCTGGTTGATTGAATGGTCATACTATACTTGCAGCTTGCAGCCATTATTGCATCAGTGTCACGTCGGTCATTGACAGGGTGGCCCTCGAGTTAATGAGGTACATTGAGAAACAAAAGTCGTTTATAGCAATGTTCCTCATTTAACTACATACAATCTTCATTCTAAATATCTTTTAACACGTAATTACAAGTAAAACCTGCTCTTCGTTGATAACTTTTCTTTCATGATAAAACTCTTCAGAAACTTTGAACTGACTTGGACAGTTACGTCTGTTACCAACTTACTCACGGCGCGGTTTGTGAATCACTAACTGCATAGTTACACCCCTTATTTTAGTAAACGCAAATTTGTGTTAATGAAACTAGGTTTTATAATTATAAGTATTTAAGCTTTTCTGTTAAAAAATATTTGGTACTACTAAGTATTTATATATATACAGGGTGTAACGGAAAGGGTATATACATACAAACAGGGTGAATAGAGTATTTAATAACGAGTCTTTCCTCAAAATTTCAGCTCCCAACTAATACCTTTGAAACTTCACGATATTATTTAATATCGACAGTTTATTAAATGCAAAATCATAACAAACGTGTCACCGCACTATGAGGGTCATAATCCTGTCCGGCAAGGTTCAAGTATATCTATCTCGGGTTCTGCGCGCCTAGTACAGACCTATCGGGCTCTGCCTAACCGACGAAGGCGCGACGGCGCAGGCGGGCTCAACTTTACAATTATGTATGTATATGTATAAAAACGTTGCCATATCGTTTCTTATCACCAAGAGAATCCGTGCCCTTCGGATGTATATACCCTTTCCGTTACACCCTGTATAATATATATAAATTTATTTATTTCAGGTAAGTACACCCATTGACAAAAAGTTATAAAACCACAAAGCAACAATAAAACCAACTAAAAATAAATCTAAATAAAAGTAAATCAAACTTAATAACTTACAATTCAAGAATTTATAAGTTTGTAAATGTATATTACTTGTGAAATAAATAATTATTATGTTTATTGTTACCAACTTACTTACGGCGCGGTTTGTGAATCACTAACTGCATAGTTACACCCCATATTTTTAAAGTTGTGCGTATTAAGCCAGTGAAGGTCACTGAGCACGGGTGACGGGTTACCCATTACCCTTTACAAATACTACGTTCTGACTCTGTAATGGAGTGTACACTTACGGATTGGCATAATTGGTTGGCGCGTCGGACAGATACTTCATAAATTGATGATCTTTATACCTACGTATGCTGTGTCAATATTACAGGCGTTACTGCAGACAGCTTTAAATGTTTAAATAAAATCATAGGAGTTCATACAAAAGTTGAATATAGTCCTTAGATGGACCACATTAATTAGTATTTAACGTTTTTAGATACAAGTATAATACATAATATCACGTATGCAGGTCAGACGTGTTCAACTTTATTTTACGAATTTGAAAATACATAATTTATTTACAATGTCATTTGAGTTTTTTCGTAAATATCTTTGTAATGTCCGTCTATGCCTTTATTGTGCTTTCGACTGACGCAAGTGAGCGCTAACCACAGTATAATTCAGTACCTAATGAGTCAGACGTGTGCGTGTGTGACGAAGACTACACTGACCAATTGTTATTGGTTTACTTTCAAGGATAGCTGTACACGATAAGCTTGCACATTATTGCTGTTTTCCCTAATGTCAGAATAAACGTACCTACGAAAAAACCTACAACATGGCATTCTACCTAAAAGGATGTACACCTTCAGCCCTTTTATTACATTATAACCATCACATTTTTCATCACTGCCATAAAAATATGCCACGTGGTTGAACTCAAAACGATGCAAATCATAGTTTCCACCGTTATGGATATTGTAGCTCACTCAAGAAGCTCAATTCAAATCAAGCCAATATAGTTGAGCGATTCCAATGGGTTTTAACGTATTTTATGCATTTTACCAATATGTGTTAACTAGAATTTGTGTAAATGAAACTAGGTTTTATAATAATAATTATTTAAGCTATTCTGTTAAAAAATATTTGGTACTACCAAGTATTTATTTATATATAATAGATATTAATTCATTTATTTCAGGTAAGTACACCCATTGACAAAAAGTTATAAAACCACAAAGCAACAATAAAACCAACTAAAAAATAAATATAAATAAAAGTAAATCAAACTCAATATCTTACAATTCAAGAATTTATAAGTTTGTAAATGTATTACTTTTGAAATAAATAATTATTATTTTTATTATTTACCTATATTGTTGACATTGACATAGGTCTTAACTGACACTGGATCCTCATTCACTCATGCTTACGTCGTAAATAGTCTTCATGTAGCCAAACCCACTAGGCATACGACTTTAGATCACTTTGCGTCAGTCACTATAGGGTAATTCGAGAAAATATGTTCAACCGTGCGTCATATCTTCTATCCAGCCAGGGGGAATTTAAACTGGCCTGTACATATGTATCATTTATATTTATAAGCTGATTATAGAAAAACATAAGACAAGTTATAACGATTAATGTGAGTCATGGGTTCTTAGCCCATGTAACTTTATATTTCAAGAGCCACTAGATATCAACGTGAAGGACATTATTATGTGCACATGCATGCTACATTACATTTAAGTATATGACGTATTGTAATTGTGTCTGCATTTAATTTAATGTGTACATGAAGCTGGTTAAGTTCAGTTTATGTAGTTAAGTCTGAACCCGGTATGAAACTGTCATTTACGACCATTTCTCAAACTCGTCAAAAACAGTGGAAAGACTAATTTTATTGAGCTAGATATAGATTTTTTTATAGATATAGTATTTACATTTTTAAGCTAGATATAGTATTTACATTGCAGTCAACAACAAAAACACCCGATTTTTAAAAATATCAGGCCAGTTTCCGCGGACAATACGTAATTTAATTGTGCCTGGAATTCCGGTAGTTGACGAGTTAAATATCATAGCCAGATTTAATTATTTACTTTTATGTCTTTTGCACTGTACATTTTTACAATCACAATCACAAGTTTTCAGTACCTATTTATCCTTAACGGAGGAACAACTTATTTTGATCGGACGTGGTTATGAAAAACGTTTGTAAATAAGTACGAAAAGAACATCATTGAGTTCACCCCTAGAAAAACAGCGCGTATTAATTCGTCCCCACAATGTTTTGCATCTCGTGGCGCGTCGAATCTGTCTCAATATTACAAGTACAAGGTCACTTTGATAACTCCTGCTGTCATTTGCCTTTTTTATGGTCAAGCTATTCTATGTACGATCAGTATTATGTAGGTACATCATTACGTAGAGCGGTCAATGATGATTGTTGTTAAGATGTCTTAAAGTTCACAAAAAAAATTGTAGCGCATAACAAATTAGTTCAAAGGAGCCTGGAAACTGGAAATATAAACACGTTTTTATCATAAAAGTTTCTCGTGGCAGGTGAGTCATTTGATTGTTATTACTTTAATATAAGTGGTAAATGATATTTATTTCTGTAAATGGGTTCATACAAACACTTTTACGTGTCTTGTTTTAATACGAAGATGAGGTCGGTATTTCACTATCTGACTACTCTGAGAAGAAACACCGAAAGAAACTCAGAGGTCACAGTCTCTTTTAAAGTCCAGACATTAACTTGGTCAGATTATGTAAGAACCATACAGTTTGTGTCTGATTAATGGTCTTTTGAGAAAAAAACCACACAGTTATGAGTGGACCAGATCAGTCACTGCAAGCATTTGTCAGTTATCGTGAGCTCAACTCGGAACTTCAGGATCTGAAAGAACATTTGGGTGGTTATAAGTAATTTTCCCACCCACGTCTTCAAATCATTATCGCCTATACAAACTTTGAGCTGCAAATTTGAATAATAAATAAAAAGTATTTTTTTATTAAAATACTAATAGGTGGCGTTCCGCGTCACGCGCTACGTCCATGGTTGCGTAGATCCGGCGTAGCACGTCTACGAAAAAAATGTTGTAAAGTTTATTTCTTGGTTCTTTGGTAAAGATGTAGGTACCTACTTTTTGATGATGATTTTCTTGAAGGTTTGTCCTTCGGTTTTTAGGGTTCTGTAGTCAACTAGGAACCCTTATAGTTTCGCCATGGCTGTCTGTCCGTCCGTCCATCCGTCCTCGCTTAATCTCTGTGACCGTTAGCACTAGAATGCTGAAATTTGGTACCAATATGTGTATCAATCACGCCAACAAAGTGGTAAAAAAAAATTGGAAAAAAATGTTTTATTATGGTAGCCCTTTATATGTAAAGTGGAAAGTGTTTTTTTTTAGTTTCAACCATAACGTGTGATATATTGTTGGAAAGGTATTTAAAAATGAATAGGGATTTACTAAAATCATTTTTTGATAATGTCAATAATTTTGGAAATAATCGCTCCAAAAGTAAAAAACAATGTGTCCCCCCCTCTAACTTTTGAACCATAAGTTTAGAAAATATGAAAAAAATCTGAAATGTAGAACTTTATAAGGACTTTCTAGAAAATTATTTTGAACTTGAATGGAAACAACAGTTTTTGTACAAAAAAGACAAAAAGTTGTACAAAATAATTTCTGGACTAAGTTTGTAGTATAATCGTATATGCAAGCATTTTGAACACTTATTGTGACGGACGGGAAACTACGGAACCTTCCCCTGAGCGTGGCCCGACACGCTCTTAGCCGGTTTTTTTTTCTTTGTAACAGTTACCACTAAGAGAGCAGCGGTGGCCCTATGGTGGCGGCCCCGACTTACGTACAGTAAGTCGTGGGTTCGAACCCAGACGCATTACTTTGTGTAATTTATTTCATCACCACTGCTCTCAAAAACGGTGAAGGAACACATCGTGAGAAAACCGGCATGTCCTAAAACCAAAAAGCGAAGACAAATGTCACTGTAACAATGGTCACTGGAATCTTTGGAGAAGAATGAATGTGGTCCAGCGGGCGTGGTTTCTTTGTTTCAAAATGCTACTAAAACAGCACTAAGAAATGTTATATAGGACAGGTTCGTGTATTGCTTTGCTAGGCTTTATTTTTTAGTTCAATTAATATTTTGAATGATCTAAAGAGAGTGAGAGATATGTTGTTATGATGTTCCTTGCGTGGGGCGACCTACGACATGGTAATAATAGGAGAAGTTTCAACAAACAATGTAGGCTATTAATATAAACTATAAATTAAAGAATAGAATAGAATAGAAAAATATTTATTCAGCACAGACACAAGCGCACAGCAACAAAGAAAACAGAAGTAATAAATAGCAGTTACACAAATTGTGCTGAGCGTGCCCATGCCGAAAGGGTAACCATCTCAGCATTTGCTGGGCGTCAGAGACCCAGCGCTGGTTTTCAGTTAAAGGTTTAAAGGAAAGTACAATAATGTACTTGTTTAATTATAAATTGGTTTTTTATGGTCTTATTAATAAAAAGTACTTTTTAAATGTAAACAAAACACGAAATCTCTTGTCTAGATCCAGGTGTGCATTTGCATCGCACTACGTTCTGTCTAGACGCAATGGGTGCACGCTTTATATAGAGGCGAGAAGGGGCATTTCTTGTTGTATACGTTCTGGATTATCTTGCTCACCCGTCGTGGTACATGAAGTTGAATGCAATAATGGCCAAAGGCATTAAGTCTGCTTTTGCATGGTAATTTTACTAGTGCAAAAAGTGTTAATAAATAAATTGGATTTACAGTTCTTGAGATGTGCACAAACAGACTGACAGACTTGAGAGAGCTCCCAAAATGACATCTAAAGTGTCAACATAAGTCACCTACAATAATAGGTAGGTAGGTACTAATTTGCACTTAGAACAATAATGTGGCTAATAAATAAAAATATACATAACAATACAATTAAAGTCGACCTTGTAGTAACAGACGTTTTGCGTCACCGTATCATCAAATAGTTGTATAAAAACGCTGCGGTCACACAATGTCACCCCCCATCCGGCAAGACGCGGCGTCCGCGCCACAGCCGCCGCGCGCCGGTCACATTCAACACAACAAAACGTCAATTGACACGTCGACCTACCTGCCCCGACCTTTACAAGTGATCTTAACTTCGGTTAAACTTTTCGATAACATATAAAATCTATATTTAATGTTACAAAGAGATAAAGTTTGTAAGTTTGTATGTAGGGAATAGTCTCTACAACTAATAAACCAATTCCAAACATTTTTACACTGGTAGAAAGCCACATTATTCATAAGAGCTATAGGCTACATTTAATCCCTGTATTCCCTCGGGAACAGGAACTAAGCGAGTAAAACCGTGTCACGTCCACTAGTCGTAAATATGTTGCTCGTTCGATGAAGACAAGATCCATTATTGTTACTAATTACCTACGATCGTTATACTGAAAGTGAATAAAGCACTCTTGGTGTGGATAGCCGAGTATCTGAATTGAGTTATGACGTCAATGAATGAGTTCTTTCATCATTTTGAAGGTCACTCTAGATTACGTGGATGCATAATCCCTTATAATCTTGTATGTGTGATATGGTATTACTTCTAACAAGCTTGCAGATTGTTGTTAATCAGTAATTCCAGCTAGAGCGGAACTTGACTAGAAGCGAATTGTAAAAAAGGTCTATTAAGTGATGATAACTAAACAACGCTTAAGTATAATAAAACCACAGGCCATAAAATGTTAAAGCTGGTGTTGCTGCATTCTTTATTTTTGCCAGAAATATGCAGTTAACGTCTAAGTTAAGAAAACTAAACCGAACCCACCGACAATTATTATGCAGTATGGTGGGTGTAATATAAGTACGTATATGTTTGGTCCAGAATAAATGATTTGTTCTATTATTTATTTATTTAAACCTAAAACCTAACACACTGGTAAGATAATTAAACACAATAATATGGTGGAAGAAATAGGTACCATGGTTGATCATATTGATCATAGTGTCGAATTGTGACTAATTAAAAGTATTAAGTACTACGTAATACACCTGAGAATTAGTTAACTTATAGTAAGAATGGCCAAATTTATTGTTAGGAATTGAATAATAGTTTTAACACCAAACTTGTTTTAACTCAGTTTTACCTTCACAATACATAGTTTACAAAAGAAAACATGTGCGCGACTCTAAATATCCATTCAGGGACTTTCCGCAAGTACTAGCGGGTTGTACATGTACGTACAGTTACAGAGATTACGCTATTGCGTCAAACTGTAACTATGTACGTAAGTAAATATAAAATGTTAACAACTCAATAGGTTTGTATCAAATTGCCGTTTCAGCGAAGAAAATAATGTAAATGTACAGCTATAGTCGCATTGGTTTTCTCGAGAAGGGGCTCCACTTTATGGATTTTCAAATATCTCGGCAGTAAGAGAACCCACACAAGGCCAAAGAGCCATTACGAGGAATTGATCCCGCCCACTGACTCTTTTCTTTAGACGGAAATATATGCCGGGATGGGAGTCCCTCAAGTGGTTAATATGACAAATATATTTTACTAAGTATTTATTTTAATTAACGTTACGTTCGTGATGACTGTGATGAGTTGAACAAGTTTAAATTACAAAAGTTGTTTAAACTCCAGAAAAATAATAAGCATGCTGTTGTTGACCATGTATTTATTTGTCATCAAACATTTGTTTAAAAGAGCCGATAATTTTGAGTATTGTTGAACAGTTTTTCATAAAGTATTGCCAAGAACTAGCAAGATTTTATTAAACAGGTTACTTATGAAAAAAACCGTGTTGAAATCGGTCTATTTGTTTGCGAGCAAGAATGCGTCAAACTGTCGGAAGTTTAAAATCATACAGATTGAGTAAACAAGCACTTACCATCATTGTTTTCGTGTATGAGAAAAAATAATCTCGAGGATTGTAAAAAAAAAGAAAATCAGTTTTCATTTAGGAGGTTTGTCGGAAGTTCGGAACCGATAAAGTTTGGAAATCATGAAAAAAAAAACAGACTAAGTATTGCGAGTCGGACTCGCGCACCGAGGGTTCAGTAAATGCTCTTTGGTTCTATAAAAGAATTTTTCTTTATTTTAAATACCATTTGTTTAAATCGAAAATAATCAAAAATCAGTTTTAGCTCTGCTAATGAAGCCCTTTCATCGTATGACACCCTAAATAACAAGATCGATCCACTTTAAAATTTGGTAGTGGGGGCATCCCAACAAAATGTATACAAAAGTTACGGTTTTTGGATTTTATCCCTGGAATTGTAGTATAACACGATATTATCTGTCAAATTTCACTGTTCTTGGTTAACGGAAAGTTTAAATTTTCATTTCATCAAGATACGTAATAATCGATTATGGAAGTTTGTTTTTTTCACAGCTTCTAGAGACTGTAGACCCCAGTATCTTAATTTCTTAATTTCAACTTGATACATCCACGCGTTCCCTAGATAAAGGGTCTTGATTGACAAACAGATGGATGGACGGACGGACGAAAGGACAACAAAGTGAAATTATATATGAGTTCCGTTTTTTCCTTTTGAGGTACGGAATTCCAAAAACATCTTAAAGGGTATGCTATTAGTATTAGCTTCTTTGGATCCCAGTCTGAAAACGAAATGCGATTTGTATATGACATGTATAAGTGAGCGTTGTTTTGTTATACATTGTAATTGGACCTAAAGGGCTCTTCAGTTTGTCTGACATTGTATTAAACCGATAAAATCTGGAGTGGGCGGATACCAGCTAAGATAATGAAGATGATGACTATGACGAAGCGCAGTCACAGCCGCAGCTCTGCAGATGTTATAGTTATTCAGAACGATGAATAATAATTGGTCACATCCGGCGTTTAAATATTTAGGTCTAGTCGTAGTCTAGTCGAGGCCTTCTGTTGATTAATATTTCGGACGAAGTCTGTAAAAAGATGTGTGGGCCATGTGTCAAAACTTATTATCTCGAATGCAAAACCCCTATTGTTAATGAGCGATAAATGTAGAGCAAAAAGTGGGTAGTTTTGATGCAACGCACTTAATTTGTAACAGATTATTATACCCATGTACTGATGTGTTATGGACACGTGTAAAGTTTATTGCAAGCGGGGTGCACGCGCGACCTTGCAGCATGCGCTAGCGCAGCGTCACCGGCGGCGGTCGGGGTGCGGAGTGCGGGCCGCGAGAAATGTGCGGCCGCGGCGGTGACGTGCCACCTCCTTATCAGCGGATGCCGCTTATCGCAAGGTTGCAGCGTCCACGTGTTGCTGACCATTTTATACGTTACACCTTCCTTTCCAGCTACCTTAACTACATTCTCAGTTAAAAGCACATGTAGCTATACAAGGAAAATAGATTATCCTTATTGAAAATGAATGAAAAACTAAAAGAAAAGACCTTGCAGCGAATCTGCAAAATAAAAAGGACGTTCATCGTACTTACACCGTGCTAGCAGACGTCCCGTGGTTTCACCCGCGTAGGTCCCGTTCCCGTGTGAATACAAGGATAAGAAGTAGCCTATGTGTTAATCCAGGGTGTTAGTTAACTCCTTACCGAATTTTATTAAAATCCATTCAGTAGTTTTTACGTGTAAGAGTAACAAACATCCATCCATCCATCTATCAATACTCACAAACTTTCGCGTTTATAATATTAGTAGGATTTATAGACATTCTAAAGATTGACTGGCCGGTTGGTCTAGTAGTTAGTGCCCCTGACTGCTACGCCGGAGGTTGCGGGTTCGATTTCCACCCAGGACAAATGTTTTAGTGATGAGCATGATCATTTGTTCTGCGTCTGGGTGTAATTTATCTATGATAACACAAGCTCTGCTTAGCATGGGACTAGATGGCGTTGTGTGAAAGTAGTGGAATATTTATTTATTTTACCTTCTTAAAAATGTCTAAACATATTTTCTTCTTCTTATCGGATGGTTAGACACTAACCTAGTGTCACAGTTTTAACACAGTCTAACAACTTACAGTCGTCCGACGAAGCCGCCTAGACAGGGCAATCGTGCGGGGTGTGAGGGGCAAGACGTGGGAAAGCCGCTCCCGAACTGCGAACAAAACGATGTTCGTAGTTCGGGAGGTATTATTCTGGGCTAACGCGTGTAGTCGTTGTCGGCATTTTTCCAGAGATCAAAGGCGTCGTCCTACTGTATTAATATTTATATTGTGGTTTTAATGTCGCCCATGGGTATCTGACATGGCATACACACAACACACTATAAAAGAACGATGGAAGGACTTTTTCCATCAAAGAGGATGTTAAAAATTGGCATGTATTATTGAAACTACTCATCGCGCTAAATTATTGCAGTTGGCATCGTACGCCATCAGGTTGAGCGTCGTTGTCGGGCCTGCTTGTTAGGGGACGACCCTCACCCTAATTTCGGCAGTAACTACGCGGCATCTGGTACTTTCCTATCGTAAATCAATACAGTGTAACAACACAACGCCATTTTATGTTACTTATTTTGCAAGCATATTGCTCGTACTCGAGGCTGTTATAAAAGAAGGAAGGAGAAGACCAAAGAAACGCTAGATGGATAGCTAGTGGGGATGTATACAAGACGAAGAAGGCTATCTACGTTGACCCCAAATAAATCGGCGGGATCAGTGCAGGGGGATGATATCGATTGTTTGCATGGACTACAAGGCATCCACAATTCGGTTTGTTTATCTACACATCACTAAGAGAATACGGAGACAAACAAAATGTTGTCAAATTGTACAGCACGGAAGGTGGGTAGCACTGCCCAGAGTGCACTGAACATACATTTATGTAAACCTGTGAAATATACCGTGAAGGCTATTTTTCAGAGTCGAGAACTTGAGCTTAAAATTGATGTATTGTTGTACCTATGACATGTATTTTCTGTATGTTTGATTCAGACTAAATTACGAATCTAAGACCGAAAGTATTTCATTTATTCAAACTTGATGGACACGTAAAAATAACTCAACAAAGATGGACTTTGTGCCTAAAGCATTTTTAACCAGTGTACCTTATTACAACATTATTTTAAGTCGCACACAGTAATGCATTTCACAATACGATATGTTTTTATTAATTGTTGATGTAGTTACTTTTTAGATGAAGTTCTTTGACGTCAAAATCCTTGCAAATGCCTCGTGCGTGCATGCTTAAACTCCACTGATTAAGTAACTGTATTAATAAGTAATTTATTCCTCCTCCTAGCTTTTCTCCCATACAGCTGATTCTTCAGCCAAAATTCTCTAAGCAGGAATTACAACAATGATGGATAATCACACTTACCGTAACTTATTCCTACCTACATATTCACAAATACAGCTTTTGCTTTTACATGGAAGTGTGAGGTTCATCACTGTACTTCACAAGGTTATTAATTGGAAGTCATCCATCAACATGATTAGGTAAATAACACCTAAAGTGAACACAAGTGAAGCTTAAAAAGCCAACAAAAAAAATGTTGTAGTGAACCCTTCGTGTCCGACTCGCAGTCACACTTGACTTGTTTTTAATTCAAGATAATTCGCAAACTAAATATATCTTTTCAATATTTAGGTATACAATGTCTGTATGTAGTAGTCAAAGTCAAATATCTTCATTCTGAGTCAGTGGCTACAGCGTTGTTATAGTTATGTTAGTGTGTAAATGCACTGCTCTACCATATTAGGCATACAATAGTTTTACAAGTTGCCTTAAGTAAAAAAACATATTTTCGTTTTGAACATATATAGCAGTTTTCAGGTATTTCATTAAATCTAATTTATTAAAACTATGTGTTATTTTATTTTACGTACATTTCCACTGACCTCGTTAAATGAAATTCTACCTACGACTCATCATCATCGTCACTAATTGCATAATTGAAACGTCATGGCAACACACTTCGTGTTAATCCACATAAAACTGCCCTGTATTCAAAAAGTTTTCTAGGTATGGCTCCCAAAATTTTTAATAAGCTACCTAGAATTTTAAAAGAATTAGATAATTTAAGTAAATTCAAAAAAATGCTTTCACAGTTTCTACTTAAAAAAGCATACTACTCGATTAAGGAATATTTAGAAGACAAATTGATTGGTCCATAATAACGCAGCAAAAAAAGAAATTCAAAATGAGAATGTGTAAAAAAGTAGGTACTTACTTACTACTAATTTGTTACAGTGTTAAGATACTTAACCAATGTTAAAATTTGTATACCTTGCAAGGTGAAACATAGTGTTGCACATAGAATTTGATATTGTCACCAAGTCGTATACTTTTTACCTATGTTATACAAATAAATTACTTTGACTGACTTTGACTTTGACTTTGAATACCGAGTGCATTTTGCCACTAATCGTATATTTTTGTGCGTCAAAAACCGTAAATAACAATTGTAAATACTGATGTGTGTTACATGCTATTTAAATGAAAACATGTTGTTGTTTTTTTTAGACTTACTTATATGATTTCCAAGAAAAACAATTAAAAATACCATGATTACATGTCCGAATATCACGCCAGGATTTTTTGGAGAGTTCGGCAGAGGAGTAACTATAGAACGCAAGCTACATTTAAATCCGATGTCATAGCATTATTATATTACTCTCAAGCGGGCATAAATCCAAACTTTGGGCTGCTACTAAGAAATTTTAGAAGAAAAAAACTGAATAACACTTTACCTGACTTCGCATCTAGAATTATTTTATCACCTAAGTATGAGAGAGGATACTGATTTCTGTAACACTGGTCTTCGAATCTTGGTCAGAAATTTACTATTTACTTTTTTTTTTTTTGGACTTTTATTATTTTTGTAACATTTTATGGGAATAAACATTTTAATATTATTTATTATGACCTGACTCGGGAATCGAACCCAGGAACTTATTTATGCTCGGCAGTAGTAAGTACTTCCGACTACTAGACCAACGAGGCAGTTCAATGAAATTAATATTTGAGAGGTTAGTAGTAGATTTTTTTATTTCCTTTGTCGAATACTAAATTGGGCTAAGTGAGTCAAAACTCATTTCATGACATCTAGTCCTACACCAATTCTGAGAACAACGTGTGGTTCACTATGATTCATAATAATGAAGCTGCCATATTTTTGTATTTGGCGTTTCCACTTGTAATTAGTAATGTTAATAATGCCTTTTTGTGCTGGTAGTTGGTTGGTAGTATGGTATAGCAACCGGAGCGGTAGGAGTCGTTCAAGTGTCGTGTCGTTAGTTCGCATAGCGGCGAGGGCGGGCGCGCTGCCGCGGTCGTCTCAAGATCAAGGTCGTGCGGCAGACGTGCGGCAAGGTCACCTGGCTCCCCCCGCCGCCGCCACCCCTTGCCGCGCCGCGCGCTCGCCTCTCGTGCCTCTCACGCGCGCAAATATTTGCGACCGTCTGTCCTCCGCGACCGATACGCCGAGGTCAGCCCGTCAACAGACCTTGAAGTAATATTATCCGACCTCTCCTGCTTGAAAGACGAGATCGCATTTTTATCGGTCAGTTTAATAAATTATACCTACCAGGTGTGTGTGGTATCAAGTCTACATTTGCTTAACATTATCTTCAGCAAATATACCTACTTGGTCAATAATTATTCAGAAATTGAAATATACCGGGAGTAGTGTGTTAATAATCAAGTATGTACTTAGGTGCTACTTACCAATCCACTTCTTGCAAAATCATCGATGGACATGAACACTAAGAAGTCCTAGTGTCCGGTGTTCTTTAACATTTTGAAGAAAACAATATGACAGTTGTGCAAAGCAAAACTGCACAAAATATAACCTAACTAGGTACCTACATAGGGTGCTGTACATAGGGTGTTGCTACGACCTATCTGTATATATTTCGCTGGCCCTATAAAACATTCAAAAGTGTAGTGAGCAACCCGACAAATAGGTACCTATCCTTCGTTCAGTCGAGCCGAAATAAAATTCTGGGACAACAAAGAAAAAACTGAATGAACAACGGATTATGGTAGGTAACCTATATTTTGCCCGATGACTGTATACAGCGACATAGCAACTGGTTACTAATAATTTATTAAATCAATAAGTGCATTTTTAATTTGTTCGTTAAATAATTGTTAATTATAAATAAGCTTGTGCCTAGTGACGCGTTTATACCTATTATATTCCGTCTGTTCTCTGACTCATGCTCAGATTCTACAAATTTACAAAATAAAAAAAACAGGTCTAATGCATATACATAGGACTTATTTAAAGGCAGAATAAATATATGACACGTTTCAAGATCTCAGTACTGACTGTAACAAAGAATGTAACTCGGGATAATAGGTAGGTATCTGGTAAAATGCCAAAACAAAACGCGTCATGTTTTCTACTAACTTGTTTATGCAATTGCATATTATTATGTCTAGTAACGCATTCACACGTTATCAGATAAAGAATAAACTCAGCAAAAATAACTTATCCTTAATGTTCTACATGAAAATAAGCTCAGTGACTTAAGGTCTGTATAACAGTTCACTTAATACTTAAGTTTAAAGTTTCACTCCTGTAAAAGCAATTTGATTGGTTGATTTTTGAATGAGCTTCCTTTTTTAAGGATCTTGAGAGTCGCAGAGCATTTCCACGTAGCGCGATCGAAGTCATTAATCTCTTCGCAGCTGTATAGTCAAGCGCAGAAGTTACACTGTCTTCTGTCAAAGTATTTGCGACACAACAATAAACGTAATACTAGTAATTAAATAATTTAAGTATCTTAAAATTGTTTTGAGGCTGCATGAGGATACCACATGCATGTCACCTCGTATTCTGCTACAAGCGCCGCCATCGCCAGTCTGACTGTATTTCGCAGAACTATATATTATGTAAAACTGTAATACGTAGTCAAGTGTGAACAAAATACCTATGTAATATGAATTATTTTTGGGAAATAAGAAAATACAAAATGCAAGTTAAGCCACAAGAAATGCTTTATGTGCCTGTTCTATTGTATTTTTATTTAACCCTGGTCCTCGAAGTTGAAACGCACTTGGTCAGTTTTTAGCACAAATAACATTGACAGTTGAGCCTTGAAAATATGTTTTCAATTCAGCTTGGTTTGTACAAATGTACACCTTTAAGGACACCTTTCATTATTCACAAGGATTTTAAAGAAAAAAAAGACAATGAGTGTTCATAGGCAGAGGTCGCGTAAGAATATTGAATACATTCGCTTATATACGTTAAGATTTAGGCACGTTGTATGTTTTCTCATGACTGATATTTGCATAATTGTACACTACCTATTTGTTAAGAATATTGCATTTTAAGTTTTCAATGTTCTTAACTGAGGACCTGGAGCCATCATACTTGTGAGTAGCTTTTGGATAGCGTTAAGGCCTAGTTTGCATTAAGCAACACAATGATGTATGTCGCTCGGAGACATAATCGTAACTTTTTCATGATAGGTCTCGGCGGGCTGTGCTGATGAGCCACGCGTACGCAGCATTGGGGCCAAGGTTCCTATGAATTATGTAGTATATGGTATTATTCGGGCGGGATGTGTGTCAGTGCTCCGATTTCGCGGTCATAACGTTAATAATAGCAGCTGAAGGTTTCATTCGACAAGAGGAGGTCACTTCTTCTGCGGCTGTTTCCGGATTATTCATTGTTATTCTAATTTGGCTTACACAGAATCGGAATTGTTTTTAATTTTACTGCTGCGAGCTGTTGAGTTGGTAGAGTCACTTTCATTTACAAGGTTTATTCCTACTTCTGTACGGTCAAGTTAGGTTTAACGGGCAGGTGTCCGCAACTCCACGACTGTTCTGTACGATTACTAAGTTTGTAAGCAGTGATAGCCTAGTGATGTGACCGGTGGATTGCCAATTCATAGGTCTCGAGTTCGAACCCAAGGCACGCACCTCTGACTTTTCGGATTCATGTGCGGATTGTATAATTATCACTTGCTTCAAAAACGGTGAAGGAAAACATCGTGAGGAAACCGGCATGCCTGAGAGATATATGTCTCGAGGGCATGTGATGCCAAGTCAGAGGCCCATGGGCGGCATTAAAACTCTGACACCAGGTTAGTTACTAACCACACGATAAGAAGAAGACTAAGTTTTTTTTGGAAATGTGCGTTTTCGAACAGAGCACAGAAGCACTTTCTATCTACCTTACCATATCCCATGTAGCCCTTAAACTTATTATTTGTATTTTTTTATGGTGTACAATAAGGAGTATTCAATATTCAGTATTCGATTCTATTCTATCTGGATATGTTTTGACCAAAACTTATTTTAACTATAAGATCAAATTGTGCTGGTAGCATAATAGAAATACATTTTTAAACAGATGTCTTTTAAATGATTTAATCCACAATTTAATTACTGTAGGTACTTAATTAACAAATAATTTACGAATTTTGTATATAAAAAGAAGCATATATCTAGCGTGTTGTCTTCGGAATGTTAACAAAGAACAGTAATTGTAGAACAGTGGCAAACTAGGACAAAATATTTATATGAAAGGCGTCGAGCGCGGCGAACAGTGTCGGCAGTCGGCAGTCGGCAGTCGTTTCCCAAATGAGGTCAGTGGAACACGAGGCATTACACTTGACCTCTTTCTGTCGAGTCCTTACCTCCGCCAGACCTTCACACTTTTTACAACGCTTTTACGAGCTAGGTCGGGCCAATTAAGTTTCGTCGAATGGTCGCATTTAACAATGACGCCCCCGTTCCGACAGCATTGGGGCAGATGCAATGTGCGGCCACGCGGCCCGCGACCCGCGGCCCTACGCGCACACACTTGACACACATTCGTTTCAATGACTATTGATATTTGTTTTATGTTGACTGCCATATGCATATCTTTCAATCTATTATTGTGAACACATGTATGAATTTATTATGGAGAATTGATTACTAATAGACTTATCAGTCAGTAATAAGAATGAACAACTGTAGAAATTACTAATTTATACATGTAGGTACGTACGCTTGTATACGTAAGTAGATACGGAGCCTTCCGTGATTTTACGACGTATTTACTAACGTTATATCATGTTTAATAAAAATGTAAGGTACGGTGCGTACGCATACGTTACATAAATGTACCTAGTAGTACCTACCTAGATTGGAACTGTAAATAGTACGCCCATGCGACTTGGCCAGCCTGCCCGGTATTGTTTACACTTCTAAACTTAATAATTAAACATATGACGTCTGTAAAAAAAAACTGAGTAAGCAAGGCCAGGTTAACCTTGAATTAATAAGTATTTTTATTGTTTTTGCAATAACAGAATCACAAAGACAAACAAGGAAGTGACCAGTGTTTAACGCCACGATCACAACGAGGTAGATATGTAGATTGTAGCATATTTACTCATTTACTCATAATCTCTAGTCTTCAGGGCCACTACAGTAGTACTTCATTTAACAATGTCTATTTACAATTAAATCTTTTAAACTTAACAGCGCAAGTTTAACATTTAGACGGTGTTCACAACGACAAAGAATTGATATCTGTTATGTAATTTGACAACTCAATACTTCCTACATAGGTTAGATAGATTATGTACATAACAAAGTTTATTAGAAGTACATAGTTTATGTTTAAAAGTACATAAAAACACCTGCTTTTAAGGGCAAATTTGGCACAAACAACTTTAATCAGATTTTTTTTTAAACTGTTATCTATGTACTTAATGCGAATTCCATATTCTGGGAATATAAGTGGGCCATTGCTGCACTACCTGATAAATAAAATATGTGGAGAAGTGCGATGTGTGACAAAGAACTCGTACAGTATCTTCCTAGAACAACACTTTGTTTGTACAACATACAAAAAGCTCTTTCATAACTTACAGTGGGCGTCGGCGTCGGTTGGCGACACATTATCGTTTCCAATAATATTTTTTTGTTGTTTTTCGTATATGAATAAACAACTACGTATATGTATCTATTTTTTTAACTACAGGGATACATTATAATGCTTTGCAAATTGATGTTGGTGGTTCATCTTAACTAATTAGTAAATTAGTAGAAAGTGCAAAATGAGGCGCTTGTCCAGAATTCCAGACACAAATCGGGCATGTCGGGCTGTTAGTAAGATTTTATTTATTTAAACAACATCTGGGAATCTTTAGTAGTTTTTTTATAAAACTGATTTTACCACAATCAAATGTTTAGTCAAGCGTGATTTTTCCTGTAAATTACTAGTAATTGCCATGATCATTTCAATATAATGGGAGATAAACTGAGACAACTGTGCTTCAAGATTATTCAAAATTCTTGTGGGTACCATATTTTATGTACATTGCAGGCAAAAGCTAGCCTTAAATAAAAATAGATTGTAAGTAGACTAAGCGGCAAAACTTCAATATTCGGGTTGTGATCAGCCAATGAATCTCTGCTAGCTGAAGCTGAAACTATACTACCGTGCAGTCCGTAACGTGCAGTACCGTCTTCTCAGCTCTATCATTCCCAGTTTCCGTGTTCATACATTAAAATGGTAATATGCATGTCAAGTATTCTCATGAAAGCAGAGTTATAAAAGCGTGTCAACATGAAGTGTGTTAATAAAATTTTAGGTCGTGTGCCGCTTATTTAGCGAAAGTGTGAATATTGAACTATTCACTACAATTGTGTACATACATCAACGGTCAACAAGGTGGAATAAATAGAGGGACAGTGTCAACCCTGGTGGTTGTTGCGCATGATTAATTGATAACTTGGCGAAAGTCAACGAGCGTTGTTAGATAAGGCGGGTGCGCGCTGGCGGCCGCGGGCGCTGTCCAGAGCCGCGCAGTCGCGGTATCGTTCAAGAGTAAGGTCGTTTCATCTAATGTCACACGTCGCGCTCTGGGGCTATCACTGTTTACACTGGAATTCTAAACATGACATGCTCGTTTTGCATTACTTGCCACAGCTTTAACCAATTAAGTTTTAAACATTATAATTCTCATTGTGTAACAACATTACCTACTGATGTAATATCGTGAGCGTCGTGAGGATGTCTTTCGGTACTGTTAATAACTGAAGGAGCACTACGAAAAGTAATTTTAAAGTATATTAACCTAATAACAACCGTTACGTTTGTAGGTACGGTACTGTTGCTAAATGTAATAACTGTATTTATTGTAGATCTCAAATTAGACTCTTAAGCAGTATACCTATTAACAAATAGTTATTGCTGTTAGATATTATAACTAGCCCTTACATTTAACATCAGTTGGAGCAGTGTCAATATACACCTTTTGAACGGTGGCGAGTTCGCGGAGTGTATGTTCGTTTAGCCTGTTTATATAGTTAATGAAAACAATTGAGGGCTACCTTGCGCATGTTGAACAAACGGTGTTGTGCAACAAAGGCGAACAATAGCATCCAGGGGTAGGTATTGCCATAACATCGGACGACAATCGAGATCGACTCACAGCTCTCTCACATGGCTTGCACTTGCGTAAATAATTACAGCGACCAGATTAGATCACTTTATTTTTCTAGTCTACTGACCTCCACTTGTATATTGTTCATTGAAACTGTATAAAAAATAGTTATTTTAAACGGTTAGCCTGACTTAAAAAAAACATACCCTTAAAACATGGCAGTTTCATCTTTGTGCTTACCAATAATAATTATGTATAATTCTTCGGGGCCGTCCTTTTAAATATTGACAAAACAGTAAAATTTAATCTCCTTTCTTTCGTACAATTTCTTTTTAGAATAACGCATGGGTAATAATTATTTATTCTCTGGAAACAACCAAATGATGACGTCACAAGGGGTGATTATTATTTGAAAAAGACCTTTATTTTCTCGCCTACTGATGTCAATTTTGTGCTTTTATCGATTCCACCCACTATTTAAGATAGTTAAAATCTTCTATTTTAGGTAATGAACGAAGTTGATATAATGTAGGCGTATGGTTTATGATTATTCTTGGTATTTCATTAATAAATTCATGGAGTGCTACTTCCTGGACTTTTGGTATCATTTCGAGTGTTTCCAGTAAAAGTAGCGCACTGAGATACTAAGAAACTATTCGACTGCTATCGTCATGCGTTGATTAAAGTAATGAAGTGTTTGTCTGTCTGTCACCGATGAGTCAAAGGATCACGTGTGATCCTAGTTACGACTTGACAAGTAATATACCGCATGATTAATTTATTGTTATATTTCGTCACACATTTCCGTGTTTGATATTTTAGTTAAACATATAAGATTGCCGTAAATTAACCCGCTATTGTATATATTCCACAAACATCTGCACACGACCTTCAATCTTTTCCGCAATTCGTAATCTTGTTGTGAAGATGTTCTGGTGGTTGTTTATTCAGCTTCGTACAAACATATTGTGATTATTAATACCAGAAGTCGTTGTTCCTTACATTTGACAACTTAACCTTTTTGTGGTAATGTGATTAATGTTAATGTATAAGACAACGTGGGGGTCACAGCGAGCGGACCATGAGAGGGGAGAGGGGGGAGAGATGTATGAGTGTGTGTGTGTGAATAATATTTTTTCGCACATACAAGGTCGAGGTCGAATCGCTTGACTTCCTAGATGGGCAGCGAACGACCTCGCCCGCAGTCGCCGCACACCGCCTGCTACCCGTCCGCCTCTGGTTCCACCGCCCGCCCCTAATTCACAGGATTACATTTCGACACTTTAAACTTTGTAGGATAAGTAGTATTCTTGACTTTGTTGCATGAAACACAGAAAATCCAGAAATTAACTATTGCGACGTTGTATTGCCATAAACATGAGTTGCTATTATGATGTCATAGTTATTTTTATCCTTGAACAAATATTTCGGTTTTACATTACGTAAAAACGTTTTATCTTTTTTTTTTCTTTATCTGATATTGCTTAAATATATATGATTTCGGCAGTTCCTCATCACGTAGCTTCGTGTCTACATAACACTCGCGAAATGTGTATGCGGATAAAAATACCCAGGGTCAGGCTCAAGGTCTCGCTGCTTTTCTGATTAGGCGATAAGAATGAACAATGTCACCGCAATTTGGAACCTTTGTATTTGCATATACGTTTCAATATGGTTTACGCAAATAATATCGAAATAAAAAAACAATAACGATATTTGCTGATATTTTTTCTTGTACAAGGTTACAGCTTACACGTACCTATGAAAAGTATGAAAACTATACTGTAGGTAGTTACGTATATAAGGTTAGTGCGACAAAGTTTTAAAATAATATTTAACCTTCTAAAATAATTATCTTTTGTACTTCAATGGTCGTGTCCTGCAGGCAGTTATTAAAACACCCATCATTATGTAGCGTCCGTGTTTGTGTTAATAAGGAACTGCAGTAAATCATATTACAATGTCGTGGTTGGTGCGCGGCAGAGCGACAAGGATGAGGTCAATGCAACTCGCGCCGGAGAGATAGCGCCCAACACCTTGGGACCAAGGAGTCCCGCTGAGGACAACTGCCTATCCTTCAAATGTACTCCTGAGGTCTGTTTGTACTAGTTTTGATCGGATGGGACGGTGTTGTGTATTGTTCCTGGCTGGTGCGCGGTCCGGCGGTACGGTTCGGTTGCAGGCCGGGTGACGACGCGGGCCAATGTCAGGCGACCTTGTTATATGACATTGGCGCGACACGGACGCTTCCTGTTATCTCATTTACGATACTTCTCGCCATTCGCGACCGGCATTAATCATTATTGGAACAAAGAATGACCACTCACGGTAATTGTAATTAACACGCGTTGACCTTGACGGACTCATTATCTCGGCCACCTCGGTCACAATACTATACAACGTCACAAAGGACTTTATTAACTATGTAGGTAGGTATATGTAGTACAGGAATGTTTTCCTCGATCATTGTTTTTACTATGCTATGTAAGTAGACTTGTAGTGTTGAAGCCGGACAACAAGGAAGTTCTTTTATTCGTCATAGTCATATAATGTACAGATTATTGTGATAATTATTGTTTTGCATGGAATATAAATTACCTATGTCTTGTTTGACTTTAAATCGATAACTACAAATTCAATTCCATTTACACAGTGTATATGAAAAGCGTCTTTGCCTGATGCCTGACAGTAACCAGTAATCAAAGGACCATGCAAAAGATTGTATGGGCGCTGTCCCAACCCACCAACAGACATGGGACTTGTTTCAATATTATTATGAAGTCTCATAAAAACACAAATAACAATTTTTAGTCCGTAAATATATGGGGTAAAAAAAAGTGTTTACTTAAAAAGGGTGTACTTATTTTTTTTTAAATAACCTTGTTTTAGACATTTTACAATAAACAATTGATCAACTAAACACTTTAGGTTTTTATAACATGTATAAGTATATACATATTTATGAAATAACAACATTTTGGGTTAGTATTAATTACATTTTTTGTTATTGTTCATGTACAAACATATTTATGTCAACAGAACTGTTATCCAGTTTTGTAAGTTACTAATTATTCGTCTATCATTATAGTAGATAGCATTTCTGCCGGCAGATTAAATTCAGTGTGACGACCTTTCTCCATATACCAAAAAATTGAGACTATATATTATGCGCATCGCCAGACTGGTTTTTATCCTGTGCATCTCACGGCTGTTCACTATCAATAGTTTTTTCATAGTTAAATAGTGTTCCTGTACATTTTTTTTCCAATTTACAGTACCAAATAGTGTGTATAAAAAATATTTTTTCGCGCGATACCCCCATGACTTACGGAGATGTCGTCATAATAAAAAATGATCATGATGCCAAGATGAATTGATTGAGATACGTTTGAAATCTGTTGGTGGTATGGGACGATTTTTTGCATGGTCCTTTGTTTAGTTTAGGTAATCAACAGGTAAAAATATATAGAGCAAAGATTTTCTGTTTGTTGAATCGAACAAGCTCCAAGACCATTGGACATATTTAAACCATTTTTCGGCAATAAAAAGCTCATCTAACAAGAAGTAATATCAGTTATATACCTACCTATATTTTTTTAAATTAAGAGGGGATGGAAAGGAAAACAGTCGCGTGCGTAGTGCTAGCCTCCAATATAATACCAGATTTATTAAAATATTAACAATGTTTACTTTGTCATTAATAACGGAATAAAAATTCAGTGTTCTTGACAACACAATAAATTGAAGAAGATTAATACGCACATCCAATAGTAATAAAAGAACTAGCCTTGGGTGATGGTATGTCGTAGAACACCATAAACGTTAGTCTCGGTTCAACTGAAGGCCAGATAGGAATCCAATTGGAGTGCCACGTGCCCGAAGGTAACGGAATAAACCGGGGAATAAAACAAATGCAGAATAGGGCAAGATGAGACGTCACAGCAATAAAGAATGCGCAGTGAGCACTGCGCAAACATGTTTACCGGCGCGTTCTCAAAGTTCAAGGCCCGCTAATGACCAATGGTAACATTGTACTTTCATGTGAAGGTTCCTTCGAGGACAGTACTCGACGTTTTTTCAAGATTACATTAAATATCCACTCCACTGCTCCGGTGATGACAAATACACGAGATTCAACTCAGGGTTGGTATGTTGCGTAGCCTTTAAATGATTAAGAGTTTGAATTCGTGGCAAACGCAAGGGCTCATTCACTGTCTATTAGATACTCATACCTGACTGGCCTGTTGGTCTAGTAGCTAGTGACCCTGACTGCTATGCCGGAGGTCGTGGGTTCGATTCCCACCCAGGACAAATGTTTGTGTGATGAGCACGATCATTTGTTCTGTGTCTGGGTGTTTTTATCTATAATATGTATGTATTTAGAAATATATAAGTATGTTTATCAGCTGTTTAGTACCCATAACACAAGCTCTTAGCTTAGCTTGGGACTAGATGGCGTTGTGTGAAAAAGTTGTGGAATATTTATTTACCTTTATGAGGTGCGGTTTAAGCGAAAGTAGAACTATAGCAACTTGAGCAACATACAGCCAAGCCAAGCCTCTCTGTCTGCTCGATCCGAGAGTTCTTTTGTTATAAAGTGCAGTTTGAATAAAGATAAAAAACTATCATAAACATTTTGACGCTTTGGGGTAGCTTGATGTGCTGGCGTCTGTATATATTATATACATAGTGGATTTGTACTATGCTATGGAAAATAGAATGGGGAATCCTTAAGACGGATTAATTTTACCTAAAATAAAGCAATGTGTCCTCATTGCTTTATTTTCAAAAGGACGACAACAACACTCAGATTTCTCACAAACCGACAAACCGAGAATCGAACCAGCTCAAACTTAAATAAATAAAAATAAGTACTTGCTATTTTATTTCACTAGTCGGTACAGTCAATGTTAAAGATAAGAATTCTCCAACAAACCTTAGTTCTCACTCGCCTGTCGTACAAGAAATCCATGTTATGTAAAATTTACAAGATATACCTAGACTAGAACTGTTCTCTTTCAACAAGTCAAAGGCACGTTATATTTGTCTTATAACTCTAAATATTCAAAGATATTCTACAAAGTACAAGCTTGGTAATTCATCTCTCAGTAAATTTTTCAAGACTTTGGCCCGAATTTTCAATCGACAAATAACTTATATCGTGCTTTGACAGATTTTACATAAATAATAATTGAACAGGTACCTAAGGTTAGATTCCGGCTCTGCCCAGACTGACTCATCAGTAGGTAGGTAAGTATAGACGTTCATGAGTATTTCCCACTCCTCCCTAATTGAAAAAAGAGAAAAATCCTGAGCGAACCTAACTTTAGCAAATCTGAGTGGCGTCAAACCATCATATTTTTTTTAGATAGAAGTTATCTGAATGTTGAAAAGTCAGTTATTAGATTGGTCAGAAAATAGTTTAATTGGGGATAATAATTCTACGCAGATTCCTTTTCTAGACAAAAGGACGAAAAGTGTAAAAATAATACGTTCTATTTTGGTCGAGGTGCGGAACTGCAATGGACGAAACATTAAAATTCAATGTTAGAATTCATGACTGTTTTTAATTTAATAGAGTGTTTTTATCCTTAACAATAATCCTGTCAATTAATAGAATAAAATAGTGAGCGTTTATATAAATGAAATTAGTTTTTTTTCGATTCCCGGGTGAGGTATACATTGTATAAATCTGTGCATGCCACTTTATTTCGTTTAAAAAATGAAAGAATTGTATTTTTACGTTAAATAATGTATCTTAACAATCAAAAGTATAAAGCCTACTTAATCTCTGATAACTCAGAATATGTCATTAAGTATTTTTTTTCCAAAATGCAACTTAAATATGTAACATATTGCGAAATTAAGGTCGAGTAAGTCCTTCATTACCCTGTAAAGAAAACTGAACAGTTGCGTGAAATCGGCAGGTGCACGCGCGTACCACCTGGACCCAACTTTCAAGTGTGTTACCTCGTTACGATGTACTGTGATAAACGACTTCCAGGTGTACAACGAATCTGAAACTCGGCTTATTATATCATGTGCTCATTCACGTGGTCAGCTGGCCGGCTGACGAACTGTTCCATGTTTCAGTTGCTTGCCTAACTAGATTACGCGACGTAATAATTAAATGCTTCTACGATTTTCTTCGACACTCGCTGTCCCACGGCCGGTTTCCAATGCAAGGTAAGAAATTGAAGAATACGCAGTAATTATTATTGCCCAGTATTCTATTATCGTAACTTATTTGCTCGTGTCACAGAGTCAGACACGTGTGAATATTGTCGACGTAATCGGATGATAATTTGTAAATGAATTACATGTCGATTTTACGTGTAAGTAATGAGTACTTTCTTTTGTTACTTATAGGCGAAATTGATTCATTTGATACAATATATCAAAATATAATTTTAATCGTTCGCGACATGTTTGCCGATATTCATAGTATCGTTCGTAAAAAATCCTTTAGTAACCGAATGTTTTCCGCTGGTCCATCCTTATTGTGTATTTCTAAAATGATTTCGTGAAAAAAAAATTGAAGGTCAAATGAACATTAGCACTGGCCTTGGTTTCATTTCAAAGTCTAGAGGTGATCTCAGACGCGACTTACAACAGCTTATTTAAATTACAATGGTTTTATGTCGTAAAATATCTACATATACATCTGAATAAATAAAAATAATACGGTTACGTAAATGACAATTTTCACATCTTCTATATTTACTTATCTATCCGTACATTTAAAAATAAAATGGCCGATAGATTTCTTTGCACTGCACAGGAGGTATTTGAGAAAAAAATATATTAGGGGTATTTATAACAAATAGAACTCAAACCAATTATTATTATTAATTTTTGTTTACCTATTCGTCTGCCCATATGTTTGAAAGCGCATCAGGTAACAACTACCTGCTTTACAAAATTGGATGCAGTATTCACAGTTGTATTGTTGGAAGTCTTACTTAAAATTTTGGTAAGTAGGTACCTACATGCTTTATCATGATACGCTGCCAAGTTAAGTATCGAACAGCTTGTTTTTGCATAACTGGTCAGTCCGTATACTGGAAAATCAAAATCAATTGAAGATACAAGAAACTTGAGGTGCTTTTTTTATAAAATCAATTTTGCTAAAATCAATATTTTGGTCAGGCGCAAGATATCTTCATAAAAATTGTTAAAAGGGATTTTCTTTTTGTTTCAGGATTACTTATTGCATTGAACTAAAAGATGCAAATGTGCTGCAGAATTTTTCAAAACTCATGCGGTTTCGAGGTCCACACGATATTGCGGGTTACTAAAATTTGTTAATAGGTGCAGCGAAAAACTCAGATCCCTTTGAAAAGAATACTGCACCCGCGAATGGCGGTAAGGTCTGGGAATAGTTAAAACATAATTATATGCAGTAAAAGCAAACAGTCAAATTTCAACTTATATTAGGCAATAAACAGGCAAATGTTTAATAAAATCCATTAATGAACAATAGATTTCCCAATTATTGCTTAATAATGTAATTACATAATTCGTTAAATAAATCTCAGCACTTTAACAACTGTCTTAAACTACGCACAAACGAATTATTGTTAGTTGGACAAGTTTTGAAATGTGTACAGAACCTAAATGCATGGTTAAAAATATTGCTTCTAATTGAGCTCCTGACATTGTATGGGCTTCCTGTCTATTTACATCACTATAGGTTACCTTCACACAAGCGGGTTGAGGTCAGGAGAACTCACCGCAACTCTACAAGAACGCAGCCGTCGTCGGCGTATTGACGTCTTTTGTACATTGATTTATGAAAAATATCGTAGTGCTTACGTTTGTGTGCGCAGACAATGAATAGTTTTGTTTAACACTAAGTATTTCAAAAATCTATTACTTTGTCTGTTTCAACGTCAGTATTCAAGCTGAAAAGTACCATAGGTAATGAATATTTAATAAGCCAAAATAATAGGGGTAGATCGCGTCACGTTACAGAAACCCGACACCACAACGTCCCGCTCACGAGGTGCGCGGGCGCGGGTGACGGGCGCCGCTGACCCTGACTCTTGAAATAGTCTTCCGCATTAACGCCGAGAGCAAAAATATCGCATGATGCTGCTTCCAAGGTCGCCAATACGCCAACACTCCCGCCGCGCCTTACAGGGATTTAAAACTACCATAAAAAGCAACAACGGCAATGTACGTTTTGCCTGTCACCTATACTATAAGTATTTGTTCCATTTTGGTAGATATCTATAATAATATAGATCATTTATAAAAGCTTCCTATTACTGATCTCAATACAGCAAGGTCTATGTAAATGTTGCAAACTGAACAAACGAGTGAATGTCAGCCATAATCTGTCGATTTGCACGGACTGGAGCGCTGCGCTGGTTTAATTTCGACATCCAAAGCCAATTTAATTGATTATGGCTGAACTACTGTATTATACGAGTATTGTAAAGATTGAACAATCTTTTGAGGAATAATAGCGTGTTGATGTAACAATATGTGACGAGTAGAATAGCTAGAATGTTATGTATCGTACACACAGTCGTACTCTGACTTACGCATATAGGAATTTTATGGGTTATTACTCAATATAACATTACGTCTGTAATCCCTCAAGGGTAAGGCAGAGTTGTACTTATATCACTCCCACATTTCGACAGTTATGTTTAAGTCCCACTCAATCGTTGGCAAGCCGATGCCATCAACCGGGTACAAATCTGAACACTGCATGGGCTACTACTGGGTTTTCCACATGGAAAAGCCATGACCTAAGCTTTGCAATAGTGCTTGCGACTAGACCGACTTTTGCTCGCAACGTCCGCGTATTTCCCAAAACAGCATTAATTTGGAAAAATCCGGATCGAAGCATATGTTTCATGACACTTACAAGCAGGCAAGTTTTGTCAAATTCATCCAACTTATGCTGGAGCGGATTGGTTTTTGTAGCATAACAATATATGATTCTAAACTTCTGTCGTTAAACTGGTACGATACACATTAATTTAATTAATGCACAATTATTTTTACCAAAACTCCTACCAGTTTTAAAACTGTTTCTCCGTATCTCCTAAGGATTTCGTGCAGTAGTGGTTATCTGATGCGCGTTCAAACTTACGAACAGGCAAACAAACAAACAATAATTCTTAATACAATTGTTTAGTTACAGCCAGATTACAGCTGTTTACTTCTTTAATTATTAATGCTAACGACTTGTAAGCAATTTGAAATAGGGCCTAAAAAATTCTTACGTTATTACCTAATATTTAGCTGTCTGTAGTGCACTTTGCAATAGATGCAATTGTTGCAATACACGCAAAGTAAAAAACATATTTGGTAAATACTCTGAAGTGGGAACTAAAAACTGTGCAGTAAGAGTCACGCTTAGAGCAACTGTGTTCCAAATAGCATTGTTTGTTTCACAGTTTTTTTTTTGAGATAGAGAAGACACACAATCTGACAACAACAAAACATCAATTACATGTTACTCACCTATGGCCAATTCTTTGGGAAATATAGGCATGATGTTTTGTTACAACATAAAATAAAATATTTTGCATGTGTAAATCAGTCATCCTAACTACGGAACTCTGTGTGCCCGTAAGCACTTTTGTAGGTTCGGTTAGGCAGGTTCAGTTTTTAGCTTAAACGTGATAGACCACAAACAATTATGTATATATGTTATCATCAGGGTTTTGTCAATGATAAATGGCAGTAATAAGTAGTACAAAATGCGAATGCCACTTTAAGACCTTCATGTGACTGGCTAAACCTTCATGAGACCTTTCTAAATAAATCTACGAACATTGTGACGTTTATCGCAACATCGAGCGCCATTTATTTTCAACAACTGATATATTTAACAGGCAATTAGCTACGTGTGGTAATCGAAGGTTACAACTCCGTTACCTGAAAGACGTATTAGGTACAATTAAATATGTCTAATAATATGTGTGTATATTTTGCCAGTAGGTAGGTATCGCATTAATTAATAAGTTGTTAATGTACGTTAACATTTCCACCAAAATACGTCAAGACCTTGTGGTCTATTACATACAATGTTACTAGCTGCGTATGTTCAGTTGTAAATCACCAGTGGATCGCAGCTGTAAACAGACTGCCCACTCGTTGCAAAAAACGAACGTTTCAAAAAAGCACGCCTTGAAAAAATTAATAACCTTGTTGAAAAATAACTATGTAGAACTTTACAGTGCCAAAATTAAGATCAAATACCTACGTATCTTCAAATTGTTTGTTACAGAATTGCGGATATATAATATAAATTAAAAATTGATAGTTTATCTCAGCGTATCATCGTATCAAGAACATTTTAAAACATTATTTATGTAAGTTCCTAAGTTCTGATATTATAAGTATATCCATTAACTTATTTAAATAACTTGTAATCAAGTACTTACGTAATTAATTTAGATCTTATCGTAAACTTTAAAGTTTTATCATCACAATTGTTTGTGTTCTTGACACACGTTGTGTGAAGGTCATAAATTGGCGTTAATGCCTATTTTGGTTTAAGGATAATGTCATCGAATGTTTTGTCTAATTCCAAATCTTTCACGGACATTTTAAGCCAGTCTGATAACATTATCACGTCACGTTAGTAAAGTCGTGACAACTTATCTGTGCAGATATTTGACAGAAATAACCGCGTGTTTTTAGCAGTATGTGTAACTAAGTGAAATAGCAGAAAAATGCTGAAACCCACGTTTTAATCTATTTAGCAGACCGACGAGCAATACGGATGCAATTCGGAGGTCACGGTGGCGACGCGTAACGTGACTTTGTTCGTTCGTTTGAATCTGCGTTACAGTACTTTTTCTGTATCAACTTACACGTCAGCCTATGACGTTATGGACTGTTTTGCTGAGATATCTTGTAGTACCTTAATAAGTTATGGCGTTTATCCGGGGCATAACGCTTATAAACTAGTCGACTGCTCGCTGATGAGGTATGGAACTCAGCTTAGTGCGCCTCTGGCGGGAGGAAAAAAAAACATTAATACAGGACAATTTTCTAACGCAATCGGGTTTTATGTGTGCAAAAATAAGGGGATATCGTGCGAGGACACCCCTGACTGAGTGGATCGAGAAAAAGCGTTCCTTTATTACGATTACGGAAGATGCGATTGGACAAAAAGTCTTGTAAGAGACAGACTGTGTTACAAAACATTTTATAGAGTGCTGACTTAGTAAGGCTTATATGAGCCGTCTCATGTCAGGTTTTGTCTGTTCGATGTAATGCAGTATAATTTAAGTATAAACAGTCATTAAGATGCTTTAACTTAGGCAATAACAGATATCGCCAAGAATATTGAGAATACTCAAAGAACGGTAACTCGTGGGCTCTGACTTGGGATTGCCTGGCTTAGGGATACTTACCGATAAAGGTGGCCTCTTTCTACGCTTGCGGAAAAAGGCTATCGGGTGGTTACTCACGCACAATGATATTCGAAAGAAGTTGGCAGTAGTATCTTCACTGCGCTAATGTTTTCGCAACTCCTTGTGTATTATGTATTATATATAATTATATTATATCTATAGTTTACATATATTTATGTATTTATACTGAACATATTAGTGTATTATAAATTATGTATATTATAACTATAGTGTACATATTTATGTATTTATACTGAGCATTGCTTGCTTTATTTTCTTTTTTTTTCATGTTAAGTTGCACCTACCACTGCTTTTCTCTGCATTTCACGCTCGTACTCAACACTTGAATCTTTACAATTTATTGCCTTACTTTGCTCATTGTCTTTTTATATTTTTTCTTTGCACCAGATGACAAATTTTCTCTGCATTACCTGAAGGTTGACTGGTAGAAAATGCCTATGGTATTAAGCCCGCCTTTGTACATTAGTGTGCTTGAAGTATTAAATAAATAAACAAATAATGATCCAATTTAGCACTACCTAAGTGCGGAGACCAAACCCCGACGACGATGCTGTTGTTGTTCATGGCGCAATCAAATATGGCGATTATTAGTATTTTGAAAGGTGTTGGATTTATACCTTATTGATGATATCGTCTGGACCTGAAATTTGAACTAAATTCCGCCACCTCGGGCAGTTGATAAAACAGAAGAAAAAAAGCGTTGATTTCGAACGAAATTTCGATTTTCAACCATCCAACCACAGGTACTTACTCTTTGAAATAAATTTTAATTTGATTCCATGACCCGTTCCCGAGAAAAAGTATATTAACAGACATTCAAAAACTAAGCGTAGGTATAAAGGCTCTGTTATTTACTTTTGAGGATCCGTACCCTCAAAAAAGAACCAGCTATTTAAAAAAGCATGTTCTGAATTGCAACAGTTATTTACAGACTATTTATTGTTAATGGTGGGAAACGATTATCTTAAAATAGATAAAATACAATGAGAGTGAAAATAAAAATACTATTGGGAAACTGGTCACACGAATTCTATTGTCATTTGATCAATATCTAGTTTACGCTGGATATGAATATTATTCTAATATTTTATTTTCCTTGTAGTACATAAGTAGGTACCAATAAAGTTAGAGTCGCCAGAGCATTCCATAACGTGCCGTTAGTTAGAGATAAATAACTTTTTAATGAGATAAAATTAAAAAATTAAAATGTTTTTTTTTTTTAATAAATTATAATCTTTCGAAGATTTATATTTTTGTTAAATATAGTACATATTCCTTGAGTGGATCTCATGATGGCAACAATCACGTTGCGGCGACATGGCGGTGGCACGCAGTTCGCCACGTGTCTGAGCGATAACCGTTTCTGCGTCGCAATCAACCCGCTTCGTTTATACAAACTATGTGTCTTTGCCCTCTGTAATGTACTGAATTACATACATTTTATTATGAACTAGCGAAAACATTGTAGCCATATATCTGACCTGCATTGACCGTACAGCAGCGTCAGCAAATTCAGTACAAACAAAATATCTCCGCTTTATTTCATGCTAACCGTCTTGGCAACTTTCTTTAATGGTTCGGTACTCATTTTACTTACAAACGAAAACTTACCAACCGTAGAAAAAACATAGGTAATGTGACAAAAACAACCCTACACGATTTTTAAATAAATAATATACTTATGGTTTTCAACGTGTCAACGTAAAATACGACGTGACTTAGACTTTCGGGATGTTTTAATTTATTTGTTTAGGCAGCTAATAAATTATCTGTCTAAATATAATCCCCAATTCTTAATCGTTCTGTTTAAAGATGTATTTAAGTTTCTAATTTTGTAAATATTTGGCGTAAACACGGTCGTTGCGCCCGTGCTTGCTTCTGTATTCAATTTGTCATCTGGTGCAAAGAAAAAATATAAAAAGACAATGAGCAAAGTAAGGCAATAAATTGTAAAGCTTCAAGTGTTGAGTACGAGCGTGAAATGCGGGTCGGCGACCGCGAAAAAACACCTCACTGAGTTTCGTATTGCACTGAAACGCAACAAAACTGTAGCTTTGATCCACAAGTTGAAGACATAAGGTTAAAAATTATTCAATAAATTTTATAGATACCAAACATTGTTCTGTAAATCTTTAAGATACCAAAAAAAATGGTAAATTTTAAGAGGCCTGCCTACCGTTTCGTAAATTGGGAAATCATCAAATAGTTCAGTTTTAAATTGTGACCGACCCTAATAATATGTATAATTATATAGCTGTACATATTTCGTATAGCTGTGTAACTGAGAAAGAAAGCTAAAAAGATGTCCAGTAGCTGTCCACTAGTAGTAGATAACTAGAGTGGACTTAACTTTGACCAGCTAACTGATGTAGATTTAGAGTTCCAGTTGGAAGTAAAGTTGGGTTTCAGGAAACCATATTCTATTGTTTATATTTTATTTTAGATTTTCTCTTTTGTGTAGATGCTCCGAAAGTTAGTAAAAATGTTCAATAAAATTACGAAGAGAAAGTCACACCTCCACTACAATTTTCCGAAAAAGTAGGTACTTACTTAAACCAAAATAAGTACATTTTACATTTACTAAATAAAATATGCGCGGGTAGTTTTAAGAAGCTTGTTTCAAAGTACTTAAGTAATCAACAGATTCAGTCGTTTTAATCGAACAACTGTCTGTCGACTGTCCAAATCAGGCTGACTGCCGATCAGACGACTTTCCCGGCTAGTTTGTCTGTAAACACTCGTTATATACCTAGTGAGGAAAATATGACAAACAATTTACTTTCGATTTTCAACAAATTTTCTTCACCCATTAAAACAGCGATACATCACCAGAATTTTATTGTAAGTGTTTATATTAAAGCGGTCATTGTATTTAATTTATTGAAATTATCCCGTTTTTCTCCATTCGCGATATAAGTAACAGAGCAGTACTCAGTACCTTTCAAAAATTAAGATTAATAGCAATTAAACTTTAGCGATTAAGTAAATATTGCATTGTTTGGTTGTCTTAAAAGTTTTAGTTTTCAGACATCTATTAAAACTAACGTTCAATTAAACGACGCTTTATAAGCGCTGAACGCACAAGCTTCGTTGCGTGGCTGCCGGTTGGACGGCCTACTGGCCTGCTCCACATCGCTGATGATTGTATGTAGATTTTGTAAGTCATAAGTCAAGCTGCGAGAGTACGATGACAGCATCCATCTGTTTTCTCCGCCCATTGTACGCGACGGTGTCTCCTCGGCCGACGCGAGCGCACGCGGACTTGCCGCGCCCTACCACGCGCCGCACTCAGAGAAATTGAGGCGATATCACTTATAATACGACCACATGTACTTTCTGTCCTAGTGGCCAACTGAGATGGTAACTATAAACCTGTTTCCTGACTCTTTGCTGTATTGCTACTTTACGTCAATTAACTTTTTTCAGAGAATCGCTTCTTGTTACCACTCCACAAAGAAGTATTTTGAAATGTAAATACTTACGAAGCTTCGATAAACTAACCAAAACAATGACGCTTGGCCCAAGAATGCCTATTTTAGATATAACCATTATAGTTAATGACCCCAAAAACTCTCCATAAAGGTTTCTAAAAAGTCTCTGTCTTCATGGAAATCAGGCCATACATATTAAAAAGGAAGAGGTCCTTTCTCTTCTTATCTGTTCGCCCACAGGCGCGTGAGGCTCACCGTTTCTGGCTGCTCGTAGCCTAAGAAAGATTTCTCTCGCGTGCCCGTATTTGGATTCAGGTCATGTTCAACTCACCCAAACACACTCTAGTTTATTTATGATACAAGACGAAACCTTCTTTATAGAAATGTTGTAAGTTGTGTTTTAGAAAATAGATTTCACAACTTTATTAATTACTTAGTAACAATATAATCTGTGGAATTGTAGTTCCTCAACATCAAACGGTAGATGGAATTTTAATGAGTGCGTTTATAGAATGCGGGATTAGAACAAAGAAAAATTGTCATTGTGAATTAAAAATTCAGTCTAATGTTTAATTTTGTCTGTGTACCTAAGTGCAGTGCATATTTTTTACTTTTAGTATCTACAAAAACACGTGTTCGAGTATGAAGTGGGCACGCTGATTAGTGTCCGCGAATAGAATAACTATAAATGCCACACTGTACAAGACTTACTTTTACGTGCCTTGAAAAGCTGGATTTTTTTTTTGTCTTTGGATTAAAATAATGTTAGGGCCCTTACGTAAGTATACTATGCCATTTCAAGATTGGTGGAGTAGATTTTTTATGAGGACTTAATTAACTACAGTAAACAGACACCGAATGAAGTCAAGAGTAGCATATTCCTTATTTTAATACGATATATTTTTTGACTATATATATTTTTCAATAAAATTAAAACTAAACGAAATGTTAAAACTACACTTTAAGAACCCCGCAAACCCTGTGCGGTAGAATGCACCCATAAGCCCAAATGTTATGTGGGTTTGAAAAATTGCGATAATTGCAACATTTGCAACACCATGTACTGCCATTTTATGTTCATAATAATTCTGTTAGATGACCGATGTGTGATAGGTCTTTTTACACCCTGTATGTGGTTACCCATGTAATTTTTGGTTGTTTGCAAAGTCGAGCCAACGGGTACCTAATAAATTACCTATATTTCATTTTATAGTCTATTTATATATCTGGCAAACATGGTGTTTACAAAGTAAACAGGTACCTACTTACGTTTTACATATAAGCATGAATATACGAACATAAAATTGGCGCTTGACCTCGGGACGTGAGGCGTGGTTAATGTTAACCACTGCTTCCTGGTTAGCAACTCAATGATCGGGAAATCGTTAGAATGTCAAGTTGATATTTTTGCACGACCATGAACACACAAGGTCGCTACAATATTTTGCGGACGGCAACGATAAGCGCGTAGAAAGTAATTCGGATCGACCGACGCTGTTTTGGCTTTATTCCAAACTAAGATAGAACGAAAGCTGAAATAAAATGTGTTGTCGATGGTACAACTGCTAACAATCATTTTTTCCTAATGATCAATCATCATACGCATATTCTCAAATGAGTCCGCTGATGATCTCATGTTAAATCACCCTGATATTAAAAGATTTTATAGGTATCTCGTTCCAATTTATTAGACAGTGACAACTGTAAGTTTTGTATTTTTATTCATTTCTGTGGCCATCTTTATCTATATCATTTTAATTTAAATACAGAGCAAACCGCCTGGCAAACAACGTGAGTCGTTCAAAGGTTTACCTATTCCTTGAATGTTGCAAGGATTATTGAATCTGATTTTCATGTCATTAATTAGGTATAGGTCTGCCTATTAAATTAGCAATTTTCTGTGCATTCTGTAGCAAAAACGGACTTCTGACTTCTTCCGTAGGCTACATGATGACCGAAGCTGACTGTCGAGTTAGCAAAAGTTTAATTGAATAGTAATTTGTCTATCATGTGGGCTGTGACAGTAAGTGGCAGTAATCCTAGTGTATGGTGTTCTTAGTAAGGCTATGCGTACGCGGAAGTAGCGTGGCGATCCTGCGCGGCGAGTGCGCCAGCGACTCGCCACTATCGGTCGCTACCGGTATCTGGCCGCGTTATCTCGCGGGCACCTCCGTGGAGGTCATACGCTAACGTCACGCTGATAACGATTTGCGCGGTGACCTTGTCGCGCGCGCCGAATCTCAAGGTCGCTGCTATTTGTACAGTCAGATAGACGAGCGAGCGCCCGCGCCCGCGCCGCCTCGCCGCGCCGCTCGACCATCTGCGTCACCCGGACTTGCCACTTTATTGACTATTATTTGCGGATCGCGGAGGCCACCCGGTCGACTCTTCGGTCTTTATTCTTTAACTACATTTGTTACTTTTGACATTTTCGTAATGACTGTTTAACGCATTTAAGTAAAAAAGCGCCTACCTAAATAAACAGTCCGCTTCAATTAACTAATATTGATTAATTGACTTGCTCTTGACACTAATATGTTTAATAGTCAATGTCGTTCCTACCTTGACATCTTTTTCAAAATTATTTGCTCACATTTTTAGGATGTGTATTGTAATACAACAGATATTTTACAGGAAATTACTACCTATTTTTTTATTAATTGGTTCATTGTCAATCACGGAAACGTTGAGATGGCGCTCCACGTGCCGACCAGTAGTAATAAATATTATTAATACAATACAGAAGGGTGACCTCGCGACACGTCGCGGAAGCGTCCACTTGCAAATTAGTATACACTCAAGGACTACACGGACATCAATGAGATCCAATTAACGATTGTTATAAGTGACACGTCACTGGGAATAAGTTAACTATTTATGTTTTCGTCCTGTAGCAGGAAAATATTGATTGTGTGGTATCTATATCAGTGTATGATTGTATTGATTATCAGAATATAGATTACTCATAAACAAGAAAGAAGTAGGTAGGTACTTTACGAGGATGATGTCAAGTATAATGAAGATCAAACATAAAACATCTGAAAAACCTTGGTGACTATTTTTGATATAATGAACTATTGTATGCTTTTGTCAATGAAAGGGTAAATTTCTATGTTTTATTTTCAAGCAGGTTTAAAGGTTCGTTTATATGTACAGACGCCAGCATATCAAGTTACACCAATGTGTCAAATTTTTCCAATTGAATATGAACCTTATTCTGTTTGAGATAAAGTTAAAAAATTATCAAAGAAATTTGACACATTGGGGTAACTTGATGTGCTGGCGTCTGTACCATAAAATATTAAACCTACGAGTACATAATGTTATTTCCCTCGCTGCGGGCGCGCGCGGTCGCGAACACTCGCCGGAACCCTGGCGGCGGCCAATGTCAATGTCATTGTCGAAATCACGCCACGTGCTGTTGCTGCTTGTCAACACGTTTGATTTTGTTACATCATCCCACTATTTTTACTATAAAATGTGGCATTTTTTGTAAATAATATTCTATGCCTGCATCACGTTGCAGATTTTATAAGTGTGTTGTGGAAACTATTAAATTCTCTACAATTTTAAAAAACTAAGAATGTAATCCATTTTGACAATATTTTCTTTAATAGTTTTAAAATGCCAACCGCAACAAAATTAACGCTTCGACGTGAAAAGCATGGCGTGTTTGACGGTATCCACCATGATGTATTTTAGTACTGATTTAACCTTGTGTGAAAGCGCGTAGGGAGAGCGTGGGTGTATATAGTTATTGCGTAACACTAAATATTTAGTATCTAGAAAAGATAAAGTAGGTATATTGGTTTATTCGCGTCCGTAGAAGTGAACTCGTCGCTCGAAGTTGCGGTGTGGCGCGGTTACGCAACTCGTGCGCCGCCGCGTGAAGTGTGAAGTTCAATGTCGCAGACTCACACAGGCTCACACTGCTCGTGTACGCTACGCGAACTAGATATATAAACATAAGGTGGTGTGAGTGCGGTAATATGTGAATAACAACAGCCAACCCGTTACTCGCCTCTATCAGCACTTCCCGGAATAATTCGCGAAAATACGATTTTCCTTAGCGCTCTATGCAACATTGATACCGATATATATAGCTTTGTGCAAGGTCATGGTAAAGTCACATTGCTATTTTCCGAATGTTATTCTTTGACAACCGGCGCAGTTCCACTGGCTTTCTATCGATCTACATATGCCTACCACCTATGTACGCACTACACTTAAAAATTATAGTTTCTCGGCATGAATCAACCATATCACCACAGATTGAACATATACCGTAAATTCAGAGTATTACCTACAGTGCTCAGATACTTCATATTTCTAGCCAGTGGAAATTTATGAAATAGATATGATCCTTGTCGTTCTGAGTTAAATAAATTAAAATGTCAACAATATAATATGTATTAACGTTTCGATTCATTTCACGTTTCATTTAGATATTTTGAATGGAAAATATTCTAGGCCCTATTAAAACTACCGAACAATCTTTTTTTGTGTTTGAAATTCCTCTGATACTTAGTTTTTCAACTTTATAGCACAATAAAATACCGAAACTTTTTAGGTGTTAAAAATTACTTACCAACAAGAATAAAAAAAATACAGTCAGCAATTATTTTTGGTTTTATAGTCACACGGAACTGCTTGCTATCATTATAGGATGGAAAAGAAATTGTTGCACATCCGGACACCATAAGTTCAGTCAATGATAAGTAAGAAAAGAAAATATTTTTTCATCTGCTTTTCCTCATTTCCAATACTGTCCTGATATTATCTTTGCTTTAATTTGTATAAAATTATGATTTTATTCCAAATGGGATTTTAAGTCAAGAAAAATCTCATTGAGCTAAAGAGAAAAGATGAGTTTTACATGTTTTTTACAGACTTGATCAAAAATGTGACAGTAAATACAAAACTGTCGAAAAATTTCAACACTGTTGGGTTTAGAGTCATGTACATAAACTCATAGTACTTAACAGTATGCGCGACGATCCACCCTGTGATTTCAACATAATTGGCGAGATGTGGGTGTACTACAGTTACACCTCTGCCTTCCCTACGGGGATTAATAATAATAATAATAATAATAATAATCTTTATTTATCTAAAAACATACAGAGTTTGAAATACAGTTTGACATTATGTTTAAAATATATTTATGGTCTAAGTTGCAAATTCTGTACAAGAAAAATACTCTACCTCTTAAGCTAGGGTATACCTGTATTTTAAGAGGTAGTTTACGGTCTAGGTTTACAATGAACAACAAAAACTTATCTCAAGTGGACTGTGTCATTCATTTGTCATGTGGATTACAGGCGTGATGTTATGATGCTATGATAGCTCTACTCGTGTTAAAAATGTATTTAAAATATAAAGTAT
Source organism: Euplexia lucipara (assembly GCA_921972225.1). Taxonomy (NCBI): domain Eukaryota; kingdom Metazoa; phylum Arthropoda; class Insecta; order Lepidoptera; family Noctuidae; genus Euplexia; species Euplexia lucipara. The sequence continues at coordinate 11,407,537 of OV179149.1, forward strand.
CAGTAAGTATAGCCTATTTGATTTTCCATTAAAAATATGTAAACTAGAGTTTAAAGTTTCAAGGAGACAGAATGTTGTTGAACATTCTATACGAAGGCAGACATTAGACAAAATTAATCTGTAATACCCGGTCTGCGAAATTTCCTTGATATCATCGCTAAGAGTCAGTGCAAACAGAGAGGATTTTATTAAGGCACTCAAACTTTAAAATTATTGAAAAAAAGTGCAAGGCCATACAAAATTTACATTCTCACGTAAATAATGTAAATTTTCAATAATTTTAAAGTTAGTTAGTACGCAAGTTGCGTATGTTACGTACTTATTTAATGCGTTAAATAACACGTCATGAGTGTTCATTATTTTCTATTAAAATCATAATTCTCCAGCTATCTCTCCATATATTTTCTTTTTTTTTCTGTTTATTTAAGGAATTTTTATACATAAAGTACATGCCAATTCCATCGTAACCTAACTTAAACTAAACTACATCTACTTACTAGTTATGGCTTACGACTAAATAACATAAACATATTTGGGTCTTTGTTTTCTTCTCCACACTTTCATTTATATTTCCCGCCATAGCAATAGTGACCTCCATCCTAAACCATTTTTTACAGAATTCATCCATAGTTTCTTTATTGTTCCTCTACTCAAAACTTTCCTCTAGAATATTAAACTAATAAACCACTACTCCAATAATCATATCATCATATTCAATTAACATTTTTGAGAAAACGTATAGCATCTTGGACGTAACAAGCTGCATGGTGGATTTTCCGGTTTTGCTATAGGTACCAACAATGATATAAAATAAAGTAGACATTGTTTACACAGTTTTATAAAATGCGTTGTAAACTAGACTTGAAATACCCTTGTCTCACGATATTTGGCAGAGCGTCGCAGAGGGCGCCATGAAGGGCGCCCTAGGTCAAGGGCGATGGGTCTCACTGACCTACATCCTCGCTAATACGCCCTTACAAGGTTACAGCGCCCAACAGGCCTACATGCCTAGTGAACTGATTTAATTTGACTATACTTTAAAAACAAATAACATCATAATATACATGCTTCGTAAAACTGCGAGATCATAACGTTGGTATATTGGAAAGTTGAATAATAAACAAAAGTAGATAACACGATATTTACTATGTAAACTAAATACACATAAATATTGTATATAAGTTACGTAATATTATAGGCCTATGTGCGGTACGTTACGGATTTATCTGGGGGACGAAACATTGAAAAATTGAAATTGAACTAAGTTATCATTGTGCGTTTATATATATCATCTGAGTTTTACTTTCCCTGCGCTCGCTGTAAGCATTTCGCTGTCATCTGTGTTCGCGCGTGTAAAGCCACAACAGTCTGTACACACGAAACTATTTGTTGTACTGTTTCCATCTCAGTTTTAGTCCAACCGTCTCCCTTTTATCTGTAACGGAGCGAGTAATGTGCAGCTCCGTTGGAAGTTCATGCGACTTTGAATGTTTACAAACAAACCATAAATCATCCGTTTGACATGTGTTCACAACACTGTCGTGCCATCAACGTGGATGACTCTTTAAATATAGATGCTCCACATTACTTTATGTACCTACCTATTATGTTGTAATATATTCTATTTATTGTTGCCAAATCGCACGCCCTTTTTTCTCGAATTTTATTTAATAATCTGACAAATTAAGGATGTCCTTAAGTGTTTAATCGCATGCAAAACAGAAACCTCCAAAATATGTACACAAAATGAGATGTAATTTAGTTCTAGAGTTAAATATACTAACTTTTAATATCAGACCAAATTTTAATGACACTTATTAACTAACACTCACCTCTTAGAACAACCACAGCCCTTTTCTCATTCAGTAAAGCTTGGACCGAAATAACTCTACTGTCTACATAATTCCGCAGTCTAGGCTCCGAGCACGAACAACACAGCCATTAATAGCCAATCAGTACTACGATATTTCTAACAAAAGGTTAAAATTAGTCATTACGTCACCAACTGATCCAATCTACTGAATTTGGCTTGTGGTAAATCACCTGTGTAGAAAATGAGTCTCGCTTTGATAACGTAATTAGGTGCGTAGAAAACGAACGCGCGTTGCCTCAGTGACCAAATTGATTGCGTAAATCTGACGTGTGCAAAAATGCACAAACTCGTTAAATACACAACGTATTTAACGAGTTTGTGCATTTACATATTTTTACGCACAAGCTTACATATTTTTTTATTTTTTTTATTTATTGATGGGAAACTCAACAGTTCTTTTTTTAACGTTTTAGATATGGTAATAACAATGTCTTATGAGGTACTGAAGCCAATTAAGGAGTTTCACAGCATGCATTGTATAAAACTAGAAAGTGGAGGATAATACAGCCAAAGAAACGGTCAATCACAACCAGGTAAGATTTGGATGAGACTTGTCTAAACCAGGGACACAAGTCACAAAAGAGATCAAAGACAATAATTGCTAATATACCTTCTCGTAGTAAATAGAAATGAAAAGTACAGTTTTCCATGCCCATACTTGACTTGAACGTTAGGTGTAACGGTGATGTTAATATCTAGTGAGACATTTACATAGTAAGCAACATGTAAGATATTAAATCCTGCCGGTCGATTCAGCAAAATTCACCTCTTGAAAACATTTCACTTCAGTCATGTGTCACTAATTGACATGATTGAAAGGTTAAGGCCTATTCAGACCTAAGCGGTATTCGCTACCGTCTGCGGCAGAGAAAACCCAGTGAGTATGTGGTAATATTATTGTTCAGACCTAAGCGGTATCCGCTACCGTCTGCCGCAGACGGTAGCGAAATTGATTCTAGATACCTGTGCGAAACCCGCGCGGTATGTACCTCTACCCACAGCGGCAGCGAATATCGCTCAGGTCGCTCTAGCCGCGGTACTTGATACTAAATACCTGAGCGAAACCCGCGCGGTATGTACCTCTACCCACAACGGCAGCGAATATCGCTCAGGTTTGAATAGCCCTTGACAGCGCGATTCATGTTCACTTCACCTACCTTCTATTTTCACGGGGGATTTTAACAGACTCGCACTGCTTATGGGAAGAAAGAGTGTTTTGGATTGAACGAATATACATGTCATGATTTTATCAAAAATCAATAAAGTGCTCATCATAATTTATTTAAACTTAAAAAATAAATTACGTTGGTTTAAATTATACGATAATTTATCATCAGCTTTCTCTGCGGAAAATGATAAGCGATAGACTGATGCAGTCACCTAATTGACATTGTATGTTGACACGAACGACATACGTTTTGCATACCGTGTCACCTTCATATGTTTTTCATTTTTAAATTTATTACTTTACTCAAGTTGCTGGTAATCGAATAAGAAATTGGGCTGTACGCGTTGAATATGTTTAGGAAGATCCTTAGGAAAAAAGTAAACCAATATTAAAATTACATTAAGCAAAAGTTCACTAACATCTTTTTTTTTCTTTCGTCAATTAAATAAAATCTGTTTCATTCACCCTTGCCAGCAGAAAAACTATAAGAAACTTTCCATGAGAACATTACCATCACCATTTTCGGCTACTTTTTATGGAAACTATAATTTCACATCATGTCTATATTTCCAGAAAGGTTAGGCTGAGAGATGTTCTTTATAGTTCACTGACAACCAAACCACCTCTTCATTTGTTTTGGTGGAAAGAAAAATAAATAAAGGAAACGTTTCTGTATTGTTTAAATTTTAGATATACCGTTTTGAGATTTTACAAGACGTTTGAAGCGTCGTAAGTTGTATAAGTAATTTAAAAAAAACCTCATAATTGTGAGTGATTGGCCACAATATAATTTAGAGTGAAAGACCAAACTAATTTACTAATAAGAACTAACGTTGAACTTACTGCGTTTGAAGGAGATGGCGCTGCACATAACTATCCGATACACAAATAAATATACAAGAAATGGATCACTTTTCGGAATAAAACTTTGTCGAAACCTAAATCGACGAAGTGGTTCTCGATGTTTAATCAATATGAACGCGATCTCTTAGGTATTGCGTAATGCCTAACATTTGGGTCGCGTAGGCAGTTTTTATTACAATATTATGTTTGCAGACAATGCTGGTCGGAGCGACCCCGCGGTGACCTTGTCGCGACCTTACCCCCGGTGCCTCCTCGTCCCCGCGCCCCCCGCCCGCCCCTCCGCCCTCCCAGGACACCGTGTTAGCTACGTAACCTTGGGACAATCAGGGAAGCTTCTTGAATAGATTTAATTTCAAATTCGTGGCTCAGTTTACATTTCGCACTTTGGATGGAGTTGAGATATTCATGCTGAAATATCTTCTGAATTTTACTTTGACTCGTAAACTTAAATGAAAACGGAAATTATTCCTGGAACAGCCTTTATACCTACGCGTTTGATATAATACGCAGAAATAAATTGTTTTCTAAACTACATTCACTGTTGCTTCAGTTTCCGTCCACTGGATCCCCGTGAACAGAGTGCACATCTGCTTCGAATATCTTTTTTGACTACGTTGGTTGGAAACGTATGGATGTAACAAATAAATTATCCAATATTCTTTTTATTCTCCTGTTTCAGTCTTAATTCAACAATGTCAAATACCGTAATATACCTAACAAAAGCACTTCTCCACATAGTCATAAATGTCATCCGGCATTGCCTTCAGCTCGTCCCCAATTCATTGCCTCCATACGACCTAAATTCCCGCCTAAATTATCTAAACATCAAGGCCACCGGGCGTCGGATAGGCTTTTAAGGACTCAGACAAAGGATCGATTATTTTATTCGAGGTCACCTCAATATTAGTGGATTTGTTTCACAAAAAGACACAATCGTGTTAGCCTGATGAGTCCGCCCTCGGGGTCGTATGACGCTATTGTTCGCCATCTCTTTTAGTTAAAGGGAAACACTGGAGGTGAAACTGCCCATTACTGTCACGTAACTACTTATAATAACAATATCGGCATCTTACTGCAGGGAAAAGTTCAGATTTACGTATGAAGATATAGCAAGTAATAATAAACAACAAAATTGGGTCGTTACACAAAGATATTATATATAATGGTTCTCGGAAGGTAACTTTAACAAGGTGTATTGTTTTTACTCTTTGTTGTGGTTAACAAACAGGTCTAGCCTGTGAAATTATTATGTTTCCAATCTTTATTATGAACAGGAAATACGGGTTCATAATTGAGTTTTCATCGCAAAGTACGCGACATTCTTCTGTCATGGAAAAGTTACTTTTTATGCGCAATGCAAGTGCGAGAATGCCTACGCGTTTACGCGTCTACGCTACGCGTCTACGGGTCTACGCGTCTACGCGCCTACGCGCCTACGAAGTGCTACGCGCAAGTAAGTTGACTCCGTACCATCGATCACTGTTTATTACTTTATTAGTGATCGATGCTCCGTACGGAAAAATATTTTGAATGGAGACCCAGTGTTACGAATTTCGTATAATGCACTCTGTGTATTGTCCGTATCAGTCAGAACACATTATGTGCATTGCATTGAACAGAATTCTCTCCATCGTACACCATAAAACTTACAATTGTTTTATTATTTAACTCAGCGAAGCCTACTTGTTCACGTAAAAATAATCTTAAAAATATGTATGTACCTGTTAAATTAAAAACAGTCGTACTTTTCTCAGGAACATGAAGGGAGCATCTGTAGTTCTTGCACACGTGCCCTACCAAAATCAGTCAATAAAATTTCAATGCAACTTTTTCATTTTATATGGTAATCGTAGAATACATGTTTTTTTTATTAGCATTAATAAATAACATTATTCTTTTATATTTGAATACAATAGTATTTGATTTCAAGGATACCTTGTACTCCAGTATGCGTATCAGACGTCATAATACCTTGTTAAAATTACGCAAGTGCTAGCGTGAAATGTACTGTTACTAAACTAAAGTAACACAGAAACTGTGGTAACCATTTAAATATCCCAAAGCTGAAGTGGAAATATTCTTTATATTTTTATAAAAAAAATAGTTCTTAACTGCGATTAACGCTGCAAGATATCTAGATAAACGTCTATGTTTAATAGCTATTTCGAAGTCCTTCATCGGTTTCACAAAATAATCTAGTTTATGTAGGCCATTCGTTTAATATTTTCCTTAACATTACTTGATATTATTTTGTTGTATTTAAAAGCTAGCTACCAAGGATGTTAAAAAATAATATACAATTCAAAATGAGTGTGCTTACAATAACTTAGTTTTTGTAACATAAGTACAAATAACAGAAGGTTATTCGATATATTATATCCTTAATTAATTTTATCATTGATGTGACTGCTGACACAATGAAGTATAAGGTCATGTGTAGTCTATTGATATTGGTTCAAGACACTTTATACAATCGAGGCCATGAGGACCAAAATGGTCTACTTAGCTGAAAAAAACTTCATTGTTATACTATATGTACTTCCCTGAAACATTTAAAAATAAAGACATAGTTTTATAAATATTTTATTAAGACTGTTAAAACCTAAATTAATGACAACCAAACAATAGTTAATGTATCTTATTAAAAAAAAGTAAGAAAAAATGCATAATAATAATATTTAGGCCTTAATAATATATTTTTTATTTGTTGGGTAATAAAAAGGATGATGATTTTTTAATAATTAAAAACTACGTTAATAGCTTTTAGAATTTTATCTTACCAAAGTTTATAAACCTTAAACTGTATAATAAGAAAACTGGGTTGAGCTGCACTGGCTCACATTCCTCTATTCCGTGAGTGGCCTAATAAAGAAATAACGCTTAGACAAAATGATGACAAGGTAACGTCTCATTTGTTTTATTTAATCCATGAATATGTACAGAAGATTATCATGCAAATCTATATTTAGGTACCATTTTATAAATCACAATCCTTGTCTACAATATAGTAAGTCACCTTGGATTACTAATGCATGCGTATTCTATCACAATTTAACATGCAGTATAGTTGCTAGTGGCACGTGGAAGGTATTACAGTTTTCACTACGAAGCTATATAGATCTATGACATTTGCCCTTTCAATATTCTCCAGCCGCCCACGGATTTTATGAATGTCATGAAAGCTCTTCTCGCTAGAGCTATGAGCCTGTGATGGAGCCAGGGTAAAACTTTTCTAGAAAAGTCTTGTTCCAATCAGCTATAAAGTTTGTCTACATTAAATACTTGGGGAAATGAGTGCTTCTTCGGAAAGTGGTTTTGACCCCCTTCACTAGGAAAGCAGGCTCCTAATGCCATTATACGTAAGTTAAGGATGTCTGTCAACAACCATCCACGTTATAAGTCTCAAATTTCGTATTATATTATCACTTTTTTTTGTGGTCTTTTTGTTGTAAATTGAACTAGCCTATTTCCTTGCCGTAAAACTGTATTTGAGAGGCGAAAGGTGATTGAATGGGTTACGTCAGAGTTTACCAGGAGACCCGGTAGCAGCATCCCCCGGCCCTAGCACGCTTTAACGTCATACTATTGCTGCGCACGATCGTATGCCTGCCAAACGTGATTACCAACACTATAACCACCCTCGCTACGAGGGAGGCCATGTTCAACAGTTGACATTTACGCATTACGGGATGCTACGTAGGTAGTGAGTAGTATGTACGTATAGCACTATTGTGAATCTTGTTATCACTCAACCATTAAAAATCAGTAAACACATACGACATAAGTATTACGTACATACCCGAAAAAAAAGCATTAAGTATTTATACAATTATTTCTCCGGAACGTGGATAAAGGTCACGTCCCACGCAAATCTAGGGTGTTATCGGGTGTGAGGGCTGAGGTGCGCGGCGGTCGGGCACGCGCGGGCACGCCGACCTTGCCCGGCTGTGACTCTGCGACCTTGGAGCCGACCGCCCGCGCCCCGCGCGCCCCTCGCGCCCCGCTGGGGGTGGCTCAGCACCCGCGCGCCCACGCTCACCCTCGCCCCTATCTCCTGGCCGCCCACGCTCTACACCTCGTGCAAAATTTAATACCTACGTACATATCACTGCAAGGGCTCATGTAACGAGCGCGGAAATAATAATCCTACAACACTGAAAATCAGTACCCACTTGATGTCACCAGCTAAATTACTTCCAGATATACCTATTATTAATAAGTTGATCTGCTTATCAAAGTTATACTTACCTACCTATTATATTGGTGCTACGGCGTGTACTGAAGTCTAGACAATATTAATATTGAGGACGTTAATAAATATGGTTAGTGTCCAGTTTCCGCGTAGATCCGAGGCCCAGCCCGGGTTCGACCTCGGCACACAAGGTCGCGGGCAGCCTTATTCGGGGTTTTCCGTGTACCTACCTCCTGAAGGTCGCTGACATTGACTATTTACAGTACAACAAATACACTGTGTATAACAATGTACAAGGAACAACGAACTCATTTATTTGTATCATTCGATGTACGAGTGACATAATGCCAACAATTTCAAGGATTATAGACACTAAGATAACCGGCACATACATACATTACATTGTTATACAAGCTATGCATCCATTTTAGGACGACTAAAGTTGTTAATAACCAGTAAATTGCGGTTGTAAACTAATGAAAATCTCAGTTAAGTAGTACTTCTTTAATTTGGTACGTTATTCTCTCCGTAACGGAGTTTAGGAGTTTGTAAAACAATCAAAGTTATTTTTAAAGATCTTCCTGGAATACGGAGTTATAATAATGTCAGCATCATCTGCACCGACAAAAACAGGAAGTAATGGAATTCGAACTATGCGAATACATTTTTACTTTACTTTACTTGACAACAAAATGATTGTGTGGTTAAAATAGTTTTCAAGCAATTAATAAGTATCTTCATCACTAACATACAATATTACTCTGCTCTTGCAAACACTACAATCAATCTGATGTCAGGTCCATCGCTACAAAATAGATACATCAAAATAGAAGCCTGCATGGAAATTTCTGGTGCAATAATTTCCAGGAACAAGATGGCGGTAAAAGGATTTTATATAGATAGGTGCTGCTGTAGAAGTGGAGGCTGCGATGCTGGGCGAGGCGCGGCCGGGCGCTGGGGTGAGGCAGGGCCGGGGTTACGCGTGGCGTAGACGGGCGGACGTTGCATCCTACCCGAGTCAAGTGCACGGCCGCGCATTGCGCCGTGCACCGGCGCCAAATGTCATGCGCCCGGCGACCACCGACCGGTCAATAACATCCAATAACGTGAATATCCTGCCACATTTCATGCCGAAAACGGAAATCGGGATGCTTCCCGATATTCCATCTTTAAGAACTGCGCAGTTATGTATTTTTAAAGTAGAATGCATTTGTATCACAACAAATGAGTAACGAGCTAATTATAACATTATCTACACTTAAAAGAGGCTAAGGCGATTCGATTCTTCGTTATCATATAGAAATCACTATCATTACTGAGGAAACTCGCTCGTCTAGCCAAAGATTACGAACGGAACTTGATTATAATTTGTAGGTTTACTGCTTTAACCTGAAAAAGCCTGAAAAAGTTTTAGACAGTATCTTTTATTCCAACTAATACTTTAACTAACATAAAATATCTTGTGTCTGTAGGTAAATTTAAGGAATCGTATTCAGTATTAATGTGGAGATTAAGACGCAGTATTTAAGTATCGTGATATTTTCAGTGTGATATATTTAGACCACTTTTATGTTTACTTTCTAAATAAGCTTTACCGGCGTCATGACGTGTCTACCCAGTAGAGTTGAGTGAATTTTTGATTAAAAGCTATAATTACTTTTATGTCTGCCAGAAGGAGAGTTGTGTTTTCGAGGGTATGTTGGTTTGTGTGTATTATTTCTGCTTCGGTAAGCTTTGAAGCCTAAACGGCTTGATGGACCGTGACAAATGAAGTTGAAATATCACAAGATTCGTCTTGACACCCTGAGTTTTATAGGCTAATGACAAAATAAAAGGGTTTACGGAACGATTTCAAACAAGTAACTTAATAAAATGCAGGATGTTAAAAATATCACAAACCTCAAAATCTTAAATCAATATTTCAGTTTTCTAGCTCTTTGATATTACTGCGATCGCAGTTATTTTAGTTTCAATCTAAGATTTGATACTATCAACAGCAAATCTGCGTTTTTACGTGACGTCGTTTCAGGGTTACTGCTTGACAAGTCACTCCATGACATACCTACTCGGAAAGCAAGTAAAGCTGTTGGTTCAACAGTCATTTGATTGAAGATTAAGACAGTTGTTACGGACAGTCAGGAGCCCAGTAGTGTAGCTATCAGGCTGATAACCAGGTAAATAACACAATGCCTATATTGTGTTTTAAACACTAGTAAGTGGCGAAGGGTGGGCTTTTTGGGGGACTGTCTTACTTATGTAATTTCGACGTTCAAAAAGTGCTGATCCTCAGCCTAATTTGAATAAATGACTTTTGATTTTTTTGTTTTTTATTGATTGAGTTAACCTGTTACTAAAACTGAGAACGACATGGGGCCAAAAACCATACATTTCTTCCGGAAATAATGAGTCTCTTAATGTTATTCCAACTAAGCGTGATCTTGAATACTTTAGGTAAGCGGAACTATGATCTAGGTCGTTTTATAGTTCCGCGTGTAAAAAGGAAATCATACATGGACCGTGCTATCAGGCTCATCAGAACTAACGTGACAGAGTACCGGAATCATCTCGGTGGAATATTTATCTACCCATTCATTTACTTGAATATTTAAGTCACAGATTGATGCGATTGCAATTAAATGGGCCTTGAATATGCGGAATGGTTTGCTAGGGTCAACCAACAAGTGGTATTGCTGTCCGGAAGTATCCGGCGGGTCGATGACCGCTTTGTGCGCTTCCTATATCTATTATAATGACCTTATTAAGTATTGCAGTTATCCATATACCTAAATCATTTGTGTTGGAATGTGATATCGAGAATCATCTTCATCTGCTGGTCCTTCTTATTTATTTACTCATCTTGTACTTATTTATTTGTTAAAGGTTCGCAGACTTCTTTTTCAAAACAATTTTATTTCTCAAATTTTCTTTAAAAAGTAGCCTCAATTTCTTATTCAAAAACAATTGTGTAATAGTATTAAAACTTAAAGTTTTATTTTTAGCTAATTATGAAATTTACTTGATGAACGTGATTGTACCTACATATTGTAAAAATGTATCGTGGTTCAGGTAAGGGCAACATGAATTTTACAGTATTTTCCATACTGGTGTGTGTGAGTTTAGATTTGTAGTAGTCTAGGTATATTCTTATAAGGATTTGGGAATAAAATTCATAAATAATTTTTACAAGATTCTTTTATTTTAGTTCGACAACCTGTCATTATATTAACAAACAAATGACTGAGCACGCTCACATACGCACATACAATACACACAACAAACACACCGCGACCGGCGCTGCATTGCATTTATAAATTACACTTATATAGTCTTAAATTATTTTTCAGTCTATTGCGCTCTCCTCGTCCGGCGCCGGCCACGCACTCACGCGTCCTAATCAAATTATCACATATAATATATTAAAACGATCTGCGAACGATTACTATTAACTAGATTATTTAATTTAAAGTAGGTCGGGGTGGGGTGGCGGAGACAAGTTGCTCCGCGGGCCGATCTCACGCCTCCAACATCTGTGGCATGAAGGAGCGCGGCGGCGAGGGCGACTTCTTGGAGAGGTTCAGAGGCGCATCCGCGTCCGACACGTCCACTTGCAGCGCCATGACGGGCGCCGGCGCGGGCGACGCGCCGCGGTAGCACGACAGCAGGCCGCCCGTGCGCATGGGACAGCCGTCCGCCGCGCCCGTCTCGCTGCGCCTCATGTACTGCTGGATGATGTCGGTGCGCTTCAGCTGCTCGGGCGTCATGCGCGGCCCTTCCATGAGGCTCTTGGCCAGCACGGAATGTGTGGAGGACAGCGAGGCGCGCAGCGGGCGGGGCGAATGCGCAGGATGCGCAGGGCTGGCGGGATGCGGATGCTGCGCAGGATGTGCGGACGGCGCCGGCCGCACTACGCGGGCTTCAGCCTCGCCTGTGTCGCGTCGCATTGCACGGAACTTCTTGTGCGGTTTGTACGCCTCGTCCATGAGCGAGGTGGTGTGGTACAGTGGCGGTGCTTCCAGCACGCGCTTGAGCACGGGCATGTCATCAGCTGAGGGAGGTGGCCGCCTGTCATCCGAGTGCTCCTCTAGCGAGGATCTCGGGCTCGAGCAGCCCGATCCGGGGCCAACGATTCTTTCATGCTTTTCATTTCCGGACTCAATGCCTGAATCTGTTGGTGAATCCAGTTTGCGGTAACGAGGTGGCGGCCGGACAGGTGTGACGGTGAGTCCGTTGTGAGCGAGATGTGCTACGCCGAGTGCTTCCTCATCTACGGATCCGCGGGAGTCGAGTCGCCGGCGGCCGGCCAGTGTGGCGGCCAGTAGGGGCGTGCCACAGTCACCGACGGCCTCGCCGGATTCGCTGCTGGACACGGAGCCGATGGGGCTGCGTGCCGACTCGTCGGCACCGGAATCACCCCATGACATTACACCCTCTTCATCAGTCCACATCTGCTGCCGTAGCAACTCTTTGTGTTCAGTACGGAAAACCACTAGTTTCTCGGTATGTAGTGTGCTCAGAGTGCGGAGGTCAGGAAGGGTGTCCATTAATTCTCTAAGGAATCCTGGTCGGTCGGGTCTGTTCTGGGCGACCACCGTTTGCAGACATGCCTTGAGGCGTGCGTGCATTCTTTCGACAAGTTCTACGTTGCGAAGTCCCGGCCTGTCTGGCGTGATGAGCACTATAGCGCAGAAAAGACCTATTTCTGCGTCTGTGAGGTTCATAGAGTTCATGCGCTCGGCAAACTTGAAAGTAGAGTCCACAAGGAACCGCGCATTGGCGCCACTTTGGATAGAGTCCCGTTTCATGACTTGGCCATTTAGACAAATTATACTATTGAGTGGCGCGTCGAACATACAGATTAGCCGCACAAATAACGCATCAAATAGACCACTTTTGAGCAGCGTAAACTTGTCGTCCTGGGTGAGCAGCTGGAAGCCAGGAATGAGCCCAGCGAAGTCTATTACACCACGAATCACGTGTGCAAATCGCTGTGAGAATTCCTTCTCAGACTGTAGCTCTGGTGCTGGGTTTAGGGGGCACGCCTAAAACAAAAGAAAACAATTCGTTACAATCCAATCTTCAATATTTAAATTGGTTCAAATAATAGCTTGAGTGAGTTCACTAGTGCATTAGAGTAAAGTAAAGTATGCTTACCAGAGTGGGTTGCGAATAGGAGGGACAGTCGCGAGCACGTGCGCGCATGGTAGCGACGCGGTCGCGCGTAAACTCGCAGGTGTCGAGATGAGCGCGCACCACACGCGCCAGTAACCGCGGGGCATCGTCTAGCTCTGCAGCGGCTGCTTGCTCATTTGCACGCGATGTCGACGATTGCTGCATCGCAGCAAGGATGCGCGCTTTCTCGCGCTTTGGAACACGTCCGAATCGCACGGCTAAAACAAAGAAAATTAAGTTTAATTTATGCACAAACCGTCAAAATGACTTCCAGGACTCGAATTAAAAAGCGGGCACAGTGAACTGGCAACTAACAACGGGAATGTTGCGCAAGGTCGTGACTAAACATACACTGGGTTGCAGCTGTCGTTAAGTGCGCGCGTGTGCGGGTGCGCTGCGAGCCATGTGCACGCGCAGCTGACGCCGCGAGGGTAGAGTTCATCGGCCGTCGCATCGCGTGGCCCACCCTTGTCTGGCGCGACAAGCTTTTATAAAATCCGAGGGGAACCCTGAATGCGTCTCGGTTAAGTGAACTAGTTCGAATGACGAGTGACAAAGCGCGAAATGCGAGGTCACACTAAAAAGTGTTACGACTTTCTCGCGCTAGGCACGCCGTGGACCAAAATGTAGTATGCGCCGGGGGCGGGAGCGGCGCTTGCGGCGTTCATGCGCGCACGTCGGTGAAAGTGTTTGCGTGCACGCCGCGCGGTTGAAAACGAAAGCGGAGAGCGCCCTCTCGCCATTTCTCCTGACTTTCGCTGCGCGATGTGGGCCGCACCAGATGCACGATCCCATTGTTCACAACCGACTACATTGTTTTTTAACGATGGCCTTTGTTGTATTTTAAACTATTTATCTTAATACAAAATTTAAGCTTTTGGTTTAAAAAAGGTTTCGGCATAATTTACCTAACAATTAATTAATATAATTATTTGCTAAGGAGATTACGTAGAAAATGCATTTCGTTATAATTGACGAATGTTGTCGTATTATTATTATTTCAGGATGGTTTCATTGTTTTAAATGTAACCACATTTGTATATTGTAGAATTATTTAATTTTAAAATTAAGCATGCATTTCCTTAGAGTGTGTATGATTTGTTAAATTGGACCAGTGCTATCATGCTAGTAGGTACTAGAGATAATAAGTATTTCCCAAATCCTAAGTTCAATGCCACGCGACCCGTAGTCCGTACTCGTAGTAGCCCGCTACGCCGTTTTGCGAAAATCGGTAAATGTTTACAAATTTAAAACATAACAAAAGTTTTTAAAAAAAATACCTACGTGCATTGTGATATTTCACAACCCCGTTAAGGATCCCCTTGAGAATCGGTAAATCTTCTCCCATGTCTGATACCATAACAGTTTTTCACTATTTCTAATTCACAGCCAATGGCCACTGATAACTTAGACAAATTGGTAACTTTATGTTAGTTTATGACTAATTTAAATTTATTCACGAAGTAAAGTGTCACATATCACATGAAGAATATTTTAATAATTTGCACATTCACTGTAATCCAATGTGTAGCAGTAATAATCCAAAGGAGTAAGTTCGGCGCACTGCGATGTAGTTAGCGGCGTATACTGGAGCAGACACCGTGAGCAAGTATCGCGTTCTCGTACCGAACTGCGGAGCGACTTAATAACATAGCGATAGCAATGAGGGCTGACGACCGGTGCGCGGGCCGGACTCCCTCGCACTGCGCCGCGGCGCGCGCCGCGCCAACCTTGAACTTGAAGCGGGGGGAGCGAGCCGCGCGGGAGGGGGGCGCCGTCAATAAACTCCGCGCAGGCCCCTGCCCCCGCGCCATCCAGCCCCTCTCCACTACTTGCGCCACCTACCGTTTTCTGAGCCTTGCCGATTTGACGTGACATGGGAATATTACGGTCGCTTTCCAAATTCTAACTCTTGGCCAATAAAACCCGAAATCATAGACTACATTGCGCACATTGTTTTTCTGTTTTGTTGCACACAATATTATGTGACACACTTTAAATTAATTTTGCTTAATTTTCTGATAATTCACTTGGAAGTTGCTGTTGAGAAATATTTGGAATAAACCGTGTGCAATAAAATTTTAATTTTGTATGTAAATTTTGGCTTCATAGACTTAGACCAATATAAAAGTTATTAGTCTGAGTTCATTGACTATTCCGCGTTTAGTTATAATTTTGATCGAGCTTATTCAGGGAGATTTTGTGCAGATAGATACATGTACCAATGTATTTTAAATTGCTGCAGAAAGGCATAAAAGTAACATAGATCTAAAAACGTATTTTCTTATTTTTATAAATGTTAAAGTCCCTAATCAAATATGTAATATTTTAATTATTAAAAAAAACGAGTTCTATTTATAATTATTTTATGTTACCCCGGTAAAGTCAGATAACTACAAAGACATTTAATAGGTAGGTACTTAGTTTACTAAATTTACAACAAAATAATCAAGAATTCAAAACCACAAATGGTTCCAGCAAAACCACACCGGCGCTAGTATCGCACGGTGCTTACAGCGCCATCTCTTATCGAGTAGCTAAACTAAACTATCCGCGAGTCCGCGACATGACATCAGATAATAGAAAAGTTTATTTAGGACTTTAGAAAGTCAAATATTCCTATAAAAGTTCTTTTGTTTTATAATGTTCTGTATACATAAACAACATATATATATATTAATATTCTATTTTTTTCTCAGGGATTTTTTGTGTTGTTTTAGTTTTACGATCCAATGGTGTGGTTCTAAGATTTAATTTTACCAGTAGGTTTTAATTTATTTTAACTTTGATGTTAATTTTTTATTTGAATATGTTTTTCTTTAATTAAGTTCACATTGTAATTCACATGAATGTATTTTTATTATGTTTGCAAAACATTTGTATCTTCAGAAGATAAAGTACCTACCTCTTCATCGGTATAAGATAGCTATCTGACAATAAAACCTAAGAGCATCATTTTAGATTATTGTGTATTGTCCATCTACGATACTCCTGGGGAAACTTAGCGAGGTCATCGAACTTCATTATGAAAGTGAAATTATAAATTTCACTCTCGTGCTTACGAAATGCGCCTTTCTCTGCTTTCACCGTCTCAGCGGGCAGCTCGCTGTGTCGGTGCGAGCGAGTGTCGCAATGAGCGGAGCGGGGCGACGCTGTATAGCGCGGGCGTCGACCCGCTTAGCGTACGCTCACCCGCGCTTGCATAACCGACCTCCCACACCGCGAGCTGTGCCCCGCGCCCCGCGACCCCGCACACCCGCGCGCGAAATAGGATCTGTCCGCAGAGCAGCACGCGCGCTACACACAGTACACACCAGCGTGCTCGTGCGGCACACTTGGCGGCTACAAGAGGTGCGCGCGCCCGACCTACCCGTTGCTAATTGCGTATGCATATTACAACCCAGTGTATGCTGACCAACATGTCAACTCAAAATCGAACGTAATCATCTCGTCACGTAACAACACATAACCTATTAGTTAATACAAATAATATAAAGATGGATGTAGTAAAGTCTTGTTTGAATAAATTTTTGACCTATCTCAATTTTACAGGATGGTTATCTTTTGATTCAAAATATTTTAGGGAAATTTAATGATAATGAAGTGCTAAATGTGTACTTTTAAGGCCAATTTTCTTTTTCTTATAATTAATTATTAACATAATATTATTATAAATTTTTGTATTAACTCACCATCTCTGCTCATGCCAACGGCGATGCATTTTTTCAACCGGCAGTACTGGCACCGATTCCTGTTGATCCTAAGGATGGAGCACTGTTGATTTTTCGTGCAGGGTCTGTATTGGATCTTCTGTTGGATGGACCGCCTGAAGAAGCCCTGGGGATCACAGCGGCAGTTAGAGTCGCGTTCGTTGTCGGAGCCGTCGTCGCTGGAGCAGCCCGAGTCACTAGACTCACGGCGCGCCTCCAGCATGCTCACAAGCACCGAATGCCGCTCGCGCAATTCAGCGCCCGCGCCACAAGACATGTTACGCACCATTCACTACCACTGACTGCCACTAACACCACCACTCTCCTCGCTAACAGTGACGCGACGTGTTCGTGCAATAAGGCTTTCGCGCACTGCACCGACACGGATGGCGGTCGACAGCGGACTGTGCGGGCGCTGCGTCGCGCGGCGCACAGTTACCCGCGCGACCTACTTGCCGGCCGCCGACCCACCCGAGAAAGTGAGAGTGCCCCCGGCCCCCTCGCGCGCTCCTAACGGTCCACGCCGCTCTAGAATGCGTCGCCGCGGCTGCACCGGTGCGCCGGATATAGGCCGGGCGCATCCCGGTGGCGTCGCGGCGCGCGGCCGTTCACCCCGGGTCGTCGACCGCTCGATTGCACAACCGCGGAGGCTCCCCCGCATGCCCCTCACGCCCGGGAGCCGGGCTGCAGCCCGTTCGGGTCGTCGACCGGCTCTACGCCCAGTGACGTCAAGCATGCGTCACGGCCTACCTCAATGCGCGCGCGCTCCCCTAGGGGCTGCACTGATCCAATTTAATTAATAGATCATTACACCAGAATGCACTTGTGCAATTTATCGTACCGTTCCAATATAATTAATTTTGTCAATTAACTACTGTTTTCGTATTCTTCATAGAACATTGTAAATGTTTGTTATTTATTTAATTAATTATACATTCAAACAAAAGAGTACCTAAAATAAGCTTGTTTGTTGTGCGATATCATTTAAAATGCATTGAGCCGTGCCAACAGTGAAATGAAAACATTTTAAAATCTTAGGACTCATCAGTGTTAAAAACATGTTATTATTACGTGTACCTGATTGGCGAATTAGTTACAATGTTATATTGACGCAGAGATATGTGATATTATGGTAATTTGGTACTGCCTCATCACTCACTGTGGTGCTACAAACGAGCGCTGAGGCTGGTGCGGGCAAGCGGGCGGCGCAAGCGGGCCGCGCGCCGTTCGGGTCGGTGGCCTAATTTCGCGCTGCCATCGATCCATTGTGCGCTGTGCGAGTGGCCCATAATTGGTCGCAGCGCGGGCAGTGACCGGCCACGCGGTCGTTGACCTGCTGCCGCGAAAACAAAACCTTCCCCGCCCATTTTACAGAACTACACTTCTTAGCGATTACGTACCTACACATGTTAACAAACAATAAAATAATCGTGTTAAGAATAAAATAGCTTGCATCTTAAAGTCCCTACGAAATATTTGTTTGTTTGTTAGCAACCACTATTATTGACTGTTAAGGAACCATTACTGACCGCGGCAATTTAACCACCTATATTACAGTACGTTTCGTTCGTATGCATCGCTATCTTAGTAGGACGTCTTTCTTTTAAATTGAATAATCTTAACCAGTCAACGACCGCTATAAGTAATTAACACGGTGACTCCATTTCGAGTTCTAAAAAATACTCATTCTATATATTGTGTTCGGTACTCACTATATTCCATTATGCTGTAAGTAGTTCAATCATTTTAGGTCATTTTGATAACGTGATGACTCAAATTTATATTTTGCATTAATATTTATTGGCACGTGTACCTATAATATAACTATTTACATAATTATTTATCACTTTTACATTTGTTTCCCATAGTTCATTAGATTCGAAAATAGTTTTGTATTAAAAGAAGCACTTAAAGATCTAAGGCTATAAAGTCATTTGCAGCTGTGCTTGCTGCTAATGACAATGTGCAAACGACGAGTTTAACAGTTTAACTGGCTCTACTTTTGTGTACCTATTAAGTTTAAATATTTACGCGCGTATACGAGTGACAGATTCCTATAACTAGTATCATTTATTTTGTGAGTCACGCGAACAGATATATATAAATGGCACGTAGATATAAATAAATACAGTTAAAGCGAGGATTTCATCAAGTCTATGTGGGTCAACTTGCCCATCACTGTATTCACTAGCATTGCTTTATTGCAATCCTAGCATTCTTAAGCAAAAACAAATTTTGCTGTGTAATGAACGGGCATTTTTATTTGCAGTGGTTCAGGTGTCACATAGATACTACATTGACGACACTGAGCTGTTCACTATCGCTCTGATAAGCTTTACAAAATGCGACTAGGTTTAGACTGTTAGTTACTTATTTATTAACGCATAATGGCTTCGAAGCTAATTTTGTATTACTGTAATTACACGCGATAAGGTAAGTTTTTCTACAGATTCTGCAAAACAACGTGAGTACATAGGTATGTGTATGTTACACGATACATTTAGTGTACGGTTGTTAGTTGTTGGCAGTGACAAACTCAGCGGCCTGGGCGGGCGCGGAAGGTGTTGCCGCGCGGTGTGACGACGACTAACGGTGCAGCGGACAACGACTCCGCTAACACCGGCTCAAGCTCAAAACATGCTGACGCATAGGATCGCTATATTTCCAAGGAAGCGACCGCCGATCAGCCGCTGACGGTTCGCTTTACGTGCCCGTGCCCGACGGGTCACAGATGTTTACTTGATAACACACGTCTGACTCACGTCATTGTGATTCATTTCCCGTTCACATATCGCGCTTTTATTCTTAGTAACTAACGTAACTCCTATAGTTAATTCGTTGTCTCCATTGCAACATGCCCATATCAAATGCTAGTGGTGTTAAAGGAACTAAATGTAGGCGCGGTACAAAGGTGATTTACCATTATTTTAAAAATGTGATGAATGCATTATGAACCCATAAGGAAAATTCAATCATACACCTTATTACCTACATACATAATGCATAAAGAATCAATTATGTAAGTAATTAATGTAATATATTTATGAAGAAGTTCCACTTATTTGATCTACATTATGCGAGTACTTAGGTATTTAAATTTCGAAACTAAAATGTCCAACATGTAAACATAATAGTTTGAAATCATTTCAAATATGAAAACAAGTTGTTATTTAAGCTAATGGTCGCTACAGATAGTATTATTAGATGCGCGTTGTCTACAATCAGTTTGCATTCGTGTTTGGACCTTGATTATACCAAAAAATCAATGAGTAATGCATTTGTACGCATCCATTTTTTAGACCAAGTTCGACAGTACAGATTTGTTGAACAGGAAATAATAAACGCAAACGCAACAGTCAGCGCTCGATGTTCTCAATAAATAATATAACTGCTTGGGGATCAACGAACTTATGAGCTGACAGTTCAAAAATTATGTGGGTTACGTTCACGTAGCGCGTACATTCGATGCCCGTTAAAGTTGTTTACGGCAAGATGAGGCGGCGTGAATGTACGCGGCGCCTGGCGCGCAAAGCTAGCTAGCGAGGTCGACGGCCGCTCGCCCTACACCGCAGAATTGGTGCCGAAAAAATAAGCGACCCACAACGCACGGAAATTATGTCGGCCAACGACGAGAACAAAGAAGTGCGCGAGCTCTTCCGACGTAGCAACCGCTCGCTCCGGATTTTAATGACGATTTTATTTCATGACTTGATTTCAAAATAAAATTTTGGAATTTAAGCTTGATTAACTAATCTGACCTACTGCTAGCATGTTTAAACCGATATTTTGACCTCATTGTGTATTGATCAATTTACTTTACAGGTGCTGTTTACTACTAATATAAATAGTTCTTTTTTAAAGTAAACTAGGTACGTAGGTAAGCATCGTCAATAAATAAAAAGTAAAAAAAAAAGGTAAATAGTAACATTGGGTTCGTTGACATCAGTGCGTACGGTCGAACACCCCGCACCTCATATCGTTATAAAAATTACGCGCTCACTCATTCATTCGAGTAGTTTCTGTTCGTAGCCGCAACACAAGCGGTGGCAGCACCGCAGCGCCACGCCACGCACGACGTGACATCTAGTGGCGAGTAGCCGAACAATTTTATCAGTTTCATATTAACGCCGCTAGCTAGCGCTTTAATCGGAGATGTTATGTAAATTGTTAAACTGTAATATCTATATCTCTTTTCAATTTTGTCAATAAATCAGTGTCATTTTAGTAATTCCAGTTACCTATCTGTTTAGCAAAACTTAAAATTGCCAATTATGATATCGTCAATATCTCTGTAGGTACAACAGTCTCAAGCGATTCGTAACGAATACCTAATTAAAGAACACTTGATTTTACGAACAATATTAAATTAATCGCAACAGACGTACCCTACGTCTGTGGAAACCTGGCTACAGAACTTAACAGTTCTGTAGCCGTTTATCGAATATAAGTCTGAAAGTGGTCTGGTTGAGTTGAGCGTTGCACAATGCAGCAGACATACATGCCCCTGAAGGACATGCTTTGTCCCGAGCCTGCTCCGGCCGAACTTGTAACGTACAACCAGTTTACACTACACTTGCACTTCAATGCCCGTCTGCTTCCTCGCTTTCACACTCTTAAACGATCCCCATGTACGAATTACGATTCTCTTTAAACCTTCACTATTAATTTATTGATACAAGGAACTAAAGATTCAAGGGAAATTCTACCATTCATTTTTTGTCATGAGTTAATATTATAATATAGAATATGTAGGAGGAAGTAATTACGGTGGACTTCAATGCTCTTGAACGCTCGCCGGTCACGTAACCGTCTGCTTTCACTAACAATAACCTTTAGCGTTAGTACGTGATAATGAAGAGTTTTTTCAATATTTGCACTAATACGTGAGGTATTGCCTATTCTAATTTCCTTATTTCTAATTACAAGTCTTTAGGCTACGTATCAAAAAGCATCAAAAGGAAAGTAAACCACAAACGATTAAAAGGTACCTAGATTAGACAACAAAGTATAAAAAAGTTACTTATGGGACAAGGTTCGTCCACTTTAACAAGGGCGTTCCCATGCGTCTCGAGTACTGCCTCAAGTGTTCATGTTCAAGGGTCGTCAGTTGAAGGAATGAGGAGTCAAGAGGTGAATACATAAACGTTTTATAAACGACATAGTGCGGACGTTCGACGGATATTACTTTATATTTACAGTTATTGTGATTGACATGAATTGAGTGTCACTTTAACCTCATCACTAACATTACTACTAGCCGGTCACTGCTCATTATTTTCTATGAATGCACGTTTGACTTAAGGATCAAAAGTTTAGAAGGTGACAGCCGGTTCGAGGATCCCATGTGAATGTCCCGGCTGCGCCGGCGTGGGTATTGAAAATAAAATGCTTAGAATTGGGGCGCAAGGGTCTGACCATAAGCCCGACCGAGGACGGCAGGTACCTACCCGTTGACCCAAAAACCATTCTCGAAACAAGTTCACACGATCCTTTTTTTAGCGATTAGTTAATAAACGAATCTCCGGGCGACGTCGAAGTGAATCAAATTAACATTTAGTAAGTAAATAAGGTCATCTGGTTGTTTGTGCGGTGTGCACAGTGATTGTGTTCCGCGTGTCGCGACCTTGGTGCTGCTACTAACTCGCACCTGTCGCGGGACAACTCTCAGGGGGGGAAGGGGGTCCTCGTCATGTCACCCGAACACATACTTCCTGCTTTAGATGCCCAGACTACCCGCATGGAACTCTCAATTAACCATTGTCATTTTGAAGCAAGACGTGCTCCGGCGAGCATTTCCTATTACGGTTATTTTTGTTCGCTACCGAGATATACGGCGAAGTGGTGGTGGTGGTGGTGGTGGCAGTGGTAATAACGAAACATCGGTGCTGGTGAACATATTCATTACGGCAACTTATTAATTTTAAAACTGTTGGTACAATTTTGTGATATTTACCTTGCAGCCTTCACAGGAATGCACGCCGTAGTGAAATCCACTAGCTTTATCGCCGCAAACGCGGCACAGCACCGTAGTGCCGTCAAACTCTGCAACAAAACACAGAAAACGGTTAAAGAGACCTGTATAGGTACGTAACTTACAATAACTGTTATGGTTGTTTGAAAGATTACGGCGTTAGTTAGCTCGTGCCAAACATCCTGAGTTGTGTAATAAACAATGCTTTGCAAGTGACCTTGTGCCATGACATGTCAGCTAAACACTGCTCAAGTCATGCATAGCATCTGCAGTCACTGATTTGTGATGAGATGATAATTTCGACAATTACTGATGCCTGTTTACGTGCAAAACATTATCGTCAAGGCACCAACGTGACTGTCACAATATAAGACGGAAGTTGTGAAATCTTTTGTTTGGATATGTGGTTGGTACAAACTTCAAATCAAAGCCTACGCATATCCTGACCTTGTGATAGTATTCTATTTAATTCCATGAAGTTATAGTTTTTTGAGATCGCGTCATCCAGACCAATTTATTAGTCTATTCGATTAAACCTAAACTAACCAGATAAGGACAATTGGGTGATGTGAATAAATGAGTTAAAAACAGTGAATTTATGCAGTGAGTAGGTACCTATGTGCAGTCTGATTTTATCAGTCCACGTGAGGCGTGCTCGCGTGATTACTAGCCTGGCTTTCATTTCAACTCATAACATTACCTCACGATAAGAGAATTTGCAAGCATTTTTATTGCTTTCTGATTTCAGCGAAAAAGGCATAATATTCTATTGGTAGAGTAAAAATGAAATTGCGATCTGTGTATTGATTTACATTAACTTCGCATACATGACATTGAATAATACAATTCTAAATTAAAAACTGCATTTAAGTAGGTATTGTCCGAATGGTCATGGAATGATGTATCGTATCGTCGTATCTAGGGAATGCAATCTCGTCTCGCCGAGATCCCGATCTCGCGAGATCTCGGCCATATTTTGCGAGATTGGATCTCGTCAAATTTCGTACGAGATCTCGCGAGATAACGAGATCGACAAATGCAGCGTGACGACGTGTATTTCTAAGGCCCTATCCAGATACGCGCGCGAGTATGACGCGTTCTGTAATACATTGCTCTTTAGTACGAACCTCAGTAAGTAAGGTATGCAACATCCATATCAATGAACTTAAAATCGCGTGTCATTTCGCAGCTACTTCGTTCCTTCTCGACAAGGTCATAGCGCGGCTGCGCGCGAACTGAATCCTGGCCGTTGCCTAAATATAGATAATTATTGTTTTGTTACTAATATTGTAAGAATTTGAACTGATTAGCTACAGTAGGTATAATAATTATAGACATAAACAAATGTTATTAGAGTTAGAGACAAAATAATAAGTACTCTGTTGATTTTTAAAATAAAACTTACATTAATTTTATAACTAAGCAACGCAGTTTCTATTTAATTACATATCGTGTCAATTACTAGTTCTTAAAACAAGCATTTGCATATGTTTTAATTGCGATTCTTCCAATCTCGCGAGATCCCGTAATTTGCGAGATCTCGCGAGACTGGGTTTTGAGTCTCGCGAGATCTCGCTAGGCGGAAATCTCGTACGAGATTGCATTCCCTAGTCGTATCGCATTACAATACTCATATTGCGTGCCTCAAGGTGACAGACACTCAATAGACATTTTAGAAAGTCTCTTAACACGCCAAGTCGATGATCCTATCTTCGTAACAAATAACAACGTTAACAAAAACAACTAATTCCAGTTAGTAATTATACGAACATTACCTAAAATATGTTCTCTGATAATATTAACCTAAATAGGTCAAACGTTACGTGCTCCTACAACATTATTATCCAATAAGTTAATTGTGAAGATAATTAATACGGAAGCGTTATCTTAAAGTAAATATAAATTAGAGAATCCTTAACGATGTAAGTAATAACGGGTAATAGGTCAGTGATAGGCAGCCCCTCGGCAACAACAGGTGCGGGGTCGGGCAGGCGCGCTCAGTAGCTCGCCTGTCGACCAGGAACTGGTTCAGCCGGTGCCCCGGACTGCTCTCACTTTCGTCTTCCCGCCGTTTGTTTATTTGTTAAGGGAACGGGCTCGCCTTTTGGAAGAAACTTTCTATTTCTGGCGCGCACCACTCGCCGCGGGTCGACGTTCGACGCCGTCGCTTTCTATACTCGTTACTTTCTTTTTTCTAGAGGCGCCCTCGACGCAATAATTTTTGGTCTCATCTCTCGCTACTCCGTCAATAGTGCATGGTGGCGACGGCGCGAGTGGGGAGTACAATAGAACAGGGAAAGCAACGAGAGACGTAACTGGTGCAGTTGCAACAGAGTCAGTAGCGTGCAACCATTTCTCCTCGTATGATGCAACGCGCGCGTTTTTCTGGGTGGCGTGTGTGAGAGTCGCTCGTTCGTTACGTCAATTAAAAGGCGAGGAAAGTGCGCGAGAAAGTCTCTCGTCCACGTAACGCGAATGCCGACCGACCGTGCAAAATACTGACGCAGCTATTCCGACCGCTGCGGATCTGTGTCACGGCGATGTTTGTTTGTAAATAATTAGTACTTGACGACGATCAAAATCACGTTTCGACATTTATTTCCTCATTATTTAACACGTTTGTTTATCATATTACAGCAGGAGCGGTTTGATTGTCTGGTTTAAAATTCATCTGTTAATGTCAATTTACTTAGTAGTCTGCTGCGTTACGTGCTGCTGCGTTTTGTTTATCATAAATTATGTGTAAGCGAATAATCTTGTGTTAAACGCGTTCAGAGAAAAGTAAAAGTGGTGCGGTGAGGTAGTTGTCGCCACGTTGAACTTGCTTGCACCCACTCATTACTTTAGACATAGGTACTTAATAACTTTTCTGACATCATGGGAAAACTTTAAAAGTTCATTAAATTATTTGGTTATTGAAAGGGTTGGTAATGGTGCCAGTAACGGTGAACTCTTTGTTATAATATCTTGATTTTTTATGGGGAAAAAATGACAAAAGCAATCGATAAAAAGCGATAAGATCATTAGGAATCGATTGCAAATATTGAAGAGCTCCCCGCTGCCACGGCTTGAGTTGGACCCCACTGCTTTGTACTGAGAAACTATTGACATTGTTGTACAGTGCGTTATTTAGTACAATGCCATTTTAATTGTTTTTCGCTGGGCCCTTCCGAACGGAAATGTTCAACAATCCATCCATCAAATATTCGTTCTGCAGATGATTTGACATTTGATTGTTAATAATGCTATATGTTAGCATTACCGTTACCCTTTCATCATTAAAAAATAAATCATTAATCAGATTTTACCAATGTCGTTAAATTTAATCTTGCATGAAATGTTATTGTATTGTAGCCTACTGTATTGTTATTCCACAAGGTCAATTAATCTATTATTGAAAAATGCCAAAATCTAGTTTCAACTACAAGAGTTTGGCCTCCAGTTTACCAGAAAATTGCAATTGGATTTTTTGCTCCACCTCGTAGAACTTACCTATTCTAATAAAATTATTGTCTAATAATATTTTAAGTTAATGTTTACAAGTTAAAAGAGTAATTTCGATAAACTACATAAATTGGTCGTCGTTAAGATACTCGTTTAAATAACTATTTATTTTTCTGATGGGACCTTGTTATGTACGGAAGTTACGTAAGAACTAAGGAAGCAGATAAAAAACTAGATTTAACTTAATATAATAGTAAATTTGTTTCAATAAATCAGAAAATGCACATTACTGCGTGCAGCACTATAGTAAAATAATATTTAAAAGGTAAATCCAAATGGATATCGCTTTGTGAAAATTCACTAAGAAAAGGTAATCTATCAAAATAATTATGAAATTTACCTACGTTCACAACGTAAGTATAGCAACAAGTTGTCAACAACAATAACAAAGATTGAATTGATAACATAATACATTATGACAACATATTACAGCACAGTGATAATGTTGTAATATGTAGGTAATGTAAATAAACAAATAAAATTATTGTATTAAAGGGGCTACCTATATGCAACTCGGGTTCACGTTCCTTGTGCGCCGGGCTCATCATATTATGGTCAGCCGGCGTAGGCGCATCGTAGCGCCCGTAGCTGCTATCAGGAGACATCACTAAAGTCATTTGTATTTATGTTCTTAATATCTAATTATTTTGTCCTCCCCCGCACTGCACTACACGTAAACCACATGGAGCCCGCTGGCTTCAGACATGAAACGTCTTGCGCGCTGTAACACTGAATATAGGACAGGAGTGCATGGGCCGTGGCGCGCGGCCGGCACGTCGAGGGATGAAGGTCGCTCGTCCCGTGATATAGCCGCTGCACGCGCCGCGTGCGTCTCACTCGAGCTCGATCGACGAACTGAGCGAGTGCCGCGCGCGCTCCTGCTCGAAGCCGCGCGAGTCTCCCCTTAAGAGTGAAAGTCTGCAAAAAGATCAGCGCTCTATGCGATACAATCGCTTCGACTACGAAGCGTAGCCGGCTAAGCGAATTTCGCCTCTATCGTTCGGCTAAGCCTGTCGTTCTGCGCTTCGGAGCGAGGATCGGCGCGCTTCGAACTCCGGTCTCCGAGGTCATTGCCGCGCCAACGTTGGACCAATCGCGGGCACGCTCAGACGTGCGCGGCGAGCGATTGGAGGACTGGCGGCTCCGCGTCCCGCAGCCCGCGCTCCAGCGCGAGTTCGAAGACCCGAACCTTGCGGCTCACCGCGGCCAAGGTCGCGCGAGAGCGGCACCGACAGAGAGACTAGCCGAGCGTTCGAGTGGGACGTAGCCGTTGCCGGTTGCGTCACACTACGAAAATATTTTTGGTGATGGAACGCGAGTGAACTTGAACACGAAATCGAGCTAATGGATGGCGAGCGCGCTGTAGGTCGCCGCGTGACGGACTGACCCGCTCCGGATCGCCCTGTTTGCCTGCTTCCCTCTGAGCACATACTTCCGGGATTTTATGACTATAATTACCTAGTAGTAGGAAACTAATTTGAGGACGACTTACGAGTTGCAACCTCCACATTGCCCATTGTAGGTAAAAAGAAACGTAGACACTGGACATAAGAACAAGCGCGTGACTGTGCTAACTTAGGTATCATTAAAATTACAATCTTTCAGTGCACAGTCGCCAAAACGTGATAAAATTTATTTATATACAAAATAAATGTCGTATGTGTCACACACGTGACCTGGTAGATACTAAGATAATTAAAAGCACTAACAGACTAAAGCTTGTAAAGCACCAATTGCTATAAAGTTAAAACGATTAAAACTAACTAGGGACCTACATAATATTATGGAACTTGGTGTAACTCTACATAATACGTATTAGGTACCTACCTTCTTGTAAATTGATAAACAAGTTTCTTTAAACAATAGGTACACATAAACACGACTTTATATAACACTGACGTTACAATAATTGTGGAAGCGGAAGATTAGTTCTTATTTCAAGCACGATTAGGTGTTTATTCACTTGCGCGAGCAGTTATTTACGCGAGATAAAACGAGTGGCGGTGGGCGTCGCGGCGGGTGAACGACCTGGAAATTTTGGCGCAGGCCGGTCAAGGCCACCGGCACGCGGCGCGCAGGCGCTCCGAAACAGCCTACTGACACTCCAATACTCTACTAAGTATTTCTTTTTCAACGAAAATTCGACACATCGACAGAATTAAGTAGGCATACCTAACTTTTTATTTTATTTCATTGCGATTCTATTACTATCACTACTAAACGGATGAAAAAGCTCTGAAATCTGTTCTGCACAGATAATTCTGTTGAACTAGAAAAAAATTGGCACAGCTATACATATACTTAGGTAGTCAGATAGTCAACAAAAAAAGTGTAACCGGTATAAATAGTTACGCAACGTCACATAATGTCTTTCTAACTAGATATTTGGAATTTATTTATCATTTGTTATGTGATATTGTTTGTTGTTTTTCGTATGAAAACAAATGATTGCCCCAAATTCACACAGCCTGCCTTTGTTTTGTATTTGTGGTGTATACGAATCAGACTGATATTAGAAACGATTGCCTTTTTCATATTTAATAGGTATCAGATTTATTAAATGAATCTAATTGCATTGATTTATCTTTAAATTTAAGACCGGTTTGTTTTTATGTATGTGTTATTTTTTGTATGTACATACTATAGAAGGCGGGTTCTGATAAAAAAAAAAAAACATTTTTAAAATCCCACCTTTAAAAATATTGTCTAAAAACTTAGCAAAGGGTTCGTTGGTTTCCCTTAAATGTGCTACTGAAAGGTGTTTGTCAACTTTTTTTCAATTTTTTGTCGCGATTATTGCGCTCCAATACTTTCCCTTTTGCACAAAAGGAAACTTTTTAAAGGGTTTCGCATATATCCTCCCACACGTGCACTTTACAACAGATGATATTTTATCAAATTGTGGGTAACTAACTAACATGAGGCTTTTTAATAAACATGCCATGTTTTGCTTCTATTGACGTTATAAACATATATGTATTTGCATAAGTCTGATTGACTTTCGAACTGTACCTACAGCCGTTTCGCAAATTTGTCACAGGAAAAATGACATTAGGTGATATTTAATGATCATTTAAATTAAAAAGTACTGTCAGATTTTAATAAAAATAATAATTAGTGATACATTTATGTGTTTCTTAGTGATAATGAAAAGAGGTAAAAGAGTTATTTAAATAATTTAAGCTTGGGAAAGGTCTATTATGTAGTGTGGTTAAGGACTGAAATTTGACAGCAAAAAAGTTTACTCAAACAATATTAATAATTATTGAATAATTATTATTATTGTTTACTGATCTCTGACACCAAAAGCGATTTCGAAAAAATAATCGAATGGCGACATGTGTGTCGATTAAAACGTGAAAGTGAATAGGAACCCAGTTTTTTACTTCCTTCCGCTGCCTCACTTTTAATATCGGGGTGCGAATATCAAATTTCGTAGTCAGCTTTTACTAAAAACTGTATCAAAGTGCGACACTAAATTCAATTTTTTTAGGAATAGGGTTCATATTTCTTTGTTGATCACAGCCTAAAAGTCGAAGCCGACATCGTCAGTCGGTAGCCACATGTATAGTTTTGTATTGTTCATTGTGACCACAGTTGATGGGACTTGATGATCCGATTCATCGACCATTTTTTTACGAAATAATAAAAAGTAGTCCATATGCCATAATGTTTGCAATTTATGGTTTCAATTTTTTATTTTTCCGGATTAGGTACTCTTGGCAAAAAAAGGCATCATGCCTTGTGCTACCAACGACGTGACAAAGATAAGTAGGTACCTAATTAGACAGGCAATATTATCGAGTGATCATCTGGTTTTGCGTTAATGTGTAGGTACAGTCCACTACACAATTTAATTATAATTATGATTGTGAAGTTCAGCCATGGCTTTCAACTTTTACAACCATTATTTGAAAAGTCGTTAAACAAAATAAAACGCAACAATAACCGAGGGGCCGGCCGGCCTTCCCTCGCCGACTGAAGGACGCTGGGACAAAAGCGAGCGTGCCAGTCCAGCCTCCGGACAAACGGGACTTAGCACTTTATTTACTTCGCATCCATTATCCTACTCATAAATTAGTTTAACAACTTTCAAATAATGTGATCAGTGATCCCTTTTCACAACTGACAACCGCGTTGGAAGAAATAGGACTCATTTACATAATTCTGAATTTAAATAGGAAAGTGAAGTGCTTTATTTGATTTGTTTTTTTTTTATAAATTACTAGCAATCTACGATACAGCCGCTCGATTCAGAAAAAGTCACGCCGTGAAAACTTGAGTGAAGTGAACTGTCAATGCCAGCTTTAGTATGGAATGACAGCGCAATTCGCCGTCACTACGCCTTTATTTTCACGCAGTGATTTGACCAGAATCGCACTGCTGGAGTTGATTCTTAAGTTTTTCATTTGTTGTGTCAGGACAATATAGGCATTATGGGTTCTGTTAAAAGTATGGGTCCCACAAAGTCAAAAAATAGACTAAAAATGTACCCTATACCTACTTAAGTATAAATTTCCGCAAGCTCTAGAAAAAGTTACGTCGCAATATTATTGTAATCGGATGCTGGCGGCCTGGATTCGCTGGCAAGTTCTGCGAAATCACGAGGAGCCTCGTTGGCAATTCGGTTCGGAATGGCGTCCGAATGTTTGCAGCGGACATCGCGCGGTCAAGGCCTCGCTGAGACGGCGATTACACCCGATGCGCATCGGAAACACGACCCGCTTGCCAGACTGATTGTTATTGTAGCCGACTAGCCGTATTTTACCGACTTAGCTGCTTACAAAAGTTGTTACTTACTTATTTAACTTGAACTCTACCAGTACGGGAACTCTACCTACGTTACATTTGGTACTCGTCTACGTAGTGTAGTAAAATGTCAATTTGTCTAATGCTTCAAAATTTTTCGCTCTTGCCTCGTGACGTAGGGAGGTACCTATACGAGTAATGTCATGTCATAAATAGAGTGGAAAGCCATTTTATCCATTAGCTTTATAGCTATCAGACTTTATGAGAGTAAAACTTTTTCTGTTTGTAGGTAATCTAATTATAATTAATTTCAGTGGGATCTGAAAAAGTGTAAAATGTTCTGAATTCTGATCCTTCTCACCTAAACCATAAGTGTAACATTACGACGTTAATCCCCCAAGGGCTAGGCTGAGGTGTAGTACACTCATGATTTGCCGGTTTGTTTAAGTCCCAAATAAAAGCGTGTGTGAGTGTATGTATCCTACCCAAAAGCTAAAAAAATATCTAAAATAATGTCGGTTATTCTAATTTGTGTACCTACGATATTATGTACGAATACGAACCAACAAAAAGTGTTTTATAAATCAAAGGTACGCAGCAGTGTCGAGTGGCGAAGAGTGCCGAGCTGTAGCGAGTTTTTCCGAAGCAGTGCGAGGTCAGTATGAGTCAATTACCCCGGGCGGGCTGTAGCGGCGACGACGCCGTCGTCGACGACACTGCGCCCGCGCGGCCACGCCATCACCGGGACATCGCATGGCTATTAGGTACGAAAAGATAACACATATACCTATTTTAGTTTAAATTCGAATCTTAAGGTACCTACCCATTTTCATTAACTTTTAGTTTGCTTGGTTTAAAACATAAAGCATTAGTAACAAGTGTAGCAACCTAGCAACGTCTTTGTGTGATTTTTATCATGAAAAAGCTATTTATTTATACTTTAAACATCTCCATAATAGTGCCATTGTATATTACATTTTGATTATTTACTAATAAATGTTTATTTTATTTATTGCCATTCTATACTCATCACAGTATTTGTGCGGCAGAGTGTATTATTACCATGAATAAGCAAACATGACATACAGGCCGTGTGATCCGGACGCTCTCAATCGTGGTTGACCTCGGCTGATTCGGCAACCCGTGCCAAGGCCAAGGTCAATTTGTCGGGTGTGTTCAATTAATAGCTCAATGCGGTGACGCCTGGAGCCCCACATAGCGGCGGCGTCCGCCCAACACATCACTTTGTGTGGATCCGTTTACGACAATTAATTCGGCAGAGACGGCAAGACGCAGGATATTGGCTCGTTACTCACACAGTGGCAATGACTTACAATCAATAAAGGTAGTAGGTACCTAGGCAGTCCTAGCCAAATACACACGTTTAATACAAATTTGGACGTGATTAACGTTACGTAGCGTAGGTGATTGCTTTTTAAATTGTTTATGAATGGAAACCAATGCAGACATTTAGTCTTTGTTTTCTTCCATTTTAAGTCGAATTTTTAATGGGAAACTATATGACGCAATGTAACCTTCGGAACTTGGCAAATAATAATATTTAACACGCAAAAGAGAGGCTTCAATGACCCCGACGTGATTCAGTACTTAGAGCTCATAAAAATGATAGGTGTATTCATCAGTATTGTTACACCAATTGTATGTAAGTAGGTATATCTAGTATTTTTGTATTTTGGCGATGGCGCGATGCGATATTAAAATGTAAACAATACTAATCGTTGTCTATGTGAGTAGGTATGTAGGTTGTCTAATATCGCAATTCGCAAACCTCCAAACATGTGAATGGCCCCGTGCCGCGCCGCCCGAATAAACTAGGACCACTTCCTCGTTCGAATATCGGAACATGTCAATGTCAAACTGTGCTGATTTAGCCGCAATGTCAACCTCAAGGCAAAGCCCCGACATGAGGAAATTTGTCGGTTAACTAAATCTAATTGTGCTATAGGTACATAGAGCTCGCACAACTGTTGAACAACAGTGAATTTCATTGTTTTATAATAGGGTTTTCATGTTGCTTGTATGTTTGTTATTTTGATAAATTGATTAGCATAAAAGCCGTAAATTGAACTTAATTTACGGCTTATAAATGCTTTCATATTTTACTTAAGATTCCAACAAGCTGGTATTTCAACTTATGGTAAACTAGCGAAATAAATAAAATATTTACGCAAGTAGCTACTAGGTACTACCTGCATGGATTGTGCTGATGAAGTAGCCTTTCTCCTTTCGGTCACCTCACCTTGATATTTGCATCAAGTAGAGACTTCCTGCTCCGTCAGAGGACGTCTGCATGCTTAGTAGGATGTATAAATAAAACATCCTACTAAGCAACTTGGTATTGTAATACATTTCCCGTTTCAGCTCTGATAAATCTATACTTTTTACATCTTGAAAATAATATGAAAATAGGACAAAGCATGTCCCCTATATCAGAGATAACGAGCGAAATGCGAACGCGCCAACTAGAGCATTGAAATCGGCTATTGGTCCAAGACTATATTATGTTCAACAACGTAACGGAGTGGAGTATAGGAGAGGTGTTGCGCAGAAGGTGTTTGCGTAATCAGAGCATCGCGGCGTCCCCCGCGCGGCGATGATGCGCCTCGTTGTATAATGTTAGTTGTTGGTCGGGCTCGTGTGCGCCCGCGCCCGCCGCCACGCCACTGCCGCTGCAGCTCAGAGTTGCAATGCATTGCACTACTCACCTACACTCACACTGCCTGAGCGCAACAATGAGGAAGTGTATGCCGAACATTTCCTAGTGTTACATTTACTCGCCCTCATTAATGCCATAGCGCCTTGTGTGAGTAATCATCATTTCAATTAATTGAAACGAGTTAGATATGAACAAGCAGAAAAAGATGCAACAGTTTTACAGATGAGAGACCAGTTTTTCATATGCAAGGATTTAGGTTATGTAAGCAGCGAGGGCGCTTAAGTTTTGTGTTAGATTACAATCGATGACAGCGGAAAGTCAACATGTTATTCTGGATCACTCTGAATTTTCTGCATAATCGATGGGCATTAGCTTGAACTCGAACTAAATACGTAAAATTTACACTTTGATGAGGCGGCCGCGGGCTACCGAATCGTAAACAGATTTATATCAGACTAGTAGGTATTTCCTTTAAAAATATGTTTTACATAACAACTGCGTAGGACCTTATTTGTGTGCATAAACCATGTTCAGTTATTTTTATTTAGAATTTAGGAAAGTAGGTACCTCGCTGCATACTGCACAAATATTGAAAGGTGAAAATGTATACCAGGTGCAATTTGGAAGTTAACATTCTTAAAGAAACCCCTGAATTACATTTTTATAGAAAAAGGCGCGAGAAAAGTGCCACGCGGCACGAAGCTGCGGTCCGGGGGCCGCCAGGGCTAAGCCGCGAAATATTGCGCAGCATTAACTCCTGAAAACGTGTCCGAAGAAAGTTCACGGCCGCGCGTTGACGTTACCACCTGCCGCGCCCCGCGCCCGCGCCCGCTCCGCGCCCGGCGCTTCCGCCACCCGCCAGCCTCCCGCGCTCCACCTCGCACCTACTCTGATGCCCGGGCCTACCCGATCCACGTTTATTACTTCCTAGATAAATAACCTCCATTACAGTTACATATAGCTCCCTAACTCTAGCTAGGGACAATTTAGTATCCGTATTCATTCCACATTCAATTGCAATAAGTAAATAAATATGATGCAAAGCATTGTTATCGATATGCTTCGCAAAATCGAAATCCTTAATGTTTATCGGTTCGATATCGCAGTTCAAGGCCTTGCGTCGGCCGATAGGCGAGGGTTATATTTTGTGTATGAAGGGTGATCGATTCGCTTATTATAACATATCTAGGCTGTCAGCAGGAGCTGTGAGATTACAGTGGGCGGCGGGTAGGGGCCGGGGAGGCAGCGTGGCCTTGGCTCGTTCGTTGGCCGCGGCGGGCGCGCGGCGCGTGTACCGGCCGCGATAATTTCGGCAGTTGCGCGCACGAGTCTACTGACCCCGTCGTCGTTGTTTGCGACGCAAATGATCCCCTTGACTTTATTTAAATCACCCACTCTGTCAACCGTTTAAATAGATAGTAAATAAATATATGTATAAATGTCACTATTTTGAGAAAAAGGACTATGCCATGAGCCAATGTTAAAATAAACTTTTTGTAATTAATTCAGTGCCTGTCAACTGGTAAAAAGTAGTTCCTAAGTAAGTACCATGGTTAAACTTAAAATTGAATGTGGTAATGGCGTGCAGACTGCTCTGGGTGACACTGTACATAATTGTTTTTAAAATTTAATATTAGATGCGTAGACAATAGTTCAATGGCATGTCTCTAGTAAAAAAAGAACACAGTAAACAATTAGGTAGGTAATTAGGTAACGCTGGAGATAGGATAATAAGTGCCTACCATGTGTATGTTTCTGAAAATCTGGTAAATGTATCATTGTTTTCACAGTGTTGTGTTGTGTGTTTATACGACGAGGGGAAGCAATGCCAACGAAGTACCTACCTACCCTACCTACAGCCGTAGTTCGCAGAGAAAGTGCTGCGCGTTACCTATAACCAACTTTCATTTTATAAGAGACCGGTTCCAATAACTTTTTTCTTTAGAGTGGCCCACGCTGCACATGGCGGTATTATATTATATACCATTAAATGACTACATATATTCCATATTTGCTTTCTTTTATAATTAGGATAACGTTAATATTGTCTTCTGTTTCAATATTGAGACTTAGTTCTCAGCATTGACCGACAATCCGAAATAAAGGTAAAATTGGTATCTTCCATTTACACCGAAACTACACCAGGCTAGTTAATTTTATACTAAAATCGCTGCCCTCTAAATAACGTAGGTAACTGCTGTGGCTTTAGTAAGCCGTAGTCCATTACACTGATTAACATCATTTACTACGACCATTTTGCGTAGGATGCCATAACCATTATTGGAATTGCTATAATTACACTACACTAGAGAATAATCGGCTGTCTATACATGATGCCTTCTAATTTAGCCTTTGGTAGCGGGATTCAAGTGTAATATCACGCACAGTGACCTCCTTGTCAACAAAAAAGTAACAATAAAGCAGTCATTCAACTTGGCATAAGTATTATTAAAGGTAGTTGGAGGCGATGCAGGCGATTTTCTTTTCTTTACCAAAAAGAACACAATGCATGGTTATTATTGATCGACGCAGTTTCGATTTTCGGCAATCAATAATTTGCGTGGTTGGCATTGTGAACGCACTTCCTCGTCTCCCAGCTGGCGGAGAAACGTGGCAGCGGCCTGCACCTTGTTATTAGTAAAAAAGTGGATCCGCACAAACATCGGTATTTAAATATTTTCGATCTTTTGTGGTGTTTTTTTACAAACGCATGCCATACGCATGGGCGCCGCGTGCCTCTCGACACATGTTTGTTGGTTGTTTTCTCTGGCAACAGCAGTGACCTGCAGCAAACTGTTCGTTTACGTAATCTAGGTACGATTGGAGCATATGGAGCAGTAATGATACGGGGTGGAAGGGACAACGTTGTACATGTAACACACAACATGAGAACAATCCAGGATCCTGAACGTAACATCAGAAAAAAACGTAAAAATAAGAACAAAACCGATAAAAAATTTCAACGGTTCAGAATCATGTTCGGAATTCATGATGTAGGTATATAAATGATATAAAAAATGATGATATAAAATATGATATTAATTTCTATAAATAGCTCCATACAAACACTTTTGTACATCATTTTTTAGCTAGGTAAGGTCGGCGTTACACTATCTGACTACTTTGAGAAGAAACACCGAAAGAAACTCAGAGGTCATGGCAGTCTCTTTTAAAGTCCAGACATCATCTTGGTCAGATCATATGAGATCCATGCAGATCAGTGTCTGAAATGGTCTTTTGAGGAAAGAACCACACAGATATGAGGGTACCCGATCAGTCGAGTACGCGCATGTGACAATGTCTCTCCCACCCTGTATAATACCTAAGCGCCGGGATGAGCACCGGTGCCGTGGGACTGTGGGCCTGGTGGAGTCGGCGACCGCGCGCGCGTGCACTCAACTCCGCAAGTGCGTGTAACGGTGCACCACCTTCTTACTGTGCCACTCTACTATCACATTGATAACTAGGAAAAGAAACTTCTCGAAATAGAGACACAAAGAATCCCATGCGGACAATTTTTAATCTAGTAAGTCCAACCAGTCTCCTCACAAAAGAAATATGTAAAAAATAAATCAGGATTCTGTACTTTATAAAAAAAAATGTGTTTATGGCTCTAATGTCATACTACATAAAGATCTTCGACCACAAGAAAAGGAACCAATGACCAAAAAATCAATGTAAAAGATTTACTATGGTAAAATGACCACTAATGTAGATTTCGTAGAAAAGTCTTTACGAGGCATTTTAGTTTTTGTATTGTTATATTGTCTCAAGTCGGTCCTTTCTTTTCTCTAGCAAGAAATGGCTATTGTTTTGACGTCGTACCTATATACTTTGAATGGACTGAGGCTGAGACAGATTTGTTAAGGGATATTGTTGCTGGTTGGACGTAAGCATCGTGACCCATATTGTCAATGGATCAAGGAGCAACGAGCGAATTTAATACCATCTGCTGAGTAAACAATGGATCAATAGAAATCTGCTAACCCTTACTCCCAACTTCCTTTCAACTTCGATTTCAAAGGTTGAAAATTTTTACAATCCGCGTAAAAAATGCAAGCAGAATGGTGTTCTCCTATTGTCAAAAAAATCACGATGCGATTACCCGACCTACCCTTTCTTTTCATCTCGGATTTCACGAACAGGTAAAGTCCAACTTTTTGCTGGGATACGTTATTGTGCAAGTTTCGCGATATCTAACTCTTCTGAGATGGTAAAAAAATTAAAATGATTGTTTAATCGAAATCTTTTTGACGACAAAAAATCCGAGGATTGAATCTTGTTCAAACGTTTTTAACTTCCTTTTGTTAGGTCGGCTCGTAACCGACATTCCCAGATCGTCGATGTATTGTGTCGACGCTAAACGATATTGCCACCAAGGGATGCCCTTACAAATATTCGTCTTAATGATAAAATATCAGCGGGATACCGTGCAATATTTTCACAATATTGTATACTCATAATTTAGATTTTAGTTTGCGATTATTTAAAAAACTCATATTAACACGTTTGATATATCGGTTATATCAATTTTGTTAGAATAGCGATATTTTAATTTTTTGTATCGTTCAAGTCCAATCCAAGAATTATTCAAGAAAAAGTACTATTACGCAAACCATAAAAAAATTACGCTAGTAACATAACAAAAGCTTTGCAATTCCGGTACCTATAACAACAACTTTGTATGTGGTAACCAAAAATAATCACTAATCAGCACACAAATAATTATTTCTGTAGTGTTTTGTGTTGGGGACTTTGGTCAAAAGCTCGGCGGGATCCTTGGACATTGCTTATATGTAACACAATAGATGGCGACTCATTCTTGCTAGAGAATTTTTGTTCTTTTCCTCAATGTGCAATCTGAATAGGCGTGGCGCAGGGGCGATGCGAATGACCATAATATTATGTATGCGTATGGAGTCCAGTTGGCATTAGTAAGCACGGTTGCACGACAATCGCGGCGTGATGACGGCAGCCCGCGAGCCGCGCGCGGGCATAGGGCGAGCCCCGTTAGGACGGGGTGACTGACTCCAGCACTGCAACCTGGTGCATTGTGCTCTAACGAGAACACACCATTATGTGCAATCATATCAAGCGAGCTAACTTTACCTCCTTTTACCTCCTTGCGAACAAACGTGAGGATGGTGCGTCGGTCGGTGACACTTACCTGTAACAAGGAAAATCAAACATTATAGCCACTTTGCATCAACATGTAAAAATTCAACCCAAGTCTAGATCAAAATTCAATGAAACTACGTGGCTCCAACTGATAGTCAGGAAAAAGTACAATGGATCAAACGATGGCCGTTATTTTAAGGTCTGTGTCGAGGCAAACAACGAGGCCATTCACACTCCACATATCACTTTATATGCTAATAAAGGTATTGTTTCTAAGTCAAAGTCGATTAAATGGTGCGCATATATTACTTTTAAATAGAAATTTCAAGTGATAAATTCAGTATTTTCCTCAGTTGGCACAGGAAACGTAGGGTCAACGCACGAAATGATGTCGTTCACTGCCAAAGGTGGCTACTGAACTTGAGCCGGGCGTCCTTGAGCCGCCTCCGAAATCGCCAATAACCAACACAGACATGGTTACTTCACATCTCTCCGTGCTGTAACGAGCACACACGAGCGCTATATAGCACAAGAATGTTCACCCACACCGACGTAAACCTGACCATACACTCAATTCGGCTACCAGCACATGCAAACACCAAGTCAACGAACCATAATGTGAAAAATGAATCGCATGTGAAAATAACAAGTCACATTTATCAACTATATACCTATGTTGTTTGGAGAAAATTAAAACACTCACATAATAGGAACGCTCGAACGTTACACATTCCCCGTATATACTTATTCCTTTCGTCACGTTTTTAGCGATCCGAAAACATGTGACGCTGTTCTAATTTAATCATGTCAAGTCATGCTTAATTAATTTATTGTCGTTTATGAAGAAGGTTGTCATGTAGGAAGAGAATCAAAATCTATATAATCACGTATTAACAAGGAAGCAGCAGTGTGTTTCTAACACAAATGTGCCTCTGATCATTCAAGAGAAGTCAGAGCCATGGGCGTCTGATGACGTATTAGCCAATTAGCACAAGAATTACCTACATATTATTCATCTTAAATCATTCATCCTTCACATTGTTAGTTTGACATTGAATTATTAATATTTTGCTGTAATTATTCAATTATACACACAAAATCGAGACGTCTTTGAGGTTACAGGTTTCAAGTACTTATTTGAACAGGCAAAACTCAACTCAAATGCAGAATGAGTAATTTCCGGATAAATTTCTGCGATTAGTAATAGAACAACCGGTGAGTATTGAGGAACCGAGCCACCGAGGTCGGCGGGTAATAATAAGATTTATATTTTGTGTGCGAGGCCTCGGGCCACTGACCGCTGCCGAATCTCAAGGTCTGCGGGCATCGCGCGGTAAACAAGTGCCGACATATATACCTCACCGCTCACCATATTATTATCTACACGTAGCATATAGATGACTTATATTATCAACTTTCCACTCCACGTGATCTAATGACAGCGTTACCAATTCCAAATTCAGTATTACACTGATAAAACTCTTTCCTGTCTTTGAACTTTAATCTATCGATCAGCCTACATTATACCTATGCGAACGTCAATAAGTGACTTTATTGTTTTCCAAGAACTTGTTTTTGTGGTGGAGAGTTGGTAAGAATAGTATTTAAAATACTGTTTTCCTGAAAACATTGTAAAGACGCAATAAATGGAGATTTGAAATAGCCTTGAATTGAGAAATAGACTCGAAGACTGCCAAAAGTTCAACATCGCATGTAAATCTAGCTCTACTTCATACATTTGGGTTCGCACTGAAGATTTTTCATTATGGGTCATTATTTGTCTTGATATTGTTACACTTATTATGAATTATTAAGCTCTTCGTGATTGCTTGAAAATATTACAGCCACATTTTAACTTTTTGGCAGCCAGTAACCATAATATTAATGTGAAACCACATCTTATGAAGTTAAAATATGTAGTTTAAAGTTCGTGTTCGGCTTTAGAATCAATTCCAATAATCCTGAGGTCCTAGCATTCGTGCTTGAATTTGCCATAACAAGCTCTGAAAATTTATAGGAGTTCTAAATAGAAGATACAAGTAGGTATATTTGGTTTGTATTTATAAGGCAACACAATTAGCATCAAAAACAAATAACCGAGTATTTTAAATTTTAAAATACATAGTTTGAATTTATTTTATTTTTATATCGAGCGTTCCCATTAGGCATGTAGATTCTATCTTTTATGTAACGTAAACGTCACTAGTCCCGTGCTACGAAGGTGCTGCTACGAACCTGCTACGCCAATGCTACGCTTCCGTAGACGGCATGAAGTGGAGCGGGAGAGAGTGGTCACTAAGCCAGTATTATGGACGGGACGGGCATTTTCGACTCAGTTTCTGGGAAAAGCGGCCGCTACAATTTGGGGAAATGGCCCATCGGTTACGGGGCCGGGCTACACGCAGGTCGCGGCACCATTCATTTCCAACGTAGTGAAAATTCTTTGAAAACTATTTTTTTTCTTTGACAACAATATCCGGCTTGCAAAGTGATTATATGACTTGAAGATTTAATATCTTTTATCGTCCGTTGTTCCAAAAAATATGTTGACAATTCAACACAGGTACTTTCTTTCTGACTATCACGAACTACGTATGTTGTACGTACGTGTTGAATAAAATTATTTTTATCAAGTTCAATGACTTTTTATCATTTCACCTTGAATTTATCGCTATTGTCTGTCAAATAATTGACGTGCTAAAAAGTATTAGTAATTTTCACAAAAAAATAACGAATCTGAAATGAACTGAATACCTAGTTATGTACTTTTTGTTTTATTCCTTGTTTCTACTTTCGAGTTTGAAATTAATGTTTGATTTTTTTACGTGGCATGTGAGTTCATGTGAGCATGACGTAATAGGTGTGTAATACATTCTAGTGGAAAAGAAGAAGCAAGTACCGGCGCGGCGGCGCGCACATGGCGCAGTCAATGCCCGTGGAACTTGATCTTCGGCTAGTTGTTCCTGGTTCACGGGTACGTCACCTGCGGTATCACGCGATCGAGTGTCATATTAATTAGCGCGATTTTCAGGCGATTGCGCGACAAAGCGCCGACACTGTCGTCTGATGTCGTTGCCCTCTTTGAACTTTCCACTCGTTAAACTTGATTATCGACACACGATCAGAGTAAGCTGAGTTTATACCGATTACGTAACAGGTGGTACGAGTTTCTAAAAGTTATAACATCGACTTAGAGAATACATCATTTTAAAATTTTATGATGCACTCATAGTCATCATAACAAAGTGTTTTGAACAAACTTTATTTTTATGTTGCTTTGAAACAAAACAACGCTTTCAGTAAAGATTGTATTTGAATTTTAACCGAATCGATACTATCACAGAAGAAAGCACAGTGATCTAGCCAAAAAATTTCCCACACTAAAGTTTCCCTGCATTATCCAGTTAATTTTATCTGTACCTATTTCCCCGTCACGTGCTGTTGCTCGTGCACTAAAACTTGTCAGTATATATTCATTTTCCTATATAGAATAGTGCTTCTAGGCAGCACATAGGTAACGTCCATATACCGGTTTACGTGTACCATAGTTACTCGTATATAATGTCATACGCATGCGTGTCGCGTAATCAGACAGGATTCGCACGGTGGCGACTGTGGCGATGCAAGCGATGCATCGCGGGGTGCAACGTGCGAGTGGGATGGAGCGAGTTCAATGGTATTTGATATAGTGCAATAGAGTTCTTTAACCCCTTAGCCTACCTGCGATTCTTGCGAATGAGGCAGTCCGGCCGTTGTCCCTGACTGCACCACTATCAAGCACGTATCTTTATAGGTCGCTGCTAGGCGCGGTACCGACAGCATATTACTACTTACTGCTTTTGCGGAAATATACTTCACATAACAACACGGTCAGAGAAGAATTAAATAATTTGTATATCGCCAAACCCAGACTGCTATTTGTAGTCTTGTTTTAAGTACATAGTAAAGCAAGAAGTTATTTCGTGAAAGTTGAATTCATAAATATTATAAAGAATTACATTCACATTTATTGTTTAGAAATCTTAGCTTCTTTCTCAGCATGACCATTAGAATTATGTAAGATTTCTGTTTAGTTATAGCATTAAGAAAACTATTAATAGCAAATTATAAAAAAAGATAGTTTTGTATTTAGCTGGTTATCAGGTTTATTGTTAATTAAAACTCGGAGAAATAATAATAGCGCGGTATTTGCAGACTGCAGGGGCTAGTGATGTAACCCACTGGGCATGCCAATCACGTCGGATAGTAGCTAGTCGCATGTCAACTATAATCTAGGATTTTAAAAATTCGCAGCAGGTGTGCGCGACGTGCGGGGGGAGGGGAGGGGCAGCGCTGGACTGGTTTCCGTTGTTTCGCAATAACGCGGGTTCAATGACGCCTCCATACTTATAATTGCTGGCGTGTCATGAACGTACACTCGACCCCTTCACTTCTGTGCCGTGTGTACCGGCCCTGAAATATCTCAACCCGCTAATGATCATGTAAACTGTTACGCTCTACATACGTTATGGGATATAAAAGGAATAGCATACCAGTTTTGTCGATCGCGCCAAACCGACTGTGACCACTTAACCAAGATACCAATAAAATGAATAGTTGCTCGTTGATAACGTTAAAGACGACGCAAAGAAATATGATAAAAATAATTATTCTTGTCAGAATTTAGAACGTGGAGAAAGACAAATTGTAAAATTAGCTCCTACAATAAATAATATTACTTTTATTATTAGATTCAGGTGTCATTTTAGTTAACAATACGTTCTTATTGTTTGAAGTTTCTGGATTGGGTTCTGCTTAACTCAAGTCCACAACTTCTAATTGTTGTCCCGTGATAACAGTGATAGGAAAGGCCGCCCAAACACCCAAATAATGATATGCTTCTACATACTGACCCACAAAACCGATAAGGAAGAAAGTAAACAGAAACAATAAATAATTCATACACAGAATAAATAGTAATATTGTTTTGATATTGACCTCTATAACTAAGTTAGTTACTTTATAAATCAGGTCTATAAGTCTGTATCGTGTAACTTTAAAATATCTTACCCCTTCCCAGTCTACGGTCTTGTATCTTAGAGAGTTTTCAAGACGGGTGAACTCAAACTATGAATAAGTTAAATATTATTATGTTCAAGTAGTTCGTCGTGAAAGCTGTAAGTTGAACGGGTGGCGGCGCCGCGGCGTTGACCTCGCGCCGCGATCGACGACCCACCGCCTCGAACTAACTACACACTACTACCAATTTATACTTCAAATAGACTAGCTAATAGTCACACCTAATATTATACACATTTATAACTGAATGCTGCCTCGTTACAGCTACCCTGGACTAGGAGCCCCGGGCTCTGTCTGCAACTAAGTAAGGACCATTCCGTGGGGTCAGTTTATGTAGCATGTAATT
This sequence comes from Euplexia lucipara, assembly GCA_921972225.1. Lineage (NCBI taxonomy): Eukaryota > Metazoa > Arthropoda > Insecta > Lepidoptera > Noctuidae > Euplexia > Euplexia lucipara. The sequence goes on from OV179149.1 coordinate 11,451,936, forward strand.
ACAATAACCTGAACCGACTGAGTTTACGACATTGTTGTCATAATTTATCTTTTTGTTTACATGTACTTCATATTATAAACAACTGTAGTGTTTATTGCTAATACCTAAGTTTACATTAGTCGACTGTGGTACACAAATTTTAATGTTAATATGAGTTCAATATTGCTAGGTGCAGCGTTGTTGTGGTGTGCGACGCAATGTTTCGTAACTGGCGGCCGTGGTCGATGACTCCGAACGTTCTAGTGCTCACATCTCTCCGCGTTACGTAACTGCGAGAAAGTTGACATCCGCTCGTGGAACGTTCCGGCCAACATTTTCAGCCCAGAGTCAACGCACCGCGATGCACCCCAATTAGCACCGCGCGGTGCAACTCCGTCATATGTAACGCACGCTTAACAGTTGAACATGGACAAATGGCGTAACATGTGACAGTGACAATACAACGATGTTTGTCCTGTTGTGTTTAGGACTTTAAGTACACGCTTTAAAGCTCTTAATCGTTTAATGCTAACTTAAGTGTGTGTTATTAATCTATAACTTTAATGCCCTATTTTTAATACGCTATTTATCGGTCAATTTGAATATGTTGAATCAGTTATCATCAGTGCGTCTAATGTTAATAGTATGGTGCACAACGTGCCGTACCTATTTTAAAACTATTTCCAGTACCTACCACAATTTTAATGATTAAAAATGTGGTGTGTTGATGTTACATTATGCCACACTCACTCCTGATACAATATAAGGAATAATAATAATAGCCCGAGGCCGTAATAAAATGTCATTGTCACAGGCGTTATCAAAATCGAGGACATTTTTATATAATTCTGGGTCATTGTACCGAAGCGATGTTTTGTTCAGCTTATCGCTGCTATGCTATCGAGCTAGCAATGTATGTCACTGATAATACAGTGTTGCCTGTTCCTTTGTTTGTTTCAACCAAACTCCTTTTTTGACTTCAACTACTTGAGGATACTCGGTGGTCCCTAGGCTGTTACTATGTACGTTGAAGGTTATTTTTTTGTTGTTTTTTTTTTTGGAGTTCCGTACCGCAAAAAAGGAAAAATAGAGATTTAAAATCACCTCGTTGTCCGTTAATCCGTCTGTCAAGAAGACATTTTTCTCAGGAACAGTAAGAAGTGTCTTGTCGAAATGAATGTCAAATAATATCTATGTAAGTAATTGTGTATGCACTGTCGGGCACGGATTTGACCTTTAGGACGGCGTCCTACTCTCTCGGCAGTGTTATTCTATAAAAATCGCCCCGAGAAAATGACGTGAAGTAAAGGCAAAATTAGCTGTCATTCTATACTAACTGTGCATGGGCATTGACAGATCACACCACTCAAGTTTTCACGGGGTCCAAAGACATTCAATACCTATAGACCGGACATCACAATCAAAATTTTCATCCGAAACTTGTGTCCTGCTGGACACGAGTCTATGAGTTTTTTTTAGTACGCTCCGCTGCCGCTCCAATATTTTTATATTATTATAGATGGCGTTACTGAGAGATGGGATCAAAGTTTATCCATGAAATTTCCTTGACATGCCCGCTCTACAGTATTTTAAATCTCTTTGACGGGGTCACTTTTATAAAATCGACCGGCCTGTCTGTTGGAGATTTTAATTCTTGTGTTTTCAAACACCAACATAAAATGTAAATCCTCATGTAGATAGTGGCAACACTATTCCCTTCCATCTGCGACACTGGTGCAATACAGACGCATATTATAATTATTTTCCATATTTCATTTATCCTCCTCCTCGGCACCAACGCGAACGTACCAACACCTCATCACTCATCAGCTATCCAACATCTATTACAAGCTACACACTGTCTTTTATTGACAGAACGACTCTGCCACGTATGACAGTCTTACAAATGCTACGTGTCCAGAGTTACTAAGCTAATAGTTTTATTGAAGCATGATACATTTTCATTGTAATTTCGTCTACTCTAGTCTACAGCTTACAACGATTGAGTTTGCCTGTAACCGAAGCATACGGGATTTATTTCGACGAACGTGTGTAACTAACACATATGTTTCAAAAGGTCCGTGTCAATGGACTTCTTAGTGAACTGTCATGAGTCAGTGCTTGACGTACCATCACCGTGTAGCGGAATATACAGTGACAACCGACTTGAACTAACGATCTCAAACAAACCGAACTGAAAACAATTTATTATGTTCTATACATAAGCGTAATGAGCGTGTAAGAAGGCATGAATGTGTAAATGAGTGCGTAAGACTGATGACACATCGGTGAAATGGAACTGTGTATCAGAAGACTGAAAGAAGCGAAGCTCAGTGAACACGACAATGCACAGGTGTAAGCAGTATCGTTGGATTCTTTCTTATCATACTGTAATTCAGATTACGTATAAAAACTTTCAAATTCTTTAAGACATTAAATATTTTGATAATCACAGTCTCGGAGAAAAATATTCCATTGTTGCTAAATTACCGACACCGTTAATAGCGGGTTGTTTGGTTGACGCATTGTCTTTATGAGTTATTTTTGTCATTAATTTTGTTGTCACCTACGCTTGACTAACTACGCTACGCTACGCTAGAGGTGTCATTGTAGTTCAACATCAACTGTGTTTGATACCATACTTATGTTTGATATCACAATATACCTATATATTACATCGTTGTAGCTATGTACCACGTCGGAGCCGGTGGCGGCGTCGAGGGTGACTGACCCACTCATGGCAGATATTTGTACAATTGTGTTTGTAGATTCGCTCCAAGGACGCCGTTTACGTCACCCGGGGTAATCGACTACTAATGCTATTATAGAGATCGTTCATACGAATTTTATCTTTATTTCGTTGTAACTAAGTTGGTTTTATAAATAGTTGGGGAATAACCACCTCTGAACATAGAAATATGGATTTGTTAATTTGGAGAGACTATATACAAGAGGTCAATAATACCGGATGAAATCAATAACTACATATTGTGGTTCTATAAATATGTATGATCATCCAGGGAGGGACTGGCTTCTGGCTTCAAAATGTTAACGATCTATTTATACGGTGATAAACTTGTTATAGATATTGTAGATTAGATCGCGTGCAGTCCACGTAGCTGAAGTGGAGTCACCGAGTGTCGCGCGGCGGGTGCGGGCGCAACACCCGCGCGACACTGTGACGACAGCCGGTCATTAACCCTTCGCACCCGCCGCCGGCATGCACCCTAACGCACAACCCTCCACCGCCCAATGTTTTCCCAAACACTACTTTTGTAAACACCGATGAATCCCACCACTGTCCCCGATTTCAATTCATAGCACGAACGAGTATCCGAAGTTCCTACATTGGCTGGCACAAAAATGCATTACGCTAGGTTTGAATAACGCCTACGATGTAAGATGTAAGAATCACAAAACACGTTGCGCAACCCATTATCGCTGAAGTTTTTATGGTGTTACGTAGGTAAATAGGAGATGCGACTTGTTCGTTTTGTGGGGCAAACACCTGCGTACAGCTTCGTAGCACATGGCATGCCGATGCCTGATGAATGGGTTCTAGTCGCAGCTCATTGCAATTACTATGCGACTAAAATAAGGATATTGTAATAAAAAAACACAGTTACTTGAATGGTGATTACGGTCGAAATATGGCTGAATCGATGGCTGCTCATCAATTCAGGACATGTCACTGGAACCTAGGCGTGCTCAGGATTGTTCTAGACTAGACTCATACAGTTACTAGCTAACGGCACCCAACCGTTTCCGTGTTCACGCAATCCCATCTGCATTTGTAAGTTATTAATATTTTAATGATAAAAGTGTTAAATTTTTGGTATTTTAGCCAAGTAATTTTTTATATTTCTCTATTTTTTCTACTCATGAATTCTTCATCCTTCATCATTATGTATATGAGACTAGGAATGACTTAAATAAAAATTGAATTTGCTATCATCATTTCTTTATTTATTCGGTTTTATGTTATGAGTCATCGACATGATGTGACGGACGAGTGATGACGACAATATGTATAATATAACTTTAATTAGCCTAGTGGTATTGTCATAATTTTTAATCAACATGGAAACCGTAGTGATATCCAGTAAGCTGATAACTGTTATAAAACATTATCCGATAAGACCTTCTTTTAAGATAAGTAGTGTAAGAAAGTGTAGAAAGTTTTTGAACAATTTTCCCGAAGCAAAAACGCGGGCACTGAAACGTCTGAAACGCATAGGTAACTAAGAAAAGTGTGTGAGGTGCACACTGCACATAATATGTGTCGCAGCGCACGCTTTTAGTTTTCGCGCCACAGTTAGCCGATATAGGGGAGTCGTGCACGCATCGGGCGGGCAACGACCGCGGGAACTTGTAACTACATCCGGGGGCTCAGGACCGTACAGACGTAACTGCACCTCGGAACCGACGCGGTTACGACGTTGTTTACCCGCGCGCTTTAGACAGCGCTTTGAACCCACACTCGACAGTCGACAGGGCACAGGCGTTCTTCGCAATAGCGATAGACCTTCCGCATTATAACGTGCCTAATATTAATTGACAGCTCATACCACATATTTCTGTCCTATTATGTATATTAAATGCTGCAACTGTAGCATTACGCAACGTAATAATGTCAGCTATTAGGTAAATTGATTCACGTTCATTGTGCAACCGTTGCCCTTGAATTATTTCTATATGTATAAAAAAAACAAAAATGTTAACAATAAAACTTATCATTCATTCTATCAATCAATCATTTCGTGAAATAATTGTTGTGTGCTCTCCAATTTTTGTATAAAATTAAATGAATTCGGAGTAGTTTTTCGAAAAAAGTTAAATTGAATAAAACTATAATTATAATAAATATGTGGTAGTCTGCTTATTGTTCCAAATAAACAAGAGTATATATGAATAGGTAGCTAAAATGAAATTAGTCCTAAATAGGTACCTATACAGCTTCCAACTTTCAACTTCATACAACTTCCAAACTGTTAAACATATTTTAACTAAGTAGGTATAATGTAACAGATCAAGTTTATTAATGTCAAACTTGTGAGCAGTGAATGCCCTTTACCGGAAGACGTCATTGCTGCAAAGTCATGCTCGGAGAAAGGCCTGAGAAATTTCCCCGCGTTACGACATCGCGCCCAGTCAACTGCTAGAATTAGCGAACGGGCAATACCTACGATGGAAATGGAAAATCGCGAAGTGCAGCGGGGAGTTGGGGCGGCGACGGCTCAGTTCGGGGGAAGGGGGGGTCCGGGCATTCGCGTGCACTGGCCTATATGCAGTGCGACGACACCGGCGCCCGGGAGCGATGCACTCTCTAAGTACATACTCGTAGTGCCGCGTACTCGACGCACACTAAGGCACACACCTATTTTTTCTATGTGCAGTTGTGTAGGGCGCCGTCGAGTCTCTCTTTACATAAAAAGTTTACTTGAATAGAAGACTTTCAAAGCTGAAGAAGATTGAAATGGTGATGTACACGCAGTACAAACATACACGTATATTATATATCGCTTCGCAGACTGCTGTCAAAGGAGAGTTTTACATAACAAGGAAAAGATCCTTGCGGAGAAAATGATCCTTTTGAGTTCTGAAACCATTTTCTTCAGCGTTCTTGCCTGCGTATGTGAAGACTACATTCCATACAATATAACCTAACGACCTACTCTATTGACAGCATTGCATTGTTTGGATTACTTTCAACATGACCCGAGTTAACTATTTATTTATTCATTAGGATCACCAATAGTTGTATAAGTACATTGGTACAAGCAATTAACTACCCCTCAAATTCTTAATATACTTTGCCAATCTTTTTCAATTAGTGTTATGAACGATAGAAGTAACAACAGCGCAGCATGTAACACCTTAAGTAAGCCAGTCAGCCAAAAGTAAACGAATCGCAGTCACCGGAAATCTCCCCAAATACGGCAGTCGGCAAGTATGAAAAGTTTTAACCATAACAAGTGACATTGCACTTTACGCATGCAAGTGGTGGCAGATAACCGTAAAAGTGGAACGGATATTGGTGCATTAAAATGGAATATGCATGCGTGCAATGGAGCGGGGTGACCGTGCGGCGTGCGTCGGCGCAGGGTGCGCTGTCGTGCCGTAACGTGTTCCGGTCTGGATGCGGCTGACTCATGCACGCACCACCCACCTATGTGTACATAGCCTAAACACATCATTAGCTGCCTGATTAGAACGAGCTGACAAGCAAAGGCTTCTTCGTAAGTCTGGGTTTTTGTGACTAGAAATTCTTAGTAAGTTTAAAAGTCATGACTGTAACAATTGTAAGTTTAGCAAGGGTACACTCTTGCTAACTAACAAGTGTTAGTTGACCATCCCTATCAATCATTTAGGTATGGACCTTCTTGTCCATTATTCTCCATGTGAAACTATCTTTTGGATCCGCACCTAGAATCATTATCAGAGTTTACATAACTTGTAAGTGTGCCTTACAAAAATGCCGTTTATTGGCCTAATTGAAATATATTATTTGACTCAGAATTTGCATTTAATGATAGGTTAAATAGGGTAAAAAGGGATAGTGAGATGTAGTGTCAGTTTGCTTATTGTAAAAACCTTTAATATTACGCGGGTAATGTTTTTATTTAGCTTGTAAGAAGGAAAACCGCTGGCTCTTTTATCGCGTGCTTTTCTTAAATTACATCTGACGATACCGACTAGACCAATTCACCATCAAATTGATGCTTATGACCATGACGCGGTAACTATCTACATTCTAGGCCACACGGCTGTAACAAATCTCCTAAAGCTTCCTCAAACCTTGGAATTGAATAGGTACTGCCAATGTGTTTTAGGATAGGTATTTTAGAAACATCATAAATTGACGTATCTTTATGTAACTAGACTTTTACATATATTGTAAACACGATTAACACAAAAATACCTAATAAACTTATTGTGTAATTGTTTAGACTAAGTAGGTACCTATTTATCCACATTATTATTTTAGTTGGCAGGTTCTTATCATCACCTACAAATGTACCATTTAAGTAAGACAGTTTTATTTGTAATTAACACGCACATAACTGTAACGAGTAAGTTACACAATTCAAGATCAGAGTGAAGAATTCGATAACGCACATACAAAGACCAAAGTTCAATGACCGGTTACTTATATTTCAAGTTCAAAAGGTCACTAAAATATTTTAATAATACTTGAAACGGTTACCTGTTGGTTGCTGTTGCAGCTGTATGTTGTCACTTTTAGGTTCCATGATGATTAATCATCGGTAATTTGATTTAAGAGTAAAATAAATTATTTCGTGTGAGTTAGGTTATAACCGGCGCGAGATCCAACAACGGTTTGGCGCGAAAGCGAGCGGCGAACGTAGGGTGAACGCGTGGGCGAGTCACGCGCATGCGCCCCCGTCACGTTAATGGACAACCCCCTTCTACACCCACCCTACCAGCGATAATTTAAAGCCCACGGTATTATTAAATTGTGAAATATGATTATTGAAAGTAACCTTTCTGAGATTGCTTACTTTAATTAAATATAAAGGTAACGATAAAATAGATACCTATTCAGGTATTTACTTTGGCTGGATCTTCCATTTATCAGATCAAAACAAAAGGTCATTGGACTTGTTTTTCAGTATGAATCATAAACTATAATTAGCTCTCGGTGATAGCACCTCATCTTTCATATTTTCTCTCATTTATAAGATGTACTTAATTTAATCGGAAACCACTTGAAGTAATTTAAATGCCAGCAGCCGGCAGGTAATGTTGTTTGCGGACCGTGGAGGCAGCGGACTGATGTGGGCGCGAGGGGTCGGCGCAGTTCACGGCCAAACGGCGCCACCACCCACAACCACCCTGCCACCCTACGGTCTGTCCACACGGCCTAACCAGCGGCTGCTATTTTTAGGTCTCAGCTTATGTATGTATTTGAAGTTATAGAAATTACTGGCCGATGGTGTAGTTTTAAGTTGTTTACGCGGGTTTTGGATATAGAACTATTTTTGCTTGTCTTATTATTATAAATATATTTGATTAATTTGAGTATTTTCCAATGGCAAATTGAACTGGAAAATGTTTGATGGTTAACAACTGTTTTACTTACATAACTTCAGTTGGATACTCGATTAATCATCGACAGGCTTCATTTAGGTACATAGGTAGGTAAGTATTTATAACAACAATGAAAATTTGTGATGAAAGTCTAATTTGTAACTGAAAATGAAAATCTTAACCGGCGACAATGGAAAACTTGTCAAAAATATAGGGGAACTTTAACAGATTGAGACTAGGATTGGAATGAGAATGTCTTCAAAAATTCGAGAATAGTCCCTCTGATGTAACTTTGACGCGAGATGTTTTCGTACGCGCGGGAAGCTAGCGACATCTATCTAAACTGTTTCAAACGTTCTACTCGGCGCTAGATGGCGTTGTGGACAGTTTCTTTTCCTCGTGCATTTTTTATTTATATATCGACGGTTGTAAGGCTAATTGGTCTAAGCGACATTTTTTGCGATATTGAGTTATATACATATTTGGAATCAGCAGATTTTTCTCCATCGTTTGAGCCAGGTTTCAATTTTTTATAACCACTTTTTTGGCGCTTAGCACCCCCAGCAAAATAGGCCTCATTTTTAAGCTCATTGATCTATACGACGCAAAATAAGGCAAATTTGAGGACACGATGACTTAAGCTCTTTTGAATTTTCGAACTTTTATAACGTGTGTCGATTAAGGCATTTGGCTTTTTCGCCAAAGTTGTGGTGTTGTCGTTTGGCCTATTTTACATTGAACCAAAATAATAAGCTATGTCGTTTGGCCTATTTTGCAGTCAACTACATTGAATAAACCTCGTCGTTTGAACCCTTTTCAAATCAAATAAGATACTTTTAATTATTTATTTCTTTGCCAACAAGAGTAGGGTTATAGATGTTAATACAGACAAATTCCTACTTGCAGTGCCGTCACATGCAAACATTTACACTTAATAATATATTGCAACACAACAACAATTTAATATAGTACCATGCTGATTAACAATAAATATTACAAAATTATTAAATCTTGTAACCATTTTATTTCTCAATGTCAAGGAGTATCCAGTAGTCAATAATTTAAATGTCAGAGTAAATAGTGAGATACAAATAAAATAAATAAAAATCCTAGATAATGATGAATTATGAGTTTCAAAATCGATCAAATCAAAAGTCATTGATAAAATCAGGCTGAGGATTAGCACTTTTTTAACAACATCACCATGATACAGTCATCCAAAAAGCCCGCCTTTTGCCACTTCCTAGTGTTTTTGCTGGTAAGAAGTGGCAGAACAAACTACCCAGCAACACGTCTGCCTGATAAGTTAGAAGAACTTGAATTTATACAGTTCCTTCAATTAGATAACACTATAAATCAATCATTTTAAATTAATATTTTTTTGCTTCTAGTTAGATAGCACACTCCAAATACAAAATACTAGTAATAATCTGTGTGAAGGAACCCGAAGGAAACGCACAGATGTTATTGGCCATAAGGATTCTCTTTTAGATATTCTTTCACACTGCACCTTAAATATGTGCAAGTGGTCAATGTCTGTAATACAACAGGGCAATTTATTCTAAAATCTTGGAAGTCATGGAATATACACTGGTGCCCATCAAACCGGTTCTGGGTGTAGCCTAAATTTTATTTGTTTATTTTGCACATCTGGTTTTTTTATTGTTTTGTGGTCCAGATAGTCAAACGGGTTAATCCATGTATAATGCACAAACTAGTACCTTTTCCCAACACTTTTGGCTACTTTTTCAAGAAAGTTGTAAATTGCTATGATAAAAAAAGTAGTTGTTAATCTTTTTATTATAAATCCTGCTACGCCTTTGATATCCACAGATTTATAAAATCCCTCAAAAATTAAAATAGCAGTGCTTATAAATATTGAATTGTTTAGTGAACATGATGGTTATAAATTATGGATTACTTATAATCTGTTATTAATGTATGTCATTGGTTTGACTTAGTTAATGACACACTGAATAAAATTGTGAGCTATGCCAATTTTTTTTATTGTTTTCTTTTCTACAATAAATGCGCGATATAGGTCTTTGGAGTGTTCATGTTGCTCTTGTTAATAAACAATTTGCATTAAACGATGTCAGTTAATATTTAAATATGTCTGTTGAACCATTCAGCTTCTTCTTTTTTCTTTATAATACCTTGGTCCAAGACACATTAGATCAATATTTTGAATGATTTCACTGCACAAAAATGTAAAAAACATTACAAGACACTGTCTAAAACTCTATTAAGTGGCATACCCACCTTAAAAATATCTTATGGACGTTGCTGAATAGTGATGGCCTAAGCATCAATATTTACTACTTAACTACCAAAATGTACACCTGCATCAAACTACTTCACTGTGGTGCAACACCATCATGTTACTTTAGGTTCATTGTGCGTATTTAACTGTTAGTTGATTTGGTGCTAAATTCATTTGGTCTCATATTATTTGATTCTAAGTTGATGCTTGAACCACTTTACCTTCAGCTCTTTATTTACGGCAGGCATTTGAATCATTTTGCTTTTCTCAAAAAATAACCAAATTTGATGCATTTTGGGCTAACCGACACAAAATTTCTAAAATAATACACGTTTATCATTAGTAATAATTGGAAAAACTTCGTTATTTAATTAGGGATATACTGTATTAAATAAATAAAAGTCTATCAAGTAGTTGATTTTTTATGATTTTTTTTTCCAAAATAAAAACTTTAAACCGTCCTCCTGCAAGTTTTACAAAATGTCGCTTAGACCAATTAGCCTTGCAACCGTCGATATAGTATTAGACTTGTATTAATATAGTAGTTAAACCGGATTAAACATCGCACGGGTTGCAAATATAACAATAAAAAAAATGTGGGTTTCATTCTTAAAAACATACTTGTACACAATATTGTTGTGTATCCCAATCAGTGTGCCATAATTAGCATAATCTTTTTAGCGGTTTATGTGATGTAGTAAAAATATAACAAAACTGATCTCACAAAGTAAACATTTGTCAATTAAATTAGTTACAACAAAGCAAGCTCTGGTCATTGGCATTGGCCTGGCATTGTGTGCTGGTCTAACGGTTCTTTTTTTACGTTTAGCTGATTATTTCTACACAATTGTGCACAGCTGTATATACAATGTACATAGCGCTATATACTGTATACAGACAGTACATAACTATGTCCATTATGTACAAAGTCGTCATTATAATGCATTACATATTTTTAACACCTAATTATTTTTAAATCTTAAACATAATAAGGAAACCTAGATATTTATAAGACACAACTGAAAAAAAATATCACAGCGTTCGAATAAAATTGTAATATTTCTTTAAATAAAAAATAAATGTCGCAGTTTAGCAATTTGGTGTAATATTTCATACAATATCATCCAATTTAAATATGAATATTGTAAAAATAATTGAGGTCTACCTGCCTTGGGCATATAATGTCAGTTTTTTACTAAAGTCTTAGTTAATTCTGTAGAAGCTTCCTCCGTCCCACTTAAAAGAGTTATATTAAAGTAATTTGTCTGGATAAACATCGGGGACCTGAGAGCCGATTCCAACACAGTAGGGCACACAATTCGGATGGCCCGGAAAGTTCGGCGGGTAGGCAGGGCTGAGGTTGTCGACCTCGCTCCCTAACCTACTCTGGCAGTATTTAGAGCACGTAGGCCGCGCTCCCGCTCACCGTCGATACAGCCTGCCGCATCTAGGTCAACACTGACTCATGGTATGACCCACTATACTTAATCATCAGCCACTAGAGTAAGCGTAACGATTGCTAATGCGCTCTCGAATGACCGTACATGCAAATTTATTTTAATAAGAAAAGGCTTCGCAGTAGTTTCGGTAACATTAAAGACTGAATTAAATGAAACAGTTGCTACAGACGTAGCGGTACATAGTAAGACGAGATGCAATACCTGGCACGGAATGACTAATCCTTTGATACCTATGTGGCAATGACCGTTTCAGATGCACCTTCAGATTATCCCACGTTTTACAAACAATACCTACCTAAATATTTTTTTTGTTATAATAGTTAACTGCTTATTGGTTTCACTTCGATGGTCCTAGATTATCATTTTAAACTCTGAGTCACAACCTTAAGATATAAGTCAGCATTGCACATGTTAGCGGACCGGTACGCCTTTTATACCAGGAGGCTGATAATTTTCAGTTTTGTAGAGTTTAGATTTCAATGTTAATACCTGTTAATATTTTTATTTACTTAATTTTCTTCTTCTTCTTTTTCTTTCTTCTTCAGATTCAAGTTCTTCAAACGAATCAGTCAGATGTGTTGCTGAGGAGTTTGTTCCGCCACTTCTTCTTTTCAGCAATAACACTAGGAAGTGGCGAGGGTGGGGCGTTTTTGGGGGACTGTCGTATTTTTTGACGTTCAAAAAGTGCTGATAAACAGCCAACTTTGAATAAAGACTTTTTTTGATTTTGATTTTGAATAGTAGTCGTGGTCACTCGTGGTAATCACGATATCTATCCATAATTTACTCCACAACAATGTGGATTTAAAAACCATGAAATTCGATTTTAGTGAATGAAATTCGTAATATCAAAAATAAAAACAATAACAGCTCTAGGCCAGATTAGAGAACGATGAATTTGAAAATAAAAATACACAGAAATCACGATGACTTAGTAGGTAACATTGATGTAAAGTCAATGAGTGGGAGATTCAAGGTGCGTTTGTATTTCCAAGGCAAAATAATTCAATTGATAGATGGCACACATTCAAATAAAGGTCTCTAGTTTATAAATATAGTATACTATACTTACGTATACTAGTAAAATATCAATTATTAATTTATTATGTACTTTAGCAAACTACGTCATCTGTTTCAAAATCATGGGGTACCGATGTACAATGCTATGCACGTAATCTATTATCGTTTAGCGCTTGAGTAATTGTTCTAAACAGTACCTAGCTATAGCTAACTATTTGCGTTGTCTCTCGAGTTTATGAGCTAAGTATAAAAATGTGCTAAAAAGTGAAACAACTTTCCCGTGTTATGTCCTAAATTTGTGCAAACATCAATCTTACATAACCGCTTACTTACGTTTAATTTCTAGACTAGTCTGTTTTCCAACAGATGCCCATAATAAAATGCATATTAACAGGTATTTTTGTTCCAAAATGATTTGAGACTACACGTAAATAGAATATCACAGTTAACTACCTATCTTGGTACCGAATAAAAAGTTACATCGAACTAAGTCATGACCCAGTATTTGTATAAAAAAATCAGTTAGTTGATATTACGGACAATGATTTAAGTAGGTATATGAACGGGTCGCGTATAAAAAAATAAGGTAATGAACACAATGTTCGGCACTCTTCTCTAAGTTTAGGTTCAAGCAGCGGGTTAGCGGGTTACCGGATTATAGAACGTAGGCTTCCATACTATAGTCATACAATATGGTCACTTCGATAAACCGATATTAATTATTCATTAATTATTGTTGTAATTATTATTATTGTGTCCAGAGCGACATGGACAAGATACAGTTGGTAATCGTTGCCTCGTTGGCGACCTTCTAAATAAGACCTAACTTTTACAATGCTATACTTTAACAACTGTGGGAGAGCTATAGGCATGCGTAACAGGGCAAATTACGAATATGTAATAAAATGTAATGTATCGAATTATCGATATTTTTCCTTTATAGGTCCAAAACTTTGTAAAGCACCGTTTTAGTTAGTCATTTCATAAAGCTGTTGTGTTGAAACGATGGGTATTTTCCGCTGAGTGTGCCTGGACGAGAGGTCCGCGCGATATGACGCGAGCGCAGATCAAATTGGGGTCAGGGCGGCGCGGACGACGACCCGCAGCCTCTCGCAGCTGCCTCCCCGCGGACCCCGCACGCCTCCGCCTCAGCCTCTACCCCACTACCCCTACATAATTATGCCTTTAGCTCATTCGCGATTTTTCCATGAAAATTTTGCTAAAATTAACGAACATTTTCATATTTTTTCTGTTTCATAAATAATGTTGTAATAATTTTTTTTAATAGGTATAATAATAATATTATACAACAGAAATAGACAATGAAGGAGTAAGATTATAAAACGATTTTTTTTACTACACGAACAAATCATTACTTATTTATAACAAATTGATGTTAATTGTACTTATATTTGATTGCGTGCATTACCGCGATAAATTGCAGACTATCAAATAGACTACCTAATTACTTAAGTACCTACTTTAAATGCACAATAGCTTACTTAAATAATTTAATTGTTACGTGTCGACTTTACAACTGAATGAAGATGACGTATTCTTAATTAATTCGAAATGTTATGCAAGTACAAGTAAGTACGATTACCTATAATATGCAAAAGTTTAATTATTATAAATAGTAAGTATAATTATAAATAAATAAATAGCATAACGACTTTCTTTAAGTCGCCAATCGATTTGAGTAAACGACTTTTTCCTATCACTTATTTATTAACAATCATTGTATTTATATTCATCATTGGACGACATTTCTTTGCGTAAAAAGACATTTATGGGAAGGAGCTTTAGTTTGTTTTCTTCTACGTTCAAACCACGTACCAATTAAAAGGAACTAATTTTTTTTACAACTCTTCTGAAAGTAGGTACCTACCAACCTATGCGGTCATTCATTGTGGATGATCAAGTGATTGCAATACCTACGTTGGATGTCTTTAGCGTTTCAAATGAAACAATTAAGGTTACCTACATACTTAGTGTGACGTTACAGGTACGGATTTAGTGTGATTTAAACAGTTATTTGTGTGTGGGGAGCGCGACGCGGGGCGGCGAGCGTGACCCAATTGCAACCGGGTGAACGAACTCGAGGCCTTGATCGCAATACCGAGTCCGCGCGCCCGCGCACCCCCCCACCTCGCGCAAGCCCCTCTCGCGCCGCGTGTTCTCTACGTCACTCCACACGCCACACGCAACACTTTGTTTCATAAATTATTTGTTTAAAATTCATGGCTCATAAAAATATTAGATTTTTACGGTCACAGTATGTTTGTAACTACGTGTTACTAACAATGTAGACAATTCATATTGTTATGATTTATTCGTGTTACACATGCTATTGTTTATTGCGATAAGGCCGATTTTTGCAAACTTAATATTAATGATCTCAAATTGAAATACCTACCTACTATTGAAAACCTACACATTGATGTAATTGGTTGGAGTCTCTAGTCTCTACTAAATTAATCTTGTTAATGATTTACTTAATTAAGTACCCCTAGTTACCTATTTGGCAGTAACTTTTTTATTTATTTGGAACATAAGAGTTTGATAATACTAGTCTAGTATTATGTAAACGTAAAATGCCTATGCAGATGGGAAGAAATCTAGAAACTTATATTTCACTAGCTTATTCTGTTTAGGTTCGCAGTCACGAGTAAAAGAGACAGTCGAATCTAGTTAGCGGCTGCGCACACGGAATAGAGCATGTCTTACGAAATACGGATTGTCGCTATTCGCGGCTATGGAGGTGTCGTGAGTGAGAGTGGGACAACAGTATTTCAAGGCTTCATGTAGATTATTATTAGAGTATCGGCGCTAGGTTATTCTGAGGCGACCTAGATAACGCGCGGGGCCGTTGACCGCGGGCCCTCCGACTGCGCGCGGCCTCCAAAATAAAATGGCATTCAGCGATGGGCTCCACTTGCGAAACTCGACTCGACCATGATGTCGAGCGCAGATACACACTCGCTCGTCTTTGCGAATAATGCAATCACTATTGATTGACTAATACAAAGTATTATTTGAACGTGAACTGCCTTTGCAAAATAATTACGCTACCCATGTTTGTACTAGGTACCTACCTGATTTAATTTGGCAGAAGTAGGTAGGTAAATTCATTGATTGTACATTTATTTACTTATTTCAATTTTGGTTAAATAGGTAGGTCGTTTGTAGTCAAGTCGGAAGAATTTTTACTGTATTTGTATTGAATTTTTACTGATAATGAAAGTACAGACGCCAGCACATCAAGTTACCCCAATGTGTCAAATTTTCCCAATTGAATATGAACCTTATTATGTTTGACATAAAGTTGAAAAAGATCAAAGAAATTTGACACATTGGGGTAACTTGATGTGCTGGCGTCTGTACAGTCAATCGCATAGGTATCTGAGGTTACATACCTATTTATTGCAAAAATAGCCGCCACTGTTACCACGTTATGGCATTTGACAATCTTGACATGTGGTTGAACTGTACATCGACTGAAGTTAATTTTATTATTCGAGTGTAGTTGTCATACAGTATATCCATATTTGAAGTATACATGCATCTACACATAGAAATTAAGTACCTACTTAATAAATTAATAAAATCCCAAAAGATAGTTAAGTCCGTCTCTGTGATTATATTGCCAGTAGGAGCGAGGATACGAAGCGGCTCGGCAGTGGGGGAGGGGGGGGGGGGGCGGTGATTAGCGACGTCGAATATAGCCGGGAAGGCCGAGGGCAACGAACTCTGCTTGACCTAGATCCGCGCGCCGCGCCGCGCGCCCCGCACACTCCGCGCGCTCGCCCGCAATCGCAGGAAAGTGAAAAGGACATTCTTTTATTTATTTATCCTTTTAGCTCACCTTTATTTAATAATGCATAACACAATAACAAATATTACTTCTCAAAATGCTATGTGAAGTTTATAGTAGAAACGTTTATGTAAATCACTGTTATCGTAACTTTGAATTTGCAAAACCAATAAAGCCCTGAAGGAACACAGAAACATGAGGATCGTTCAAACATTCACAGGACACAGGACGGTAACATGAGCACACGTGGAGAGTTGAGGTTGACAGGTGGATCAGCTGATGAGCGCTCACCTGCGAGGACTCGGCCGAGCAGCACCTCGGAGTCGGAGGGAGGCGCGGGGGGCGCCGGCTCCTGGGGCCGCTGGTGGTGATGGCACTCTGTCACAGTCATTTCGGGGAGCGGGAGACGCATGAGCCGCGCGAATAGGGCGCGTGCGGCCGGCGGCGGCGTCAGCGCGAATGGCGCGCGGCGCTTGACGCTACGCCGCCGCCCGGCGCTCGTAGCACCCGCTACGCGCCGCCCGCCCCTAACAACACTCGCAACACAAGTCCCGGTACCGGTATCGGGACACAACAACCCTTACTCTAAACTGGTAGCGGTATCGGTATCGTCTTACTATCACGCCTTTAAGTTTTATTCGTAGCGATTCCGACGAAGACATCAAATATTATCGTTGATGACTATATTAGAAGTTTAGATTTTCCACCACAGTAAACATTGATGTTTTTCCCTGTTTATGGCGTTTGGTTTCTTGTAATTCCATTGTCGTATTATACGATTAGCCACTTGTTCCGGTGATTATTTTAATTACAAAATATACATTCATGATTGGTTCCAATTATCTGGTTTTAGCTTTTGTCATAATGTCTTACATTGTGGAGTAGATTTACCGAATAAACTTATAAGAAACACTTGTGACAGTTTGTAAGTTCTTTATTGATCCTTATTTTATATCATAAGTAGTCAATATATCAATGTACTATGTATATAAATACATACAATCAGCCAGCCTCTACTTCGCACGGGTGCAAACCGCTTAAATATTTATTGAGAATTCAATACCAAAAATACCATTATTTCCAACTTCTCATTCATTGTCTTATCAATCGCTACGTACGCGTATGCACAACAACAAAAAACCAGATAATTCGGTCGAGCAGTTTTCAAGCGACGATCTTTCATACGCGTGGCCATTGCTTAGAAATTTTTAAATATAAATAATAGTGTGTAAACGATAACAATGGCAAATCTGAAATATTTATTAAATATGAGGTGACAATAATGAGGAAACACTAACTACATAAACATATATTAAAAAAACAAAATAAAGAAAATTATTGGGTTTTACGCCATCCCATGAAGCTACCCCAATAATGTCAAATTTCTTTGATGTATTTTTAACTTTATTACGAAAGCATAAGGTTCATATTTAATTGGAAACATTTGACAGTTTGATATAGCTTGATGGCTGCCGTCTGTACTAGGATTTCCAAAAAAAACAACAATGATGTACCGGATATCCATAATGATGTTCCTACTTTTATATAATAAGAGACCTAAGCATGAACTTTAAACTACAAACTTTATAGTCCGAAACTTTTCATAGGGGATTCTATTTAATCCCGTTTGAAAATACTTTTTAATAGTGTCACTGATCTAAAGATTTTAATAAAAAAGATGACGATGTTAGAATTACAATCATAATTAAAAAAAAACCTTTCTAACCGTATCATTAATGTACAGACGTCAGCACGTCAAGTTACCCCAATGTGTCAAATTTCTTTGATCGTTTTTCAACTTTATGTCAAACACAATAAGGTTCATATTCAATTGGGAAAACTTGACATATTGGGGTAACTTGATGTGCTGGCGTCTGTACATGTATCTCAAAACCAAGGGCTATTATACTTATTTCAATAAGCTAATAAATCAGTTATTAATATTATTTTATTATTGTTCTTAATAACCTATGACTGTTGTTAAAAAAAAAACAATACAATAACAAAAACAACATGGGACTATTATTCATAGCTTTTCATGACTCTGACGTAAAACCAAAAATTTACCGAGAGGTTAGTAAAAGTTCAAAGTTAGCACAGAACACTTCATACTTTACAATGAAGACATAGTAAATATAACTTAATACAAAAATATTACATTAGATTTACCGTCGTTCAAGCTTTTACAGTTACTTATGGACCGCACATATAACCTTAATCTACTTACAAACAATCTACTTAATACATTTTTAAATTCATTTACCGACAGACCACGAACAGTCTAAACCGCGTCCAAAAGCATGAAGTTTTGCACAAGAGTTCCTCGTATACTTAATAATGGAAAGCACTAATAAACGACTTTTGTAAATTCATCCCCTGAATTTGGCCCTTGCCCTGTCGCTGCATCACTACAAAACCAGGATTAATTTATTCCAATTAGGCTTAAGATAAGTAATTTTTGAATTTAAATTTAAACAAGACAATCCCCCAAAAAGCCCAGCTATCGCCACATCTTAGTGTTTTTGCTGGGAAGAGGAAGTGTTGGACCAAACTCCCCTGCAAAGCACCCTAAAGTAAACTGGTAGAAAACGCCTAAGGTATTAAGTCTGCTTTTGTACAGACGCCAGCACATCAAGTTACCACAATGTGTCAAATTTGCCCAATTGAATATGAACCTTATTCTGTTAGAGATAAAGTTAAAAACCGATCAAAGAAATTTGACACATTGGGGTAACTTGATGTGCTGGCGTCTGTACATTATTTTTACTTAGGCATAAAGTTTTAATAAATAAAAAGTTTTGAATGACATGTTAAAAATGTTCGAGAATTTTGAAAAAAATGATAATATGATTTTTTCGTAAGTTTAATTTTGTGTCAGAACAAAAATGCCTTTAATCTTAACACGTGAAGATCGGAAATGCCAACAACCTAGTGAACTGAAAACCTAAATCTAGAATTGGCGAATGATTCGTGAACAGAGTGGCGAGTTTATAGGCCAAGGCGACCAATTATGCTCTAGGAGTCGGCTCTGACCGTGCGATTATCAGCAGTAAATATTACGGTTTTACGACTGGACCAATATGATCGGACGCTTTTAAACTTTAAATTTACAACTAAATACTTCAAGTACTATCTTTTGCGAGATGGGTGTATGATGAGCGCACTGTTGAAATTGCAGCGGGCATAGAAATGTTAAGTCACTGTTCCTTATAAAAGTTTATTAAGTTGTATATCTGAAACTATAAAATTACTATAAAGTTGTACTTACTTCCACTGTGTTTTATCGTCTTTACACATAAATAATTCCTTATCGAGTAGCGTTGATTTTTCCATACCGCTCCCGAATATCCGATGTCCAAAATGGTCATAGGTTAATTGCCAGCGGGTGTTTATAGCCTGCTAAGCTATCCTTCGTTGCGAGCCAAATTTTCATTACCAGAGATTACGAGGTACATATTTATGAGGACTATTCTCACTAAAATATTGTCAGTAAATTATAATTATCATACTCGTATGTCCATGACAATAGATTGAAATGCTTGTACTCAAAACCTAGTACATACGGCATCTATTAATAATATCTTCAGCTACGATTTTGAATCCTATTTCTTCAGGCGTAGGAGTGGTAGTTGAACAACGGCAACGGGAACAGCAGTCATTGGTCCTCATATATACGTTTAAGTAAAATATGCAAGCATCAGTGCAAGAGGTCAGAGTTCGGGTTAAGCTGAAGCCGGGCAGCATCAGGTCGCGCTGACGTCAGCGGCGGTCGACTACCTCGGTACACACCCCCAACCCCTGACCTCACTCCGCACCCCTGCCACTCTCGCTCCACATTCATGCTGCACTGGTACCACCTACGTAAATGCATTCAAATGATGCCCATTTTTAAGCAAAGAGAAACTTTCTGCGAATTTATAAATATGTACTATTTGTTGCTGCTGAATTACTCGTAGTTTTCATACTTTGATAATTTAGTGTCCCACTCTAAAAACTAAGTGTTTGCTTGTATTTAGCACGCGAACTTTCTAGGTTAAGTGAGATCTTTTAGAATACAAACGACAGCGTAGAAATGAAACTAAAAGTGAATGAAATACGAGTCAGAGATACTAAGTAAACAGAAAGTTTCGCAAACCATTGTTACATAAATATTAGGAGCGACATTCAGCAGTTCTAGCAAATTCGATAGACTTCACGAATGTTCAAAAATGTTCCACAGGCTGATAATGGAGTAGGCACCCCCACTTAAACCATTAATTAACATTACTAAACTTTTAACCACATAGATTATGTCAGCTGACAGATGAGTCGCGATCCCAAATAAGCCGTTAAACTTGATTTCTATTTCTCACGATACGAAATTCTTACTGTCTCAGGTCTCTAGAGCAGGAAAGCATTTGAAAGTAAAGGAAATAGTATGTTTTTAATTAGCTGAAGGTACATGAGCAATTTTATGACGACAAAGCTTCTGTGATTAACGCGACCTCATATTCATAATGTGCACAAGTGTTATCTTTGCAACACTATTTTTACATCGCCCCTAACAACCTGTACAAGTTGGCTGGTATGCGTAGGTACAGGTATAGTACATTCTAGACGGTGCTGCAGTCCTACAATTAAGTAGAAACAGGCTTAGAACTGGACCCACGGGGTTCTTGACCTCAGCGTGGAAAGTGGACCATAATGACAACACCACTTTCATTTTCGCACAACTCTCACCGACGCGAGTCGAGATCGAAAGTGTACTACTTTAGTGGCTGCGTGCGCGCATCTAACCCCCCGCCACCCGCGCCCCGCCCTCGATTCAACTTTCCTATGTTGGACGCGCTTTCTTCTGATAGCGCCGCTGCGCGAGCGGCACTTGTGCAATTCGCTTTCTAATTGCATTGTGATTGCAGTGTGAGAGATGACTGCTAAACATCATCTCACTGGCCCACTTTCCAGTGCGACTATATTGTCTATTATAATTGAGTGCCGCCATTAATCCATCTCATTTAATTCAAGAAATTGTTTAGAAACTAGATGTGGTTCGTGCGTGCAAGCAATGCAAGCGTTTTCGATTATGCAAGCTGGATCAAAGGTTGTGTTAAGTTTTGAGCATTTGGTCTCCTCAAAAGAGGCTAATAATGATACATTATTTTTATTCTAATTAACATATACCTAGGTAATGACTAAATTTTAGGCTTAAAAATGAACGGCTGGCATGAAAATTCTTGTATACAGGGATATCATCGTGCATCTGAACACCATATGTGGAGCACGTGGAACTTCTCAAGCTCCGAGTTGAGCTTACGATTACTGACAAATGCTTGCACTAACTGATCTGGTCTCCTAATATCTTTGTGTTACTTTCCTCAAATGATAATTTCAGGCACTATTCTGCATGGTTTTTACCTACACGATCTGACCAAGATAATGCCTGGACTTCAAAAGGGAGTACGACCTCTGAGTTTATTTCGGTGTTTCTTTTCAGTGTAGTTAATTCTTAGATAAAGAAACACAAACTCTCCTTCTTGCTATAATAGATTACGTGTTAAAGTGTTTGTTGAACCTATTTACAGAAATAAATATAATTTACCATGAGTTCCTCAACATCATGCTGGACCGACATTGTTGGTTTTTTTTTGTTGGCTTTCCTTTATTTCCAAGTTTTATCTGATGTTGTATATGCTTTTACTATAAACTGTAAGAAGTCGTGATTTTTGTCAAAACTAAGAAAATTTTAAAAGTGACTTATATTTACTTTTTCAGGCAAAACCTTTTAGGGTTAGACAGGAATTGTGTTTTTTTTTCATGGTTCTGTACAGTTTTAAGCAAAAATATCTAAAGAAAAAAAAAACTAATAAATGGTAGGATACACCCGACTAAAAGTTTCAATGCTCGGAGGTCCAGAATCAATACATAACTCATGTGGTATTGGTATGTGTTCCTTCCAGCTAATATGCTACATATTCCTTTTCAGGTAATTGTAAAGAATACCAGGAATTTGATATTATTAAATAAAAATATAAATTTACGTATAATATAATATTAATAAAACTGGTTTATGATGTGTCAGAGTTCATTGACCGTAGTTATTATAAAACAATTAAGGCAAGTGGGACAGGAATACGGATTTTCAATATTTCAATAAAAACACATGACGCAAAACGGATACGAGAACGTGTATGCATGCTGAATAACTGCTGACAATAGAGCTCTTACATGACTTTATGCCTACTTACTTGATTACACACGTTTGTAATAAATATGATATGTTTATATGTTACGGTCATTGTAATTGTGTTTTTAGGGTAAATATTGTAAACTTACTACGTTAGCGAAAAACATTTCATTGATGATCGATACGATAATATCTTTATGTGATAGGTACAAATCTACATTATACCAAATAATGTTTACATTTATTCGATGGTAGATAGGTTGAGGAAGTTATCGGTCTCATATTTGCAGAATATTCCATTTTATGACCTAATTTAATATTTCCTGCATGGTAGAATGCCTAATTTCCTTCCTGGACACTCAGCGACGAAAGTTGTAGCCTGGTAGCGAACTGATGCCATTTTCAATTTTACCAAAATGGTAGGAACGGCAGTCGAACTAACTGAAATGAATTAAACAATCCTGTATTTTAATAGCACCAATCAATAGACTTATTAATATCGAAATGGATGCAGTAACCACCCGCAACTTTCCATGCACAATAATACTTATATTTATAATGTACTAAATTTCACTAACTTACTTACCTACAATACTACATGTAGGTATACAAAATTAGAATGAAATAAAAATGGAAGGTATGGTAAATGAAGTCAAGGACACTTAGGCGTGAAAGTACTCTTCCGCATCGCTGGCATCCGGAAACGTGCCCAGTAAACTGGCTGCTAGCTGCCACGTCGTCGTATGGCAATGTTAACTTATATTATCGATACCATTGTGTTTATTGTTAGCCAAAGTATTTTTATTACATAACATAATCGTAAAATCTCGCCTGTATTCCCTTGTACCTGTAGTATAGCCACATTTCGTTAGTCCTATGTAATAAGGTGCGAGCCTATTGACATAGTACAGAGGCCAGCAAATAAAGCTACCCAAATGTGTCAAACTTCTTTGAGAGTTTTTCAGCTTTATTGCAAACGGAAGAAATAATATTCATGTTCAATTGGAAAATTCTGTAGTTTGGGGTAGGTTGATGTGCTGGCGTCTGTACATTCTTTTCGATTATATTTATTGATTAAGTTTCCCTCATAAATGCGAATAGTTACCAGCTTGTAAACTATTCGAAGACTCAATAGACCAGTGTTCAGTGACAGTAGAATGTGGTCCTATCAGTCACGCTCGACGGCTATTGAATATGGAAACATGAAAATTTCACCTACAAATAGTACGCGTCCCGGATTAGCGCCCATAACTGGGACAGTCATCAGTTGACTTGACACCATTCTACCCCAACAGAGATTAAACCATTAAGATTATCAAAATAAACGACGATAGCTAGATCCAATAAGTAAGGAAGGCATGGGTAACACACTAACACTAAAAATAAATGCGATATATGTATATCCAATTGCTAAGTGCTTAGAGATTATCGCTGGTGAAACTAACACAAATATGTATGAATAATAGTGTTCCATATCATGAATGTAGAAGTTTTACTTTTCATACTATGTGAATAGTTTCGAAACAACGAATAAGGTCACACACAGCGCCAACGATCGCCGTGGTTTAACAGATTTCGTTTTATTCTGTTACTTGGTCGTGTTTCCTGTCATACCACTGTCGTCCACCGTGTCCTATATATAAATACGGTTGATGGCCGGTATTCAATGTAAATGAACCATTTTCTTGTGGGTTTCACTCTTGCATACATTGTTTACGAGTCACAGGAAGTGGCTTTACAACTGAACTACATACGAGTCGCTTTTGTCTCGGGTAACGGGACTCGGTGTTTATCATTCAGGGTCGCGCGACTCATTTACTTAGTCATAAAATAATATTGCTGAAGGCCTGCGCTGGACATAATTACGATTTAGTTTAACTACTGACATTTTTATCGGTATTTGAGTTTATATTTAAGGTACCTACTGTGTTTCAAAATAAAAAAAAGACAGATCCCATATCGTATAAGTTCGTTGTCTGTCCTTTGGTTAAATAAGACTCTATTCTTAAGACCAGATGAAGTTATCAAGTTGATATAAAATCAAATACTAAGCCGAATACGATCCGGGTGAATAATTCAAACTTATAAGACAATGCAATCAAGAGACGCAGTCAAGTACACATACATATAGGTATTTTGTTATTTTTCATTTTTCTTAAGTCCTTAACCTATGGATTACTGTCCCGCCGTTGACTAGCATATAATTTGGCAAGAAGCAAGGTCTCAAAGTACAATTAAACAACAAAATTATCAAGTTGCGTAAAGTAGGTATATGATAATTATAGTTTATGCGATTAGAAACTAATCACATGCAATTGACGCATCGACCGTGATCTAGAACAATGTATGGAAAAGTGTTTTTATTTATAGTTGAGTATGTTCTTCACTCCAGAATTGGAAATTCATGGCTAGCCTTGTCACTGAAGTGAAGCCGCGGGCTGTCGGGCACGGCTTTGAAACGAAACCCTCAGGGCACGAAGCCTATTCACACACGACCGGTTCTAGTCTACCCAGATGCTCCTGTATTCCTATCTACTTTGAAATCAACAAGATAATATGCAACCTTCTTCGATATATGTGTACATATCCATACGGTGGCGTTCATTAGAAACATAGTTACTAATCTAATACGAGCCAGAAGGCCAAGACTATTAGGTTATTTACGCTACCTACAATGAGTATACATACATTAATAGATCCTCTATAACTGAAATAATAGTGATCGTAGCAGCCCTACGCTAACGAGCGGTGGCCGTCGAAAAAACAGTTTACAACAAAAAGCTCGCGTACCTACCTACATGTTTAACTTTGCATTAAATTTTTCATCCATAAAATATGTATGACGCACCATTTTACGTTACGTATTCATACTATTTCATGCGCCCCTAGGCAATGATTCGATTGTGTCAGATAAAGCAAACCGTGTCGCACCAACGATCTAGGTTTTGAGCACGTAACTTTGTTGATCTGTATGAATGTTGGCAGAAATTTATGTGTGTCAAAACGTAAAGAGGGCGACAGCGCGACCCACTCGCACTGTTTTTTTATCGTTAGATCCTGAAATATGAAAGCTTAGAGAGTTGTTGGTATACTAGCCTGTTGGTGGAGAACTGTAAAAAACCTGCATGTAAGTTTATTCAAGGGGAAAGGAGGAACTAAACACTACAACAACTAAAGTGATTCCTCGGACTAAAATTTGTCAAAAAGAGGTGTTAGAAGTCTATGAGCACCAACGCCAACCGAATTAAACTTTACGTGGCGATAAAAATAAAAATGTTTTATGTACACAGTCGTAACAGCTAAAAACAGTTTCACGATTTTCTAGTAACGTGTAGTTTAAACTATTTATAACAGTGTGATCGAACGAGAAGGCCATTTATGTATCCAAGTAACTATGATGCGTTGTCTGAAGATAAGATTTATGACCAATTGTAAACAATCACGGCCATTCGATCCCATGTCGTAACCTTGCATGAAAAATACTGAACAACATGTAGGTAAGTTTGCACATTGATTAACCTCATGGACTGAAAGTAGCGCCAGATGTATTGAACAAGTATCAGGGCAGTGGCTGGCCTCGAAACCAATTGACTTGTGAATTTGTGAACCCGTTTTTTACAGGGAATTTGATATTTGCGAAAGTATAAGATTTTGCTTTGTTAAGAAAATAAGAATAAGAAAATATGTTGATATTGTGACACTTCTTCCAATGCTATTTATAGATTTTGCAGTGTCAGAACTTTCAGTGCAAATATGTTTCTTACAATGTTGCTCCTGAAACTAGTTACGGCGTTGTTTAATTATAATCAAGCTTACAAGCAATTTCGGCTGTATTATATGTACCTATACACGTCACTTCACGCCGTACCTAGATTATAGACAAAACTCTAATCTTTACAGCCATGTTGTTGAATTTAAATAATTTTTTGGCTGACAGCTAGGCAACTGAACAATCTAGATGTTTTTCGCCTAGAGTTTGGCTCCACTCCTACTATAAGCCTGAATTCTTAACAGCAGTTTTATCTAAAAATATAACATTAGCTGCACAAGACTTACGTTTAGATTTCATTAGTATTTGTCACCTCCTATGTGCAGTGCAATATGTGGACGTTTTTCTTTGCAACGAAAAGTAAGAGGTTCGGCCGGGCCAGGCGGTTGTGCGCAGCCTTGATCGCACTGAATTGGCAATATCCTGGAGCTACGAGAAGCCCGATTGGCGAAACCTTGCGACCTGCAAAAGTCGGTCGATGAACTCAGCAAGGCCGGCCCGTTGCCGCTTTCTTTGTTCGTGCTGTCGCAACCCGGGCTCCAGCCACAGCCTCGGATCACTTTATTAAGCCTTCACTCATCTAAATTTTAATCGTTCATAAACATTGTCTACTATCATTCCCGATGACCTTATTTCTATCTACTCTGTGGTTGTGGCAAGCAGTCTATAAAATCCCTAATTATTTTTACAATTGAACCAAGGGAAAACCGCCTGCTAGAATTTCAGAATTTCTTAACAAAATAAAAAGTGATGTAAAAATCTAAAAATAGTTATTTAACATCGTTAACGCAGTTGATATCGAAAGTAATAGGCATTAATTGGATTGTTTATTTCATTAAGTAAGTTTATTTCATTAAGTAAGTTTATTTCACTTTAAACTCTAGGCTTTGAAATGGATTTTTGTATCGATCTATAAACCATTTCAGACACTAATCTGCATGGTTCTTACATGATCTGACCAAGATAATGTCTGGACTCTAAAGAGACCTTCGGTGTTCTTTCGGTGTTTCTTCTCAGAGTAGTCAGATAGTGAAACACCGATCTCACCTTCTAGTTAAAAAATTATATGTAAAAGTGTTTGTATGACCCTATTAACAGAAATAAATATGATTTGATGATTTAATTTAATAATTGGCATTGGCAATATTTTGTACCCCATGCAGTAACTTAGTCCTACGAGGTTGTGTTTTATGTCTAATCAATCCCCCTGTCCCCTGTAATAAATATATAGCATAGCGAAATATTTCTAAATGCTTACGTAAGCAGCACTTGATATGTAGGCAAGTACGTTATTTACGTAAGATGGGGCCTATTCAATCACAAGGTACTACCGTCTAGCGGTTACATAAACCACGCGTATTGCTCACGGCTCTTCGCGAACAACGATAAACGCTTTCATTGTTTCCACTGAACTACTTTATGAGGCTTGAGCTGATGATGTCACTTTGAGGAAAACGAATGACCTGTTTCCCCGATGAGGACTATATGAATAACCTTAATATAGCATATTATTAGTAATTGCGATAAGCTGTAAGCTTTATGGCTTGCACATGTATGACCTATGAATGTGGGAATTAATTTACCGCGAAGAGGATTTTCCTTATCCATTCTGAGCTAGGATGGGGTCTATGCGTGATTGCATATAATGTTGCTATGTTGATAAAGCAGTCTTCTGTTGTTGAATTCGTGCTTTCAAAGATAACTTTAAAAGTTTTCTTCTCTGTTTGTTGGATTATATAAAACGCTGAAACAAGATTTGTTTGCACAGAGCACAATGTAAGTTTACTAATGCCTGCCATGTTGGTTGTTAGCCTAGGTATGTCGTGTGATCGAGCACAAATAAAGGCCATGCATTTACATTTGCTGCCTGAGCGTTATTTCGCAGTTATCGTAATAGGTTCCATGGCCAAGTTGCAAAAAGCAGCGCGTGCGCAGGTAAGTCGTCGACGCGCCTTCAGCATTGAAGGAGCGGGAGGGCGGGAGGGCGCGGGGACGAGGAGGGCCACTTTCACCCGGCGAGGCTGCGCGGGCGTCGACCCCCGTTGCCCTACTCCGCTGACCCACTATGAACTAACCGAAACACTATTCACTTTCATTTCTGCCGAGACTGTCATTAGGCCCGAGGATGCGTCTTACGCTGCCTCGTCACTGTTGCAGCATTATTGCGAGAATTTATGTTCACTTTTTGCGCTCGCTAATCTATTGATGGCGAGGTGGGAGCGATGCGCCCGCGGTCGGAGATAGTCGACGAGAGTAGAGAGCTGGCGGTGACGGCGGCGGCTTGCGTAACACTTGTTATTGGCGAGAGTGAAAGTGGTGAGCCGCTGTCTCCATACTAATGAGCGCGAAACGGGTGCGTTGGACTCACTCCGGAATATGCAGCACTGGGTTAAAGTGTCACACGACGACTTTCCGACCACTTACATAAGTTATAACTTTTGCTTTTGAATAGGGAAATTACAAACAATACGCACGGTCAGTCTTGTTGTTTGTTTTCAAAATTCCAGTACAGATTACGAGACCGGCCTGTTTACGACTTATTACCTAATTAAGAACAACTGTAATTAAAACCATGCGATTTGGAACGTAAAATGTATCTGAAGTCGTTAATTTGATTGGAGATACCAATACTACGCCGATCTGCATGTTTGCATCGTAAAACCTGCTATTGGATACAAGCGTACAAAGCTGCCATACAACTGAATTGGGATCTATTGCCATACTACATATTACTAACTCACGACTAAGCTACTTAGGTACTCATTAATTACAAATTCGAGTATTTGGGCTAGTAAATCTGTTAGATGTTATCAAACGTCATCAGATTCAAATTCCGCGCCGATTTGTCGTTCGGTAATTTCCGTGGGTGTTCGGCCGTACTCGGCAGGCGTCTCTCGCAGCGCTCTGCAGCGACCTCGAGCGACGCAGGGCAACGAACGCTGACTAGGCCGAATGTATTACAAAGTCCGAGTCGGCCGCGGCCGCTCCCTGCCACTCTGCCTTTGAGATCCAGCCTAGGCTCGCCTCTTACCGCACGCCGATACCTACAACCTATGTCTGTTACTCATTACATCAAGGTGAAACAAACAGCCTGTACCTTGTGCTTTAATAACTAGCTTTCAGTGGCCTAGTGCATTGTTATTGGCGCCAATCAATTTAGTCATTAGGTTTTCTAGAAACATAATCTGATCTTGAACTGTAGAATCTTTTATCAAGATTTGAGATAAAGAGAAAGGGAATGTAACTTCTTATTCAGATAACCATGAAAGTCTATACAAAGATACCTACAGTTTACACAGTTAACGTTGTTCAATGATTCTAGAATATTTTTCCCAAATTTAAATTCTTCAGCGTCATGATAAGAGTGAACGAACCTTTGTTGTCTAGTGTTGCTCAAACAACAATTCAGACGACTGGAAGTTTTAAATGAAACAACAAAAATAAAACATAACAAGATCGCCGCCCGTCACTTTACAGTTCACGCACAATTTGTCGCCGTAAATGGAAATGTTGTTGTTTTGTAAAGGGTGGGTGTAACGCAGTTGTAAAACAGGTCACAATATAAATTATAATAAGCTTGCAGTTCAACGACTTTAATGGTTTTACTTTCAACGACGACAGGACTTTATTACGCACAATCAGGAACGTACCTACACGCACCGAAAATCATAAAATACGATTCCGTTTAGACCCTTAATGTGAACATTTTACGACACGTTTCCGGCACATAATACACTGTAATTAAACAAGCTACGAACGTAAATATTTTGAATCAACTTCGGTAAACATGATTGGAGTGGCATTGGTTTGTGATTGTATTTGTGCTAGCTCGCTACTTAGGTACCTACTTCAGATTCTACATCTATGTTTCGACCCAATGTTGTTGTCGTTGTGTTGGTAAATGGCATAACAAGTACAAATGCTTACAAAGGTTGAGGCGGAATACCTACGATAGACCATGTGTATCACGCTGAGAAGCAGCGTGCAGCAATAATCCACGGGCTGTTCAATTTGCCAGCGTTAGAATTTGCGCGCGCCGCACGTTCGCAAGATAAGTCAGTCAGGGTCGGCGCGGTGCCGACGGCCGGCCATGCACCCGCGGCTTGCGACACCGCCCCGCGCCCGCGCCCCGCGCCGCCAGCACCGGCCGAGCTCAGCCAACATAAACCATGGGGAAAACAACAACACCCACGCCACACGGCTGACTTGTCCTTACTAATTTATTATGAATGCATATTGCAGTGCGCCACTTCCAAAAAGCTGTTGCAATGTGGAACGGTTTGTTGCGAGCGTTTCGTCTCTACGTGAACTACCTCTTGGCTAATTGATCGCTTTGGCCAGGTTTACGAGTTACGTGATTGATTGATAACAATCCAAACTTTGTTTACAGTTTACAATCAAACCGTACGTAAATAGGTTGAAAACAAACGATCAACGAACTAACTACTTAACTGCTGAAAAAAGGAGAAACCACTCCGACAAGTACTCGTACAGCTGCTCACACGGAATTTGTTGTTTACGTATTCCCTTACAACGGTTAAGCACTTACAGTTCATGCACCTTCTTAGGTCGTTTACATGAGTTTTTCATAACTTATCGAGAAATTAATAAATAAACATAACTTGTAGTGAGAAGTTGAAATTCAATAGAAGTCTTATAAAAATGCTTCAAGTGGTTGAGCAACATGTTTATGTAAATTTCTCTTATAGCTTCATTGCTGATTTGATTTACTCACCGCAGTGGAGAAAGTGGTTGTTTTGTTGTGATTATTGTTGTTACATAACATCCACAACCGCGAGACGATAGCTGACTTCATGTAATTAATGTAAGTGGAATGGAATCGAGCAGAGAAATGAATAGGTAGCATTAAAAGCGGGTTATGATTAGAGGGTGGTAGGCAGAGTGGCGCGGCTGTGGTGTGGCGTTGGAAGGCGCGCAGGGAGCGACCTATTTGCGGGTCGTCGGCCGGACTATATTTAGCGGCGGCTCCCGGCCCGCGCGGTGCATCCTGCACTTATTTTCCATTGCAATCGTTATCGCAATTCATAAACGGCACATGTTTTTAGAATAATCCCCTTCACATTCTTATGTTTACTTTCAAACGTGGCCGAGTCAATTTATCGTGTAAACATTAGTTTTACGCCGTTTATTAACTGTAATAGATAATACTTTTACAAGGCTAGTAAATATAAACAATGGCTGTCTAACGTTTATCAGCGTGTTGCAATCACTAACTGTACAATGATTATGTTAATTTTTTTCAATTACACCATTATGAGTTCAGTATAAACCTTTTTATGAAGAGCTCAAACGTCGCTGTAAACAATGTTCAAGAAACGAATTTCAACTGAAAGATTTTTCGTTTACACAAAAGAAAGACAGTCTTTGTGAAGTCGTTCGATACATGCGTCACACATATACGACTTACCTTACAAGATACCTCCTTAACTTATCGAGACTTGGAAACATCGCGCGGAGGAATGACCTGACACTTACCTGTAACAAAAGAAAAGTTATCTGTTAGCAAACGTATTGTGATAGACAAGAGAGGCAGAAGCGAGTGACGGTTCTTCGGCCTACGGCACACAATTTGGGTCACGTTCTGAATTTATGAAACTAAATAAAACACGAGTCTATATATTCTAAATGCGTAAACATATAAATGCCCGTTCTTGTCCTCGTTGAAATCATTTTGTTTCTTAGGCCAAATATACTTAATTATTATTTAATTTTTATCAATCAATTTCACAGTTCCATGAATCAGATGAAGAACCCGCACTCTACAGGTCAACTAAACACCACTTACCTATATTTGAATTCCCGGAATAACCTGAACCTATTATTATCGTACAGTAAAACACTTCGAGCTAGCTAGCTGCTGTTGAAGTCAGCGTATTTGCCTAATTGATCAAATACATGTAGTTCAATGTGTCAGATTAAACCATTTTCTTTCTTAGCGTGATGACTTTTAAGTTGAAACTCGTATGAGGCGAGCTGGCGCTCGAGTCATTACGTTGTCATCGTCCTAATTTTGCAGTGTCCTCGTTTTTGAGGTCAGTCTCTACCGGAGCAACGAACTCGTGCCCTTATCGCGGGGGGAAGAGCGGGGCGCGCGGTGTGAACGGCTTCACGACTCGTTATGAACTAAAGTTATTCTATTCTACGACAGATGGTGCTACAAAAACCTACTAGAACATTAAAATTTAACTTTAGTATTTATTTACTTTTAAAGGAGTTTTGTTCAGTTTGCAATGAAAATAAAAAAAAAACAATAATCTTAAAGTCTTAAACTAAAGGCATATTTGGACGCAACCTTATGAAACCGACGTAACACATTAATAGATCAACTTGCAAATGAGATCGTAACAAACAAGTCGTGTAAACTCGTGTACGTATCGTAGATTAGACTGTGCATCCCTATCGGGGCGATAGTACGTCGCGCGTCGGCACGTCAGGCGGCGCATACAGTTCGTAGTCCGTAGTAGCTCGTAGCGCTACGCACACAGCGCCGTGCTACGTAGTCTACGCTCGTAGGTACGGGCGCGGGTCGACGGCCGGCAACCGGGGCAGCCTTGCTCTGTCCTCCGCGCCCTATTTCTGTCGCCACGGTGCGCTCCCCCCGCGCGCACCGCTCCTTTCCCCTCACCTCCCTATAGAGATCCTCTACGCTAAAAATTACTCCAATTACCTACAATATTCGTGTATTTTTTTTTTAAATAAAAGATTTGTAACCGAAATCTTTTTTATGATTATTTTGTATCTATTGTATGGCAGTTAATCTGCCTTACTACTATCATAGCTTAAGGTCGCATGACTGATATATTAAAAGATTAGTCATTCATATGCTATCTAGTGTCTAGTGTGAGATACGTTCGAAGTTCGTCACAGCCACAGCATCATATTAAATTAGTTATTGGATGATTAGATGCGATGTGATTTCTTAAGTACACTTTTCTTGCATCAATGAATTCATGCGAGCCAAACATTACATACCTGCAAGTTGCATTGTCTACGCATGCGCAGTTTCGCCTTATCTGCTGTGTAACGTAATTGTTTCATTGTTTTTGAATAATTACTTGAACTGAAAGCGCCTACAGAGCGAGACACATTAGCTTGTCATTTATCTCAATAAGTGTTATGAAAACGTACCCTCGATGTTCTTACGTGTGGCAACGTCTTCGTAACAAAGTTTATTATTAAAGGCATTGTATAACACGTTCGATTGTAATCAAGTGTCGTCAGTGCATGACACTTATGTACGTATACATAACTACACTCACACATACAGCTGCTATAAATGAGCGATGTATATGTGTGACGTGGCGAGGCGAGCGGCGTGTGACGTGGGTTGCGTCAACTTTTACTCGCACTTTCTCGAGCTGCGCTTGCGCAACTCTTGTACAGCGCAATACTGGTTCACTCGCCTCGGCGGCGCGGTGACAGCATTTCTCTTCCACCACCACTTACGTCAACTCATCGCGGCTACTAGATACTTCCACAACATTATTAATCTTTCTGTACATAAAAGTAACAACAAACAATGATTTAATCGCTGAAGAATGTATGTAGCGACAGTTAACAAGCGCTTTATTATCCGAGCATATGACCTTAAACTTATTATTAACATGGTTCCAACACAAACAAAGAATGGAACAGTTAGCTTAATACTGTGAGCTATGTACATTGTACACAAGTAAATGTTAAAAAAGTGTTTTTGCATTTATCATAGTGTAATATTTCTGAAGCAAGCAATAGAAACAATTCAATGAAAAGTTAGTGGTAGGTAACGGGACGGCGGGGGGAGACGGCGAGAGTGGAGGGGGGAGCACGCGGTACGTGCCCCAGTTTCGCGCGGGTGCATGAACTCTAACGAGGTAAGGCCACCGACCGAGGCGAGCGTTAATGTAAATACTACCTTTCGCTTATCGGCTTAGGTTATGTTTTAGCTTAAACTGCGTGTTTCTCGATATATCGTAACGAAGCACCTATCTAGTGATACCACATGGAGGAGTCGGGCGTGTGATGCTACATCCAGCTGCGACGCGACCTTCGCAATTATCGCCCTCGCGAGATACGACACGCTCCTGCACTGTAATGCTGCTTCATACACCCAACAATATAATGGAGCACTCTAGAATATTACAAACCCATACTTCTAGAACAAAGTTGGCTAATCTGTGTAGCAATTTATGTTCTAAATCAGAAATTTGCTTCTGGAATGTTCGAGATACGGCTTCGATGATAGACATTCTAATTTGAGGTTAAGATAAATAATCCTTTTAACTCTTATTTCTATAAAGACTGATATAATTAGATACTGTTTGTTGTACAGCAATATGAATTTGAATAGCATTGACCGAATTTGCACTGTGTTGCTAATACATACCTGCTGGTATTAGCCTTTAAATGCCTTCGTTATACCAATCACTATTGTTATTGAATTGTAATTGCAATAAACCCTAATTAAATACTTATCATTAATATCATCATTATTAAGCTTGATATTTTATCGTTTGGCCGCCTTTTAAACAAATATAAATGTATTAAAACTTTTGTGTCGGGGATTTTTACAGCAAAATGATGGGGGAATGACGTAAGAGATATGAAGTGAGCGCGTCAATGTCATTTTATCTTGTCGCATGCTAACAGACTGTAAGCATTTAGACAGATGGATTTCAATTAGCGTGTTAAAAATTGCATAGAATTAATAAAACCATATTGAAGTACAATCGGCAAAAGTCGGGCGATGTAGACAAAGCTTCGTATAGATGTAGGTCATCGGGAGACGTTGCACACGACGATATTTGCGCATCACAAACACTCGCTATCCTAAAATAGATCTGAACGAAATATTCCTACCTCTGGTATATTTAAATACTGTGACGTTTTTCGTCAGTCATATTCATTGAATAATATTATGGATTATATTAAATAATGAAACCAGGTGCTTAATGATTTAGTTCTACCTATTCAATTAATAAAAGAGCCGAAAATAACTGTCGCGTTTTAGTCTCATCGCAGAGCTAACCTCAAATGACAGAAAGGAAACTTTCCTATCGCAACCCATTTTACTCCGACCAAATAAGTCTGTTCAAAATACGCTCAGTCAGTTCGGATTCGTGTAAAGCTTGAGACTTTGTTACGTGCTCACTTTTATAGGTCACAATATTGTTATGGTGCTGTGAAACAAGGATATTTATACAGGACTGTGTGATTATGTGCGACAAAGGCAATCGAGTGACAGGCTCATGAATAATACAAAATTGTATTGGTATATAGGTCAAGCCGTCGTCGGATACGTAAACAGCTGTAGTCACAGCTTGGGGGACGGTGGAGTAATCTTAGCTTAAGTTCTTGCTTTAAAAACTAGGACAGGCCACCAATGGAGACGCAACCGTGACGGCCGTGGGTGGACAAACTATTATGAAGAAAGACCTTTGTTAGACCGAGCTCAGTGAGGACAAGCACGCGGTTTCTGATAGCAAAGTAATATTGTGTTAACGTGGAAAACATTCAAATCAAATCAACAGGTGGAAATGGTTGTTTTCATAAATATTAACAACACGATCACAACAATGAATAGAAAACTACGCTTGGCAACCAATATCAGTAAACGGTCGTGTACGGGCGCACAAACATTCTTCTCTAATAAACAACATGCATGCATAGTGCAGGATAATTCATCAATACAATGCATGTGTGGAAAAGTAAACAACCTGTATTTGGGACAATAAACTTCATCAAGAACAGCCGATAATTCTGGTCGATAGTTAAGTAATTATCTCATTATGTTTTCGAACGGTGTTTATCTTGAAATTAGCGTAATGAAGCACGTATTTGCATTACCAGCAAGAACAAAAAACTGTTTCTGATGTCAGTGTTGCTGTAAACCTTGTTGTTACTTTCGGTATGGCGTGAAGGATACGTAGTAGAGTACGTACCTACATAGACACACATAGATAAAGGACATTAAGCTGACGACCGGCCCGAGTATGTTGAAATATAGTAAACATGCTTATCATTAATGAAACATCAACATGTAACGTACTGTGTATCCTCAGAAGCTCAACGTTATTAATAAGAATGCGAGCCTTACAATCAGGCAATCAAAATTTGCACTAGCTTATTAATTATATCACATACGCTTGTTCTGTTGGGTTAGCTGAATGTTAGTAGAGTCTAAAGTTTTAGAACAGTATTGTAATTATATTTATTTGAAATTATATATTATATTATATATTATAATTTGTAAATGTACCTAGTCGCTAGACACAGTTTAAAAAACACAGTAGAACAAAAGAATTCAACTACTATTTTTTACTTTTGAAACTCATAATAGAGAATGATTACATGATTGCGTAAGTTTAATTTGTAAATGTAACATAAGTATGAGAAAGAGTTGGTAAATTGGATTGTCATACTGTTTGTTGTTTATCTGTGGTTTAGTTAGACCGTGTCACTGGAGGTTAGATGGTCACCTCGTCCCCCCGCGCGCCGCTCGGCCCCGCCTGCGTCGCCTTGCAGGAGCAACAAACTCTGCAAGGTTGCGCTGCGACCGACTCCGCTATCGCTGGCAACAGTTACGATATCGCCCGCCCTTCTCCGACAAACTACTTTATTTTATTACATTGCTGTCATATCGATATTATATTTGAAGGTCTTAAGGATTATTACACCTTTGTTTATACAGTCAGATTAACGGCGTTTCAAAGGTATCTATATTAAACTGAACAGGGGAAAAGGGAGGCACTGTTTTAAATATTTTTGAAATGTAATTAACCTATTATTGGCGACTGTATAAGTCTGATACTTTTTACTATTATTCTTATGTAATGCTGTATACAGAAGCTGTTGGTTTACCTTTAATAAATAAATAAATAGATAAATGTAAGATTAAAAATAAACTAGCTGATTTTCAATCGTGTCAATTAGAGACACAATAGGTACAAAGACAATGACAGCGCGGACACCGGTGTGTGTCCTCTTGGGGTTTATGAAATATGAAATAATATGTGACTTTTAGGGCCAGCATGCCATTTGGACCTCAAATATATTCTAAAGACATTTATTTCGCTTGACTAATAAATAATAATTGCATTTTGATTTCGACGCCTTCACGGTAACAAGATTCGAACTAAAACAACACGTAGTGCCATCTGTGGGCGAGTAGCGGAACTAATGGCGTCGTAGCACGCATGCGTAGGCCCGTCGTAGCAAACATTTTATTAACAATTATTTTGTGCCATATAATTTTATGGTTCACCAAATAAAGTATTTTTTAATAAAAAAAACAGTTTTTTTTTTAAGAAAATATGATAAATAATAATAGCTTTTAGCCATTGTCAATGCTTAGATGGAGTTGAGATGAAATGAGCAATGGTGTTGTGATGTGTCTATTTATATTTTGATTAAATTCTGAATAATTCTTCTAACATATTTTAGAATGTGTTACCGGCGCAACTGTCGTATAATAATCAAACTAAAAGCACTCGTTCACGATGCAATAAAGAACGATAGGCATCATTATTGTATTCTATTAAAAATCCATTAAGAAAAAGAGATCGCAAGAATTTACGGGGTTATCAAGGTACACTAACTACCTTTTACGTGGCTGCATAGTTTGTGCTTGGAACTTAGATTGTGTGACCTTAGAACAGTCTCCGTTGACTCCGTCTAAGAACTTTATAACTGAAGGTTCTGGAATACTGATTCGTTGTTCATTCGTTGGTATGGCGAACGTATGTGCAGTCATATAAAACTTACCTACATATCTTCGTTATTTTGGTACGTTGTACAGACGCCAGCACATCAAGTTACCCCAATGTGTCAAATTTTCCCAATTGAATATGAACCTTGTTTTGTTTGACATAACGTTGAAAAATTATCAAAGAAAGACACATTGGGGTAACTTGATGTGCTGGCGTCTGTACCTATGTTATGACCAATTGTTTGTTTTCGATGAGACGGGATTTCTAATTTTAATTTTTTCATGAATAAACTTAAGGTTAAGATTTTTTTATGACAGTCTAAGATGGTAGTAATATGTAACGAAAAAAATGCTGAATATGGAAACATATTTAAGTAACCTGTATTGTAAAACCTATTTTCCTATTTTTTCCGTACGAAACTACTTTTTAGAAGGGGCAACTAGAATACTTTTCATATTTTATTGAACTTGACTTTAAAGTTAAATAAAATAAGCAAATTATTCTAGTTGACATTCAACTGTGCAGATAAGTATTTCTTTTATTTTAACTTTTTGCAAGTTGGTTTATACTTTCTGTTAAGAAACTGGCCAGTTTGAAAACCGTCTTAATATTTATTAGTGGAAAATGAATAAAAACTTTATACACAAGATTTGGCCACTCTACCGTTGCAATCTAAACAACATGCTCTTTTAATCTTTTTTTTGGAACATTACACAACTTGAGTTGGTTGACCTTAGGGATTGATGTCCCACGTGTCTATCTACGGTTGTCCGTTAATCGGTCACAGACTCTTACGACACGGGATGAGATGCCGATCTTTTGTACGTTAATCTTAGACTAGCGTGGAAACCAGTGCGAGGTGATGAAAGTGTTATTACTTGTGTAAAATAACTACAGCCATAGTTTTGTTGCAATGTTCAATTTCCACCCAAGACAAATATTTGTGTGATGAGCACGACCATTTGTTCTGTGTCTGGGACTCTGGTTGTAATTAAGGTACAGTATATATGTATATATAATTATTTATTTAGTTTGGGACTAGATGGCGTTGTGTGAAAGTTTTGAAATGTTTATTTATTTTTTTAAAGTTTGTCTGCATACTACCTACACAGTTATCAAAGCCTATTAAATACAAACACAAACTAATTATGAGACACTTATCAACAAAGTTTCAAGTTTATATTGTAAATGAAAGACTAAAAATAATAAAGGTTGTATATCATTATACAAAAATACCCATAACGTTGCATATGAGTCAGATCGTCATTTGTTGTAAGGGGAGCGACGACCGCGAGTGAGTGACGCATTTCTACGTGCCGTTCGAACACGCAACACATCGCACCGCTGACGTAGCCAGTCAGTCGTTTTATTTGTTTGTAAGGCACCTATCCGGATTTATAACCTACATAATTTAATAACAATTGCTTTTGAGTGCGTCGCCCGATAGTGTGCAGTATCGATGTTATTTGTTAAGCGTCAAGTAGGACGTCAGGTAGTTGTTATAGCATTGCAGTAATAATATTGTTAAAATTATCTTTGGATTTTCCTCGTCTGAATTCCGATTTCCGAAATAATTTGGCAAGGTTATATTTAAAAACCGTGTACTGATGTAAAGTTTTTTTTTGTTAAAAATAAACACCTATTTATAAACTACATTTTGAAAAGAACAATTGATTTTAATAATATGCGAGTTTATGGTCACACGGCATGCACTCGAATCGTCACTGTTTTGTGTTTAGTCATATTCAATCATTTAAAAATAATAACTATGTTGGTTTATGATTATAATTATGTAAACCTAATTATTAAGCAACGTCATATTTTTTATCACAGTTTACAACTATTCACAGCTTTTTTTTGTTTTGTAAAATGGAATGGAGGCAACATTACAGTCGTGTAAAGCAGCGCCATCTTTGTAGATTTACATGAAACTTTAACTTACGCGTAGCCTTCGAGCAGCGCCATCTAGCGGAATTTTCCGAAACAACGTAGGCTGTATAAGGTTAACGTGTGCAAGAAGGCCTTGGAAGCGCTACTAGATACCGCTTTTCACAACAAGCGCGAATTTCGCCTTAGCGCGAATTGAAAAACTTTTGCAATTTAGATAGCGCGTAAAGTTTGGGAATAGGTAATTTTAGTAATTAACATAATTAGCGTCTCTATTATTAGTTTTACATTATAAATTGTATAGATGGGTTTCTGCCCTCTCCAGCGACCGTACAGAAAAGCTAATGAGGAGCACACATGTAAAAAAATCCGATCATGAGGTAGGTACCTACCTGTTAATAATTAAATGATTTGTTAGATTACTTGTGTGAAAGAGTTTCCAGGTGTTTTTTGTTGTACAAAATTATAAAAATACGTTTATTAGTTGATAGGTGTCATAAACATGTTGAAGTACAAAGCGGGCAAAGAGGGCTTCGGGTGATGATACAATCCAAACAGTTTCCGTCACGAGAGGACGCGCTAAATGATCTGATTCAGCAGTTTTCAGCTGTGTTGATAATTTGCACACATTGTGTGCTGAGTTCTAACTTAAATAACTACGTAATGTAACCTCCAGCCGACTTTCGGACTATCGTCCGGAACAAATACTCGACTGACCTACAAACACTCGCGAACACAGAAGATAATATTATCCATCCTTTTCTAACATCTGCATTTCGGTATGGTGCGGAAGAGATGGAGCATCTTGTTACGATGACGAGCCTCCGTTCTCAATGTCAAGTTCACCGATTATTATTAGTGCTCAATGCCACAAAACACACGCAAGCATTATGGCGGATCGCCGGACGAACAAATATACTGTAGAGGTGATTTTTCTTTAAACTATGCTATAATTACGAACCAAGACGTAACTAGACGCGAAAAATGCTCACGAGAACCAAATCCACACTCCCAAAAATATATTAAAGAAAGGCCCTATTGGTGGAATGTCACAATATTTACTTAAAATAAAAAAAAGGAAATGGTAACGTAGGAAATTTTCAAATCAGAATTAATATCTTCCGTATTAAATTACTCGTACTTATGAACTTGACTTTGGTTTTAAAATATTTAAATAGGTACACAGTAATGACGAACGCTTAGAAATAATTGTGGAAATTTTAGAGGCGACGCACTACGATTGCATATGGTTTGCGAGTATTTATTTTTAATTACTGGGCATGTAATTAAATGATGACGACTATAACTATGTAGATATACTATGTACATTATATTCAATGTTAGTATATGGTAGGTACATCATTACACCGACACGGATGTGTATCTATGTATATTGTATGTACAAAATAATCCTGAATATTCGACTTGCTATTTTTAATGCACAATAATATTAAGTAGGTCACCACATCATCTGCCTAGCCTTTTCCCAACTATGTTGGGGTCGGCTTCCAGTTTAACCGGATGCAGCTGAATACCAGTGTTTTACATGGAGCGACTGCCTGTCTGACCTCCACAACCCAGTAACTGGGTAACATGATACCCCTTGGTTAAACTGGTTGTCAGACTTTCGGGCTTCTGACTACAAGTAACGACTGTCAAAGATCTACAAATGACAGCCGGGACCAACGGCTTAACGTGCTTTCCGAGGCACAGAGGAGTCTTGGTATGTAATAAATGGTCACCCATCCACGGACCGACCTCGTCAAGCGTAGCTTAACCTTCGATCGACCCATGCGGCTGTTATAATTTAGCCACAAGCTCCTCCAATAATAATATTAAGTAGGTATAGTTAACTATTGGGATAGGGCATGGTTTGATGTAAGGTAGATAACTAACATGTATTTATAAGACTTAAACGTTGGTACTTTACTTTGACTTTATGACCTTTGCATATTTTATAAATAGAAAATTATAAGGTTACTTTTTTTACTTTGCGTACGAGACTGGGATCCCGTTTTTAACGTCTTATTAAATTAGTGTTTGTGTTTTCAAGCATTATAACTTTAAAGATAGAAAGGACATTGATGGATTTCGACTGGCCTGTTGGTCTAGTGGTTAGTGGCCGTGACTGCAATGCCGGAAGTCCGGGGTTTAATTCCCACACAATAATTTATTCCGTATCTGGGAGTAGTTTATTTATAATATGTATGGACAATTAAGAAATTTTAATATATAAGTATGCAAATTCTCTGCTTCATTTGAGACTATCTAGATGGCGTTGTGTGAAAGTTGTGGAGTCTTTTTTTAGAATTTATTGACGCATATCCAGACACAATGTGAGTTGTCTTCATAAACCGTGGTGTTAAAATTGTTCATCGTCTTTTCTTAGTTTAAAGTTTTTACCAGATGTTCTTATTACTTTAAACTGTATCAATGAGTTTTTAAGTAAAAGAAGTGACTTATTTACTTTTAAAGAAGCAATTCTTTTTTTCATAGTTGTTTACAGGTCTGTGCTGATTTTTGTTATTTACGTTAGTTAGTGAAAAGGCGATTTAATTCGATTTAACTTGTTCTACTAAACAGTTCTACGGTAGAAGTTATGGTAGTTTTCACAATAGTACGACTTTTCAATGTATTCCCGAATAGTAGAACTAGTGAAAATTTCTCTTGTAAGCATTAGTAGTAGAACTACTTAGTTCCACTCAAGTGGGAACAAACCATTTAATTAAGTATAAGAAAGTCTTTTATAATCTAATACTTAATCCCAGGGATACTCGGAAACACGCTTTATTTATACTAATATTAGAAAGAGGTAACATTTGTTTGTTTGTAAGTTTGTATGTAGGGGGAATCTTCGGAACTAATGATCCAATTTTAAAAATTATTGCTCTGGTGGAAAGCTACACTATTCCCGGATGACATAGGCTACTTTTTATCCCTGTAATCCCACGGGAACAGGAACTACGCGGGTGAAACCGCGTGACGTTAGCTAGTTTAATATATTTATAATGTTGTTGCCTATATTTACAATGGTGTTTACCGCCAAGTGGCAAGTTTCCAGCGAACTTCCGCCAACATCTAACTGCACGTTCCCTGAAATGGACTGGAATTTTGTAGCTACAAGTAATTCAACAAATCCTGAATAAAATATCGTGCTGTTTATTGATTAAAAATAGGCAATCCTCCAGCTGTCTTATATTATAAGAGTATCTATTATTATAACTTCAGGATTTTCAGTTAAGTATAATATACAGGGTTATTTTTCAATGACCGGCCAAATTTTCACAGGGTGTTCTACCCATGAATATGAACAACTTTCACTATGGGACCGACTCTGAAATCACGAAAAAAAATCTGCTCTTTCAGACATTTTAGTCGAGTAGGTATTGAACTTTTGTACGAAACAGCTGATTTTTTTTTCGTGATTTCAGAGTTGGTCCCATAGAGAAAGTTGCTTACTTATAAATAGATCTTCAGGGTACCGTCTTAAAATAGTAACAAGAAAAGCAAATGTGCAGCTTCGTTTCTTATAATGTTTTATAGCTTTTTTAGTTAAGAACACTCCTTGTCCATTCTGATA
Source organism: Euplexia lucipara (assembly GCA_921972225.1). Classification (NCBI taxonomy): domain Eukaryota; kingdom Metazoa; phylum Arthropoda; class Insecta; order Lepidoptera; family Noctuidae; genus Euplexia; species Euplexia lucipara. Next base: position 11,495,631 of record OV179149.1, read on the forward strand.
ATAAACGATGGCAAAAAAAAAAATTAAAATACTTCGTTTATGGAAATGACTTTTTCATAACAAGGTACGGGAACCAACGGTAAATGAGTCCGACTCGCTCTTTGCCAGTTTTTTACGGTTTATGTCATCATAAGCGTCATACGACTGACGTCATAAGGCAACTTTTTTTCAAATTTTCTGATTTCTCGTAAAAACTTAACTATTACGTGTACTTACTTATTGTTCTTGGGATTTTACACTCCTTATTTTAAGTCGGCTTTAGATTGTAATAAAAATTGGGTTGAATAAATGATAAGTAGTGTCAGCAAAGGACGCTATAACTTATCATTCATTCTTAAAGTCATTCCGGTCAGATTGTTTTAGCCAATTTAGAACCGAACAAACGTTATTACTGTGTTATTGATTTATCAATTTTTAGTTCGCTGCGGCATTACTTTAGAATTCGGACAAATGGATTTGAATATACATTTATTTTGAGTGGGGTCAATTGGCACGAACTGTATTTTTGACTTGTGCCTGCCGATAATTAGAATCGACCTCTTTTGTGTACGGTTTAAATAAATAAAAACGTATTTATTTCTCTTCCACAAATAAAAAAACAAAGAAATCCTTAGTGGATAGATATCACTCTAAGATATACCTAAATTTATTTGTGATAGACTGGTGCCTAAAATAAGATGAAGCCTGTATTTTAGGACACCAGGACGTTAGGGTTTTGGTGATGTGCAATCTCTGTAAATCACATAACTACGTACCTACGTAGAATGCGCACAGTGATTGTGACAGTGAACTAGCCGGAATTGGGGAAGTAATGGCATCCAATTAATTCCGGAGTGCAGCGCTTCGGGGGGTGCGTCGACTGGGGCCCGCCACGCATTCCCGTGCAGTATTGATCGGCCGTGACGTGACTCATGCCGCCCTTGCCCGACATTCAACTACCCACCCTAACCCCCCCATTGCACACGCTTTATCGCCACTCGATACCTAAATATTTTAATACGTCGTATTTTTAAACTGATTCAGCGGGATTTTCCGTCGTATTTCCCGGAGGTCAATTTCCTTTTTTAACCAACTGTTTAGCAAACATTATTTCATAACACCTTCCCCTAATAAGTATGATGAGCTAATTATAGAAAAATTCGTCCTCGTTTTTCTTGAAACAACAAAATGATGTAACCGGAGTAACATTCTTTTATGGTTAAAAATAACCCACGCCGAAGGGATTACAAATATTATGCTTACGGACTTCATATTACAATTATTGTGGTTATTAATACTATAATGGTATTGAGGCGTGTTTTAAGGAAATGCAATTTACGTTCTAGAATTACCTCATGAATATCGTGATAATATTTGGTAGTACGTTTAGAAACAGCTCTCGGCACGCACCCTGCTCTCTACAAACACCGCTCCAGCCCCCTTCTCATACATATCTTCGTGTATCTTGGCTATAAGCAACCTACCCTCGTGACCAGGGCACCCTACTAACTTTTATTTCGTTAGATCGAAGGGATAGACGCAAGGAGGGCTCAAGTTTATTCCACGTCTACACGGATATTGTGTCGTAATAGTCTCGAATAATAAAATACGTTTGAAGAAATAAGCTTCACACAATACACTCTTTTTCAGAGTGTTGAACTTGTTACGTAATAATAATATTAGCAAAAAGTTATGAAACGAAAATAGGAACGTAAAAATAGAAAGGTATTGTGTTGGTTTAAAGGTATTTTAAACCAAAAGTCGATTCCACAATTTCGCCAGAGTTGGCTTAAGAAAAATACAGCGTGGTGAGAAAACTAGCCAATGTTTTAATTGATTAAAATATTTAAAACAGACAAGGCTTCCTCTTTAGTATACTGAAGGTCAGATATTACGGCAATAACCTAATTATTATAAATACTCGTTTCGTTGTTACATCATTGTCCAAAAGCTTCCATAACCGGCGCCAAGATTATTCACTGGAAGCTCTGTAGAGGAAACTGGGCAAACACCGACCACGTGCTCTATACATTTAGTATGGACTACTTTACAATCCCTATTTTATAAATAACACAAGAGTTTAGCGTCTAGGTACTGATTCACTTAGTGTCTACGCTATTCGGTGTTTTGACCGACATGAACATAACCAGTCAAAGTATTATGTTACCTACTAAAATTCAATTGATTTAGACATTAATAATTGGCGATGACTTGGCGATTACTTAGTTTAAGTAATGCAACAGTGGCGTAGTTGTTGTGGCAGTGCTTGGCACACACTTTCCGTTGCGCGAGGGTATGGCCGCTCGGATCGATGCCGCCCCACGTTCACGGTCAACGCCCTCCGCCCGCCCTACGCTTCCGCGTCACCGGCGCCACCGCGCGCCCTTCCCCCTTCCCCCGCGCCCCCGCACTCCCTACACGCCACGCTAAATATAGGCACCTCGATCTACACGACCCTTCAGGCCGCAGTTACCAAACGCAATTAGTTTCACTATTTCGAGAGAGACAAGCATTTCGTCTCCACTTGCAACGCAACTTGTAATCTATTATTAGGTTAGTATGCACTCGGATTATTCTTTGTTATTCCACTATTCGTACTGTTGACTGTTGTATGCATGTGAAACACCGATTACTTAACAATTCGTTTTCTTCTTGTTGCGTACTTGTACTTACTCCGCTTTTTACTACGGTGTTTATTGAGCTTTTTGTAAGCAAGTCTACAGAAACACTTTAAGACCTTATTGTGTTTGAGTAGTAACTTTAATACTAAGGCTCAGTTTACATTGGCGGGGTAAGACGCTATTTCTGAGTAACAGCTAAAGTAAAATGATTTTAGACGAATGAGAATTAACTATTAATTAGGAACTTATTTCCCTAGTTTGAAACCGATATCGTCAAAGCACTTTTTCGTAGGTAAACATAATTAATATTTACTATTACTGTTTTACATCCGAACTTACTGGAACATTGCTACTGTGGGCGCACCCTAGGCCTATATAACGTTTACGCACTATACACTTTTATTACAGGTTCGTTCTACGCATATAGTTCAATATCACAAAGGCCTGTTACGAGGAAACTACCTATTGTTGTTAATTCATAGACGAACATTCAATGACTTGTTTAGCTCGGAATAGGACTCTGTGGCTACGCGTCCCGAGAACCGGAGCGGTCGCCATATTACTCGACCATCGATAACACTTTCATGGAACAGGCTTTGTATACATATCATCAGGTTAGTAGAAGACAACCAATAGATCCTACATAGTATGGTCAACCGCAACTTGAACTACGAAAACCAACCTTATTGCTATGAATAAAGGCACTTTCAATATCAAATTGTTTTTCGACGTAAGGTTGACTGTGCGTACATTGTTGAACCTTAAACTTTATGTTTCGTTCAGTTTATCACTGTATATCCGTTGTAACTAAAATGTACAGATATACGATTTTAGTCTTAACTTGTTAGTATTATTTAACTATAAATATGTATGTGAAATTTATATGTTTGTGGTTATGGTACCTATCTTTTCTTATTCCTTTTATTTCTGTTATTTATTGTGCTTGTTAGTGATCCTAAGATTTCTGTAACTTATTCTGTTTCTACACGTGAGAACTTGTAATTGGCTTTGTGCTGCTTATTTAATTGTTGACCATCTTTTACAGCTCTTGGTTCTCTTATCTATAAATAAAACATATATATTATAGGATTCACTATTCAGTTAAAAAAGCTACTATTTCATTACAAAAAGTAATAAAGAGAAGATCAGTCTATGACACTTCTTCTGCTGGGAATAGGTTTTCACTCTGTGAGTGTGACTATATTCCTTAATCATAGTGCGGGTTGTGACTTCAAGTCACTTGTGTTCGGGTATGGGGACTGTCGTAGAATCAAGGACATAGTGATTTACTTACAATGATTGCTTCATCTTTTGAACGCAGTGGTAAATAAATATATTTTGTGGTATTTCATTATAAAGAAAAATAACTTTTGAGTACACACTTCAAATTACAACTTGTAAGCGTCTCCTGTGTATAGTTGCAAATGTACAGTTTTTAACCTAAATCTGTGGATGTAGACCTGTTTTGAATTGGTTTAAAACCACGACAACGTTTGACATGCTTTGGGTTTAAAGCACATTTTTTTTTGGTTTAAAATGGTTTATTTGCAACCATTAGGAGTATGATTGCATCTATAAGTAAGGTAAAAGCACCTATTACGGCGGTAGTCGAAATCGCTTCCTATTACGGTGGTATTTCTATTTTCGCGTTTTATTCCCGTTTTATTCAATGTAGGTACACCAAAACCGAAACTATTTATTCTAAATCTATTACTTTATGACTTAACTGACGTTTGCAAGTATAGCACATAGACAACACAACAAGATCAATCAGTCTGTGTAACGTCATCGACGTGAGAGGTGTTTCCATACAAACGCGGAACAGCAAAAGTAAGTACACAAATATTTAGAAACTAAGTTTTTCGTATTAAGATGCCGTTTGAGTTTGTTCATTTGTTATTTATATCATTTTCTTATTATTACACTCACTATTTAAATAGCTTTTTTATATTTGTAAGTCATTTTTTACCAAAAAAATAAAAAATAAAATACCGCCGCAATACGATACAAATTTTGTAGATTAATCCTAATACGGTGGTATGACTCCGATATAGGGAAAGTACTGGACATGTTTAATTGTTTATAACTTTCAATTGATTAACTTATTGAATAAGTTTCAAGTTTAGTTGAAATAATTATTAATCACATAACTTAGAAACCATTTTCTGTGGTATGTGTTCTTAATTAGAAATCTAGTTAAACCTGAAAACTGTCGAGTACAAAATGTTAGTTTCTTAGAAGAGGCAAAAATAGGAAGGTGTATTTTAATTTATCACAAAACATTTATTTTGTATAAATTTTGACTTGAATTGTACAAATCTGAGCCAAAAAACTGTTAATGTTTGATAAGGCATTTTTACTCTTTTGTTTATCGAAATATTTATGGGTCAGAATTAGGATTATCGAAATCATGAGTAGTTTTCCTATTACGGCGGTAATTATTTCCAGGTAACTCGGTGTAGGGTTCTAAGATCTCCTATTACGGCTCTATTCATACAACATAAAATTACAAGTTTTTAGGGTTCCGTAAAAGTTTTGTATCTTTTTTTGTGGATTATTCAATAATATAACTACCTAGTTGATTCCTTAATAGTTGTATTTTTGATTCTATAAAACCAGTGAACATACCTCCTTATTTATTCTTAAATTCCTTCGGAATCCGTTGTAATTTGGGAATAAAAATTATTTTATTTTAACTTGAGAGAATCCAAGGGGATCTCATAGGGGATTCTCATGTGAATTAATCTAATAATACAATACAGAAAAAATGAGCGAAGTGATTTCGGTCTGTACGGAAAGATTTTTCTATACAGACCGACTTCTTTCGCTCATTTTTTTAATTTTACTTTTGTTTTTCACAACGTAAAGTTTTTTTTAATTTTATTGAAGTTTCGTACAAATAATATTTATTAAATAATATAAATGTGATTAAAGTAATTCTAAAAATAATTCATTCACTGGTCAATAAATGAAAAACTTACGAATTACGTTACTAATACATTAATATTATTTATTAATAAATATTATTTGTACGGAACTTTAATGAATATAATTTCTGACCCTCCGTATTAGGAGCCGTCTACCACAGTAATAGGATCAGACCAAAATTGTGCCTCCGTATTAGGGAAAATCGACCAGACTATTTCAATATTTCTTTAAAATAAGAAATATCATCAACAGAAACATAGTCTCAACAGCAATACAAAATATAAATTCCACTTTTAACGATAGAATTTTTTTCCACCTTTAGAAATACCTACAAATGCTTATTTTTCTTTCTTACTTTCAAATGATGCGAAATACCTCCGTAATAGGTGCTTTTACCTTACCACTTTCTAGTGGTAAGAAACAGGAGTATGGTTAACAAAAACAATCTAAAGAAGAAGATCAAAGAAGATTTTTTTGTATAATCAAATAATAAACCACAGTTTGACTGGTTCCTACAAACCCCAAATGAAGGATTCAATTTTTCATTTCCTTGGAATACAGGATTGAGTAAGAGTAAAATAAAGTGACAAAGTAAGTAAGTAAGTACTTTGTACTTTTTTTAAACTAAAACTACAGTTTGAGTTTAAAAAAAAAAACAAAGTTTTTTCAAATATGTTTTGGTAAGTTTCCTTTAGGATTAAATATTTTCAGAATTTTGGTTAGCAAACTGAGTGATGTTTGGCCTTAGTTGCATTATTAGCGTAGTACTTAGTACTAATAAGTAGAAATAGTAATAATTCAATTGTTGAACTGTACTACTTATGTTTTATAAGACAAGTGTTCTCGAAAACTTTTTATAGCCGATGGATATTGTTTATACTTACGCATATTTAGAAAATAAGGTAACTTTGAGGAGATTCTAAACACCTAATCCAGCTACGCAGCAGAATTTTCAAAGTGAATGATATCGATTGGTTGTTGGGCAAGAATCCCCTGCAGACGGGCTCACTAGTACATTCCGCCACCCCGACACAGTATAACTACGTTATAGACAAATAATACGAAAACTGCGCCTGACGCGACGAGGGTCCTCAGACATGCTCTATACGTATCTATGGATATAGGTACATTGCAGTGAGTGGGTGAGCAGACTGCAGGCAAAGCCAACTGAATCCCGGAAAACTACCGACCCAGTCTAGACATGGGGGCACTTCCCCTCGACATCGCGCCCCTGCCCGCGCCCCGCTACCCCACCCCGCTGCCCTGGCGCTTTCACCACCGACTTGCAGACATTATAAAAAGAGAACAGCATGAAGCTTTTGAGTGACGCAGTGTGTGACATGAGGACAAAAACTTAGGGAAATGGAGATGAAAAATTATAAAAGGTGTTTTCATGTCGCATTTGAAATGAGCTCTTTCTTCGTTGATAGAATGTGCCCTAGGTACCTACTGTTGCAACTTGAAACAAAAAACTTCGTAGCTTGCCAATAGAGTAATGTTCTACGTTTAAACGTTTTATGTGTTCATTCATTTACGTACACCTATCGAATAACTGTTACATTGTATGCTGATTTTTACTCACGACGATAATAGCTAATGTAATTAATTTGATTATTTGCGTGGTTTATTGCCTTGTTAAATAATCGTTAAACATTTTTGAGAAAGTTAAACGTTTTCTTAAATTCTTTTCATTTTTTGTTCAATATACGTATACTATGATTTCGATTGCTATTCATTTTTAACAGCGGATGAAGTCCATCATAGCTTTTGGCTAAAGACTTACTAAATACAAAAAAAACAAAGGAAGGATAGACAAACAGAACCAGAATTACATATTTGCATATATACCATAGCTATCACCTTGAATTAGGTAGACAGTACAATATGCATGATTGACTGTGCTGCAGTGGGTTAGTGAGAGTGAATTACATCCGAAAGGGGGGGGGTGAGGGCCGGTGCAAAGTGGGTGGATGGTGGGCAGGCAGGGGGGGGGGGGGTGCTTGCAGACAGGGTGGCTCCGTAGTGTGGGGCCAGACGGGAGAAGCCCGACGACGCACCTCGTTTCCGCACCAAAGTGTAGTGTAACCGTACATACACAAATATACGCCTGCATGTACTCACCGAGGGTAATCGCGGTTACAATACAGTCTGCAACATTGTAAGCCAACGGAACACGCTTTTACCGCGTTTCAAAGGATTTTCTCGGCGATATTTGAAAGAGGAATTGCTGAATGTGTTCAATAATAAATATACGTGACATAAAATCTATACTAATAATATATTATAAAGAAGAAAGGTTTGATTGTTTTTTCTGATCTTTAAAACTACTGGACCGATTTGAAAAATTCTTTCACCGTTGGGAAGCTACTGTTTTATCCCTGTATTTTTTTTTATCCCTGTATTCCCACAGGAACGGGAACTACGCAGGTGAAACCGCTTGACGTCTGCCAGTAATATAGTATAAAGAGGAAAGATTTGTTTGTTTGTAATGAATACACTCAAAAACTACTGTGCCGATTTCTGAAATTGTTTCTCCATTGGAAAGCTACATTCACCCTGAGTAACATAGGCTAACCATTTTATCCTACCTATCTTTTTATCCACGTATTCCCATGGGAACGGGAACTACGCGGGTGAAACCGCGTGATGTCTGATAGTGGGTTAAAAATGTATATTGGCCGACTTTCAAAATGCAAGAAGATATTCAAAAGTTACTTTATTATATTCCAATAAAACGAACCCTGATTGCTGGAATTTAATTTGTCTGGGTATTGGCCGTAAACTTCAAAATAAATAAATAAATAAATATTCCACAACTTCTCACACAACGCCATTTAGTCCCAAGTTAAGCTTGAGTGCTTGTGTTATGGGTACTAAACAGCTGATAAACATACTTATATGTTTCTAAATACATACATATTATAGATAAATTACACCCAGACACAGAACAAATGATCGTGCTCATCACACAAACATTTGTCCTGGGTGGGAATCGAACCCACGACCTCCGGCATAGCAGTCAGGGTCACTAACTACTAGACCAACAGGCCAGTCTTCAGTTCTAAACTAAGAATATTTTTAGTAGAAAGTACAGACTACCCTCAACTATCTTATTTACCCAATTGAACATGAACCATAATCTGTTTGTCAGAAAATTGAAAACTATCAAATAAATTTGACATATTGGGGTAGCTTGATGTGCTGGCCTCTGTACTTTGAATGTCGGTATTTAAGTATAAACCTTTATGGTAGGTTTTATAATAGCACCGTAGTAACACACATGTATATCTTATCTAGAGTGACTGGTTGAGCTTCGCCTGTGCAATTTTTTTTTTGTGTCGCATGAAATTATAGTTTATTTTATTGTCCATAGCTTTTTAGAGTTCGGTTTCGTTACAAAAAAAATGTTTCAGTAATAACAAAAGTATGTCGAAGTTTACTTTTTTCAATTAGGTATATCAATTAAAATTACACTATCGAATTAAGATCACATTTTAAAATCAAAAACTGTTAAGTATCTTACTGTGTCATAACTGACCAAGCCTTTTGCTACAGAGTTGCCAAGCTTTAGAACGATTTTATCGAAGAAAGTTGCAAACACACATTTTTTCACCATATTATGTTCAGTTTCATAGGTAACTAACAATTTGGCTCTTTTAACAATAAATATTAACAACAATCAACAATTATTATGTACCATATAATGTAAGTTTTATTGTTTGTTTAGATTGCTTGCATTGCTACCCTGGACGTATACGGTAACAAGTACAGTCATTCGGTGATTATATTCACTTGATAAAATGTGTTTTATTCCATAAACAATAGTGTCCATCGCTTTTTGATTTTATTGACCTTCACGGTTGGGAATAACAAGGTTGTCCTTTCTTTTGCACCCCACAATACACACACATCGAAGTAACAGTTCGGTCAAATATGATTGTCTGTATCCGCCAGTTAGTCACAGAGTAATGTCTATAAGTAACAAGGGTACCCCACCCTAACTGGCTTGAATTCAAACTTATTGTATAATTATGAAGTTTTAAAACTCCAAATAGAATATTGTATACAGTGTGGGAAAGCGCAAAGTGTCAGTACAGAACTTCCAGCATTTTTATTAAAAGCGTTTTTTGTTTCTTTCGTCCGAGGTATCATTGGAAAGACTTTATTTTTGCAAAATCCGAGATCCAGTTTCAATTTCGTAAAATATCTTATGTAATATTTTATGTAGCATTTTAAACATTAAACTTCCATATTAGACACGCTAATCATGGTCAAAGGCGCAGCTACATTCGATACGTAGTTTAGAACATAAATAGACGCGAAAATCGATCTTATAATGTCTTGGTAAGATGATGATGATATTTACGAACCCGCAAGCAAAGCTAAATCCATGAAGGGGACCACTATAACGTTAATCACGACTCTTGCCAGAGCAGTTGGTGGTTGCTGTTCATAGTTATGCCGTTCACACAGGTGTTGCTGCTCACCCGCTTGAAATAATCCTTTAATCACATTGTGTGCAAGGGGAGAGACCCTCTGTTCTGCTCACGAGTGTCGCAAAATGCAATCTGTCCTATTCTCAATCAGGAACAAATACTATTGTGTTATTAATAAATACGAAAGTTGACTCATACGTTAAACGAGAGTTATATCGATCACATAAATAACACAGTCTCTCTCTCTTCTCTCTCTCCATCTATAAGACGTTAATAAACAAGATTGAAAGAAAATCTCTAGAAATGTACAGAAGTAATAAACAGCGGATTTGTATCACTAAGAGATTCGAATACTTGTATAGCTATCTCTAATAGCCGAGTTAGTAAATAATCGAGTTAGATAGAGTGTCCCTGACCGACGGGCCTTGGCCGCGGACGTCGACTCGGGGCACCCGTGTCGGAGCTCTACTATCACATTTCATTTTATTGTCGCTCTAGTCTATATCGTTTCAGCTAACACACGTATCTAAATTAATAGCCAGCGCGTGGTATTTTACATGGTAATGCGACATACAAAATGCACTACTTACGTAGAGCCAAGTTATACATAAAGCCCTTTGGCTTTCAAAATTTGAAACTCTAGTAAGCAGTTGAAGTATCATAAATGTCGAATGATGATTGCTGTTGCCCAATAATAACCAACCTTTACGCATAGCTCTCTAGCATTTTCTATACGTTTAATTTAGGTAGATACACAAAGAAAAAAAAACATACTTACGTTACGTTATAAGTAGGTTTGTTCGTGGAAAGTCGAAGAGTGACATGAAATCGACTTTGACACATAGTAGCGTTAGGATTCTGAGGATCTTTCTCTCCCCAATGATCGCTTCTAACTCCGTAGAAATTTCTAGCTAACACTCTTATGAAATTAATCTTTTGTCATTACTTTTAAATCTTCGAAAAGACTGTCTATTGATATCGAAGCTTTTTGATTATTAAGCTGGAGGTATTCTTTTACTACAATATCCTCGACCGCATCAATTCTCTGTTTCTGCAGTTTCATTCTTGTATCAAGGCAAATTATATAATAGGGTTTGGTTAAGAAGCCTTCAAGTATGTTCAGTAAGAAAACTGTGAAGGTAAAGATTATACGTGTAGTTTTTCCCAGGGCGGCGTGCAGCGAGGACGCGGGGTCAAGCGCCGGGCGCGAGGGGCGGGTCGTCGGCCGCGGGGCCGGCGGGCCGCGGGTCGCGCATCAGTATGCGCAAACGCAGTTCACACTGCAAAAACTGACCGCGCCTGCGCCTGTGCACCACTGAATTGATGCTACATCGCTCCATTATCATCTTTACTGCCACCAATCTACGTGCTTCAAATATTTAAACAGGATAAAACAAATAAAAATAGAGTTACAACGCGACAATTTAAAACCAGATTCATAGCAGTGTGTAATAAAAATTACAAACTAAGTTTTTTTGTTGAAACCCGAGATTGTGTTAGCACCGTGAATCTTTGATTCATTCCAGAATAGCTTGTATTTAATTGAACACGTTAAGGCAGCGGTTACGAATATAAAACATTTGCTACTTGCTACGAATCCATTTCACTCATTGCTATGAATGAAAGGCGTAGGGCACACTATCACACTTAATGGCCGACGTTTAAATAGAAGTGGAAGTGTGTGTAATTAACACAGAGGTGTGTCGCTGTAGGCTAGGAACTACGTGCTCTAGGTAGTTAGGCATGGCTAGGACAGGTTTTCCGGATAAGTAATTAACCACCTGTTGGTAATGCTACCTGGGACAGTACCTGGGCAGCGCTGGCAGCGCCGGTCAGCTGCACATTTTCACTCGCACTTTCCACTCGGAGTCGATGCACCCCTAACATACTCACAGCTCATTACACAACTCGTCGCATTCCATTATTTACGACTCGCGTCTTACATTTTCTAGACGAAGATATACCTGTGTTATTTGACAACTTTTATGATTATAACTTTAAACTAACTGTTTTACTATGGTTATAAATTGGTTGCAGTCTAAATAACTGTTTTGGCTTCAGATTTGAATTATTTATTTCAAAACTGAAACAGAAATCATTTAAAAACTTAGCTTCTGAATGTATGAGTCGAATCAATAATCGATTTCAACGAGTTTTATTGTAAGGTGTGAGGTGACGGTCAGTGGCGTACGATGACTCCCGATACCCTTCGTTCACTGTATCGCAAATCATTCTGAATTTTTATAAGGCACCTATTATAAATTCGTAAATGGTGTCATTTTTATCATTGAACTCTCAATTCTCCATTATACACGGCTTCTACACAAAAGTAATAATAAAAGTAAGTAATAGTTTAAGACTGACATGATCCTTAATCGACCGCGTCACAAATCTCTTTACACCTATCAACGTTTATCCTACTGAAGTCCCGAAATCTGACCTTTACGGTCTCTGTTCGTTGCGGTGAGTCATCGTAGAATTCCCAATATTGATCAGGACACATCATGCTTTTCCCTTCAGGAAAACAAGATGACACATCCTATTTCGGCGAAATCATTTGTATTTTCTTAGAAAAACTATCGTCCACAGTCACGTCGTAAAAACATGAAAACACGAAATAATCTCTCTTGCCTTATTTATTGAAATGTAAGCTAATCATAAGGTCATTTTCACCTAGCAAAACGAACTTTTCAAGACGTGATCTACGCTCGTAGCACTTTCGTAGCGGTTGGCTACGAGTTCTCTAGAGCATTCATCGCCGTCGTCGCGTTCACTTGCAGGTCACTGGCACTGCTCGGCCACTGCACCCGACTTGCTTAGATACTTCTAACATTGCAGGTTTTTTTTCTATTGCTAACATTCCCAACCTGCTGCGTTCAAACCACTTTTATAACGTATACACTGTACTAGCTAGTCTAGCTACACTAACTAAACCAGGTACTTGGGTTTAGGTTGTTGACTTTCGTTGTTACATTATTTTGGATTTTTATGATTGCACAGGAATAACTAACTGTTATGTCGATTGCAAATAGTGTTTTTACGTGATCATGCACTGTGCATATTAATTACATACATTTGAGCGCATCAGGAGAACTTCAAATGTCTCTGAAAGTCAAATGTCAACAACCACGTGGGAATTGAAATATATATTGTTATGGTTTTTTAATAACTTTTATCAAGCAACTTCAATCATTTCAAAACAACACGTTAAATTCGTACCTTACGTATTTGAACGAACTAGCTGGCCATTATAATATATAATAATTAAGTAATGTACAAAATAATACCGAAATGAGTGCGTAAATGCAGTGTTGCCTAATTAATTTAACTTTTGATTATGTCTTGCACATAAATCCTAGTATGATTTATGTGCAAGACATAATTAAGAAAAGAAATACGATGCGCTAGAGAACTCATATGAATGGCAAATGCAAACAATAGAAGTGCACGCTGCACCGCACAGATCACATAATGAATCACTTTCGCGGCCGCGCTGCGCGCGCGCCGAGGAATCGCACAGAAAGTGCAACGCCCCGATGAACTTCGCGCTACTAAGTGGGCCGAGCTTGTACAAAAAGTATTGGCAATCAATTGTGAACCATTGAATTATTTCACATAATTTTTAATCAATTTTGTATAATTATGTTTTTAGTGTAGGTATAGATGTTCTGGAGTGTTATAGACTGCATGAATTTAGTTCAGTGACATGTTTATCATGTGTTCAGTCTACCTACAGCCTACACTAGTTATATACCTACTTATTTTGAATAAGGTGTCATTTGCTTCTCCTGATGATGAGTCAAGATGTAAATTAAAATTATTTCTATGAATAGATATTTGAATCATTTGCTACGAATTAGGTGTTTTCAACCCTACCTATTTATTTGAGCTCTATAAGAGATTTTCGTGGTGACTTCTCACGTTACAGGTAAGTCGTTAGTTAAGGCACGGGAGCGATCGCTATCTAACTAAGCAAGCATGCTCTGAAATAGTCGGGACGGGATCTATTTCCCGGGCAGCTGCGTGCGTTCGTTGCCCCTGCGCAGGGCGTTAGAAGTGCAACGATCTCTGCAATTATCGCTGCGCCCGCGCAACTCTAAACTTGAACTGCGAGCAATGCGCCGAGCGTGCACCTCACCTTCACTGCTTAGAAAGCAACGCTTATTACGTCTAACGCTCACTACTACAAGTCTCGCGTAATAACCGACTTGGAAACAAGTAAAAGCGAGAGCACTGCTCATTTCAATATTAATTTTATGTTATTTAAAAAGGCGTTTTACTAAGTTTTCCACACAGTAGGTATAAGACAGTATATTGTCATCCGGTCGGTGCAGGTGATGGCCGGTCGTTGTTGATAGCGTAGCGCGATTTGTTCCCACGTTTTCCCATATTCAAACTCGTCCCAATAACAATAATTAAGTATCTCAATGACAATAAAGAAAAATATTTGCGTAAGAGTGTTATGATATGCCAATCAAATTGGGCTATATACACCTGCTGCCTGGACGTTACAATCCAGTGAGTGTTATTCATAACAACTGACCTGAATGAAAAACGACGTTTTGTCTTGACATGGCCATGCCGGTGTAGTGTGTCCAATAAACCGTATTAAGATGTTTGTTGTTGTTAATAGTTTTGTTGTTGAACAAATGAATTAAATGCAGTTTTGATTTATTCGTATATTTCGATAGAAAACATATTTTGGTTGGTAGTAGGACGATTGGTGAAATATTTTAACTATCACATAATTGGCTTCATTTTACCTACGAACCGCCCGCGAATTCATATACCTATGCATCTTTAAAAATGTGTAATTTTTAAGTATAAGCTTATAAAATTGTGAAGTTTGTTAATCCGAATCTGTTATATAGTTTTTACGTAAAAGAGTAAACAAACATTATTAGGAAATTTAGTAGACAACACCACAAAAACATATACAATATCCAATGCAATAATGCTATTTACATATTCGGCACGTGTATGTACAGATGTTATTTATAGGTTGAGCATTATGTTGTATGCATGTATATAGTTAGCGAGAGAAAAGTGCATTCAGATCTCTTGTAGCGTCGTGTTGCCCTGGTACTCGGTTGCACTAAACTGCATTCTCGGTCGAGCGCCGCGCGGCCGTTTGTGACTTCACTCTTTTCAAATTGTGGAAGTAGAACCGTCACAAAAAACAAGTGGTTCCATTACGACTCATATTAGAAAACCAAAATTATGCATGGAAAGAACAGTATAAATTAATTATTGAAACCAAATTGCCTATAAATATTATCATAATTAAATTTTGCTAGATAAGTATGATGTGCTGGGAGCTATGTCAAAGTGTTATTGGGTTTCCATCAGGAATTTCTTAGTAGCAAGCGGAATTATATGTGACTAAAAAAACATGGGAAAGTAGACACACCTCTGCCTGACACTTCGGTGTTGTGATGATTTGTTATTATTAAAATAAATAGGTAATCTTGAATCAGATAATTAATAATCCGGTGGAGATTTAATTAAATTACCTCTTTATGGTCTCTATTTTATTTTAAACTAATGTTTTATGTATTTTATTTTACCCATGCACTATGTGCAGAGGAAAAGTCACTAACATCATCATAAACTGTTAAGTTTCACTACTATCTACTAGGGCAACTGAACAAGCGAAGAGTTTGCACGCGCCAAGAAAATGGCGCAATGCATTCGCATGCAGTTTGAAAGAGGTATCGCTGCCTGCGAGTGTAAAAAGGATAGCCATAATAATGCGCATGTGTGCAGCTACAGCCAATGCGATAATCATGTGTAAATTACATAAATGTACGTCTGTATGCGTTTCGATACATTCACAGATTCGATTGGCTGTGAACTGTGTTGCAGTGCATGTGATTTGTTGGTTATTCAATGTCATAAGAGACAAGTTTACATGTATCTAATACATGTTCTGAACGAATAACAAAGAAAAACTGTAGGTATTAAGTATCAAGTTGAATTGATTTGATTCTAAATATATCAAAAGTCGGTATTCAGTGCAAAACATATTGTGATAGGTCATGTGCAAATGCAAACTAAACAAGTAAACTACGGAAAGTTTTCGTATTTTCGTGACCATTTCCAATGCAAATTAAACAAAATGCTGTCTGCGTACTTACTATTGTTGCATATTTCTTAATGAAATAGTGCTATTTTCCTAAATCACGATAGCCAGATAATACTTCAGTATAAATGAACAATTATAATAGAATTATTAAACCGGCTCGATGTAGATCGTTCACGTTATACGTAGTTAATGTGCTTGTGCAAGTGCTCGACGCAATTGACGTCGTTGTGACGACGATAGGGCGACGTGGACAAGCGATCGCCTCGCGAGTTATGCTCTCCTGGTGGCGAAGGTTCTCATACTATACAACCCTTTTCTGGTCCTAAAAGCATCTTAAAAGGACTTGTTTGATGTGCGTTATTTAAAATCGTGTCACTAACATTTTGTGACGAACTCCTTAACTCTTGGTTATCCTGCAGTCCATCTGTAGATTTATTTATATTCAGCAGTGTACATTTCATCTGACACAACAAATGCTTCAATAGTATTGTTTTTGTCGCCCGAAAAAATAATCTGCAAGCTACAACTAAATTTTTATTTTGCATTTAAACTGTTTCAATTTAAAAATCTAAAACTGATCTCTTTAAAGACAAGTCTATTAAAAAAGAAAGATCTTGGAATAAATGGAACAAAGTAAGAGTGTGTTAGCTCCACGATTTTCTGTAAAAAATTATCCGGTTGTATTAGCATTCTTCAATGGCTGCCCGAGTTTGAATGTACGTGGCATGTTTAGGGAGCTCTTTATTTTTATCCGGCCGTTCGTTGACCCAGTCCTCTAACAAACAAATGTGTAATATCGTTACAGAAACATCTCGTCTCGTCATCTGTCCGGAATAGAATGAATTTGGGGACTGAAACTATTTTGTTACACATACCAAGATTATGTCGTGTGTTATTTTTGAATAACTAGGTGTTTGCAGTGTCTTTTAATCCATTAGTTCAAGAAAACATTACATTTAAAAACAAATTGTTTCTTGTTTATTCTGCTGTTTGATCCAGTAGCTGAAGTTAGCACTCCTACACTCACTGGTATTTCAGTTCTAGGGCATCTATTTCCCCGTTTTCTGCTTCAGTATGTATAGCGTAGTCCCTGGAAAAAGCTCACCCCGCCAGCTACACGGCATCCTGTCCTTGGAGTTGGCCAAGGACGGTGTGCCGTGTGGCAGGGGAAGGGGGACACCGACTACATCGAGGCTTTTGTCTGTGAACAACCTTGTTACGACGTACCAACATTATTTAATTTGCGCCAATAAATACTATTTTGTCAGTAATTTCCGGGTTTAAGATTTGAGCTTCTGCTTGAAACAACTGAATTATAGAGATACAGCCACTGTTATTTCTCACAAAAAACAACACACTTCATTTTAATTATTTGTTGTTTATAGCTGCAATAGGATTAAACGCTGTGATTTTTTTATTGCCTGCTTTACCACATGAGATGCTGACAGACGAACGGATAATGTTGACCTAGGAACAGGGACGTCTCGTTGTCACCCTTTGTTAAGAACTCTAAAAATCCACAAATTTCAAACTTTGCTGCCTTTTTTTAGTATCATTCACGTTAAAAAAGTAAATTAACGTTTACAAGTTTAGTTAACACAGCCCTCAAACTCTTAAAATAGCATGCTGAAGTTAAAATACGCTTGGGGTTCAGAAATATAGCCCCAATAGAGAGCAAGCGAAATAATGTAACATCTAACACAAGATTACGTGTAGCTGCACTTGATAGTAGTAGTGAGAAACCTTGAGCATGGATAATAAATTCAATTCCGGGTGCATCCCAGCTCGGATCGATCGGCCGTGACCATGGCAACGCGGAGCGGAGTGCGTGGGTCAGGGGCGCCGCACCCGCCCGCTTCCATGTTCGCTCGTCTAACACACTTATACAATACTAGTTCACCATTCCGGCTTTGTTGGCTTGAAAATCTCCCGTTTCAGCCCGTAATCGGTGGGTGCTACGAAGCCATTGTTGTTTGCCACGAGAACCCCTTCGGGAGGCAGGCGGCGAAAACGAACCAACATTGTATACTTTTTTCTTTCAGACATTATTTTTTTCTGTCTGACTCTCTGTAATGGGTTCAAATGAAACGATGCAGTTTAATCGGCTCGACTCAGTCTCCACTGAATATTGCCAAGTTTTATAACGGATTAGCATCTGCGCCAAATCGTTTTAAAAGAAAACAGAAACAGACACAACTTTTTAAATTATAACAACTGTCATGGAACTTGAGTGTTGCTTGGTTTTTTAACAAAATCCTAATAATAAGATTAAAAGCGACTAAGTATGTCATACCTACTATAATGTTAATAGTAACGCGCGGTAACGCGAATGCATTTCAGTATCTAATGTAATTAAATGTGTTGATTTTAGCGTATTTTAAAAGTGCTAATGGGAAACCCATAACCATATCTCGTGTCCTGTCTGTCAGTGGGCTAAATTTCAGAAACAAGGTAGACAATTTAATTTAATTTCAATGGTCTATATTTATATTTTTACCGACACAAGAACCCTATTTTTGTTGTCGTTTACTCATTGCCACGAAAGCCCTTGAGTGCGATTCCGACTGGCACTTGCCCGGTTTTTTGCTTTACTTGTTGAATGAATATTTAAAAAAATACAATTTTTCTTAGTTTTCATCTAACAGACCTGGTTAAAAATATTATAATTTGTAACTGTTGGCGGAAGTCAAGCAACTGATGTAGTTTGTAAGGTTTGCATAATCAGTCTTTTTTTTAAATTGATTTATTAAGAAATGTGTAATCATAACAGACGTAAATTAGCTTTGAACTCATCTCACTGCTAGTTGGACGGACAAGGCTGAAAACACCCTGGTAGCCTGCCAAATGAGGACCCACTTCCTTCATGGTCACCTTGACAAACCAGTTGGTACGACGTACATTTTTTTAGCTTCAAAGATAAAAATATTGTGTATCTACTTATTTTAATATAAATTGTCACCTAATATTTGAAACAAATGTTCGTAGATACCTATGCTGATTCAGTAGTGCTAAAACGTGACCATTCTCCAAATGCTACAAATAATATATATCTGTCCAGATCAAGTGTCAAGGATATTTGTGTACCTATCGAACACAATATGCGATTCATAATTATCAGTACTGATTACTGTTAAACTTTTATAGAGCCTGGTTGTATAGGTACGTGTAAGTCAAGTCATGCTAATACTTTTTTAGTATTTTTGTAATAAAGGATTAGCGTCACTTCACCTTGAAACCTTGAAAACGTGATTTCAACAAAAATACGAGTATGTATTTAATTAATCAAAAAAATATGTGTACCTATTATGATTACGTTGTGTTTTTATTACGTTAAGGTATAAGGCACCTCAAACAACGTTTGTAACATTGCTGATTTCTTATCAATGACCTTCATACATCTCGCGGACTTGCACAATCAAACAAACACGAAAGTATAATATATTTTCATTTTCTGATATTGTCTGCTTCACTTTGTTTTTGTGGGTGAATGTGTCAATGTTGGAATTAAATACGTAACATACTGACGTATATAAATAGATGTAATATTATATGTATGTGTCAATCAAAACAGGACCACTTTTATAGAATTTAATAGAAATATTCCATAAGAAAGTACACGCGTGGTTATTTATTGTTCAATGAAGGTTATACAAATATTAGCTTATTGATTCTAAATCACTGGTCGTTTGTAGGCCAAACTCAGTATTTTCGAACGTATTTTCATGAAGTAAACTGTAATAGCCTTTGTATACTGGCGACATGACACCTTTCATGAACTTGTAATCGAAAATTGACGGAGCACGTGCTTCGAAAATATGTGTGGCCATGACCTCTGCTCGGTCACAGCAACGAGGGTGGAGCGGGCGCGGGACGGGTTCAAAGCGAAGGCCAGCTCGCCGCGCGTGTCGGGCGGGAGCGCCCGTCAGCCCAGAGCTCAGGGGGCGCAGACCGCCAAACATTAATACACCTTTCACAATTTCAGCAGTTTCCATATCAACTGCTAAAAGCCTTTCAGGAAAACACCTCACTGAGCAATTAGTGGATTCACGAATGAGTTAAATTGTTATGAAACAATTTATAAGTGTTGCGAGTGACGCTCCGCGACCTCGGCCAAGGTTGCGAGCCAACACTTCCCTGTGTACTCAGTCGTTTATAGCGTACATACTTATGTAAATCTATACATGGTAGGTATAATAGCAGAGCAATCAAATCACATGCCCCGTTTATTGTTTTCCCGGATATATTTTACAAAGAACTTTATACGATACTAGATACTTTTTTCATATTTATTCAGTTTCTGTTAACGTTTCCGGTTAATTAGAGCTGGGTAACCTAATATAAGTAATAACATTTTATTAGGTAACTTATTTATTTTAATCTGAAGGATTTCAACCACTTGCTTGTGACACAGAATACCTATGTAACTTGTCCTTCAAAAAATATTATCGATAACAGGGTCGTTAAAAATGACGCTGTCGTTGGGTAGAAATCCTGTGTTAATATCAAAATAATGCGCTATAAATTATACTTATATATATATATCTACTACTAGCATCAGTAGGAAGTAATTTGCTCACTCAGAAGGTTATGGCGATATGATAACACATCATTTGCGCTATTACGGGATCTTTGCACACACATTATTCACGTACGCGTAATTATAGCTCACCCTGAAAAAAGAGGAAATCTGACTACCTACTCGTACACCATGAGTAATATTTCAGTTTCTTTGACTTTGACCATTCCTGCTTTTTCAGGAGTTTCTTCAACATTTAATAGTAAACCATACTAATTATTATTTTTCTAAATGGGCTGTCGATACTGCTGGTGATAAATCATGTAAGAAGCACGAAGCATACCGCGTGATTCATCTGACGGATAGCTGTCAAACCGTTTAGTGCGCGTCCGAGAGGGTTCGCAAACAAGTAGGGTGCAGGGGTCGCGCGCACCTGCTGCGCCCGCGACGCTGACATTGCCAGATAAGATACGGCTATTATTTTGTCACTGCTATCGGTCCAATGTCACAGTGACCTTAATGACACCAAATGACGCGCCACACACGTTCGTCGCTGTGACCTTGCGATATTTATCTAATCTTATTCGCGAAAATAATGTTAGCACGATTATTTTCCATATATGTCAGTGTTTACATAAAACATATATATAGAATAGAACAAAGGACTACTTTTGAGAGTTTTCAAGTTCAAGCATATGTAGTATGTATTACTATGTATGTAAGTAGTCACAATTTTACACTTGATATTTTCCTTGAATATTAATTTGTCGTAGAGCAAAATCGTCTCGCTACTATGGCAAATAAAATAATAGAAAAAAAAAACAATATTGACCATAATGGCGGGTTAATAACTATAATTGTTGATTAATTAATTGATACAACTAGTTTTGTATGAGTGAGTTGATTAAATGAGCAAGAATCTTTTTAAGAAAATAATTAAGTATTTCCTCATTTTACAATTCTTTTATAGTATTGTAATAAATGTAAAACCACTTCGTTGGTGTTTTTAAATTGTTACCGAGTATACCCGACTAAGAATGAATGGGATAGTATGCAGGATATATGTTCATCTTTCGTAAACGTGAGAAAGCGATGCAGAGTAATGTATTTTTAGATGACGGATTGCTGAAAAGGCACGTGCATTTTCCAGCTCAAAACGTGAGCACGTTTTTCTCATGAAGTTGGTCAGCAATGTTTGAACTGTCCCATAGATTACAAGCAAACATGAACTCTACTGGAACAGTACCTGTACTGCCAAGTTGTTCAACACATTGCTGTATTTTTAAATAAGTAAATTAATACGTTTATAAAATATAAAATGACAGTCAAAGAAAATTTTAAAAGACGTTATGTACAAAAAATAAAATAAAATTTTCTCAATTGAACATGAACTTTATTAGTGTTTAGAATAAAGTTGAAAACTCATCAAAGAAATTTCACACATTGGGGTAGGTTGATGTGCTGGCGTCTGTACTTTTAAAAACGAGTATTAATATTCAAAAGTACATAATATCAAAGATATATTTACGACTGTATTCTGTAAAGGGTTAGGCAGAGTTTTTCTACAGCACACCCACATTTAACTAATTATGTTAAAGGGTCGAGCCTAATGCTAGTGATTTTAAACTCTTTTACTATCATCGGCGGTCTACTACAACAAATTAACAATAGGAAATCATGGCAAAATACCCACATGTTGTAGATAAGTTTCTAATCTACATAGTGATACGAAGAACGATTAAATGTATCGCTAATTATAGTAAAAAACAACTTAGTTCAGAACCTTATAAAAAAAAAAAAAAACGTTCCGGGTAGGATTGATATCCTCCTCGGGGCTGATGTTCATGGCACAATAATGGTATCTGGTTTGTTAAGAGGACCGGGCAGTTTAATTGCTCAGCATACACACCTAGGTTGGATATTGTCAGGGGTTTTGCCCGTTAGAGTTTGAGGAAAAGTAAAAAATAACAAAATCACAGCTGCCTTCTGTTTGTTTAGATAACCGTACGTTATTATTAATCAATGCAATATTATATGTGTCGCTTATTTAATAAGTGCGACCTTCATGACGTGTCGTCATCACCCGGAAATTGCTGTGTGGCAGTAGTACGCTGTTACAATTTTCCGAAGCAGGAAGTATGAATTCACAGCGGCCAAGGCGATGTTAAATTATTATACGCAATCATTTTGTTATAGAGATATTTACCTGATCTTCTGAAGGTTACCGCAAATGTTACCTAAATACCACTAGCTCTTCTTTAAACAAAGTGAAAAAAAAAAGATTTTACCTTTTTGTTGCTGATTCTTGTTTAATTAATTATTATGCATGACATTAAGGTACGGTAGCCACTGCGTAGATATATATTTGGTTGCTTAATTTCTTGGGAAAGTGTGACTATTGCCGTAAGTACGTATTTTAGGGCTCCGTAATCATAGTAAATCTACCAAGAAATAACCCATGTTTGCAGTTTGCAAAGAAATAAATGATTTGATGTGATTTCATAGTAACTCAAGAAATATATAATGCATATCCCATGCCCTTAAAGATGTCCGTCTGATTGTCACAACTGCGTAAATATCAATGTTATATTATACATATAACGCGCTATTAATCAATCAATATGAAACGTTACAAATGGATGTTGTAGCTCTCCGTGAAGACGACCCTTCATTAGAATCGGTAAGGTGCACTAACAAAAAGTACCCACCACGATTCATTATGTTTGTGCAAATTTACTGTTTGCTAGTATGTAGAGAAAATGCTGTTTTAAACGTGTGAGCATTTGTGCACTAGCATCAAAATGTACCTCCTATTTTAGAATTGATTTATTTTATTCTCAGGAGTCAGGGGATAATTTCAGTTGTATCATATATACGCACAATAGTATTATAGCATTCATAGTAATTAAATCAGAAGACCGCTCAATGATGCAGTAAAATTAATATAAAAATCCCTATAATCCCATGCCTACGCCGCCTACCTACTGCTTATAAATATCTAATATGTTTTTGAATAGTGCAAACCTGAATTTTATTCTCATCATTTGAAGCATTTGAGGCGAAACCAGACGTAATAGGTATCGTTATTTAATGATATTAATATAAAAAAATATTGAAGATTTGATAACGATGTTATGTTTGATATCGATAATCATCTGGTCTGTGGATTTTCGTCAGCTAAAAAATACACACATAAATAATTATGTCTTTTATGTCATTATGTGTGTGCTCGTGTTCAGTCTGTAGTGTATCATATTTAAAGATTGAGATAATAGGATAACAAAAAAAATTACTAAGATAATATCAGAATGCACTTCAACAATCCTTGACAAACGTCTTCAAACGGAACTGACCTTCACAATGCATATCTTTTAGAGCTTCATTGACAAAAAGGTCATTCAATTAACTGATTTTCTTGTAATCTAATATGTACTTAGATTATAATCTGCAGACAAAGGTGAGTCTAATTTAATGGTGAGTAAAAGCGAGCCTAACAATGGCCCCTGAATTTTCTGTTCAAGGTCAGATCAGATTAGCCCATATTTTTGTTTACTGTTTTTTACGCTAGTAAATGTATATCGAAAAATTCGACACAGTACATTTCGATAGAAATTCTTGGTCGAATTTTTATAACCTTTTTAAAATAGAATTTTTTATTTTGATTTAATTCTTGTAGGACGAAAAATAAATATTAACATAATGATCTTCGTAGTAGGTGTAGGTGTGTAGATAAATTAGACCGGCTGACTTAACTGAGAATATGACAAATGCAAATAGACAATCAGCTGTTTTTTAATTGGGGCATATTTTTCACACGTCTGTATATGTACGTGTTCGTATCTACTAGTTTATTTTTTTGGTTTGGTCTTCAGACCAAATGAAGAATAAATTATTTAATGCTGGCAAGTTTGATAGCCATCTTTCGATATTTAAATAACAGCAAACCAATCTCTTTAGGTTATAAAGTATGTTATGGCATACCAACATGTAAAGCTGCTGCTGCCACACTGGGACAGGTCTTTAAAATATTTATTATTTTTTCATTCACCTATACGCTATTGATGGTCATAAAATCTAAATAGTGTTGATATTACTTAAGTATTAAGATATGGTAAATTAAGTCAGTTACATGTTTTGTCGCGTAAGCAATAATACATTTTGATACAAGTGTGCAAAGTTTTACTATTGCACTCACGGCAGGTTTGTGCCCAACTTGAAGGATAGGGCGTAATGGGACGGGGTGTGCAATGACAAATCCTCAAGTCAAGCTTTTCAATACACTTGCGGGGAACCAATAAAAAATTTTTTCTGGACATTGAATCTTGTAACGAAACGTTAACGTTAACGTTTTGTGAAAAATGACTTGCGGCTGCTTTTCCGTGAATCGTGTCTTTGCTTTATGAAGGATGGACGCTGACTCAAAGTCAGTGTATTAGATAGATAAATTAATCATTATTTTTTTCTACATAATAGTTTTTTTTTGTTCGCAAAGGAATATTAATTAGTGTTCTGATTCATGTTAAAAATGAAATACTATTTTTGTATGTAATATCTAAAGAACTATTTTATACAATAGTTTAATACTTACTTTAAAATAAGTAAACTACTTTTGAATGTTCGTTTGTTGACAAAAATAAACGATTTCGTAAAAGAAAGTGTTTTTATTTATCCATCTAACTTTACCTTTTCCATTGTATGGCTAGGCAAAGATACCCTTTTTCACACACATCTGTCCAGGGAATCAAGTTAACCTCTCCATCTTCTTCTTAGCCTGCCGCGATGTCACCTACTATTACTATTAGCTATTTATCATACTTCATTTTTTTGTTATAAAAAGCATATTCACATGACTTAAAAAAAACCTGTATCCTTTTGCTGAGAAATTAAGATCACAAATCTTCGACTAATTTACGTTCAGGTATTTATGGGTCACTTTTCCGCACTAGTTTGAGCAATACAGAGTAAAAAGGGCGAGTGTAATATATACCGATTCTGTACCAAAAAGCGGTGCAAGAAAAACCCCACTTCTCGAGCTGTGAGTGTGTTGAAAAATTACTCCCTTAATCCGCTGAAATTGCTATTTTCGTTATCTATATTTTGTTTTTCAATCAATGCTATGCGAAGTTACTTCAAAAGTAAATAAAACCGTCACGTGGCTTGACACAGTACTGTGTCTAGTAATATGTAGTAGCTATTATAAAATAAATACTTACGAATCAAATAAAAATATGTTTTGGCTGAACTATGTAACTCCTAGTTGCTTGCACCGTCGTAGCACCTTCACGCAGCGTAGTTTTTTGTTTCATAATATTGAATGGCAACATAATATCATTGTTGTCAGTTTATTTTAATAACTGGGTGTCTTACCTAAATCTGGAATGGAGCTGGATGGTTCCTCGAAAGACGGTGGCTTGTGAAGACGTGGTGGCGGTGGCGGCGGAGGCGGTGGTGGCGGACGCATGCACTGGATGACCGAGTGCGCGGGCACCATGCTGGGTGCCGCCAACAGCACGGGCGCGCGGAACTCCTTGCCCGGGGGCGCCGGCAGCTCCAGCCTCCGCGCTCCAGGAAGCATCTCCGACTCGTATACCATATCCATCGGCTCGCGTTTAGGTGATAACTTAGGATAACACTGCATCGTTCCTTAAATACTGATAAGTCACTATGTCTATGAAATTGTCTATTATAGTCTCGAAGAACGATAAATACCGGCTACTATAAAACTATCAATTACTTCACAAAAGTTTCGAAAGTAAATTCACATGCAATACGGAAATCTTCTTAGAGATGGGACATTTCAGCGCATTGTTTACGTGGATCGTGTACGAAGTTGAAGGGCAAGTGTATCGGCCGGGCGCCGTAGTTCGAGCGCGGTTTCGTGCGTGCGCGGCGCGCCGCTCGACTCGCGAGACTCGTTCGCTCGCCGCGGCCAACTTTCTCTCACTGGCGTGGCGGGCGGTCGCAGCCGGACGAAAGTGAATCTGCAGCGTGCGCCCCTCGCCCTCTCCCGCCCTCAGGTGTCCTGCACCGCCCGCCCAGCGCCGCCGCCACCGCCGCCACCGCCGCTGCAACGCCCATCCGACATCCACTTTAACCTTAACTGTGACCTTTACAGGAGTGCACTGCACTCGTTATACACCTTATTGTATTACAAATAATTCATAAACCATACTTCAAAACTCAAACCCTTACAGGTACTTAATCATTTAATTTCCATATGTTAAGTACTTAGTATAAAATCGCACATTATTACGTACAGTACTTACCAGCAAACATAAATGATTTAACTTTTTGTGGCATACGAATTAATTACGGTACATGTGAGCCTTGAACTTGAAGATGGTGACGTATGTACCTTCGAGATTACATTCAAATTATCTAACGTGTTAATTATAACAGTTTGGTCGAGTATGAGCTCTGGGTTGTAGGCTTATCGCGTATCCGTAGACGAAACTAGTGAAATGTTATTACTCACAATAAAAATAAACATTATATGTTATTACT
The DNA here is from genome assembly GCA_921972225.1 of Euplexia lucipara. Lineage (NCBI taxonomy): Eukaryota > Metazoa > Arthropoda > Insecta > Lepidoptera > Noctuidae > Euplexia > Euplexia lucipara. The sequence goes on from OV179149.1 coordinate 11,522,700, forward strand.
AGTTGGCCTCCGTTCCTAAAGCTGATTTAATGAAAGACAACAAACAAGTATTTTGATTGTACGTTTTTTTATTTTATTAACTATTTTTACAACAGATTTAAGAAACGCTCACTTTATGACGCCCGAACATCCGAAGACATTTTTTAGTACCGAAGAAGGGCTTTAATTTCATACTAATTGTAGTATGAATCCCCTTCTTCGGTACTAAAAAGTGTTTTCTACGTAGACCCCATCCTCTCCAACATCTTATTTCCGAAGGATGTTAATAAATATTTCATAAATACATGTAATTTTAGTGCCGCAGCGTCTAAGTGATTCGCTTGCAAAAATTTGCATGGCCTACAGGTAGTTTTTCCGGGGTATACTACTTACGGGGTATACGGGGTAACTTTAAATGTTTGTTATCGGACCCACGAAATAGGGAAATTCCTACTGTGAGGCAAAATTAAAAAAAAAATCTTTAAGTTGCCTGACTTCGTCCGCGCAGAATTAGACAAATAACTACTTTCTGCCAGTGAAAGTTCTGTCAAAATCAATCCAGCAATCTCCCAAAGATTATTAAACAGACAAAAAAATATTTTTTGGTATAGCTTTCTATTCTTTTCTATTTTCTATTATGGTAAACAAAGCCAATCAATGTTAAGCAAATGTTTGAAAGCAAGGCGAAAAACAAAAATCTTCAATTGCTACAGTTAAGTAAACTCAGTATAGATCTTCATGGGTTAGTATGGGGTGCAATGTTCATATAAAACTATTATTTTGACATTACAATCAGACACTTAAATTTATTTATTCTGTTTATCAAAATGTGGATTACTGCAAGACTTCCTTCCTACTAGTCTCAATGAGAACCAATTACAATTCTCGTAAATACCTGTAATATTTTACACGTGCCCATGAAACATATGATTCATGAAATATTTTCGAATTTCAATCGGTATCTTAAATTAACCCGGTCAGTGTTAATGTCGAGAGATAAGATGTAACAGCCGTTATCACTTCCGCGAAGGCAAGGAGTGACAAAATGTGCTCGATCGATGCTCGCTGGACTTAACGAGCACGCTCGCTGATAACGACTGATAACAATCTAGTAGATAGCACACCAACTGGACACGAGTAAAACTGTTATGTGCTTTATAGAACAGTTTTTTATCGCTGATATAAGATAATACACGATTTTTTTATCATCTTCATGACGTGCAAGATAGGGCATTTGTGAAGCTGATACAGCATGATGCTCCGTTGATTTGATAGTACATTCAGTGCCAACAGTGTGCATCTATAATAAATAACTTTCTTAGAATAGTTCATCGAGAAACTTTCTTATCATTTCCGTTGTGTTATCTAGATCTATCATCGAGGTTTCATTTTAATGGAATTTTATTTTAATGCTTCTTCTATCAGCTGATTTCCTTGAACTTTCTTCATTTCTGAGTAGTCTTGTTCAATCTTGCGAGTTCAAGCGAAGTATTTGCGCGTAAAATTAAAATTCAATTTCTATAATATTTTATTCTACGTAAACCACTATGAGCACAAATGAAATATCAGAAATTTGGTTTACATTACAATGAGTGGTTTCCTTTGAACAACTAGCAAAAAGATCTGCATTTTCCATAAAAAGTAATTGTTTTTAACAATCTTTTTACATGAAAATGTTATATTGATAAGAGAGCACACTGTATGCTAGTACAGGTACTTAAAAAAACCTAAGTAGTAAACATAACATCTAATTAACATTGCTCTGCAGTTGCTCAAATTTTAAGGATGGAAACTAGACTCATAGTTATAAAGTTAGTAAAGCTACGAAAATCTTGCAGATATGAAGTGATAATGAAATGAGCAGTTGATATCATCATTCTATAAAATCTCCCATTTCATAATACAACACGTATGCTGCAATTGCTTGCGCATTCGATATTTATCGAATAAGTCCTTCTCTATGCTCTAATTAAATCTTATTCTTATGAAGCTTGATGCAATAAGCTTCACTTTCTTAGTTTTGAAAATGTGGATTAATTAACCATAGACGAATTTTTAAAGAATTTTTGAAATAACTTCCTGATTTTCCGAATAATACGAAAAATAACCATTTTTCATCCTTTTCCTCAGGTACGTGATACTGATTGCAAACCAAATTAATGGTTCAAGCAATAAGTAAGCGTCTCTCAATTATGTCACAAGGTAGTAAACAAACAAATCAATCTCAAGTGATCCGTAAGGTCTGTTTTACGCAGAGCTACATCTCAAAGTTTTGTAAAAAGTATTTTAAGATTCTGAGGGGAAGTGCGTACTGCGATCGAATTAATCTTCTCTGAGAAGCAATTATTGGGAATGAAGGTAGTGATGATACAATGAGATTTAAAATACTATAGAGCGGGCATGTCAAGGAAATGTCATAGCTTTGATCCCATGTCTCAGTAACGCCATCTAGAATAATATATGAATATTGGAGCGGCAACGAAGCGTACTACAAAAAACTCATAGACTTGTATCCATTTTCGGACGAAAATTTGGTCGTGATGTCCGGTCTATAGGTATTGAATGTCTTTGTGATGATAATTATGATCAGTTACATTTACTGTTAATTAATTATTAATTTCGACTGGAATAAGTACAAGTGTAGCTACCTACTGCGCAGTTTTTTTCAGCGTGAACCATCGATTTGGAAAACTTATGACTTTTTCAATTTATAAAATAATGCCTATTTTAATGAGCCCCTTTTTTAGTATTGATATATAACGTCTTTGTCCTTGTCGGATCAGTATCCAGTACGACAACCTCATGAAAATCCTAATAAGCAGCAAGACCCAGAACTGAAATGAATCCATGTGAACTAGGACACAGATATTCGCTGTACAAAGAAAACAACTTGTGCATGTAGAAACGTTTCAATTTTCTGCAATTTAACACAGCATTTTGAAACATAAACATGAGAAGGGCGGCAGGGGGTGGATGAGGGTGTAGCGGCATTAGGCGTTCGGGTGGCGCGGGGGTGGTGTGGGGTGGGCGCGGAGGCGGGGGGGGGCTCCGATGCAGTCGCAGGGTGCGCCGAGGTCACTGCCACCGAGGCGCGCGGCGGCTCACGGCCGGATTCAGCGTTCACGACTATTTTGACGACAGTCTCACTGAACTCTAGCTACTGTCATGCATCGTAGACATTATTGATTCCCCACATTATAATTATTTTCCAAGTACAGTTTAATGACCCTACTTTAAGACATCTTCATTTCTTAGACCTGCAGTAATCGACTATCCTCAAAATTTGTTTATTTAATTTGAAATTGATTACTTACATTACTTAGTTATCGTGCATAACATCTATTTGTTTTTTTATTACTGGACTTTAAAAGCTGCTGTTATTAAATATACCTATGACCTTAATTAGATTTCTTTATATCTTTATGCGTACGTAGATTATAGATTACTTTCGCAGTCATAAGCACTTACAAATATTATAATGAACTTGAACGATTAGATCGGTTCCAAAAACGAATTGTCCTTGATCGGAGGTAGGTAATTTTAATTTGTAGGTTTTATGGGTGATTTTGGGATTAGATTGATTATTTCTTAACACGGTTATGATAATACTTAGCATCTATTCAAGCAATTGTGATTTGCTAGCTAGATTACCTACTTTGTTTCGTCGATAACGTTTTATGGTTTAGTGTGTTCGGGAGTGAAAGTTGGAAGGCATGGAAGGGCACCAGGACACGGCGCGATGGGGTGCAGTTGGGGTGGCAGCGACGGCAGTAGCACACGCATGCGCTGTGAGGTCGCGGAGCGGTCCTGCTGCCGCGAGCCCCCGACCTACACTCACACCGACTTACACAACATTGTATTATTTGCGTAAAGCGTCATTGAACAACTAACTACGTATTTCACGTGAACCTTAATAACGCTAAATATTCCTGTGTTTTTTTGATAAACAAAAACTTAATACTTTAAGATATTTGTTTTGATCTAAGCATGAAACAAATTCCTACTATTCATTGTCTACAAAGACTTTTAGGTTTGTTTATTTAAGTAACTATGTTTCAGATCAGCTAGAGAGAGCAGAGCTATCAGTATAATAGATTTTAGTGAACCGAAAGCGGCTTAAGTATTTTAGGGTGTTTTAATGCTGAAACTTTAAGGGGTGTCAACAACAAATTATGAAGCCCTTTTTTGTTCCTGCTACGCCAACCACGCATCGCGATTTACGCTAGTACCACGCCATCTCTACGACGCGGTCGTCGCTAGTACTACGTTGCCTCTACGACGCGGTCTACGATAGTACTACGTAGTGATGGGCAAAGGATAAATACTCGAAGGATAAATACTCGAGTATTTATCCCAAGTGGATAAATACTCGTTTTTACTCATTTTTATCCGATATTTACCCAAAAAGATGGATATTTATTATTTTGCATGTTTTTTTTTATATTGATAGGCTAGTTTTACTATTAAGGCTTTCGAAAATACTTAATACATTATTACTTTTTCAAGTTCTGATTGTAAAGACGAAGCAACGTGTTTCTAACCGCACCGCACTATATCCCGGCCTCCTTTTATCCCATTCCTTTTGTTTTATTACTTTTCCCCTCACACCACCGCGCCTGCGCTGTGCCCAGGTATGTGTCTTAGAGAGCGCACGCGCGTGTGCGTTTTTAACAACAAAATAATTATTATGAGGTGATAGTGTTCTAGTTTTATGAGACATTTAAGTGATTTGGAAGTTGGATTATAGCGTTTCAAGGTATGTTTTAAAAGCTGACCTTTTCTTTGTTAAAGGTTTAAACACTTAATAAAATCGGCGGATAAGTGAACTGCTATAAATAAATAGAAAAGTGTAGTTTTTTTATTGTTGACAACGCTAGAAACCTACAAAAGACTGAAAAGTCCCTTGTTTTTAGTGTTTTGATAGCTCGGTGCGTCATGAGCCAGCAAATTAATAGTGTGCTGCGCAGTACTAAACTAACTTAGTAAAAAAAGTTTAACAACATGTTGTGCCTCTAAACTGCACAGCACACTCTTGCTACCTCATTACGCACTAAAATGTGAAGTTTTCACCAATTTTATTAAACTCTGCATAGACGTCATCATCTGCCTAGCCTTTTCCCAACTATGTTGGGGTCGGCTTCCAGTTTCACCGGATGCAGCTGAATACCAGTGATTTACATGGAGCTGTCGGTCAGGCCTAAACAACCCAGTGGCAAGGCAAGGCAGTGAACTGGGTAACATGATACCCCTTGGTTAAACTGGTTTTCAGACTTTGGACTTCTGACCACAATTAACGACTATCAAATATCTACATATGACAGCTGGGACCAACGGCTTAACGTGCTTTCCGAGGCACGGAGGAGTCTTGGTATATAATAAATGGTCACCCATCCACGGACCGACCACGTCAAGCGTAGTTTAACCTTTGATCAACCCATGAGGCTGTTATAATTTAGCCACAAGTTCCTCCGAAGACTCCTCTGCATAGACGTAATAAAATCTGTGCAAAATTACACGTGCTCGGGATAAACTTTCTTTTATGGACTATAGAGTTGGAAGTCCATTTTTTTTGTAGATAGTACTCATAAACAGAAGGTTTTTTACAAATTTTTAAGTTGCGGAGACTCCCAGTTATAATAAAATAATAAAGAGAGACATATTTTTTTGAAGTTTCCATATAAATTGAAAATAATACGCCCGGTATCACCACTTTGTCGACTGTCGGGAGGATACGGCGCGGCATACGCTGGCAGAGTGTGCCGCTTGAGAGGAGCCGTGCCGTGCCCTCGTCTCTGGAGTAGGCAGTGACTTGTCGCTGCCGGCCGTGGTCGAGAGAATGGCTGGCAGCGTCGAGTCCTGGGACGCGGTGGTGTCCTTCTGCGAAACGGTCGTCTCGCAGAAGGAGGCTGCGGAAAGGGAGAGGGAGAGCAACTCCACTCACCCGGGCCGCAGCAGACGTACCGGGCGCAGGTGGAGGGCGGACAACGCCCTCTTCCAGCCCCCCTGAATGGGTTCAGGGGCGACGACACGGGACGTCCGCCGCCCCCATGTACATGGACCCGAGGTGGTGGCGCGTCGTGTTTACGCGCGCCCCTCTTAGACGTTGCGAGGGTTGTCGAACACCTCACTCCCTTCGCTGACTTGGCGAGGCCCTCGGGTCGCAGTCAGTCGGGAGTCGCGGAAGTATCTTCTGTTCCCGTGACCCCCGGCGCAGGTGTAAAAAAAAATAAAAGCAGCGAGGTCGTAGTGAGTGAGCGAACAAAGACCCCTCCACCACCTTCGTGGTTATTTTTTTAAACCACCCAGAAGTAGGAGCCCCGCCAAGCGGCTCCGGCGACATCTTGGCAGGTAAGGGTATAAGAATAATAATATTCCTTGTGCTTTATTCAACTTATCCGAAAAATACCCGAAACTAACCTCAAAATGATAACTTTTAAATTTTAAACTACGTATATCTCCGTAACCTTGGGGTTCCGCGGGTTGGAGATGGTACAGGAGGTAAGCCCCTGCCACCCTCGCCCTCCCCGCCCATAAATATATGGAAATTAGAGTGAAAATAATGGAAATTAGTGTTTTAACCTAACCTCAAACTTTAACAATGAATATCTCCATAACCATGGGGCTCCGCGGTGTGGGAATCCGACAGGGGGGTAGCTCATCTTTCCCTCCCTCTCCCCAGTCCCTCTCCGATCCATAAATCGATGGCCCATAAAGGAAAGTATAACCCAATTTTTTTATTATTGTGTGTAATCATAGGTTAGACAGGCTTGTTTTTTTAAAACTTCTTAATAAGTTTTAGAATTTCACTTATTTTCATCCTTTTCTTCGTAGAAATATAAAATTTCCCTTACTAAAATCGTGTATAATATTTATCCGCCGTTTTGGATAAATACTCGAGTAAAAACGGATATTTATGAGTATTTATCCATTTTGAGTATTTATCCGGATAAAATCCCAACACTAGTACTACGCCACATCTACGACGCGGTCTACGCTAGTACGAAGTCGCTTCTACGTCGGGCGTTCAATCTAACGCTAAGCTCGCCGTCTCTAATTCGGAGGTAACTATAAATATCTGCTACCTCTACATTGCGAGGTTCACGCTTACATTACTTTGGGGACAGCGTTGCTGCACTGCTACGCCGCGTCTACAAAGGGGTCTACGCTGCTGCTACGCCGCGTCTACAAAGGGGTCTACGCTGCTGCTACGCCGCCTCTACTACGCGGTTTTAACTGATGTGAGCTTCCATGCTACATAGCTCTTAAGTGGAGACATCACAATTCTGGGCGAGCGTTAAGTGCAATAGAATAAAACTGTAAGACAAAGAGATTTATGCCTAACCTGCACAATCCACTATCGAGATATTACTAAAGAAAGATTGTGCTATTTAGATAACCAAAATGTACTATCTTATCTTTACGCTATTATATGCCAAAGACAAAGCAATATCAAGGCTAGATGCATTACTGAGACGCTAGAACCCACGTGTATGATAACGTGTCAAGTTTAGAGACAACCGTGTTACAGGAGGAAATGTCGTAAAGTGCGTTAATCCGTCATTGAAGATTTTGCAAACATTTTTCCTCATTTTATTGACAACATTAATGCCATAACAATCGCGTTTAATACCTAAATAGAAACTCACTTGAAAACATTTGTATACTACTTGATAGTATTTTATAATAACGTGCATATACAAATAAATAAGAACACAGAAACTTATAAAAACCTAAACTACTACAATACTACTTGTCAGTTGAAATTTTTAAAACACCATAGAAGTTTTATGCAAGTTAAGAGTATTGATTTCATTGATGGTAGTGAGTAGTTGCATTTTGCTGTATTTGTCAAATTAAGACAATAATTTAGTGCTAATTGCGTAGTACTTGCAACCTGCGCGGGTGTATAGCCATACACGCACGCAGGTTGCGAGCATGTAGTCACATATTTTAAAGGAAACGAAGCAGAAGAAGTGTGATTTTTAATAAAGTGAGTAATATAATATAGTGAATTCACTAGTTGCTCATGTTTGATATCAGATAAAAATTACGAGTTTAATTGTCTTTTTAACTATAAATTAAAAGTTATAGCACGATAATGCTTAGTGCTCCAATTAATTCCTTTAGAACATGGCATGCATAACGTCGGTGTAAATGCGGCCTGCAGTGGCAGCCGGCGGGCGGCGGCATCGCGTTCTCCCGATCAATATGCAACGTCGGGACTTGTATTTCTTTCCCCAGACATAATAACAGGTCCATTGCACTAATTTACGAGACTCCACCCTTTCACATTATCATAATACATATTTTAGACAGGCTGTCCTACTTAGAGTAATTGAAGAACAAATTGAAAATAAACACTATATTTTCCTGTCACTAAAAACATTTTCACGACGAAAGATTTTAAACACAAGATTACCGTACATGATTCGCAATGTCAACACATTTATTTTAATGTACCAATGTTGTGCAGCACAGTTATTTTTGTTTTATTAATATGATTTGATATTTAAAGCTTGGAACCTTGAGAAGTGTAGCGGAGGAATGCCCTCGTAAGGGTACCTCAATGTCGGGCTCTGGGTGCCAGTCGACGCCCTCGGTTTTACTACCCCCGGCCATCACACTCAACCCTGCACCACTACCTTAACTATATTACCACTTTGTAAATAAACATTGCCCTATTATTTCGTAAAATGCCATATCTCACGCACAAATCTCATACAAATAGGCTATGTGGCACGCTTTGGTAAAGCCTAAATATGTAGAGAGAAGGGTTAATTGCGATATAATCTGAAACAATGGAAAATTAAAACAAAGGAAAACTATCCACCAAAATAAAAATGAATATTTCAAATCAATTGCGCCCGGGTAGACCAATATATTAAATCGATAGCGAATAGTGTAAGATCTAGAAAAATCATTTGTAGAACTATGATATAAATATTGAAAGAATAGAAACTAGTCTGACTCAACAGTAATAAAAGAATGTATTTATGTTTGGAGTTCATAAGATTTTTGGAAATCGGTGGTGGGCAGGCAGGGGTTGTGGTGCTGGAGGGTGGGGAGGGTGGTATTCAGTACACGCCGAGGCCGAAGTCTTCGCTGTCGTTGACACGGGCCGAGGACACGATCTCCAAGGTCGCTTGGCCTTCAGTAATCCCTTTAGAAAAGTTTGACCATCGCCAGTAATACAACCGCACATTTGATCGTATGAACCATGAGCTCTGCTTTTGACGCTTGTTTGCTAAATTTTCGCAAAATGATTGTTACGGCCAATACGAGTACCAGTGGACTTCAAATAAAGGCACTTGATCTGTCAATGTCATTAGAGGGTAATGTGTATAGGATATGTGTGACATTAATCTGCTTCCAACTTAGGTACCTAAGTTCTCTAATATGTTCTCGGTGTCTTTCAATAATAAAACAAATTTTATTTATTTAAAATCTTCAATCGCACTAATGCATAGAGGCGGACTTGATGTTATAGACTTTTTCTACCAGTCAACCTTTAGGTGACGCAGTGTTAGGTGCAATTTTAAACATAACATACGTAGGTACATTACCATTCAAAAACAAATAACAAGATGGCGTTAGTTATTAGTTTTATTAAACAGTAGTGTCAAAAATAAACGTCCAAACAAAGTGGGTTTGCGTGTCGCCACCATGAAATAAAGCTCTCAGTAATTTCTTAAACAATTTAAGGGTTAAAATCGGTAAGTCTTTAAAAATCAAGTTCTTTAAATAAGCCATAGTTGCCAGAGAACTCAACTATACAAGAGAGATGTACCTATATTTACAGAACATCTACTTTCTACTGAATGAAAGTTTATTGCGTGAAGACCGCAATAAAGGTTAGTATTACCGCCATGATAACCTTGAGAACTCTTCATATTTTAAATGATGAATGCAGCTCTTGTAAAAAATCACCAAGAATGCACGAAGAGAGACGATTCCACGAGGGGCACGATTTCAGTGATTTTTTTGTAAAAACTGCATCACACCTGTATTAGCCGAAGGGTTACGCAGAGATCTACCATTAGTACACCCACATTATTTTAGTCAGTTACGTTTAAGTCCCATGTGAAAATAACTACCTATTGCCACCACATAACATCACAAAATTACACCGTAATCCCCAAAATGATAGGGCAGAGGTGTACCATTATTACATTTACTTTTCGCCAGTTTCGTTGAAATTCCAGGGGACTAGCCTATTAAATTACCGACATCCGGGCAAAATTTCAGACCCCGGGCTGCTACTACGCAATTCCTGACAAAATCTGAGGACTATCTGATATTAGGTGACGAATATCACTTGTCCCACCGGCCGGTCGATTCAGTAAACGTCACGCCGTGGTAACTTAAGTGAAGTGAACTGTCAACGTCTAACATTAGAATGGAATGACAGCTCAATTCGCCCTCACTACGCCTACATTTTCACGCGGTTATTTGACCAGAATCGCACTGCAGGAACGCAACCTCATGTAAGTGGGCACGCCCTTTATACCGGAAAGCCTCTTTCTAGTCATTTTACTTTTGCTTGAGTTTTGTTAGTGTTAATGTCGTTAGCTATATATTACTAGTATTATGTATACCTACCGGAGTGTGCTATCTAACATGTAACGAATAATTTAATTTGATTGATTTATAACAATAACTTATTGTACTGCATAAAGCTCTTTTAACAAGTTCAAGTTCTTTTAACTTATTAGACAGACCTGTTGCTGGGGAGTTTGTTTCGCCACTTCTTCCCAGCAAAAGCACTAGAAAGTGGTGAAGGGTGGGCGTTTTGGGGGACTGTCTTATGTATTTTTGTTGGCGTTCAAAAAGTTTTGATTCTCAGGCTAATTTGAATAAAGACTTTTGATTTTGATTTGACCTGAGGCTAACGAGGCAGTCAGATAATAGTAATAAGAAAAATACTATTCATTATTTTTATATTATTTTTAAATATCTAACTACTTTGAAGGACGTCTTAGATTCGAACGGAGCAATGAACGTTCAAGTTGGCAGTGTGGGCCGTTGAACGCAGTAGTGTCCCTTAGGGTGGATAATTTATTAATATTTTTCAATTCAGTATCTGTTGTTAACCGATAATTGCTATTAAAATTTGTAAGTTCATTCAGATCGTTGAGTGTCTTACGTTCTGAGTCAATTCAAATTATTATGGTGTATTTCTCAAGAAACCACCTCATACATAATAATTACAATATAATTGTATGGACTTTAAGGACGTGCCCCCTTTTTTGGCTTTTTTTCTTGAGAAGTTAGCTAAGAAAAAGCACTCTCATCTGGTCAAATTAACGTGAAAAGTGTAGCTTCTTTTAACCAAGTTTAAATATTTTAATGATCTGGTATTTGCTAAAACTATGGAAGGGTAACCAACAGTTTTATTTAAAAGTCCGTCTTGGTAATGAAGGAGGCCTATAGATTTGTAATCTTCTAAAGCAAGTTTAGATTGACTTGCTTGTTACAAGGAACAACTTTCAGCTTTTTATAGTCGTGTTTATAATTACATTTGTACTCAAAGAAGAGGTTAATTGTGATTTGTGATTACAGGTACTTAGTTCGGAAATAACATGAGCTGTTAGCTGATTGCCAAGACATACCTATAATAGGTTGTTAACTAATTAGCTAACTATTTATTTAGAACAGGAATTCCTAAAGCGTGTTCCGCGGAACTTAGGGGAGGTTCGGCGGAACCCACTTTAGGAATCACTGTTCCCGTGACAAATTAAGACATATAATACTGAACTTTAAAGCAATTATAAAAAAAAACATTAAAACAATATATTTCTAACAAAACTTTATGTTCTTATTTGAATTACACAGTGTTTGAGTAAATTTTCGTTCCACCGCACCGTGACCGATGACATGAAGTAGATTTGTTATTCACAAGAATCCAAAGCTGTTAATCATCATAGTTGCAAGAATACCTGTCTAATTAACTCATAAAAAAATGCATTAATATTAATTCAATGACAACGTAATACATATGTGCTTAAGAAATACGAAAGCTGCCATGATGTCAAATAAAGAGTACCGATTCAATCTTTTTACTTATACACATAACATCACGCTTTTAGTCCATGTGATGGATCAAGCAGGACGTTTACCAAGACCAAATATCGACACACACTCCAGCTTAGTCACATTTTGCAAGTTATGTTTAAATCCCACATGTAAAGGGGAATATAATAGGAATAGAATATTAGTAATTTAAGAGTTAAATGCTTAAATTATTTTATCACTTCAGTAGCTCAAACATGTAGGTTTTGCTGCCTGAAATTAGTGAGCAAAATGCGATTTTGCTCACTGAGTGAGACAAACTAACTTTTTAATTTTTATTTCCAGAAAGCCGCGACAAGTATCTTATTCAGCCTCGGGTTAATCATACAATTCGAAACATTCACACTCTATCTCTTTTCCGCCATTAAAAAGAGAGAGAGAGACAAAGACCACCCCTTTCGAAGTTCCAATTTTTAATTCGACCTCAAAGACAAACACGTTCGGAATTTCATACGAACTTCAGAAATTTTGCAAAAAGTAAGTACCTATGTCTTTTAATGTAATTTATTGAATTATTAATTTGTTGTTGTATTTAAACGAAAGTAAGTAATTACTGCAAATAAAACTGATATTTAACCTGTAAATATTTATTTCTGGTTTCAAAATTTTTTCTCGCTGCTAAAGTGAAAAGTTATACAGGGTGTCTCATTCAAATGGGTCAGTATGGGAAAGTCTGAAACTATAAGACATACGAAGATCTGTTCTGAGGAACCATGTCATCGATTTTAATAAAAAGAGAAACTGCATTCATACATTTTAAAAAACATCTGTACTCCGTTCGGGAATCGAACCCGGTTATTTTAAAAAAAAAAACCTACACTATTTCTATTTAGATATCGATTGTGTAGGTCTTAAGCAGTAAATGTCTGTATGAAACGTGATGTCTAAAATGAATAAAATGCATTGTTTCCACATACTTTAATTTACTTTAGTAGGTGCTCGAAGTGACCACCGCCTTTTTCAATACCGCCTCTGGACTATTTCTTGTGGGGTTACGTTAAGGATGAAGTGTACAAAACAAGCTATGACACCGTTGTAGACCTAAAAGTAGCCATAGAGACAATTTTAACGCAAATTCACCACATGAAGATACAAAATGCAATTGTAAGATCGTTACCTAAACGTGTTGAATATTGTATTGAAAAAGGCGGTGGTCACTTCGAGCACCTAGGTACTAAAGTAAATTAAAGTATGTGGAAACAATGCCTTTTATTCATTTTAGACATCATGTTTCATACAGACATTTACTGCTTAAGACCTACACAATCGATATCTAAATAGAAATAGTGTAGGTTTTTTTTTTTCAAAATAACCGGGTTCGATTTCCGAGCGGAGTACAAATGTTTTTTTAAAATGTATGAATGCAGTTTCTCTTTTTATTAAAATCGATGACATGGTTCCTCAGAACAGATCTTCGTATGTCTTATAGTTTCAGACTTTCCCATACTGACCCATTTGAATGAGACACCCTGTATACTTATGTGAATGACGCGAAGGAATTATTTTACGCAATAGTTATTTGTGCAACAAGAGAGCAAAATTTAATCATTTTCGCTGCGAGTGGTGATTTCGAATCCTGAGCAAACGAAGGATTCAACGATTGAATCACGAGCGTAGCGAGTGATTCTAAAGTTTAATCCTGAGTGTGGCGAGGAATTCAAAGGCACGAGATGCAAAAAACTTTGCTCTCTTGTTGCTCAACAAGAGACAAATAACTATTGCCTAAAATTATTCCTTCGCGTCATTCCGAATTCGTCATTCCTTTGATATAAATCAAAGTTAATTAAAGTACATAGCGATGGGCAATGTGAGGTAGCCACTAACTAGTCTAACTAGTACATCTAGGAACAATCAATACAACTGTATTTAAATAAACTGGTCATATAACAATGCTCAATAAACAATGAACGAGACATTGTGAAGGTCCTTACACTGCAGGTTCAAGGCTTGTCGGCCATTACTTACTGCTATCGTTATCACGCGGCCTCGACTCCTGCGGACGACCACTCTGCCCAGCTCGTGATAATTTTAAGCTACAATAACTTCTAATGTTATCTCAGACTATCCTTTTAATTTGTATAAGTACCTAATGTGTTTCCAATTCATACACGGTTCCAGTACAAGGTTCACAGTTTATACAGTAACATTCTTAGAAAGCGACCAACTCTTTAATAATGGCACGTGTAAGCATTATTATGTACCTTTCATGATAAGTAAGCAATCATAATTACAAAAGAAGCACAAATATAATTAAGCTCCTAATATTGTTAACAAGATAAACTTGTAATGTATCTAATCGAATAAAGTTCATCGACCCCACCAAAACATGTTTACTTTCTTATTTCAGGTCAATAGCAAATTCTAGAATAGAGGGGGCTGCAGTAGTCTGGTGGCCCCCACACTAAGGGTGGAAGGAGGGTTACGGCGCATCGTACGAAAGGGCAACTGCAGATAACGCAGGCAGGGCCCAGACAGTCAACGTCCCGATGCATTCCCGTGCCCGCGCCCCGCCGCCGCGTCGCCCGCGCTGTGCGCTCCAACGGGAACCCGTATCCGGCGCGCCACGCACCACGCTTTTTGCAACGCTCCCATCGGCGGTCTCTCTCCACTCTCGTCAGTTCGTTGAGCTAATGAAAACGATTACTCGCTCGCATACTTGAGACAATGAAACACTCACCCTATTCGTTTCTTTTTGCAATTTCGTCCGATTTATTAGATGCTTCTCGAAGAGGAATGCAATACGTTTAATATCGATAATACAAAAAAACATTAAACACTAGACTAAGTAAGTTAAGCTTCTGCCAGGGGTGGAGCAAACCGAAAAACGTCAATTTCTAACAATAAATTTGGTAAATTAAAACTAAGTAAATTGAAGCAAAAGTCCTACCATGGAATATTATTTTGATAAAAGAGATGACATCAGCAATTTTAGCAATGCTATGCCATACTGATACTAGGCATTGAAAGTTCACTTTAATAAAGAAAGAAAAAGAAAGAAATAACATTTATTGGCACAGACACAGGGCATACCACAACAACAACAAACACAAAAAATAAAATGAACAAATTAAAACTAAAGAAACAACTTAAAACTATTTGGCCCAAAAACATTTTTTTTTTTTGCCCCACGGCTGCTCCAAACAGGCCCAGTTCAGCATAAATGTCAAGCACTAAATGCTTGACGCTGGTTTTCAACTGGACCTGGTTGAGAGGTGTGTACGCCGAACCAGTTAACGTGACTGTGTGTATACTAATACTTAATATGTATAAATAGATATTTTATGTGTCACAATATATGAAAATAATACATATTGTCTAATAATAAATAAATAAAACCAAAGTGTAAATAATCCAAAGTATAAAACAATAATAATAAGTAGATGCCTATGAAAAAATATAAATATATAATTTTTCGCGCGTGCGATGCCGGTGGTTATCAAATTTTATCAGTCAGTGCAGTTACCCACCACACCACAGTTAATGACCTTCACGCGGTGACTTTTACCGTCAAATCTCATGCATAATAATCGATTCAAGAATCGCGAATGTTATCGTCAACCCAAAAACTAGTTGACAAAAGACTTGACAGCAGCAGCAGATGATGTTCAAGACGTCTCAGGCTTTAAGATGGAGAATTTTTAGTCGATGAAAATTGTGGAAAAACTATGAGATACCTTTCACCTACGAATATTCACGTAGGAAAGTAAAAAGTTGCTTTTCACATAGGTACGTGGACTCTAATACTTTAAATAATTGAGATAGTTTCGACACCTTGTTAAATAGGCAATATTAAACTAGCATGAAAAACTTCCTTAAAGTTTTATTTCTATTCACCTTAGAGTTTTATTCTTTACGTTTTACGGAAACAAAACTATGTTCTACTCAAATAGCACATTTTTTTTGAACTTTCAGAAGCTTTGTGAAATGTAGGTATTAATTAAATAATTATTATTTTATTTCCACACTACCTTCAATGTTGCATATTGTAGCTGTCTCGCCAATTCTGGCACGAAATTCCTTTATATAATTTAAGGTACCTTTGTCTCGTCTGTGAATCTAAATAAAAGCTTCCGCAAAATCTAAATATAGATAAGGGAACAGTATTAGAATTCCAGGTCTGCTCATATCTAATGAGCCTAAAGGAGAATTGCGTTGGGGTTGCCCGCGAAATTTAAATCAGGGCTGCGACCAATATGTATCTATTTACCAAAGCATACTGGGACATCGACGTCCATCCTACATCCATTGCACACTATGAGTTCTTCTCGTCATTCGGGACCCCCCAGTGTTGAAGTTAGTGTTTTTTTTTTCTGTTAATTCAGGTTTTCCTGATGGTTTTCTTTTATTTAAACTGATAAAATCGTGATTTCTTCCCAAAACATTAAAATATTAAATGAAAGAAAGTCACTTATTTACTTTTTAAGAATGAATCCTACAGAGTTAGATAGACACTGCTTATTTATTTTTATTTTTTTCTTAAAACTGTTAATGGTTAAAGCAAAATTAACATCCGAAAAAAAGGTAAACATTGAGATAAAACCAAGTATAACCCTGCACGCTGGGGAGTTTAAAATCATGTTCAGAACTCACACACACACTCGGGGAGTGTGCTAAGGTGTGTGTTTCTTGAATTGGCAGACAAAAAAAAACTTGTAGGTTCCCACAACATGCGATGAAAAACGACTTCTTTCTCGAAATAGGGACGTGGTAAAAGAGGTTTATCGTAATACTTCTAATTCCAACTTCTATAATACACAATAAAACCTTGTGTCATTAAAAATACAATTAATGATCTCATCTTAGTCATAACGATTTCTTAATAAACATAATTATTTTATAATATACACTTCTAATCAAAAAGAACAGAAACACCTCTGAACTTTGTGAAATGTGTTTTATGTATTTTTACATTTAAAAAATCCTGTTAATCACGGATATTATAAGGCATCGTTTAACGAATATGAATGTTTCAGATAAAATAAAATTGCAATAGCAATCCTGTTTAGTTCAACACTTAGACCAACAAAAATTTTTTTTACAAAAAAAACAACCGACTTCTTAAAAAAACACTAACAGGTGAGAATTAACTCCAGTTTCAGAAGTCTGTGGCTTTGGTGGTTGTTTCGTTCATTATTGACCACCGACTTCTGAAACTGGAGTTATATTCACCTGTTAGTGGTTTTTTTTAAGGCTTTTTTTTAGTAAAAAGTTTTTTTTTGCAATTTTTAGTTTCTTCGTATGTAAAGAAAGTCTTTAAAACTTAAAAGAATCTATTTAAACGTCTAGAAGTTCTATCTAAACATTATTCTGTACATCTCTGCCGGACCCCTTTTAAAATAAAAGGGCGTCATGTTATGTCATGTATCGAGATACAAAAGCTCAGCATAGACATCTGACTATAACAATCGCGAATATTTTGCTGTTATGCGTTGAAGAGTTCCGTTGCCTGTTTTCTTCATCAGTTTTTCTTCACCAAATGATACTTTCTAAATGAAAATGCTTGATTTGTTACTAAAAATGATAAATCTGTGCGTGTGTACCTATATTTTTTGAGGAGTTCCCTCAATTCCTCGAGGATCCCTCATCTGATATGAGTTTTGATACAAATGAGACCAATCTGTTAGTGTACCCTATCAAATAAAAAAAGAAATTCGAAAATCGGTTCATAAATGATGGAGTACTGAGATAACAAACCCTCTCAAACTATTTATGTTTAGTAGAATGGGAAAATTTTAAATCATATCATGGTAACCCTCGAACTACATGTCATTGCTTTCGTTTGTGTTGGTTTTTTGTTCAAAATAATAAAAAAAATGAAGGACGTGAAAGTATGTTAGTAC
Organism: Euplexia lucipara; assembly: GCA_921972225.1. NCBI lineage: Eukaryota > Metazoa > Arthropoda > Insecta > Lepidoptera > Noctuidae > Euplexia > Euplexia lucipara. The sequence continues at coordinate 11,540,588 of OV179149.1, forward strand.
AGACGGCAGCACATCAAGTTACCCCATTATGTCAAATTTTCCCAATTGAATATGAACCTGAACCTGAAGTTGAAAATCGATTAAAGAAATTTGACACATTGGCGTCTGTACATCGAGGGATGCTTCATACCTGTTTTGCTGTGAGCTTGTAATTTGACTGGCCTGTTGGTCTAGTAGTTAGTGACCCTGACTGCTAAGCCGGAGGTTGTGGGTTCGATTCCCACCCAGGACAAATGTTTGTGTGATGAGCACGATCATTAGTTCTGTGTCTGGGTGTAATTTATCTATAATGTGTATATATATAGAAATATATAAGTATGTTTATCAGCTATTTAGTACTCATAACACAAGCTCTCAAGCTTAACTTGGGACTAAATGGCGTTGTGTGAAAAGTTGTGGACTATTTATTTATTTATTTAATCTCGATCTTAAAACCTATTTTGAAAATTCTTTTACCAATAGGAAGCCATTGCCAGGCTATATTATATTTTTAAAACTAAGAGGGGTGGAGAGGATGTTAACGTAGGAAATGCACGCAGACGAAGTCACGGGCAACGGGTAGTGTTTACAAGACAGCAGTTTCCATCGCATTGTGTCTCGTAAGAGACAGGTAGTAAAAGTAACTATAAGTTCTTTTATCTAATTCATTAGTGCTGTCAAAATTACCTTGTGAAAATGTAGACGGTAATAAAGTGAAGGCGAAGTGAGTGAGCATACTACTGCAAAGAATTACTTTACCTAACTTACTGTAGGATCAATTTTACAGAAAAGACCGACTAGACACCATTTACGATGAAGGAAAAGATCGTGAGGAGGCCTGAAACTGAAACCCTGAACTTGGCAGTAGTTTTCAGAGTGCAGTGATTAAGTAAACGCAGGGAAGACTCTTGTTGTCGTTGACTCTTGTCGTCTGCAATATTTCCTCTATTGAATGAAAACTTCCAGAGCCTGAAAAAGAACATATGTAGAGGCAGGTAGGTATGGTATTGACTTCAACGAACTATATCCAATGCTCTTTACAAACTTACAAAGATTACTGAACTCGTCATTTCTTTTCTGGTAGTAAGTAATTTGGTACTTTAAGGTAATAGCCGTGTTGTAGTGTATGCCCAAACTGGACTGATAATTTTGCACTTCACTATTTACATAATTGAAGATAACATTCATTCTTTTTCTATATACTTAGTGTACTTTCCTTTAAAGATGTGACTTGCAACTTTTCTTTTACATATGCTAGCACTGTGCTTCTTCCAGAATTTCGGTTCACATCACATTTTATCTTTATTTATTTATTTATTTATTATTCGGCTTTTCAACAATAAGTACGCTTATTCATTTTAATCTGTACATTTCTAAATTAAGTCTAAGCGCCTCATTACTTACAGAAAAGCACAGCATGCACTACATTATGCGCAGATAATACATAACATAACTAATACCGTAATACAAAGGTTTGGAAATAAGACAAATAATTATCTTATACACAATTTACACAAATAATACATAAATTGCTTACAATACTTATTAAAATTAGTGTAGGTGAAGTTAAATTAAATATACAATAAATTATTTCAAATTAGATTGATGATTAATTAAAATTACAATTGAAAATTAAAATTTGATTAATATAACATTAAAATTCGTTTATAATGATTAAAATTAAAATCAATTACAATAATTTATATAAAAATCGATTACCAATTACAATTTCAATTTCATAAATTAAATTTGATTTCACTATGTTATAATAAAAAAAAGATTTAAAATTAATTAAATATGACAATAATTAGTTCGATCTTATCATACATACACTCATGTAAAAAAGCTCACATTATTAAAAGTGACCTTATTATTATGCATAATTTAGTATTTTAGGTTCAAGGACAGTAAATGGTGTAGATAGATCGATTGACTAGGTAATGATTGCGTGTTATATGTGACCTTGAACTATTTATGTTTACTTTTAAAACATTTAGTAAAACCAACTTCACGGTTTCTGTACTTTTAAGTATAGAATAAGCCGTAAAATCCCAAAGAAAACTTTAAATTAAAATGCTTGGAAGAATTCTAGCTATTTTAGTTCCATTCCACACCAAAACTTGCTTTGTCGTCTACTGACTACGATCTATAGCAATTACGTGACCTGACGATATCAACCTTGAACTTCGTAAGCACTGCCAAGGTTATCTGGACGGTTGAAAATAACAAAGGTTTAATTGTCACGCGGTTAGTAATTGTGAGCCATTGATGTAAATGAGTTAATTTAAAAAAAAACGTGTCACTGAGGAGTTATTTGTTGATACGTTATTTAGTGTTTTGTTTTTTTTTAACAGAGCTTTTGGTACAATAGGACGTTTGTGGTTAGAAAACCAAGATACGTTAATAAAAATATAAAAATGATTTAAATTATTTCTGTAAATAGGTTTTCACTTTTACACGTAATTTTTTAACTAGTAGGTAGATGAGATAGGTGTTTAACTATCTGCCCACTTTGAGAAGAAAAACTCAGAGGTCACAGTCTGTGACCACAGCTGAGTGGCCTATTGCACGAGTCAGTTTGCTTTTATTAAAAAGTAATGTAATAATTAATTAATTTATCTTTATTATGTATGTATTCAGAAATATATAAGTATGTTTATCAGCTGTATAGTACCCATAACACAAGCTTTCAAGCTTAACTTGGGACTAAATGGCGTTGTGTGAAAAGTTGTGGAATATATATTTATTTATTAATTAAATATCATTTTCAGTTTGAGTTTTACCCCTTTTATTTGGATAAGGATATTTTAATTATGAAAATATGTTTATAGTAAATAAATATTCCACAACTTCCACATGACGCCGACGCCATCTAGTCCCAAACTAAGCAGAGCTTGTGCTATGAGTATTTTATAACTGATAAACATACTTATATATTTCTTAATTCATTAAACCCCAAGACGACACCGGTGTCCGCGCTGTCATTGTCTTTCTATTGTGTCTCTAATTGACACGATTGAAAGGTACTCACATATTATACATAAATTACACGCAGACCCAAAAAAAAATCGTGTTCATCACACAACCAACATTTGTCTTGGGTGGGAATCGAACCCACGACCTCCGGCATAGCAGTCAGAGCCCCTAACTACTAGACCAACAGGCCTGTCCTGACTGCGGGCTGTGGCCTAACTGGCCTGCTTACATTCGGACTGCCTCGTTGCTTTAGTGGTCGCAAGCGTTACTGCTGAGCATAAGGTCCCGGGTTCGATCCCCGGGTCGGGCAAAGCGTTATTAAGTTTTTTTCATCTGGAATTTCTCAGTATTGGCCCTGAGTCTGAATTTATGCCCGGTTGATGGCAAAAGGCTCGCCCCCTATTACATGGGACTTAAGCATAACTGACGAAATGGGGGTACTGATCACGTACTACTGGTACTGCACGTACTACTGGACTGGATATTTTATGTTTAATGCTTATACATTTCTGGTCCAAATCATAGCAATCATCAGGAACGAGAAAGCTTTACCATTTGGCCCTTTTCTAATTAAAACCCCTTCAATAGATTTAACATAGCAGCCCGCAAGGCCATTGCTTTAATTAAACTTGCATAGCTTTTGATCGATATTTGATAACATTCTAACTATTAATAACTTGTTAATAATTCACTCGTAATACAATGTTTCGCGGATTTTAGAATTCAAGATTGAAAATGATACGAGCTGAAGTATGACAAGTTAATTTGCATTAAGATATTGATAGTATTTTAGTAAAAAAACAACTTAAATAATGATGTTCTGTTCGCCTGTTCCGTGTCTTACCTTTCTACCAATTTACAGATTTTTCGATTGCCTCGTTGGTCTAGTGGTCGCAAGCGCTACTGCTGAACATGAGGTCCCGGGTTCGATCCCCTGCTCAAGCAAAGCGTTATTGAGTTTTTCTATCTGGAATTGTGCCCGATTGATAGCAATATGCTCGCCTCCTATTACTTGGTACTAACAAAACATAATAACTGGTGAAATGTGGATGTACTTTTTATCTGCCTAACCCTTCGGAGATAAGAGGCGTGATGTTATGTTTATGTTAATTTAATATTATAAGTTTAATATGCATAACTCGTAACAAAATTAACATCGGTTACTGTTTAGAGACTTGAAAGCACAATTACAGCAATGTAAACTTTATAACCTAAATTTTAAATCAGACCATCCTTTTTTTAAATAAACAGTGTTGCCACGTCGGCAAAACTTAGCTTATCACACAATGTACGGAATAGTTTAGATACAAAAGAATTAAAAATAACTGCTTCGATAAATGATGATAACTATATAAAAAGCCTGCGTTAAATATAAATGGAAAACATTTTCTTTTACAGTATGGTCCTGATCCGGATAATGCAAGCAAAGTTTCCATTACTTAACTCCGGTACTGGTTATGAAATATTACTCCCGAGTTCACGACACCCGAAAAGCTATTCATAACTTTATGAAAGAAACTTTTCTCTGTGATGGCAAAAGCTTACAATTATTTATGTAGGAAGTGTCGCTATATACAACAATAGTATTTACAACAAGCCTGACAGAGCGTGATTAAGATGCCCCAACATATTTGTGCGGTTCAAGGTGGCGCTGCTTGGAAAGTAAATGTCAACAATAATGTCAAATTCAGTACATTTTAATTTAGTTATCCACTACGCCGACTGCCAATATACTTTGTAGGGGAGAGGCGGGGGGAACGGCGCGGAGGCTGCGCGGCGCGTGTCAAGGCCGCGTCCTCGACCGTGACCGCCCTCCTCCGTCCGCGTCCCCGCTTCACTCCCGCTTGTACCAATAAACTTGCTGCCGCACAAGTATTTCTACAAAATTAATTATTTTATTGACCTGGTATTCATAGAATTTGCATGTGAGCTTTTAAACATGGAAAGTTATTATAAAATTCTGCGAGGATAAAAAGAATACAATACCTTAACGTTCGAGAGCGGAGAGAGATGATAAGAACCCCTAAATTGAACAGAATAAAATATGTACCTACATAAAAGCTCATAATCATCACGAGAGGTCGGTTAGACGGTTGCTGTTAACCTCTGAGAGCTGCCATAGGTTACCACTACCAGCTCTGGATTTAGAAACTGAGGGGCAATTTCCGTATTTTCCCGTAATTCCCACAGGCCGCAGGTCCTAAAATTATTATTGTCCACAAGTTGTCTACAATTAAAAATACGTATGTTTAAGATAAACAATTATAAATCATGCCATATTTTCTGCTACGCAGTGACAATATTGGGGTAAATAAAACCTAGCTTTTAATTAACAACAACATAGAGAAAACTTGCGGTTTTAAGCAGTTTTCGTCGAACGAAAATACGAGTTAGTTTCTTGTTTTCCGGGATTCTGACTGTTTCTTAAGCCACTCACGTAGGAATAGAGATTGGCTCCATATTATGGGGATTACATAATGTTCGATTGATCGACATTGTAGGCGATTGTCGTCTGGAGAAAAGACACATCCCTTCTCTTTAGTTTTCACATTATCATGTTTAAGACGGAAGTTATCTTTTTAGAAATTGTCAGAAACCTAGATGCAATGATCAGCTTTCGAAGATCCCAATTTTCTACATCTAAGGTTAGATTTACACCTTAGAATTAAATTAATTAGTCTAAATCATATACCTACTTACTATTAGTCCACCACATATTAGCGCCATTACCGGCTGACATTTACGGCGCTTTTATATTGTATTAAGAGGACTGTTTTGTTAAACAGTTCGTTACTTAGCAAATCTGTCTGTATATATGTATTGTAGTTTTTCTTATTTATACTTGTATCATACATTTATTTAAATAGTCATTTATGGCATATATTTATGTAAATAGTACACCACAAACCACCTGCTCATCTTTTCTCCTTCACTTTTAAGTCCATCCAAAGGTTGTCTGTAAGAGATCGCTTTTAGCGATAAGGCCGATAATTGTATCACCCTATGTAGCCCTAAATATTAAAATTAGTTAGTTTTTGTGGTGTACAATAAACAGTATTCTATTCTATTCTGATGTTGTTGTTCACGGGTTACCTTACTACTTATGTGCTGACTGTCAGAGTAAAAAAAGAAATAAAAACGCTGATTTTGCTTTAAATAATTTACTTTCTTTCGTAATATGAACCATGTAAATTTTCACCGTCACGCCTGTGTGTAGGTACATACATACCCATATAAACCCGGAAATTTAGTAAACGATGTACTTACTGATACACACCCACACCGCCTCGCGGATGACACACATATTACACAACAGGGGGTGAGTCTCGTCATACATTTATCTATTCAGAGATAAGGTATCAATACGAAAGATTATAATTGCTGCGTAGTTTGTTTTAACTACTTGTTTCTGTTGTACAATCGCGCCACCATTTGCTGACACGGCTACAGACAAAAAAAACTTGTCAAAGCATTGCACAGCTGATATGCATGTGACACGATTTAATGCTCATCTTGAAAACGTGACCGTAAAAGTTATCATCCGTTGGGCTAATAGCAATAACAAAAATGTTTCACATACTATTTAGTCTCTTAACGGCATCACGCGAGGGGCAACGTGTCCGATAACATTTTGATAATATTTAGCTAATCGAAATTATCAATCATAGGCTGGTATGTTATGTCTAAATATATAGGACGACCATGTCCTTTAATTGTTATTACTGATAAGGTGACGCGTGATTGAACCAAAGTATTTTATACATAATCTGTTTAAACACGTGAATGCGTCAATCCAAATCAGCTTCCATTGCAATTTTTAGTCAATTATGACATCTTATGACGTTTTTGGTTCCTACCATTGGTGCGACCGGCGGCATGCCAAGTCGAGTCAGTCTCGAGTTCGAACCTAAGGTACCTTTAACTTTTAGATGGTGCATCCATGTGCGTATTGTATTAGTATATTATCATCACTTTCTTCTAAAACGATGAAGGAAAGCATTGCGAGGAAATCAGCATGCTTGACAGATATTTCTCGATGGCCACAAGTCCATGGGCGGCATAAAAACTCTGGCAACAGGTTAGTCAATAATCACACGAAAAATAGAGAAGATACTTAGAAAACAAAGACGAATCTAAAGTGTTTTTCATACAACAATAAAATTCAATCCTTAAAAACTTATTGTTCAAGGCTGTGGTGTACGAATCTACTTGGATTGCTCATGACCTTGCGAATTCATATAACACTCATCTTGTAAGCACTAAATTAGTTGCATTTTGATGTCTAACTAACTAGAAATAAAGTCTTTTTACCAAGTATCACCACCACAGCCTCTATTTTAAACTCTCGGCAAAGAGAAAATACCCACAAACCTATTTCATTGTAACGTTGAAACTAAATTTGGGTAGTACATCGAATAGGTAACGTAGGCATATAAAGTAAACGCCTACGTACGGCAATACACGTGCCGCGTTAGGGTCATAATGCGGTGAAGGTCGCGGGTCCCGGACCAGGCCTCTGAAAATAAGCGCCTCGGCCGACGACCCCGAGGAAATCTTCCAGGGAAACTGACCTTGACCTTTACACGCGCACGCGCTGTCACCGTTACATAGTGCCCTGACCCTGTTACGAAAGGATCTTCTTATGTACTACGTACCAGCTATGTTGTGCGTATATTATATTCATTGGAGTGCGAAGACGCGGCCTTTGTTCAATACTTCCTGTTTACTTGACTACGAAATACCGTTAGCCTAATGCTGTTCGTAACTACTTAACTGTTTGCGGTGAACTTGATTTTCCAGCTCTGAAAACTATGAACGTTCTGGCGCTGCTGATGTTTTTTCAGTAATGTTTTTTATCGAGGCTGAAAATAATGCGTTCTACTTTGCCATTCTGCAGTAGAATTCTATAAAAATCACACCGTGAAAATTAAAGTGAAGTGAACGCAAATCGACCTGTTATTTTTATATTAAGTAATGCTAGGCATTAACAGTTCACTTCATTCGCGTTTCCACGGAGTGAATATTACTGAATCGACCGGCTGTAGAAGCTCAAGTGGAGTGAGCTGTCATTCCATGCCTTTGCTAAGGAGAGGACAGTTCACTTCAGTCTCACTTTACCTAACTCTTCGCGGAGCTATTTTTACAGAATATACCGGCTGGACCGAAAAACGCACACTGCACGGCGATCAATAATGACATACCGAATACATTAAATTGACGACACGGTTGGTTGCAGCGTGCAGCGCTGCGTTTTGCGGGTGCGATTCCCGCATGGAACTAATAGTTGCTTACAGATAGTTATTCCGAGTCTGGGGGTTTGTAGATAGTGTTTTTTTTGTGTATGGATGTTTGTAAACGCACTAACGAGGCCACGACTCAGAATATATTCCCGAAGTGGGGCAATATTAAGAAACATCTAGATTTTCAGGTTGCTTCGGAGTAGCTGGATGAAAGCAGCCTAAGATCGAGTATACGCTGCGAACTGTTGCAATCCCATTATGATAATGAAGACTGTCAAAATCACAAATGAAAAAAAAAACCTTACAAGCATACATCGAGTTATTTCATGGTTATTCTTATCTATATCTATATCTATACTTATAATAAATCTGTAGAAGTAAAATTTCTGTACATTGAAAATATCAAAAAAATAAATAGCAGGGGGTGTTACTAGACTGACACCGAACCCAAAAATATGATTAAAAAATTTTTTGTCTGTCTGTCTGTCTGTATGTTCAGGTATCACGCAAAAACTACCGGTTCGATTACGATGAAACTTGGTATATTTATTCTTTGATATCCTGGGCACCACACTAGGTACTTTTTATTCCGGAAAAGTATATACAATAAAAAACAAACTTAATTTTGCGGTTCGATCTCTAGACCCGAATACTGTAACAACCGCAAATAATAAGTTTGTCGTAGGTTACGTCACCCGCAGTGGAGTTCACCAAAGGGCGCTGCACACGGCTAAGATATTATAATATTTAATCTTAAGATACAATATCGCTCGCCATACAATTCAATGGACTATCACACACTACGAAGATAATTATGCACATTGAATATCTATTCATATTCAATCACACTACTAAGATAATAAATAATATATTCAAAATTAATATTGGAGGATGATTGGTGATCGATACTGATGCCAAAAATGCAATTAGTGAATGTTTTGTCTTGCTGTCTGTATGTGCACGCATAGTTCAAAAACTATTATAGGGATTTTAACCAAACTTGGTACGGTTGTAGGTAATCAATACGCCTGGGCAGGTTGATCTTAGTATCAGTTGTTTTACACATAGTCAGTTGTACGGCGCTCTTTCCCGGGTCAGTAGTTCCAGAAATCTTTATGCATACATATCGGAAGAATCAACTTTGAAAGTAGTCTATCCGGAAGTATTATGCTAAAATTATCTATAATATGTATGTATTTAGAAATATATATGTATGTTTATCAGCTGTTTAGTACCCATAACACAAGCTCTCAAGCTTAACTTGGGACTAAATGGCGTTGTGTGAAAAGTTGTGGAATATTTATTATTATTTATTATTTATTATTTATTACATTTTATCCATTTTCGCTTTTTTAATACATGCAGTTGTATTTTGCTCCCAATTACATAGTACTTAAATATAACTGGCGAAATAAAGGTGTACTACAGGTACCCGTACCTCTGCCTAATCCTTCGGGGATTACAGGCGTGATGTTATGTTATTTTTTTAATTACTTAACAATTTGCTTGTATTGCAAGACGTCGCTTGATTTGCATACGCATACGCCTTTATCATTGCAATCGAGACTTCATTACACCCTCGTTTTCGGCTGAGGCTGCAAGCGTGCCTTGAGTGCAACAAACTTCGTACACTTGCAACAAAATGTACTCTGATCGAACTATCTTTCAACGTTTCATGGCGCCGCCGCCCTAAACAGTAACTTTAGACAACACCAATCTACATACAAATTTTGAGTTATTTTTATCTTTCTCTGTAAACAGCTACTTACTGGATACTCCCGGGGTGTATGCGGAAGTTATGTACAGAGGCCAGCACATGAAGCGACCCCAAAGTGTCAACTTTCTCTGATAGTTTTTCAACTTTATTACAAACAGAATAAGGTTCATGTTCAATTGGGAAAATTTGACAGTTTGGGGTAGGTTGATCTGCTGGCGTCTGTACATACATACATACAAGACAAATTAGTGCGTGATCCTGCATATTCTAGTGATGAATAGTGTCGTTTGTATAATATGATCATGACCTCGATACTAAAAGATAAATACTGAAAATAAAAAAAAAACAACAGATAAAGATACTGATAGATTATGTTCCTAATTCAAACATGAATTCTACAAGGCAAAAACCATGTCTTCTCTTTATAGCTACCTTGTTTCTTAATAAATCTAGCCAAAGATAGGTATGTAAATAATATCAAACTCGTGTTGCCTTAGAAAGAATCCCACACATCGTTTGTTGAACTTTAAATCAAGGTTGAACTCTGTCCTTGATTTAGAATTAGAAAATCAATAAAGCTCTTCGGGCGGCCATCTTTGGCCATGACCACTGACAAGATGATGATGAACTGGGTACTTATTTGCTCATTAAATTTCTATTTACAGGGTGGAAGCTAAGGGTCGTAAGTCGACTGTGATACTGATACTGTACGCTCTGTTCATGATTCTGGGCCCCTAAAGCATTGAATTTTTTTGTCAATTTCATGACGGTTCTTTCTGATGCTACCTTTGCTTAAAGCTGTAAAGAACCATACAATATTTATTTATTTATATTTTTTTTAAACTTACTTAACTTTAAAGAAGGCTTACATAATAAAAAACAAATGATATAAATAATGTAATATTAAAAGTAAGTGATTTTATAAGGGTTCTGTTTTTTCTTTTGCGGACTTAATGCTACGGCATCTTCTTCCAGTCAAGGTCCAGGTTTCCTCATTTACGTGGCCGATGTTAGTCCTTTCCGAGTTGTAGCAGCAATACTTATGCCATCCTAATGGTATCATTTTCGGTGATGACACTGGCGACTTCTTGTTATCTGGTTACAATAGAAAGCATAATAATTTATTAAGCATATCCAAGTTGATTGATATTGTTCAGCTCGGCAAAATGCGTCTGTAGATATGTAAATAGGTACTTTAGTTCGTGATCAACACACTAATTGCATTATTTTATCGATAGAAGCACACCATTCATCTGAATTTCCCGAAGAAAGAATGTTCATATTACACTAATTTTTCACGAATTAAATTGCAACCTCATTTTGCCACCTACCAGGCACAAATTCGAACTCTGACCTACTACCGGTAAATAAAAAATAAAAAAGAGACTTAAACCAAAACCTCAAAGCTAGACCAACGAACAAGTCACCATAAATCCACAAAAAAAAACATGCAGGTAACGACATCTGTTTACCTTGTTAAATATAACAGCGATAACCAACCACAGAACCCCTGTTTATAGCGTTGACGTATTGGTTCCATAGATGGCGCTTGTATTTCACGACACTCGTGCGCAAATAAATAAATTCAACTATTCACTCTAGAACGTTTTTAGGGTTCGGTACCTCAAAAGGAAAAACGGAAACCTTACGGATCACTTCGTTGACCCTTTTTCTAATGAGCACGAAGTTTCAAATTTAAACTAGTATCAAATACGTAGATCCCACGAGCCCGTATAGCTCTAAAAAATAAATTGTATAAGTCAACGTATCAAAAATACGGCCATTTATATATTTATTTTGATACTCGCAAATTTTATAACTCAAAACCCATACGTACTTGACCTAGAATCATGAAATTGGGCAAGACGCAAGCATCACATTCAATTTGTAGTTTTATCGCATAAAATTAAATTAAAAATTTAAAAAACCCCCACCGCAAAAACTAAAACATTTAAAAAGTTAAAAATAACACTTTAGCCATGCAATTTTACTTCACGTCGGGGTACCGCTTAAGTAAGGAATGTTCCTAGTACTTGTAGCTATGTAGATACTTATTTTAACGGTACCCCGACGTTACGTAAAATTGCATGGCTAAAGTGTTATTTTTAACTTTTTAAATGTTTTAGTTTTTGCGGTGGGGGTTTTTTAAATTTTTAATTTAATTTTTATTTTATAATTTTTAAACGCATTAATTTTGTTTTATAGAGTTTACAGTTATGATAATTTTTCAGAGCAATGTATGTAGAGTCAAATGCTGGTTAAAACGAATCCAAACACGACATATCTGCTACTATTTAGTCAAGAGTCTACTTACTGGTGTGCAGGATAGCTTGGCTGCAGCATCAGCTCATCCTGTTGCCATCAGTGCATTGTGTTTAGAATCAAATGCTGGTTGAAATGAATCCAAACACGACATATCTGCTATTATTTTGTCAAGAGTCTACCTACTGGTGTGCTGGACAGCCTGGCTGCAGCATCAGCTCACCCAGTTGCCATCAGTGCATTGTGTGCAGAATCAAATGCAGGTTAAAATGAATCCAAACACAACATATCTGCTGTTATTTTCCCAAGAGTGTATTAGTCTGCTAGATATCCTGGCTGCATCAGACCAAATACACCATAATGTTGCCTATTAATATTACACACATGGGTGTTTGAAATTTTAAGACACACATATGTTTTTAAGTAAAGTTAATACACATAGACGTCTAAAATAGCCACGGTAGCTAACACAAAAGAGCTGATAACCTTGAAACGGCTGAACCGATTTTGATGAATTATGTCTAAGAACCATCGCAAGAAACTCTGCTTTCAAATGAAAAAAACCGCATCTAAATCGGTTCACCCGTTTGGGCGCTACGGTGCCACAGACAGACAGACAGACAGACAGACAGACAGACAGACACACACACATAGCGGTGAAACTTATAACACCCCTCTTTTTGCGTCGGGGGTTAAAAAAGTATATTTTTGCGATATCCGCCCGTCTGTCTATCAGCTGACTGTATGTACCTACCTCGTGAACCGTAATACCTAAGTAGAGAGAAAAGAGGATGGCTCCCAAGCACAAACGTGTTTTTTTAGAGTTTTTGATGGACTTTATTCTACAGTCGCTGTAAGTATCTCTAATTTAGTTTTGACATAACATAAAATCTCGCCTGTAATTCTCAAAGGTTAGGCAGAGGTGTACTTAATCATCGTAATTTCGCCAGTTATGTTTAAGGGCAAGCCTATTACCATCAATCGGCCACAGTTCCAGGCCCCGGAATGCTACTGAAAACTTCCAGATGGAAAAACTCAAAAATATTCCCAATTCCCGACTCAGGGATTGTAACCGGGACCTCACGATCAGCAGCGACGCTTGCGACCAATAATCCGACAAAGTTGTTCTATGGAAATGAAAACGGCTGGAACCCATCACGGGCTAGGACTACTCGGAGTTGGCCAACTTTTTAATATTCAAGACTGTCTACTGTGTGCTACTACGTTTTTCCATTACAACCGACTTTCAACTGAATGTATTTTCGTTTTAATTTAATTCTGAAGTGGAACCAAATTTCCCACCTGGTTGAAGAATTACGTATAAGATTACCTGCTTAGTATCAACGTCTGATAATATCGGAATGAAATAACGATAGTACGATATATTGGCAAGATTAGTCGTCGCCACGTAATCACATATTATTTAAGTACATACACCACTACTGCAAATAGGCCAAATACGTTAACATAATGAGAGACATTGCTTTGCAGAAATAAGCCAGGTTATTTTAGTTTGTATACAAACTTAGATAACGAAGCGTGATGATATTACTAGGGCATTTAATTACTTTTAAATCAAATAGAACGTGTACTATGTTATTTCAAGTTTTAAAATTAAATGCTTCATAAAATAGTGGCCTGGCTGGTGGTTCCATAACTAATCCCGTGCTGTATTTAAACATTTTTGGGGGCTGGGTCACCCGCGTCCGTAGGAGAATACCGATTGCTAGTCCCTACACGTGGCCCCCGGGTGGTGCTAAACGGGTGACACTAACTGGTGGTAGGTTCCGACCGATGGCTTGTCACCACCCACTGGGCAAAGACTTACCGCCAAGCGGCCTAGCCGTGTTCCGGTATGATGCTCAGTGTAGCCAACACAAAGGAGCTGGGTCGAAACAGCTGTTCCAACTAGGGCTTGCAATATCCGTTCGTTTTTACTATCCGGATAATACGGATTTTAAAAAATTACTATCCGGATTATCCGGATATTTCGGATAGTACGGATATTTTTTTGTTTTTATCATAAATTAAATTAATAAGCTTTTGTAACACGTTCTAATTAGTCTCTCAGGCAAAATGACAAGAAATATTAAACTATACCAATATTTCAAGTAACAATTACAAAATTGTTAACTTTCTAAAATTTTGCTTTAAAACACCGATATCGCACTATACAATCGAATGTACTTTTCTCATACTAACAATTCTAATTAAACATGAGATCTTACATTTATTACAAATCATAACATCGCAATCCAATCGACCTGTATAAAACATTATAATGTGAGTGCTTTTTGTATTTTTTTCTATTTTTTTTTTCTGTTATTACCGTGCTTGTTAGTAATCCTAAGATTTCTGTAACATACTTTGTTTCTACCTGTAATTGGCTATGCGTTGCTTATTTAGTTGTTAACCATCTATTACAGCTGTTGCGTACACTTGGATTGTGGAATGAGCTCCCTGCCGAGGTTTTCTCAGAGGGCTACAGTATGGGGTTCTTCAAAAGGGGAGTAGATAGGTTTTTAAAGGGTCGGCAACGCGCCCCTGGTGTTGAAAGAAAGAAAGAAGAAAGATAATAATATATTTTTAAATGATGCTAATGTTTGATCTTGTCGCCCTGACACAGGCAAAGCATTCCATAACCGTATAGCCTCCACTGAGAACAATTTTCCGTAGAAATTAGTGGTATGCATGGGCCTAAAGATTCAAGTTTTTTGATGACCTCAGATATATCATGTGTGTCATGAAGAAACTTGAACATGTTTTGATTGATACGTTTTCAGTTGAAGAAGAGCAACCTTCTTTATATCGTGTATTGTCCGTAGAAGTTATGACTGTTTGATTTGGTTGTTGTGTGTTAAACGTGGATATAATTTGAATAATCGCTAGTCTCACAGATTCGTTGGAAGTTTTTTTGTTCTTAATAAAAATGTGAGAGGTTTTGTAAATGCCACTATAGCGATTGATTTTGAAACTTTGGTCCAGTCTTCTTTTACCGTGCGTGCCGTAAAATACAACACAATCTTGAAAATGCGTGCAGTATGGATGTGTGTCATTTGTTTGATTTAATAAATGAATTGATTGATTGATAAATTTGGCCAGTGGTCATTAATTTTAATAATAATGTTTGTTAAAAGAAAACTCAGGCATAATATTTGTACAAGCTAAGTTAGGTCGGTCTAATTGGTGTGGAGTGTCCATCTGTAGCCAAGCAGAGCTAAGCAAAGCCTGTATTTTGGCTATGTATATAGAATGTTGGAATTAATTATAATCTCTGCCACTAAATTGACTCAATATTATGATGTGTATGACAGCATGAATGAATGTAAACGAAGCAAAAGAATTATGTCAGAATCGTAGCACATGGCACTCTGTACTTTCTCATTTCAACCTACCCTCATGAAAAAAGGCGTGCGTTTATGTATTTATGTATGATTTGGGAAGTAAAAAAACAAAAGCGAGAGTGATTAACTATATTGAAATAATAAATAACGTAATAACAGTAATGCTCATTACAGATGACAGCTTTTTATTTAATATTTCAAAGTGAAATAGAACTATCCGTAATATCCGAAAAAACCGGATTGTCATGCAAGTAAAATCCGGATTTTAAAATCGGCGGATATCCGGATAATACGGATATCCGGATATCCGGATTGCAAGCCCTAGTTCCAACGCAGGCAGACTAAGCTGACTCGCGCTGATTTGGACGTATCGGGAGACTAGTCGCGGAGGGTAGCGGGATCCGAGGCACGGTGCGCCGCTGGCCGACCGCAGGTAGTAGGGGGCCCAAGTAGTATGCTTGCCACATATGAAAGGCTGCCCCACCAACTGTCGAAAAATCCCGGAATGCACCATCGTGCTGGTTGGCGGCCAGATGAGAGGGCCCGATGGACATTCCCGGGGGGGCTCGGGCGTCCCCGCAGTCTCCAGGCTAGTCCCCCAATGATGTCGTTCTTTGAGTGCGTGACTGAAGGTTAGCAGCGTAGAACCTCATTTCACTTCCTTCTCCTTTCCAACCTTCGTTCAACTAATTATGAAAAGGAATAAAAAGAAAAAAGCTGAACAGCGGCAGCACTCCCTCTCTCTCAAAGTGCACCTTACCAACATTCGAGGTCTGCACTCAAATGTCGTCGCAGTCCACCACCATCTGGAGACTGAGAAACCAGCACTTTTTTTCCTTTCGGAGACGCAGATCAGAAGTCCGTCTGACGTGTCGTACCTATCTTACCCAGGGTTTACCTTGGAGCACAACTTCAAACCACGAGCGGGTGTATGCATGTACGCCCGGGACGACATCTGCTATCAGCGTCTACGGAACCTTGAGGACTCCAGGTACTCAACGCTTTGGGTTTTGGTGGACACAGGCCTGGATAAAATTATCTACGCCTGTGTCTACCGTTCGCACAGCGGAGATCAGGAGACAACCAGGCTCGCAGAGCATCTTAGTGAAGCGGCGGATGCGGCTCAGCTGCGGTTCCCTTCTGCCCAATTGGTGTTACTGGGGGACTTTAACGCCCACCATCAAGAGTGGCTTTTCCCGTACCAGTGCACAGATCATGCTGGACGAGAGACGCGTAAGCTAGCGCTAGCGTTAAATCTCACCCAGCTGGTCCGGGGGGCAACAAGGGTGCCGGACGTTGAGTCGCACACAGCCAATTGCTTGGACCTTCTGCTGACAACAGATCCAGACCACTACTCGGTGTCGATATCTTCACCTTTAGGTAGTTCCGACCACTGTCTGGTGAAGTCTGTGTCCGTTTACTCCCCGCCCGATCCCAGCCCAAAAGGCACCCGGCGGGTTTGGCGATACAGGTCAGCAGACTGGGATGGCATGCGATCTTTCTTCTCATGTTATCCTTGGCAGCCTACTTGCTTTTCTTCGGATGACGCTTCCTCGTGCGCAGCTGCCATTACGGAAGTGTTGCGGCAGGGGATGGAATACTTCATTCCGTTCTCTGATGTAGCAACGTCAGGCGCAGCTCGACCATGGTTTGGGGCCGAGTGTAACCGCGCTGAGGCGCTTAAACACGCGGCATACAGAGCTTGGGTTGATGCTCGCATGCGTAAAGCAAATGACGTCAGTCAGAAGAAGAAAGCCTTTAACAGGGCTGCCAAGTCTTGCAAAAAGGTGTTGCAGAGGTCTCGGTTTGACCACATCAGCCGAATTGGGAACAAATTAGCTTCTCACCCTGCTGGTAGTAGAGCATTTTGGTCCCTGGCTAAGTCGGTTGAATCAAACTTCTGCCGCCCTTCACTACCACCACTGCTGAAACCCGATGGGTCGCTGGCTCACACCGCTGAAGAGAAAGCGAACTTATTTGCTTCTCTTTTTGCGGAATCTTCGCGTCTGGATTCTGGGGACGCGCGGCCCCCTGCATCTCTTGATGGATGCGAGACGAGTATGTCGGATATTCGCATCCATCAGAAGGACGTCCGCAGGGTACTGCGCAACCTTGACGTGAATAAAGCTAGTGGCCCTGACGGGATACCGGCAATTGTTCTTAGAACTTGTGCGCCTGAATTGTCTCCGATCTTGACACGCCTATTTCGTCTCTCGTATGAGACTGGAAAAGTGCCGATTGATTGGAAGCAAGCTAACGTGCAGCCCGTGCCCAAGAAGGGCAGTCGAGCTGACCCGGCTAACTACAGACCCATCTCTGTAACGTCCATCCTCTGTAAGAGTATGGAACGGGTGCTTAACACTAAGCTCCTGGCATACCTAGAAGCTAATGACATCCTCAGTGATCGGCAATACGGCTTTCGTCGAAATCGGTCTACAGGGGATCTTCTAGCGTATGCCATTCACATCTGGAGTAAGGCCATCGAGAAGCATGGGGAAGCGCTTGCCGTCTCCCTCGATATCTCGAAGGCTTTTGACAGGGTCTGGCACAAAAGTCTCATTGGTAAGCTTCCTTCTTTCGGTCTGCCCACTGGTCTATGTGACTGGATTGCTGACTTCCTGAGTGGTCGGTCCATCCGAGTTGTAATTGATGGCTGCTCATCCGGTCAGTTAGACATCAATGCCGGGGTCCCTCAGGGGTCGGTACTCTCGGCAACATTATTCTTGCTGCATATTAATGAACTGCTTAAGCCCGGTACCTTTGGGTATGCAGACGACAGCACTGTTGTCGAGAGCTACATGTCTGACGCACGGGCTAGTGGGTCACAGATCCAGTCTCTCCGAGAAGCTATGGTCGAGCGCTTGAACTTGTCCTTGAAGGCAATCGCCGAGTGGGGTGATGCCAACTTGGTCAAGTTCAATGCTGCGAAAACCCAGGCGTGTCTGTTTTCCGCCAAGCGGAGCCTATTCCACCCGGCTCCATCTTTCCGAGGTGTAACCGTGCCGATAACCGACCATCTTGATCTTCTTGGTGTAACGTTGTCATCCACTCTCAATTTTAGCTCTTACATCGAGGCAAAGGCTCAAATAGCTGCAAAAAAGTTAGGTATCTTAGCAAAGGTGAGACGTTACTTCACGCCGGAACAGCTGCTCAACCTCTATCAA
Organism: Euplexia lucipara; assembly: GCA_921972225.1. Taxonomy (NCBI): domain Eukaryota; kingdom Metazoa; phylum Arthropoda; class Insecta; order Lepidoptera; family Noctuidae; genus Euplexia; species Euplexia lucipara. The sequence continues at coordinate 11,559,270 of OV179149.1, forward strand.
GCGCAAGTTCGGTCGTGTATGGAGTACTGCTCTCATCTTTGGGACGGATCCGCCAAATACCAGCTTGATGCGCTTGAGTCTATTGAGAAACGAGCCAAGAAGATCATCGGCAATGATGCACTCGTTGTGTCAAAACTTCAAAGTCTTGAGCATCGACGCCGAGTTGCTAGCCTGTCGGTTTTCTATCGGTTATATTTCGGAGAGTGTGCATCGGAATTGCACGATTTAATTCCACCAAGCCCTTTCCATCATCGGACCACCAGGCGTTCAGCACTGCGCCACCGGTACATGGTAGATATCCCAACCATACGTACTAAACGTTATGGAAACACATTCATTGTGCGAACAGCCAAAGAGTGGAATTCCCTGCCGGTGTCGGTGTTTCCTGATAGCTACAACCTAGGGGTCTTCAAGTCAAGAGTGAACAGGTTGCTTCTAGGCAAGCGTGCTTCATCGTCGACCACATCATCGCTTACCATCAGGTGAGATAGTGGTCAAACGCGTGCCTATCAGTAATAAAAAAAAAAAAAAAAAAAAAAATTAAATGATTTGTAAAAAGAGTCATTGAACTGTACTGTTTGCATAGTGAGTGTCTCATCTATAACAGCGACATAAATCATATTCCACCTCACCCTTATTTTTAACGACTACGACATCAAGTCATGGTAAAACCAACATTAAATAAATAATAATTAAATAATTAATATTCCACACTTTTCACACAACGCCATCTAGTGCCAAGCAAAGCTGAGCTTGTGTTATGGGTACTATACAGCTGATAATCATACTTATATATTTCTAAATACGTACTTACATATTATAAGTGGATTAATTACACCCAGATACAGAACAAATGATCGTGCTCATCAAACAAAGATTTGACTTAAAAAATAAATAATAGCAGAATGACGTTATGTAAATACGTAATATGCAGAAATGTAAATACAGCAGCCACATATGCCACAGGCTGGTGCTGCCAGATGTCATCTAGCAGCTTTGGACTCAGTGGATAGGCGTGCGAAGAGGCTTATTGGTGACCCAGATTTGGTTAGAACCAAACTGCAAAGCCTTGAGGATAGGCGTAGGATAGCTAGCCTTTCGGTTTTCTATAGGATACATTTTGGAGAGTGTGCACGGGAATTACCTGACTTGATTCCGCCATCACCTTTCTACCATCGGACAACCCGGCGTACGGCAGTCCACCCTTACATCGTTGGCACTCGGATCCCACGATTCGGACAAAGCGTTTCGCTTCGTCGTTAATACCGCGTACATCGAAGGACTGGAACAACTTGCCTGCTGCGGTCTTCCCGTCCGATTATAATTTAGGTGTCTTCAAGGCTAGAGTGAATAGGCTCTTAATAAACTAGTGCGCTTCACCAACACTGATTGCATCACTGCTTACCATCAGGTGGGATTGCAGTCAAGCACTGGTTTATAATATTAAAAAATAAAAAATATTAAAATGTCCACCACTACCACCCACCACCAATCCAACCTCCACTATGCTGTGAGAGCACCGAATCTCTTCCCATTATGCTGTGAGCCAGTTTGAGTATTGACTAGGGCTTTCAGTCTCGATGTATTACCGAGTCCCGGGAAAAAAAAAACGAGACTCGAAGAGGTCTCGAAATTCCCGGGAAAGACGAGACTTTCGAGACTATTGCAAAACAAGGTTTCTTACTTAAAGTGGCAAAATAAATTTAATCAAGATATAAAGATATTTTAATCAAGTACCTACCTACTTACTTTAAAAAACAAACGGAAATTAAAAAAAAAATCAAAAAATCATTTGTTACAGTTTTTATCATTTTTGTAGTGACGTCGTCAGTTTTGTACCTAACCACGTAGAAAACAAAGGGCGTTTAAAATGTCGTTTCAGACTGGGGAAATAGATATATGCATGAAGTTTCTTTTAAAAAAACTGAAAATAACTGATTAAGTATTGTAAGATACTTGCCGCAATCAGTCTCGGATGCACAGGAATTAGCGAGATTCACGCTGTAAAAATTTTGTTGTAAATCTAATTTCTTTAGACAGATTTTTTTATTGGTTCTAATGTATTTTGATAGTAGATTGTAATTTATGTGTATATTTTGCACGCCCATCTGACGGCAGAGCATGGAGAACACTAGCAAAACTTGTATTACATCTGTACCCCTACCCATGTTGATGAGTAGCGTCCCGTCTACACAGTGCACGGTCACTCTCATGATACATACAAAAATTGAGGTTGTTTCTAATGTAGTAGATATACTCTGATTCAGTGAACTCTATTCGGGATCTTTAGTTTAAGAAATCAATCAAAAACACTTCTTCAAGTTACCGAAGCTTGCTGCTCTCAATTATTTTAAAATTGCCACTTCTTCATCAAGGTGGCAATTTTTTTTTTCAAATTTCTTCATCATCCAAGATGAATCTTCGTTTTCGTTTCTGTGATGCATGAGTTTGGTCTTCACCTACTTTTGTTTTTTATACAACACATCTAGTATGCACCAATTGTATACCATGGATCAGACACTTCATAAAACTCTTTTGGTGATAATCATTGACTGACTTTCCCATTTTTTTATTAAAGCTACATCCATCTGTTGTTAGACTTATAACGTCTGTGTCTAAATGAACATCGAGCTCCGACAAACGTTCTTTTAACAAATCTACACAGGCAGTAGCAGTTAATGTTTTTATCTGACTCAAGTCTCGAAGTCTCGTTATTCCCGTGACCGATACTGCTAGTCTCGAGTCTCGAAAATACCGAAAAATCATCGGGACTCTCAAAATTTTCGAGACCGAGAGTCCCGGGATGAAAGCCCTAGTATTGACATAATACATAGTTACCTGTTACCTACAAGCACAGACTTTACGCTTATGAATTTGAAAAACGTGAGTCAAAAACACTGGTTTAATAAATGACCTGAGTGACTGTACGTACAATGTGAGATAATCAAAATATAGTATTAGTAAAATAGCAAAAAAAAAAAGAATTTTCCCCATATTTTCTAGGTAAACTTCCAAATTGTCAGCCAGCACATTAAGTTTCCTCAATGTGTCCAATTTTCCCAATTGAATATGAACCGTATTCTGTTTAACAAAGTTGAAAAACGATCAAAGAAATTTGACACATTGGAGTAACTTGACGTGCTGGCGTCTGTACATAATAATAATACCAAAATGTTACTGTCCCACTGCAGGGCAAAGGCCTCTTCTCATACAAAGAAGGCACGAGCACTGATCACCACGTTTGCTCAATTTAAACTTATTTTACTTTAAGTCCAGATTTCCTCGCGATGTTTTCCTTCACCGATCACGTCAATGATGCCTAAGGTAAACTTAGAAATAAAACATGAATTGAAAAAGTCACATTGGTACTTGCCCGGAATTGAACCACAACCTCGTGTATGAGAGGAAGCCTTAACCTCTGGGCCATCACGTCATTACTACGATACGATTGTACATACTTGTTTAGATATAAGCTTGTAAAAAGACCCCTAAATCCAAAGTCGTAATACGTTTAGCAGATAACTGACGAAATGTGGGTATACTATATAATGATAAAGAAAACAAATTTATCTACCGTACATACTAACTTTCAGGGAATACAGGCGAACTGGTGATGTGCTGAAGTATGACGCAGATCATGTTTAACCTTCGTCCAGACCAACGATCGAATAACATTTACTATACCCGCAGATAATTAACCTTTATTAACGATAATAACTACCAAATAACTGATCACGAAATCATTTGAGAATGTAAAAAAAACAGCTGCAATAACGAAAATCTACAATTTATCTTGAAACTTTGAAACACCTAGATGGTTTCTCTAGACTAGGGGGATATTATACGTCATTGTTATTTTTCCAGCAAAGCCAGTGCTATATGCATAGGTAGGTATCGATGGCACAGAGCGTGGGCGGCGGTGCTGCAGGGGAAGCGAACGTTAACCCTTCTGCAGTTCATTCGCTGTCTGGCCTCACCCCTGCAGACCTCCCACCCTCCCTAGCCGCCGACTCGACTGCACGCTTGCCATACTGCAAGCCAACACTTTTTACCTACTACCTATCGCTAAATAGTACAAAAATTAAAACTACGTCCTGATCGTGATAAAACAACACTTTATCACCTCGAAGTTATAATTACTACGAGTTGGTACTTACGTATATCAAGGATAGCATATTTATGGAGGTTTGCAATAGTAGTTTTGTTTTTGATCACCATTTAATATGATTTTTGTGAGCACACAAGTAAGCATCGAATTGTAACGGATTATTATTGATATAGGTATAACACGGCGTTAGATAGGGATCACTCACTTGCTTAAGTTAGTCCGTGGAAGGGTTAACATTCATTTCATTTCAAGACCCCTCCGTGCCTCGGAAAACAAGTTACGTCGTTGACACTGGCTCTCACTTGTAGATCTTCGCCTGTGTAGTTACGAGTAGTCAGAACCCTGAAAGTCTAATAACCAGTTTAACCACGGGGTATCGTGTTACCCAGTCACTAGGTTGTACAGATGAAATATAAATAAGTAATCTCTCCAAGTAAAACACTGGTATTCAACTACGTCTGGTTACACTGGAAGCTGATCCTACCATGGTTGGTAAATAGTTATTTCCACTTCAGTAGCACAAACATGTAGGTTTTGCTGCTTGAAATCAAAAGTGAAAAAAAAAGTAAAGAGACAATAGTTATTTATGATATCCGTGCGGTAAGTTGGTTTTTACAAACGAGTAGACGAATGTAAGCCCGAGACGAAGTCGAGGGCTGACCATAGTCACGAGTTTGTTACAATAAATACGTTCAACTTATAAGTGACTATGCCCCCACTCTACCTTCACCGGATGTAGATAAAGAGGCGTTTTACCGTAATCTTAAACGAACTCTGGAGAGCATCCCAAATTGTGAAAAACTAATTTTGTTGGGAGATTTTAACGCCCGTATTGGCGCCGAACATGGAATAGGGAAATGCAACGATAATGGACTAAGGCTATTGTCGTTATGTATCAAATTCAGTCTTAACATCACGAATACATGCTTCCGACTTTCAGAGAAATATAAGACCTCGTGGATGCACCCAAGATCTAAGCACTGGTTTCTTTTAGACTACGTTATTGTTCGCCAAAAAGACTTGCGCGATGTCCTAGTGACGAGAGCGATGCGTGGAGCTTTTGGATGGACTGATCACCGTCTTATAAGATCAAAGACGTACCTCCAGTTAAAGACACCACGACGAGCTCCCAATAAAATTCCATCTAAACTCGCCTTTTCGTCACTTATGTAACTGTAAAGAGTTGGATTTAAAATTTGCTGCGTGTGATCCGCTAACTGAACCATCAACCATTGATAGTGAATGGAGATCCTTTGCCAAACATCTTCATGCCTGTGCGTTGGAAACTATAGGTAAGCCTCAGAAGAGGAACCAAGATTGGTTCGATGCATCTGATCAACAAATTAAAACACTAGTTGACGGACACAGGCAGACCTAAACTCGTTAAATGCACAGCAGTAAGGGCACACAACAGAAACTAAGATCTAGAGTTCGTGAACTTAAAGATAAGTGGAGGACGGAGAACGCTGCAGATCTACAGCACTGTGCTGATACTCACCAAACTGGCAAGTTTTTTGACGGAATCCAAGCAATTTTTGGCCCCTGGACCAGAAAACACCAATGGACACAAAGGATAGACAACACCGAGTTGCGAGCAAAACGGACGTAATAATGCGATGGACAGAACATTTCAATGATGTCTTAAATTTCAATGCACTTAGTGCTGATTTATCGTACATAAATAAGCTTGATGATTTGCCAAAATCTAGAGGACCCATCTGCCTTTGATGAGTTTGTGCGAGCCGTCGCCCGTCTTAAAAACAGCAAAACCCCTGGTATGGATCAACTGCCCGCAGAAATTTACAAATACAGTGGGAAACATATTATAAATAGGCTCTCCGATTGCAGCTCTTACCGAGGTATTTCATTGCTTTCCACTGCCGGTAAAATTCTCGCGCACATAATTAACTCCCGCCTGAGTGAGCTAGCTGAAAATATCTCCCTGAGAGCCAATGTGGCTTCCGCCCTAGTAGAGGTACTGTCGATGCCATATTCGTCGTAAGGCAACTCCAGGAGAAAAGCTTGGAACATCAAAGGCCTCTCTACATGTGCTTTGTCGATCTAGAGAAAGCATCCGATAGAATTCCGCGTGAGGCCCTTTGGCTTATTCTCCAAAAGAGTGGTTTTCCAAAGAAGTTCGTTAACCTCATAAGTCGCAAAAGCGCAGGTTCGACATGAAAACGAGCTTTCTGAGGAGTCATGTCACAAGTGGAGTAAAGCAAGGTTGGGTCATGGCTCCCACTCTCTTTGCCATTTACTTCGCAGCTGTTATGAAGAACGCCCAACTGAATTGTGGTGACCAAATTAATTTAAACTTCCGGAGTGATAAAGGCGTGTTTGATATCACAAGGTTTAGAGCAAAATCTAAATTGCAAAAGATCTCCATTCTGGGGATACTTTACGCGGACGATGTGTGCCTTATGTCCGACAGCATGGCGAATCTCCAAAGCTACGTTGACTCACTATACCTATCCTGTCAACGATTCGGCCTAGTGATAAGCGCTTCAAAGACGCAATTCCTCAAACAACCACCGAGGGGCTGCGAAGCTGCCAGTAACACGCTAATTCTAGATGGAAGTCCACTGCAGGAAGTCACTAAGTTTAAATATCTTGGAAGCAACATTAGAAATGATAACACCTTGGCTTCAGAAATACCATCGCGCATTGCACATGCTGCTGCGAACTTTGGACGGGTTAATGATCGTGTCTGGAGATCTCATGACCTAAGGCTTGAGACAAAAATTTGTGTCTACAAAGCGTTGATTCTACCTGTCTTTCTCTACGGCGCAGTCGTGGTGCCTCTATAGACCAGATATTAGGAATCTTGACACATTTCATCTAAGGTGCCTGAGATCTATTTTATGCATTAAATGTTAAGACCGTGTTCCTGACACCGAGGTTTTGCGCCGTTCCGGTGTGTATGGCATGGAAGGTCTTCTCATGCAACGCCAAATCAGGTGGTGTGGACATGTCCTTCGCATGAAGCATTACCGTCTACCAAAGGTGTTCTTCTACTCTGAGTTGTCGGAGGGTAAACGGAAGCATGGTGGTCAACATCTCCGCTATAAGGACGTGCTCAAGAGGCACCTTAACGCTTGCGATATTGATCACAAGGTTTGGGAAAAGCTCGCTCTGCACAGGTCGTCTTGGCGCTCTACTATTTTCAAAAATATTAAAAGTTTCGAAAACAAGCGACTCGATAGTTCGACGATACATTAAGCGAAAAAAATAAAACCGACTTCAAAAATAACACTAAACGGTGTAAAATAACTCTAAATTAGGAAGTCTGTGGCTTTGGTACTTTTGTCTTATTCTTGATGGGCCACCGACTTCCGAATTTAGAGTTATTTTACACCGTTTAGTGTTATTTTTGAAGTCGGTTTTATTTTTTGTAAAAAAGTTTTTTATTTTTCCATTTTTAGTTGTTCCCATACAAACATTTGCCATGAATTCATTTTATATAGTTAATTGTTAACAATACATGTCATTATAATAGGGTTATCCACCTAACCCTAATAAATGAAATCTAGGTATATTGAACACATCTGCCTACCCCTCTGAGCATACTGGCTTGATGATACGTCATGATGTTGTATAAACAATAAACATCCTAGCGATTCCAGCAATCACGATAGATTTGCCGTCTATTTTTGAAGAGTTCCGTTGTATATCTCCGAAGATCAGAACCAGATCTTCACCAAATTAAAATGGGACCACCTCAGGAGTCTACTCTTTCAAACAAAAAAAGAATTTCGAGAATCGGTCCACAAATGGCGGAAAAATCAGGTAACATACATAAAAAAAAAAAAAAAAAAAAAAAACATACACACGAACATAGAACCTCCTCCTTTTTTAGAAGTCGGTTAAAAAGCGCCAAAATCGTAAAAAGAGACCTAAGCCATCCTATTCTTACACCTATGACTCTGCTGGCGAACTCTACTGCTTTACATGTAAACGGGTATTCAAAGCAAGTTCGGTCTGGCTAGTCACATCAGGGCACACGAAACGAAAGGAGAAAATAACTGCAAGGGTCGCCGTTATCGAAATCGGTAAGGAGGCCTAATATAATATAGGTATGATAAAGTGACTCTTAGAAAATTTTTTTTTAAAGACGAGACTGAGCAAAGTTTGACGGTCAGCTAGTTATTATGAATTAGGGGTTAAAAAAGTATGAAATTGCCGTTATACGTACCTACTTCGAATTGACATAAAACCTTAATGGTTTGAGATTTTTAGCGTAATTTTTTTACCATGGTTCCTATGAAGTTCTTCTTTTAAAAAAATGTGCAATATACGATTATCGACGTTCAGTTACTTTTTTTTTGAAAGATGGATACTTCGAAAATTCATGCGTCAAATTTCTTTGATAGGTTTTCAACTTTATTCTAAACTCAATAGGGTTCATGTTCAATTGGGAAAATTTGACAGTTTGGGATAGGTTGATCTGCTGGCGTCGGTACCATGTGATAAAAGTTTCGTCAATTCAAGTAGGTAGACCTACCTATTCTACTATTATATTTACAATAAAACGGCAATTTAATCATTTAACCCCTATTACAACCCGACCGTATCAGGAAACCCCACTAATTACTCATAGAAACTGACGCTCCATGACCATGACACATTATTACACATTTTTATACATCGTTCCTGTGTACGTTGCTTGCTATGGGTTTTTATAACCTGAATGAAACATTATTATTATTATTATCATCCTGTCACAGGTGAAACTTATATCGGTTTGCGTCAAAAACCAAAACGCCCGTGCCTATGACTCGTCTCTACGATTTAGAATCCTATTTAGTGTAGTGTGATTGCTTCGCTTCCTTATTTTGCTTCCTTACTGTTCCTAGTTAGGATGCTACAGATCAGATAGTGTACCTAATTGTAATAAGCCCTTTTAGGGGGACGCGCGGACGCCATAATGCTAAATGGGGATTTACTCGAGCGTCATAGTGACCTATTGGGTTGCAAAGTTTAGATGATAAGAAGAAAAAATGTTAAATAATGTATAACTTTTCATCGGTAGGGGGAGCGGCTATAGATTTTCAAATAGGTATGTAAAAAAAACTGTTGCATGGACATACTCGAGCGCGTCAGATTTTGATAGCATCAATGTCCTACGTAGTTTTAATAATGTACGTATGTTAATCTGACCGTTTGCATGATGGGTGTGGTTGTACGTAAGGGTTGAAAAAGAAAAATAAAAAAAGTTAATCGAGCGCGTCAGATTTTCTAAGGGGGTGGTAAGTAGGTAAACCTGAAAAGAAGCTCCCATTCAATAATCCGACGATTTTGATGTGCCGCAAACTCACAGTCATTATTATCATTTGCAAAAAAAACCGCCACGTTGACGTATTATTATGTACCTACCTACCTACTCAAGCGCGTCAGATTAAGATATTGTATATGGTTCATCTTAATGTCCTAGACGTGTTGTCTCATAAACTGACGACTAGAGGGATTCGCCTAATCTGACAAAAAATCAAAATTTTATCTTATTTTTTTAAATCATTGAACTTAATTAAATGAAATAAGCTCAGGAAATAGCATGAAAATAAAAAAGTGTGTGTGTATTTATAAGAAAATAATTCTAGTAATAATTGCTCAATTTTTTTTTACATAATAAATTGATGGTAATATTGTAGTAATAATATGATCACTATTATTACTATATCGAAAGAAACCAGAAAGTTAATTTGGGTTTTCAAAAAACTCAGACATGTCGCGGAGTTCCCTCTTCTACGTACCTAATACCTATATATTACGCCTTAGCTCAATCCATACTGGGATACTGTGTAGGAGTCTGGGGCGGAGCCTGTAAAAGCCCTCATGATTAAATCAGAAAGGGCTCAAATATCATTACTAAAAGTAATGACTTTCAAACCCTTCAGATATCCGACTAAACAATTGTATGTAAATTGCGAACTACTAACAATTAGACAATTATAATATCGACGGTTGTAAGGCTAATTGGTCTAAGCGACATTTTTGCGAAATTGAGTTATATACATATTTGGAATCAGCAGATTTTTCTCCATCGTTTGAGCCAGGTTTCAATTTTTTTTAACCACTTTTTTGGCGCTTAGCACCCCCAGCAAAATAGGCCTCATTTTTAAGCTCATTGATCTATACGACGCAAAATAAGGCAAATTTGAGGACACGATGACTTAAGCTCTTTTGAATTTTCGAACTTTTATAACGTGTGTCGATTAAGGCATTTGGCTTTTTCGCCAAAGTTGTGGTGTTGTCGTTTGGCCTATTTTACATTGAACCAAAATAATAAGCTATGTCGTTTGGCCTATTTTGCAGTCAACGACATTGAATAAACCTCGTCGTTTGAACCCTTTTCAAATCAAATAAGATCCTTTTAATTATTTATTTCTTTGCCAACAAGAGTAGGGTTATAGATGTTAATACCGACAAAATCCTACTTGCAGTGCCGTCACATGCAAACATTTACACTTAATAGTATATTGCAATTTTGTAACCATTTTATTTCTCAATGTCAAGGAGTATCCAGCAGTCAATAATTTAAATGTCAGAGTAAATAGTGAGATACAAATAAAATAAATAAAAATCCTAGATAATGATTAACTATGAGTTTCAAAATCGATCAAATCAAAAGTCATTGATAAAATCAGGCTGAGGATTAGCACTTTTTTAACAACATCACCATGATAGTCATCCAAAAAGCCCGCCTTTTGCCACTTCCTAGTGTTTTTGCTGGTAAAAAGTGGCAGAACAAACTACCCGGTAACACGTCTGCCTGATAAGTTAGAAGAACTTGAATTTATACAGTTCCTTCAATTAGATAACACTATAAATCAATCATTTTAAATTAATATTTTTTTACTTCTAGTTAGATAACACACTCCAAATACAAAATACTAGCAATAATCTATGTGAAGGAATCCGAAGGAAATGCACAGATGTTATTGGCCATAAGGATTTCCTTTTAGATATTCTTTCACACTGCACTGTAGTACACCTTAAATATGTGCAAGTGGTCAATGTCTGTAATACAACAGGGCAATTTATTAAAAAATCTTGGAAGTCATGGAATAAACACTGGTGCCCATCAAACCTGTTCTGGGTGTAGCCTAAATTTTATGTTTATATTTTGCACATCTGGTTTTTTTATTGTTTTGTGGTCCACATAGTCAAACGGTTTAATCCATGTATAGTGCACAAACTATTACCTTTACCCAAGACTTTTGGTTACTTTTTCAAGAAAGTTGTAAATCGCTATGATAAAAAAGTAGTAGTTGTTAATCTTTTTATTATAAATCCTGTTACGCCTTTGATATCCACAGAGTTATAAAATCCCTCAAAAATAAAAATAGCAGTGCTTATAAATATTGAATTGTTTAGTGAACATGATGGTTATAAATTATGGATTACTTTTATTCATGTTTATGTCATTGGTTTGACTTAGTTAATGACACACTGAATAAAATTGTGAGCTATGCTAATTTTTTTTATTGTTTTCTTTTCTACAATCTACAATAAATGCGCGATATAGGTCTTTGGAGTGTTCATGTTGCTCTTGTTAATAAACAATTCGCATTGAACGATATCAGTTAATATTTAAATATGTCTGATGAACCATTCAGCTTCTTCTTTTTTCTTTATAATACCTTGTTCCAAGACACATTAGATCAATATTTTGAATGATTTCACTACACAAAAATGTAAAAAATATTACAAGACACTGTCTAAAACTGTATTAAGTGGCATACCCACCTTAAAAATATCTTATGGACGTTGCTGAATAGTGATGGCCTAAGCATCAATATTTACTACTTAACTACCAAAAATGGGCACCTGCATCAAACTACTTCACTGTGGTGCAACACCATCATGTTGCTTAGGTTCATTGTGCGTATTTAACTGTCAGTTGATTTGGTGCTTAATTCATTTGGTCTCATATTATTTGATTCTAAGTTGATGCTTGAGCCAGTATACCTTCAGCTCTTTATTTACGGCAGGCATTTGAATCATTTTGCTTTTCTCAAAAAATAACCAAATTTGATGCATTTTGGGCTAACCGACACAAAATTTCTAAAATAATACACGTTTATCATCAGTAATAATTGGAAAAACTTCCTTATTTAATTAGGGATATACTGTATTAAATAAATAAAAGTCTATCTAGTAGTTGATTTTTTATGATTTTTTTTTCCAAAATAAAAACTTTAAACCGTCCTCCTGCAAGTTTTACAAAATGTCGCTTAGACCAATTAGCCTTGCAACCGTCGATATATATATTCCTTATTTTAATAAAACAACATAGGGTAAATACGCCAAACGTCAGCCACCCCCCAAAGGGCGGCAGTCTGCACATTTTTAACTTACATTCATTGAAAAGGTAAATAAGTGACAATTTGGCAACTGGAATTGGATCTTTAGTTCATACTCTATGCGTAAAAACTGTTACTATTCGATTACGTCCCTCGCTTTTCGCCTTCGATCAATAATAACACTAGATGTCGGGTCGGCGTCAAAAATCCGTCTCGGTAAATATAAGCTCACTAGAGACGTGTGTTGTTATTTTGTTTAATTTGCTTGAAACACGGCCAATGTAAACACGTCCCACAATGCCGCGTGTGTATTCAACAGTTGCAAAAATAATCCCCGAAAACGTAATTATTCGGCCGGAAACTTTAACTTTCAGTAAGGACATGAAGAATAAGTTATATTTTAAGCTATAATTTAACAAATAATATCAAGTTTTTAACAAAATTACCGATTTTAAACCACCGCTACAAATGTTTGACCAATGCTCGCCAACATTTGCACAAACTTTTGTTTAACTGAACAGCAGATGCATGGAGTAGATTTGTATTGTAATCATTTTAATAATTTGTTACTAATACTTAATGTTGGTTAAAATCGGTTAATGCTACTTTAGTTTGTTGGACTCTTATTAGGTACTTAGCTTTTCTTTTTTATTTTAGCTTTCCTAGCAATCCATTTACGTGTGCAGAATGGATCTCGATTGTCGCCAGAGAAAGAAGAGGTTTTGTTTCGTTCATTATTGGCCACCGACTTTCGACTTTTTTTTTTTTAAGTTTTTGTTTCGACATTTTTAGTTTCTTCGTTTGTCAAGAAAGTCTTTCAAAACTTCAAAGAATCATTGAAGTCGCTTAACAATATTGATAAAAAAGTTCTATCTAACATCTCTGCCGGGCCCCTTTTAAAATAGACAGGCGTAATGTTATGTTATGCAAATATAAGAACTCTGCATAGACATCTCACTGTAGCAATCGCGAACAATTTGCTGTTATGTCTTGAAGAGTTCCGTCGCCTGTCTTTTTCATCAATTTTTTTTTCACAAAATGTTACTTTCTAAATGAAAATGCTTGATTTGTTACTAAAAATGTAAAAATCGGTACGTGTGTCCGTGGGCCCTTGATATGAGTTTTTATATAAATGGGACCAATCTGTTGGTATACCCTATCAAATAAAAAAATAATTTTGAAAATCGTCTATAAATGACGGAGTAAAGGTAACAAAACCTAAAAAAAAATGCAACTGAATTGATAACCTCCTCCTTTTTTAGAAGTCGGTTAAAATAATTTGATTTCATTCAATGATTTTTAACCAGCTGCGCCCCGCGGTTTCACCCACGTAAACCAGGAGTAGTTAAAAGTAGCCTTAGCCTATGTGTTAATCCAGGATATAAGCTACCTACATACTAAATTTCATCCAAATCTGTTCAGCCATTTGAGCGTGAAGAAGTAACAAACATACAAACACACACATACACACTCACACTCAGAAACTTTTGCCTTTATAATATTAATGTGAAAACTTCTAAATCGCATACAAAAGTAGACGCATTAAATTTTTTTTTGGGAGTTGATTATAATGAGCCAACCCGCAGACAAATAATAGCAAAGTCTTAATAAAATAGCTATTGTACTAATTTAGCCCTACTACTTTTTTAAAATGGGTCAAATGTAATTATTTGCTACCATATAAAACAAACCTTCGCTCGCATAAGAAATTTAAATTATTATTTTGCAACTCTATCTTTCAATTCTTACTGTGTTCTGAGCATTGAAATGTCATACCAAGACCTACGTCTAGTTCCAAAATAGAGTAAAGACGAAATTGTGAACAAAACGTTTTTAACCTTATTTTCTAGGAGTTTTAAGTTTCATTTTAGAATAAATATTTTTGTACTTATTATAAAAAATGGCTTTTATTTTTAAGTCACATTTCAAATTTATTCCTTTCACTTTTCTCCGACGACAGAAGGACTTAGGCATAAATATTTTGCAATTGTAATTAAACTTTATGCTTGAGTGTCAAGGTTTCTAATGAACTGAACTTGATAATATTATAAAAAAATTTTCTATGTTCGTAGTAAGAAATGCAATTGTTTATGCGTGTGTAAACGTGGACACTTTAGCGAGGTATTTTTGTTCCTGTTACTGTAGGCCTACCATCAACTTTTAGTTAGCCTATCAATTCCGATGCAAACCAGTTTAGGTTCCTAAACTGATTCGCTAATATTCTTACCATGAAGTGCCTATAACTGAGTGGCGTTTGATTCGCTCATGGAGGAATGAAAGAACGAAATTTGTCGGTGGTCCGCGGTGTGAGAAAGAGATGACGCTAGACAATTGTTCTTAGACTATATGCCTATTGTTGCATAAGTTTGTCTCTTTTACTCCAACCTATGCGTTGCGTTCCGAAACCTAGTAGTTATGATTTTAGTGGTTTTATTTGTGTATAAAATTTCAACAAATATATTTTAAAATTGCGCTTATGAGTCAAATTATATACCATTAAGCCCAATTTTACTACTCATTAATGTAATAGTAATTTATATAATTCTTTAAAATAAAAATTAAAGGTTTGCTTAGTGTCGTCGTAAAAGTAAAATGATTATGACGAGTTTAGAACGCAACACACGCGTTTTGAAATCTAAACAAACTTTTTTGATAGAACCC
Organism: Euplexia lucipara; assembly: GCA_921972225.1. Lineage (NCBI taxonomy): Eukaryota > Metazoa > Arthropoda > Insecta > Lepidoptera > Noctuidae > Euplexia > Euplexia lucipara. The sequence goes on from OV179149.1 coordinate 11,574,342, forward strand.
AAGGAGTTCTAATTAGGTAGGTAGTATTCAAAAGAGTTTTTAGTTTTTAACGTTTAACTTGGATAAAGTAATTAGTAATACGAATAATGGCGTACATTTTACATTGTTACGTAAGAAACATATTTAACTGAAATACCTTGAATTTGGTACGTATATTTCCACATTTTTTCAAAGTTTATAACAAAACGATTCAGTTTACGCCACGAAACTAGAAACTTTTTTTGGATCGCTTTTTTTGACACTATGCGAACCAATTTAGGTTCAAATGTCACCATGGTACGAAAAATGAACGAACTAAAACAGCTTGCGATTCAAGTGCCGACTTGATTTGGCGTCAACCTAAACCGGATCGTTTTAATGACGTCGTGGTATGAAATTGCAAAGCAGTTCATTTTAGGTCGTCAATTGAATCGTAATAATAGTTCATAGTAAGCCTCCAGATCTTGTATCTAGTGCTATTATTGATCGAAGCTTTTCGCACACTGAGCGTCCTTAGCGATACCGGCGTTGAAGTGTCAACTTCGTAGTAAAAATAGCTTACTTTCTGTGAATACCTACCCATATTTCGGGGATTGATATTACAATGGTAAGACATTCTTTTATTTTGTTTTATGCTTTGGTATTAATATAAGGTTAGTTTTACTATATTTTGAGTTAGTATTTTCAACGTTTTGCGCATTGATTGAAGAGAAAATAGGGGGCCGCCATTAGAATACCAGTTTTGGTTTAAAGCCGGAAACTCGACCGGGGCCGACTTTAAGTAGAATACAGTCTGTTTTATAATCTGCAAATCTACCAATTTCTTTGGCTTAATAGGAGAATTTGCAAAGCTTATAAGTAATTAAATCTAGTTCACATATAATCGCCAAAAACCGGCCGGCGTGATTTTAGTTAAATCTTGAGAAATAAGGCATGAGAAATAGGGGACTTTAGAAATATTAAAGATCGTAATATCGGCCAACCTCGAATCCTACAGCTTCTATACAGGGTGATTACGTTGGACGGGTAGTCAGTTTTAAATTTTTAATAAATTATTATATATCAAAATAATTTGCTCAAAGTCGATTATGTAGGTATTATTATAACGAGGTTAAGTTTTGATGTAACTAGGGGTTCAAATTAATTAATTATAAAATATTGCAATATTGATAAACCATATTAATAGTTATGAAAACTCATTAAGTAGGGTTCGGGATACAAATATCAATTTCTCTTTGGAACTTACTACCATTGAACCCATCTAGCTTAAACTGCGAGGAACAAAAAGTAGTCTTTAGATACTATAACCTCGTTTTCACTTAAAACTTTTTTTAATAATCGTATTGGTAATGTTTTTCACTGTCTTATTTTAAACCACCCTATACCCCGCCGACATTTGGGAAAAACGCGACCGACTATGGGGCGTAAATGGCCGAGTTTAAGGTTTTTTCGTTCTCGATGCATTTAAACCTTATTACTCTTTGCTTATAGTAGAAAATTCAATCCTATGCCTATAAACATAAAATAGAATAATCAACCTGTCTAAAACTACATCACAAGGCATGCTTCGTTGCAAACTGATGGAGCCAGAGCGATCCAAAGTTAGAAAATTCGTTAGGGGGCCGACATTTAGCGTACTTATTTTTACCCTAGGCAAACTCCCTACAATACAAATTTACATACGAGAAAAAGAGTTATTAGGAATGTGTGCTCACCTGTCAGATGTCGGACAGCTACGGCTAGAAGACAGCAATCTTATAGGTCATCCTACTTATTTAATTTAATAAATAAAATAATAAACTTTCATCCTCTTATCCTTCGATAAACTGAAATTAAGAGCTGGCTACTTCAATTAAATTACGATGAAACTGAAATGTTATTGCTCACAAATTAATATTCCCCATAAGTCCCATAACCCACAAGTCTCACTCAAACATTTGTCACACACGCACATACACACTCACACGCTTACTCAAGCACACGTGCCCACACACACACGCACGCAAACACATCACTCAAACACATATACGCAACATACTTAAACATAACCCATAATTACTTGATTTATTTACTTTCACAATTTGTATTAATCTAAACTGGGAGAAGGCACTGACTTCTATAACACAGGTTTTTTACCTAGCTCAGAAGTCAGGGACTTCATAGGATTTGTGAAAAAAGTTTGTGAATAAAAAATATTTTATTCTATTCTATATCGTAATCATCTTCCTCTTCTGGTTCTAACTAATATCATGCCAGGAATGAGTCTGTGTGGTCAGCTATGATAGCGTCATGGCAACAGAAACCAGAGTGGGGACGGAGTGAGAAAATATTAAGAGAGAAAGAGTGAGAGATGAATAGAAGCGCGGAGAGGGGTCTATAGGCATAGACATCACGTAGCTGCTGGACGCATTTAACTTTATCGACGAACTGTTGTTAACTCGGCTTATGTAAATCGTCAGATTATATATTTTTCCTTATCCTTGAATTATTTCCTTTATTATTTTTCCAGGCGGAGGGCGGACAACGCCCTCTTCCAGCCCCACTGAATGCGTCCAGGGCGACGGACGCGGGGAAATCCGCCGCCCCCACGTACTGGACCCGAGGTGGCGGCGCGTCGTGTTCACGCGCGCCCCTCTTAGACGTCGCGAGGGGAGTCTAACACCACACTCCCCTCGCTGACTTGGCGAGGCCCGCGGGGCCGGCACCAGTCGGGGGTCGCGGAAGTATCTTCTGTTCCCGTGACCCCCGGCGCAGGTGTGAGAAGGAACACGGGGTGGTTTTTAGTCAGTAAGAGTCTGACAGACCCCTCCGCCTGGGGAGGCGGATGTCCCCCGCCCCCCCGGGCGGGGGACATCCATGAGGATTTAACACCCATCAAAAAAAAAAAGGTTAGGTTAGGTTAGTTTTTTTCCCAGTACCTAATCCTTGTCTATTTTTATTACATGTTAGCACGAGTTCTTCCAATCCTCTTCGGTAATAGCTTGGAATGCACAAGCATTGTAAGCATGTAATTAACTCACCCTACCTTAATCTGACGTGCTCAAGAATTTCTGATGATCATTTTTTTTACTATACCATTGCGGCCTTATACATATATGGGGCTCATATTTGGTGGGGGTACTTAACCAGATACAAGGTATTTCCCTGTATATTAATCTGCCGCGCTGGTGTAAATCCCGAAATCCCCGCTTGGGCTCCCCTACCATTTAGCGCCTCTTTAGTAAACCAGAATATTATGCCGCGTCCGCACGCTTGGCACTTGCTTGCGAACTCCAAACCTCTGCCTATCGTTTTTGCTTCTGCAAGCATGCCTTCATCCTTCATCCTTAACGTAACCCCACAAGAAATAATCCAGAGGCGGTATTGTAAAAGGCGGTGGTCACTTCGAGCACTTATTAAAGTAAATTAAAGTATGTGGAAACAATGCATTTTATTCATTTTAGACATCACGTTTCATACAGACATTTACTGCTTAAGACCTACACAATCGATATCTAAATAAAAATAGTGTAGGTTTATTCCCGAACGGAGTACAGATGTTTTTTAAAATGTATGAATGCAGTTTCTCTTTTTATTAAAATCGATGACATGGTTCCTCAGAACAGATCTTCGTATGTCTTATAGTTTCAGACTTTCCCATACTGACCCATTTGAATGAGACACCCTTAGACGTAGCCCAATTTACAGTGTGAAGTGTGGAAGTGAGACGCATTAATACAAAGTTCGTAGGAAAATTGAGACAAAGCATCGTATCTTCTGTCCCTTACGGCGTGCCGTATTTTTGCATGGCTAACTTTTGAATGTTAGCCAAACAAAGTGCTGTCACTGTCACGTATATTATTATGGTCGATTTAATTTAAGTTTTCGGATGGTTTTTGCAATTGTTGTAATAGTTTGAGTAATTTAATGAGAAATGGACTCCATTAGTTAAGTGTTTAATGTATGGTGTATGCTCTACGATGGGAGGATGCAGTATAATAGGCTGTAAAAGCCGCACAGAAAAGGATATTAAAGAAATCACTTTTCATTCGAAAGTTTTCAATACTGTTAGTGTTATAGTATGATTATTGAATTTATACATTTGTGCGCTTTTATTGTCATGGGTTTCAGACCAAAATATGGAAGATTTCTTCAAGTAAACTTAATTTCTTATATCACATAACCTAGGAATACTTACTTACAGTGATGCTTCACGTTTCAAATCTTTTCCCTTAACTGTCAGGCCTAATGTTCAAAAGGTAGGCATAATAATCAAATAAATCTATGGTGGCTAAACACACACAAATTTGTGGGCGAACCCTTACGAACGAACAGAGCCCTTTCGACAATCATTAAGTTTTACTCTTGAAGGCAATCGCGTAGGTTTTTATAGATATTTGGAAGTAAGAATTCATTTTATAAATAAATGTTAAGTAACAATAAAGATTTAGAATTTAGAAATCAGAAATTTTCATAATAAGATGGTTTTGTTTAAAGGACAATAGTTATTATACAGCAATTTCAATGTCACACTGGATGTCAGCCAAGTATATTTTAATGATACAAAACGCGAAAAAATAATGTTATACTTACACATTGATGTTTTGTCGAAGAGATTTAAAATACTGTAGAGTGGGCATGTCAAGGAAATATCATAGAAAAACTTTGATCCCATGTCTCAGTAACGTCATCTAGAATAATCTATGAATATTGGTGCGGCAGCGGAGCGTACTAAAAAAAACTCATAGACTTGTGTCCAAGCAGGACACAAGTTTCGGACGAAAATTTTGATCGTGATGTCCGGTGTGCAAGATCACACGCGTCCTAATAGAAAATGTTCTAAAAACTCGTAGTGGAATATCGCAGAACGTTGGAAGTCGGAACGCAAGCGACTTACTTCTAATAAAATCAAAAATCAAAATCAAAAGTTTTTATTCAAACTAGGATGAGAATCAGCACTTTTTGAACGTCAAAAAAAATAAGGTGTTTTAAGTATCACAGCCGGGTGTGACCAGCCTAATTCAAAATATACTTAAAACAGATTCAGTCAGTCAAACATAATAATATTGCGAAAAACCTTCTTGTCGTATATTTTCTCATTTTTTATTTATCCTACTATTGTCCATAGCTGGACAAAGGTCTCACGACCTCGTCCAGCGTCCTTCTGGTGTTCTAGGCTAGAACTTTTATCATCACCAATCTTCGAACACCTACAATTTGGGCCCATCTGTTTGTTGCACAGTTGTTGTTGTTTAGACATATTTATGATAAAAAATAAAGTCTATATTGTTGCATTTTTGTTAAAAAGGCATTTGATAAACTAAATAGAATATCATCGCAACATTTTTTTATCTGTGAATTGAAAGTTGCAACGCAGCACGAAACGCGAGCGAAACAGGTTAAAAAAAAACTTTCTGTCAAACGATCCTGTGTCTAAAGAGCAAATCTATGAGATTTTCGTAGTCTTTACTGTCTATGTTTGTACTCAAAATTATATAAATTATGCCGAAGAATAAAGGAAAAGGAGGTAAAAACAGGAGGAGAGGAAAGAATGAGAACGAAACAGAAAAACGTGAGCTGGTCTTCAAAGAAGATGGACAGGAGTACGCCCAAGTCACAAAGATGCTCGGTAATGGCCGCTTGGAGGCCATGTGCTTTGATGGCATAAAACGTCTTTGTCATATCCGAGGTAAACTACGGAAAAAAGTTTGGATAAACCAAGGTGACATTATACTAATAGGATTGCGAGATTACCAAGACGCGAAGGCTGATGTTATCCTGAAATACACTCCTGACGAGGCAAGGAATCTGAAGACGTATGGAGAATTCCCAGAGACAGTACGAATCAATGAGACAGTGGTCTACGCCGTCGATGGTCTGGATGAGGATATTGAATTTGGAGACGAAGTTAGTTCAGAAGATGAAGCAGATGCGGTAGATGCTATATAAAAGTTAGCATTAATTATTTCTACAGTAAGTCTATGTAAATTGTTTTGCTGTTATGAATAAACATGACTATGTGATTTTATAAATATTTAGTTCTCAAAATTATTTCATATACCTACATTGTGAAATTAAGTCTATATCCTATAGACAAGCAGTATTTCTTCATGAATAATGTGCTTTGGCTGCACATTTGTAAAGTATAACTTCATTCAATTATTCAGTTGTTCATATCTACAGTAACATGAAATTATAGTCAAATTATTGTGCAACATTCCTTGAATTAACCCTATTTGTCTGGGGTAAGAAATGATAAAAAAAAATTAGGAATGTACATATACCTACCTATTAAATAATTATATCAACAAGCCTTCTTCTATTATTTTCCACACTCCTGGTAAACCACAAGTAGTATCATTGACATCATAATTCTAACTTAGCTATAATTTAAAATTATTTTGATTAATAATGTTTACACTGACTTCAAAATGGAAATCAAACATGATTAATATTGTTTGTGATGTATTGAATTTTTGGCACAGACCGATGTTATAATTTAAACTTGACTGTCCTCTCTAGTTTGTCCTTTTATCCATTGTTATGTAGAGTGAGTTTTAAAATTACTGTATAGATTAAGATCTAATTAATTTTATAGCTCATAGTGAACTAATATTTTTTGGTCTCATTGAATATTATGCTTTGAAGCAATGAGTAACACTAAGGTATGTTATTTATTCTATTCTATTAACCAGAGATAAATTTTACTCTAGTAACCATGTTAGATCTAGGTTTATTAAATTAAAAGCATTAATTAAAATAAATGTCTTATTATAGTTTTTGAACCTTTATACAATAATTCAGGTGTAGATTATAAGCAAGTCTTACCATTTCTTTGTTATTCATGGAAGTGTATGATGTCACCAGGAACATCAAATTTAACTGGTTCTTTAAGACTTAGTTGAGACAGAATAAAATGCATGCAATGTCATGGCCGGGAACATGTCAATGAGAAACATTAGTACCAGTGGCATGTAGGTGACTGACTGACTGGCCTGTTGGTCTAGTAGTTAGTGACCCTGACTGCTATGCCGGAGGTTGTGGGTTCGATTCCCACCCAGGACTAATGTTTGTGCGATGAGCACGATCATTTCTTCTGTGTCTGGGTGTAATTTATCTATAATATGTATGTGTTTAGAAATATGTACTTATGTTTATCAGCTGTTTAGTACCCATAACACAAGCTCTCAAGCTTAACTTGGTACTAAATGGCGTTGTGTGAACTGTGTTGTTACTGTCCTACTGCAGGGCAAAGGCCTCTTCTCATACACATAAGGAAACACCATGGAAATTGATCACCACGCTTGCTCAAGGCGGATTGGCGATTTCACACTAAAATTTACTATTTTGCCCGGATTTGAACCACAACTTTGTGCATGAAAGGTAGGTGCCATAACCTCTGGGCCATCACGACTGCTCAAGCTCAGTTCGAAGTTCGGACACTGGCTGCAAGCGATTATAGCCTTAGGGTCCGTTCACACAGACCGGCTCGGAGAGCATCTGCGCGCGCATTTTTCTTTTCACACAGACCGGATCGTATGCGCTTGGAATAGATCGGAGCGGAGCCGCCAACTATTTCACATAGACCGGCTGGAAGCGACCTGAAAGCGGATGCGCTCGGAGCCGGTCGGATGCGCTCGCAGCCGGTCGGAGTCCCTCGCAGCCCGTCGGATGCGCTCGCAGCGGGTCGGATGCACTTGAAGCCGGTCGGATGCGCTCGGAGCCGGCTGTCGCTTGGTCGTTGAAATGATTATGCTATCAAAATGGCGGTCGACGTGGAGAAGCGCGGACGCAATCGGAACCAATTGGCTGCGCGAGCAAGAAAGAGCACGCAATCGAAGCCGATCGGCTGCGCGATCGAGAAAGAGCACGCAATCGGAGCCGATCGGCTGCGCGAGCGGGAAAGAGCACGCAATCGAAAAAGTATGCGATCGGAGCCGGTCAGCTCCTCTTGTCGCGAAAGATGAAATCGCGATGTTCCAAACTTAAAATGTAAATATATAATTGCACAGAACTAATGTAATAGCCACACTAAATCAGTACTGACAACTTGACGCTACAAAAGGACGCCTCTGTTTGAATGGTCATTATAGCATATTCAGTCTGACTAATTAATGAAGTTTATTGTAAAGTAAATTCAGTGCAAGAAGATCATAAGTAGATTCTTGTCACCCGTGCGTGATACGCGCCACCTGGAAAGCTAAGTATTATTTATCTGTTGTTGTACTTATACCTACTAGAATTGTTTGAGTCACCTAAACTTAAAAGTGTTGGTCGTGCCTTCAGCGTTGGGCTGGGGGCATATAACAGCGACCGCACGCGAGCTCCTTGTCCGGACATAAAAGCTCTTGGGAGTTTATAGGAAGGGTCGTGGGCCAACCTCTCTTATAAATCTTCTTGGTCCCCCATGGCCTTCGTGTGCCGACGGGCACAAACGTTGACGAACGTATGAAAAATTACACTATATCATATATATATAGGTAATATAAAGGGGGAGCATTCTAGACGGAGGCGATGGGCCGAAGTCGGAAATGAATGCGTGCTTCTGCAGACGTGGAAAGAATCCTAGTATCTGATTAGCACATAGGTGTCTCAAAGACTGTTGATGAGAACTTGATGTAAATTTCATCATAGATATTGCAATTGAATAACCGTTTTAGATAGCTTTATTGATGGAAACAGATAGGTAGTACTTAACCCAAAGATTCATGGGTAATTAAACTTACAGATATCCTAGTTACACCTGAGAAGTTGGATGGATTGATGGTCGGCATAGTTTTAACACTTCGGTGCCCTTGTGGACCGAAGATAAGAGACTGGATTGAGAGACGCTTGCAAGTCGGAGGGGAATCCGTATCGGTGAGTGTCTCTAACATATCGTGAGGCGGGGATTTCTTTTCACATCAAAGCGAAGCAGTACAATCCTATATTATTATAATAAAACAAATCACATTGTAAATCTGGAGATAACCAGAATATAATATGAAAAGAAAATCCACGCGCCCTCGCGACATGGTGGAGATGCTGGGATCGCAAAGAAGCTAGCATTTAAAGCATTCCAAAAACGAATCCCAAGACATAAAACCAATCCAGACTCTTATTGTTAAATATTGGAGATATTGTGTAAAAATCAGGTTGTCAGCGACATCTATGTAATCCGATTGGAACTAACGTTCAATAAACGGATGTACATAAAATTTCACCTATAGGCGCCAAAATTCGAACGTCAAGGTGATGATGAGTAAACGTTCATTTATCTAAGTATAATGAGATGAACGGCAGGCCGAGATGAAAGATTCTCGAAGTTAAGCTGCAAATTGAATGGGTATGTAGCGTGTGTACGTATAATGTGCAACGTTATGAGCCAAGTAAATATTCTAATTTAAATTTGGCGCGGATTTGATAATATTGGGAAAACTTGCCACAAGTTTGGCAGAATGACTGATGCTCTTGCTCTCTTTGACCAGAAGCAGGAAGTAATATGCGTTGAGCTCAAATAAACATACGATTATCTTACTTTTAACGAGTTAGAACTTATGAATCTTATATACAGTTCAAGTAAAATTCAAAAATAATTTACTGAATAATGTATTAAGCATTTTACACTAAACAATTGACAAAATTCCAATATTCACGAATTACGAAATTCCGACTGTGAAAATTTTCCCTGTTTTCAATATGGCGATGGTAAACCAAAAGGGTAGCGTCTTGTGTGTCAGACTGAATATCGAAAAAACTAAAACTTACTTAGTTCGTTACATTCCTTTACAGGAATAAAATTATTAGAAACCTGTTACGTATTGTGTGAATAGTACCTACACGTAATTCGTTCAACTGTGAAAAAGTGCTCCTATCATAACCAGGAAGCTCACAATTTGTTTGGGCGAAATAATTCCAAGAAAGTTATACCTACCTCTAAAAGTGAATGAAAGAAAGCTTAACATAACTTAGGAATAATTAAGAAGATTATCAGGTAAACTATTTTATGACTTACAAGCTATAACATACACCTAAAGAGGAAATTACCTAATGTATGTCTTGTCGAAACTACCTCTCCTAAGCGCTCAAGTACACCCGTGCCAAATTCGACACGGATGTCATTGTTTACTATTGTGTCTGCTAATTATGTAGCTGAAGAGTAACTTTTGTAAGTTGTAATGTGTTAAAATTTACCTAAAGACAGCATTGTTATGTATGAGTTTGCATAAAACTGTTTATTTATACCTAATACTCTCCATACAGATGGGCAAATGAAGGCAGATGTATGACACTGATTCTACACACCTCCCATCTCATGTATAGATGCTACTATATAAAGAAAAGTTCATCAACACTCATTGTAAGTTTATTTTATCAGTTACTTTGAAGAACTAAGCATAAAAATAGATATGTTCTCATAATAGTAATAAAATATGCTGGCGGAGGAAACTGGATTGTATATTATAACTTGTGTCTGAACTTCTGTCATGTTATACACATCATCCCTGACTGACTGCATCGTTTCATGTTGGCTACTGAAGTGTACCAAGTAACTAGATACTAAGTTGATGCAGGTAAACTCTAATATCATTTATGGATGCATACATAAATGATGTTGGTACCTAATATGTTTATGAATAAGTAATGAAACAACATATAGAACATCAACCATATAAATGTTGATGGATGAAGAGTGAGATGAAAACCAAAGAAACGATGAATGGATTGTGGGAGAAATGGTATGAAGGAATAAATAATTGTGTGGTGGTTAACAGGGGAGAATGGAAGAAAAGGTCAAGAGGGGATAATTGGATGACATAGAAATTTTAAATAAATTCAGGAAAATTTAAAATAATGAAACTAACCAGTTTTACCCGTCGAACAGCATGAATATATTCTGAGTTAATACTGAAACTTCATAGGTACAAGGGAATTTTCCTTACACATATAATTCAATGGCTGAGTTTATTACGGAAAATGTAGTAAACTATAGATAGTGAAATATTCCTTGCTTTTAACTTGGAAAACTTTTCTGTTTTACACAAGATGTCAATAGAAACTTTTCTGTTTTATACAGGGTGTCAATAAAAACTTTTCTGTTCTGTACAGGATGTCAATTAAAACTTTCTGTTATATAGGTATACAGGGCATTAATAAAATATCATTCCATTATATGTCAGGTGTTGGTATGATTCTTTGTTCATAAGAAGTTTTAGATAAACTTTTGGTCATACAGAGTGTTAACCAAATTTTTATTTTTTTTCATTTTTATTATATTGCGAACACCACGCAATTTGGAAATTTAACGATATACACGATGTAAATCCTTGACCTAGGATACAGGGTATACAATTGTAAAATATTATTTCAGAATTTCAAAATGGAACAAATTCTTATAAGACGACTGGAGTCTATATCAAATGCTATTTCTAAACTAACTGAAGAAGCTCTCACCTATAAAGATAACGTTAATAAAGAAAATTCTGAAAATTTTTAAATAGTGCTAGGTAAGCTTGAGGTAACGGTGAAAAGGTTCGGAACTGAGTTAAACAGTAGTCTATCAATAAACGAAATGCAATCTTCTGTGGAAGAGATCACTTCCTTTAGTGAAGTACAGCTAAACGGTGAGGAGGTTCTAGCGGAAATGAATATCAAACTGAAAAGGATGAAAGAAAACTCTGCACCAACTATATTACCGGGTAGGAATACTTCACTAATGGGAAAATTACCCAAGTTAAGTTTGCCAGAATTTTCCGGAGACATTCTGGAATGGCATCAATTTTGGGACCAATTCTGCTCCAATGTAGGAAATAGAGACCTATCAGAGGTAGACAAACTTTTATACCTTAAAGGTTCTTTGAAAGGCGAAGCAAAGAAGGTTATCGAAGGGATCGAGACCACTAATAAGAACTATGAAATAGCTGTTTCTACACTGAAAAATAGATACGGTAAACAAAATCACGTTATAGACGCACACTACGCTGCGTTATACAAAGTACCGAAAGCCTCCAAAGGCAACGTAACAGAGGCAAGAAACACATTTGGTCAAATAGAAAGACATTTAAGAATCCTAAAATCGCTGAATCAAAACGTCGATCACGATCATCTCAGATTCATGATCCTAGAAAAAATGCCCTAGGACATAGTGTATGAACTAAAAATAAAAGCAAAAACCGAGTCAATAGAAGAAATCCGTCAACATTTGGAAACCATAATAGCTGCTAGGGAAGACGCAAATAGGATTACTTCCGAAAATCTGGAAGAATATACCACTCAGACGTTACACACAAGTTCATACAACAGGAGGGGAAAATTCGTAAAACCTAACAGAAATTACAAGAATTCTGAAAACCACGATTCAAGTCAAACCCGCCCAGGAAATAAAAGGGAAGAAAAGTTCAGTGAGAAAAAACTATTCCATAAAAATACTAACTACAATAGTCAGTACACAAGAAAAAGACCTCAAGACCAAGGAAGTAAAATAGACAGGCCCATGAAAAAGAAAAGGAAACTGCAATGTATTTTTTGCCAAGGATCGCACTTCAATGATCAATGCGAGGTTGTTAAAACTGTGGAAGATAGGAAAGAGAAAATAAAGGATCGCTGCTTTGCCTGCCTAAGCAAAGAGCATCAAGTAAAAGATTGTAAAAGCTTAATTAAATGTGTACACTGTAACAAATCTGGCCATCATAACAGAGCACTTTGTTATAAGAATTGCATAAATAAAACCGAGGAGATCAAGACGCTTCATGTCAACTCTATAAGCTCCACTATATTACAAACGGCGATAGTTAAGGCTCAACGTAAAGGCGATAATTCAGGTGAGAAGACCTGTCGAGTACTGTTGGACTCGGGTAGTCAACGTACTTATATAACGCAAGAAGTAGCTTTAAAATTGTACCTTCCTATCGAAGAGGAAAGTACCTTATCAGTTTTCACGTTCGGATCGAAAACTCCCCAAGTAATAGAAAGCCCCGTAGTCAAGTTACAGATACAAACAAAAACAAATAATATTTTACAAATAGAAGCAAATGTTGTTCCTCATATTTCAAATGGAGTTCCTTTCCATGGTATCGACATAGGTAAACACAAAGATGATCTAATTTTGGCGGACGACGGCTCATTGTCACCCAAAATAGACATATTGATCGGCAATGACTTCTACATTTCATTCATCCTTGAAGACAAAATTCAACTGGAAAGTAATTTATTCCTGATTGACTCTAAATTCGGTTACATACTGACTGGAAAAACTAACACGGAATCCACGGACACGTTGTCAGTAATAACTTACTTTCAAGGAGTAGAACACAAATTGACACCACCGGATCTTCCATTATACAATGGAAACCTCAAATGCTTATGGGAACTAGAATCCATTGGAATATACGATTCACCAAAATTGACTAGGGACGAAGAAGTAATCAACCAATTCAATGATACCATAGAACTAGTAAATGATAGGTACACTGTTAGTTGGCCATGGATAGATTACCCACCTAATTTAGAGACTAATTTTGGCCTAGCCATAGGCAGACTAGTCAACCTACTCAAACGATTAGATTCCGATTCACTAACAGCGTACGATACTACATTAAAGGAACAATTAGCAAAAGAAATAATTGAAAAAGTACCAGACAATGAAAGAAGAGTCGAAGATGTAGATCATCCTATACACTACCTGCCGCATCACGGTGTTAGTCATCCGGGTAAGCCAACTCGCATAGTCTACGACGCTTCGGCAAAGACCAAGCATAGCAAAAGTTTAAATGAATGTTTACATTGCGGACCACTTATGCTAGAAGACTTGACCGGAATGTTGTTAAGGTTTAGGTCGCATCAAATAGGAATAACAGCAGACGTAGAAAAGGCTTTTCTACAGATAGCATTACACGAAAAGGACAAAGACGTAACTCGATTCTTATGGTTGAAAGACATAAAAAAGGCGGCCACGGAGGATAACATCCTATACTTACGATTTTGTCGCGTACCATTGGGATTTGATATCAAGTCCATTTCTTCTAAATGCTACTTTGAAACATCATCTACTGCGTTCCAATAAGGAAAGTCTAAAACGCATAGTGAATGACATCTACGTCGATAACCTTGTCACAGGAGTAGAATCTGTACAAGAAGCAAAAGAGATGTATGAGTCGTGTAAGATCACATTTGAAGAAATGTCAATGAATCTTCGAGAATGGAGTTCAAATTCCAAACGATTCTCAGAAAGCATTTCTTCATCAGATGCCTGCAGAGACGTAGAAGTTAAAGTATTAGGACTGAATTGGAACACAGGAGAAGATACGATCAGATTGAGACCAAGAAAGACTACAGAAGCCACTACCAAGAGAGAAATACTAAAAAACATAGCGTCAATTTACGATCCATGCGGATATGCTGCACCCGATTTGTTACCAGCAAAACTTTTACTACAAAAACTGTGGATACATAAATTCAAATGGGATGCCCCATTACCAGAAGAATTGACCAATGAATGGCAAATTATTAGAGAACAACTGGAAAACACAAAAAATATTGTTTTACCAAGGAAATACTTCAAACAAGCTGGCGATGACAATATTCGACTGCACGTTTTCACGGATGCATCAACCAAAGCTTATGCTGCAGTTGTATATATTTCTAATGGAAAAGAATTAAGTTTTGTAATAGGAAAATCACGAGTGGTGCCCATCAAGGATCAGGACAATTTGAAAATCCCAAGACTTGAACTATTAGGTGTTCTAATAGGTAGCCGGTTGCTGAAGTACGTAACCAAGTTCCTGGACTTGGAATTTACAGAAAACACTATATGGACAGATAGTCAAATAGTGATTGATTGGTACTACGGCAACAAACTACTACCACCATTCGTTGCAAGGAGGATAGAAGAGATAAAGGGAAATACATCAGTAACAGTAAGATATGTCCCAACAGGATTGAATCCAGCAGACGTGGCTACTAGACCCACGAGTTCTATGGAAGATAAGCAGAAATGGCTATCCGGACCAAGTTTTCTACTGAAACACTCCAGAACTTGGCCGAAAGGTTGTAGAGCCGAAATTTCTTTACTTAATGAAACCGAAGTCGCAGTAAATCCCACATGTTCTTCTGTGGAACATGACTTTTCGTTTCCTGTTCGGGAGGATCTCACGAGGGGAGAAAATATCTCAAAAGAGCAGGAACGGAGAAATCAATTAGATGAGGAATCACGAAACAACACCACAGAACACTGTGAAGACGATACACTATCACATACACAAAAGATCAAAAGGATCCAAAAGGAACATTTCCCTGAGGAAGTAGAGGGTAAAGATACTAACTTACAACGAAACTTAGGAGTATTTTCCGACATAGACGGTATCCTACGTTGCAAAGGAAGATTACAAAACGCTGATTGGTCTTACGATAAAAGATATCCAATATTAATCCCAAAGGATTGTGATTTCACTAACAAATTGATCCTAAAAACACATAAGGAAAACTATCATGTAGGGGTCAACCACACCTTAAGTTTGATCAGATTAACGTACTGGATTCCCCAAGGAAGAAGCCAAGTAAAGAAAATATTAGGAAAATGCACAAATTGTGTCAAACATGGAGGAGGTCCATTCAAATTACCAACTACTCCAGCGCTTCCTAAGGAAAGAGTAAACTATAGTTCACCTTTTACATATACCGGAATAGATTATCTGGGTCCTCTTCAAGTAAAGACAAGTAATAAATCAGAAAAAAGATGGATATGTCTGTATTCTAGCAGTACGTGCTATACACTTGGAAGTCGTTAAGGATCTTACGGCTGAGGAATGTCTATTAGCACTACGAAGATTTATATCTTGCAGAGGAATACCAACACGAATAGTTTCAGATAACGCACTACAATTTAAATTAACTGCAGAAATACTGTCAAGCAACTATTGCATCACTAATAACATAGAATGGAAGATTCTATGAGAGACTTGTTGGACTAGTTAAACACTGTCTCAAGAGAACTCTGATGAAAAGTTTACTGTCAGATAATCAACTAAGTACAATCATAAAAGAGATAGAGGCAATATTAAACACACGCCCACTGACGTGTGTAGGTTCTGATCTAGATGATATTCTCAAACCCTCAGATTTTCTAACCTTGAATAAATGCATCGTCACAACACCTTCAGATGCAGAATTTCCACAAGAAGGCACAGTAACAAAACAGAATCTAGTGGAAGGTTGGAAACGTGGACAGAACATGCTGAAAGAGTTTAAGAGAATGTTCGTCGACCAGTACCTACCAAGTCTAAGGGAGAGATACCGACACTCTCTTAAAGAACCAAGGATAACAAAATTAGAAATTCCAAAACTAGGAGATATCGTCCAGATTAAAGGAGATACGAAGAACCGAGAGAACTGGAAGGTTGGAAAAATTATATCTTTGTTGAAAGGAGCCGACGGTCAATGCAGAGTGGCACGAGTAAAGGTGAATGATACGGAATTCACTCGTTCCATCGCACATCTTTATCCGTTGGAAGTTGAAGAAGATATATCTGGAAAAGAAAGGGTTATATTTGAGTTTGAAAGAGAAGATGTCACACCAACATTGGATGACTCACCTCTGCTAGAAGAACTCGACTCAACTATTCTTACCGAAGAAATATCCACAACTCCACAAACCGCAGAACCCGTTGACAAACCTGAAACAGAAAAACACATAAATAGAGAAGAAATAGAAAAGAAAATAACTCAGAGAACACTTACCTCAGGAAATGATGAACCAACAATTCTTGATGAAAAACACCTTAATGATAGCATACCTAAAAGCACTGCTACAATTGAGATAACACAAACTCCTGAAGTGAGAGATGTGAGAGATGCGTCCTTGAAGGCTCGAGAGAAGATCCGAGAGTGGACGCGAGACTTGTGTTCCATCACATGTAACTTCTGTCGTCGTCGGGAGTGTCGCGAAAGATGAAATCGCGATGTTCCAAACTTAAAATGTAAATATATAATTGCACAGAACTAATGTAATAGCCACACTAAATCAGTACTGACAACTTGACGCTACAAAAGGACGCCTCTGTTTGAATGGTCATTATAGCATATTCAGTCTGACTAATTAATGAAGTTTATTGTAAAGTAAATTCAGTGCAAGAAGATCATAAGTAGATTCTTGTCACCCGTGCGTGATACGCGCCACCTGGAAAGCTAAGTATTATTTATCTGTTGTTGTACTTATACCTACTAGAATTGTTTGAGTCACCTAAACTTAAAAGTGTTGGTCGTGCCTTCAGCGTTGGGCTGGGGGCATATAACAGCGACCGCACGCGAGCTCCTTGTCCGGACATAAAAGCTCTTGGGAGTTTATAGGAAGGGTCGTGGGCCAACCTCTCTTATAAATCTTCTTGGTCCCCCATGGCCTTCGTGTGCCGACGGGCACAAACGTTGACGAACGTATGAAAAATTACACTATATCATATATATATAGGTAATATAAAGGGGGAGCATTCTAGACGGAGGCGATGGGCCGAAGTCGGAAATGAATGCGTGCTTCTGCAGACGTGGAAAGAATCCTAGTATCTGATTAGCACATAGGTGTCTCAAAGACTGTTGATGAGAACTTGATGTAAATTTCATCATAGATATTGCAATTGAATAACCGTTTTAGATAGCTTTATTGATGGAAACAGATAGGTAGTACTTAACCCAAAGATTCATGGGTAATTAAACTTACAGATATCCTAGTTACACCTGAGAAGTTGGATGGATTGATGGTCGGCATAGTTTTAACACTTCGGTGCCCTTGTGGACCGAAGATAAGAGACTGGATTGAGAGACGCTTGCAAGTCGGAGGGGAATCCGTATCGGTGAGTGTCTCTAACATATCGTGAGGCGGGGATTTCTTTTCACATCAAAGCGAAGCAGTACAATCCTATATTATTATAATAAAACAAATCACATTGTAAATCTGGAGATAACCAGAATATAATATGAAAAGAAAATCCACGCGCCCTCGCGACACCTCTTATTATTACACACCAATCACCTTCAAGCATTCTTAATCACAAAAGCAGTGCACATGCAAAAATAAACCTTAAAACAAATACTAAAAACTCTGTTTTCAACGTGATAAGAATCTGCTCTCCTCTCCGAGCCGGTCTGTGTCTACGGACCCTAAAGGGTGATTCGCCAAAACTGAGGCCGACTTTACTTTGCCTCGGACATGTCACGAGACTGCATACAAACAGGCAACAAAGTACCGTACGAAAGTTGATTGATCTCAAGTTTCAGGATTATGTATAAGTATGCACGAACGAGTGAGAGAAGCGAGCTTGAAAATTGTTACACCGAGAAAATTCAAACAGGTAGTCTCGAAGAGTACCTATTATATGTAGTGCTTGTTTAAGAAAATCCTTCCATTCTAGGTGATACTTTCCTTCTGTTACATACATAATATCTGATCCTGGTTCGATAATGGTTTTAGGGCTCCCACACAAAACTGCGATGCGAATTCGCATCGATACGATTTCGTCCTGTAAAGCGTTGGTTCAGGTGACCATACTTCGCAGATTTTGCGATGCGTTGCGAATTCGCAGTTATGTCATGTGTGGGAGCCCTTAGTTGTACCACACAGTCAGTAGGTAGGTATTTTGAAAATAAAACGAAAAAGTCATACCGTACATGTTCTCAGCTGTCGCAGAAATACGACACGCGCGGTAGGGGCACGAAAATACCTATGTATGTGTCATATTACTCATATTTATGCGACACAAGCGGTTAAAAGGTTAAATATTCATAATAATTGTGGAGTCATTTGTAAACCAATTTTTCTATGATAAGGACTTCTCATTCACCTGGCTTCTCATACAATCGGCCATAAGCCGGAACTGGCTGCAAGCACATGGGGTTTTCGTATGAAATGAAACGAAACTGCGAGTGATTATGCTCAGAGCAAGTGCCAGAAATATGGGTATCGGGCAATTGAGACCGTCGCGTCGTCCAGAGCTGCAAGTCCGTTGAGGCGCCATTCTGAGTAAATCTGAGTTTCAATGCTAAATAAATATGTTCGAACTCGCTTCAGTCGCTTCGCTCACTCAGATTCTTCTAGATTGCCTTAGCTATTAAATTACACTTTATAAATGACTGTGGAGGCCTGATCAGAAAAAGTGCTAACTTTAGAAGTTCTGGGCAACCGGGACCATCACTCAGAGCGGCAAATCCGTAAAGCCATCCTTCCTCCCAAACTTGTCTCCGATAAATCCGTTGATTCTTCAGCCTGTAAGCGCACGCGGCTTTGCCATCAACCAATTTTTCTTTGAATAGACTCCACGTAGTTATGTTGAAAATCTTTTTGGAAAAGAGGTAAACTGACGCGTCTCATCCAAAACTAGTGTTTTCGATGAAAAACGCTGAATGGAGCTGAATAAGTATGAGTATTCCCAAGTCTCATGTAATATGGGCCGAGCCTATTACCAGGCACAAATCTAAAGAAAATCAGAGGGCCCGACCCGAGAATCGAATGGCTTGCTACTGACGAACAACGGATATTTCTAGTGTGCTAACACTACGTACAGCTTGGCAAAAAAGAGTGTGGAATAAATGAGGTCGCTAGTATCGCGCATGTGGCCACCCTGAATAGTACGACTTAACAGGTTTGATACTTGTTATTTTTTCCAAAAGCTAAGTGGGTGGTTCTGTCTGTCGGATGCTACGCAAACACCATGGAAGGCTTTAATGTCCAGTATTAACACTATTAATAGTGGGCAAATGTATACGAAGCAAAAGAAGTACGCAAGAATGCATATGCATGTGCTACGATTCTTACATACTTCTTTTGCTTCGTATGCGCTCTCTAGTTTCTGCCTACCAGCGTGGGAAAGAGGCGTGAGTTAATATACCTATGTATGTTATAGTGGGCACTGAAGCCTTGCACGAAAGTGATGCATTAGGTATACACAGACAGATAATAATCATGCCTTCGAGAGCAGTCTAACCGTAAGATTGTTAGGAATTAACGACAATAGTTTGTTTACAGGAGAAAGAACACGTTTTTTTAAGTTTTATTTTAATACCATAAATTTAATCAGACGAATCGAACACACTACCATCAAATATTCGATCCCGGAAAAGCTCACATGTTGGCTAGAGCTTCCTGCAACTTCTGAAACACTAGTATTTTCTAATTCAGATTTATCACTGTCATGATATTATTTTTCTATTTTCATTACAATATCCTTGCATGATTTTTTCCAATCTTAGTAATGTTTGCAAATGCTTGTTCAGCAGCCACCTTTAAAAACAAAAAATAATCATAAACAATGGTTCTAACATAGCAAATTTAAATATGTATAAACTAGGCTACATACCTTTATATCAATGGATCCAACATTGATTGAAGCAATTTAATGTTTTGCAATGTCCCATATTAATTCAATTAGATTCACGTCACAATGATGAGGTGGTAACTTTCTTCAAGCGACCTTTGAAGTTTTCCCGGTGTTTAAAAATATCTTATTTTTTACCTTCCTTAAATATTTTTCTTACTGTGTTGACAGATTTACCTAAAACAAAAAGATAAGGTACTTTATTATTAATTCCCTATTCTTTATCTTCAAGTATCAAATATGGGTATACGAGGCTCTTTAAACTACATAACATAACCTTTAATTTCAATTTCTGTAAACAAGACAAATAGTTACTTAAATCTGTATATCAACAAAACTACGCATTGAATACATTTAGAAAAACTTATTTAATGTACAATGATTTAATTAGGGTAGATAAATACCTGTCCTAGCGGCAGTTATTCGATAATCATTCCCGATATCGGACAAAACTTTGTCCTGCCTCAGATTTGGCCAAACACCACAAAAAGACGAGGTAAATCACTGCTCTGATACAACTACGAATGGTTTTATTAACTTTTAATCGTTAATTTTGCAACGAAACTTAATAATTTTGTTAAATCTATGAAAAACGACGAGGATTTACGCACTTTTGACACATGATGTACTAGCACTAGACATTTTTTTTTTTTAATATTTGTTTATTCATGACCATGGATACAGAGTCCTTCAGTCGTAGACATAGATTGAATATCTTAAAATTTAAAGTAATACAAAAAAGTACCTTAAAAACTAACACATTACAAAAATCAAATTTTTTCTACAGTGTTGCATATATAATCATATAATGCATGGAAATATTTCTTATGAGCTAATAAGTCCTGAACGCGGCGGGGAACACTTATCTCACTATTCTCACTGTCACTGTCACAATCACAAACTTCACTCACTAAAGCCAATCGCTGCATGTTGAAAGCTGGACATTCCATGACAATGTGATTCAAATCGGCATCTTCAAATCCACAGTGGCGACAATTTCTATTGGTGTATATACGTAGTCTATTCAAATGAGCTGGCGTCAAACAGTGTCCCAATCTCATGCGTGTTATCATGGTAATGAATTTTCTGCTGTCATATAGAAGTTGATGATACCAGGGCTTTGTGGGTAACTCCTTCTGAATCTCAGCATACCATTTGCCTTTAATCTCTAGCGTTGCATCCCAATACTCTTTCCATAACTTCTTGTTTCTTACATTAAATAGGCTATAGTAGTCGGTAAACGGAACCTTTATTATTTCCGATTGGTCTTCATCGTGGTCTGCGTGGGTTGCAGCATCAGCTGCTTCATTCCCCAATATGCCACTGTGGGAAGGTACCCACACAAAATCAACATTAATCAACTTATTATTTAATTCCCTAACCTTATCTCTAATATAATAAATGATATAATTTAACTTAAAAGACAAATTTATATTTTGTAATGCAGCTAAAACACTTTTAGAGTCAGTTACAATTAATAAATTATGTACACTATTTACATGACTATTTACATATTGCAGCGCACTATAAATGGCATAACTTTCTGCAGTAAAAATACTACATGCCAAATCTAATTTAATACATTTCTTGGAATCTATCTGTGGATCATAATAAGCTGCCTTTACACAATCATTGGTTTTAGACCCATCTGTGTATAAAATATAATGATCTGATCTATTTTCTTTAAATTGTAAAAAATCAAATTTATTTTGCACTGTATCTAAATAGACTGTAAAATTATTGATAAGAGAAGTATAAGAAATTTTATATAAAGGCCAGGCATCATTTTTAACTATTTGTTTTGTAAGATTGTTCACATGTTTAAATATGACTGGAATTTCAGGTAAATTACCACTAAGTAAAGAAGATCCAGACACAGCATCTGATAACATTGACTGAGAAACCATGGGATGTATTGTGACTTTGTCAAGTAAGGGGTTACCATCTGATGCAAAAACTTTCAAGGAAAATCTCTCAGCCAACATTAACCTACGCAATATCAATGGAGGTATGCATGTCTCAACTTCTAAAGAATTAATAGGTGTAGATCGCATAGCACCACAAATAAGTCTCAGTCCCATATTTTGAATGACATCTAATTTTTTTAATAATGTACTATTAGCGCTCATGTAAGCTAAACTGCTATAATCAAAGTGGCTTCTTACTATACTTTTGTACAACATGCACATAATTTTGGGGTCAGATCCCCAGAAAGTACCTGCTAAATGTCTTAAGATATTAATTGCATTTAATGCTTTTCTACTGATATGCTTGACATGTTCATCAAATTTTAATCTATTATCAATTACAACTCCTAAGAATTTATGTTGATTAACAACTGGAATTTCTAAATTATTGTAAAGAATTTTAACATTATGATCAGAAGTTAAATGTTTACTGATAAACAAAACTGAACTCTTTTCTGGACTTATACTTAATTTAAGTTTATTGTGATAGTAATTAAACAATTGACTCAAAGCATTATTTAACTTAGTTACAGCTACTCCTATGTTTTGATTTATGGTATACAAAAGCAAGTCATCTGCAAATTGCAATATATGTACATCTGGTGTCTTCACATATTTCAGTATTTCAGAAGTATACAAGTTATATAGCAAAGGAGACAAAGTTGCTCCCTGCATTGTGCCTTTATTGACAGATTTAGGTCCATGTAGCTTATTATTATATTTGACATAAACAGTTCTGTTACTCAAGAAGCTATAAAGCCATTTTAAAACATGACTAGGGAGACCACTATCATGAGCTATTTGAATGAGTTCTTCTATATTTACATTGTCGAAAGCACCTTTTACATCTAAAAAAACACAAATTGCATTAGAGTGACTCAATTTCACTTGTCTTATATCGGACAACAAAGATACAAAGCTTTCAGAGCAACTTTTTCCTTTTCTAAAGCCAAACTGCATAGATGGTATTAAGTTGTGTGATTCAATAAAATAATCTAATCTTAACTTTAACATATTTTCAAAGAGTTTGCCTAAACAAGATGATAGAGAAATAGGTCTATATGAAGATGCATTGTTTACAGGTTTATTAGGTTTTAATATTGGGATAATACATTGTGTTTTCCAAGATTCAGGTATAACTAATTCATCCCATAGCTTATTATAAATACTCAGTAATATTGTTTGTGCATTTAGGTGTATTTTTTTAATTAACATGTAAGGAATGTTGTCCAAACCCGGTGTAGTATCCTTCCTACTCTTTAATGACATGTTCAGCTCCTCTATAACGAATTTGTTTTTAAGAAATGCATTAACACCAGTCTCTGTAGCATTTTGAAACAAAAATTCAAGTTTGACCTCATCTAACTGTGTAGAGTCTGCTAAGTTATCCAAAAATCTTGGCACCCACTCATCATTAAAGTTTTTATTTCGATTAGTTCCTATTTTGTTAAACTTTTTAATATATCCCCAGATTCGAGCAATTGGTGTTAACCTATTGAAGCTACTACATAAATCTTTCCAAGAAGTGTTTCTTTCTTCTTTCAAAATTCTTTTCTTGTTTGCATCTAATTTTTTATACTCAATCCAGTTTTCTATTGTAGGATCAGAAAAATAATATTTTAATGCATCTTTTGAGTTTGTAACAGCATTAGTACATTTTTGGTTCCACCATGGCACTGGCTTCTTTATTAAGGAATTTGCATTTAATTTTCGCTTTGGGATTGTTTTATCTCTTATGTCATTTAATGTATCTACAAAGCTGTTATATAAATCAATAGAGGAATTATTTAACAAATTCAAATGCGAAAAACAAGTTTCTGAAAGGCTATAATACCTGTCCCAATCTGCTTTATCATAAATGTATTTCTCTTGATCCACAGGAGGTGACATGTCGTATGAAGATGGTTGAATGTTTATTTCGAGTAAAGTTGGAAGATGATAACTACCCATGGGATCGTCATGAACATGCCACTTACATAAGTGTGCGATCGACGGGCTTACAAGAGCCAAATCAATAGCTGAAGCTCGTCTATTGGGGTATGGCACCGTTGTTGGTGATCCATCGTTCAAAATACACAAGTCTAATTCGTCAATTATATTATATAAACTTCTACCTCTATTATTGTCACTATGACACCCAAAGGCTATATTGTGGGCATTAAAATCGCCCATGATTATACATGGCTTGGGAATTTTATTGATTAAATCTTTTAATTTTGTAGAATCAAATCTGATACTGGGGGGGCTATAAACACAAAGTATTGACACTGATCCAAATACTGTTTCTATTGCGATACAAATGTTTTGAATTGACTCTGAATAAAATGTGTCAATGACACTGTATTTTAAACGATGGCCCACCAACATGGCCACGCCATTATGCACATTTTGGGAATCTTTGCGGATTAAATTATATGAAGAAAGTGTGGAATTAAGGAATTAGATTTTAACCAGGTTTCATTGAGGAGGCAAACATCTATATCTTTTTCAATTAAAAGGTTCTGTAAGAGGCTCTTTTTGCTCTGTAAACTCTGTATATTGTATTGTAAAATATTTAAGTAACTATCCATTAAATTAAATTTGATAAAAATATTTCTTTAATTTTCTTAGTGGTAATAGGAGCATCTGTGTCACTGTTGCCTAAGGTTACAATAGATTTTACTATAGCATTAATTATTATATCATTATTAGCAATTTGTTTTACATCAAACTCATTCACATTTACAATTTTTGGTTTCTCTACTTTATGTTGGGATTGTGTCTGAGATGGTTTCTTAATCAAAGGGGGAAAACTTTTTTCTGTATATATAGGGGGTGTGGATGGTGAATTTACCACAGTGGCATAGGACTTATGCATTTGATTAAAAAATTTTGCCTTCTTTTCTTCCATTTTTTGCCTTTTTATGGGACATTCTCTAGAGATGGCAAGGTGAGGCCCTGAACAATTAACGCAGACTATTTCATCAACATCACATTCTCTATATGAGTGGCGACCAGCACAAGAGGAGCAGTGTTGCTCGCCTCTGCAAACCTTAGCAGAGTGATTAAATTTCAAGCATTTATAACACTGTAGTAGGGGTGGTATGTACATATTAATTTCATATCTGAACAGCTGTATGTATGCATACTGTGGGAGAGTTGTCGAGGCAAAGGTGATGGCTACAGTATTGAGAGGTACTAGTTTGCCCTCAACCTTTCTCATAAATCTCTTTATAGATATCACTTCAGCATCACATTGTATATTTTTATATATATCTTCGTTGGATAAATCTTTTGGAACATATCTCAGAACACCTATTTTCTCTGTGAGATACGATGGAATGAAGGCCTTCATTTTATTCTTCCACAAGAAGTCTTCCATTTTCAGGAAATTGTTGGCGTCAATAGCTTTTTTAAATGTAATGCCAATTTTATGTGCATTTATTCTATGTACTCCTATTACTCCTTTTACGTGATCTCCTATCAAGGTAGTCAGCGTAATAGGATTCTTATTGCCTAACTTTTCTTCTTCAGTGGACTCAACGAATACGACGAATTCCGAGCCGCCACCCTCTAGGAATAGGCGTTTATAGTTTGGTTTGGTATAAATTTTATATTTATTACCTTCCCTTCCGCCTCCTGCATCATATCTTCTTTTTTTCTTTTCGCCGGGCGCCGGCTCGTCTCCATCACTTGGAGCACTCATGGTGGCCGCGACCTATTCGCTAAGCGAATATGTGATTTTAGCGCGATTTCGGTAAGTAAAAATTTAATTTATTTAAAAATTCACAAATTAAATCACCCGCCTCGTTTGACTTCCCGCCAAAAAGTCCCAGCACTAGACAAATAAATCAATGTTGCCACAATCATCCACTTTTAGTTTCAACTGTCACCGCGTCAGACTCTTTTTTGCCAAGCTGTAGGTACCAACCTACTTAAAATGTTAGGTAAAGACCTATTATTAATCTTATTGCTAATAATAATATGTTTGTTCATAAGTATTCTACGCAAGGTCAAATCATGGTGTACTAGTATCGTCAAAGTTAATTAGATGATGAGTTGGGCATTCTTCTGCAAAGTTTGAATTTGGCGCCCGCCCGGGGCGTATGTCCCGGCTTGCTTGTGATGTTATTTGCGACCGTCAAATTAAAAATTTACCGAATCATTAATAAAATACTAGCCTGATAATATCCCATTGCAAGGCAAATACCTCTTACCGTACAGAAATTTTGAATTGAAAAGTCAAGCTGGTATTTGCCCGGATTGGCGCCACAATCTTTTGCATGTGAAGTACCTTTACTAGTCATGGATTGTTAAAAATAAAATGTAAGATTAATAATTATAAATTTTTATTTAGATAAATACTACTAGATACTTATTATTTTACGGCATTTCAACATTTTTTATTTTCACATATCATAATTTTATTTTGCCACAGGTAGCAAGAAACTAATATAAGGAAGTTTAAATTTTCGCGGGCCATCCTGACGCCAATAGCAATCTAGTTGCGCCGGGAGACACAATATTCCATAGAGCTTAATTTTTACATAGACAGAATAAACCATAGATTTTTTATCGTGCCTTCTGCTGTTCTGCATTATACCTACTTCAGTCACGTCAGCCATATTGAATTTTGTTGTGCTTCGAAAACATTGTGAGCACGTGGATTGTTGGATATAATTTAGTGAAATTTGGCAGTAATATCGGATATCGTATCTTTTTTATCTTGTTTTAATTTTATTGGTTGTGGCTACATTCTTTTTTGGAAATTCAAGTAAGTATCTTTTCGTTTTTGTAGCCGGCGGCATGATTCCACATTTAGATCACGGGGACTGTACCTACCCAAGTTCATAGGTTGAGATTTATCATAATAATCATAACTGATTAGTATTGGAAATCTCGCGTAAAAATAATCATTGGCATCTCACTACTTTTACGTTGTTGACACGATTTTAATTGCGTAACCTTTCATTTATGGTTCCACATTTGCTTACGTGTTGCTTGTGAAGCTTTTCACATATTGCTCGTGACCCTCAACCGGACAACATTTAGAACTTGTGTTCCGAAAAAGATCAGTGGCACATGGAGTAGATATTATTAGTATTGCCTTGAAAATGATTCACAGTAACTGTAAGTAGCGGAATATCGTGATCGGAAGAAAATTATATGCCCATGCTTTGCTCTAGTTTCACTATCTCCGAGCCCGGTCTTTCGTATTTACTCTATAAAATGTGAATGTGCTAACCTCTCTATTTTCGTAAATATAATTTAATTGAGGGTACACTCTATTTATAGTTCGATAAACACTTCAGTTAATAAATAAACACGCGGGCAATAACCTAAATAAACTTACAAAAAGTTGTGTCTGGTCTCAAGCATTATCTTTAACATTAAAAGTACTAATGACAAAACCTTTAAAAGTATTTAGGTAATTAATAAATTTAAATATAGAAATTTAGTTGATTCCCAATCATCATTACACTATCTCTTGTTTTTCAGTGGGTAGTCTTTTTTTGTTTGTTTATTTTGTCTATTTAACACACAAGTTAAGAATACCCTCTGCAAATGCTCTAAGAGTCGAGGTTATAAATATTGCGAAAAATAAAAATAATAATGCTGTACTAAGTCTTAAAGACTCAAACATAATTTTGGCTAATTAGGTAAACAAAAAGTATGTCAGCTATGATTAAAATAACTGATTATAATTCCTAATAAAGATCATGTCTACAATTATTAATTCCAATTTATTGCGCTAATAATCTTTTCACTTTACCTAGAATATTATTACTTAGTATAATTTATGGGTATTTGAAAAAATCAAGGTTATTGACCTACTTAAATTGAATATTAAGTGTTGCAAATTATGTGTTGCTTACTAATGTTTTATTTAACTTATTCAAATTTCATTATTTCATATAGTACCTATTTACCTGTTTTTTTTTATTTTTTTTTTGTAATTTTGTTCATTGGAAATTGTGTGCCATCTGAAAGTACTTGATTTTTTATCAGTAACAACTCTCTTTGTTTTAGATTGTTTTAAAAGTGGCTCATTACAATGGCCCCTTGTCGTCAATTACTTATGTGGTCAGTCCCATCCATTGCAGTTTTATTAGGAATATTTTGGTTCAGAAAAAAAAGGGAATATGCAAAATCTGACCCTGGTGGAAGAGAAAGGCTAAAAAGCTTAAAAGAGGAGCTTGCTGAGGTACTGAATGCTCAGGCTGAAGCTCAACGAACATCTCCATTGGGCAAAGCAGAGCGTTCTGTCATTAAATCTGCTCCTATTGACATTGTGCCAAATGGAACCAATTCCCAAAGGTCTTCCCCATTAGAATTGACAGATGAAGAAATTGATATAGAAATAGAAAAAATTATTAGGAAAAAATCTATTGAAAAAGAAAAGCAAATGTCAGCTGGTTTTGACAAGTTTAACTCTATGAGCCTTTGCTCTAAAGAACCATCATTTAAAGGAAAACATACAGCACCAAACATGTGCTCTACGCTTCCAACTGTAATGAATTGTCATAAAAATGTTGTTGACCACTCCCCAATAATAATTAGGGCAGGCGATACAAATATTGTACATCCACAGGAAATGCCTGGAAAATCAGGAGAAAATTTTGTGCAACATGTACAAACAAAATTGGAAGCTATTGAATCTGAGGTTAATACAACTGAAGATAGCACGGAGGGTGATTCTGAAGATGCAAATGTTAATATTAATATTGTTAATGTAGTTGATGAACCTAGTGATAGTAATGACACAGATAACAGATTTTCCACAGCACAAAGTAGACATATCTCAGAAAGAGATTCTGCTAATCATAGTCCAGTGGACCCTCTGCTAGCTAGTCCATCAATGTGCCACTTCTCTGATAACCACAGTGAGGTAAGACTTAATCATTTTCGGAACTTTGTAAGTAGAAGAAAAAAAACTCTGTTTAAGTATTTAGTTTTTCTGTAAAGTTAAATACAAATATGCCGTTACAATGGTTTTCATCATTATTGATAAGTGATCATATAATAACAGAATTCAGTTTTAAAATGGGTAATTAAGAAAATATACAATAATGCACATTTTTTATTTCAGGGTTCAAGTGACAGCGGAAAAGGATGCTCAGAAGCTGCCAGTCCTCCCCCAGCCAATTTGAACAATGACATGGTTCCTTCCGAAAATACACCTAGAATACATCACTTTGTTATACCACAGAGCCTTGTAGGGCTCCTTATAGGAAAACACGGGTCTTTTGTAACTCAAATTAAAGCCAAAACTGGTGCAAGTGTATATGTTAAAAGACATCCCGATTCTGTTAAACAAAAAATTTGTGCAGTTGAAGGTATTTATAAATTTTATTTAATTATGATACACTCGCAATGTCAATGCTTTTTATTTTTAACAATATTCAATGTTTTATTTTATTACAAACTCTCTTGTGCAGTCAAAGGTTTCATTTCAAACCAATAAAGCAATGGAGTAAAAATTTCCTTCCCTTGGAATATAAAGAAAGTGTGTTATGCAAATTGAAGTGCATGGTTTAAAAATTATTAATGCTAACATCCCATTTTAGGAACTCAGAGTGAAATTGAAGCAGCTATAGAATTGATTAAGGAAAAGTTCCCCGAAAAGAAATTCCCCAACTTTTCCTTACAAGAAATTAGTGCAGAATTATATCAAAGATTGGTGCCTCTTGTACCAGAGTTTCTACAAGTAAGTTTTACTAGCCTCATGTTGTCAATTTAATTGCACACAATTTAACAATTACAAATTATAGTGTATCTCTTATCTAACATAATACCCCAAAAAAATAACAGATAAATTAAATATATAATACCTTTGTTACTAAGATAATAAACAATTAACAGTGTTAAAAAACAAATACATATAACAATCTCCATAATAACACAAGGTCCTACTTTCACTTTCAGCTTGTGGAATCTGTGAACAATGACACAATTATGACATGTCTGGTAAGTGCAGGACACTTTTTCCTGCAACAACCACTTCATCCGACTTTTCCGTCGCTGCACGCTTTACACCGTCTCATGGCAGCAACATATCAAAACCCAGATGTTCCATCTCTGCCACGTCCCATCAAAGGTAACTGTTATTTATTTATTTAAACAAAAAATGTCTGGTACAAATAAAAGTCTGTGTTGACACCTTAAAAGTCATTATAATTATTGTCGAACCAGATGCAGCACAATACACAGTAATTACATACACACAGTAGCAAAATTCAATTTTACATTAGGCAACTGACTCCCAAGACCCAGTAACTGGGTAGCACAATACACCTTGGTTAAACTGGTTGTCAGACTTTAGGGCTTTTGACTACCCAAAAATATACAAAAAGTACTCACATCTATCATGCTTCCTGGGCACAAAGGAGACTTAATATTATGTAATTAATGGTCACCCATCCACAGACCAACTTCTGCATGCAAAGCTTAAAATTTGATCAACCTTACTGTTGTTAGTTAATTATTTATATTCTATTAGTATTCGAAATTATTCAATAAATACTAATCAAACTTAAACAATGATATAATTTATCATATAAAAATGAATCAAGTCTAGTATTGGTAGTTTATGTAAAACGCAACCCACATTGTTAAAACAAAATATAATAATATAGAATAGAAATAATCAATTTCTACATTTTTAGAGGATTCAATCTGTGCTGCACCAACTGAAAACAACTGGTATCGCGCACAAGTGATTTCCACATCTGAAGAGAATGACACATCTGTTGTAAAACTGGTGGACTTTGGTGGTTATCTGACGGTGGACAATGATCAATTGAAACAGATCCGCTCAGACTTTATGACTTTGCCTTTCCAGGCAACAGAAGCGGTTCTGGCTTTTGTCAAACCAGCAAATAATGGTAAGTTCATTTTTGTTGAATTTAATTCATTAAACCCATTGCTGTCATTGTCTTTCTATTGCATCTCTAATTGAAAAGATTGAAAGGTTAAAGTAAGGACTTCATATTTGATAATCATCCTTTACTAGCTGTCTTCCGGCATTTGGTTGCCGTAGTCTACACAAAGCTTGTATTTTCTGGGATAAAAACAGCCTTATGGCACTTGTCTATATTGTAGCTTTCTGTCAGTCAGACCGTAGTATTCTATTCTATTTATTTTAACTGATCTGACTGATAGTAAAAACAGTACTTTTGAGTCTATAAACAGACAAATAACCTTATTACAATGGGTCTAGTTCAGATTATCGACAATCACTACATCGATGGTTGCTGTATCGAAAACGCTCCATCGACGGGCTAATGTATCGATAGTACCCCAAATCGATGGTACGCTACATCGACAGTACCCAAAATCGTTGGTACGCTACATCGTTAGTACACTAAAACGACGGTATGCTACATCGACAGTAAACCAAATCGATAGTACGCTGCATCGACTACCCGACCCGAGCCAGATTTAAATTAAAAACACAGTAGTTTTAACCTACTTCAAAAAAAGGAGGAGATTTTCAATTCGGTTGTTTTTTTTAGGGTTTGTTACCTCAGTACTCCGTCATTTATGAACCGAGTTTCAAAATTATTTTTTTATTGGATAGGGTATACCAGCAGATTGGTCCTATTTGTATCAAAACTCATCTCTGATTAGGGATCCTCGAAGAATTGAGGGAATTTGGCTAGTCGATGCAGCGTACTATCGATTTGGTTTACTGTCAATGTAGCATACCGTCGTTTTAGTGTACTAACGATGTAGCGTACCAACGATTTAGGGTACTGTCGATGTAGCGTACCATCGATTTGGGGTACTATCGATACATTAGCCCGTCGATGGAGCGTTTTCGATACAGCGACCATCGATGTAGTGATTGTCGATATTATGAACTAGACCCCATTACAATATTACCTTATTATATTATATTGTATAAACCTTAATAGTAATTAATTTTACAACAATAAATTGTCCAATAACATAGCCCCAAGACAAATGTGCATGTGGATGTAAAAGTGCTATGTGTTTGTGTGTTAATATAAATTAACAAACAAACATATTTTTACGCATTGGGCATATTCTTTTACTAATAGAAAACTGCAATATTGTCTAGTGCCATGGAATATGTTAGGTATCTTCCACGCAAACTAAATTGCAGGCAGAAGTGTTCTATAATGAGTATATCTCACATAGAGCTACAGAGCTACTCAGCAAATATACTCATGTACGGAATGAACTTACCTAGTAGGCACATTTCACTAAGAACAATTACAAAACAGTAATCCAATGTGATATAATGCGTTTTTGCAGATTGTACAAATAAAAACCATATTGCCAATGTTGTTTATTCTGTAAAACTCACTCCATTAAAATTTTGGTAAAGTGAAGGAGAAGTAACATGACATCCCATACATACCATCCTAAGGATTGTAAGTTTACTTCATGATTACTTTACCAAATTTTTTGAGGTCATAATTGCAAGTTTTTAATCGTACAATCAGCGAAAACGTATAATCACAAAGGCATAACTTTGTTTTTAACCCCCCACGCAAAAATCTGTTTATAAGTGCCATGTGTGTTAGACACTCACATGTCTATAATAGTCTCTATGTATGCAATCTATTTAGGCGTTTCAAGATCTGCGCATTTCGTACTTCAGTTAGCAACCCTGCAGCAACTTACGGCAGATATAGCGTGTAGCTCAGTACAATGGCCTGAATGGGCAGGTGTTAGATGATAATTGAGGCCCCATAGTTAAAAAAAATTAAGTTAAAAATAACATGAAATAAAACACTAATTTATTAAAACCCCAAACCCCCACACCGAAAACCAACTTATAATAATATGTGGATGACCTTATAGTTGTAATAAGTTGACTGCTAAGAAAATAAAATAGGAGGCTAATAACAGTTATCTTTACAACAACTACTCTTTCAACAATTACTGACAGATAATGATTATTTGCCCCTTTAAAAGTATTAATTTACTTTTCTGAATTTCTCAGTAACAGCCCAGAGTCTGGATTTTTGTGGTTGATAAAAAAAAAGCTTGCTCCCGATTACAT
The DNA here is from genome assembly GCA_921972225.1 of Euplexia lucipara. NCBI lineage: Eukaryota > Metazoa > Arthropoda > Insecta > Lepidoptera > Noctuidae > Euplexia > Euplexia lucipara. The sequence goes on from OV179149.1 coordinate 11,607,617, forward strand.
AGGACTTAAACATTACTGGCCAAATGTGTGTACATCTCTGCCAATCCCTTCGGCGAATACTGGTGTGATTTCATGTGTTGATAATTTTATTTGTATTGACTTTTTTTAAAGTTACATACTTACAAAAAAAATTAGGCTCGCAATTCGGTTGTAAGTTTTTTTTTGTGTTATATTCAGACCTCCATCATTTATAAAGTGATTGGAAAAAGATGGTATTATACGAGTACCTACCTTCCGTGGGGTCCCATATAAATTTCATCTTATCGGTTTAGATGTTACGTTTTAGTATTGGTACACCTCAGCTGGACAAAAAATCGGCCATTTATAAACAAAAAGTAAAAAAAATAAAAATATTAAAATTTCACAAAAAAATACGACTACCTTCACTTAACTAACAGGTGTAAAATAACTGTAGTTTCGGTAGTCTGTGACTTTGGTCACCAACTTCCGGAAGTTATTATGAAGTTGGTTGTATTTTTTTGTATAATAGATTACTTGGCTTTTACTTAATTTTGTTTTTACTTATGGAGATGATTTATTATTTTTCCATTTGTTTTGATATTACAACCAAACTACTGGTTTCTAACCGATTTCGATGAAATTCAAATGGACCTCAAGGGAAGCCCTCTTAAACAAAACAGAATGTTCAAATTGGTCCATAAATAAACGACGGAGTTATGATATTTAACACATAAAAATAAGTAAATGTACAGGTGAATTGAGAACCATTATTTTTTGTGGAATGTGTACCTAAGTGAAATGCCGTACACGAGAGAAAGATTCTTATCATGTGGATGACAAGAATGTATGTTCTTAAAATGTGGTAAATGAAGTATTTCAATAATATTTAGAAGCCGAGTGGAGCGGCGAAGCTCTCCGTATCATGGCCGGTCTGACAGCGGGACAGCTGTTACACGCACAAGTGGCCGGCTACGACGAGGCGGGCCTCCCACTCGTACATCTCTACCTCACACTACACCCACAGGTGAGCAATAATAATATTTACAAAATTTGTTCTTTTGTGTATCTGATGAGTTGATGACATTTCGTTAAATAATTTCGTTTACAAAAAAAATTGGCCTGTGTTCAATAGTTTTATTTTAAATTTCAGCAAGTAATATTCCTGAATAGAGAGTTAGTAGACCGCGGCCTGGCGGAATGGGATATTCCACCGGATTCATGAACGCGACGTACAAGGGCCGGCAGTGCACGCCGCGCCAGCCGGCTTCACTACTTACGTGTTAAATACTGTAATGACGCTGATTAGTTTTATGGTATTGCATTTTGTTTGACACAATGTACATAATTTTTACATTTGAGACTCAATTATCTTTGCTGGCTACTGAAAAGAAAGAAGCTAGGTCTCTTATTTAGTGAGTTCTTTTAGGCTCACGTTTTATTTATATGACTTGTGACACATAGCTTATAAATTAATAAATGTTTCCCTTCTACTACTTATTTCAGTTCTTAGTTATGTTTAAGATTTAAAGAATAGATCCGGCGCGTTAAATGCTCATTGTGAATAACATCCAGCCTATGTGTAGAATGATTCATATAACATCCGATCTCTAATCAATACATTTGTCTCAACTCCTAAAACAAAAACAGAAAATTTAATACGCTTATAAAAAAACATAAATCGTAGAGTAATTGCTACAAATGTTACGTAGATATTTTTAAGAACATTCTTATTGGATTTATATGTACCTTTAAACGGTAAACGATCCTTTATTTTTAAAAATAATGAAGTTGTCGATTAAAAGTTCAGGATGCTCATTATAACCAAAACCATTTATTTAGCCTTGTGCAGTAATACATTGCAGCAATAATAATAATGCTTAGTGTAAACTATTTCGATGATAATTCGGCTAAATGCCTAATAAAATGTGCCTTTAAATTTCTGCAGCTACATCACTTTAACTTGCAATGATTAATCTTACATGAAATATTATTTGTCACAAGTATATTGATTTATTGTTTTAGTTTATTCATTTAAATGCAAAATTGGTTGTGACAAAATAGTATTTTATGAATATTTCATAAAATGGTGAATCCAACTCCAATTGTTAACTATTTGCAGAAGACTGAAAATGTATAGTTATGTACAGTTAATGCTATGTGTAAAATATGTGTAAAAAAGTACAATATTGTGTGCCCGATATGGTATGATGGATTTGAGTTTACATGTTTTTCCTTTATTTCTTTGACAAGATGACTAGAATTGTGCAGTGAACTTTTAAAGGTAGACTATCTTTGCCGTGACTGATGGAATTTCTGTCAGTTTACTTAATATTAATTCCACTGCATTTTCTAAACAGCTTGTTAAAAATAAGATACGTTTTGCAGTCAGTACTTGTATTACTTTTCTTTCAGATGGCACTAAAGAATCGGCATAAACATTCATGTTAAACCGAGGTCTACAGTATCAATAATGAAGCTTTGTGGTAACTTTATAAAATCATTGACTTATAATGAGCACGTTGATCATCCTGACGTATAATAATTATTTTATCAGTGTACATAATAGATTTAGTGTGATAAAAGCAATTTGATATTTCATTGTTGTAGCAAATCCAGTATTTTAATACATATGTTGAGAAATAGTGTTGGTTTTTAGTGATATATCTTGTTGAGTATGTGTATTATGTAGTACATTTTGATATAGAGCTTGACCGAAAACATGTTCAATTTCATTGCTTTGTTGCAGATTTTACCGTCAACATCATTTTCATTCACAAGTTAAGCAGTCTCAGTTTCACACAGTGAATTAATTGGTCATCTAATTCCGATGACATAGTTTATCTTGTAATCACTTTTAAAAATCAGGTGTAAAATCAAAAGGCGTATTTGTCAAAATTATTTTAGGAACATAAGTTTTCGTCTGGCTCTATTTTTTTAAGCTTTTCTGGGAAGTTTAGTAAGTTGATTGTCTCCATTTTACAACTACGAGTCTGTTGACTTTAGACTAATATATGGGATACCAAGCCAATTGCGGTATCTGGATAAATCTTCTTCTTCCATCTTACCTTAGTTATAGATCGATGATAGTAATCAGTCTGTGTACTTACTGATTTGCATTTTGTTTACGTCACTGTGTATATATAACTAATATAAAACGGTTAATTTAATACATTGTTTTAAAAATAAAAAACGGGTTTTTTAGTTTTACTATATCCTCATAATCAGCCTAGCCAACTATGTAGGGATCGGCTTCCAGTCCAGTCCTATCAGTGCTGAAGCGACCTGACCTCTGGTTAAGGTGGATGTGCCAGGACAGCCCGCGTAATTTATATTTTCTTGTGTTTTTTTGCAATTTGCCGTTCAGTGTCGGGTTGTTTATGTACCTATGTTTTACAATGAATAAATGAATCATGAGTCTTGAATCTTGAACATAATCCGGCTGGGATAACGCGCACATCTGTGTGTGCATAAAAGAAATAAGTTGGACGTCCCGTTTAAAAAATATACACCGAAATTGCCTTTTGTCTATCGACTTTATTATGTAACACTAAAAGGTGTAAAATAACTCTAGTTTCGGAAGTCTGTGGCGTGGTTTTGTTTAATTAATTATTGGCCACCGACTCCAACTCTAGAGTTAATTCTCTCGAAAATCGGGCTATTTAGCACTGAAAGAATTTTTCAAATCGAACCAGTAGGTACCTAGTTGCTAAGATCAGCGCGTTCAAGCAAACGAAACTCTTCAGCTTTACAATATTAGTATAGATTTTTAGTTTCTTCGTATGTAGTCCTAAATAATAGTTTTTTCAAAAGTCAAAAGAATTACTGAAATCGGTTAGTAAATTGCTAAAAAAGTTTATTTATATTAATTGGTAAAAAACTTTTTAAACATGAATCCATACCATACTATTTACCTTGTCTAAAATAGGTGTAATGTTATTTTATAACACATTTGCTCGTAAAGGGTTATTTTAACAAATTCAATGTGGCTCAGGTTGGCTGGACAAATCTTCAAAATAGCTCGCATTTAACAAGGTCAATAGGGCACTTTATGTGACGGCTAAACACCCTTATTTCAGAATTTGTGAAGCTACTGAATCTTAGATAATCGATCGAAAACGTGTCCAGCCATCTTGAAAACTCACTTTTTGCTGGTCTCTCAATCTTGGTAACGGAAGTGATTTTGACGACTTTGCATATCAACGGGCGTCACCTAAATTTGTGACAGGCATCGAATTAAAAGTTTTGTGATACGTACAGTGGTTTAGTAGAAAAATGCAAAAACCTGTGTCCAGCCATCTTGAATTTAAGTAGAAAACTTTTGGCGGGCACTTCCGAATCTTGACTTAATGCGTTGTGTGTGCCATTGGCACAATTTGGCACATATTTTTGGCCTAATCAGTAACTTCCCACTATTGATATTTTATTAGATCTGGTTGTGGTCGGGTCAGGAACCGTGATCCCCAACAAGACCACAGTCGTACCCTTATTACTCAAAAAGTGCAAGGCACAAATTCCTGGAATGAGTGGCACAATAAAACACAATTAAAATAACGAATTTGTGCCATGGTAAAATCTCCGTTCCATGTCGTGGTCGGGTTAGGGGTGACAACACGATTTAAGTAGTAGAATTCATTTAGTAATAGGTATATCCTATTCATACCTATTCCAGCGACTGGGTAGAACGTCACCCGTTGGTTTAATCTAGTTTGTTACTGTTAGGAATAAGGGTAAAAAAACACTTCTTAAAAAACTGCATTTATTACAAGATGTAATATAAAAATTAATTAATTTACTTACATCTAATTTCCCATTCCACAATATCAGTAAAAACTTTAACAATAATATTCTGAAATATATCTGAAAGTTACACAACAGCTGATAAAATAATATGCAAAAAACGAATTTTTCAAAACTCTTAACTGTATGTTCTAAGACTGGCATTCAGAGAAGAGATTTAGCGATCCGATCTGTCAAAATTTGTGCTGACGCTAATATTTGTATTCAGAGACTAGTTCAATAAGCCAAGCCTAAGTATTGACTACGCTAGCTTAATCCCGCTGACTTAGCGCCTTCAATGTGGCAAGAGCTATGACTGGTATCTGAATACAAATTTTAAACATGCACTTAGCTGATACTTATCTAAGACCTGCTTGAGCAAGTGTGACATGCAAGGTCTGTAAATCTTAGCCTAAGAGGATCCTGATACAACAATAAATTCTATGAAAATATGATAACCAATAAATACTACTAGGTACAGAATTATCGTATTTCTATGTCGAATTTTCCAACCCTCATTTTCCGTGATTGTAATCATTCTCGCTAATCTTCGTGTCATATATCCATTTGGATTTAAAATTTAATAATTGGTCGATTTAGTTCCAATAAAATAGTTCAACAACTATAGGTACCTACGGGTGAAATGCTTATAATCGTTTAAGCGCAGAATGTCCAGCGGTAAGAAAAGTGTCCAGTTCGCAGAATGTCAAACCGCAAAATGTCCAGGGGTCGCAGATTGTCCAATGATTATAATAAGTTTTTTACCCCCATCAGTCACTTCACTATGTCATGTTAATGAAATACTGATTTTTAATGAAAAACTTGTCTCATTTAATAAATCCAACCCATGATTCTTTTAGTGATTGATGGGAACATTCCTATGAATATTGGACAATTCTGCGACCTGGATATTTTTCGACCGCTGTTCATTTTACGAATTGGACATTTTGCGCCTAAATGCTTATTTTTGCGGTTTCATAGTGTAAAACTGCGGTTGTATTTTTCATTACGGTAAAATGCTAGGTATTGAAATATTGTGCGTAGCATAGTATTAAATTCACAGAAAATTCTGTGTAGGCATCAGACATAAGAGTCAAACTCTACCTCGTAACATCAAAAGCAAACCCGCAACGATTACAAACAGTTAAAATATAAATATGAAAGTATCTACAGTAGTTTGAGCGACCAAGACGCGTCAACTTGTACTATGTAACAACTTTCTTATTGTCGCCTTCGAAATCTTTCGGCCACTTTGATACCTACTGTCTGTTTCATAATACCTAGGCCTTATTTTATCAAACATAATTTTTCCATTTGCACTAACACTAAGCGACACCTAAATGTAATCGCACTGTCTCTGCATCTCACAACTAGGTGATACAGTTAGATGCGGTGTTGTTTTATTAAAAACGGGTAGGTAGTGCTTTTAGGAATCTTTCATAAATAAACTAATTCTCGACAAGTTAGAAAACGTATTATGTTGAAATGTGGAGCCGTAATCCTTTAACAATATTTCCTTACATTTATTTACAATCTGACCCTGAAATAGTTAAAATATTACGCACAGTTTATACGTTCACAACATGGACGGACGGCTTAGCTGTTGTTATCCCCGTTTTTTAGCAAATCACCACTTTGAATTAATGTATTTAAGATGAAACACACGAACAAGTTTGTGTTATAAAGTGGTACAATCCGAGCAAAATGTTTAGTGTAAAACGACAACCAAACCAGTCCCAAAATTCTACTTTGTTCTTAAGTTTGTAAACATTTCTAGTCATATTATAATTGGCCTCACAGTGGAGAAATGATGATTAGATGTGAATGCCATTTCTCAATGACATGTACATTTGTACTATTTATTGGTATTTATTTACTTCGATTGGGGCTGACTTTTCCCTTTAGAAATCTTTTATTAAAAAAATAAGACGTTAGAAAGTCACCCAAAAGTATAAGTTTAACTTCGATTAAAAAATCAGCCCATGTTAGTTTTAAATAAGTGTTAAAATATTTATTTGATGTTTCAATGTTTTCCTTGAAAGGACTGTTCAATTATTAAATCATTAAATTGTTGTGGGGAAAAAGTGATAAATTATTCTTCTACTTCCAGGAATAACACTTGACTAAAAAATATATGTATTTTCTTAAAAATATTTTTTGCACAGATTGACTGAAGATCTGGCAGATGTCTAATGAATGTTATTTGCCTCATGCTGACAATGTCAGTATAAATAGTAACAGCATGGCAATAAGCAAATAACTCAACCATTTATGTGCCATACGTAGCCACAAGATTTACAAAATAATTACGTAATATAAAATAATCACCATTACTCATAACTGAAAAATTGTCTACTGTTTCACAAATTCGCCTATTAATAAACATGAATGCTTAACTCCATACATCAGCAGAATATTTCTTCATAGACTCAAGCTTCTTGATAAATTGCACAGCCTCAGATTCCGTGCGCCCGCCCTTTTCTTGGATGGCTTTCAAAACAATATTCCTTACATCAACAGCCATGTTCTTTGCATCACTAAAGGGACAAATAAACACAAAACGTCAGTGCGCCGCGCAGTCACGGACAGTTAAAACATATTGTGATTAAGCAATAGGTATAAGAACTATGTCACATTGACCTATACTCCATTTATCATTAGAAAAAAGAGGCTTGTAGAAGCAGGAATGTAGAACATTTTATTTTAAAGACTAGCAGATGACACGCAGTTCCACCCGCGTTGTTCCCGTTGGAATACAGGGATAAAAAGTAGCCTATGTCACCCGGGGATAGTGTGGCTTCCCAATGGTGAAAGAATTTTTCAAATCGGTCCAGTAGGTTCGGAGCCTATTCAATGCAATCAATCAAACTTTTCCTCTTTATAATATTAGTATAGAATTAAATTTATATAGAAGAATAAAAATGAAACGAAGAACGTGTTCATGTATTGTCCATCCCTGCTTCTTTTAGGTTTTTATCATTGACACTGTAATTATCAACTAAAATGAAATAATATAAAATAAATTCTTGCAATGGTTACAACTAAGTGTGACAGCTCCAGTGAAATTAGATTATAATAAATTCGGCTTCTATCGTAATTGTAACATGCGTATTGTACTTTAGAATTTCGCTACAAAGTGTGCAACATTACCTTTTTTTACTTCTGTCTAATGCTATATTGTAAATGGAGTATATGTCGTTATTAGATAAAGTATATAACTATCACCAATTTAATCGCACACAAGTCATCAAAAATTATAAAAAATCCACCGATCTTTTGTAGTAAGTGAAGTGGTACATTCACTGACAGTGACTGAATAAACCTTAGTTTTTTATTAAATATAAAGTAATATTTCAATAATTACCCGCAAATGTAGAAATGTCCATTACGATTGCCGATGATGTCCCATAGCAGATCCATATCCTTCTCTATTAAATGCGTAACATATACTTTTTCTTTTTGGTCGCGAGAGAATGCAAGGTTCAATTTAACATCACCATTTTCCTGATATTTTTCGAGTTCCTGAAATAATTAGCAACATATTGGTACTTAGAAAAAAAATATACTTCAATAATAATACATATTCAATTCACATTGGAGATGACATCGGCCGGCCATGCATAGCAGCGTAAGGTAACGCGCTAGGCTCATTCATATCGTAGGATAGAACTTGACACGAAACCTGTTAGCAGTGACCGCTTTGCTGCTGTTCGTTTCGTGTGAATTAAGCCTTTATCGATGATTTACAACCATTATACACACCTCCTGATAAATATAGTCCTGATCGCGATGTCTGCATCCAAAGTACAAAATACTATCTCCAACTTCTTTGCCGTTAGCACGCGCGTATGCACGTTCTTGTAAGAAACCACGGAACGGTGCCAAACCTGTTCCCGGACCGACCATTATTACCGGCGTTTGGGTCTGCAGAGGTAGTCTAAAAAGTAAATGAATAAAAAATAAATTTATTGTTCATAAAAAGTAAACATCCATATACCTATCTATATATGATAAAATAAATGATAAATGATATTTAGTTCTGTAAATGGGTTCATACAAACACTTTTACATGTCTTTTTTTCTGGTATTTCCCTATCTGACTACTCTGAGAATAAACACCGAAAAAAACTCAGAGGTCACACACGCACACACACACCGACCACACGCACACAGATCACAGTCTCTTTTAAAGTGCAGACATTATCTTGGTCAGATTATGTAAGAACCATGCAGGTGTCTGATAATGGTCTTTTGAGGAAAGAAGCACACAGATATGAGTGGACCAGATCAGTCAGTGCAAGCATTTGTTAATTATTATGAGTTAGTAATACGTAATATAGTTTCAAAATGATGTATTCTTTGTGATACCCAAGTGCACTAGTGATTATTGCTTTTATTACCTAAATTGAGACTTCCTAATATACACAGGTACACGAGGGAGGGGTTTGCCAGGCTCAGGTTTGTTATCCGCTAGCCAAGTAGTAGTCACACCCTTGTTCACGCGACCAGTAGGAGTTTTATATTGAACAACTACTGCAGTTATGTGAACTGTCTCGGGATACATCTAAAATAATATATTATATTAATCATTTACACATTTTATAAAAACCAGCATAATTATGCCAAATGTACAGTACAGCAGTTTAGTTACCTTAGGACTGGATGAAATTGAATAATATCTTGGTTGCAGGCGTGGTAACAGTTCACACAAATGGTCCAGTGGAGGTTTACAAGATGGAATGTCTTCTAAAATGTGTACAATATTTCTACAAGCCTCTACAATAAACGACTGATACATAGCCTTGCCTTCTTGTGAGTTAGTTGCCATAAGCATTAATTTCTTTTTATCCTGAAAATATAAATAAAATATAATTATTATTAGTGTTAACTTGAGTTTTGAAATATATTAAAACAGGCATCTGAGTCATCTGCTTACTTCTTCATCTGAACAATATTCAACAAGCTCTCGTAAGATGTGAGTACGAGGCAATGCTGTGATCTCTACATAATGTGTAAGAGCAGTGCGGTAGGATGTTGGGCAAGGGAATGGATGTTTCTTGCTGCTTTCTTGATCAGTATTGATAAGTGAGAATATTTCATCAAGATTAGCTCCGGTTAACTGTCCCAGACGATCCACAAGACTGGAATCATTTATTGGGTAGACTGCCACATGGTCACCTGTGAATACAAAAAAAAATGACAGTGAGCAGAAAGCACTAATTTTGTAGTGACATTGCTTCGTGAAGCCAGTGAAACCGCCAGGAAGGTTCTTTGGCGGATCTGAGCTGGCCATGGTACTGATCTTGGTTTCATAGGATATATATCGCACCTTTGGGAACAAAGGGTCACTTTTGCAACTTTTTGCAAAAACGACTTAAATATGCAGAAAAAACCGCGATAATCGACTTTATAATCTCAGCAAAAACGGTGATAATTGCATGAACAACATCGTTTTGAGGGAGGGAAGGACGTTACATTATTTCGCGTTATTGGTCCGTTTGCTTCAAACGTAACGTCTCTTCCTGTCAGTAGTGTTTTGAAAGACGAAGTGTGACCATGGGCATTTGTGACGGAGAGGTACTACGGTAAGTAATGACTTTTTGTTTACATATTACTTGCAGTATTAATGTCACTTATAGATAAGAATCACGATAAGTTACCAAATCTTTGTATTTGTTTGCTGTAAACATAATGTCACTTTCTTGCTTAAGTGACATTTTGACATAAAAAAAATCTTTTTATTGTAACCAAAACGTCACTTCTGTTTACAATTGACATTATTTTTGAAATGATTAGTATTTATATTATGGCAGAATGTCATTTTTGTATATAAAGTGTCTTTATGTTATAAAAATAAATGGTTAATTTTGCATTATTATTTAGAGCTAATCTATTGAGTAATTGTTTTGTTTTGGATTTCAGATTTATGATTAACCTGTATTATAATGCAGTAAATAAACTGCAAATAAATTCTATCCAACATAAATTCCTTATCCGTGCATTCACAAAGTTCGGCTGATAACGCCCATTTTTAAACGACTTTCAAAAAAGGAGGAGGTTCTATGTTCGTGTGTATGTATTTTTTTTTCTTTTTTATGTATGTTACCTGATTTCTCCCCCAGTTTTGGACCGATTCTCAAAATTCTTTTTTTATTTGATAGAGTATACTATGTATTTAGAGTTATTTTACACCGTTTAGTGTATTTTTTGAAGTCGGTTATATTTTTTGCAAAAAAGTTTTGTTATAGAGAAAGCTGTAAAACGGGCTAAAAAATCTGGCCCCATTTACATCCCAGCCCAGTATTGTAAAGAGATAAGGTCAGCAAAAACAGGTAGGTAATCCTTTCTATTTAAAAGAAATTTATTTCACTGTAATCTTTGTCTGACTGAAAATATTGGTTTCAGATAAAAATGGGCATGCTATTAAAGTAACTAAAATAAGCCATTTAAAAATTATTATAAATCAATTGTAATCAAACAGTCACACGAAGCACAAGAGTCCAACAACCTCACGAAGTTACGTTAGAGCAGGCTTATGAGAGTAAAATCCCCTTAGTTGTTCAAAAGAAGGCAGACATTCAAAACTTGATTAACACCAACATTTTAGCGAAAGTTTATGAAACTATTTACAATACTTACAATATTTTGATATTTTATTTTATTTTACAATTAAACAAGTGCGAGTTGTAGGTACTAGTGCTTTTTACTATGTTTTTATCAAAGCATTTCGGTTGCCCCATTTCAAAACCTAGTGAGGGACATTTTATACTAAAGTAGTTTTATTTCATAATCTTGCCATCTTAGTTAGGCCCCACAAAATACAAAAACAGCAGCATTAAAACTCACTGAAAGCGTCGATACCTAGTAAGTGCATAATATACTCCCTCTTTACCAATATAACCTAGTAACTTCCAGTTACTCACTGAAACCAATTCAAAATTCTGGATTTGACATAATATTAAGTTTAAGTACGCGGTTTCCTGAAAAGTTTAGTTTCCAGCCTTTACTGGGTTTTCGAATGGGGCAGTCGATTTGTTACTGATTTTCTTTATAATTTTGTTACCAAAGTTGTTGTTCTTAATAAGATAGTAACGTCGAAATATAATACTGTGAAGAATTTTAAGTATGTACCTATCAGAAATTTAATGTCAACTTAAGAATTTATCTAGAGACTGTTTTATGATTTTGTCCATCATACTCATTTTATTAGATGGTAAGTGCCTAATGGCAAACTTTTTAACACTATTTAGACTACTACTTTTTAGACTGATGATACAAATAAAACAAATTTATAATATAACCTATTTCATTTAATAACCCTCAGTTTGATTTATAAATTCTGTATTTTATCGATACTTGTTTTTTTATGCTTGTTTTAGTTTGTAATTGGTTTCCAATCATATACAAATTTACTAAAAATATGCGAAAGCTATCCTTAACCATAAAAATACGTACTTTCATGATTTTATTGTTTTTATAAAAAGGGTCACTTCTGCTTTATAGCATGTACCGATTTGTAACAAAACGTCACTTTGGTAGCCTTCCTTCAGTTTATGGCTTGTTTCTCAAAAACCCCTTCTTGTATTTATTTTTTAATATTCAAGATTGTCCGTGAAGAAACTGTCAATTTAAGTCTATAAGAATGGCCTCAATACTCTAAAACAGTACAAAGTTATTAAAGAACGAAGTCAAAAAAAAATTTAAAATGCTCTTCCTGTAAAGTTGGAAAACATGCAGAAGTGACCCTTTGTTCCCAAAGGTGCGATATACAAAATATTATGCTAAGCCCAAAACTCAAATGCTCAACTAGTGAGCTTTTTCACTACTACTTTTAGCACCTTTATATTGTTTTTAAAAATAATTACATGATGATAGATAGTATCATAGTTGACTCACCTGCTTCATATCTCATTTTGGAGTCTGAAATATCCAGTTCCACATGGATACAAGATCTATCGCCTCCTTTATGCAATTCTCTATTTACAGTAATTTGTGCCAAGAATGGATTCTTAGCATCATAAGGCCTGTAAAATTAAATTGAAATTATTGTATCTACTCTGTTGTTGCTCAAACCAGGCTCAAACAATAATTATTTATAGGATACTTACGGTCTTTGAACTTGCAAAGAATGCAATCTTGCAATTTCACCAGTGAACACATTATTTGGCTGTATGTCCTCAGGGCCATGTGTCACAAGTCGGAATTGACGTATCAATTCTTCTTCTCCAGTGCTCTCAATATTGAATTTCTCACACACTGATGGCCAAAATTTATCTTTCCATGTAATGAAGTCATCTTCAATGCTGGAATTAGTTAAGACCACTATCAATTCAAACTTTTTTTACTCTGGTACCAGTAAAAAGCATGCAAGTAACAACACAAATTTAAGAAAAACTTGTATTTTTTATGCGTTTTTCTTTAAAAAAAAAAAAAAAAATTTTTTCTATTATTTGAATATGCATGGTATTTATTATTCTTCAAAAAAATTTATAGTTAGACTGTCATTATTACAAGCATCAATACTTAAATATTAATACATACTTTGCATCATCATCCCCAAGACCAAGTTCATACACCCGAGTAGCGCCAAGTTCTTCAAGACGCTTGTCTAGATAAATAGCAACTGCATTGTAATGTTCATATGTTTTGTTGCCAAGACCAAACACCTGAAAATTTATTAATACATTAAAACCATGACATAATAAATTACTATGAGTATGTATCGCATCAAGTATTTCAATATCATACCACACAACGCAATTTCCGCATTGTTGAACCTAACAACCTTCTATACCCGAAAAGTCGAGGTAATTTTACAATTGCATTCATTGTTACTTTTTGGTTTTTAAGCTTCAATCAAGAATCAAGGAATTTCACGTAAACATCATTACGAATCTAACAGCACTTACGAATGGATTATTAGATAATATAATGTATCTTTTGTGTTACATTGTATGACATTTTTTTGTGATAAGTACTTAAAAACAGTTTACACATAAGCAGAGCACTTTCAATTAATTAAATAGATCTAGGTGGATTTATGTTAATAAACTTGAAAATTATTGTACCAAAATTGCTGCTGTTTCCCATTCTATAAAAAAAACTAGACTGATAACATTGAAAATTAGGTTATCTTGGCTAATTTAAGTTTTCCACGCGAAATGAAATTACAGATATACACAGTTACATAAACCTGTAAATTTCTATCTCCTTTTAATAGAATACATCTTTAAAATCCTACAATAATCGTTATTATTTCAATCATGAAACTACCAGCCGAACTTTGATTGACTTTGACATCTTTTATCACGGTGACAGTTATTTTTTTTTCTTCCGTTCTACGGCAGTGTGACCATCTTATAAATGGCGAATCTGCCACAAACTAGGCGAAAAATCTGCCACACTTGGCGCCAAAAAGGACAAAAATGTGCCTTCTTGCAAAGAGGAAAAAATCCTAACGAATTTAATGTTTTTTTTTAATTAACAATAATATTCAACAATTTCCTTATGCATTATTTTACTTATACACTTATGTCGTAGTGTTCAGGGTGGCCACATGCGCGATACTAGCGACCTCATTTATTCCACACTCTTTTTTGCCAAGCTGTCCTGTTGTGATGGTGTAATATTATTTTGGCTTATCTTACTTTACCTACACTTTTTTTCTCTCTCTTTTCACTTACAGCTTGGCAAAAAAGTGTAGAAACGGAACTAAATTTTTGCCAACAGAAACAATTCCAAAATAATGATATCTCATAATAAACAAAGTTCACGATTTCGTAAAATTTTCGACCACCAAACGTTGATTAATAATCGTAAAAAGTAAAAATGAATAAAACCATTCGGAGTGCTGGCAGGGAGGTTATTTATAAGGTGTACAGGTGATGTCTGGCGGAACATGAGGCCTAAACTATTCTTTCTGAACTTCACAATGTTTACCAAAGAACCGCTGATAAGAGAGGTATGCAAGAGTTTGTTTTGTTGATTTTAGTTGAATCAAGTGTTAATTGATGAATACAAAGCTATATTAATTTGCTTGTATAAGGAATAACTAGAAATTTGAAACAATAAATGTCGAGCACATAGGTTATGTCTACACAAAGAGATTTAAAAGACTATAGAGCGGGCATGTCAAGGAAATGTCATAGAAAAACTTTGATCCCCTGTCTCAGTAACGCCATCTAGATTAATATATGAATATTGGAGCGGCAGCGGAGCGTACCAAAAAAACTCATAGACTTGTGTCCGGCAGGACACATTTTTTCGGACAAAATTTTGTTTCTGATGTCCGGTCTATAGGTATTGAATGTCTTTGTGTTTACATTTTTTCTGCATTACTCTGGTGTAGCGCGCTGAGATAAAATGATACTTTGGTGACTTGACTTTTAACTGAATGAAAATTCACTTTCTACGTAAATTATACTATAAGTGCGATATCAATTATCAAGGGAGATAATTATTTGTTCTAACGTTTGCATTAGAAATGTAAAAGAAATGGTCGTGCCATAGTCTAAAGCTATTATTTAATTCAGTAAAATCTGTTATCGTTCTAAGCAAAATCGTGCTGGAAGGAGATAAACAAAAGGGTATTTTCTACATCCGGCTTATGAACAGTAAGTGATAAAAATGTTTTACTTTTAATATTGTTAGGGATAAATGAAATATTTCGTTTTTACAGGAAGCAGCTAAACGTGCATTCCAAGCTATTACCGAGGAGGATTGGAAGAACTCGTGCTAAATGTAATAAAAATAGAAAATGATTACTGAAAAAAATAACTATGAACGAGGAAATAGCGATTAGTAATAAATGTAGAAGATGATAGCAGCATCACCTCTGAACCCGAACATGACTCAGGTGAGTTTGCGACCTACGTGTTCGGGGTAGGAAGATTTACTAGAATAAAATATATAAATTATGTTATACAATGTAATGTTTTATTTTTATATAATTTCTAAACAATGTTGTGAACTCAGGAGTATTTACCCAATTTGTTATTTTAGGTAAGTAATCAGTTGCGTGTCGAAAACACGTCCTTGTTCAAATTACTTACTGATTTACAAAAATAATACATAATTAGATTAATTTGTCTAAAAAATAGCTAAGTATCAAGTCTAGGTTGGTACGCTATGCGGTTGCCACGGGTTGCCATACGAAGAGCACAGTGGCGCCTCCATTATTTTCTACTCTTTTTTGCCAAGCTGTAGGTACATATCCACATTTTCGGTACATGCACAATATAGATTTAGACGATATCTTTTTGATCATGTTTTTAGTTGGTTTAAAGGAGGTAAGAGGTCAGTCTCCGTGTCCTTAATGAACTCGGCAGACATAATAACGTTTTCGCGTTTGCTGTTTGGATAATTTGTAACACCATAGGCGTTCAAGATTTTTTTAATTGGTCCCTCCCCAAAATTTGTCTTTACCTACTCAAAATTGTGCTAGCGGTGCTACATCCACCTGATTGTAACATGTCTTGTACTCTTCTATCAAATTTAATTTATCGAAGTTAACTTTAATGAGTACAGGTACACAGTTCAGTCAGAAAGGCTTACATTCTTTGAAGTAATAATTGGATTCCAGGTTTCATACTCACTACGGATAAGTGGTCGATTTCAGTGCTGACATTAACTCCTGTATACATATGTATCAGGTGCAAAAAGATGGATGGATGAACAGTGGAGTTTGGATGAATTGAAATTGGATCTTTGTTTTAAAATAATTTTCTTTCAAATAACAACTTAAAACAATATACTTATGAGTCTTAAAATACTGTTCGAATGCGTAATCTCATTGAAATAATTATAGTGTTAAGATTGTTGAATTTTGAATTTGTAATAATCCAGGACATAAAAATACAGTTTATAATTTAATGATATGTTTATTCATTGAAAATTCATATTCAATAATGTGAATTTTCTCGATATCTTTAAAATCTGCCACTTTTCTGAATCGTCAACATGATATGCCATGCCACAGACAAAATTTAGGAGCTAAATCTACCAAAATGGCAGAAATCTGCCACAAATGGTCACACTGTCGCACGGTTTGTGCATTTAGCCAATGTCAAGTCACGGTGACAGTTGAATTAATTGACAATGACATTTGCCATAGAGAATACTTATCATTCTACTTTTCAGTTCGGGCACGAGTCTTTTAGCACGCACAAATATGTTGGCGCTCACTCATTGACAACATTTTTACTGGCTGGTCTCGTCGTGACGTTCAATTATTCGTTTAATATGCAATTCGCAGCTCAGTGATAGAAACGACCAATAAATCCAAAAGTAACACATGAGATTAAAATTATCAAATAAATTACTAGTTGTACATACTTACAGCATAATTCAAACCAGTTAAGTCAGGTTCTCCATTCTTTAACCATTCATAAAACTCCATAGAATTGTCTGTGGGATCTCCTTCACCATATGTCGCCATACAGAACACAGCTAAAGAATTCGGTATCTCTTGGAGTTTCATAAGTTCTTCCTAAAAGAAAAAGAATATGGTATTTAAGAAGCAAAAATTAATTAAATAAAAACTAACAAGTGATGACTCAGTAATTTAAACAAAAAAAATGTTACCATATCGCATTCTTCGGGATCAGCGACCATGCCCTTCATTTTGTATCGTATGCCTTCTTTGGCCAGACGACCAGCAAACTCCTCTCCAGTACCCGTTTGGGATCCATAGAATACAACTAAACTTCTTCCAGATGACTTTAATTTGTTAATAAAAGAATTTTCTGTAACTTGGATGGATCCTGCGGCCCTGCGGAAAAAACGATTTGAAATGTTACATGACGTATTAAATTATACAATTTCGAAGGGTTTTGTTGGAATCGGGGGTTTCTCGTTCTCGGTCTCCCAGAGAATCGGGGAGTATCTTTTTTAACTAAATATTTAAACTAGGTATTCATTTATTACTTAGTTCAAGGACAACCTGAGGTCCTGCACAGAACAGTGTAGATGTTGTAGGATCATTATATAATTCTACTAGCAAAAGGTAAATACACAATAGAGCATTCAGAAACATTCAGTTCACTGTTGACGTAAGTTGGTAAGTTACTCATTTAGATACACGCGTATCATGTCATTAAATTCTTAATGATACGGATATACTTATGTAAGTGGACTTACTAATATTTATCATTTTGGTAATTAACTATAATATACCTAATGATAATATTGGTCGACTTAGTTTAGGTTTCAGTAAATTAGTCAAATTATTTTATTTAATTTGAGTAGAATGGCATAGCAATTATCTTAGTGCGGTACCAGCATAGTATTACAAGTAAAATATTGGATTTGGATACAAAATAATGCCTTTAGTTGTAAAATAAGTACCTAAAACCTCAATCTCAGAACGTAAGGTCAAGGCAACACCAGATACCTAGCTACCTAGGTAGCTAGGCATCTGGTGTTGCTAGGTGAACCCAGGTTCATACTAACTTCCTAGCTAAGTAATTCATAAGCGGGAAATTCACTAGTCAAGACATCGACTGCAATCTGTGCGTCCGCAAGGTCAGCTGGTCAGACTTTGGGCCATTTTTTCAATGGTCAACTAACCGATACCTGAGTTAAATATATATAACAGTTTGACAGTTGTTCTTTGGATAATATGTCAAACCGCCATATTTATTCATCAGACAAAAGTTATCGGGTTTTTCATAGTCAGCCCTTAGAGTAGCGAGCTCAAAACTACTCAAGACAGGACATAAGTGTCCATAGGTGAATCTACGTTTTAGTGTGAAATTTAACTAAAAGTAAAAATACTACATAAGTCTACACGATCACGTTTTTTTGGGTCAACAACAGATAAACTAATATTAACCAGTCGACAATCATCTGAAATGTACTTAAAGATAAGATGCTGCACAATAAAAACAATAAAAAGTTGATAGCTGAACTGTATTTTTATGCGTAGGTAGGTATAAACAGACTTGATAAAAGGTGTTTTTTTTTCTACATTAATCGATGCTATGTTACGTCATTCATCAGGAAATTACTAACATTGGTATAATCAAACACGGAAGCAAATAAACAAATTACAAGACAAAAAAAGGAATTTATTAAATCATCTGATGTAGTTAGGTTACGCTAATATTTGTTTTCGCTCGACGTATGTTGATAAATAAAGAACAGATAAAGCACAGTCTGCAACTCTGAACTCGAGCTGTTGTAACTTATGTCATTCATAATAATAGCCATTTATCACGAGCATATAGGTACCTATACCTTTTACGAGTAGGTAAGTATGAACAAACGAGACGGTTGCCTGTTTTCACTAACACCACCCATAAAATTAGACTAAAGACACCTATATGTAAAAAAAAAACTTAGAGGACGTTGCACCACTTATTCCTTCTAACTTCATCACTACAGGAAGTAGTGAAGGACGTTATTTGGCGTCATGGGCACACGGAACACATGTCTCAAGCTCTCTTCTCAGCCTAAGGGTCAACTCACACCAAAAGAGCGTCGAAGCGCAGCGCAGTTTCAGTGTCATATGAATTTTAACTTTATTGTCATTACTATAATACTTATTATCGCATGACATCGAACGAGTCACGCGGATGCCCGCGGCGCCACGGGAATTCCGGCGAATTCCATAAACGGTGCATGGCATGCGATAATAAGTATTATAGTAATGAAAATAAAGTTAAAATTCATATGACACTAAAACTGCGCTGCGCTTCGGCGCTCTTTTGGTGTGAGTTGACCCTAATTTGAATAAATGGTTTTTATCGTCATTTTGATCTAAGCTCGCTGTTAGATTTTAGACGTTTGACTAAGCAGAAAACAGTTGACATTCCAACAGTTTAAAAATCATTTTTATTACTTACTTAGTTTTGTATGTTTGACGTTCAAGTGCCGGTTATTACATAATAGTCTAATTGAAATAAATGATTTGACTTTTTTTTTTAGACCCATCAGCGTTGTAACTCCGTACTTGAGTTTACTAGGCAAACTGTTAAAACGTGTTAGGTAGGTACATAATTATTTGGTTCTCAATCTTATCTTGCCTTGCCAAACGTGCAAGAAGGTGACATCATCAATGCCGATTTTGATTGACGCTACCTGGTAGGTAAGTAGGTACCTATCTATTAAATACCTACCTAAGTCTTGTAAGTAAGCAGTGATTCAGTGAAGTTTCACTGAGAACCGGTTGCATTCGCGGCCTTGCACCAGGGAGCTCTATTACATATTTGTATTTATTTAGTGTGTACCCATACATTACAATATTAATAGACAGCGTCGAGCGTTCTTGCCGTCATGTTTAGTAGGCCGCATGTCGGTGATAGCAACCATCCTGCCCTGGCCACTGGCCACTCATTCTATTGAATTAGGTATTAGGTATCTACTATTTGAGACCAGCTCAGATCAAACAAAGTGTTACCTACCATCGACACTACTAGATACGTTTTAAGTAGTTCCTACTTGTACATAATCAATATTCAAATCTAAACACTACCAGCTTCCACTGCATCACTATGCCATCTACTCTAATCTATTTTTAATTTAAATAATTAACTGCCTCTATAAATGTGACGTAGTTGTCTATGAATAATAATAGTCCTAGTTACGGTCTAATTAGGTACTACAATTAAATGTTCAAGAACCAGTGTGCATACTGTGCATCTATAAATACTTCCTTGTATACAATGTACTCTCATATCGTACTATTAGAGATAACACTATCATTGTATGTTTGAGTAGATATGATTAAACTTGTGAATTTGTGATTGGTTGACAGTAGGTACATAAAACACCTACACATAGGTACTTACCCAGTAAATACCTGCTAGAACATACTTTATGAGATTTTTTTATTTTGTCTTAGTTAGGTACTTACTTAATTACCCAAAATAGGTAGGTACCATACCATCCTAGTAAAAAGTTAAGAACTAGGAAGGTACTATTTGTGGTACCTACATAATTAAAGTACAACTATAGAACATCAAAAATGTTGAACGAAACTTTTCAATATTTTCATTAGTAAAGTAAGGTACGTATTCTAAGATTGCCATAAAACAAATCTAATGAGCCGTACGATAGTGGTAAATAATAAGAAAAAGAAGTGCGACTCGGTGTGATCTATCGTACATGACGTACATCTATAGGCCAAGTTAATTAAATAAATAACCTGGCCTTTATAGCATTCTAATGCAACGAAGTAAGAACTACACTAGGTCAGCAAAATCAAAGCGTTACCTACCATTGGCGTACCTACATCCTACTTACTTGGATCTTATCAAGTTGGTACATTTATACTCATTGATGTCTAGCCAATTACCGACAATTTTATAATATTATGTAGGTAGGGTCATTGCACCGGTTAGTGACCAGTTAGCTGAGTTGCCCACTTCAGATGAGTGAAAGAAAATGTTACATACACGCCACATAGTATGTGTCAATGCAAAATTGGTCCCAAATATAGTCTAGTTTTGATATAAAACATAAAATAATAGACTTTAGTACACAAAATATTTTAAAATGCTGAAAAAGTGAAAATATAGCCAAAACGTTAGTTTGCGACCACTTTCATTAGTTAACGTCCGCCAGTAAGCTAGTTTGCGACCACTATTTTAATTTTAAAAATATGACATTTAAACAATTATAATTGATTTTTAAATGTTCCTAATTTTAATTTTTAATTTAATATAATTATAGAAAAAATAATTGTTCACAAAAGTCCATTTCTTAACCCGCTTTTCGCCTTCTTTGGCTAGCAGAGGATCTGGTCCCTTTGTCTCGATAGCATCAAATGTCTTCCCAGTAAACCGATCTTAAATTGTAGTTAGAGGGATCTGATACAGTCTTCACGTTTCACATATCCTGACAGTCCCCCAAAAAACCAGCCCTATGTCGTTTCTCAGTGTTTATATTAGGAACTAGCAGACGTCACGCGGTTCCACCCGCGTTGGTCCTGTTCCCGTGGGATTACAGGGATAAAAAGTAGCCTATGACATCCGGGAAAAGTGTAGCTTACCACCAGTGTATTTTTTTTTAATTGTTTCATTTGTCCCGTATGTAGGGGGTAATCCCCCCTACATACAAACATAACAACAAACAATCAAATTTTACCTCTTTATAATATTAGAAATAGTAAATGGCAGAACAAACTCCCCAGAAACACGCCTGTTGATAAGATAGAAGAACTGAGTTTTTAAATAATTCGTTCACATTATAAGTAAATCAATTAATTCAAATCAAATTATTTTGCTAGATGTTAGCTAGCACACTCCAATATACATAATACTAGTCATGCATAGCTTCCGGCACTGACAGCTAAACTGAAACAGAAGTCTACTATTAAACTGACTAAAAAGAAGCCTCCAGGTATAAATGACGTGCCCGCGTACATATGCAGAGTTGGATTACATCCATTGGTCCTGCAATGTCACATAATCATAATCTAGGACCATTGAAGTTAAATCAATCAGACGTCCAGTTACCACAAGCAGCACACGAGCGTACCGCAAAGATCAGCATATCCCATCGCCATATTTGAGGGAAGGTGGGAACTCAACCCAACCCCAACCCTCGACACTGCCGCAAGCAGTAAACAGAAAAAAAATATCAAACTGGCCTTTCAATAACCAACTAAATTTAAAAAAAATATCACCCGTGGTCGCATACTCAATAAACTTACACACTTATTTGGGTTTGCGGCTATTGTTTCTCTCATACTAAAATATGGTGGTCGCAAACTAATGTCTTTGATTTCGATAAAGTGTGTTAACGACCACCTTTGCCACCCAATGTTTGAAGGTAAATTTCTCAAAATTCCTTCATAGAAACTGGTGGTCGCATACCAAAGAATTGCATACTTACACTTTAACAATACTATACCTTAAATTGCGACAGTCCCGTGTAAACCATTAGGATCATAATAAGCAAAACAAAATAGTGCTGTATTGGTGGCATTGCGACCATGCGGTCGCAATCTAGCGATTTTGGTAAATAAAAAATTCGGTTACCGACCACTGGATTTTACTATAATATTGAGTATAAAAATTAAAAAACACAACTAGATAATAACGAAAACTTAACTATTGTTCTAATTAAACAACTATCTTGTGTGTAAAATATGGCTTAGGTAATAAAACTTAAGTTTGAGCGCCGCGCGTCGTGCTATTTTTTTCTCAAATCACCATAGAATTGCACACCGCTAAATTATTGCTCGTATTCAGCAATTTTTTTTCAGCGTTGGGTTAAACCCTATGTTCCAAACTGTGGTAATTCTTGTTGAATAGTCATTTGACAAACGAGTGAAATTTTTTTTTCATTAATTTTTCATCTAGAACTGCTAATATCACGATTTCAAGAAACTTAAACCGTCAAATGGTCGCATACTGGAGGTGGTCGCGTAACCGGCGCAATGACCCTACTTAAATAGTAATCAATGAAGTCGCCCTGTAGGAAAAGATATTAATTGTTAGTTTGAAAAATTTATTATTAATATTTAACCAATGGATTACCACTTGCTGTATACCTACCATACCTACCATACCTACCTACCTACCAGCATCACAAAGTATAATATCTGAAGAATTGAGGATAATTATGTTGACACACAATGACACTAATCTCCTAATCTTATGCAATATGAGTCAGCACATTCCTTATTTCTACAACCCACCGTCTTATTTTGGTATACGTATGGGTAATGTTGGTTTTAGTTCTTGCGAAGAATAACTACTTACACGTATTTCTTAAAACAGAACTATTAATTTGACTTTGAGTTAAAAAAACTAGTTGACTAGTCTTGCACATGGAACGAGCAACAATACGGTTAGTTCTTAGTTGTGACTTTGTGAGTTACCTAGTTATTTTTAAAAATACGTTAGTTTCCCCGGCAAACTTCGTTCCACCATGTATAATTTAAAAAAACAAATAGTTTACGTCCTATTCTCAGACCTACTAAATATACTTACAAACATTTTAAGAAAATTTTATATAAGTAGGTATTAGATAGGTACTCTAAATTTACTATTTCACGATAAGTACATTGTTTTTCATTATTTGTAGATAATTATGAACCTAGTTACGTATGGTAAAATCTCTACCATACATAATATTATATGATAAGTACCTATTCCGATTTATTAAATTCGCAGTACGAGCTTACTATCCATACTGCATAGTGCATACCAAATCCCAGCTTTTACCATATAGTTGCTATTTATGGGGGGTAAGCTTTTAAATAAAGTAACTCAATCAGGTGTGGTTTCATACTCGTATGAAAAGGCTTCATTCGTTCGTTCATGATAATTATCATAATTTTAAAAGGGTATCAATTAAGCTATCGCCAATTTAATTAGTTTTGTGTTTCTTAAATAAGAGGTTTTGTCCGCAAAATAGTAGATTTGTCACCAAAATGTAGTCACCAAACAATATAAAATCAATTCCACAATAAATCACCTAAAATCATGGTGATATAGGGTCTAGTACCAAATAAATGTTTTTGTACCTATGTATTATCAAAAACATCTGTACTCCGTTCGGGAATCGAACCCGGTTATTTTGAAAAAAAAAAACCTACACTATTTCTATTTAGATATCGATTGTGTAGGTCTACTCTTAAGAAGTAAATGTCTGTATGAAACATGGTGTCTAAAATGAATAAAATGCATTGTTTCCACATACTTTAATTTATTTTAGTAGGTGCTCGAAGTGACCACGTTTACAATATTACTACAATAGTACAGATGTTTTTTAAAATGTATGAATGTAGTTTTTCTTGTTATTAAAATCGATGACATGGTTCCTCAGAACAGATCTTCGTACCTATATCTTATAGTTTCAGACTTTCCCATACTGACCGATTTGAATGAGACACCCATCGATTTATTTGGTGACAGATCTACCCTCAGACCAATAAAAAAGTATTGGTCTGAGGATCTACCATTCTGAGCACAAAGCTATTATTTAAGTACTAGCTTCTGCCCGCGACTTCGTACGCGGATCCTGTTGCTTATGCCAGCGACAACGGGGTCGTCAAAATCGAAGATCTGAAACATCTGATGTCGAATTCTATAAGCCCGGGGACGGGAAATCAATGGGATGCGCGAGACGATTCAAGATGTTCCAGATTTTTTATTTTTGTTGGTCAACAGGAAATGCCATCAGACTTAACAACTTTTGCTAAGACGCCATTTCTATTATGTATATGTTATATTGTCTCTGGGCTTTGGAGTTCCCCTACAGGTGCTCCAGATCTTCAAATTTAGTCTCACAGCAGAAAACACTCTTCACGTGGAATAGTTTTAGCAATGGCACCATTTTTATATCTCTTTCACTTTAGGTGTTCCATTTTCCAAAATAAATTATAGCAAATATATATGTTAATAATATATGTTTGCGTGACGTTCACGATCAGCGGTCAGTCGCACATCTCCCTCCCCCACTTATCTCTAGAGTCGATGCGTATATACGCTGAAAACTCAAGCGTCATGCTTTTTCCGTGAACGTCTCCAACTCGCGAGACAGTGCATGATGTTCACAATCAGCGGTCAGTTGCGCACATATTCTTCACTGGTCTCCAGAGACCTGGATGTAGATGCGTAAATACGCTGAGAATGCAGGCGTGCTTCGCGATCCCAAGAAGTTTCCACGGAGCAAATAGCAGCCTCATGTTCTCGAACAGCATCAAGTCTCTCCTAACGCTCTTCGGTAGATTGTTGGGATCTTATGGTCTTTAATCATTTAGCACCTTTGGAACATTGGGAAAAATTTGACCTCTTTCCAGGCATGGTTATAGTTTTATTGTGATGATACCTGATCAATTAAAATCTAAGTGGCTGCTTCCCTGCATTACCGGGTAAGCTACCGTGTAACAAAGATAAATGGAAAAGGAAATTAAACACTCAAATAACATAAGCCCGAAGGCATACGATAAAAAAATGGGAGTTTTAGCCAGTAGAGTCTAATTTTCAACGATATACCATCGTCATCGAAAATCAGTCCTGAACTGTTCCCGCCTTCACCGCGTGGTACTACTTATGTTATTTTATAATTATGCAATGAAATTAGTGATAGTTTTAATTTCTATATCAAATGTTTCTGATCTTCGATTTTTATAAGTCAACAGGAAATGCCTATCAGACCGAACAACTTTTGCTAAGACGTCATTCCTATTTGAGTTATGGTGTAGCTGGGCTCTTGGAGTTCCACAACAGGTGTTCCAGATCTTCGATTTTTATACGTCAACAGCGAGTGCTCATAAGGCTGAACAACTCTTGCTAAGACGTCATTCCAATATATGTTATAGTGTAGCTGGGCTCTTGAAGTTCCACATCAGGTGTTCCGGATCTTCAAATTTATTCTCTCAGCAGAAAATGCTCATAACGTGGAACAATTTTTGCTATGGTACCATTTTTGTATCTCCTATAGTTTAGATGGTCTGTTGCGGTTCTGCATCAGGTGTTCCGGATCTTCAAATTTATTCTCTCAGCAGAAAATGCTCATAACGTGGAACAATTTTTGCTACGGTACCATTTTTGTATCTCCTATAGTTTAGCTGGTCTGTTGCGGTTCTGCATCAGGTGTTCCGGATCTTCAAATTTATTCTCTCAGCAGAAAATGCACATCACGTGGAACAATTTTTGCTATGGGATCATTTTTGTATCTCCTATAGTTTAGCTGGTCTGTTGCGGTTCTGCATCAGGTGTTCCGGATCTTCAAATTTATTCTCTCAGCAGAAAATGCTCATCATGTGGAACAATTTTTGCTATGGGACCATTTTTGTATCGCCTATAGTTTAGCTGGTCTGTTGCGGTTCTGCATCTGGTGTTCCGGATCTTCAAATTTATTCTCTCAGCAGAAAATGCTCATCACGTGGAACAATTTTTGCTATGGTACCATTTTTGTATCGCCTATAGTTTAGCTGGTCTGTTGCGGTTCTGCATCAGGTGTTCCGGATCTTCAAATTTATTCTCTCAGCAGAAAATGCTCATCACGTGGAACAATTTTTGCTATGGGACTATTTTTGTATCGCCTATAGTTTAGCTGGTCTGTTGCGGTTCTACATCAGGTGTTCCAGTTTCCAAGATAATTTATAGCCTATGTGTTGACCAGACTTAATATCTATACAACAAAAAAAAATCATTCAAATCCGTCCAGTAGTTCCGAAGATTAGCGTGTGCAAACAAACAGACAAACAGACAAACAGACAAACAGACAAACAGACAGATTTTTTTTTTTGGATTCGTGCTCTATTACTGTTTCTAAACCCCCCTCAATTATTATTTTTTAAATATATTCAATGTACAGACACAGTTTTTTTTATTATATGTATAGATAATACAACTACATTATTATAAGAACGAAGTTTATATTCATCTAATGCACTACAATTTTATTGGTAATCCATCTCTTATTTTACACATATATTATCATTAATTTGATAATTCATACCTGGGAACACTTTTTGTTTATCTGAGAACGAAAATATTTCGTGGCGATAGATCTATTTATTAGGTGATACAACTTGATAACAAATATAAATTTTGATGACAAGAAATAGGTATAGTCCCCATTTTAAAATTCACATGTTTACTCACCTTTGATTATGATGTGGTAAATTACCATCCGTCCAGATGTTACTTTGTAGGTACCTACTTACTTACTAAGTATGACGTTTAAGTAGCCAACACAATGCAATAATATTAACACTTCTGCCTCGGATGAGATAACAACAAAACAAAGGAACACTAACCGGTGTAAAAATAACTCTAAATTGGGAAGTCTGTGGCTTTGGTGGTTTTGTCTCATTCATGATTGGCCACCGACTTCCGAATTTAGAGTTATTTTACACCGGTTAGTGTTTTTTTGAAGTCGCTTGTATTGATTGTAAAAAAATATTACTTTTTTATTTTTATGTAGATGATTCATTATTTTCCATTACTTTTAATATTACAATCAAACAAATAAACAGATTTCGATTAAATCAAAAAGAAAAAATCATGCACAAAAAGGTTAATAAAATGAAAATTACCAGGCCAATGTTAATGTTTTATGGGACCAAAAAGCAACTACCTCGCATCAAACTAAAAACTAATCACGTAAATCGGTATATAAATCCCAGCGAAATCGGTGCAATATACATACAAAAAAAAAAGTTCAAAAATAAATTAAATATTCATAAAAATGTTCATAAAATTAAAACTACCGGGCTAAACTATGTTAATTTTTTATGGGACCAAATGGCAACTATTCCGCATCGAACTAAAAAAGAATTACTTACGTAAATCATTAATCTCGGAGTAATTGGTGTGCATAATACATACATAAAAAAAATACCCATCGAATTGAGAACCTCTTCATTTTTACCTAAAAAACTTTTTTACAAAAAATAAAACCGACTTCAAAACTAACACTAAACGGTGTAAAATAACTCTAACTTCGGAAGTCGGTGGCCCATCAAGAATAAGACAAAAGTACCAAAGCCACAGAGTTCTTAATTTAGAGTTATTTTACACCGTTTAGTGTTATTTTTGAAGTCGGTTTTATTTTTTGTAAAAAAGTTTTTTATTTTTCCATTTTTAGTTGTTCCCATACAAACATTTGCCATGAATTCATTTTATATTGTTAATTGTTAACAATACATGTCATTATAATAGGGTTATCCACCTAACCCTAATAAATGAAACTTAACATACCTAACTGTCGAAATCTAGGTATATTGAACACATCTGCCTACCCTTCTGAGCATACAGGCTTGATGATACGTCATGATGTTGTATAAACAATAAACATCCAAGCGATTCCAGCAATCACGACAGATTTGCCGTCTATTTTTGAAGAGTTCCGTTGTATAATATCTCCGAAGATCAGCACCAGATCTTCACCAAATTAAAATGGGACCACCTCAGGAGTCTACTCTTTCAAACAAAAAATTTCGAGAATCGGTCCACAAATGGCGGAGAAATCAGGTAACATACATATAAAAAAAAAAAAAAAAAAAAAATACATACACACGAACATAGAACCTCCTCCTTTTTTTGAAGTCGGTTAAAAATACAACTGACTCCATAAAAAACACTACTTAAGTACTTAACAGGTGTAAAAATAACTCTAGTTTCGGAAGTCAGTGGCCAATAATGAATGAAACAAAACTATCAAAGCCACAGAATTCCAAAACTATTTTTTTTTTGTGAAAATGTTTTATTTTGCAATTTTTAGTTTCTTCGTATGTAGGTAGATGATTTAGTATTTTCCATTTGTTTTGATAATAGAACCAAACTAGAGAACCGATTTCTTACCGATTTCGATAAAATTCGGGACCACGCACAAAACAATTATTTTTTTAAGCCGGTCCATAAACGACGGGGTTATGAAAAAAATATAGCCAAATTGAGAACCTCCTTCTTTTTTTGTAAGTCGGCTGATAAAATAATTGAAGCATCCAGACTGATTTATTTTTTTATTATTTTAGGCAGGTAGCTTTAATCGTTCAATGCCCCATATTTTTTCTGATGATGAAATAATAATCAACATTGTAGGTACCTACCTAGTTGGGTTTATATAATAGGTACTTTCAAAAGCAAAAAATGTTTCTACTTGCCGTGTCGATTTATTTTCAGATTAGCAAATATCATTCATCAGTTACCTGTCTAGAGCTAACTGTTGCTTATTATTAGAAATTCTTTTGTATGCTAATTGCTACTCAAATTAAATGTATGTAATTCATTCAACCTTTACGTAAACACACGTATGCACACGGTACTTATTTCGTAAATGCTGAGTAGGTACGAATTTAATAAAATTAACATTATCATAATGTGTAGGTATTTACGTGCTACGTGCCAAGCATTTTTATCTGGCGTCACATACTTAGTGAATAAGGAGTGATTTCATATTTGATAATATTGTTTGATCTACAGCTATAGTGTACCTACCTACATATCAAGGCCGGATTAGGTATAGCAAACGCTACATAGGTATTATGCCTCGCTCTTGAATGTTTGTTTCTCTTATTCTATAAACTTTTCTGCACAAATCGACAAAGTAACTTTTGTACAATTTCTGAACGATTGCTCAAAAGAAAGGCTAGCCTATCCGAGGTGCTAAAAATCCAACAATAATATGAGAATTGTATCCATGCTGCTATTGGCTACACGCACGCAATTAAACTGCGTAAGCTGTAAGTGCGTAAGTTATTTAGCTGTTAAATTGATATTATGGCATTTAAATGAGTTCTGGATAAACCCTTGCGTGACCTACGTCAGACCACTTCAAGCAATCTACTCAAGGAGGTCGAAAACTTTATTCCAATTATTAATTTTATAAATTTTAGAGTACAGACGCCAGCACATCCAATATGAACCTTCTTCTGTTTGACATAAAGACACACAGACACAACACACACATTGGGGCACATTGAGTCACATCAAGTTACCCCAATGTGTCAAATTTCTTCGATCGTTTTTCAACTTATTGTCAAAGAGAATAAGGTACAGACACCAGCACATCAAGTTACCCCAATGAGTCAAATTTTCCCAATTGAATATGCATCTTATTCAGTTTGACATAAAGTTGAAAAACGATCCAAGAAATTTGACACATTGGGGTAACTTAATGTGCTGGCGTCTGAAATCAGAAATCAGATAAAAAATATTTGTGATACTTCTGTACATATTCAATTGGGAAAATTTGACACATTGGGGTAACTTGATGTGCTGGCGTCTGTACATGCCATACTTAGGTAAGTACTGCATAGACTAACAATATCCGGATTCGGGATACCTACCAAGCAATTTTCAAACACTTACCCAATCTAAGCCCCCAGTTGACATAAACAGTATTCAACTGTATGAGAGCGAATCAAACAGTATCATTATTCACTTATTCGAAAGGTGCTTGATAAACGTACCTACGAAAATTTTGCAAGAATTTCGGATTTGCTAAAGTTACTTAATGAGATTTAGTTAATATTTTAGAGGTAAACGTTTCAGTCCCAAAACTTCTAGCGTAATGCGTGGCATCTTAACCTTCGATTTGTTTTAAAATACATAGGTACAACACTTAGTACGATGTAAAAAAACTAAGTTGATACAGTGCGCCGCATGTCTGTGGTAATGGTAACATATAATTGACCTTTGACCATTGGCTGGCACAGACCAGTCACCACCAGTCTTATTGGTATTAAGATAAAGATTACAATGAAATTTAGTAATAATCTGAGTAGATATTCCGGTTCTACGGTTGTAAAAAAAGGAATCATTGAACTTCCGTAAACGTCAAACGATGTGAGTGTTAAATTACTATTCGTATATTTTACATTCAATAGCAAAGAATAACCAAATTATTACAATTATATGCAGGGTACGCCAACAATACTTCGATGAGGGCAAGGATTGTTGAACTCATTTCATCTTGTGACTCCACTTTACATGCAATAATTTTAAGTTATTATTTTGATTTTTTATAGGAATTCTCTTATACTGAAACTACTTCTGTGTTGCAGTTTATTACTAGGTTAATAATAGAGTACCTTACAACAAGGCTCGAGTTTCAGTTGTTTATCTTAGACACCGCTGACATCGCATCGGTCAAGGAAAATATCTTGGACTACTTATAATAATGGGCAACCCGACGCTGAGCAAGCGCGGTGTTTAATTTTCGTGCTTTTTCCATATTCATTAAAGGCCTTAACTAAACAGGGTAACTGGAAAAGGCTGGTTTACTTTATACCAATTTAATATTACTCTACTTAGATACAGCACGTTATGTAATCGCAGACACAAGATCCTACGTTTGTGTATTTGGTTCGTCATTTGTTTGACAAAGATATCAAATTTTGATTAATATCTGTAGGATATAAGTAGTTTAAATACCTAACGCGCCTAAGTAATGCGACTTGAAGATATCATAAATCGATACACAAGCAAACTGCCGTTGGCGACTTCCTATATTACAACAGATATAATCGCAACTACAATTCAAAAAATTACCACATCAATATACAAAGTTCGATACCTATTCTGTTAGACATTTTTTATCCTCTTCCAGTCGTTGAATTTCAATTGAATGACCACACAATGGATAGTTTCGTAATCGTCTGTAATTCTCCAGTATAGTTACGTCAAGAAAGCGAAGAATGAAGGTCTAACTAACGTAGGCATTACATGAAATTCCTTTAAACACGCGATTTACAACGCACCTAGTTGTAGTACCTACTCAGATAGGTTTTTCTTATAATACGTATTAATATTATATTAAAATTTTATTTTAAAAGATTTTATTGGTATGTAATGTAAATGTTGATTGGTTTAAAAATCTCGGTGCTATTAATATAACAATTATGATTAAATCAGTTTCAAAGCTAAAACCCGTATCTTAGATGTAAACTAGACAAACACACACTTTCAATGGCGGCAACGGATTTTAAAAATAACACAAAATTATGTTGATCCATAATTAAATCACAATTTATAAAAATGTTTGTTTCTGGTTTCTAACTAACT
Organism: Euplexia lucipara; assembly: GCA_921972225.1. NCBI lineage: Eukaryota > Metazoa > Arthropoda > Insecta > Lepidoptera > Noctuidae > Euplexia > Euplexia lucipara. Next base: position 11,639,824 of record OV179149.1, read on the forward strand.
AAGCTTTATTTTCACTGTAACAAACAACATTTTAACCGTGTAAATTGAAATGACCCGTGTATGTTGCACTATTCTCTTCGTACTTTAACTTCTTGAGTCCTGACCACCCCTCGTAGTTTGAAAATTTAATATATTGGTATATATATGAATATGTGTTTGTTGGAGATATAAAAAAAAACTGTTTTGGAGGCTCCGAATGACACTACCGAAAAAGCCATATTATTGTTTGAAATCGTTTGAACGAAAGTTTATAAGTTTGTTGAGTTTAGTTTATGTTTTGAGTGTTGAATATTTTTTTCCGAAAACACATATATTTGTTTAGGTTCCTCCTACCTACATGTTTAGAAACTAGTCGTGATTAGTCGTAGAGTAAGTACTTCTACTACTTATGAGTACCTATACCTACTTACAAGGAAGGAAAGTACGTAAGAAGGAAGTAGTAGTAACAGTAACACTTCAACCAAAAGCGAATCTTGAATCTGATGCAATAACGGGGAATACAGAAATCACTAGCAAACTCGTTTCCACAGTCGATATTGTAATTTGAGTTGTTGACCCCTTTTACATTAAAATTCCATTTATGCAGTCACACTTTGATACTTGAAAAAAACTGACTATTTCCCACTCATAGCGGGCGTATGTACCTACCTATTTACTTGTTGTTGTAAGTACCTACCTATGGCAATGAGTACAATTACCATTCTACTCGTAACTTTGTATTCGTTTGATGATAGCCTTCGCCCAAGTCGTCTTAATAGGTACGGTAAGCACCACGTGTGTGGTGATTAAACCAGAAGAAGCTAGCCATATATTCTGTTCAAGCAACGTAGTCGCAGGCTCATGGTCAGTGTTAGCGTTTGGCATTCATATAAATTTTTTTACCTGCCTACTAGATAGATATCTATGCTGCCTACTCATGAGCTGCGTGATGATGTGTTTTCAATAGTATAATATAGTGTCATTTTAAATAAGGACGTAAAACACCTAAGCATTTAAACTATTTATCGTAAATCATTTGAGAGACTTGCCATATTGTACTGGAAACCTCGGTCGTAGTTTATAATTAATAATGAACACTTATGATAATTATGTACACTGTACAGAGGCCAGCGCATCAAGGTAGGTATCCCAATGTGTCAAACGATTATGTTAAATTGGGAAGATTTTAGTTTTAGGTAGCTATAAAGTGCTGGCGTCTGTACAATGCAAAATAGCCAAAGAAAAAAAGTCATCCACTGATACCCATGTTCCCCAACTCGTATTGTTCGTTTATAATCCACTGACTTAATTGCCGCTGACCCTGACCGCTAGATCGCCAAATCGACTTGGAATTTTTATTAACTAATATAATGGTGATGTACCTATCTGTCCAGAACAGACCTCACACATCGACCTATGTGATAACACTGCTACTGCTAGCTGTGTTGAAAACTAAAGTAATGAGTATGAGTACCTACCTATGTCGAAACTGTCTAAGGCCAATGACAACTGTTGCCATGAGTTTTATCGGCGATCGTGCTCAGAAGCTTTATCCCGATTATGCAATAGGTATTGTAGTAGTTATGCAGGTGCCTTCCTACCGAAATAAATTCGATGCATTTTGTTTTTAACTGAATAAAAAAAAAGGAGTTTGTTTCGCGATTACTCCGCCATTTATAGACCGATTTCCTTGAGGAATTGAGGGACCTCCTCAAATAATTTAGGTGGACACGTACCGATTTTTGCATTTTTAGTAACGAATCAAGCATGTTAATTTGGAAAGTAGGTATAATTTAATGAAGAAAAACTGATGAAGAAGACAGGCAACGGAACTCTTCAACGCATAACAGCAAATTATTCGCGATTGCTATAGTCAGTTGTCTATGCAGAGTTTTTCTATTTCCATAACATAACATTACCTACGTCTGTCTATTTTAAAAGGGGCCCGGCAGAGAACTACAGTTAAGGTTTACAAAGAACTTCTTTAGCAATTGTTAACCGATTACAAAGATTCTTTCACGTTTTGAAAGACATTTTTTACATACAAAGAAACTAAAAATACAAAATAAAATCTTTTCTACAAAAGAAAACCACCGTCATCTTAAAAAAAACACGAACAGGTGAAAAATAACTCCAGTTTCGGAAGTCGGTGGCCATTAATGAATGAAACAAAACCACCAAAGCCACAGACTTCCGAAACTGGAGTTATTTTTCACCTGTTCGTGTTTCTTTTAAGAAGTCGGTTGCTTTTTTCGACATTCTAGACATCTAGTGTGCCTGTTTGAGGTTTCGGTATCACAAAAATGACAATCGGTAATATTATTGGAGAAATATAATCCAATGTTCGGTTTTTACTAGTCTGTGCGTTAGCGTAAAGGTTAAGTTAATGATCTTCATCAGTGTAAAGTTTACATTTTAGAAGTATTTTTTTACATACTTTAAATACAATCAAGGTCCAGACTGGATGGAAGGATTCATAGGTACGGTATTCATTTGTTGTATATTAAGTAAAACTATTTAATAATAATATTCAATTATAAATTAATTATCGTGAATCGGCCGGTAGAAAATAACTGCCCTACCTACTTAGGGACCTACTTTAATTGAATTGAAAAAGGAACACGCCACCTTCGTCATTGCCCTTGATAGAACACCATTATCCTGTTGAGAAAATAAAACAAAATGACTTGTGTCTTTTCCAATGACGTCAGTAATAATTATGGGTTACTAATGTATGGTAGGTAGCTTTACAACCTGGTTTTGTTTGTTTCTCTCAACAGTCTCTACACAAATATTTATTGCTCAAATGCAAGAGTTTTACAGAAGCGATGGCATATTTTATTACATCCTGGTACAAGGTAGGTATTACCTATTTATTGTAGGTAGGTACTAACAATGTAGATACTTATAATTTGGCTACGTTTAAAATTTAATGGTAAACTAGTAAGTAGGTACTTAGGCTATCACTATAAAAACATGTAAAGTCACGCTTCAAATGTACATTACTTACACATGTTAAAAGACAATGATAATGGAAGTAGCGTGGAAGGGTAAAAGTGTAATAGCTAGTAACAATATTTAATTGCCTTTGTTGTGAAGTCTAAACAATTACAAGACTGGTGGTCCTCGATTTACGTATATATTTAGGTATGTGCTTACTATTCTCTTTGCCTAGATAAAGAATGATTAAATTAGTAGATACCTACTTAATAAACATTAAAGTTTGCAAAACAATACACTTACTGAATCGAATATTTACTAAGCAGTATTTCGTCTTTTTTGTTTTCCTTTTTCGAGTTATACAGCCACCATAGGGTGCCTCCGAGTAAGATTACGAGCACGATAATATCAAACGTGCTGAATAGTGATCCCCCAGCGGCAGCAGCAGCGGCAACGGTGCCGGCCGCCGCATCCTTCAGTACATCCTGTGCGCTGTCTGACATTTTGTAGGTTATGTTTCTTTAGTGCAATATATTACGTAGTAATCGTCACTTTGTTAAAATAAGGCACAAGGTCACTTGTCAGACTTTATTTTTCGTGAGGACTAAAGTCGCCACATCCGGCGACAGCACGCTCTACGAGCACGACACTTTTTACACTGCACAGACACTAAAGTGACGTGAATACGTGATGGTTAGTTTCTACTTCTAGTTGAGTTGGTAATGTGATAAAACTTTACGAGTGAGCGAGAACGATAGTCGACACGGTGTGTTGACACGATCACACGACAGCTAAAGCGAGTTTTGCCGAATAAAGCCGAAGGGGACGTTGTTGCGTCGCATCGTACGTACACGTGAGGTCTGGCGCTAGTAACAAGCGAAACGAAAGTGTCTGTCCTGTCATTGCCATGTACAGTACAGTGTACGTATATGTACCCACTTCGCTCCACGTGCTTACGTATTTTGCTCTACGGACAAACGAAAAGATAAGAGAGCCAGCCCAGTATTATGAACCGAGAAAATTAATACAACATCGCGTAGCGGTAGCGGCCGTGCTGACGTGGACACGAGTGCGGGGCAACAGACACGGGTAGTCAACCGACTGGGTTTGCCATTGCTTCGGCTCCGTGCACTGCCTTGCGCGGGTTGCGCCATTTAGGTACCTACTTAGCAATTCAAAATAATGCTAGTAGTCTTATCTCAAAGTGCATTCCTTTAAATTACAATTAGGTATATTCATCCTATTATGCACAGAGTACCTAAATAGGTAGTGGGTAAATATAATTTCCAGATAAATTTGGTATTAATTAAATTGTCCACGTGGTGTTCCTGTATGGTAGGTAGGCACCTGCCTACCTATAAAATCTACTTATTCTCGTTAATTTTCTTTTTGTTTTAGGTACCTACAACATCATTTTTACAAAAAATACAACCGATCGATGCGACGACGCCGACGTCACAAAAAACATTAAAGGGTGTAAAATAAGTCCAATTTCCGTAGTCAGTGGCTTTAGTGATTTTGGAGGTACCTATTTCATTATTTTTTTACCACTGACTTACAAAACTAGAGTTATTTTACGCCAGTGTTTTCTTATGAAATACCTAACTAGGTACCTAGTTTGCGTTTTTTTGTTGTAAAAAGCTGTTTAATTTTTTGTTTAGGATCTAGAAAATATTTTTCCAGTTATTTTGACACTAAAGCCAAACTACTTAACTAATTTTGATTCTCAGACCAATAAAAAAGTTTATTATTGGTCTGAGTTTTGATTTCATATAAGTACCTATCTAATTTATATTAGGTACCACTTACTTGAAAACTATAAATATTTTCTGAAATCTAATTGGGGCACTAAGGGGCACACATTAAGAGCTACTCGTGTATGTTTATTCTACAGGGGCACATGCAACGGTTTTAGAGATATACGATTCGTCAAAACGTTACTCTAGCAGGAAATGCAATATCTCGGAAACCTGAAGGGGCACAGATTTTATTTTTGGGGGCACATTTTGGCACACATATAAGCACTCAGGCCATGCATAATTCTTCTCTCTCCGATCAATCGTTTAGAATTTTCCTGCTAGAAAAATGTTACCCCAGCAGTTCCGTTTTTTTCCAAAACGACAGGGGGCACACATTTTTTATTTGGGGGCACATTTACAGCAGATAGGGCACATACTATACGTTCTACTCATATAACTCTAGGAGATACTTTCTTGCTGGGGTAACGCACACAATTTAATCGGTCCATAAATGACGGAGCTCTGAGGTACCTACCTAACAAACTAGGTAGGGTACCTATTTCATTGCATGTTCGAAACACAAAAAAAATTATTACTGCAGCCAATGATTTAAAAGGTACTTACCCTACCTATCTTTTTTTTTTTTTTGAGGGGTGGAAAATCCTCATGGATGTCCGCCGCCCGGGGAGGCGGAGGGGTCTGTCAGACTCTTACTGACTAAAAACCACCCCGTGTTCCTTCTCACACCTGCGCCGGGGGTCACGGGAACAGAAGATACTTCCGCGACTCCCGAATGGTGCCGGCCCCGCGGGCCTCGCCAAGTCAGCGAGGGGAGTGAGGTGTTAGACTCCCCTCGCGACGTTTAAGAGGGGCGCGCGTGAACACGACGCGCCGCCACCTCGGGTACCCTACCTATCTAACCTAACCTATCTACAGGTTATACCTAAGCGCTCAGCAAGCGACACGTAAAAATGTGCTGTCAACGGACGCGTGTGTGCGTTAGTGTGCCGTTTTTAACCGACTTCAGGAGGAGGTTCTCAATTCGATCGGTTTTTTTTTTTTATGTATGTACACCGATTACTCCGAGATTAATGATCCAATTTACGTGATTCTTTTTTATTTCGATGCGGAATAGCTGCCATTTGGTCCCATAAAAATATAACATAGTTTGACCCGGAAGTTTTCATTTTATGAACAATTTTATGAAAATTTAATTTCTTTTTGAACACTTTTTTGTATGTATGTTCACCGATTACGCTAAGATTTATGTACCGATTTACGTGATTCTTTTGATGCGGACTAGTTCCTTTTTGGTCTCATAAAAAAATTACATACTTTGGTCTGGTAGTTTTAATTTTATGAAAATTTTTGTTCATGAATTTTACTTTTTGATTTCATCGCGAACAGTTGTTGTTTATTTGTTTGATTGTAATATGTAAATATGTGTTGTACAAATGGATAAAAATTGACATCTAGGCATATAAAAATAAAAAAACTAAAAATTGCTTAATAAAAACTTTTTTACAAAAAATACAACCGACATCAAAAAACACTAACCGGTGTAAAATAACTCTAAATTCGGAAGTCGGTGGCCAATCATGAATGAGACAAAACCACCAAAGCCGGACTTCCTAATTTAGAGTTATTTTACACCGGTTAGTGTTTTTTGAAGTCGGTTGTATTTTTTGTAAAAAAGTTTTTTGAAGATTGAATGTTGTATCTACCTACACCTTTTTAGGGTTCCGTAGTCAACTACGAACCCTTATAGTTTCGCCATGTCTGTCTGTCCGTCCGTCTGTCCGTCCACGCTTAATCTCTGTGACCGTTAGCACTAGAAAGCTGAAATTTGGTATGAATGAATAGGGGTTTACTAAAATCGTTTTTTGATAATGTCAATAATTTCGGAAATAATCGCTCCAAAAGTAAAAAAAACAATGTCCCCCCCCCCCCCTCTAACTTTTGAACCATAAGTTTAGAAAATATGAAAAAAATCTGAAAAGTAGAACTTTATAAGGACTTTCTAGGAAAATCATTTTGAACTTGGATGGAAACAACAGTTTTTGTACAAAAAAGAAAACTCTTAAGTGGGAACACTTATTGTGACGGACGGAACCCTACGGAACCCGACACGCTCTTGGCCAGTTTTTTACTTTTAATATCATTGACTGCAGCAGCAGTATCTTTAGTAACACATTCACCACTGTGCCCAGAGATAAAGAAGAAGAAAATAAGAAAGTAAGTAAGGTAAGTAGGTAGGTACAGCTTGGCAAAAAAGTGTAGAAACGGAACTAAATTTTTGACTGTTGGCAACAATTCCAAAATAATGACAACTCTTAATAAACAAAGTTCACGATTTCGTAAAATTTTAATTTCGACCACCAAACGTTGAATAATAACCGTAAAAAGTGAAGAATAATTAATAAAACCACTCGGAGCTCTGGAAGGGAGGTTATTTATAAGGTGTACAGGCGATGTCTGGCGGAACATGAGGCCCAAACAATTCTTTCTGAACTTCACTATGTTTACCAAAGAAACGCTGATAAGACAGGTATGTAAGAGTTTGTTTTGTTGATTTTGGTTGAATGAAGTGTTAATTGATGAATACAAAGCGATATTAATTCGCTTGCATAAGGAATAACTAGAAATTTGAAACAATAAATGTCGAGCACATAGGTTATGTTTACATTTTTTCTGCATTACTCTGGTATAGCGCGCTGAGATAAATTGATACTTTGACTTGTGACTTGACTTTTAACTGAATGAAAATTAAATTTCTTCGTAAATTATACTTTAAGTGGGAGATAATTATTTGTTCTAGCGTTTGCATTAGAAATGTAAAAGAATTTGTTGTGCCATAGTCTAAATCTATTATTTAATTCAGGGAAATCTGTTATCGTTCTAAGCAAAATCGTGCTGGAATGAGATAAACAAAGGGGTATTTTCTATATCTGGATTATTAGCAGTACCTATGTGATAAAAATGTTTTACTTTTAATATTGTTAGGGATAAATGGAATATTTCGTCTTTACAGGAAGCAGCTGAACATGCATTCCAAGCTATTACCGAGGAGGATTGGAAGAACTCGTGCTAACATGTAATAAAAATAGAAAAGGATTACTGGAAAAAAAATAACTATGAACGAGGAAATAGAGCGATTAGTAATAAATCTAGAAGATAGCAGCTTCACCTTTCAACCCGAACATGACTCAGATGAGTTTGCGGCCTACGTGTTCGGGGTAGAATATTTAGAGGAAAATTTACTAGAATAAAATATAGAAATGATGTTATACAATGTAATGTTTTCTTTTTTATAATTCCTAAACAATGTTGTGATCTCAGGAGTATTTACCCAATTTATTATTTTTAGGTAAGTAATCAGTTGCGTGACGAGAACACGTCCTTGTTCAATAATTAATTACTGATTTAAAAAATAATACAAAATTAGATAAATTTGTCTAAAAAACAGCTAAGTATCAAGACTAGGTTGGTACGCTATGCGGTTGCCACGGGTTGCCATACGAAGAGCACAGTGGCGCCTCCATTATTTTCTACTCTTTTTTGCCAAGCTGTACCTACCTGTTTATTTCCCAAATTCTACAAGGGACAAATATTTGTATGCCTAACAAGTGGTAGTTCCGGGTCTGCATGAGAGTTTGAACGTTGGTAAATGCACGCGCGATACAGAAGAAAATCCTAGACTTTAATACCGCTTTTTATAACTATGTACCTACATACCTAGGCAGAGAAATTCTATACGTAGCCCAGCTATTGGATGTATGGAAAAGCATTTAAAACACCACAATTTAGTCGTGCACTGTCACTTTTTCCTCGTTTTAACATAAAATTTTGTGTTTGATTGTCCTTCCTAGTAACTGTTCAACAAATAATTATTTGACTGAATTTTAAGCATGATGTGATTGTTTAGAGGACGGAAACTCTCAGGAAGTAGGTGTAATGTTTAATATTTATATTGTACTTATAAAAAATCATGCAGTCTCCTTCAACTTAATGTATCAAAACTTCCGTAAAGTTAAGTGATTGACCTTCTGCTAAAAGACTATAGATAAATTGTTAAATTTAGTTTTTTTTTAATATGAAGGGTGGAAGGGACATATTCGCACATCCAGACTATTCCAGACACTATGAGTTCTTCACGTGTTTATGGACCTCCTGGTGCAGAAATTTTTCATCGGCTTGTCCTCATTTTCAGGGTTCCGAAACTCGAAACTTTGAAAGGTATAAAAAGGAACTCTTATAAGTTCACTATCTTGTCCGTCTGTCCGTGTGTCACCACCGATTTTCTCAGTAACGGGTGGCTAGTTGAAATTTATACCAGATACTGAAGTCTATCTATAGTCCCTATTAGGTGTAAGTATAAAAATCAAGGTCAGTTTTGCGCGAAAACTTGAGTACCGTGTAAGTAGGTAGGTACCTTATTTTAACATTGTTTTTATTTTTTACTTGTGCTGAAAGTCCTAGGCTTTTTGTCAAAATTAACCTTTAGGGTCAACCGGAAGTACCCTAAAGGTCTTTTTCTGCATGCGTAGCATGATTAAACGGGCTGTGTCGACAAGAATAACAAAGCGAGAGATTGGTGGAAACACTTGTGCCCAATGATTTATAAGTAAAAAGGTGTAGATAGGTAATAAGCGCTCAGCAAGCGACACGTTAAAATGTGGCTAACTAGCCACACTTACCTCAGTGTCGCTTCGTCGCCGTCAACGGACGCGTACGTGCGTTATTGTGCCGTTTTTAACCGACTTTCAAAAAAGGAGGAGGTTCGTGTGTGTGTATTTTTTTTTTTTTTTATGTATGTTACCTGATTTCTCCCCCATTTGTGGACCGATTCTCAAAATTCTTTTTTTATTTGAAAGAGTAGACTTCTGAGGTGGTCCCATTTTAATTTGGTGAAGATCTGGTGCTGATCTTCGGAGATATACAACGGAACTCTTCAAAAATAAACGGCAAATCTGTCGTGGTTGATGGAATCGCTAGGATGTTTATTGTTTATACAACATAATGACGTATCATCACGCCTGTATGCTCTGAGGGGTACGCAGGTGGGTGCAATATACCTAGATTTCGTCAGTTAGGTATGTTAATTTACATTTATTAGGGATTAGTGGAAAACCCTATTATGATGACATGTATTGTTAACAATTAACAATATAAAATAAATTCATGGCAAATATTTTTATGGTAACAACTAAAAATGGAAAAATAAAAACTTTTTTGCAAAAAATAAAACCGGCTTCAAAAAAAACACTAAACGGTGTAAAATAACTATAAATTCGGAAGTCGGTGGCCCATCATGAGTAAGACAAACCCACCAAAGCCACAGACTTCCGAATTTAGAGTTATTTTACACCGTTTAGTGTTTTTTTTGAAGTCGGTTTTATTTTTTGCAAAAAAGTTTTTAAAGATCGAATGTGCTATTTATGTAACCTATCTACACTTTTTAACCGACTTCAAAAAAAGGAGGAGGTTCTCAATTCGACGGTATGTTTTTTTTTTGTGTGTTTGTTACGCGATTTCTCCCCCATTTGTGGTCCGATTCTCAAAATTCTTTTTTTATTTTAAAGAGTATACTCCCGAGGTGGCCCCATTTTAATTTGGTGAAGATCTGGTGCTGATCTTCGGAGATACTTACAATGGAACTCTTCAAAAATAGACGGCAAATCTGTCGTGATTGCTGGAATCGCTTGGATATTTATTGTTTATACAACATCATGACGTATCCTTACGCCTGTATGCTCTGAGTGTTACGCAGATGTGTACAATATATGTTGCAAATTGAATGTGCATTTTACTTTAATTTGATGTAAACCTACCTTTAGAGAAACTAATTTTGTCTATGGACCATGCTCCAACATTATTGTTAAAAATTAAGAAAAAATTAAACGCTCTCTATGCTTTTTGGTGAAACTGAAAACCGGCATTTTATTCCTTCCGTAACTAAAATATAAAATAAGAAGAACCTGCATTTTAAAAACGACCGGCATCACAAACCCGGTCAATATACCTATATTTCGACAGTTAGGAATCTTAATTTTAATTTATTAGGGATAAGTGAATAACCCTATTACCATGACATGTATTGTTAACAAATAACAATATAGGTATAAAAATAAATTTATGGCAAATATTTGTATGGGAACAACTAAAAATGGAAAAATAAAAATCTTTTTTGCAAAAAATAAAAACACTAACCGGTGTAAAATTACTCTAAATTAGGAAGTCTGTGGCTTTGGTGGTTTTGTCTTATTCATGATGGGCCACCGACTTCCGAATTTAGAGTTATTTGACACCGGTTAGTGTTTTTTTTTAAGTCGGTTTAATTATTTGCAAAAAAGATTTTTTTACTTATAATATCTTGTTTATCTTAGTAGAAATCATCTACCAAAGCTCTAAATTGTAGATTCTTGTCGACTGAAGAATAAATCGACTTTTATTTACCGCCTGACTCATTCATTGAATAATAAACATTAAAACTTTTTCACAAAAAATACCTACAACCGACTTAAAACAACACTAACGGGTGTAAAATAACTCTAAAGAACAATGGCAGCTCTCCATACATTGTTTTAAGTAGGTATTTGGAATTATAACTCAATGTCTTGATTTGAAAAAAATGCTGTTTTACTAAGCATCAGCCCCTGACACCATTTAAAAGAATTTTGGTTAGAGAAAGCCGAGAATAATAGATATTCAAATCAAGTTACCCCAATGTGTCAAATTTCTTTGATCGTTTTTCAACTTTATGGCAAATATTATAAGGTTCATATTCAATTGGGAAAATTTGACACATTGGGGTAACGTTATGTGCTGGCGTCTGTACCATAACAAGTCTTCTTCAAAACTTTAAATTGAACTATATATTTTTTTTTGTGCAGAATAGCGATACCAAACTTATCAATAATAAAGAATAAGCTAATTATAACGCTCCACACCCCTGCTTGCTTAGGCATGCCGAAATAGCCCCCTAAAATGTTTTTTACGTACCTATTTAACGTGACAGAGACATTATTTTTACGATAGTTAAGCACAGAATTGACTGTCTCATAAGAACGCATGCCATTATTACCTATGTGTTTTCCTAAAACCACTAAAGATTTCAATAAATTCTTTTAGTAGGTATGACGTATTTTCCCGATTTAGTAGGGAAAATCCGTCTAGTGGCCAAGTTTTAAAAAAAGTTGTATATCCTAATACTGGTGAAATTTCAAAAATTCTTCTAGTCTAATACTGAGAAAATTCAAAATTATTTTTTCATGCCATTGATTTATATCCACTATGCTACTGTAGGTAACCCTATTTAAGAAGAAAAAAATATTTCATTCAGTAATAAAGATTACGACTAACAATCTGTACTACCTACTGTATTGAATGTCTTTGCGTTCTAAGTCTAATTAGACAAAGCAATAAATACTTTCTGCAGTAAGGGGTAGAAAATCGGTTGCTTTAAAATTAACGTGGAACCTTCTATGAGAATTTATTTTCTTGTTTCCTACGTATTTTTTTTAGTGGTCGGGTTTTAGTTTTGAACTTACTTTTCCACAATACCTAGCTTTTTTTGCTATAGCTTTTAGTATTTCACTATGGTTTAATAACAGGTATCATGCCCCTACCACATGGCAACTACTACACATGCAGTTCAGTAAAAGCAATAGGTATAGATACGCAGCCGCGCACACACCCGCATTTCTTAAAACAGAACGTACTAGACGATCAATAATAAACTTTAATATGCTGACTATGCTGTCAAACACAGCGTGTATTTACCATGCACCATACAACTTACGCACACAAAACAACGGTCGCTATCCGCTATCGTTGTGCTGTGCAAAAGCAATTTATTTTACATATACGCTAGTGATTGATTAAATCGGAATGTTATCGAATCTTCTATTTATTATTGTACAAAATTCTTTTTTGGGGTCCTGAAATTAAAATAAATAAAAACAATGTCCAGAATATAATATTATAATAAAAATAAACAATAGGTAGCTAAACAACTGATATTATTAAGTAAATTAAAACGGTTACGTTGTTTTAGGCTGGCATAATAATATAAACTATTGAAACAGTAGGTATTGTTGAACCCGACTATGGTGTTTACTCACTGACCTGTATGTGGAGGTACTTATGCAGCACATGAAAAAGTCTATGCATAACAAATAAAAAGCTTGAATATGTTGATTATAGGTCACTATTATTTGAACCATGCCGATTACTATAACTCATTCAAAGTTTTGATGGAAGTAAAATACAAAACCATAAAAAAATAAGGAAATACCACGAGGATAAGGCATAATATACGATAATTCAAAGCCAAAAACACTCCACCAATTTTTAACCTGAAATGTAATAATTAACTTACTTTACGAAAGTTGGTTACGCGTTTCTCCACTATGCTGTGAATCAATCAAAATACGTATATTCAAGTATTCAAGTATTTATTGCAATCCATAATGAACATACAGGTGGAAGGTTAAACAGATTCGAGTAACAATTATGGACCCTGTCGGGCACAGCAACATCAAAATTAAGATGAGTAGGGGAGAGGACGAGCGCATTTTTAAAAAACATTATTAGACATCGATCTTCCAACCGGGTTAAAACGGTTGAGAAATGGAAAATAAAACTATAATAGCAATATTTCATTCGTCAATCGACATTGTCGATAGTCTACGTTAGTGGATCTGCACAAGCACATCACTAACTCGTCGCACGAAGCAGCGGCCGTACTATGCGATGCATCCGCTTAATGAAGTATCGTTGTGTGATTTTTACATTGCTCGTCCAGCCACTTAGCGACAAACTTAGGCAGTGGTTACAGAGCAATGTATTTAATGCAAAAATAGCGATTATTCCCGATGTCCACCACTTGTCTGGCTACCACTGGGGGACAGCGAGACAACTTTAAAACATTATTCTCGTTGTCCACCACTGGGGGACAGCGTCACAACTTTGTAAATGATTTCCATTCGCCACCACTGGTGGACAGCGACACGGATTTTTCAACATTCCCTATGGCCGCCGTTGGGGGACAATGGCACAACACTTTTGATCCAATTCCCACTGGCCATCAATTTAAATTATTTAATCTAGAGACCGGTAAAGGATAGCTTAATATACTTACGGATTTGATTTTTAGCAGGGCTAAGGGTGAGACCAATTTAAATATTTCTAAATTATATGGTAGGTAAATAATAGTCATATTCTTGAATCAACTTTTATTAAATGTTTCACTCAAGTATTAAAAAATGATCCTACTACTTAGTATAGCTTTGATTGCTTATTTTTTATTGAAGTGGGTAATTAACCGACATAATTTCCACAGCTGGTGGACAGGCTACAATTTTTAAAATCGACTAGAACATTACAATCATAATCACAGTTTTATTATCCTATTCCTCGACGGAGGAATAAAAATTAAATATTATAAACTAATCAACAGTTTTAAAAATCACACACCTGTGTAAATTTCGAGAGGTAGCATTGACTACAGTACTTCCATTACTGTCCGAGACAGAAATAAGAAACGGTTGGCTCTATATAACGCACTGGGATACTACGGATCCTGATATTTTAAACTTCAGGAAATACGTTGAAGTACAATGGCTAAAAGATGATTTTATACCAGTTTGGTGCGATTTCGGGGAAAGGCATCGAACGACAAACGCTGTCAAAGGGTGGCACCACAAACTAAATTCAGCGATGAGCAAGAAAAACCCAAACATAATGCACGCTTTAAGCTTTCTTTGAGAAGATGAATGTTTTTTCATTGTGAAAAAAATGCAAATAAGTAAAAAAAAAGAACCTTCCACCAAAAGAAAAAAAAAGTATGTTTACAGCGTTCAGTTTATTCAAGAAACCGAAATGGAACTTGTAAACGGCCAAATGTCTGTATGCCAATTTCTAGAAATTATGAGAAACTAATAAGTACCTACTTATTGTTTTTTGTTTAACTATGTGGTGTTTAAGACTTTTGAGTAGTACCTACCTTATATTTAATTCAAGAAACCCAAATGGAACTTGTAAAGGCCAATTTCTAGATATTGTGAGAAATTATTATTGTTTTTTGTTTAACTACCTACATACGTGATTTTTAAAACTGTTTATTAGTGCATATCTGTAGGCCAATTTATAGATATTGTGATAAATTATTATTGTCTTTTTGTTTAACTACATATGTGATTTTTAAAACTGTTTATTCATTTATAATGTTTAATTTTTATTCCTCCGTCGAGAAATAGGATAATAAAACTGTGATTATGATTGTAATGTTCTAGTCGATTTTAAAAATTGTAACCTGTCCACCAGCTGTGGAAATTATGTCGGTTTATTACCCACTTCAAAAGTTGATTCATGAATATGACTATTATTTACCTACCATATTTAATTTAGAATAAATTAAATTAGTCTCACCCTTAGCCCTGCTAAAAATCAAATCCGTAAGTATATTAAGCTATCCTTTACCGGTCTCTAGATTAAATAATTTAATCTCGGGGATTAAGTGATTAAATTGATGGCCAGTGGGAATTGGATCAAAAGAGTTGTGCCATTGTCCCCCAACGGCGGTCATAGGGAATGTTAAAAAATCCGTGTCGCTGTCCACCAGTGGTGGCGAATGGAAATAAATTACAAAGTTGTGACGCTGTCCCCCAGTGGTGGACAACGAGAATAATGTTTTTAAGGTGTCTCGCTGTCCCCCAGTGGTGGCCAGAAAAGTGGTGGACATCGGGAATAATCGCAAAAATAGTACAGTCGCTGTGATATTTGAAAACAAAAATAACATAGTAAAAGCAAGAAAAATATTACGTTACGTTGTTTTTCATGATTGTATAGACAAATATAGTAAAATACATGCACTTATATGTGATAAGTAATTCCGTGATTTAAAAAGTTTTGATTTGTGCTTCGGTTTTTACAAAAAAACACTGAACAACACGGCATTGCTATAAAATGTCAAGATCGCGGTCGAAAGCACATTTTAGTTCGCGCAGACGGCCATTTGCCTAAGACGTGATCAATTGAGCACATCGCGGAGACACCGACACGCCCCCTTGCCACTTCTCCTATTTTTTAGATTTCTATGTATCATACGCATGAAATTATTATTATAATGCGGCTTCGGGCGCAGAATAAACTAGATTTTATTAAAATCGTGTAGTCGTTTTGTGGCCACATCAGCGTCAATTACGTTGCATAGAAATCACGTAGCACGTAGCATTGCAATAACAAGTAGGTGCCTACCTACCTCCTACCTACGTATCTTCTAGTGATACCTAGCCCCTAGGAAAGTTAGTACCTACCTACTCTTAAATAACTATAAATGTATAAATTGTAATGGATTACCTACCTAAATGGTCGAGATTGATGGACGTATCTGGATGTGAAAAATTTACGAAACCACTTCATTTTTAACCGATTTAAAAAAATCGAGGTTCTCGATATTTGTCTGTGTATTTTTTTATTCTTTGTTTATTTAGCGATTATTCCGCCACTTACGAATTGATTTAAATGATTCTTTTTTGTTTAGGTGGTAGGTATGCTTCAGAGGTGATCCCATATAAATGTTATCGAAATTGGTTCTGCACTTTCGTTTTATTTTTATAATTACTGGAAATAATGTATATCATCTATACGTATGTACCTATACATAAATAGGTTTTATAATTATCATCCATATACCTAGCAGAAAAACTAAAAATTAAAAATACTTACTTAAGTACCTAGTAACTTTTTACAAAAAATACAACCGACTTTATGAAAAAAAAACTTGCTCAGCGTTCACGCTTGGTTTTAAATACCTAAGTAACGCAAAAGTTTAGAGATAAGAAGATTATATTTATTTGAATTAAAAATAAAAGTTAAACAACAAACATCGTTATCATAATGACAATAAGTAGGTAATGACAATAGTATTTTTGTTGTAAATAGAGTATTGTTTATTGTAATGTTCTCTAAAGTCACTATTATTTTTTGTGATTTTTGTTTGCGATCTTATTTACGCGATCGATAAAATGACCCGTTTTGGGGTTAGTCAGTGATTATGGTGGGCTGGTGCTAATGGCGAGTGCGCCGGTTCCTACCCCATATTTGACAAGCTCATTGTCATGGGCCAAAGACAGTTTTTAAATCTCTTTGTCATGGGCGCAATCCCTCGATACATATACATCTCCAAAACTTTTCCAAAAATTTTAAACATTATGTGGAGCCCTAATCTCATTATATCCTAAGTTCTCGTAAAAGTGCCGTACACGCTTACAACCAAAGCCATCTTTAGGATGTCACTTCTCCAAACCCCAGAAGTGGGGTGCCAAAATTTTTTATACTTCCTTCACACGCTCAAATTCTTTTCATTTGCTTTTGCTGCAAAAGCAAGTGCACCATGGAGGCACTTCTAACTTCACTTGTATTCATCTCGGCCTGAGGGTCTGGAAGGGAACGTCACAACATGGCGCAAAGTCGATCCTATTCTCATTTGAAACGCATAGTAGGTACTAGTTTTCGATATAGCGGAAGCGTTCGACAAGATCTGCGATGGCATTTGTGTAAAGTCCGGAGTCGGTTGCAACCGCGGATTCACCGTTGTAGGCACGATGAGCATGGCCTAAAGCCTAATGGTCTATTTGTCAAAATTTTAGTTTTTAGTCCCTCATCTAGATAACAAGAAAATATTCGACACATATTTTTTTCTTTTTTAATTTGATGGAAAACTGCTTAGTTTAAGCGCATTAAAGTTGAGGAGTGGCGAGTGGGGGCTTATTAGCTACTAAACTGTACTGGCCAGTGACGTCGTGCGACATTTTAACTCGATGTATCGCCGTCATATTTTGACTACCTAGATGAAAAAATACGTGTCGAATATTTTCTTGTAAGTACTCTATAAGATGAGGGACTAAAAACTAAAACTTTGTCAAATAGGCCATTCGAGAACTATAACACTAAAACTAGTGTTAGCCCTGCGACTTTGCCTACGTGGACCTAAGTATTTACTGTAGAAGATCTAGGTCGGAGTAACATGATTGTGTCGAATGCACTCCCTAGCCCGACTAGCACTTAGTTTATTTTTATGTGGCTTTGACCACAACCCTTTTTGGGGGCTAGGGCCACGCCTGGTTGGTTGTGTGATTTTTTAAGGATAGCAGGACCGACATGCTATCCGACAGTATGCGGATCGAATGGTCCTGTCCTGTACCTTCCTTGCTGTGCTAGCCATAGCCGCCAATGACTTGCCCTAGTAGCACTCGGCCTGGAAGACCGTGTTGTGGGCCCAGCGGTGTGGCTCTGTGTATGTTGAATTGAAATCCTCCGAAAAGATAATATGACGCTGGTTTTCTAAAGGCGAATCGTTAGGCGATTGCCATCAGGCATGGATACTTTTTTTATTGATTTTTCTAAAGCTTCTGTATTTTTTAATGGTGAGTAGTTAATTATAGTTATTTATGATATTGAACCATGTTTATAGTCTTTTTATCGGTCACAGTTACCACCTTGTGGCATGCGATAACTATTGTCATCCAAAATGATAGTAAGTATAATCGCGAACGCCTGAGCCTTTGTTGGAAAATAATCATAACAAACACACTCGTAATAGTGACTTAACAAAATGTTAATTTCATAGTTATTTTCAGAAAACCAATCGTCATGATGTTTAAGCGTTTTTGTTAATCACATCACGTGATCACGTCACAGTCACAACATGGTTACAACTTTAAGACTAGCAAATACACAACTAAGTACAGACGCCAGCACATCAAGTTACCCCAATGTGTAAAATTTTCCCAATTGAATATGAACCTTATTCTTTTAGCATAAAGTTGAAAAACGATCAAAGAAATTTGACACATTGGGGTAACTTGATGTGCTGGCGTCTGTACCTACTACTAGTGACGTATGAACAGGAAAATGAAATGTTGATAGGTAGGTACTATAGGCAGCTAGTAGATATTAAGATTTCGTACTAAAATGACAAAAAGACCATATCGATCTGTCTGTACGTCTGACGGATTGTCCCCATGTCCCCATTATGTATAAGTACTTGTCTTATGAAGTGACAAAATTTTAAAAAAAATCTGATTTGAATTGCAATACGAGCTGAATTGTACTGTTGTGTTAGTAAATTATGTTTTTATTATTTACTTACGCCGCATAGTTTTTGACCTACGACAAACAATTAACGTAAAAGTAGGTAAGCTATACATATAGTGATGATTTTCACAAGATTTTAAATAGTTTTAAAGTAAAAATAATACTTATTAGAAAATAAAAAATGGCCGATGTGAAAATTTCATCGCTGGGGGTCCACTCATGGTTGTGCATCGATTTTCCTTGCACCCTGTATAGTATTGCGGTTGCAAAAAAAACAAAACTGAACTTTGAAAACTAAATAACATTTCCCTTGTCAAAGTACGGAACCCTCCGCGGGTAATTCTGGCGAGGACTGGCTTTTTGCCGATTGTTTTTTAATAGTGTCGCTGTCGGGTATACCTACCTACTTATTACTCCAACATTTAAAGGGCCCTCATCTTTTACCTTGATTATTTTACAGCTCATGTGCTGAAGATAATGTGTTTCAATGTCTAATTAGTAATTAATAAGGTTTTGGCCAGGGTGTATCTGCGAAGCAAACCTTGATTTTTTAACAGGAGATTTCTAGTGTTCGTTCAATATGTTTAGATTTAAAATACATGATGTTGCGGAAAAAACACGTCGCCCTCCATTTTAATATGTATGATTACGTGACGCAATACAGGTCAGAACTTCAAGGTGACGGCCAGTCAGGCTGCCTCGGCGTGCTGCGGCCGCGAGTTCGCGACGACACGCTCTTAGTAATAAATAAAAATAGCGCTACCTACTCTTAAAAAAAGGTAAACTGATGTAGGTAGTGTTCTCACACAGATCAGAACATCACTCAAGCAGAATCTTGTTAATTCTTGGGTGTAATTTTCGAGCGAGACCCAACTACCCAAGCGTGATTTCAACCAAATAAATGGCGTTAAGACAACTGTGATTTTTTTTTACAACAAAACGATATAGCGGGAAACAAACAAAACAGATAATTTATAAAGGAGGGAACAAAAAAAAGATTTATTTCAAGAAACTTTACACACTAGGAAACTCGTTTCTTTGTGTACCTAGTTAACGTAGGAATGTGTTTTAAGATAGGTACATTAGAAATCTCAAGAAAAACAGTATCTTGCCCATTGATATTTAATGTAATTATCAATGATCTTGCCCGCCAACATGCAAAAAGTCCGGGCCTTGCTGTTGCTACTCTGTAAATTGAAGCGTGTTACTTACAGCGTGTAACGTGCACGTGCACCAACCTGTCGTTTGTTTACATACATGTACGGACCTATGTGTAAACTGATTGAACAATGATAGACTATAGTGATGTTGTCGTTCACTCAACAGAAAATTACGGATTTCAAAATGAACATGCAAAAATGTACAAATTTGAAAATAATAAATCAAGATATTTGATAAAAAAAAATTGAATAATCAGACGAACTTACCTTAAGTGAAGTCCGATTATAATTTTATGAAGGGTGAACTGAAATATAATTTGACCACAAATGAGAGCCCTTCTCGATCGTGTAAGGACACCGCGTTTTTAGAGTATATAAAAAAACGTTTTCTCTGTGGGATGGCAACCCTGATACCCTGATTTGACACTTTTTTAGAGATTATTTTATTGTTGGCCCATTCGACCAGGGACTGTTTTTTATCAAAAAACAGAATGGGCTGGGCGGGTAATTATATTTCAGTTCACCCTTCATAAAATTATAATCGGACTTCACTTAAGGTAAGTTCGTCTGATTATTCAATTTTATTTCGGTGAACTGAAATATAATTTGACCACAAATGAGATGTTTAGAGTATCAAGTCGACATGGGCCATTGCCACATGCTTGCTATGGGCAAGCCACTTGAGATAAAAGAGGATTTAACAGACATTTAGAATCAACTTTTACATGAAATCAACTTGCTCAAAGTGTTTTAACCACTTATTAGTAGTATTAGTATTTAAACTTAGTGAGAACATTGCTCAGGTATTAACCTATACAATAATTACCAAATAAATGTTCTTTAGTCATATTAACTAAACCAATTAGATTTTTAGTCACATTATAGTACTAAATGTACCTATATAAATATATTTATAATATATCAAAATCCCTTTATTACGTCCCACAGTGTTTTATGAAGCCCGATTTTCGGACATCCCATTTTTATTGCAAAACCTGACAGAAATTATCATTTAAATGCAAGATTTCGTATCCCCATTTAGCTACCAAGTCTAGTTTATGAGTTATATTTTTTTTTAAATCGTAATTTTTCCATCCGGATATTAAGAAAAAAATTAATTACGCTTAAACTAAGCGTGATACGAAAAAATAATGTAAGGTACATTGATGGCGTATCGTATGCAGAGTATTTTAGTCCATAAATGAACCTCGCACCATTGTTAGATCCAGATTTATCCGAGTTTTTCGGTTTTATGTTTTTCTTAATTTTCTCGAAAATTCCGCCATTTCGGGAAAAGTTATTTATACTGAAATGATTTAGATAACTCCTTCTACACACCACATAAATTTCACATCCCAATTTCATGGAACTCAGAAGTTATTCCAATTTAACTACTTTTGTTAGGGTTGTCAATTTTTATATCCTTATTTTGTGTATCAAATTTTTCGCAAAAGTAAAAGTTCCGTAGTCAGAATGACAAAAAGAACGTGCACCAGTATACTGGCATCCTACCGAGGCCTTTCAAAAATATTTATTTATTTATTATTATTTACTAAAAACTATGCACAAGTAAAAAAACATTGTACAAAGGCGGACGTGATGCCTTAGGCATTTTCTAACGGTTGACCTTAGGGTATTTGAGAAACAACATGGGGGGTGCAACTTAAAAGAGAGAAACAGAAAGGTATACCTATATATTTATATTGATAAATACATACATACATATGAACAAATTTGTTAAACATCAACACAACATGTACTACATTTATTTGTTGGTAGACTTCAAAATAAATAGCAAATCAATTGCATATAAAGTTTAGATTTAATGCTATTGATATGGTATGATATGAAAAACTACAAATTTAGCCGTAGCCTACGATTCCGTTTTCCGAATTTTTATCAAATTGTATTTAAATCAAACCTCGATCGCTATATCTTCTTCGTTGCAAAGCACCACACATTCTTCTGCATCATAACTGTCAATTTCGTCAGTACTGGTAAGCTCTTCTATCATGTTCGGGTCTGGTAGAGGTTTTAGCAATGTAATTGCGACTGCAGACAAAGGAATTTTACATTGCTTTTTTTGTCGTTGGCGCAGCTGAGAATGGGAAATTACAGGATCGGATGACTCTAAAGCTCTATGAAATAGATCAGTCATCGTTTTCACCCTATCCATTTTTCGGCAGTGATGCTCGCGGTCGCTTCTCCAAAACTTATTCCTTGATTCCGACGCCTGCTCTGAGAGCATTCCAATGGGAAGTGAAGTTGAATTAATTATTGCAGCCCCATGCACCAATATTTTATGTATGGTTACTGTCATAGGATGCCAGTCGTAATTTTCTACATATTTGTAGGCAATTTGTTTACAAAAATCGCCAAATTGACTACCATCGATTGGTAGACCACTAGACATAACAGTTAAAATAACGTGTAAGTCGTCTAGTAGCCACTGGTCTAGGTCAAGAATTTCTGCAAAAATTTGACGATTCTTGTCCGATAAAGCGATTCGCGCAGTATTCCCGTCATTAGTGGTGCCAGAATTTGGCCGAACGACGTCCACCAGTAAGCCTAACTTCTCCCTCATTTGTTGCTGAACAGATTTTTTTCGAGCATCTACCAGGCCTTTTTCTTCGGATTTTTGAGGTATTCTCCATTTTTTAACCACTTTTTTATAAGATAGATGCAAGAGGAACTCGAGCACTCGGATCCATGCATGAAGTGGACTGACACCATGCTTAAGGGCATCAAAATTTATAGGTTGCTTTAGAGCTAGGTCAATATTGTTGAATTGCGTTGCCGTTAATCCACAATATGGGCAACGCATTTGGGAGGGAGTATGTAAAATGGTATTTAAGACTTTTCCATCAATGGCAGCTAAACTCAATATGCAGGAAGTTTTTATTTTGTGTCGCTTTGTGGTTTCACCTAATAAAGGTGAAAGATTAGTTATTGCGTCTTCCCCTTTTGATTTTTCCGACATTATTAATGCTGCCGTTTCTTTCCTGTACTGCACGCATACTGGTCTACAGTATCTGTAGGATTGTGGGGATGGATTCTTCCAAAGTATAACATTATCCGTTCTGAGTACTAACGGAATAAGTGTAGTTGCAATAAGACTATTCTCTTCACCGCCTTCAGCATCCGAAAAGGCTTGTTTATATAATGATTGTCCAGTACTCCCATCAAAGCCCCAGTTTCCTTCCAACACACATTCCAACTCTTTCACAGTTTTTTGGTCACAATATTGTGTTACAACTTCATCACTGACTCTCAATATTCTGTCAAATGTGTGTTGTAAAAGATCTTGGAAAGGAACTGAGGCTTCTCGTTCTGAAATTATAATATTCGTTGGATAGCAATCCTTTTTTGCTGCTAAAACTTTATAATATGGAGGAAATGCAGGGAATCCGCGATCTTGAAGATCCATGTGAAGAAAATTGTAGGTCTCAACTGTTAATTTTCTATCTATTACCACTGATAGCGCTTCTTCCGCGGTATACGGCCGAGGACAATTCTTTATTTTTTGTAAAATATTTGTTGGTGCTTCAGGTGCTTCTAAACATGTATATATAACCTTTTCTAAATCTTTTGCTGGCTTCGATTGTATAGAACTGCCTTCAATTGATAGTGATGCAGTAAAAGATTTCACTTTTTTTATGAAAGGCTCATCCTGTAGTTCCGTTTGGAGCTTTCGACGACTTCTTAATTGTTGCCGCATACTTAAGTTCGCGAATGTACTACTTTTAGGTGACAATATTGAATCTTCAGCCACCAGCTGCCCGGTAATCATTATTTGGCTTAACCAGGCTTGGTGTTTTTTCACGAAATGTTTAATTGTATAATTACATTTTTTATACATGTTTTTACTTTTGCTTAAAAATGTAGCAAGAACAGGTGCAAATTCTTCCTTCGTGTGGGAGATATGGTAGCTCTCCCCAAAATAGTCGAAAATTTTATTCACTAGGTCAGATATTGACAGGTCTTTGAATTTATTCGTAAATAAATTAAAAACGTCTAATCTGGTCAATACTTTTTCCACGTCCTGTGCGTTTGCTGCTACTTCTAGAGACTGAAGAGCACCGGCTTCAGTGCTATTTATAGCTTCGCTTGACATAGTGGCCAATTGCTGACCAGCATGTGCATTGGGATCCTCATGCCCCCTTGGCATTAAAGAGTCCTCTGGTCGGGGCCCAGAAAGACCTTCTTCAGCAGAGCAGGTCGGGTTCTGCTGAGGTAGAGTCGTCTCATGGCTCGTGACCGGCTCCATGATTACTAACAAATTCCGCTTACTATTGAGTAATATGTTTGGTGGCTGCTCCCCTGCGTTACCGGGTAGGCTACCGTACCACTAAACAGATGTACGCAACAGACAAAAGAAACAACATAAGCCCGAAGGCATAGCTGGAGGTCAGGTTAAAAATAATTATGGGAGTTTTAGCCAGTAAAAACTGTTACCGCCTTCACCGCGTGGAGGTACTCCCAGCTTATGTTATTGCAATTGCATTGCATACGTGTATTTCGCGTGTCATTTAGCAGTACGTAGGTACTACATTAATACTTAAATAACACAAAATGCCTGAATCTGCCTTTTAACGTACATCGGTGAATAATATTGTATTTAGATACCAAGCTGGTATCCTGGCGTCTTCACGTCAGATAATCCAAACCACCGATTTTACTACAAGGTAGATATATTTTTTGGCAAAGTTATATAAAATCCGGATATAAATAATTATCTGAGATTTTGACAACCCTGACGACGTAAAAGCCGGATAAAACTTAAAATCGTTGTGGTTTCTAAGTTCCATGGAATTGGGATGTGAAATTTATGTGGTGTGTAGAAGGAGTTATCTAAATCATTTCAGTATAAATAACTTTTCCCGAAATGGCGGAATTTCTGAGAAAATTAAGAAAAACTTAAAACCTAAAAACTCGTATATCTCTGGATCTAGCACAGTTACGAAGTTCATTTGTGCACTAAAATACTCGACAAAAGATACACCATCAATGTACCTAGCATAAATATTTCTATCACGCTTAGTTTAAATGTAATTTTTTTTTTTCTGAATATCGACATAGAATTTGGTCGATTTTCAAAAAATTATAACTCTGAAACTAGACTTGGTAGCTAAATGGGGATACGAAATCTTGCATTTAAATGATAATTTCTGTCAGGTTTTGCAATAAAAATGGGATGTCCGAAAATCGGGCTTCATAAAACACTGTGCGTCCTCAAATTGGAAGCAAAGACAAAAAATAAATAAATCTGTCCTGCGGCACATTAGCATTCGCTGATGCATCATAAAACCTAGCAATCATTTAAGAGACTTGTCTTAGCTAATTGCATCATGATATTTTTGCTTGTCTTGTTTTGTACGTCTGCTACTGGGAGTCAATATTTTAGTATTATTACCACTTTCCTTCATGACTAACCATCATAATCCATCTTAATTGCTTGTCTGTATGTTCTCGTATAATATTAGTAACTAGCAAATATTTGTTGTCTAATAGTAACTAGCAAAAATATTTTGCACTAGTCCCGATAGCCGACTTCGATTGATATAATATGTTCGTAAATCTCTAGTTAGAACAACCACAGCATTATAGTCCTAGGATGGTGATTTAACTGATGTCATTTACAATTTTAGATGAAATTTATGTATTTGTATTTTGAACAATATTAATTACTGTACATAATGTTCTGCCACTAAGACATGTATAAATATTTCATGGTTAAGTAAGGAAACTTCTGCATAATAGCAATAACTAATATTAAGCCAATTTGTTCTAGTTATTTGTTCAAAATTCAAATTGTCAACTAATTATTCAGTACTCTTGCACTATAGCAATAAGAAATAACGAAGGAGAACCCAAGTATTAAGATACTTGCGCAGAACGATTATATTCCGTTGAGCGTTTGGTTAAAGGTTTATCCTGATCTGTGATCGTCACTGCTACTTCTTCTCTCCAGCAGAAGGTAAAGTGAAGCAGTGTTGAGTGAGCTGTAGCCTTCATTTCTTCTAAGTGTTTCAGTGAAGTACCTACAGCATTACATCTAGTAATGAGGGTAGATGTCTATCTGAGTTTAGGCAGAATGACCATCAGTTTTTATAAATAATATTAAATTATTTCACAATACCTCGTGGATGATAAAATAACATTTAGTGAGCTTTCTGGCAAACCTCTGCATATGAATGTTTCTTACAGAAGATGATTGCTGCCAGGGTAAAATTTCTCGGTAAGTAGTCTGAACTGAAAAGATAATAATTCACTATTAGAGTAAAAAATTGTTGGTTACTATCAACTTTTTGTCAATAGCAATGACTGACAAGATACAGTATAATGAGTGTACTAAATATATTATAACGGCCTTTAATTCCAGCCACATATAATTTGGAGTTTGTGTTGATTCTGGGAGGGAATGAACCAACAGCATGCTTTAATTAAATATTTCTATAGATAATCCCCACTCTAGCTATGTTATTATTCTCGAATCCTCATCTGCCCAGTTATCCATAGATTGAAGCAACATGCCTCAACTTTAAAAGGTATTTGCATACCAATCCCATATTCTTCAATTAATCTGATTGAGGTGTGACAATTGAGTAACAAGTGCATACTAGGGCAGTAGTTTTGTCCGAAGAACTTCATAATTACTTTTCAATTATGCAAGGCACTTCACTAATTCAGAAAGGAAAAAACTTCCATTAGTTCTTAATGGTTTATAGGATATTACATCAGAACAAGATATAGTCTATGGTCACCCATAGACCTGCAAACCTCTCAAATTCAGCCTGGAAGAGAAGCAAGCAAACATGACGCCCTGTAATTTTCCGGGGGGTCAGGCAGAGTTGTACCTGTAGTACACCCACATTTTGCCATTGTGTTTAAGTCCCACGTAATAGGTGGCGAGCCTATTGCCTTTGAAGAAGAGAAGCATCTGTAAATCAAATTTTATATTATTTAATTTAAATATTTCCTGTCTTGTGTTATGTTACCTCGCTACCATAAAATGTTGCTGTAACCCTATAAGTCATTAAAGCATCATCATTTAGTTTTGATTTTTGTTATGCTAGGTACTTCATACATTCCATTTCTTCTGTATGTAGGTAGCGGTACTGGTGGTATGGTTGGCTATGGTGCAACTAATGTCATGTCCCACATGTGTGTGATTTTGTAAACACCGTAATTTAGCATGTGTTTAGTTTACTTAGTTTTAGAAATTATAAAGCAACAAACACAATAGTTTTCCCAGTAGTTTGCAATGTTAAATTAGATAGTGTTTCTCTTTTGCTGAAGCCAAGTGTTTCAAGGTAATACATACTAATTGTTGTTTTGTTGATCAGTAAACACGTGTTATATGTATGGCCAATACATAAAATATTATTAATATTTTTATTAGATAGGAAGCCTGAATTACTTTTTTTTTTTTTTTTTTTAATTTTGGTGCATGTAATGCATACAACAATATTAATATGTACCTAGAGTAGGTACAAACAGTCAAAGCTTATATAAATGACAGCATGGTGTTTTAGTAACCAACTGAAAAATGTTAGTAATACTCATTTGCATGAGTGAAACTTCACTGTTAAATCAAAACATGTGACATCTGATCTGTGTCTAACAATTTTCTTTGAAATGTAACATACATATATATACATAGGTACTTAATTTCACAAAGAAATGAAATCAAATGTTATATTTCCATTAGACAACTACATTATAGTAGGGTCAATAACTTTCAACTTTCTCCTAGGGACCTTGGAGTTCTCATGGAACACAGAAAATTAAAGGTTACCTGGTGGTGGACTGTAGCAAGTCCATGGTATGAACCAATGTGTCATCACCTTAGATGATTTACTCTGATACCCTTGTCAGAGTGGACCGCTCGTATTTACACATAATTTATGTATTTAGCAAATATTGCTTTTGTTGCCGTTTCCATAACAGAATTAGCACATTTTTAAATCTTATTTCTAGTTGTATTCACTACACTATCTTTTAAAATAATAGGTTTGTTCATGACAAATATCACTAAGTGAATTTAGGATAGTCATTACATCTATTGTTTCATTGATTATACATGCTAGACATGTCTTTGCATACATAGTACTTTGCACATTTTGGTGGACAATGTACTCATCTCTAGTTCCCCAGCTTCAGAGATCGCTGCCCATATGAAATAAACTAGGCATTCAGAAGTTGTGAATTTTCAACTTTGTGATGCATTTTGTAAATATATTTATGAATATTTAGATTTTCATATTTTTTAATATATTCATACTCTTGGCCCAGTGCTTGTAATACAAATCAGAAAGAAATCGTAGTAAAATATCTCAAATGTCTACCTCGCGGGTTTGATCATTTGGGACTCCTGCTGATAATTATAATCAACAGTCAAGTGAGACAATGATGTCATTTCAAACATTAAGAAATACCTTTTAGGTTTCTCAGAATCAATTTGGATCACATAAGATACCATTTAAACTAAAGTTTTCAATGTTATATTGCATTTCACAGTATTGCATACAATGGAAATACATATGCTTGTTCAGGGACATAATATTTGGCTGCATGACACAGTGTCTCGCACTGTTCTAGTGTCTCGCACTGTTCTTAATACATTAGGTTGTTCAGCAGCAAATTTATGACATTACTGACTTACCGTCATGAGTGTATATTGTTGTTCAGGAGAATCCATGATCACATTAATATATCCACAGCATCTCGTGCTGGTTTTAACACTTATAAAAGACGTTCAGGAGCATTTTGAATGTATTCTACGGTATTACGTAGGTAGTGTTAGGCCCTCAAGGTTATTTGCTCAAGGAGCTTAATCGTTCCGTGGATTTTATTGCATAAACAGTATCTCGTACCTTAATGCATAAACACGTACGTGCTGGTTTGTAACAAAGCCAAAGCACAACAGTTGACACTGTATTATTAGTTTAGACTATCAAAAATGTTATCTCGTAACAAATTTGATCTTCGTGTTGAAAGTATCACGTACCCCCACGGTATATTATGCTCAACAATCGTAACCAGTAGCATTTCTTGATTTAGTTCTTGATTAGTTGATTAGTTAGTTTAGACTATCAAAAATGTTATCTCGTAACAAATTTGATCTTCGTGTTGAAAGTATCACGTACCCCCACGGTATATTATGCTCAACAATCGTAACCAGTAGCATTTCTTGATTTAGTTCTTGATTTCGTAAACACCAAATTAACTTTTCTTCGCCACTGTCAAGGCGCACAAATAGGTTTGTCACGGTGAATTTGGGGTCGCCAATTGGAGTTGCATGATTCTATTGTGTGCACACTACGATGACACTAACTTTAAACTGCATTTGCCTATTCTTTGTAAAACTTTTCTTCCGAAACAATTTTTCCCGTGCGGTGCCATTAAACGCGCGAAAAAGAAGTGTCAAATCAGGGTATCAGGGTTGCCATCCCACAGAGAAAACGTTTTTTTATATACTCTAAAAACGCGGTGTCCTTACACGATCGAGAAGGGCTCTCATTTGTGGTCAAATTATATTTCAGTTCACCGAAATAAAATAACGATATGCGTGGCTGGCTGATAAACTCATTTTTTTCTTTACTAATGGTACGCAACATTATCAGCGAGTAACATGTTAAAATATTTTTTTTATATTTCAAATTACGAGGGGCGACGAAGTCGCGTGCGATCGGGACAATTGCGTCATATAAATATCTTTGTCGTTTTAAAATAAAAAACTTTTTTGCAAAAAATTAAACCGTCTTCAAAAAAAAAACACTAAACGGTGTAAAATAACTCTAAATTAGGAAGTCTGTGGCTTTGGTGGCTTTGTCTTATTCATGATTGGCCACCGACTTCCGAATTTAGAGTTATTTTACACCGTTTAGTGTTTTTTTTTGAAGACGGTTTAATTTTTTGCAAAAAAGTTTTTTATTTTTTCATTTTTAGTGGTTCCCATACAAATATTTGCCATGAATTTATTGTTATCAACACATGTCATAATAATAGAGTTATCCACTTATCCCTAATTAATGAAAATTAACATACCTAACTGTCGAAATCTAGGTATATTGTACACATCTGCGTACCCCTCAGAGCATACAGGCGTGATGAAACGTCATGATGTTGTATAAACAATAAACATCCAAGCGATTCCAGCAATCACGACAGATTTGCCGTTTATTTCTGAAGATTTCCGTTGCATATCTCCGAAGATCAGCACCAGATCTTCACCAAATTAAAATGGGACCACCTCAGAAGTTTACTCTTTCAAATAAAAAAAGAATTTTGAGAATCGGTCCACAAATGGGGGAGAAATCAGGTAACATACATAAAAAAAAAAAAATACACACACACGAACATAGAACCTGCTCCTTTTTTGAAGTCGGTTAAAAAATATACTACTTACCTACATTATCTTTAAATTTCTTGGAAAAATCCTTAACGCAAATGTACATACAAAGAAATTATCTGTGTGCAACCTTAACGCATTGTTTCTTCATTAAAAAAGTTTTAAACCTGTGATGTTTGAAGGCTTGTATAGATTGCTTTTCTTCAACTAAAGTTGTATGTACTTACCTACACAAATCTTTCAGTAAATTAAGAGAATATTAAATAATTTTTACATCAAAAGCGATGTTATAAAAACTGGCAAAAGGCGACTATTTTTTCTTAGACGCATTTACCCGCTGTCAAATCCAGGTGTTCAGAACATTTTATTTTTGAAGGTAAAATTAGAATAAACTCTCTTATAAAAATACCTGGGTGCTAAATAAAAGCAACATGTTGCTTTTTGAAGTTTAATCAAAATCAAGTTACATTAGGTAGACGAATACTAACATTTTGTACCTGCAGTCACAGCTCTTTCAATTCTTTTTCTAACTTTTTTTTCACAATAGATTATTCTACAGCAATATTATTATGTTATAAATGTGTAGTATTTTTATTGGTTGATCAAAACAAACAATCTAGGTATGCCATACACCTCTACGCCGTAAGTAAGTAGGTAGGTATCTGCTCTATACATATAATAATAAAAATCATTTCTGTCTAAATATTTGTCGATTTCAATATATCTCAATATAACGATTGTGATCTAAATTACCTGCAACACCAATTGACAACTACAGTATAACAAATACAATTTCTAAACTTCTCATAAAAAGTTGAAAAAATTAAGAAAGGCAAATTCAATTCAAACATTAGTCATGAAATAAAATTGACTACAAGAAAATACAAAAAAAGGTTTAAGATATCTGGTTTTGGGGAAAATATGTCATACAGACGCAATAACCCCGAAACTGCAGACGCATTTAACTAACTAAAGAAATTTAGCAAAAAGATAATTTTGTCTTTTAATGTAATTTATTGAATTATTTACATAATGTTGTATTAAAACGAAAATAAGTATTAACAGTAAATAAAACTGATATTCAACCTGTAAATATTTATTTCTAGTTTCAAAAAGTGTTCTCGCTGCTGAAGTGAAAAGTTATGTGTGTTACACGAGAGCAAAGTTTTTTGCATCTCGTGCCTTTGAATCCCCCGCCACACCTAGGTAGCCAGTAGTAAATTAACTTAATTATTAGGTACTTTCTAATGTCACACCTAAGATAATCCAGTAAAAGAGAACGAACAATCATTTTAGCGAGCGAAGCGAGCTACGAAATTTACCACTTCACCACACACAAGATTGGGCAAGGAAAAGGATGCCTCTAAAAACTTGTCTCTCTGGGCGATCGTAGGTACAACGTTTGCCCAAAACTTTTAAAGCCAACACTGGCGAAAAACACATGCGGGTTTGATATTATTAACTAAGTTTTCCCTGATTAGGGCTCCACAATTATTTGAAATGTAATTCATATTCTTGTGGAAATATATCGGTGATGGTGTATAAGGTAATCCAGAAAAATCTGAGCGAGCGAAGCGAGCTTGACAATTTTTAACACTTCACCTCAACATTTAATTCGTGATAATTATGATATGTCACAACTAAAGTTAACACAAGTAAAGCTGAAAATTTAAGAAAAAGAACCTGAGCGAGCGAAGCGAGCTCGATTTTTAGCATTTCAGCTCATATAAGTATATTTAGATTATCGATACTCCAATACAAAGAATAATTATGTTGTTGTGTAAGTGTAACAAAAATTATTTTGATAGCGGCGCGGCGCCCCTATTGTCTTGGCGCCTGTGTGCGCCGCACACTTCGCACACAGGGGCGGCGCGGCCCTGCACGTATGTCATACGACGTTTTATAACATATTTGCGAGGAAATAAATAAAACTCAGACTGAAATTTTCAAATAAAAACAATACAGCGAAAAGAAAAAGCGCGCGGAATAATTTTAACTTGATCACAAATTAGCGATGCGCGCGCATTAGTTTTTTTTTTAAGTCAAAGGCACAAAAACAGCCAGTATTAATAAAGTAAATGAATTAATATTTTTTGTTTTGGTTACTAATGGTTGTAATTTATTGTCAAAATAAATTAAATTAATGAATTAAATGTTTACATTTTATATTTTATCTCCCAAAGTTAATTTTATTCATAAAATGTTGACCACTTTTCTGACATAAAAACTCTTTGCTAAGATTTAAAAAAAAGGACCGTTCTTTTAAAGTCGGAGCATCATGCAAACCGTGCGTTTTACATTACCATTTCGCACTAGTGCGTAATGAGATACATTACGATACTGAATTTGGCGGAATAAGAGACCCTTTACGAGCAAATGTGTTATAAAAATAATAAGTACCTACGTCAAGAACGTTAAAAAAAGATGGGATATCGTATTTTCGGTAGGTAAGTAAAAGTGTTTATTGATCATAGGTCTTTACCTATGAAATTGCCGTTCTGCAGTACTGGCCATTTCAAATCAAAATAATTTTTGTTTGGCTAAGAATTCTAATTTCAAATTAATTTTATTTCAAAAACATGGTTTTTTTTCCAAAAGTAGTCATTTGTTTATTGATTATTGTTACATTTTCATCGCATTTCAATCTTTTTCGTCATCATGGATACGTTAAAAATTCGAGTAATTATGGAATATGAGTACCTACGGTCGTGGCAGCAACGCGGCACAAGCGGCACGCAACATCAACGACGTTTACGGAGCTAACACTACAAACCAACGCACCACCTGTTATTGGTTTGCTCGCTTCCGTTCTGGAAATTTCGACCTGAAAAATGAACCTCGCGGTCGTCCGAAGACTTTGGTCGACAATGACGAATTAAAGGCGATTGTGGAAGCTGATGATACACAATCTACGGCTTAATTAGCAGCAGCTTTCGACATTAGCGGCAAAACAATATTGGTCCATTTGCGTCAAATTGGCAAGGTAAAAAAGCTTGACAAATGGGTGCCCCACGAACTCAATGATCGCTTGCGCGAAGAACGCGTCGAGATGTGCCTTGCACTGCTTAACAGACACACAAATGAAGGAATTTTGAACCGCATTGTTACCTGCGATGAAACATGGATTCTGTTTGATAACCGCAAGCGCTCAGCAAGTTGGTTGAATCCTGGTTCAGCACCTAAACAATGCCCTAAACGAAAACTTACCCCTAGAAAAGTGATGGTCACTGTTTGGTGGTCTAGCGCCGGTGTGATACATCACAGCTTCTTACCAAACGGGGTGAGCATTACTGCAGATGTGTGAAGAACTGAACACGATGAAGCTGGCACATCTCCAACCAGAATTGGTCAATCGCTCGTCTCCGCTGCTCCTGCACGACAACGCGCGACCTCATACTGCACAGCAGACGGTCTCCAAGTTGCAAGAACTGGGGTTGGAAGCTCTCCGTCATCCACCCTAATCACCAGACCTTGCGCCTACAGACTACTACTTTTTTCCAGAATTTGGATAACTCCTTGGCGGGAAAAAAAATCAATACCCGAGAGGCAGTACAAAATGCCTTTGAAGAATTTGTTGCCTCCCGTCCAGCTGATTTCTTTATGAAGGGCATCAATAAACTGCCACTGCGTTGGCAAAGATGCATTGATTGCATGGGTGATTACTTTGATTAATACAAATAAAACATACTTACATGAAAAAAATTTGTTTAATTTTTTTCATACAAAACGGCTATTTCATAGGTAGACCTATTAATTTGTTAATTATCCAGTTTATTTATGAAATTTAATTTGAGTTGGTAAGTAACTTTCTTTAACCAGAAAATGCATTTGCCTCTAATATCGTGCCTTCATTCAAGTAATATTTTTTACAGGATATGACACCACAGGACCTCAATGTTGTAAGTTACTACGATGAAGAACGGACAGAACCTTAGTGCCGCAGTATCACAAAATATTATTTGGTATGCTAGTAGATACCTACTCGTATTTATCATTTTGATGTTATTTACAGATT
This sequence comes from Euplexia lucipara, assembly GCA_921972225.1. Taxonomy (NCBI): domain Eukaryota; kingdom Metazoa; phylum Arthropoda; class Insecta; order Lepidoptera; family Noctuidae; genus Euplexia; species Euplexia lucipara. Next base: position 11,674,111 of record OV179149.1, read on the forward strand.
GAAATACCTACCGGATGATGGTGCTAATACTAAAGTGAAAGTCCCTACGAGTTCAATGTTTGATTTGGACAAAAAGAAGGAATTTAAATCTCCTACTACTTCCCTAAGTAGGTATAGGTTAAATTTTGGATTCACCTCGAAAAGTTATTATAAAAAGTGAACATCACAAATGCCGCAAAAGGTTGATTAGCAAAGAAAAAGTCATTGACAACTAATGGAAAAAAAATGCTATCGTGGCTAAGAATACCATTTCACTACAGAATGCGTTCAATTTATTAAACAAATGGTTTAAATTACACTCAAACTTATGTCAAGACCTATCCATGTATGTACATGAACCCATCTGAATGGTCTAAATATAGTTTTTTTAAACAGTGTAAGAAAAAAGAAGATATGTTCGAATTCGAAGTAGGTAAGTATCCTCGTGCGGTCAAAAAATCGCATTGACATTACATTTCTACTCACCAGCGGCTTACCTCATCCAAACACACTGCATGATTGGTACAAAAGTGTTGAAGCAAAACTAGGCTCACAAGAAGCACTTGATAGGATTTCAGGTTGTTTAGTGGTTGATGAAATGTCAATTCGACAGCAAAAAAATTGGACTGGAAAGCAATATGAGGGCTTAGTTGACATAGGTACCTACCTATACCTATGATCAAGTTGATCAAGAAATTTATTTGAATCAAAAAAAATAATTTACAATAGCGATAAAAAACAAATAAAATGGAAAGGTCGAATCTTCATAAAACACAAGAACAATAGGACTTACATTTAGCTAATAAATTAACTCAAAAACACATTTGGTTCATAAATTCCATAATGAAAGCTAAGCTCACCTTTTAAGTCGCAGTGCGGCAAATGCAATTACTTTCTGTGATACCGATTTAAAGATTCCAAATTTCATTAATTCTGGTCCAACTACTGAGTTGATCCTAGTATTAAATAATTTATTTGCTATTTTGAATTCAAGAAGTTTCAACAGCAGTGGTTTCAAAAGACCTCTAAGTAACATGAATTCGGAAGACGTTTTTAAGATTTTCGAAACGTCGAAATCATTATTTACTAATTTTTAATTACTACAAAAACTTAATGGGCCTATTCTGGACGATCTTCTCAATATATTTCTAACAATAAATAATACTTATTCATAAACAGCAAAGTTATTAGCTTTGTTATATCCCAAAAAGTCACCCAATTTATGGAAATATTGTACTGGCTATTCATGACATAGTAGTACTTATTCATTAATCGTCATCTCTCGCTCACGTTCGCATGATCTCGCTTAAGCATGCCCCGCCTCCAACAAACTGTTTTCGTTATTTAAGTTTAATCACTAGATCTAAAAATTAAAAATGATAAAACTTTTCGTACATTTACCTACCATACATAAATTGTTATGTAAGCCGTACAAACTGTTGGCTGTAGTGTAGGTACACAGACTTCAACATCTTGACTCTTGAGTGGCTGCAATACCTGAGCAAGTTTTCAAGTTTTACGATCGGTAATGATTAGGCGATTTGCACACTGCACCACATAAGTGTGTTCTTTTGTTGCTTGAAAGTAGCTCTCTTTGCATTAAAAACACGCGTAGTGCAACACTACACAGAAAACGAGCAGTCGCGTGAATTCGTCGCCACGCACCCCGCTTGCTGCGGCGCCGGCGGCGCAGTGTGTGAATCGCTTTAAGAAAGAACCTGCACGAAAAAATCCTCACTATGATTTACCGTGGTAAAATAAAAACGCCAAATAAATATAAAAAATAGGCACATAATGATGTGTGTATTTTTATAAACATGTGTACCTACCTACTTAGGTACTGGTAATTTAATTTTAATCATTAGTTAACAATCACAAAGTTAGGAACGATTAACTGAGATTACGTTTATTTAAAGCGTAGCGGGCAGATAGTGGGTATCTATGAATTTTTAAGATTCATGATGAGCCAGAGGAAAAAAATAGTCATGCTTAGCCGGGTAGGTAAGCAAAAATGTAATGCGTGCGGGATCTATAGGTCTTCTAATCTCTTTGTAGGTACAATAGATTTAAAATACTATAGAGCGGGCAAGTCAAGGAAATGTCATAGAAAAACTTTGATCCCATGTCTCAGTAACGCCATCTAGAATAATATATTAATATTGGAGCGGCAGTGGAGCGTACTACAAAAAACTCATAGACTTGTATCCAGCGGGACACACTTTTTCGGACTAAAATTTTGTTCGTGATGTCCGGTCTATAGGTATTGAATGTCTTTGGGTTCCTACTTACCTACCAAACGAAATTTAACTTGTAATACAGAATGTATTTTAGTCATGGGACAAATTTTCACAGAGTGTTCTAAGTGCCCATAAATATGACTACTTTCACTACGGAACCTCCTCTGAAATCACGAAAAAAAATATCTACTGTTAGAACACAGATTTGTTCCATAATTAAAAATTCATATATTTTTCTGTATAATAACATTATCATTTTCTCCGGGTGCGTACCATTTGACATACCTAATTAAAACAAAAGTTGTCAACGATCACATGACCTAATTTCATTTCATATATTTTTTTTTAGTAGGTAGGTATAACGATGTAATGATGGTAATGAATTATTGATATAATTTCAGTTTACTTACCTACCTAATTTTATATGGTATAATAAACATTTTCTATAATCTGCGTCAGATCCCCTGTATGCTTGGTGAATCATGTGGGTTAGGTTAGGTTAGACAACCATGACCATTAAATTTTTGCTCGCTTCGCTCGCTCCATAGAAATCTATCTATGGCTCGCTCGGATTCTGTCCTGTTACGTCTCCAAAAATATAAAATTAAATTTTGAATATGAGTTGGACTATTGCCCAGGATGCCAAGGCTGTGAAAGCACCCTTATCCATTCCAAACCTATCTAAAATAGAGTGCTAAGCGGGGCCAACCAACTCCTTTGCTAAAATGCAACAAAAATTCGAGCTCACTGCGTTCGCTCAGATTCTTTTCTTAATAAACAATAATAATTTTCTATGTAGCAATAAATTTACCTCATAATATGCCTAAACTTACCTGCCATGTACAAACCTACAGTTACTCACACAACATGCGTAGGCCAAGTGAGCAATGAGCATTTATCGATTTTCGAATACCATTCGAATTATATTTAAAGTTGGTCATGGTCAGGTTGGTCTACGCGAAGTTTTTTCTTAACTTTTGTATTTATGATTGGAGAGTATTTACCTAATTAACAAAATGCGCACACTTGACCCTATGACTCCACCTATGTTACCGATATACTGAATTTGTATTTGTTACACCGTCATTGGTACCTTCTATCACTAATCGGACTTTGGAAAAATATAGAATGCCTTACAACTTCGTCTTCGTCGCGTAATAAACGTGACGAAGACGAAGTTGTAGCACAAGTTTGTATAGGACCATGGGCGTATGGAATCCAGGTTTCGGTGCAGGGGTGACTGGTGAGCCACTCAGATTATTTTAATGTTTATCGTAATTTCTAAGAGCATCAGCCAAAATTATGTAAGCTAAGGACCGGCCTTAGGACGTTGGCTTGGCGCCCTGGTAAAATATTTTTTAGGCTTTTCTTTGTTTGCGGGCTGGCTCAGAAAAGATTGCTGCTCGAGTCAAACAAGGGATACAAGACTAAGGCACTGAGTTATGTACACGTAGGTATATATCTACTAATCTCTACTTACTTATCTATATTCTAATATTACCAAGAGGACAGAATTGATTGCTTGTTCGTTTGTTTGCATTAAATAGGCTCCGAAACTACTGGACCGGTTTTGAATTTTTTTTCAGTTCATAGAGGCGTACTCTTTCAGAAGACAAATTGAGATTTGAAGACTGGCGCCTCTACGGACTTGAGCCCTGGGTCACGGTTGTCACTCACTCTGGCAGGGCCACTATCAGGGATTTTAATTTAGATTACACAAAAATCTGTCGTTAATTTGTCCGGACAAATTAATAACAAATTTTTGACGGTTGCCCGATATTGGGGATATCGATAACTGGCACTAGTGACTAGTCTTAGGCACGTAAGGACTTTTGGGTACGGAAACCCAAAAATAGAAAAGTATCTTAGCTAAAATTCTTTGGGAATTACCAAAGAGGCAAAGAGCGATACCGCAGCATTCCCGGCGTTAAGTTGCAGCACAGAATCCCTCATCTGCTAAGCTCAAACAGGATTGTGTCAAGTCAGTTTAACAAACAGGATTGTGTAACGTTGGATTACCACGGCACTGGGCATATCATATCAGCCAGGCAGTGGAACAGAATAGACTACTATTAAAATAAAACTTTAAAATTGAAGCCATTCAGACTAATTTAAAGAAAGTACCAATATTTTAACGAACGAAGACGTGTACCTACGACGTTTTTTTCTGTAGTTTCTGCCTACCCCCATGGGAAAAAGGCGTGAGTTTATGTATGTATGTATACCAATATTTTTTTTAGTTCATATTAAGTGTTGAATGTCTTTGCCCACTACTAGCTCTATCACCATGCAATAAGACAATTTAATAGTAACTGCGTGCAGTGTGGTTCACAGTTAAAAATAGGCCACCCTAACTCGACGGGAAGAGATTATTGATCTGTTCAGTCACAAATAGCAAGGACAAAGTAATTCTCTAGTAGTTGTGGCGCGATCAATTTAATTGAATCATATGATAGTGCAGCTGTAAGCTTACAGACCGACATAAATTTGAATGAACGTGCCTTTATGTGGAGGAAGAACCAACGGGCACTGGAATGAACAGGTTTTTGAATTCTGTTAAGATTTAAATGGCGATAAAAAAACACTACACACACTCTCTTGACGGGAAGGGGGCCAATGCCAATGACTTTTGTATTGGATGAGTGAGTAGTAGTGTTTTTGAAGGAAGAACCAACAGGTACCTACTGAAATTGAACTGACAAGTATTTAAATTGTTATTTGTTATAAAGTTTAGGGTGGCGACACTCTTTTACCAATTGGGATCATTCAAGGATTTTAATTTTGGTAACACAAGAAATTTGTCGCCAAATATCAGAATTTCTTTCAGAAATCTTCAGATCTTAGCTAGGTACCCTAGTTTTTAAGATATAATTGAGGCCAATGTGCGGTCTCTTCAGATCGGCCACATATGTTTTGAACCAGTTACCGACAATGTCTGATATTCGGCGACAAATTTTGGCTAATTAGTGACAATTTTGGTGTTATCAAAATTAAAATCCCTGAAGGCGGCCAAGTTAGAGTCAGCGACACCTATTAGGGGTAGCGCCGAAATAGCGAATAAGACGAGTTTACACAACCGACCTAATTAGCTATGACAGGACTGATACTTCTGTGGCTCTTATATTTAATGGCCATGAATAAAAACACAATGTTATATTTTAGGTGTTTTATTCTTACAAAATAAAGTACAGCATTAGTTTATATAATGCCGATTTTGTTGGCAACATCTAATGCGTCATAGTCCCTTGCGAGCCGTACGTACGCCTTCTTCTTGCCGTCGGGTCTGCAACAAATGGATAAGTGATTAGTTTTGCCAAATATGAATTATGTTTTAATCAGGTTTAACATGATATTATCAGAAGTGTGTTATTTTGATATCATTCTCTATCAATGAGATTCCCACAAATATATCATCATACAATGTTATATTATGAATACCGAGTTACTCGGTTTTCGTATGTATTTACCTGATAAGAGTGTTAACTTTCGCAACATTGATATCATACAGCTTCTTGACGGCAGCCTTGATGTGGTGCTTGTTGGAACTAGTGTGGACAATGAATACCAAGGTATTGTTATCCTCAATCTTCTTCATAGCCGCTTCAGATGTCAGCGGATACTTTATGATATTGTAAGCATCCATGCTGTAATGGAAAACAAAATTATACATTAAAATAATAATATTATGAGGGCATAAAATAAGGTTTACTTTTTACCAGCATTACAATACAACTACTTTTACCCAATTACCTCCTCCTAAATTATATTTATACCACCAAAAAAATCTCATTTGTCCCAAATTAGTTTTTGGGTTCTACTTTATATTGTACTCATAAAAAGATCATTTCAGGCAGTTAGGTGTGTAGTAACGATTTAAAAGCTGGGGGCACAGCAACTGATGTAAAATCAGGCAGTTGAAAGGATTAATGATCCTTTCAAGAACTTGTTTGAACCTATTGCAGTTAATATAATAAATGATAAATGTTACTTACCGATTCCTCTTAGGAAGGGATTTTCTGGGGTACTTCGGGTGCCTTGGGGGTTCAAAAGTTTTGGGCCTGCGGAAGTGCACAGACGTGCGAATCTTGCGTACGCGCTTGCCATGTTCACCTTTGACAACCTAGAAAAGAAAAAAAAAAACACCATCTTACTGACATTCTAGTACGGTCTACATGATTTGCAGTAAATTGTATAGAATTTAAACAATCAGTAATGAACATCCAAAAACTAGTGCTTATAAATTGTTGTTGGTACATATTTTTTTAAGGTGTTGATAAGATCAAGAGATATTATATACTATTTGTTTAGAATATGTAGTGCCATGAAAAAGTACACAATTAGAACTTGTTAGCACTTCTTTTAACATTCCATAATTTAAAAAAAAGAACTTGGTATTTTATATTGTTAGTAAAATGATGTATTATCTCTATAATATAATAATGTGTGTAGACCAAAACATTATCCATATTTATTAATAAAAATATAGTTACACCATGTTGGTTAATGTGTCAAAAACACATTGTTACTAGCTTATGGTTTTCTAATATAAAAACCTTCATGTCTGTGTTTATTATAAAAACTTCTCTGAAACGACTTTGACTATTGTTATGAAATTAAGGTGTGTTTATTCAGTAGGTCTGAGAATTTGACATTGACTAATAAAAACGAATACATTGATTTTCAGGCAAAACAAGTTTGCCGGTGCAGCTAGTATTACTATAAAAATTAAAAGGTGTGCCATAAAATCCAATAATCATTCAGCTTAAACATTAGAAACATCACCACAGTAATTGGGCATCCCAGAGTAATTATAATTTCATGTGTTGAATTAAGGATTCACTAGCTTAACCACAAGAAACAGAAAATCATTATTGAATGCTTTCTTTTTATTGTACAGATAAATCTTATTATTTGAGAAACTACACAAATACTAGCTATGCTGTATATATTGTATGCCAATCATATAAATTGTTAAAATTCTTAAAGTTTATAGTTATTAACATTCCTGCCAAGTCAGAGGCCCATGGGCGGCATTAAAACTCTGACACCAGGTTAGTTACTAACCACACGATAAGAAGAAGAACATTCCTGTTGTTGTTTGGACTATACGATTGTTCACAATAAATCTAATTCATAAGAATTCAATGAAAATTGCATACCTTCCTCTGTGCTTTCAAAGCCTTGGAGACAGGTTTTACCACCTGTTTCTTTTGTCCCTTGATGCCAGTCTTCTTAGGCTTGGGTGCGATTTTCAACTTAGCCGCTGCAGGTTTAGGCTTGGGTTTAGAAGCAGCTGCAGCTTTCTTAACTGAAGGTTTAGCACTAGATTTAGTTTTCAGGGCAGCGGCTTTAGCAGAACCAGGTTTAGCAGTAGGCACCGAGGCAGACTTTTTCTCTGCAGGCTTAGTAGCAGCAGTAGCAGCAGCAGCAGCAGCTGCTGGCTTGGCAGCTGGAGCTGATGCCGGCTTAGCAGCTGCAGGTTTGGCTGCCGGTGCGGCTTTAGGTGCAGCCGCCTTGGGGGCGGGCGCAGGAGTCTTAGCTGATGCTGGCTTGGGAGCAGCAGCAGCAGCGGGAGCGCTAGTTGATGCAGCTTTGGGTGCAGCTGCTGGAGTTTTAGCCGTAGCGGGTTTCTTTTCCGCCGGCTTGGCTCCGGGTGCCCCTAAAAATGGAAAAATAAATATTAACACGACTACATAACCTCAACGTAAAATGCTTTTCTTCTAAGTCATAACATAAATCATCTTCATGGAGAATATATTAACTGAGAAGATAAGGATTGGGACCATTTAACCTAAATATGGGGTCCCGAACAGCAACTAATCCGCTAAAGTTCCACAACAAGTACCGCGTGGCTTAGTCAAGTTAATGTCACCATGGTCGAACAAGATATATTTGTTTATACACTGAAGTTGGAGAGTTGAAATTCATTCAAAGATCATCACTTGCTTCTAATTAATAATTAATTCGCGTTTCACTGCTTTATTTTCGCAAAATAGAAATACGCACCGGATTTCTCGGGTTGCTTCTTGGGAGGCATCGTGACAAAAAAGATGGAGGATCACTGATTATGTTGCCAGATTACATTAAATTAGTTCCCTTCTGATTTTCAGGCTGGTAATATTATTAAAAAAAATAGAAATAGAATCAAATTCGGAGAAGAACCGATTCAAGTGTAAGCCTTTGAAAATGTTTGTTGTTAGGCCCACCCTAGACGGTCAATAATATAGCCCAATATTATGAAGTATACAATATTATTGACCACATATTACCTACGGTTAATATTGAAGATTGCACTTTGATTGAACGAAAGTTTAATCGACATTCATTTTGATTGCATCATACACATTTTTCTATTTTGTTGTGTAGGGTCAGTACCTATTGCGCAATATTTTTTAGTCTGTGATGCGCAAATTGCCGTCGCTGTGGAATGCCAAGAGCAAGCCAAGAGCAAAGAATGGGCAGTTTTGTTTTTTAGTTTTTTATTTAGCGGCTGCAAAATCTTGTTCACGCATGTTGCTTTACGCACGGTGCACACGGGATAAATATTATTCTCGGACTGGACATTTGGACATGATAATTCAATGTTATTGTAGGTCTAGGGAACGAATTAGTCGTTAAAGTGCATTTACAAACGTTTCTTCGGCCGGGTAAATAATTTTTGTTATATTTTGGCCAATTTACATTGTGACGCCGATTCCGCTGTTGTCAAACTAAACTTAATAAGAATGCCTGCCTTGTAAATTTAGTTTAGTTTTAGTTAGGTTCGGTTTTCAGGCAGGTGTCAAGTCCATTTTTTTCTTTCCAATTTTTTTATTATGAAATAAACCAAAAGAATGCAAAAGAATGATCACGAGCTGACAAAAGTTCATAATGATATAATATTGACATCATAGTTGGCATTACAGCTTGGCAAAAAAGAGTCTGACGCGGTGACTGTTGAAACAAAAAGTGGATGATTGTGGCAACAGTGATTTATTTGTCAAGTGCTAGTACATCATGTGTCAAAAGTGCGTAAATCCTCGTCGTTTTTCATAGATTTAACAAAATTATTAAGTTTCGTTGCAAAATTAACGATTAAAAGTTAATAAAACCATTCGTAGTTGTATCAGAGCAGTGATTTACCACGTCTTTTTGTGGTGTTTGGCCAAATCTGAAGCGGGACAAGTTTTGTTCAATATCGGGAATGTTTATCGAAGAACTGCCGCTACGACAGGTATTTATCTACCCTAATTAAATTATTATACATTAAATATTTTTTTCTGAATGTATTCAATGCGTAGTTTTGTTGATATACAGATTTAAGTAACTATTTGTCTTGTTTACAGAAATTGAAATTTAAGGTTATGTTTCGTAGTTTGTAGAGCCTCGTATACCCATATTTGATACTTGAAGATAAAGAATAGGGAATTAATAATAAAGTACCATATCTTTTTTGTTTTAGGTAAATCTGTCAACACAGTAAGAAAAATGTGAAGGTGAAAAATAAGATATTTTTTAAACACCGGGAAAACTTCAAAGGTCGCTTGAAGAAAGTTACCACCTTATCATTGTGACGTGAATCCTATTGAATTAATATGGGGCATTGCAAAACATTAAATAGCTTCAATCAATGTTGGATCCATTGATATAAAGGTATGTGGCCTAGTTTATATGTGCATATTTAAATTTGCTGTTAGAACCATTGTATATAATTATTTTTTGTTTTTATAGGTGGCTGCTGAACAAGCATTTGCAAACATTATTAAGATTGGAAAAAATCATGCAAGGAAATTGTAATGAAAATAGAAAAATAATATCATGACAGTAATAAATCTCACAGATGACAGTAGCAGTGATTTATCAGAATTAGAAAATACTACTGTTTCAGAAGTTACAGGAAGCTCTAGCCAACATGTGAGCTTTTCCGGGAACGAATATTTGATGGTAGTGTGTTCGATTCGTCTGATTAAATTATTGTTATTAAAATAAAACTTAAAAAAAACGTGTTCTTTCATTATCCCTGTAAAAAAACTATTGTCGTTAATTCCTAACAATCTTATGGTTAGACTGCTCTCGAGGGCATGATTATATCTGTCTGTGTATACCTAATGCATCACTTTCGTGCAAGGCTTCAGTGCCCACTATAACATACATAGGTACATTAACGCCTCTTTCCCACGCTGGTAGGCAGAAACTAGAGAGCGCATACGAAGCAAAAGAAGTATGTAAGAATCGTAGCATGTGCATTCTTACAGACAGAACCACCCACTTAGCTTTGGGAAAAAATAACTAGTACCAAACCTGGTATGTCGTAGTATTCAGGGTGGCCACATGCGCGATACTAGCGTCCTCATTTATTCCACACTCTTTTTTGCCAAGCTGTACAAACGTATTGACCAAAAGCATGGCGATGTTAAAAAAAAACTAAATTGACATTACTAGTAGTATTAGTAGTTTTAGTTTCTAACTGCCACCGTTTAGTCTCAGTCAAAGAGTATAATGATAGGGGAAGTCTCAGTCCAATTACTATACCTAAGTACCTACTCTATGTCTCAGTATTTTTCAATCCTGTATAAGGCGCCCCCTAGATGATCAATTACAGCTTGGCAAAAAAGTGTAGAAACGGAACTAAATTTTTGACTGTTGGCAACATTTCCAAAATAATGACATTTCATAATAAACAAAGTTCACGATTTCGTAAAATTTTAATTTCGACCACCAAACGTTGATTAATAAACGTAAAAAGTGAAGAATAATGAATAAAACCATTCGGAGTGCTGGCAGGGAAGTTATTTATAAGGTGTACAGGCGATGTCTGGCGGAACATGAGGCCCAAACTATTCTTTCTGAATTTCACAATGTTTACCAAAGAACCGCTGATAAGACAGGTATTTAGAGAGTTTGTTTTGTTGATTTTAGTTGAATCAAGTGTTAATTGATGAATACAAAGCTATATTAATTTGCTTGCATAAGGAATAACTAGAAATTTGAAACAATAAATGTCGAGCACACAGGTTATGTTTACATTTTTTCTGCATAACTCTGGTATAGCGCGCTGAGATAAATGATACTTTGGTGACTTGACTTTTAACTGAATAAAAATTCAATTTCTACGTAAATTATACTGCGATATCAAGGGAGAGAATTATTGGTTCTAGCGTTTGCATTAGAAATGTAAAAGAAATTGTCGTGCCATAGTCTAAATCTATTATATAATTCAGGGATATCTGTTATCGTTTTAAGCAAAATCGTACTGGAAGGAGATAAACAAAAGGGTATTTTCTACATCCGGCTTATTAACAGTAAGTGTTAAAAATGTTTTACTTTTAATACTGTTATGGATAAATGAAATATTTCGTCTTTACAGGAAGCAGCTGAATGTGCATCCAAAGCTATTACCGAGGAGGATTGGAAGAATTCGTGCTAACATGTAATAAAAATATAAAAGGATTACTGGAAAAAAAAATCTATGATCGAGGAAATGGAGCGATTAGTAATAAATCTAGAAGATGATAGCAGAATCACCTCTGAACCCGAACATGACTCAGATGAGTTTGCGACCTACGTGTTCGGGGTAGAATATGTAGAGGAAGATTTACTAGAATAAAATATAGAAATTATGATAGTGTAATGTTTTCTTTTTTTATAATTCCTAAACAATGTTGTGAACTCAGGAGTATTTATCCAATTTGTTATTTCTAGGTAAGTAATCAGTTGCTTGTCGAGAACACGTCTTTGTTCAAATTACTTACTGATTTAAAAAAATAATACATAGTTAGATTAATTTGTCTAAAAAGCAGCTAAGTATCAAGACTAGGTTGGTACGCTATGCGGCTGCCACGGGTTGCTATACGAAGAGCACAGTGGCGCCTCCATTTTTTTCTACTCTTTTTTGCCAAGCTGTATATTGCGCAATATTACAAATTGTGCAATATTATAGACCACAATAATAAAAAAATTTACAAAAAAAAAAAACAACCGACTTCTTAAAAAAAAAACTAACAGGTGAAAAATAACTCCAGTTTCGGAAGTCTGTGGCTTTGGTGGTTTTGTTTTGTTCAATAATGGCCACCGACTTCCGAAACTGGAGTTATTTTTCACCTGTTAGTTTTTTTTTTTAAGAAGTCGGTTGTTTTATTTTTGTAAAAAAGTTTTTATTTTGTGATTTTTAGTTTCTTTGTATGTAAAGAAAGTCTTTCAAAATTTGAAAGAATCATTGAAATTGGATAACAATTGCTAAAGAAGTTCTATCTCTAAACATTAATCTGTACATCTCTGCCGGCCCCTTTTAAAATAGAATGGCGTAATGTTATGTTGTGGAAATACAAAAGCTCAGCATAGACATCTGACTGAGTATAGCAATCGCGAATAATTTGCTGTTATGCGTTGAAGAGTTCCGTTGCTTGTCTTCTTCATCAGTTTTTCTTCACCAAATGATACTTTCTATATGAAAATGCTTGATTTGTTACTAAAAATGTTGAAATCGGTGCATGTGTGCCTATAGTTTTTGAGGAGTTCCCTCAATTACTCGAAGATCCCTCATCAGATATGAGTTTTGATACAAATGGGACCAATCTGTTAGTATACCCTATCAAACAAAAAAAGAATTTTGAAAATCGGTCCTTAAATGACGGAGTACTGAGGTAACACAACCTAAAAAAAATAAAATACAACCGAATTGAGAACCTCCTCCTTTTTTTGAAGTCGGTTAAAAATATGGAAGATTGCACAATGATTGAACGAAAGTATGAGTTTATTTTTTTTGCAATATATTTTTCCATAACATGTAAGGTCAAAATGGCACAATATTTTCGCTCCTTAACAGAAGGTCAAAAGCAAGGTTCCTAAATGTGCAGTGGCGCAAAACATCTAATGAGCAGTAGGTAAGCCTAATTAGCAAAATGGCCATGCAGCAAAACAAAACGTCCAACTCTCGAACGTTTATTTAGTGCGAAGTCATTTTCAAAAAGTGTAGGTACATTCATGATAAAATGCACATTATTATTATTATTATGCTAGCCTGTGTTTTCCCACTGCAGGGAAAAGGCCTCCCTACTTTCCTTCCACCTCTCTCTGTCAAGGGCTTTCGCACTCGCACTCGCTTTTGGACTCGCACTAGACAAGCGCGGTGGGTTAATTTGTCTAAACCCCTACTTTCTCAAAATGCACATAAAAAAAAAACTTGAGAGGTGTCAAGGGACACCCGGATGGAACGAAGTTATTTATTTATTTGTTATGTACAAAAAACCTGTCTCTACATACTCTCAACATACATAATCGTCGCGATACCACACTGTTTAATGCGAAATAGAAAGACGAAACGAAAATAACTGGCTTGCTTTCTATGAGAGAGAGAGAGACAGACAGAGAAAGATAAATTTATGTCATAGAAGTAGGGAATGCAATCTCGTACGAGATTTCCGCCTAGCGAGATCTCGCGAGACTCAAAACCCAGTCTCGCGAGATCTCGCAAATTACGGGATCTCGCGAGATTGGGAGAATCGCAATTAAAACATCTGCAAATGCTTGTTTTAAGAACTAGTAATTGACATGATATGTAATTAAATAGAAACTGCGTTGCATAGTTATAAAAATAATGTAAGTTTTATTTTAAAAATCAACAGAGTACTTATTATTTTGTCTCTAACTCTAATAACATTTGTTTATGTCTATTATTATTATACCTACTGTAGCTAATCAATTCAAATTCTTACAATATTGGTAACAAAACAATAATTATCTATATTTAGTCTTTTGTAAATTATTTCTTTAGTTTCAATAATTAAGAGTAATAGGAACATTACTTATGGTAAATAAATACAACAAAACAAAAACATAACTTCACAAGTTCGTAAATAAATGTTGTGAGATCGTATTAATCAAATAAAAGAAGTTTAAAGTAGAAGTCAGATGAAGTTATCAAGGTACGGAAAGGCAAGTTAGTTTCTCTGAGAATGGCTTCTCAAAAAACACATCATGTCGAGAGTATCATCTGACAGACGACTTCTGATTTTGCAGGGTATTTGGCATGCAAAATCAGAAGTCGTCTGTCAGATGCGCCAGGCGCGGCCGCACGGGCGGCCAGGTTTCATTTCGCGCGCAGCCGCGCTATGAAATACACGTCGTCACGCTGCATTTGTCGATCTCGTTATCTCGCGAGATCTCGTACGAAATTTGACGAGATACAATCTCGTAAAATATGGCCGAGATCTCGCGAGATCGGGATCTCGGCGAGACGAGATTGCATTCCCTACATAGAAGTTACAACTCCCGGTCGTAATCCTCTCTCTCTCCCCCTCCCCTCCCACTCTCTCCCCTGTCTCCCACTCCCCTCCCTCTTTCCTCCTCCTGCTCGCCACTCCCCCTTTCCCCCCTCTCTCCCTCTCCCAACAACTGGCACACACACAACAGAGAAACATGCGCACGCCGCACGGCCCACAACTATAGTAAAAAGTGTCGTTACAACTTTTACACTTCTCTTTTTTTCCGTCTAACCCCTTTCGCAACGCGCGATTAGGAACTTCGTTCCAAAAGTCTAAGCAACATGTACTAGGTAATTTAAATTTTAGGATAGTTTTTCACATTTTAACGTTGTATTTTATTTGATTCGCCACAACGACCGGACCTGTGCGTCGGCATCCATCGTATTCGTATTCCCGCTAGGGACCCTCCCTAAGTCATCGGTCTATCTTGTTCCTCCGAAGCGTTGGAAGGCCTCCTCCTTCCAATGCTGCGTCTTCCGGTACGTGGTTGCCACTCCAGAACATAGGTAACGGTCCCAATGACCATCAGTTTTGCGAGCAAGTGCCCTGCCCACTGCCACTTATGTTTGACGATACTTTGGGCTATGTCGGTTACCTTGTTTCTACTGCGGATATCGTCATTTCTGATCTGATTACACAAGACAACTACGAGCATAGCCCTCTCCATTGCCTTTTGAGTACTTCTTAAATATTATTAGGAATTAGTTTTGAAGAATGGTGCCTCTACGGACTTGCAGTGGGCTACGACGGTCCCAGTTGCCCGATATCACTCAAGCTGGCACTAAGCATCCGCAGTTTTTATTAATTATATCAAAATTACGGATGTACTATGCACTATGCCAAATAATCGAACTTCAATAGATCGACCACTATAAATCGAATTATGAACACTCGATGCATTGCGTGTGCGATGTATTGAATGTTCGATTTAACCATTCGATACTATGAACGTTCGAGTATTTAGACGTTCGATTTATAGTGGTCGATCAATTGATTTTCGATTATTTGGCACACAAAACTACATGTGCTTACAGCCTGTGCTGACTAATATGTAGAATCCCAGAATCATAGAAAATTTCCGACAATACAAAATTTTTGTATGATTACAAGAGTATTTAAGATTAGATAATATTTTTGGAGATGAAAATTGTAACGGGAAGCGAAAAAATCAGAGCGAGCGGAACGAGCTCGAATATTTTAGCACTACACCTCAGAAAATTGGAAAAGAGCGCCTCTACTTGAGCATCCTGCGGGTACGGCCATGGTGGTGGGTACAGACATATGTAAAAAAAAAAAAAAAATGGTTGATATGGTCCCGTCTCACAGGGCGCCAACTCCATAGAGGTACCTAGCAACGGTAGAATGCGAAAAAGAAACCGAACAAGGGCCGAAAAATATTTTCAATAGAAACCGAAGAAGGTTAGAAAAATTGTTAGGTACTTTACTTATGTCAATTACTTACTTACTTTCAGCCGTTTCTCAACGTAGAACAGACACGCTTTGATTTATATATTATATTAAAATACGATAATATGGTTTTAGTTTATATATATTTTACTTACATACATACGTAGGTATTAATTAAAGTTTAGCACAATAATGCCATATAGCTAACATTTTATTACGAAGTAAGGGGCACTATCAAATAAGTATCTAAATTAATATTTATGTACATTATGTAGGTGGTTAACCGAATAAGCGCAAAGCCCAATTAAAATAAATACATTTCCTATAAGATAATTTTAATAATACTATATTCTACTAAACACTAACAATATTTTAGTCAAGACCATCCTGAGCCTATATTAGATAGATGATTCGGAGAGTGCTGTGAATGTAACTGCACAGTTACAAAACCTGATTTGTGACATCAATACAGGGTGGAAGGGACATCATCGCACATCCGAATACCATGAGTATCCATGATGCTGGACTTCTACATACATGAACTCTAGCCTTTTTCCCATGGGGGTAGGCAGAAACTACAGAGCGCCAAATGCTACGATTCTTACCTACTTCTTTTGCTTCGTTTACATTCAGACATGTTGTCATTACTTGTCATACACACACGCCGGTTTCGAGTACTACGCCGGTGCGTATTATTGGTGAGGTTCTTCAAAAAGGTCAGGTGACCTTTCTGAAGAACCTCACCAATTACGCATGCCCTTCTAGGGCAACCCCTCCCGGCGTTCCCACTTACATCTGATTTGTACCTTTCGCAAGTCTCCTTTCGACATGATCAAACCTTCTAAGCATACTCTTTTCGATTTTTGTAACTAGTTCTAGTGTTGAAGATTTTCGTTTGCTTAAAAACATATAAAATAGATCAAAACTGATGAAAAAGTTCTAATGGATCCATCATGTAAAATAGCTTATGGTGTTTCGATATGCGACGATGCCCTTCTACCCTGTATAAGTTTCAGAAAACCACTTTATGGACCTGCGCTTATTCTACTCACAAGTAGTGTAATAAAAGATTGAACACATTCTATTTATCCAAAATAATTAATTAAGCCATCTTTTTGAATTTGTCAAGTTATACTAACTGACATGTTGAGAATTACAAATTCCAAGTCCATTAATTATAATCACTAGGGGCATGACTAGAGCTGGCAGCTGTTCGATGAAATGATCCAATGTTAATGAGTGGTGTATTATAATTTGCATTTACAGAGTGTTGAACAGGTGATTGTACATTGCCCACAGGATGAACGGGTCTTTTTCCTATTATTAAAGGGAAACATTCATCGGGAATACCAGATAGTGCTGTTTGTACTCTCTTCATACGGTTGGAACATTCCTCAAAGTGGTCAGTTATATATTTCAGCTCAGGTGCCAATGCAAGATTATAGTGTGTTTTGAGATTTTTGTCAATAATTTTTAACCCTTCTGAACTGGTGTATGTAACTTTTTCTCCACTATAAAAAAATATATCTATGTCTGTGGCATTTTCCATTAGCTGACATTTTGCTAAAGATGTGTACAATGTTATCTTTGGCGTTTTGGCTTTGACAAGTTCAACAAATCGCGAAGCATACAAATATTTTTTCCAATGTTTCTGTGGTAAATTATGATAAGTAAATACTTCATCAGGATTAGGATCATGGTCAGCATTTAATGTTCTAGTCTTATTATCAACTGTATATATTATAATTTTCATACCATCTTTGGATATCTTACATATTTCTGTAATTTGTTCTTCTCGTTCTTTGCCTTTCTTTTTAATGAACTCAACAATTACCCCAGTAGATTCTATTTTTAGTATTGCATTTCGCGTTCTGTGTGAAATGGTTGGCAATCTTTCAGCACAAAGTGGGGGAACACTCAACACATTAGAATTGACTGTACAAGATTTGGGAATATTTTCTTTATTTTCTTCTGAATGTATGTTTGTTTGAGGCATTTTACATTTTATGTCAACTTTTCTCATATTTTCCAATAAAGATAAATTACTGTTGCATGGATTATCATTTTTTTTTAATATTTTATGTTCATTTTTAAAATCAAATAGTTCACCAGATGCTTTATCAATTCCTGGGCACAAATTGTAATTTCGGTTGTTTGAACAAGTTGAATTAGAACTGACTTCTTGAGTAAATATGTTATAGGACATAGGTCTGATATCCTTTTTTTCGGTATTGAACTCTTTTAAGGGATATTCAGAATCAGTTCTATCATCAGCCCTAAATTTATTGCTGTGTTGAGTACTATGCAGTGTAGTAAGGAACCCAGAATCTCGAGATATGTCTTGCTTACATGAACTTTGTGCAATACTTAAAAAGGGATGCTCTAATATACCCTTTAATGTTATTCTTTTTGTGGGATCTTTACATAAAAGCTTCTGCAATAAGTCCTGGGCTTGCAGGGACAGTTCTAAAGGTATCTTATAATCAGCATTAATAACTTTGTTAAGGGTAGTCTTCACATGCTGAGTGTGAAAGGGAGGGCTTCCTACTAATAAAGTGTACAACATACAGCCCAAACCCCAAACATCAGCTGGTAATCCATGGAACTCTCTTGAAGCTACTTCAGGAGATATATAGTTTGGTGTACCACACATGGTAACATGTTTCTCGTCTGGACCATTCAACTGTGTTGCTAAACCAAAGTCAGCAATTTTAACATTAAGATCCTTTGTAAGCAATAAGTTGTTCAATGATAAATCTCTATGAATGATATTGTGTGTATGAAGATATAAAACTCCACTCAGTACTTGTCTAAAGATATCAGCAGCTGCCTTTTCAGAAAGCCCGCGGGTTCCTAACTTAAAATGTTTAGCTAGTTCGCCATTGTGTGCTAGTTCCAAAACCAAATAAACATAATGTGCATCTTCAAAAAATGTATACAATTCTAGGATAGCAGGATGCTTCAGACGAGAGTGAATGGTGACTTCTTGTCTTACTCTGCCTATCATACCTGCACTTGCCATAAGTCCTTTGTCTATCATTTTGATAGCAACAAATAATCCTGTTCGTCGACATTTTGCTCTATATACATGCGCAAATCCTCCTTTACCAAGATGTTCTAATATTTCGTAATCCTCAATTTTTTCGCCAAACATCCTTAGCAATTACAATATTCTAATATCGTGAATGAAACTGTTTGTTTTATGAGAATCGTTAATATCCATCTTTTTCATAGCATCCATTATTTTTGAGTATACTGAAAAAAAGTATGTTCTATCAATTGTTTGTTAAAAGTTATTTTAACATCAAGTATCTAAGTAATGTATTGTAAAAATAAAGCAAATAATATCATTTGCTTTATTTTTACATTCAAATACTAGTTTTGAAGTGGGCCATCAGGGAGAATGGAAGGGGTAGGCCCACTTTCTTCTCTGCCAAGTGAAGAGAACAAAAGGTGATGATGAAATTCATAAGCAATTAGTTCTTGTCTCATTTATTTTTTACCTTATTTATAATCCATTTAGCATCTTCAAGCGTTTTTGAAATGATTTCTTTGACTCTCTCGGGATCAGGTTCAAACTTGTGTTGTTTGTAGCTCTGGAAGAAGGTAGTAGTAATAAGTATACAGCTGAGTGAAAATATCACTTAACCTTTTATGTGCTTGGCTAAATATTAGTTGCCGTGCCACTAGCGCCGGGCCAAAATTGCTACAAATCAATAAAATCATACCTACAGTAAATAAGGAGAAACAATTGTTGTATTGATTTCTAGTTTTTGTTACATAAATAATATCTCAATTCGATAATGGTTTTAGTTGTACCGTCACAGTAAGTATTTTGAAAATAAAATGATAAAGTCAAACATGTTCTCTGTCGCAGAAATACGACACGCACGGTAGGAGCACGAAAATATGTGTCGTATTTATGCGACACAAGCGGTTAAACGGTTTCTGTCAATTTACTTATGTACAAGACTTCAATAATATATTAAACTGAAACAAATAGGTCATAAAAGCAAACTTTTATTATAATATAATATCCTACATAATTATACTAATAAAAACGCGAAAGTTTGTGAGGTTGGATGGATGTTTGTTACTCTTTCATGTAATAATGACAGAAAGGATTTTAATAAAATTTTGTTTTGAGTTAGCTGACACCCTGGATTAACACATAGGCTACTTTTTATCCCTGTATTCCCACGAGAATGGGACCTAAGCGGGTGAAACCGCGGGATGTCTGCTAGTTTTATGGTTTGATTCATCAAATCTGGACAAGTTACTTTTAAATTGCTATGTTATGACAATTAAGGGCCCTTTCACAGCCTATATCGTTCACATTATGAAGTAATGAAATAAGGCAGTTGTAATAAGGACATTTATTTAAGTAGTAAATCATAATTTTTCATGAACTAATGAATAATAATAAATGTTTATTGTAGTTTTTGAGCAATAAATATATATTATAATGTATCTAGGTACCTACAAGGAGAAATTTTCGGTCACTTCTATGTGTTTTGAGCAGTTTTATGGTTTTGAGCAGGATCTTATTTAATTATTCCTTGCATATTTTCTATGAATTATTTCAAAAAGGGACAATAGGGGTCTATTGCTTCGTAAACGTTTGAAATAAGTAAAAGAACTGGACGAAACTAAGTAGGTACATGTAAATTGATAAGAGTTATAGCGGAACATGGTTATGCGGGTTTGTTAGATGCGGTATTTAATTCAAGGTTTTATGAAAACAGCTTAAAAACTCACCTGTTTAACAGCGAATTTATAGTGTTTACATGCGTCAGGAGGAAGTTTTTCACACAGTCTTAGTAAATGTTTATAGAGTTGCAAAGGTGTCATAACAATTTTGGGGTCAGTAGCAAAACACCTTTGAAGTTAAAACATTTACAGTAAATAGTCTAATTTACACTCGTCCGGTGTCCCCTATTTTTTTAGAATTAAAAAGGCGATCACCGATCACGTAATTTTGTTTGACGTTGACAGCCGTTGCTTGCTGAATGACGCCGATGCCCGGGGTTGCCAGATGCCGAACGTTTTTTCTCGTACGAGGGTTGTTTTATATCTCGTATTTCTATACAAAATCTCGTAAAAGTATACATTTAAAAAATCTCTGACCATAATTTTGGTACAATATGTATTGTAAAATGTATTTTTAGCTTATATGAGTCAGGGTAAAGAGTATAATAATATGGGTCAGGGATGCTCAAAAGATTTGAGGCTATCGGGAAAAAGATGTCAAAGTTGTTTTTTTTCAAGTCGAGAAGATCGAATTTAAAAATGAAAAAAATATTACTAACCTGTGGCGCCAATGTTACAACCTAATAAATCCATGCATTGCGCTCATCAAAATGTATTATCTGTGGCCTGCACTCACTCACTCATCCATCATCTTTTCTTTGAATAAGAATAGAATTTACAATAAAAAATGGGCGAAGTTGTGATAGATTGTACTCGTTGCAATCAGCTATGAGTGTTTTTAAAGTATCTAGTGATATATGTTACTAAGTTTTACCATACATATATTGAATCATTTATGGATTAGTGTTATGATAAGTCAATAAGTATTCCTCTTTATGTTTGTGATGATTGTATTACATACCTTGATAATGATTTCTTAACGCTAATGTGGTATGGCACTTGTTACAATTCGACGTTCTCCGAGTGTGCAAACACCTAGGAAAACGGTAAGTACCTACTGGTTTCTACATTTTACTTTAGTGTTATGATGGTCTGATTGGACAGACGTATGGCAGAATTTTACGTTGAGTATTTCTCGAGAAATATATTGAGAACTTAGTTCACTATTCACTACATTAAATTAACACCCGTACGTTCTATTTACCACTAATCATAAGAGCTCTTTGTCTTGATAATTCATCTATCACTATAAGAGTTATCCTGTATCTTTTGGTGCCTATCATGTTACAAAGTTAGAAGCATGTTATGTGAACAGTTTGTTTTGAAGCACTGTCCTAACTCATTTTAGATCTGTAGACATTTAGTTTTCTGAAGAAACTAGTGAATATTTAGATATTTTCTTTTGTTTAAGGATGAGACAGAAAAATCAAGTGATAATATTGAAGACGATGTTGGGAACCGTATCAGCAAGAGGTAGGTAATGTTATGTTATCAAAAATTCTCATAAATGGCAACCATAACAGTTTGTCCTATCATGACAGAATAATGAATCTTACAAATCCTTAGAGTACTTAAATAATATGGTGAACCCTATGTGCCTCGGAGGCACAATAAGCGAACGGTCCGGCTCTCATTTAGAGATTTTTGGCAGTAACTCGGCAGGCAAGTTTAAAAGTCTATCAATCAATTGCTAAAGGGTATCTTGTGTACCAGTAACTGGGTTATGGAGCTCAAATATACAGCTGCTCTTTTTGTAAAATAATAACTTACTTAAAAATATGCTAAGGGCAGAACTCTTTTTTTTTGTAACAAAAGAGCTGTATGCCAGTGGCTATATCAGTAATAGTTTACTTGTTATGGTTATTACTGTTTCTGTAATTCTATTTTATTTTTGCATTAGTATTTAAACATATTCCTTTAATGGCTATGAGCTAAAACCTTTACTTAGTGAGACTTTACTTGCCACCCTTGAAAATAGAAGTAAATAAAATTAAAGATCAAATAGGGGCCATGCACATTGGCTAGTATTTAGTGATATAATAGAAAGGGAGGTTAATGGGAAGATTGAATGGATATATCTTAAACATTGCTGACAATGACTGTTCTTACTCTGTATTTCCCTTCATAATCTCATACTACATTACTGATAATTCATATGATGCAGTCACTAAATCATCCTGCTTAAGCTTTTATTCATGTATAGTAGATACTTACGAAGAAACTACATATTATTATCCAACAAACACAGTTAAATTGGCCTAGTGTGTGTTAGACCACTTGTGGTGAAGGATCCCTAATGATATATTTAACACTTTGACGGACAGAATGCCTCTTGCCATTGTCTCTGCATGAATAAAATGGCAGTATGCCTATCAACGTTAAAGTTTTGACTTGTATACAATCAGTACACCCTGAAGTGTTTTATTTTCTGTACTAAGACAAGGCAAGGCACTTTGTAGCCAAAGTTCATACTAAGTTGAAGTTGAAAGGCACTTTGTACTACTTTGTAGTGTCACCACAGATATATTTTGAATGTTTAGTGTCATATTGTAATGTTAGAAACAAACAACAAATCTGTATCTTATGCACACATGGATAGGGGCAATGTCTCAAAATTTGTACTGACACAACAAAGCTGTTAAACCAGTGAGGGAATATGGTCTGTCGACATGTTAAGTAGCAATGATTTTACTAACTGCGAAAATAAGTTTTTATTTCATAGTACTTACTTATTGAAGAAACTATGTAGAACTAAGTTATTCCTGCAGTTTTAACTTGCAATGAAGTAAATATCTCATGAATTATTTTATTATTTCTCACGTAAAATTTCACACAGCTGGGAAAAGTCCCTCCTTTCGCCTTTGGGAATTCTTCCTTTCAATTTTAAGGGACAACATCCAGGTATTCTCTATAATCACACCTTGTGTCATTGCTTGAGGCCAACAAAGACATACAAATATTTTTGTATTTACCTTTCAATCGTGTCAGTTAGCGACACAATAGAAAGACGATGACAGAGCGGACAATGGTGTCCTCTTGGGGTTAAATGAATTAAAATTTCATAATTTTAGCCATTAATATAATAAACCTTTTATCAAAATTATAACACTTGCCTTTGTAACACCTCAATAGTCAGACTGAAATGAATAAGGAATTAATTTGTAAGTAGCATCAACATTAAAGATGATTGTGTGCCTTTTCTACAGGTAGGAATGATGCCAATTCCCTTAAAAAAAAGCTAAATTTAATTTAGGTTGTTTCTTTGACATTTTAAAACACATCGCAAATGGTTTATTATTAAATCGTTTTCACTCTATTTACAATATTTTTCAATCATGCATCAATATTGCCCTAGCTTTATAATACCTATGTGATATGTAATTTTTGAACATCTGTTTTTATTCAAGCAATTTTTTTATATTTGGACTACTTAGCAGCCAGTTGGCTCCCCAGTTTATAACTGGCAACTCTAACTCAACTGAACCTAAATATCGGAATGTTTTTCGACATATTCGTAGCATCGCTTTGTTTATCTTAGATAAAGCCATTCCATTCGTACCTTGCGTTCGGTCGCACTGATCCAAGGGACCCAAACCTAAAACTTAAAACAAAACAGAATCTAAAATAAAAAACGGAACATAAGGTATCTGATCACGTTAGAGGACACAACTAGCAAAGGCAGGAGTGGGTTTTAGCCGGTAAGAGTCCGGCACTGCCCACACCGACTCCCAGTGGGTCGGTGTGGGCGTCCAAGCGGATTTCCCTCTTCTGTCAACTAAAAAAAAAAAAAAAGGGTCCCAAACCTGTGCACCCCTAAGTAGGTATCTGTATATTTCCCTGTACTTTAACCGGGGCCCACTGACCGCTTAACAGATAGTGTTGCCACTGTGGAGCATAGGAGCAGATCGATCGATCTCTGTAGAACATCGCTCTCGCCGACCCTGTCCTTCTTGACTTAGGTAAATAGGGGCTTGCAGCTCAGTCAGATTATTTTATGCTCTGATACCGCAGTGAAGATACATTAGCATCCTCTATTTTTCGTCTGAATGAATAAACGCCACCCTGCTGGTGTAAACGGCACTGCCGATGTCAAGACACACTAGATAACATCAGCCTGGGCCACTGCTTCCTCCGCCAGGCGAATGATGTCTACCCGTCGGGAACCTACCTAGACGGATATATCTACAAAAATCCACAAGTAGTATACATTTCTCGAAAGAATGAAAGAAATTGATACTTCTTGTGGATTTCCACAAAAAAATATGATTGTAGTTGTTTTATGTAACTCAGCGAATTTGATTCATACATAAACCCTGCTACCAATGTTCGCAATCGATCGAATCGTATTTCTGCGACAGAGAACATGCATGATTTTTTCGTTTTATTTTCAAAATACTGACTGTGTGGTACTGTTGGTACAACTAAAACCATTATCGAATTGAGATATTAGGTATTTATGTAACAAAAACTAAAAATCGATACAACAATTGTTTTTTTTTATTTACTGTAGGTATTATTTTATTGATTTGTATCAATTTTGGCCCGGCGCTAGGGGCACGGCAACTTATATTTAACCAAGCGCTTAAAAGGTTAAATTACTTGTCTCACTGAAAGAATTTCATTTATGGACGAGCTCGGCTACTAGTATAGGCAATTAAGCTCCCTATAACCGACAACCAAGATACCCTGGTTAATTAAGCGTGATTTTAGAAGGAAATAAAAGGTCAACGGAATAATGAGTTAGGTTTTTTAGTTTATATTGGCTGCGCTGCTTATCCTGGGTTCGATTCCTGCACGGAACAAATATATGTGTGGAATTCAGGTAGGTAACTAGTTATTCCGGGTCGGGCTGTTCGTGAATGTGACTTTATAATTATGTTTGTAAACGCACCCACGATCCAGGAGAAATTCCTAGAGTGGGGCAATGCATTTTTTTTAAAAAGCACGAATATTACAAGGGAATTAGAACACTATTTTACAATTTAGTAATAGTTAAATGATTCAAATTTTGTGGCACTTCATGATAACCAGTTTGGGTTTCGACCTAAATTATCCACGGTAAGTGCAATACTGTGTCTAAAGCACACCGTTAAATATTACACGAATAGGAAGACCCCAGTATACGCGTGCTTCCTCGATTTATCCAGGGCTTTTGACTTGGTCTCGTACGATATCCTCTGGGAGAAGCTGAAGAGCACGGGCTTGCCGTGGGAACTCCTCAGCATGCTCCAGTACTGGTACGGGCACCAGGTCAACAGTGTCCGATGGGCGGGAGCAATGTCGGACCCTTACACAAATGAATGTGGTGTGAGGCAGGGCGGTTTGACCTCGCCTACATTGTTCAATATATATATGAACGAACTGATCGTCTCGCTCAGCAGTCAGCATGTCGGATGCTATATTGACGGAGTCTGTGTCAACAATATGAGTTATGCGGATGACATGGTGCTGCTGAGCGCGTCGATCTGTGGGCTAAGGAGGTTGCTCAAGACGTGTACGGAATACGCTCATGCTCATGGTTTAATATATAATGGGAAGAAAAGCCAATACATGGTTTTTCAGGCTATCGGTGGGTCGATGCCTGTGAACAGTCCGAATATTGAAATCGATGGTGTTCCAATAGACCGAGTGGAGCAATTTAAATATTTGGGGCATCTACTTACCGAGAATCTCAAAGACCATGCTGACATGGACCGGGAGCGGAGGGCACTGTCGGTGCGAGCTAACATGATAGCCCGTCGGTTTTCGCGGAGTACGACAGAGTACGACTGGTGTTAAGGTTACGCTTTTTAAAGCGTACTGCACATCGCTTTATACGTGTAGCCTGTGGGTTGACTACAGTGAAAGGGCATACAGTGCCCTCCGAATCCAGTACAACAACGCGTTCCGGGCGGTGTTGGGGCTGCCTCGTTTCTGTAGCGCATCAGGGATGTTCGCGGTGGCGCGCACTGACTGTTTCCACGCTACGATGCGTAAGCGGTGTGCATCCCTGGTGCGCCGGGTGCGAGCCAGCCCCAATGCTATCCTGGCAATGATTGGCAATAGGCTGGACTGCCCTTATATTCGACATTGCTGTGGTAGGCACGTTGCTGTGCCAACACGTGTTAGACATTTTTAATATTAAATTTTTCAATTTTCAATTTTTAATTATTGTATTTATTTATTTGCATGGGTAATTAATGTAAATATATGAATTAAATTGTAATTTAATCATGTTTAACGGGTGTCTTAATTACCTGAATAAATGAATTTAAAAAAAAAAAAAAAAAAGATGTAATAAAGGCAGCGAAATTATGATGATTGGTGACGCTTGTTTTTCATCGAAGTCAAAAAGACTCGTTTAGAATGCATACTGAAACTACTTTATGTTATTGAGAAATGGAAAATCGTCATTTCCGGTAATACGGACTGGCAAGGTCTAAGTAGTTTTAGTTCAAATTAGTGAGTGTTAGAGCTGCTTTTTGATGATTCACTCACAATTTTACGAATAATCTAGATATACATTTGGTTGTACAAATTTGTTACACAGGAATAATAAAATTGTGCGGTTAACATATTTTTCGGACGACAAGATCTATTCAACGGATATCCTTAAAGGTTGTTATTTTGCAAGTGCTTGAACTCACCTTTTGCGTAATTAAATATCAAGGACAAAAATCTGAAAGCAGATCTTGGTGTTTGAATTTGACCTTATTAAAATTGTAGAGTGCACGTTGGTCGTTGCTAAAGCTACAGCTATAATATTAGTTGCTTGTATGTGCAGTTAATTTAAATAAACATATACTGCAAATAAAACTATTCAGGTACGAAATGTACTTTACTGTAATCGATTCGGTTACATAAAGGATGACACATAATAAAGATCTTCCTCGCTATATAATACAGCAATATGGTTCGCGTAGTATAAAGCACTGCGTGTTCCTTTCCCGATCGCCTCGTGTTCCTGTTCTGCGCCGTGTTTCTATATTTAAGCGGTAGTTTGTGCTCAGTTCAGAAGGAAGCTATGAGTGTTGTGACGTCGTCCGTCGAGTGGGCTCGTTGTTGCGTCGCGCGCACAGTTTATTGTCGTACGGGATGTGTTGGATGGTGCACCGCGTACCGGGATCCTGGCCATGGTTGGCTAAAATACGCAGACGAATTCTTAATGTACATATCCTACAAAAAATAATTGCAATGTAGTTTGCTTGCCGGTGCTATTTTGAGTGACATAAAAAATGTGTTTCAATATGGGTATCATTATTTGGATTTAAAAATGGTTGCATTCAGGTAATTATCTAAATGTGCGATTTTGGATATAAGATGATTCTCTTACAATATTATATTAGAACTAAATTCGCGGTAATTAAGTATGTGCCCACTGGGATCATTGGCATTGGCCAATAAAAATATGAAAAAGAAGTACCTACATATAAGGAATAAATAATATATCCTTTGTGTGTTGTTGGTATATTTGATACTTATAATAGCATTTATGTCATTATTGCCGTGGAAGTAAACAGGAAAACGACGGTTTCGTTTCATATTTCAAAGTGATTTTGTTCATATTATGACCTGGCCCTGAGAACTACAGTAATAGTAAAACAAATTTACGATTTTTCAATATTGGCTTTATAACAGCTTTGAACATGCTCAGTTTGCCCGACTAAAAGTATCAGAAGTAGAAATAGTGTTACTTAGTGCGCTAAAATAAATGTACTTAAATAAATAATTCCAATTTAACATGCGATTCGATGAATTTCACAAAGCTAGTATGTACATAGTATTTAAATGATTGAGGATGTGACGATAACGGCTATGATTATCTAAATACTGAACGTAAGCATAATAAGAGGGAAAAACGGTATGCTATGTCCTGAAAATGTATCTCCAAAGCACTGGCGGATATTTAAGTATATTTTTTAAGTTATTGAAGTTTCTGGAACAGAAAAAACGCGGCATGAATATATCTTAAGCATGATCCACATTTGAATGCAGTTTCTTATGATTCCATATATCAAGTTTAAGTACCTACGAATTTAGGCCAAAGTTCCCCGAAAACTAAATAGTTCATTAATATTGTTAAAGCCACAATCGTCAGCGACATGGTTCCTTACAGCTTCGACGCTCTTTCACGAGCTACCGGCCAATTTAGATAATTCAAAGGCGTACAAAAATAAAGGTTACTATATATTTTATACTTATTCAATACGTAATAAGTACTTAATATCTTTATTACTTACCATTATGTATTCCTGGTGGTAACTTTATAATTGAGAACGTTATAGACCCTGTAGGGTGCCCTACAGGGTCAGGGTTTTGGGTGTTTGTGAGATTATACTGGATAACCCGCTTGATACTTCTCTTTTCATCAGTTTCCGTATGAACTTTGACAAAACCAAGGTAATGTTTAACAGTTACTGCCAAACCGGTTCTCATTAACGACAGTGCTATTGAAATTGTTTCAGAATATTATTTACCTTGGAAAAACCTTGCAGTTAGGCAAAATAACTTCAAGACTTATAGAAGATAACAGCAGCGCTAGGTCGCATTTGAGCTAGACTTAGTTGTATCAGAACTTCCTGCTTGTCGGACATGAAAAAAAAAAAAAAAAAAAAAAAAAAAAGAAAAAAAAAAAAAAAGAAAAAGTTCCGAATCTTTATTGACCTTTTCCATGTGTCCGTTAATGTAGGCATGTTATGGAAAGCTTTACAATTAGCTGAATTAAAACTACTCACTTAATTTTTCCGGAAAGAAAATTTACTTAAATAATTAGGTATGGTGTCTCAACACCATACCTAACCTACCTAGGAGCTAACTCCTGCAACGATTCTGTTTTTATCTCTTCAATGTTCGCAAAACGTTGACATCGTTATCATTTTAATCTCTGAACGGTCAGCCCCCAATACTAATCTAACTGAATTGCTTATCTTTTTACCACGGCATTTCGTATAGGTCGTACCGATATGTTAAAAGAAGAGTGTCTTAGTGCATAAGTCGGTGCATAATTAACGATTTTCTAGCTGTAGATCACGTTATCACACTAATCACACTAAATTATAAATGAGAAAGTTTGTCGGTATGTGTGTGTGTTTGTTTCTTACTCACGCTGAAACCGCTGAACGGATTTGTATGATTTTTTTTAAAAAGGTAGCTCATACCCTGAATATAACATAACATACAGAGTGAAAGCGTTATCGATGCACATCCGGACACTATACATACATGCCCTGCGTGATTCTACACTCCCCATCGTTGAAAGTTTCATAGGCTTTCTCTAATTCCCAAGTTTCGTTCAAAATCGTGATTTGTAGTATTCTTGTGGTATTTTGAATTGACTCATTTGGACTTGAACCGCGGGTAAAACCTCAGGAAGTAGCTAGCGAATCATAATAATAATCTACTCACTCCGAAATCTGAGACCAATTTGAATGGATAGAAGTAATACAGACAAATTGAGAACCTCCTCTTTTTGAAGAAGTCGCTTAAAATATGCTAAATCCATTTCATCAACGACCTTCTTTTCACATTCATAGCATTACTCGTCATGGTCATTACCTACACTAGTCTTAAATCATGTTTTTATGGAAAAATATACATTGAATTTTAAAAATAATCTCTTACTTAGATATGGTATCGTTAATTTGCGAAAATCATTTCGAACACATGTACACATGAAAGAGCTAATCAGCAGATTAGCCAGTGAGTGATATTGTTATACATAAAATGGCTATCTATGTACTAGTAAACCTGTACAGTTTAACAATATAGGAAGGTGTTTTACTAAAACTTAGTGCTATGAATGCTATGATAAGTTGCGGTAAGACTGTGCATTCGTGATCAAGCAGAAAATTCGAGTAAGTACCTACCTACGTTGCATCTTTTCTTCATTTGTTTGGTAGCCCAACCCGTATTGCAATAAAATATCGTCATAAATGGGTATAGGATATTAATTTAAATAATTAATAACACTAAGCCGTTATTACCTTCATTACAATTCATTTTGATCCATATATCGACAGTTATACGTGTATGCTTTTACAAATAAATTTGGATTTTTTTGATTAAAAATGCTAAAGTCAATTGGTAGTTACTTTGCTTGCTTTTAGATACATAATATGTTATATTTTCTCCAAAGTCTTAGTATTTTTAGTATGCCGTTATAGCCATTGTTTTATTTTCAGACTAACAGAAAGAGATAGAGCTCTTTAAAAAGCACCATATTTTTTTGGCAACAGAAAAATAATCTCTTGAACAACTCGTAGTACCTACGGTCACCCCGTGATCCACCTCGGCTAGTGCCAGTAACCTTTGTTTTAATGACTTTCAGGTGTCCTGAAAACAATCATTAGGATAAGCTTATAAATCCAAATTCACAATTTAACGAACACTACGTGTTTAAATTTTAGGCAGATTTATTTTAAAAAATATTAATAAAAGAAAGGCACTGAAACCTTTGCAGGCTTTCTTTCCAAACGCCATGTGGTTGTATATAAAAGATGCGGTGTGGCGTGATCCGAAATGGGTGAGGTTGACGGAGTGTGATGGGCGGCCGCAGCGTTCACGCTCATGTCTACGTATAGTATGGGCGGGCAACGCAACGTTTTGGCAACGCTCCGACGGCGCTATTTTTAATGAACCTTGAGAGAAACCGCCCTTGCCGCCTTAATGCAAGTCAACATTTAGTGTGTTGCTTACTATCCATCGTGATCGTGAATCTATTTTTCTCTCTATTCTTAGCGTTACAAAGTTCATCCTCCCATGTATAGTAATATAGACGCTGTTTCCCGTAGAGCTATTTTCGGATGACCTCATCATAATACATTTTACGCTTGGTATAAAGTTTATACCGTTTACTATAAACACTTACCTTTTTTGAAAGGCACTCGACCCGTATGAAGGTAAAATGTCAGTGCTACAATTGAGCTATTGGTAACAATATGTTATTTTGGTCGGCCTAGGTTGATGAACAATAAACTAAGCAGAAACAAAAGGGAATATCTACAATGTAGAAATAAGAACCGCTGAAATCCTATCCTGAGTTGAAAATAATACATATAAGTACGAGTCGTAGTTACAGAACATTATTCTCAATCAATTTTCCTTAAGAGTATTCAATTTATACTTACACAAGTATATATGTACAGACGCTAGCACATCAAGTTACCCCAATGTGTCAAATTTCTTTGATCGTTTTTCAACTTTATGTCAAACAGAATAAGATTCATATTCAATTGGGAATATTTGACACATTGGGGTAACTTGATGTGCTGGCGTCTGTACATGCATGCAGTTAAATCTTAACTGTTATTTAAATAAAGAAAACAAATAATTGAAAACGGTTAATAATTTTTATTATCTATAATATAATTTATAAGAAAGAAGGCGTCGAGGCAAACCCGCCAGCCAGCCAGCGCGGCTGTGGTAGCGCCCGGCCCGCGAAGTGCAGTGTTCTGCCTGCGCCCGCGCCAGTGAAAGGGAGGTTAAATGCGCCGCCCGCAAAACGAATTGCAACAACTTTACTAAAAATGGCGTCATTCATACATTTCACGGTTGCATTGTCTTTTAAAAGTAATTACAATCAAGGTACCCGGTTTTATTACACGATAAACTAATGTTTAATTAAATCGGAAACAATGTTAGTTGTGTTGTTTTTTTTTGTCTATTTTTAAATTATTTATTATTTATGGTCCTAATTTCTAAATTGGTAGAACTTCAAGGCTTAGTGTTGTTCAGCGAGTGCTAACTGCAATTACTTTCGCGGCAGCGGCTAAAGTTACGTTGAGTCACGCGGAAATTTAATTTAGTCAAGATGTTTTGATTAAATGGCTTTTATGATGTTCAGTAACATACTAGCACTTGAACAATTAGAAACTAAACATAAATTCACTTAGCCGAAGTATGTACCGCTACAGCAGGTGTCTGCAGGTGTTGTCTATTATTTGTTTCCAGGGTTGGGGTACACTTAGTGCCCTTTTAATGATCGACCTTCTGTTTATTATCAGATATAGCTGTAATACTGTCATCGCTAAACTTTGGGTGTGCCTATCTCTGATTAGTAACTCGAGCAATAAAAAAGCCGCGTGTTTCATATCTCTATAAAACCTATATTATTTTGTTTCAGTCTCAATGAGTGCTACTTCGCAAACAAGGGTGCAGCAGTGGTGCTGGGCAGTGCAGAGCGCGGCTGTACGAACTCGTGGCGATCGCCGGCGCGCGCGCTTCCTCAGCCCGACATACAACATCACCTGCAGTCCATGTTCTACTTGCTGCGTCCCGAGGAAACGCTCAAAATGGTACTAGCACAGCATACTTACTAGGCTACGTTCGCACTCATGCGGTGCTTGCTGAATGCCTGGAACAAAAGGTGTTATCAGTTCTAAGAACGCTATAGCTGTTCATTTTTTTATTTAAGAGCTAGGCAGGGCACAAAGTAAGCCGCGTTCAGTGCGTAAGTAGCCTTAAGGATGTAGAATTATCGAAGCTAGGCTGTATTAATGGAATTAATAAATAAGAAAACATGATTTGTTACTCGTTAGGCGGTGAAATTGGAGAGCGCTCACGCAGGTCGCACCCGGTACCTGGTAGTGGTGTGTCGCAGCAACGAGGCGGCGTTGCTCGGCATCGACTGCAATGAGCGCACCTCCGTCGGACTCGTCCTGCGCGTCCTCGCCGATACCTCCATCAAGTTGGATGGCGATGGGTACGTTGGCTTTTCATAATTATTAATTTTATCTATATTTCTAACTATTAAAGTAACATGTATCATATTAATAAACATTTCTCATACCATCTGTGAATAAAGTCAGAATCAATATTCAATTACTGATCAACCTTAATGGCTGGAAGCGGTTTTCCTCGCTGAATACTTTTACTAAGCCCAGAACAATACGTAATTAGGGATTCATTGTCCACAGAGGATTCAGTGTATGTGTGTGCAATCAACAACACATATTCAAGCCGGTATCCGTACAGGCCATGTGGTGAGTATGAACTGAGCTACAGTTACATTCCAATAACAGAATACCTAATTCATAGTATGTTACTTCTTTAGTTTATAGGTCCGTCACTATGCTATGTTCGTCTACTACTTACTTGATCAATTCTTTGACAGAGGAATTGATTTCATGTCAGAAAGTACTTAAATAGATAATCGTAGTAGTAAAAAAAGTACTTAAGTATTGAATATTTCTCTTATATTGTTCTTTGGAGTGTTAGTGATAATTTGGATAATTTTTGCAGGTCAGCATTACAAACTCTCCACCGTGCGAGTGCGCAGGCGCGGGAGATGAACCACTTCGCGGGCGGCACTTCGCACGCGTGGTGTTCCTTCTATGAGAGCCACGTGGACTCGGACCGCTCTTGTCTCAACGAGTGGCATGCCATGGACTGCATCGAGTCCCGCCGCCCGCCCTCTCCTGATTCACTGAGACTCAAGTGAGTTTGTAATTCTTTATGTATCCTCCTTAATTATTAACCATAGGAAAAGTAGTTTAAGTAAGAATCTTAATTCGTATGAATGAGCTGCCCACCCCCATGACGAGAAGTGGTAAGTTTATGCACGTAGTAACTAAAATCTCAATAAAAATATATTAAAACCTTGCACAAGAAAAAAATAACTACAAAGACTGACTTAATGCCACTGGCATTTTCTACCAGTAGGCAAAAAAAAAAAACAAATACATACGAAGGTAAACAGTTTTGGTTAAAAGAAACTTTTTGAACCACTTGAAATGGCCACCCAAATAAGTTTGTTAGTGTATAACATAATAGTGGAGCGTGTTCTACCTAGACCTAGTTTATTGGCCTAGAAAAGGATCTAACGCACGCCAATGCGTTAATTAAAATACGCTACAAACATGCATGAACTATTATAGGGTTGCCATCTCCGTATTTATAATATAAATTGCTGGTGGCCAGCAACTCTTGGTTTTACCGACGATCTCATGGAAAATAGGGTTACCTAATTACTTTACCCTGTTCGTTGCTGTCTTGTCTTCCTTCATTCAGGCTCCGTATAATGGACTCTTTGCGACCTCTATGACAAAGAAGTGTTTAATAAATTACCCGTAGCCAGTACTAGCGTCTGTGACTGTATGCTGTACTGTTGTTTAGTCTGTCGGGGAGCCTGATCCGTAAAGCAACTAGAAGTACTCCCTCGGCCTGCCCTGTAGGCCTAACCTTAGCTATATTTATCCCTGGTGCGTATCCAAACCTATAGAAAGGAATTCCTCAGCAAATTCGATTGGTACATAAATTATAAAACCATATTATAGACGTTACTAGTAGGTATAAAAAATTGTAGTGGTGACATCTAATGAAAGGTTCTTAGATGTCGCTACATATAAATACATCAATAAGTATGTTTCACCATAAATAGTGTTCTTACTTCTTTTTATTTTTTATAGGCCTCGAGAGAGGGATGAAACTGAACGCGTAATACGCTGCACTTTGAAGGAGATTATGATGAGTGTGGATCTGGACGAGGTGACTAGTAAAGCTATCCGGGGGCGGTTGGAGGAGGAACTTGACATGGACCTCGCCGAGTACAAGTCCTTTATCGATCAAGAGATGCTGACCATACTCGGCCAGATGGACGCACCCACCGAGATATTCGACCATGTCTACCTCGGCTCTGAATGGAATGCGAGCAATCTTGAGGAATTGCAACGCAATGGGTACGTAATCACTAACATTTAAATGTTGCAACTTGCATAAACTTTTAAGTTTTTATTTAATCTAATGAAAGGTTGTTTACTTCAGGGTGCGGCACATATTGAACGTCACGAGAGAGATTGACAACTTTTTTCCTGGTATGTTCAACTATCTTAACATTAGAGTTTATGACGATGAGAAGACTGACCTGTTAAAGCACTGGGATAACACTTACAAATACATAAACAAAGCAAAAAACGAAGGGTCAAAAGTTCTCGTTCATTGCAAAATGGGCATCAGTAGATCAGCTTCAGTAGTGATCGCGTATGCCATGAAAGCGTTCAACTGGAATTTCGAAAAGGCTCTTAAATACGTTAAAGCAAAACGAAGCTGTATTAAACCGAATACGAATTTTTTGAACCAACTCGAGACATACCAAGGTATACTCGATGCTATGAAAAACAAGGAGAAGTTACAGCGGTCTAAATCAGAAACTAATCTGAAATCTCCAAAAAATACATCGAAAGCCTCCAGCAAAGCGATGGAGCCGACGCCGCTGGTGCTGGCGCTGACGGGCTCGTACTCGGGCCGGCCGCGCTCGTACTCGGGCCGGCCACGCTCGTACTCGGGCCGGCCGCGCTCCTGGTCGCCCGACAGCCTGCGCGCCGCCGCGCTGGGCGCGCCCGGCTCGCAGTCGCTGGAGGCGCTGTGCGAGACGCGCCACATGCTCATGCCGTGCGCCGGCGGCAGCTACAGCGTGTCGCCCAACCAGATCATGCGCCTCAAGGAGCAGGGCGCGCCCTCCGTGCGCCACATCGTGCACGAGATCGAGAGCGCGGCCTCCACCGAGCGCAGGGACTTCGGCAGGCGGCAGCAGAGGTTCCTCGCCGCCAATCTGAATGAATCCCAGAACACCAAACCATTAGAGACGCCTGCGGAGACACCGGTCAAGCCATTGCAAGCTTCTCCATCAAAAAATCTAAGTCACAAATATCCCCAAACTAATTTCGAAGTCGACAAAATACATACGTGGGACCCCGGGGAGGCTTCGTGGCCCAGAGGCGACGAGAACAGAACTGTTAGCAATAGTGATAATATAGTGAAAAGTGACAGTGGAATTATAGACGTGAAGACCAATAAAGTGACAACTAGTGATATTCTTGCGAACTCCGTGGAACGTTCGAATTTAGATAGCGACGACAGAAGAGCAATCGACGACGACGCGCCGCCGCCGAGCAGGCAGAGCTCGTGGAGCTCGTTCGACAGCGCCGTCGTGCTCGACCTGTCGCGCCACTCCTCCTGGGGCTCCTACGACACGCGCGCCACCAAGCCCGCGCCCGCGCCGCGCGACGACGCCAAGCGCGCCAAGGAGCGCGACGAGCGAGCTCGCAAGGAGGACGACAAGGCCGCCGAGCCCGCGCCGCAGAAACCGACCTCCTCCGACCTCGGCATCATCACCGAGCACAGTGAAACGCGCGCGGGCGGCCGGCGGGCGGACAACGAGCGGAAGTTCAACGAAACCTGTGCCATACTAAAGGAGCTAGCCAGCGCCGCTGCGCGCATGGAGCGAGCGCGCGACCGCGGAGCGTCCACGTGGAGCGGCCGCCTGTCCGCGTCCGCGCCCGCCGACACGTGGCTGCGGGCCGGCCTGCGCCGCCGCCGCGCCGCCTGCGCCTCGCACGGAGACCTGCCGCGCGCCGCGCCCGCGCCCTCGCCCTCCGCCGCCGCCACTGCCGCCGGCCTCGTGAGCAACCTCAAAAAGGAATTTGAAGCGCGCTCCGAGACGGACTCGCTTCGTCGCTCCGACTCACGTCGTTCGACACCAGTCGAGGGTCGCGACCGGCCGCCGGCCTCGCCGCCTTCCGGAGAAGACCTATCCGTGAAGGTGTTGGTGGACCGGTACGACCGGCCGGGCAGGTCGCGCTGCGAGTCGAGCTGCGAGGCGCGGCGTGGCCGAGCGCCGCTGGAGTCGGTGTCGAAGAAATGCAAGTTGACGTCGGAGAGCGACGCGCGTGCACGTTCTGCGCTGCGCAATTCGTTCTGCGGCGCAGTGCGTGGCGCGGCCGAGCGGCCTCCGCCCGCTCCCACGGTCGTATCGCTGGCTCCGCTGGCACCCGCGCCCGGGTCGCAGGCTCCGCCCGCGCCATCGATCGTATCGCTGGATCCACCCGCGCCCACGGTCGTGTCGCTGGCTGCGGTGGAACCTACGGTCGTGTCGCTGGCTCCGCTCGACTATGGTGAAGTGGTGGTATCAACTGTGATGTCGAAAGCTCAAACTAAAAAACAATTGCAACATGGGAAGACCCATCCGTTGACGAGGCTCAACTTGAATCGGTCGAATAATAGATGTTCAAATCCTGTATATAATACTATGTAGAAGTATTTATGTTTTTTATTTATTATGAATTCTTGCCAAACTCGATATTTTATCTTTCTAGAGTTTTATATACTATATTTACAAAATAAAATCACAGTGTATTTGTCTATCACCTAAAATTGTATAAACGGCTGTTTGTGAGTAGAGAAATGTTATAAAAGGGAGAATAAATTCAATACAACTGATGTACAACTTTTACGTCAGCGTTTCTTGTGCTAGACCTTTCCCGACTAATATTATAGAATGTTGATAGGAAGTATTATTTAGTGCCAATACAAACGTAATACCAAACATGCATGCTTGCTTACAATTTGGTCTAATGATTTCTTGTTTGTAAAAAATGTGGGACCAAGTAAATAAAAATAGTTGACCAGATAAGATATTTAGTAATTAATATTTATAAATATTGTACAAAGTAACAAAGTGTTCTTAATCATCAAAAGCATAATATTCAAAACGAAAATGATCACATCGATTTAAATAATCTTACCACTTGAATCCAGTATGCACCAATGTTTTAAGTAGCCAGTTATCCAAAGTCTACTGTTTGTAGTCTTTTTCCAGTAACAAATGAAACACGAGGAATATTCGGTACTTCACTTACTTTTTGGTAAGTGTCCGCAACTTTCTTTGGTTTTCTTCTAACTGTACCAAAATCAATCGCATAAATGCTGCCTGGATTATTACGTATACTACATTCTGTCTGAAAACGCAATAAATCATGTTTTTCAACGCTCATGTTGGTACTTACATTCTCATAAAAGTTGATCTAACATTGTTTTTACAAAAAAGTCATTAAATATTTATATTAACAACACAATGGAATCTTAGAGGATAGCATATTAAGATGTTACATATAAACTTAAATATAAATATTTGGTAAACTTACTACTTTCATGTTTGTATCTACGACTCTTAAGATGTTGGACTCAGATCCGCCACATACTACTAAATTGGTATGTGGCACTATTTTCCCGCAATATAGTTTGGACTGAAAGTTATCCGGTACGATCGTTTCGATTAATTTGCATGACCCATAGTCCCATAATTGGATGGTATCTTTCTCTTGCCAAGCACATGTTAGTATCTAAAACAAAAAGTTGATGTTGAAAGCAGTTTGTTTGGGCGTCAACATTGAATTTCAAACATTTTAATCGAGGGCGTGAGTTGGTCTGCTAGGAATGCGGACGAATCCGCAATCGACTCTCTTCAATAGAATATAAAAAGAGTAACCTGCCTTGGAGAGCCCAAGGCAGGGTTTTTGAGGAACATCGTGTAGTTTCAGTTGAATTGACAAGTCTTTGGCGAAAGCAAGTTACTGGTTTTCGATAAATACATTCCGATGGATGGTTTAAGTAATCATCATTCAGCAGGATTAGGTAGGTACAAGTACTTCATGAATACTCACTTGTCTTCCGGGTTTATCAAAATCAAGTCCCTCACCACACATATGTACACCGTGAAAATAGCGTGTCGCGTATGGCTGTCGGTCATCCCAGCACATAATTGTGTTGTCCCATCCACCGGATACCATTTCATGCTGTGACTTAGGATTAAAGGCACATGCAAATATTCTTGAAGTGTGGCCATCCACTACGTGTTTAGCGCCACTTAAAAAATATATTTCTGGTAAGTAAGTTACTACATGACGCAGTGCATCGTAACACACCCCTTTTTCATGGTGAGGCAGAAAAAAAGAAACTCCGCGCGCCGTCTGCTACCATTCATAGTTTAATAACCAAAAAATAAAAAAAATCTGGCGGCAGCAGTTTATGGTTGGGGGTCAACATTGAATTTCAATCATTTTACAGTAGGTTTGAGTCGGTCAGCCATTGGTAAGTATGGTCGTATTTTTGTGTGACTAGGTCGATGGTTCGGTGGTCTCCGGTTTTACTAAAGACGACAAATTTCCTATACGACTCAGGATAATCAAAACTTCTAGAATGATGGCGACGATTAAATAGGTATTAAGAATGTAAGGTTTTCGTAATCATACGAGCAATTTTCAAGTTCGTAGGGTAAATACGCTAAATGTCGGCCCCCTAACGAATTTTCTAACTTTGGATCGCTCTGGCTCCATCAGTTTGCAACGAATCATGCCTTGTGTTGTAGTTTTAGATAGGTTGATTAATCTATTTTATGTTTATAGGCATAGGATTGACTTTTCTACTAAAAGCAAAGAGTAATAAGGTTTAAATGCATCGAGAACGAAAAAACCTTAAACTCGGCCATTTACGCCCCATAGTCGGTCGCGTTTTTTCCAAATGTCGGCCGGGTATAGGATGGTTTAAAATAAGACAATGAAAAACATTACCAATACGATTATTAAAAAAAGTTTTATGAGAAAACGAGCTTAGTATCTAAAGACTACTTTTTGTTCTTCGCAGTTTAAGCTAGATGGGTTCAATGGTAGTAAGTTCCAAAGAGAAATTGATATTTGTATCCCGAACCCTACTTATTGAGTTTTTATAAATATTAATATGGTTGATCAATATTGTAATATTTTATAATTCATGAATTGAACCAATAGTTACATCAAAACTTAACCTCGTTTTTATAATAATACCTACATAATCAACTTTGAGCAAACTTTTTTGATATACATATATAGGTATTAAAAATTTAAAACTGACTACGCGCCCAACGTAATCACCCTGTATAGTAGCGCTCGGATTCGAGGCTGGCCGATATTAAGATCTTTATTATTTCTAAAGTCGGCCCCTATTTCTCATACCTTATTTCTCCAGATTTAACTATAATCACCCCGGCCGGTTTTTGGCGATTAGACGTGAAATAGATTTATTTACTTACAAGCTTCGCAAAGTCTCCTATTAAGCCAAAGGAATTGGTAGATTCGCAGATTATAAAACAGACTGGATTCTACTTAAAGTCGGCACCGGTCCAGATTCCGGCTTTAAACAAAAACTGGTATTCTAATGGCGGCCCCCTATTTTCTCTTAAATCAATGCGCAAAACATTAAAAATACTAACTCAAAATATAGTAAAACTAACCTTTTATTAATACCAAAGAATAAAACAAAAAGAAAAGAATGTCTTACCATTGCAATATCAATCCCCGAAATATGGGTATTCAGAGATTGTAAGCTATTTTTACTACGAACTTGACACTTCAACGCCGGCATCGCTAAGGACGCTCAGTGTGCGAAAAGTGAGGGACGTAATCGAATAGTAACAGTTTTTACGTATAGAGTATGAACTAAAGATCCAATTCCAGTAGCCAAATTGTCACTAATTTACCTTTTCAATGAATGCAAGTAAAAAATGTGCAGACTGCCGACCTTTGGGGGGTGGCCGACGTTTGGCGTATTTACCCTACAATGGTTTTGGAAATAGCTCAGATAATTACGAGAACCACGAAAACCTTCGTTACTGTTTCTGTCACGCATTCATGTGTGTGACCCTACTTCTGGCTAAACCTGCACACATGGGCCTTTTTTAACGGCCGCGTAATGATTTACTAGGCTAGATAGATATTTATCTTTGACCACAACTTATTTAAAAACTTAGATCGAGGTTATTTTGTTTAATAATATGTTCACAGCTCACCTGGCGTAGAAAGCTCTTTCTTGAGTTTGCGCTTCTTCATCATACATGTTTAACTTTGCATCGTCACCGTAAGTAACAAATTTACTGTAACGTGGATGGTAATTTAATCCCAAGGTTTGTCGTTTCTCACGAATCGTATATAAACACTGATCATATTTATATTTCCAGCATTTGATACACCCGTTTACATCTAAAGAAATTTGACATGCACTAAAATAATAGCAATTGTCGGCTAAGACTGAACTTATAATTAAAAACCTATAACTTCCTAATCTATTAGAAGTTGTTTTTCTTTTTTTTTTGTGTAAAAATACTTCATTTTTTGAGTAGGTAAGTAAGTAATACATAAATAAAAAATATTCCACAACTTTTCACACAACGCCATTTAGTCCTAAGCTAAGCTTGAGAGCTTGTGTTATGGGTACCTACCTACTAAACAACTGAAAAACATACTTATATGTATATTTCTAAATACGTACATAGGTATTATAGATAAATAAATAATTACCTACACCCAGACACAACAAATTATCATGCACAACACACAAACATTTGTCCATTTGGTTTGGTCTTTGTAAATTAATACAACTCGAGTTAGCTGCTGTAAACCGCTGAGGAGTTGCCTCGACTGTCTTCCGTCTGCATCATCAGGTGTAGGTAGGTACCTACTCCAGGACTCCATTATTTAGTTGTGTCACCTAAACTTCATAATAATTATGTGATCCAAGTATCAACATAGTCGGCTCACAGATGAAAATTCAGTAGGTAAGCGAAAAATCAATCATCCCCTGTTGTCGTACCTTTTTCCAAAAACTAATACGGGAGCAACTTCGAGCCTTTTCAATAAAAAAAGAACTATCAAAATCAAACAACAATGTATAAAGATATGCATGATCGTACAATTCATACATTATAAAAAACTTTTTTGCAAAAAAATTAAACCGACTTAAAAAAAAAACACTAAACGGTGTAAAATAACTCTAAATTAGGAAGTCTGTGGCTTTGGTGGTTTTGTCTTATTCATGATGGGCCACCGACTTCCGAATTTAGAGTTATTTTACACCGTTTAGTGTTTTTTTTTGAAGTCGGTTTAATTTGTTTGCAAAAAAGTTTTTTATTTTTCCATTTTTAGTGGTTCCCATACAAATATTTGCTATATATCCTATTGTTAATTGTAACAGTACATGTCATGATAATAGTAGGGTTATCCACTTATCCTAATAAATGAAAATTAACATACCTAACTGTCGAAATCTAGGTATATTGTACACATCTGCGTACCCCTCAGAGCATACCAGGCGTGATGATACGTCATGATGTTGTATAAACGATAAACATCCAAGCGATTCCAGCAATCACGACAGATTTGCCGTCTATTTTTGAAGAGTTCCGTTGCATATCTCCGAAGATCAGCACCAGATCTTCACCAAATTAAAATGGGACCACCTCGGGAGTATACTCTTTCGAATAAAAAAAGAATTTCGAGAATCGGTCCACAAATGGGGGAGAAATCAGGTAACATACATAAAAAAAAAAAAAAAAAAAAAAAAAATACATACACACGAACATAGAACCTCCTCCTTTTTTGAAAGTCGGTTAAAAATAAAATACGCATTGACTTGAGAACCCTCCTCCGTTTTTTCGTCGATTAAAAAGTGAGTACCTATATAATAAACGTAGGTACTTATATTTATACATAGAGTGGAAGAAAATATTATGATAACAATACTAACAGGATGCGAACACCATGTCTGTAATGGGATTTGCTTTACTAACTGGCCGGTGTTTGATAGCAGTTACAGGTCCGGGATAAGCACGACATTCGTCGTCTACCAAAGTGTGCAAACAATCTCCATTATTGCAACTGAACACTCTAATTGTACCGTCAGTGAAACCAGCTGCTATCTCATTTTCGTTTTCTGTATATTTGCAGCACATAATATCCTTATTCGTATCTCTGAAACGAGCGATATAATTGACCGTCTTATTATTGATTGTTTAAACCCTTTAACCGCCTAAAAGTCAGATTTATCGTCGTTTATATTTATGTAAATAGTAGGTACACCACACACTGCATAATCTTCCTCTCTCCTCCACTATCAAGTCCATCCAAAGGTTGTCTGTAAGAGATCGCTTTTAGCGATAAGGCCGCCCATTGTATCACCGTCTGTAGCCCTTAAAATTATCGTTTGTAAGTTTTTATGGTGTACCTACAATAAAGAGTATTCCATTCTATTCTATTCTATCTGACAATATTATTTTCGGGCACATTCCGCCTCAGTCTTCAAAAAAAATGTTGGCCAATTTAATTTCTTGGTTCTACTTTACATTCTTCCCAAAAATGGGTTCTTTAGGCAACACGATAAATGTATTGACGATTTTATAAGTCGCGGGCGCTGGGGGCACGACAATCGGTATAAAATCAGGCGGTTAAAAGGTTAAATACTCCAGGCACTCTATTATACAAGAGAAACTGCCATAAGCGTAGGTAAGATACGCTTATTCCAGGCCAGTCTTACTTACCACTTGTTTTCACTGACACTAGGCGTTGCTCTAAGACCTGAATAGTAGGTATACCTTGTCCCGATGATTGATTGATGAATTACTTCTTCCCGACTTGCAATTCTTGTTAGCTGACGTACATAGCAGCATCTAGGTACCTAAATCTAATTAAGTACTTATCTACTTACATGATTGAAAGGACGTGAACTTCTCCTTGATAAATTTGACTCTGTTCAAGATCGAAAGTTCGAGTTTCTACAGCAGGAGTGCTAGTGTGTACACTGACTATTTCTTTTTTACTTTTGATTGAGGTATTTACCCCTTGTGTAACATTCTTGTGCGCTGCCTTCATGCTTGAAGGAGCCATAGGACCGGCAATAGTTTTTCTTTGAGGATCCATATTTCTGAATAGTATGTTCTAATAATACAATAAAATTTGAAATGATGTACCGCAGATTAACAATTTTGAAGAGCTGTCATTATTGTTTTGGTTCTGCTGGCTTATTCACAACCATTCGACTAGATTCCGTACCGAATCGAACGTCTAAGATGTCGAAGATGTCATCCAA
The DNA here is from genome assembly GCA_921972225.1 of Euplexia lucipara. Classification (NCBI taxonomy): domain Eukaryota; kingdom Metazoa; phylum Arthropoda; class Insecta; order Lepidoptera; family Noctuidae; genus Euplexia; species Euplexia lucipara. Next base: position 11,718,272 of record OV179149.1, read on the forward strand.
ACGCAATTCACAAATCCGAAAACGATTTTTTATGACAGTTCAAATTCGATAAGAAGACTCAAATCTTTCCGACAGCTGTTTGCTATCGGGAGCCATACCGAACAACATTTAAATGATTTATTTCAGAGAAATATAAACACTGTAAACCTTTAAAACACTGCACTTTTAAGTAAATGAAGTTTCATTATTGTATTGACCGTATTTCATTGATACTTTTGCATTTACATAAATTCAAAGTGTAATTATGTAGAACTACATAATTACACTTTGAATTACTTTATTCGTGTAGTACGTGTTATTGTTTGACAATGAGCAAATAGCAAGATTTGTGTATTGATATCAAATACTTACAGTCATTTTTTAGCAAAGTTATAACAAAAAGATATCCATAGTTTTATTTCAAATAAAAACTTTTTCCGCATTTCAAGACTGGCAATGCGGAAAAAGTTTAAAAAGTTAAAAAGTCTGTCAAACTGGCAATGCAAGTTTGACAGACGGCTGTTTACAAAGCAAGTTTGTTCGAAATAAAGTTTGTTTGATTAATAATTAAATCATTTTGTACCGTTTGCTGTCTATTAAATTACTAGCTTTATATTCTATAATTAAACGGATCGAAACATTCAAATAAACTATTTTATTTACTACTTTAAATTTTCTACCACGCTGATCTTTTTACTACCATTTTGTAGCGTTCCCCATAAATACAATGATCAATAGTATAGAAAAAAAACGTATCCGTTCGGATCTGTGAATAGCGTTTTGGCAGTTCTTCGGCTCGGAAATGAGATTGTCGAAAACGGTTCCTTACCGACACGGAAACCAATCGAACGGTTTAGAATAAGGCAGCTGATCTATATATTAGAATACTCTTTGCCACAGAGTAGGTACCTGTACTTACCTACTTTATGTTAGGCTCCTTAGAAGAGTTATCACTTCACTTATCTAAGTAGCGACATCTATTGCGCACCAAACAAACTAAAAGATAAATAAATAAATATTCCACATCTTTTCACATAACGCCGTCTAGGCCCAAGCTAAGCTAAGAGCTTGTGTTATGGATACTAAACAACTGATACGTACATACATATTATAGATAAACTACACCAAGACAAAGAACAAATGATCGTGCTCATCACACAAACATTTGTCCTGGGTGGGAATCGAACCCACGACCTCCGGCATAGCAGTCAGGGTCACTAACTATACTAGACCAACAGAACAGTCAAATATCCTACATGCGCGATTAATAACTGTACCGTCGCGCGTCGGACAGTAGCAAGGAGTAACTTAATAATATGGGAGGGTAGTTAAGTAGTCCACCAGAGTACCAGACACTTCAGTCAGACCGTCCGGTCGGAGGATCCTCTTTTTCTATGGAGGAGGGGGATGCAGAACACCCTGTTTCTTATTCGCTCGTCATCATCTTCATCATCCACAGCCCGACTTCACCAACTGCTGGCTATAGGCCTCTCTTTTTTGGTGCCAATCTCCACGTCCCTGTCTCAGCCTCATCCACGATAATCCCGCAATGGCAACAATGTGGTCCGCCCATCTGGCCCCATACTTCTCACGCCACTCGGTCACAACCCCTCGCCCTCGGTCTTAATTTATTCCTTAAACCTACATTATTTTAATAGTTTTATATAATTAATTATAAGTACCCGCCTGGGCAATAGGTATCTATTGCCCAGGCGGCGAAATTCAAATTTTCTGTTTTTGCAATTTGCTGTTCACTGTCAGGCTGTGTGTTGAACAAAATATGATTTGAAACCCACTTCTCTCCTGGTCAACGCAGCAGCCAGCCACAGCACTGCACCACTTCGACTCACTAGGGCATCAGCAGTATCACCCCGACACACTGGGGCATCACCGCAGACAGTTCCGGCTCACCGTGAGCTATGCGGCATCCGGTTCCGACTCACTGGACCTCTGGCCCGACAAGCATCACGACTCATCTGCTATTGATTGATACTGACCTCCGGTCTCGGAGGGGAGTGATGTAGCGACATCTATCTCGTCACATATACGAACTAATGTCTGATATCCTACATCGCGATATTAAATCCGCGCGATTAGAACGTATAAATTTCCCGACTTCAACCTTTGGGCAGTAGTAGCCCACCAGACACAACATCCGTCTGGTCGGAGGATCCATCCTTTTATATGGAGGATGAGGAACATACACCCTGTTCCTCATACCTCTAAAAACTATTAAAATAATGAAGGTGTTTTGAATAACTAACAGCCTAGGGTTTTCTGCATCCCCTGCATCACTTATATCGACATGCTGATTTACATACTTACTATTATTTATTATTGTTATTTTTTTCACATTATTTTTATTTTATTTATTTATTTATACAGGGTGTAAAAAGACCTATCAATAGCCGATAACCACACATTCTGTGCATATAATTAAATAGCATTAGACAGAAGTTAAAAAAGGTTCTTTTCAATGCACACTTTGTAATAGTGCGAGAGCCGGCTGCAGAAATACCTACCTCATAAGATACCCCAATAAGCTGTATTTAGATCGTTAACCGACACTGAAACACGTAAAAAAAATCAGGTCTGCCAGAGCCAATCCTGCCGGGTCATAGTAATAATTGATATTTTTTGACGTAATTTTTTAGTAAAAATTACCTCATAAGATACCCGAATGAAAGTGCTGGCAGCAGTTAACCATTGATTAGTTATGTAAAAAAAAGTTGGTCTGCCATTGCGCAGCCTGCCGAAAGTACTTGGCAGACCTCTTTAAAATGCCCTTCTGACACACTAAACCTACCTCATCGAGTACCCGGATGGGACCAACGCTAAATAATAACCAATATGCCCCTGATAATGGATCAAAAGGTCTGCCAGGTCTAAGCTTGCCGAAACTTAGTGTTTAAAGCGTTTGAAGTTGATATGGAGCATAATTTCACCTGTAGTCAAAATAACATTATTTTGTTTCTAAATTTATACAAATTTATGAATATTAAATATTTTTTATCAAAACATTGAATAAAACAACAAGTGTAGAGATAATAGATGTACCTATATTCAAAATTTAGCACAATCACTACGAGTTCAATAACATGCTTACAATTTATATACAACTATCAAAACTTAGTTTAAGTTGGCATTACAGTTACCTGAATTCTGTATTTATATGTGGGTTTAGGGAACTAAGTAGACTTTTGAGTGTAGAACCTGTTATTGCGTAAATCATCGAAGGAACAGCTAACGCCTAACCAAACTGACCACCCCCAGGATCTCTCAAAATCCAAGTTTAAACAATAATGGTTAGGTTGACTAGCCATTTACTGTCAATACCTGAGTAGGTACGATAACTATCTTACCTAATTCAAAAATTACAAGCCATTAAATAACTAGCTACAATGATGGTGAAATGACAGCAAGAACTATTATTAAAAATATAAAGATGCAAAAAAAATGAAAATCAGTCAGATTGAACTATACTAATGTAAATCAGTAAAAGTTTGTACAAAAATAAAATTATAACTTAACGTAGAATCTCAAATTAATAAAAATCCCTTCATCACTTGAACTGTCATATGACTTATCAATATCGTCGTCCTCTGAATCATTAATTATAATAGACTCTACACTGAGTGGTGTTGGCTCAGCTTCATACCATAGAGGTTCTAGGCGATTGTTATTCAAATCCCACCCGTATTTTTTGGTATTTAATTTTATCCATTTATTTGAACATGCGTTTTGCCACATAGCGTTTACGAAAACCGTTCGCAATATTTTTTGTTTTATAACCTTTTTACATGGCGGCATTCTACATGAACTATAATTCCTATTTTTTTCAACAAGGGACCTTTTAATTTTTTGCTTGCGTATGTTTTATTAAAGATAACGTATCTGGCAGCATTAGTATTTGTAAAGTTTTTATTTCCATACATTTCGCAACTAAAATTATGAATCAAATCAACTACTTCTGTATCATTCTCGTATACAATATTCTCGTCTTATTTATTGAAAGCTTCCTGGTAGATGGGATTCTGTTTTAACACCTGGAAAGGTTTAGATTTACCTTTATTGTGAAAAACAGCTGAAGTATCTGTCAAAAATTAAATGAATTTCATCAGCTTCTATGGTGCAAATTTATTGTAATATCATTTCGGAAAGTTTTTTAAATGTGCTGGGAATTGAGGATGGTCTCAAAACGGTTGCGATCATCAAGAATCAGATACTCGAATACTTTTTCATGCATATAGAAAAAGACGCAACTAAAGTATCCATTTTAGCATCTGACACAGATATTTTAGTCGGTGTTTTAGCACACGCCTACCCACTGAAACCAAATATTTGGTTACTTTCGGGCGGATTATCAAGAGCCAAAGATCCAAATGCTATTAAATTGTACCCATTTATCAAAAACACTAGGTGAAACGTTGTGTCGTTCTTTACCAGCATTTCATGCATACACTGGTTGTGATTACACCGCTGTTTTTCACAATAAAGGTAAATCGAAACCTTTCCAGGTGTTAAAACAGAATCCCATCTACCAGGAAGTTTTCAATTAATAAGACGAGAATTTTGTAAACGAGAATGATACAGAAGTAGAAATGTATGGAAATAAAAACTTTACAAATACTAACGCTGCCAGATACGTTATCTATATCTATATAATATAATAAATATAATAAGACAGTAAAAAAACTGTGTCTGTACATTGACTATATTTAAATAATAATTATTGAGGGGGGTTTAGAAACAGTAATAGAGCACGAATAAAAAAAAAAGTCTGTCTGTATGTCTGTTTGTTTGTACACGCTCATCTTCGGAACTACTGGACGGATTTAAATGCACCACAACAGACCAGGTAAACTATAGGAGATACAAAAATGATGATGGTACCATAGCAAAAATTGTTCCACGTGATGAGCATTTTCTGCTGACAGAATAAATTTGAAGATCCAGAGCACCTGTTGTGGAACTCCAAGAGCCCAGCTACACCATAACTCACATAGGAATGACGTCTTAGCAAAAGTTGTTCGGTCTGATAGGCATTTCCTGTTGACTTATAAAAATCGAAGATCAGAAACATTTGATACAGAAATTAAAGCTATCACTAATTTCATTGCATAATTATAAAATAACATAAGTACCTCCACGCGGTGAAGGCGGGAACAGTTCAGGACAGATTTCCGATGACGATCGTATATCGTTGAAAATTAGACTCTACTGGCTAAAACTCCCATTTTTATTTAACGTATAAATATGCCTTTCGGGCTTATGTTATTTGAGTGTTTAATTTCCTTTTCCATTTATCTTCGTTACATGGTAGCCTACCTGGTAACGCAGGGGAGCAGCCACTTAGATTTTAATTGATCAGGTATCATCACAATAAAACTATAACCATGCCTAGAAAGAGGTCAAATCTTTCCCAATGTTCCAAAGGTGCTAAATGATTAAAGACCATAATATCCCAACAATCTACCGAAGAACGTTAGGAGAGCCTTGATGCTGTTCGAGAACATGAGGCTGCAACTCGCTCCGTGGAAACTTCTTGGGATCGCGAAGCACGCCTGCATTCTCAGCGTATTTACGCATCTAAATTCAGGTCTCTAGACACCAGTGAAGAATATGTGCGCGACTGACCGCTGATCGTGAACATCATGCAGTTTCTCGCGAGTTGGAGACGTTCACGGAAAAAGCATGACGCTTGAGTTTTCAGCGTATATACGCATTGACTCTAGAGATAAGTGGGGGAAGGAAATGCGCGACTGACCGCTGATCGTGAACGTCACGCTACATATAGGCTATAATTTATTTTGGAAAATGGAACACCTAAACTAAAAGAGATATAAAAATGGTGCCATTGCAAAAACTATTCCACGTGAAGAGTGTTTTCTGCTGTGAGACTAAATTTGAAGATCTGGAGCACCTGTAGGGGAACTCCAAAGCCCAGAGACAATATAACATATACATAATAGAAATGGCGTCTTAGCAAAATTTGTTAAGTCTGATGGCATTTCCTGTTGACCAACAAAAATAAAAAATCTGGAACGTCTTGAATCGTCTCGCGCATCCCATTGATTTCCCGGCCCCGGGCTTTTAGAATTCGACACAAGACGTTTCAGATCTTCGATTTTGACGACCCCGTTGTTGCTGGCATAAGCAACAGGATTCGCGTACGAAGTCGCGGACAGAAGCTAGTCTTTAATAAAACAACGCAAGCAAAAAATTAAAAGGTCCCTTGTTGAAAAAAATAGGAATTATAGTTCATGTAGAATGCCGCCATGTAAAAAGGTTATAAAACAAAAAATATTGCGAACGGTTTTCGTAAACGCTATGTGGCAAAACGCATGTTCAAATAAATGGATAAAATTAAATACCAAAAAATACGGGTGGGATTTGAATAACAATCGCCTAGAACCTCTATGGTATGAAGGTGAGCCAACACCACTCAGTGTAGAGTCTATTATAATTAATGATTCAGAGGACGACGATATTGATAAGTCATATGACAGTTCAAGTGATGAAGGGATTTTTATTAATTTGAGATTCTACGTTAAGTTATAATTTTATTTTTGTACAAACTTTTACTGATTTACATTAGTACAGTTCAATCTGACTGATTTTCATTTTTTATGCATCTTTATATTTTTAATAATAGTTCTTGCTGTATTCTGTATTTATATGTGGGTTTAGGGAACTAAGTAGACTTTTGAGTGTAGAACCTGTTATTGCGTAAATCATCGAAGGAACAGCTAACGCCTAACCTTGAAAACTTCCTGGTAGATGGGATTCTGTTTTAACACCTGGAAAGGTTTCGATTTACCTTTATTGTGAAAAACAGCGGTGTAATCACAACCAGTGTATGCATGAAATGCTGGTAAAGAACGACACAACGTTTCACCTAGTGTTTTTGATAAATGGGTACAATTTAATAGCATTTGGATCTTTGGCTCTTGATAATCCGCCCGAAAGTAACCAAATATTTGGTTTCAGTGGGTAGGCGTGTGCTAAAACACCGACTAAAATATCTGTGTCAGATGCTAAAATGGATACTTTAGTTGCGTCTTTTTCTATATGCATGAAAAAGTATTCGAGTATCTGATTCTTGATGATCGCAACCGTTTTGAGACCATCCTCAATTCCCAGCACATTTAAAAAACTTTCCGAAATGATATTACAATAAATTTGCACCATAGAAGCTGATGAAATTCATTTAATTTTTGACAGATACTTCAGCTGTTTTTCACAATAAAGGTAAATCTAAACCTTTCCAGGTGTTAAAACAGAATCCCATCTACCAGGAAGCTTTCAATAAATAAGACGAGAATATTGTATACGAGAATGATACAGAAGTAGTTGATTTGATTCATAATTTTAGTTGCGAAATGTATGGAAATAAAAACTTTACAAATACTAATGCTGCCAGATACGTTATCTTTAATAAAACATACGCAAGCAAAAAATTAAAAGGTCCCTTGTTGAAAAAAATAGGAATTATAGTTCATGTAGAATGCCGCCATGTAAAAAGGTTATAAAACAAAAAATATTGCGAACGGTTTTCGTAAACGCTATGTGGCAAAACGCATGTTCAAATAAATGGATAAAATTAAATACCAAAAAATACGGGTGGGATTTGAATAACAATCGCCTAGAACCTCTATGGTATGAAGCTGAGCCAACACCACTCAGTGTAGAGTCTATTATAATTAATGATTCAGAGGACGACGATATTGATAAGTCATATGACAGTTCAAGTGATGAAGGGATTTTTATTAATTTGAGATTCTACGTTAAGTTATAATTTTATTTTTGTACAAACTTTTACTGATTTACATTAGTATAGTTCAATCTGACTGATTTTCATTTTTTTTGCATCTTTATATTTTTAATAATAGTTCTTGCTGTCATTTCACCATCATTGTAGCTAGTTATTTAATGGCTTGTAATTTTTGAATTAGGTAAGATAGTTATCGTACCTACTCAGGTATTGACAGTAAATGGCTAGTCAACCTAACCATTATTGTTTAAACTTGGATTTTGAGAGATCCTGGGGGTGGTCAGTTTGGTTAGGCGTTAGCTGTTCCTTCGATGATTTACGCAATAACAGGTTCTACACTCAAAAGTCTACTTAGTTCCCTAAACCCACATATAAATACAGAATTCAGGTAACTGTAATGCCAACTTAAACTAAGTTTTGATAGTTGTATATAAATTGTAAGCATGTTATTGAACTCGTAGTGATTGTGCTAAATTTTGAATATAGGTACATCTATTATCTCTACACTTGTTGTTTTATTCAATGTTTTGATAAAAAATATTTAATATTCATAAATTTGTATAAATTTAGAAACAAAATAATGTTATTTTGACTACAGGTGAAATTATGCTCCATATCAACTTCAAACGCTTTAAACACTAAGTTTCGGCAAGCTTAGACCTGGCAGACCTTTTGATCCATTATCAGGGGCATATTGGTTATTATTTAGCGTTGGTCCCATCCGGGTACTCGATGAGGTAGGTTTAGTGTGTCAGAAGGGCATTTTAAAGAGGTCTGCCAAGTACTTTCGGCAGGCTGCGCAATGGCAGACCAACTTTTTTTTACATAACTAATCAATGGTTAACTGCTGCCAGCACTTTCATTCGGGTATCTTATGAGGTAATTTTTACTAAAAAATTACGTCAAAAAATATCAATTATTACTATGACCCGGCAGGATTGGCTCTGGCAGACCTGATTTTTTTTACGTGTTTCAGTGTCGGTTAACGATCTAAATACAGCTTATTGGGGTATCTTATGAGGTAGGTATTTCTGCAGCCGGCTCTCGCACTATAACGAAAGTACAATTATGTAAGTCTAAGACAGACGCACGCCAGCACATCAAGTTACCCCAATGTGTCAAATATTCCCAATTGAATATTAGCCTTATTCTGTTTGACATAAAGTTGAAAAACGATCAAAGAAATTTGACACATGTATACATTATCGAAAGTTTTTATTCATGAGTAGGTAATTTCACTTCCTGAAAGTTTGCCAATGTAAGTGTAGTAATTAAACAAAATTGCAACGCTAAATAAATTTTTATTTCATGTCAATAGGTTTTTCACACTCAAATTATAATATACAGCTTATACTTAATAACATAGAATCTGTCTAGCATTAGTAGAATTTTAATATCACGGAGTAGCAAATAACAAGGATGTGCATGTTCATCAATTAAATTACAGGTGCGTAAATTGTGTTTGTTACCGAACTACGTAGGTAATGTAATATATTATTGTAAATTAGGTATCTTTTATTTAAACTGCTGATTCAGCGTCATGGCTGAAGGCATGTAAAATTAACGTTTAGAAGAGTCGCACCCTGTTATATATAAATAGTGCGACTTCGGATTCATTAGGTAGGTATGTTATAAAGAAACGTTAAAAGTAGGTATAACTGTCGCGCCTCTGACCCTTGGCCATACAAGACGGACGCTGCTTCCAAATGATGGACAATGGGCGCTTCAGAAGGGCATCGATTTTTACAAAATGTTTGTACTTTAAAGTTTCTGTAAAACAGACAAAATGCTTATGATATTGCCATCTGTTTATTTACATTAGTCGAAGTTGCCGGGAACGCGTCACAAGCAACGCCGACCGACGTCCGGTCAACTTTGACTTGACAAAACGTTTATTTACATTCACTACTAGGAATATGACGTATGGAACACTTACCTACTTACTTAGCAAATTCAAAGAGAGTTCTATAAATCTTGCTCTTAGATGGTACCTATGCAAATTGAAAATACCTTTCTTATTTTGTCTGCTTTAAAGAACAACCATAGTTTCGTACTAAGCTAGTAGGTATTAGTCGGTGCCCTGAAATCGCCATTTGGTGGGCTGAATTTCGATTATAATTCTAAAAAAACAGTGCAATTTAATAATGCAATTTATCTATCTATAGCAAACTGAACATCACTTGAATATATCCATCTGTTTTACAATGATATTTCGCTCATCCATAGGTTATGCTTAGTAACAATATAATTATAATTATTATGGACAGGTTCAACCTTGATAAATCACAAAGGGCGCCAACAAAACCACGCAAATCACGTCGTCAGACAACGATACTACAAATAAATCATTACTCACATTGTCTCCAACACCAGTACACTCATTATAATAAATAGACAATTATACTACTTTTCAAAGAATTTCATTGCAATCAATTCGCATACTTATAATCTTAAATTCTCGCACATGTATCTTGCAAGAGCCATGACGCGAAGCACCTCAAATATTTGTAACTAATAATTAGTCCCTTGCTGGCTATTGATATTCGTAGATTCTAGCGATGTATAAGTATATTTCACAATCAGTACAGTTTCATTTATTGTTTATCCCATCAGTGTCAAAGTAAGTAGGTACCTACATACTTTAAATATTTAACAAAGTAGGTCGGTATGGTTTTATTTCCTTGTTGCGGTTTTATGGAGTACCCTTAACTTAAAGCAGAACTACATAGTTATTTGTCTAATAGGGTAAAGCTTTGAGTAATTGCCATGTCTTTGCAAATTATAAATTCATTATTTAATGAAAATCCCTTGTTGTCTTGCTGGTTTCCTGGGACAACACAACCTAATATTGAATGCCTCTAATTAAAGTGATGTAGGACAAAAACCCTATTTCGTGGTCAGTAACGTAATCATTACTACATTCAAGTTTAGTGTGGTCTCGGCATTATAAATAATTGTTGTTGTAAGTCTGTGACATGAGTAGTAGGTACGGTACTTTTGATGTGCAGATATACTTTATTGTAAAACTATGAGTTTGCACATTTTATTACTTTTTATTGCTGGCTACACCCTTGTTTCTATAACTTATTGTCTAACGCACCTATTATGATTTCATTTTTAGATTTAAACAAGCTCGCCTACACTAAAACATGGAAAAACTTAAGTACCCAAATATATTGCACAGAATGGTATTAATTTTCAATTGCGGACGATTGTTTGCACTAAATAAAAAAAACAGAAAATTATAAGTACAAAACGGTCTGGGCATTGCAATTTGTAAACAACAAAGAAAGCAAAATAAGTTATAATCTAATAATATGATATTTAAGTAAGTGTCATAAAATAACTGTTATTCATTAAGTAAATCAAAATTATACCATACTTACTAAAACAGCAAAGTTGTTTTTTTTTGGAACGTTGTTTTGATTGATATTAAATACCAGCACCTAAAGGTGAATGTAGACTAGAGCATTTTTATCGAGCATGCCTGTGTAATGTAACGTTCTTACGAATGGTACAATACAGGTAAAAGCTCAGTTTCCAAAGCATTTCTGGTTCGTGAAGGGTGACACTCTAGAACATATATAGAGCGGCTCGTTGTTCTGTTACAAGTAAATGCTCTAGTCTATACTCACCTTTAGTTAAAAGCATTCACTAGGTACAGAATACTAACTTGATCTAAGTAAGACCAAGTCAGATTAGCGACCCGAATATTTATTAAATTTGCTTGTTTTTATCTTTAAACTTTAGCGTATAGAGTAAATGTAAGTTAATGTTATAAATGAAAGCTATTTTTCATTTGTTAATTTGGTAGGGAACAAACTTAATTAAAAGGCAATAGGCAGGTAGGTGCCTGATGTTTTAAATACATCCATAAAAGGATTGATTGAAATTTCCAAAAAAGAACCAAGCTACTTATCGATTTTTTGGCGTAGGTACCTACAGAAAGCAATTACTTCCAAGTTCATGTGCACACGAAAATGGTACTTAAATAACATGTAGGTAGGGTATGATCTACGTAGGGTATTACAAAATTGTTGACGTGCAAATAGCATTGGACAATTTAGGTGTTCAAGTATTTGATACAGTGAAAACATTATGATTAATATTATATTGCACTACAAAATTATCATTTATGTAAGGTATCTAAGTCAAAACTCGGTGAAGCTGGTGCGAAACGTGTTATTGTGCTACTCTTAGTAGGCCAACTTTAAATAGTTTTGATCGCATAAATTAAGTAAGTATACAGGGAAATTCATTTATATAGGTATGTACCTGTTTACCGTTTATGAAATTAGGCAAACAGTTATTTATAAATATACTATTGTGTAAATAACTATGCCACACATATCGATAAAAATTGACTCATTGGGATAAGATGTGTCTCCGAAAAATATTATTTCAATTTTAATGTGTCGTATTAGACTAAACACACATTAACAATGCTTACTCTACACCAACAATCGACATGCATTTAAATTAAAACCAAACAACAAATGGCCAAACCCAAATAAGTTAATAAAATAAACAAAATCAAGCGAAAACATACACAAGAAAACAATACCAATACCTATAGTTAGACCACCTATAGACAATATTTTCGGAATATTATATACTTAATAAATTAATCACTCCCGAAAAGATATTAAAATGTTCAATGCATCGAGGAATTAAAGGACCAAAGATATCCGTGGAGGACTTTTAAACGGATGGCCGTATTATATTTTATTACAAAAAACAAATGTTGTAACGTTTACAACTAACGCTCGATTTACTGTTTCGGTTAGCTATGGAGCCGATAACACATTTGCCACGGATACTTTTAGTCGTCAGACTTCACAGTTTAGTAGGAAGTAGGTAACGATATCCAATACCTACAGTCTACACGTGTGCAATTTTTTTTTTAAATACTTACTTACTTTTTATGTTTTAAAGATTTCATTCAAGTAGGTAGGTACTAGCACTTAAAAGTTTAACTTGACATGTTAATTTTGAAATTTTCAATATTCGTCTCGTCCAAACGTTTGGCATTTTTAAGTAAAATAAATAAAACGTTTACAGCCAGCTCTTTGGGGTGAATCTCTAGTTTGCAACGAAAAGTAGTAAATATTATACACATAGAAGTCTGAAATTTTCATTGGCTGGGTACAGTTGCGAACATTGCAAAATAATCTAAGTTAGGTACTACATGTCATGCAGGTAATTGTAACATATACCAACCCGCAGTGGCCCGCGATTGGAATTAAGGCCTCACAGGAAGGAGGGAAGTCGGAACGTTATAATGTAATCGTGGCTAATCTTGTTTAATTTTAAATGTTAATGTTAGAATCATTAATAAACTTAAGTTTATCAAACCTAAATTAACATTAAAATAATTCATATTCGACAACGTTTTCGCGATCAACAATCAAAACACCCAACACCCTGATACCTACTGCATCCTGAATACAAAACAATGGTGCAAGCTTGGACTTTATCATCCCAACTATTAAAGACAGATTTAGCGATTTTGTTTGAAAATAATGTAGATTACAAATTGACCCCAAAAATTAAAACGTTAGACTCGCCCTACTGCATTAAAAGATGGTAGTGTTTCTCTTTCGTGCTCTCAGACCCACACAATATCCCATGCTGCCATACCTACAGAATGTGTGAGCTCATTTTCTTAGTACTTATTGACAATTTTTGCGCGACATAAGTACGATGATGGCAAATCTTCCGATTTAAATCAACCCCCCCCCCCCTGAATCTTAAATATCCGTACTTGCACCGAAGTCTCGTGATCCCAACTGCAGGGAAAATAATATACTTCGTATTATTAAAAAAAGGATTAAGTAAGTAAGTCCAATATAAATATAACCAGGTTATTTATATAAAAGTTCAAACAAATGACAATTAGGTACCTACCTAATTATTAGCAAAATTACCCTTCTTCTCTTTTTCGATACTATCTGGCCGATTATGAAAACATTAATATCTTTTCCGAAATATGATTAACTATTCATTTGATACAAATATACCTACATATTATAAATAAATACAATATAGCATAAAAACTACCATACATATAGTTTTATACAAGAATTTACAAGAATAAAATGTAATGCAAGTGGAATTAGATAGTCTGTTTATATTTTTAATTAACTAGGTACTTAATACAATTAGCAAGTTTTTGTACTTAATAATTTGGGTAACGACAACTACTATTGTTGCTTTAAGTGTGATTTATACCTACATACCAAAGTGTAACTGAAATAGCTATTAACACAGACGGTGTCAATTAACCCTGTTTAGGTTTTCAGTTATTTTAATTACACCTCGTAAAAGGAGGTACGGACAGAGTCTTCAACTGGTTACCCCCCTTTTCTGAGTTAGTTAATTACGTAAGTGGTTCACAAATGTTGCTTTCTTTACACTGAGAGGGTTTTATAGCACTCAAGGAGTAGTAAGCAAAAGGAGCGCTAAACACTTACATTTCTCTAGTATCGAATTCACCTAATTTACGTAAGGAGGAAGTACTTAGGTTTAGGAAAGCCTTTGGCGTTCATAGAAATTTACATGATCAAGAATCCTTCAATTTGTATACTACTCCGTAAGTATTTTATGAATAGTCAAATCAACAGATCTAAAACAAAAATGTATAAAAGATGTAAAAATAAATATATCTTTGTCATAATTTGTATTTAGTTACGTTTAATGTTTAACACTAAATACCAGTTCCATCAATAAAATATTTATCGAAAGTACCGGAAATTCTTAGAAATTACCGCTAGCTCTTTGTTAACCATTTACGTTACGATGTACGAACCATCAATAGTATATACTCCCACAGTGTGCAAAGCCCAGTTAATATCTACTTACTAGGCTACTACTAATTCGGTTTGCTTAGAGGCAGTTGTAAGTGCTAAGATTTACCGGTTCTCGTTTTGGTCAAAATGTTGTTTAAGATTTTTCAGCAGCAACGAAATCTATGACGTATGTTTAATCTCCTTAAGAGACATAATTACTCGTAATAGAAGTCGTATTTTCATCTCGTTTAGGTATATACAGTCTTGCAATTTGTACAAACATCCCTCCAATTTCATCTAAATGTTATTTACATTGTCTATTGGATCAGTGCTCTACAGCTAAGTCTATGTATACCCATTCAGTAAACAATCCCACATTGCTTAGTAACAAAAATATTCTAACTATTTATTTCGTCAAAAATAGACATCTGTCTACAATATTTTCATACCCACATCCACATGAGGAAACATACACAATAAATTTATAATAATCAACATTACTTGATAAACAATGATAACAATCAATAGATTTCTATTTTACTATACAATGTATGAACTCTCAACAGTCTGCTGTTAAATCATATCATTAACTATTAATGTACAAAAGCACAGTACTCTTATTTCTATTACACTCTTAATAGCACTGAAGTTGCGTAAGATCCAATCCAAAGATGCTCCGATTTAATGCGACATTGATTAAATGAAACAAAATAAAATATTATTACTAATTTTCCACCGTATTTTTTTGCAAAATTGTATATCTAGACAGATTTATAATAAATTTAGTAGTAATGAATGTGAATAACGGTACCAAAAAGATCAATTATTTAATTAGTAAATAACTATGCAGTGATATTTAAATAGGTATTATAAATTGGTATTACTTATAACAAAAAGTTAATTTTGCGAAATATCCGATGGTTGCTGCTCTCCTTAGTTTTAAGCTTTTTGCCAAATATAAATAAAAAAAACGTTTTTACACATGATGGCTTAAATTCTTGGTAATGGTAACTGAATTTTTAAAGGCCCTTTCCTAGGTCCTTTATCGAAATTATAATCCTTATTTATAGAAAAACTACAAAATAATCATAACATAATAAAATAAATATTTCATGGGATTCAACAGTAAAGTACACCACGAAACATAATTCTAATTACAATATTTTTTAAATCCAGATTTAGAAATACATATTTGTGAAAACTTTTTTTTTATCATCAAACTCATCAATATTTTTTATTTAGGGTCTTTAAGTTATAAATAGGAAACATTAATTAACAATTTCAGTAACTTGAATTTACTAAGAAAAAATGATTTATTTCATTTCATCTTTATTGGTATTTTTTTGATTAAAAGGTGCGGGGTGCGTGGTTTACATTTTAAGGATAGTTAGCAAAAAAAAGAATGGTGTAGAAAAATAAAAATTATGGAAATTAGTAGTATTACATAGCAATATTATGAATAAACTGATTAGGTAACGTAATGAAGAAGTTGTAAGTACTAAAATACACTAAGTTTCTCACAAAACTTCCTAGTCAAAGGAGACAAATTAAAATGTACCTACTGGAGATCTGGAGGTTGCTGATTTGTCATAGAGTAAGAAGAATAGGAAAGTAATATTGTACTATCGCAATCGCTTTGTCGGTTGCTTTATTCTTTTTATGTAGACATACATCATACAACCTCAAGTTTGCGTCAAAATTGACGCTTTTTTATGTTAATTGTTAATCAAATTTATTGTGAAATACTTTTATTATATTAGGTATACCTATGCTTTACGTTTTTATCAAAACATTCCTTGACAGTTTTGATGAAAACTATTATTTTATAATTTTTCGAACTGATTGTATTGATTGTGACGAATTATAATATTATTTTGTTTTCAAAAAATGAGATATAGTAAGTTGGCTTATTTCATTAGAACTAAATCCTACTACTATAGAAAATTAGGAAATATTTTCAAAAAACAAAATAAGTGTCCATACAGCAAATAATATGTGCTAGGGCGTGGAGCAACAGACAACAGCCATGATATGTAGGATGTTTTTATTTCTAGCCATTGTGTATAAATATTATTATTCAGGTCATAAAGACAAACACTGGATGTAAAGAAAGTTACCATCAGTTCAGTTTTATTGAAAATAAAAATGTAGTTTTTATTTGCATGTTTCATAATGAAGATATACCTAATTTATTCTTTCTTTTATTTATTTTTCTCCAGAACCTATAAGTTCTAGACCAAAAAATACCCGTTTCCACCCTACCAAAAAGTGTCTGGTACCTAATTCATGAAAAATCCTTTGATTACATAAAATTTACTAAACCCATTCTGTTCTACTACATGTTTCATAATCTGGATTTAATAAGGGTATTACTATATAAGCTTGATCTAATCATTCCCCATTTCTAGACACAGCTTGCTAGCCAGAACTATGCCTTATAAATTTCTGACAAGAGGCAGCCAGAAATGTCACTGAGACATAATCATCAACTGACTGACATAATTATATCATAATATGGAATCAAGTCAACTCAATAAATTCTATTTATGTTTCTTATTTGTAAGCAATCATATTGACAATGTCTTGCCAATTAACATTATTATAAGTGACATCTCTGAGTTGGTACCGAAGATGGATAAATAGTCTTTAGTAATGTTGGTAATCCAACAAATTAACCTGATTGTCTAAGGATTGATGTTCAAGCTTCTACAGTAATAGCATTCAATTGAAATAACTATTGCACTGATTTAGAGTAATGAAAAAAGAAAATATTAAAACTCATGAATAGAGCTTAAAAGTTGGTTAATTATTATTTCATTTAATTGACAAATTAAAAAGCACAAGAATAATTATTTCATTATTAATAAATATATAAATATAACATTTATTTATCTATACTTGGACTTCTATTCATAACTAATACTTTCTTTAAAAAAGTAGGTACATTATGTTCTATTAAAATTTTGCTAATAATTATTTTACCTGTCTTATAACCTTTTGTGTTGATGTTGGATGCACTCTTAGGGTAACATCATTCGAGACAAGATCTGCCCAACAAGAATAAATTGACTCTTGGATAAGTCAATTGGCATTTAAGTTTTAAACATTTTTCTGAGTTTACAATAAACTTTAAAAAAGTATTCAACATATAGGTACAGTGCAGTACAGTATAGGGTAAGGTTCATTGAATTTCAGAAAAAAAAAATAAACATCCATCTGTTTTCTCAGAAACTAGTATTCCTCAAATTGCTAAGTAACTGCCTAATTATGATTAAAAGTCCAAGTGGTGTGTAATGTACAATACATGATACTGCAATCTACTTCAATTATTAAAGACTTATATAAGTTTGAATAAAATCAACGAAACACAAGCAACTCCACAATAAATAAATAACATCAGTAGCAAACTATGTATGTAAACCACTCTCTACCAATAAAACAACCCTTTTGTATAATGTAGATAAAACAAATGATTAAATTATCTAATTGTTGCTACAATCACAGAAATTATTGTGAGCTTTCAACCAGATGATAAATCAAACTGAGTGGCCTTGGGACTGGTGTCTTTGTCCCCACTGACTAGAGGGTCCCTGGGCAGAGTTACCTTGTTGCATCCAAGAAAGGAAGTTAGGCGGAGCTGGTGGTGCAGAGGAAGCCGGGCCAGCGAAGGCACCCTGCTCAGAGCCACCGGACGGTATGTTGTTGATAAGACCCCAGCCAGCTGCTTGATTTAGTGCAGCTGCAACTAGAGCCTGGTTCACTGGTAATCCTCCCATTCCAAGTGGCATACTGCCACCTTGAGCTTGTCCACCACCTCCAGCAACTGCAGTTTGACCATGTTGGCCTGATAAGCTCAGAGCTTGCATGTTAACCATATCCATGTTACGGCTACTCCAAGAGTTATTGTTTGAGGCATTATGTGGGTGGCCATCTTCATAATTGCGGCCTTGCATATTGCGCTGATTGGAACCACTTTTGTTTTGTTTGGGTGAGGCATTTGATACATTTACAGATACACCTTTAATTATGTGGTCTTGACCACAGAGGCTTTGTGCCACCTCAGGATCCAAAAACGTTATAAAGCTGAAAGCTCTAAAAGGTTTAGGAATAAACACATCAGTAACTTCTCCAAACTGAGAGAAATATTCTCGCAAGTCATTGGCTGTTAATTCTTCTGTACAACGACCCACAAACACTTTACAGGGCATAGATGCAACCGAACCTTCCTTTGAGTTAGGTATTCGAACATCACACCACCTCCCATCAATCATGTGCCGCTGAGCTAGCACTCTCATCTGAGAGCTATAAGAAGCAAATCGAATGAAGGCAAAACCTTTCGACATCCCAGTTTTAGGATCTCTTTTTAATTGCGCCATTAAAACTTCACCGAACTTCTCAAAATATTCTCGTACAGTCTGCTCTGTGGCCTTCCAAGGCAATCCCAACACAATCAAGTCGGAGCATAGATTATCATTTCGCTTATTTTTCGTCGTAGCAGCTTCTGAGTTATCGCCCGATTTACGCTTAGATTCTTTAGGAAAGCTACATACGTATAAATGATTGCCCCATCCTTCTGGGGGTGGGTACAATCTGCCATCTCTTAATCTGATTCCCCTGATGTTTTTTGTTTCGGGGTGACGATATTTTAAGCCACAACAGCCTGGAAATTGCGCCGATACAGTAGTTAACATCAACGTACCATCATCTTCTATTGGTAATTCTATGGGTTCTTCATTTTCGTCTTCGGCCACGGGCAAGTACTCGAAGGACATTATTTCTTATTCATGAACAGTATTGATAAAAATTGATAAAAAATAAACACAGTTATTATACTTAACACTATACAAAATGTACAATTTTTAAGTCATTTAAATAAATAAAATTAATTAACGTCACCTACGGGTTATGAACCCATTGCAATTTGCAGGTTGAAAACATAGTTCGACAAATAAATTTTGATCTATTGTAGAGGTGGAATCAAAGGGAATTTGTAGAGTTACAAGTGTCAAATAATGGTGATCATGCTACAGTAATAGACAACTTTCTAAAATTGACGTTTTACATCACATGAATGTTGCCGATTCACTAAATTTCATTTAGAGACAAGTATTTTTAGGGAAATAATTGTAACGGCAATCCAGAAAAATGTTAGTTATAGAGATGAGATATACCTGCCATTCTCCATACCCGGCCTTTAAGGTATGGGTATCACTAAATACCTGGTACAAATACCAGGTATCAAAATACTTCTAAGTATTTGGGTGTGGTAGGATTTCGATAAGTACAAAACGTATGCGATAAGTATGGTATTCCTCCAATATAATGTAGGTACGACGTTTCAAGTACCTATACGTAATTATATTATTATTATTATTTATCATTTATAATTTAGAATACCTAACCTAAGTACTATCCAACTAATATTTACACTTTCTTGAATATATTTACACCACAAAGTTGTTATACATAAATAAAAGCTGTTATTATTGAATAATTAAACGTGTCTACTATACACTTTTCTAGTTAATTATATTATTATTAACAAAAAGGGGTAACGAAATCGCAATCACAACTGACGCAAAAAATCAAAACATTGTCGACCTAAGTGCCACTAGACAACGTAAACATTCAAACACGTAATAATATTCCCGAACATTTAAAACAAACTAAGGAGCTCTTTCACGTCGTGATAAAAAATGTTATTATGCTATTATGTTCCTTATGCACGTAAAAATAAGTACCTATTTTGTCTAACTAAATTAAATCAACCGAATGTTCATAAAGCACGAATGACGTTTCGGGTCCCTTCGTAAGCTGTCGGGTAGCTTCGGGTTGCTTCGGCGTACTGAACTACCGATAAAACTGGGCGCTACCTTGTGGTAGCGGTTCGTATCGTACTATGCGTCTGACGTCATACCTTCAAGGTATTTACCCAGTATTTCGGTCCGTACCCGGTCTGTGTACTGGGAAGCACATACTTGGTATATATACCTCTACCAGTATATACGTCTCATCTCTAGTTAGTTAGCGAAGCGCGCTTGAAAATGTTTAGTATACTGACTTGTATTAAGATATGATATTATTATATCAAAGCTAAAGTTAACCCAAGTAAAGTTGGAAATGTCACAATGAAAAGCGCACGGAAAGGAATCTGAGCGAGCGGAGCGAGCTCGAAATTTTTTAACGCTCAGATAGTTATAGAGAAGGGAGCCATTACTGACTTGGCACCCTGGGTAACGGTCCCCGTCGCCCGGTACTCCTAAAGCCGACATTGGCTGTAAGCATAGGATATTATTAACCATTATCAACCAATTTTTAACTGATTAGGACTACACATTTATTCATGTAGTAGAAATACAAAGAGATTGAGCGAGCCAAGCGAGCTCGAAATATTTGGGCACTTTGACTCAGACAAGTTTGGGGAAGGATGACTTTACGGATTTGACGCTCTGAGTGACGGTTACCCTGAATTCCTAAAGTTAGCACTTTTCACTAATTAGGCCTATTAGCCAGGTTATTTAGTGTTTTTCATATGAAACAAAGCTGCGGGTGCTTAGAGCCAGCGCCAGTATTAAGGATATCGGGATATCGGATAAGTAAACAAAGTTCACGATTTCGTAAAAATTTAATTTCGACTACCAAACGTTGATTAATAAACGTAAAAAGTGAATAAAAATGAATAAAACCATTCGGAGTGCTGGCAGGGAGGTTATTTATAAGGTGTACAGGCGATGTCTGGCGGAACATGAGGTCCAAACTATTCTTTCTGAACTTAACAAAGTTTACTAAAGATCCGCTTCTAATACAGGTAGGTATGTAAGAGTTTGTTTTGTTGATTTTAGGTAAATCAAGTGTTAATTGATGAATACAAAGCTATTTAATTTACTTGCATAAGGAATAACTAGAAGTTTTAAACAATAAATGTCGAGCACATAGGTTATGTTTACATTTTTTCTGCATTACTCTGGTATAGCGCGCCGAGATTAATTATTGATAGTAGACATGTGTAAGTAATGCGAGTGATGCATCACATGTAATATCACCCGCGCGCATACTGTAACATCACACATTACACCACTGAAATAAGCATCACACCATCACACTAAACATCACACGCGCGGTAGCAGCGCAAGTAGCTCGTGACATGTCAATGACTCCGATGACTCGCAGCGCAGTCATGCAGTTCATGGGTCCTTCCTTGACTTATCACTTTAATTTTTCTGTACCACCAATCATGTACCCATATTTGCAAATAAAAATATCTTTATCTTTATCTTTCATTTCTTTCATGTAATTATGAATCATCATAATGACACGCGGACAATATCGTATCGCTCGCTGCAATGTTACTATTTCAATAACACGTCCTATTCCTATTACACTAGAACATTGCACTACATTAGAACGCGCGATGGTGTGCTATCGCATGGCGATACATCATAATATCACGTGTGATGTTTAGTGTGATACTGTGATGGTGTAATGTAATATCACTCGGCACGAAATGTAATGACATATCACATCACTTCGTAGTGCACTGTTTTGCACATGTCTAATTGATACTTTGGTGACTTGATTTTTAAGTGAATGAAAATTCAATTTCTACTTAACTTATACTTTAAATGTGATATTAAGATATAGAATTGTTTGTTTTATCGTTTGCATTAGAAATGTGAAATAAATTATCGTGTCATAGTCTAAAAATAAATGTAAATCTATTATTTACTTTAGGGAAATCTGTTAGCGTTCTAAAAAAAATCGTGCTGGAAGTAGATAAACAAAAGGGTGTTTTCTACATCCGGCTTATTAACAGTATGTGACAAAAATGTTTTACTTTTAATATTGTTAGACATAAATGAAATATTTCGTCTTTACAGGAAGCAGCTAAACGTGCATTCCAAGCTATTACCGAAGAGAATTGGAAGAACTCGTGCTAACATGCAATAAAAATAGAAAAGGATTACTGGAAAAAAAAACTAACTATGAACGAGGAAATAGAGCGATTAGTCATAAATCTAGAAAATGATAGAAGCAGCACCTCTAAACCCGAACATGACTGATGAGTTTGCGGCTCTAACTCTAGCCATGACATGGATGTGGTCAGGGTGGAATAGTTGGAGGACGATTTACTAGATTAAAATATGGATTATAGAATTAGGTTAAACAAGATGATGTTTTATTTTTATAATTCCTAAACAATGTTGTAAACTCAGGACTGAGTGTTTACCCAAATATTTATTTTAGGTAAGTAATCAGTTGCGTGTCGAGAACACGTCCTTGTTCAATGAAACTACTACTACAGCTTGGCAAAAAAGTGTAGAAACGGAACTAAATTTTTGACTGTTGGCAACAATTCCAAAATAATGACATCTCATAATAAACAAAGTTCACGATTTCGTAAAATTTTAATTTCGACCACCAAACGTTGATTAATAACCGTAAAAAGTGAAGAATAATGAATAAAACCATTCGGAGTGCTGGCAGGGAGGTTATTTATAAGGTGTACAGGCGATGTCTGGCGAAACATGAGGCCCAAACAATTCTTTCTGAACTTCACAATGTTTACCAAAGAAACGCAGATAAGACAGGTATGTAAGAGTTTGTTTTGTTGATTTTAGTTGAATCAAGTGTTAATTGATGAATACAAAGCTATATTAATTCGCTTGCATAAGGAATAACTAGAAATTTGAGACAATAAATGTCGTGCACATAGGTTATGTTTACATTTTTTCTGCATTACTCTGGTATAGCGCGCTGAGATAAATAGATACTTTGGTGACTTGACTTTTAACTGAATGAAAATTAAATTTCTACGTAAATTATACTTTAAGTGGGATATCAAGGGAGATAATTATTTGTTCTAGCGTTTGCATTAGAAATGTAAAAGAAATTGTCGTGCCATAGTCTAAATCTATTATTTAATTCAGGGAAATCTGTTATCGTTCTAAGCAAAATCGTGCTGGAAGGAGATAAACAAAGGGGTATTTTCTATATCTGGCTTATTAGCAGTATGTGATAAAAATGTTTTACTTTTAATATTGTTAGGGATAAATGAAATATTTCGTCTTTACAGGAAGCAGCTGAACGTGCATTCCAAGCTATTACCGAGGAGGATTGGAAGAACTCGTATTAACATGTAATAAAAATAGAAAAGGACTACTGGAAAAAAAATAACCATGAACGAGGAAATAGAGCGTTTAGCAATAAATTTAGAAGATGATAGCAGCTTCACCTTTCAACCCGAACATGACTCAGAAGAGTTTGCGGCCTACGTTTTCGGGGTGGAATATTTATAGGAAGATTTACTAGAATAAAATATAGAAATTATGTTATACAATGTAATGTTTTCTTTTTTTATAATTCCTAAACAATGTTGTGATCTCAGGAGTATTTACCCAATTTGTTATTTTTAGGTAAGTAATCAGTTGCGTGACGAGAACACGTCCTTGTTCAATAATTAATTACTGATTTAAAAAATAATACAAAATTAGATTAATTTGTCTAAAACACAGCTAAGTATCAAGACTAGGTTGGTACGCTATGCGGTTGCCACGGGTTGCCATACGAAGAGCACAGTGGCGCCTCCATTATTTTCTACTCTTTTTTGCCAAGCTGTAATTACTTACTGATTTAAAAAAATAATACTTAAACAGGTTACGAATATAATACGTATTGTTACTTTATGTCTAAAAAAAGTTGCTAAGTATCAAGATTAGGTCAGTATGCTATTCGGTTGCAACGGGTTGCCATACGAACAGCACAGTGGCGCCTCCATTATTTTCTAGTCTTTTTTGCTTATTGTACATTGCAAATGAATAAATCAATTGTTATCTCAGATTCTTCGAGAGGATCTCGTAGAATCTGAGTTAACAATTCAATTGATTCAATTGAAAAATCAAATATTTTTAGCGGTCTACTAACAGCTTTGGGCGACGACGGTCCCAGTTGCCCGATATCCTTAATACTGGCGCTGGCTCTAAGCACCCGCAGCTTTGTTTCATATGAAAACCCTATGTGCTTACCAGTCAAATCCTGCTTATTGGCATATGTGTAGTCCTTATCATAGAAAAATTTGTTGACAAATGACACAACATTTATTTAAGATGGTATTATACATTTTTGGAGACGTTAATTGCAGCGGCAACCAAAAGGTACCTGAGCGAGCGAAGCGAGCTCTAAAATTTTTGCACTTCTCAGAAAAAGATTGGAAAAGAGAGCCTCTAAGCTGAGATTCCCCGAGGGGGGGGGGGGGTTCTGCCCCTACCCTGTATACACCCATGCTAGTACCTCTTAAATTTTGTGTTAAAATACCATATAAAATCACAATTTTATATGAGTAAATCAATGATAAAACATTAAAAAATAAATACTTACGTTGTGAATCGGGAGGCAAGCGTGTAGCAAATACTGAGTTTACCAACGACCGCTCCCCCGCACTTTCGAGGGCTACTGATAATGTACTCTGTGGCTACTGATAACTGACGAGTTGACGACTTTAGGAGGATACCTACACGAAACCGCAAAGCGCTAAGAAAAAAGTTCGAGGGTGTAGAGGAAAAAAAAAACAAATAGGCCTGTGTGTATTTATTTGCATCCTTGCACCCAGTTTTTAAGGGCTACCTAGTATAGACAAAAATTGGCCCCTTTCTCTTCTCGTGGTGGAGTGCTAAAAATGTCAAAATCTGTAATTTTTAATATAATAAATAATATTCGTCGGAGGGTCTCGGAAAATAATCAACCATCTACTGTAGTACCCGGGGCGTCATCGCGGTGCGTACTCGCTCCGCTTTCCACTCGCTCGCAACTCGCTAGTGTGATAAAGCCAAAGACATTAAAAAAACTACAGACCGGACATCACGAACAAAATGTTTGTCCTACAATTCGGGTTATGATAGGAACGATACATCGGGTCAGGTTAGGAAGAGGGTTATGAGGCAGTGAAAATGTTTTTCGAAACAGCCTTTTTCGCGACTACTTCATTCGAGTCCACAAGCTTTCGAACCTGTGAGGCAGTGGGAAAATAATTCGCAACAGCGTGTGTCGAAACAGCGGCTTTCGAAACAACATAGGGGACCCAGCCCCCCTAGCCAAGTTACAAACGATTCGTATCTATTCTCTTTCTACAATCGAGAACGCCTCAAATCCCTTTGTTTTGACCACGGGACCCACGGGCATCAGCTGGTCAGGGTATAATGGCCGAACAACACTTTGTTTGCTTTTTTTTTTACAGTTTTTTAAGTAATCAATTATCTATATCTATATCTATATCTATACTTATAATAAATCTGTAGAAGTAAAATTTCTGTACATTGAAAATATCAAAAAAATAAATAGCAGGGGGTGTTACTAGACTGACACCGAACCCAAAAATATAATTAAAAAAATTTTTGTCTGTCTGTCTGTCTGTCTGTCTGTCTGTCTGTCTGTCTGTCTGTATGTTCAGGTATCACGCAAAAACTACCGGTTCGATTACGATGAAACTTGGTATACTTATTCTTTGATATCCTGGGCACCACACTGGGTACTTTTTATCCCGGAAAAGTATATACAATAAAAAACAAACTTAATTTTGCGGTTCGATCCCTAGACCCGACTACTGTACCAACCGCAAATAATAAGTTTGTCGTAGGTTACGTCACCCGCAGTGGAGTTCACCAAAGGGCACACTGCTAAGATATTATAATATTTAATCTTAAGATACAATATCGCTCGCCATACAATTCAATGGACTATCACACACTACGAAGATAATTATGCACATTGAATACCTATCTACTCAAAATTAATATTGGAAGATGATTGGTGATGGATACTGATGCCAAAAATGCAATTAGTGAATGTTTTGTCTTTCTGTCTGTATGTGCACGCATAGTTCAAAAACTATTATAGGGATTTTAACCAAACTTGGTACGGTTGTAGGTAATCAATTATAATACGCCTGGGCAGGTTGATCTTAGTATCAGTTGTTTTACACATGGTCAGTTGTACGGCGCTCTTTCCCGGGTCCGTAGTTTCAAAAATCTTTATGCATACATATCGGAAGGATCAACTTTGAAAGTAGTCTATCCGGAAGTATTATGCTAAAATTATTACGTTTATATATCAACGCACAGCCCCAACCGCTGGTATTAGAGACATGAAACTTGAAGGGGTGTTCTTAGTGAAGAGTAAGTCTTCCATAAAAAACGATTTTTGAAAATTCAACCCTTAAAGGGAAAACATAGGGGACGGAAGTTCGACATCCACGCGGGCGAAGCCGCGGGCAAAAGCTAGTTTGAAATAAAATTGCATGTAACATACAGAATGAAATGAATAATTTAAAATATTTTATTTAAAAAAAGCAAAAGGTTAGGTATAGATTTAATTTAAAACCCTGACTTTTGAGCTAGGTGGGACCCACAGACCAATTAGCTTGTGGGACCTGTGCTACTAACAGGGAGTTTGTGTATTTTCCATATATGGAGCTGGGTAATGTTTTTGCAGCAAAAAAACCTGACCTGACCTGACCTTGAAAATAATGCAATCTTGCTCTTGTGTATTGTGCATGTGTATTATATTATAAGCGTAAGTGAGAACGTGTGAGTGTAATGTGTACGTCCGTCTGTGTATTTCTCTGCAGTGTTGCCACCTCTCTGAAGCCAGTAAGCGCTAAAAGTGCTTGAAAAAAGCGCTAGATTCCGCTAGATTGCATAAAAAAAAACACACACACAAATAACACCTACCAAAAAATTGTTATAATCATTTTAAATCTAAATTAATAAAGAGCCTAATCGCTTTCGCTGTCTGAGCAGGTTCTGTAGACTGAATTTTTGTAGGTCCAGGTTGCGGTTTTTGAGGTTTTGTAATTTCCATTTATACTTTTGGTTTGACGTGAGGTGTGTTAAACATTTTCGGGAAAATCGTAGTTTTAACAACGATTTTCCCGACGGTAGCCGTCTCGACATGTAGCCTTTTTGTAAGATAATCCCAATCGTTTATGTAAATTTGCGTTTATCGTGTCTGTGCCAGGTCTGCCAAAAAGCGCTATATTTTCCGCTAGGAGTTAAAATTGAAATTTCAGCGCTAAGTGTTCCAAAAAAGCGCTAGATCTAACTCCGAAAGCGCTAAGGTGGCAGCACTGTTTCTCTGTGAGTTGCGTGAGTGATTCTCTACCTAACTATTTAATTACCTCGAGTTTAATATTTTTTTTGTTCTTTGTTATAGCAAACCGTTTGATATTTGGCTCCCAAACTTTTGGCAACATTTCAAATTGTGGTTATTTAGTCTGTGATTTTTAGTCTATGGAACATAAAATCCGGGGTTGGCTGTTAGAAAAATATAAAATAAATAAATTCAGAAATTCGTCAGAAAAATAGTGAATGAATTGATGTGTTCTTTTCTATTATTACAAAATTTGATATTGTTTTATGTACATAGTTTAAGGTGAATGTTTTTTTCAGTCTCTGAAATAATTAGCATTCATTTTATTAACAAAGTGGTAATTCTAACATAACCTAAATGTGTTAACAGCAAAAGATTATTTTGTTATGTTAAAGTTTAAAAATCCCTATTAAAATTTTGTTATACTAAATGTTTAATGCATTAAAACAAGATTGCTATGGATGATGACTCTAAAGATTATAGAAGAAATAAACCACAGCAAAAGTTTTATAAACCAGGTAGCGGACCACTAAGACGATCAAGTTATGGTTTGGATGCAAAAATGGATACAAACGATATAGACGGAGGTTCTAAAAGCCGAAACCAAAACTACTACGGATCTCAAAATTCTATTGCTGACGATTTAAACGACACTTACAAAGGAACGAATATGCGTCACAAAAAGCCCGAGCAACAGCTTTACGTGCCTCGGTCGGGAGATTCTTGTTCCGATAATGGTAGACAAACAAAAGTACCAATGAGGTGTGATAATTCTAGTCAGTACGTCAATAGAAGAATGTCTGATAATCCAGATAAACAAGGTTCAGGGTCTTATTCTAGAGGTGCCACCAAAAGGGACAGAAATTTTGCAGATTATCATCTTAAAGATGGTACAAACAATGATATTAATTATAATAGACGATATAGGCAA
The DNA here is from genome assembly GCA_921972225.1 of Euplexia lucipara. Taxonomy (NCBI): domain Eukaryota; kingdom Metazoa; phylum Arthropoda; class Insecta; order Lepidoptera; family Noctuidae; genus Euplexia; species Euplexia lucipara. Next base: position 11,746,884 of record OV179149.1, read on the forward strand.
GCATCAGAAACAAGATCTATTTCACCCACACACATGCAGGATCAAAACTCTATGGACAGAAATAGAGATAGTAGAAGTATGGATACATCAGCAGGACGACACATGTCATCTTCTGGTGGTAAGCCACCATCTGGGCGACGGAACTCTTCAGGTTATACATCTGATTCTTCAAGACCCAAATACATGGTCAATTTAGATAATATACCTCCAAGATTTAGAAAGAAATTTTTGGAACAATCAGCCCATCACAGTTTTGATAGTGCTGACCAAATACGCAGAGATAAGTATTCTTCTAACCAGTCTGTTCAACCAACAAACAGCCAGGATACTTATTATAACATGACAAACTGGTCCCAAACATTGCCATCAAGAGGGAGAGGGAGAGGCAGATTAAAAGATAATGATAGCTTTGACAGAGAAAAATTTTTAAGGACATTGAAAAACTATGATTTCCAAAATTCTAGAAAATCTACACCTAGCAGTTCATACTTGAATTTATATGATACAAATTCAGCAGAAAACAAACATGTAATTGAGAAAGTTAATACTGGACCAAGCAGTACTGAAAGTCAGGAATTTCATGATGGTAAGCAGTAGCATAGTATTGAAGATTCTCATACATAATATTTGAATTGGTAAAATGATAAAGGAAATCCTTGGTGGCTCTCAGTATCTATTGTTTCTATGTTCTCCCTTTCTATTGTACAATGAGTTGAAGTCCCTAACTAAAATAAATTTGTATTAGTAACTAACTTCTATGTAAATCTAGTATATAAGCAAAATAAACAATTTCCTTGATATTGGAAATATGTTAGTCAAATAAGTTTACACTTACAAAAACAAGTGCAATCTATACTATATATGGAAGTAACAGTTGATATTGAATTTAGGTGACATTCAGGCAGTATTTAATCAAATTATCTTTTGCACATAATATTTTTGTCTTGATATAACTTTGATGTGTTTTCCAAATTAAAAATGTGTAGACCGAAGTAATGCCTCAAGTACTTAATCACAACATTCCGACCAGTATAGATCTCATGGACAATCAACATTTTATCCATGTTATTTACATAGTTCTCGGTTAATTTCCTATCATTAATTTTCTATAAATTTTTGTTGTGGTGTCATCACCGAAAATCATCATATCAAGTAGATTTAAATTAAATTTTCAAGTAAATATTGACTGTTACATTAGGTCATTTTCATGAAAATAACTGTAAAAAATAAAAACTCTAATTATTATTGCAAATATTAGATTTTTCATAGATTAAATTGAAAAATAATGTTGATTGATGAAAAAAGATCCGTGCATTGCATTTAAGATAATAATGCTAACTTTTTAAACAATGTACAGATGTTCAAGTACATAAACAAATCCGCTAAAATTAAAAAAAAAAAACAGATAAATAAAAAATCTGCAAGGATTGATTTTCCAAGTTATGTACAGAGGCCAGCACATCAAGTTACCCCAATGTGTCAAATTTCTTTGATCGTTTTTCAACTTAATGTCAAACAGCATAAGGTTCATATTCAATTGGGAAAATTTGACACATTGGGATAACTTGATGTGCTGGCGTCTGTACAAGCTCTAGGATATTATTTATCATAATTATTTTCATAGCATCACAGAATGGTACAAGCAGTATGGCCAACACTATATCAAGTAGCCAGTTGGAGCAAAACAAACAAGAGACAGACAATGAGCATGACAGTGAGACAACTTCTCAGATCTCTGCAACTTTATTGGACATCTCTAATTTGGTAAATATTGCCTTTAAAACATGAAACAATTAGCTTTCTTAACTTTATGTTAATAGAAAAAAAGCAATTCAAAAATATATTTTATACTGTCCTTCATCTGATTCATCTCTAACTTTTCAGATTTATGTGTGTACCTATTGTACAATTATTATCACTTTCTTTAAAAACGATAAAGGAAAACATTGTGAGAAAACCATGCCTGGCTGGAGTCTGCTATTGCAATCATGTCTCAATGACCGGTCATTGATCGAATATTTGACAACTTTGACAGTTTTTGTATGGGAAATGTGTCATAAGTTTGACATTATACGTTAAAAATCAATCATTGACCGGTCATTGAGATACCATTGCAATAGCAGACTCGACCCCCTGATGTCATGTGAAGTCACATCGGAAACTTATGGCATTAATTACTAACCACACAAAAAATAATGTAGACTGTCCCAATATTTTTTTGAAGAATGACTAAATCTTTGGATACCTACCAATTTTGGTTACTCTTTATGAATAATAGAACAAATTTCATGCCTGTCAGCAAATCAGTCACTAATTATGTAGCATCATGGTAATATAGTTACATAAATTAATAGGAAGTTTCTGCCTACCCCCATGGGTGTGTATATATGTATCTTAAACCATATAAGTCATATGAACGAAGTTCTTGTTATAGTTACAAAATATTTGTTTTAAGGATTGGACAGAAGAAGTAGAAAAGAACATAAAACTGGACGATGTGTGTGATTCTTCTACTAGTTTTTCGCAACCATTGAAAAAGTCTGTTCAAGACGATATTAAGCCTGAAATTCGAGAGTCAAAACGTCCCGGAAGAACTCGACGTAAAGATCGAAGGTAATTAACTTACTTAAGTTATATTCAGTTGGTACATATATTCATGGTAGAAGACTGACAGATGAACAACTGCTCAAATGTTTTTGTCTGAATATCAATGATTTTTTAATTGCAGGAGTTCGAGTAGGGGGCTTAGAAATGCTGAGAAGAAAACAGAACGTACCAGAAAAGATAGTACAGCAAGCATACAGCATGAGCCAGAGAGACCGAGGAAGGACAGCAATGTTAGTGTACCGCACGAAATTATACACTCGGGACTGAAGCAAAGAGAGCGAGAGAGGAGAGATAGTCACAAGAGTAATCGATCTTCTACTATCGGAAACAGCAGAGATGATTTAGACCGCTGGAGGTCGTTGCGTTCCTACAGCAGAGAACAGAGTACTGAAGGGTTAGTGTAGCTTGTTCGCTTTTCATTTGATATACTCTTGTTTTAGTTATTCTACTTTGTATCAGAACTTCTAAAGAAACCACTAACTCTCAACTTCAACTCTTCTTTAATGGTGTTTGTGGAAGAGAAACCACAATTTTGCCAATAACACATTTTTTTTTTATTTTTTTTTTATACCACGACGGTGGCAAACAAGCTTACGGCCCGCCTGATGGTAAGCGGTTACCGTAGCCTATGAACACTTGTAACACCAGGGGCGCCACACGCGCGTTGCCGACCCTTTAAAAACCTATTTACTCCCCTTTTGAAGAACCCCATACTGTAGCCCTCTGAGAAAACCTCGGCGGGGAGCTCATTGCACAATCCAAGTGTACGCGGAAGGAAACTTCTCTGAGACCGCACTGTACGGGACCATTTCGGCTCCAGTGTGTGAGCATGAACTCCCTGTCGACGGCGAGCGGTGCGATGATAGAAAGTGGCCGTGGGCATCATATCAAACAATTCCTCGGAACACAACCCATTATACAACCGGTAGAATACACATAGGGAGGCAAAGTCTCTCCTAAGACTTAGGCTTTACCGCTTGTGAGTACGGGATCGTCGAGGAGTCTCACAGCTCGCTTTTGAACCGAGTGAGGACAAATAGGTACTATGATAGAATATCAAATGCTGGAGATAAACTTAAAAATTATTGTTTATTTGGGAAGCTAAGACATAAAAGATAATTTAAAATTAACCAAAAGAAAAAAAATGAAACCTTATTCTTAACTTATAACTTAAACGTTTTTTTAACTTATAACTTTATTTAGTTTATTTCCATAAACTTGCACAATATGTAAAAGGGTGTAAAAGACCATTAACGTAAACGGAAACTACATATTGTACCCATCACTGGGATAGCTTTTTTCTTCTAAAACAAGCGGGCCGGTCGGGACAACGATCAAGGTCGCGTGGCCGCGGCCGACCGTACGCTCAGCTGATCGAAAGTCGAGTTGCGTTATCGCGCCTTCATTGCGCGCAATACAAAGCATCTCTTTTTTTAAAGATGAAAAAAAAAGTATTTTCCTAGCAATATTTTTTGGTTAAAGTTACTTAATTATTTGTACAGAATGTGTAGTTATCGACTATGTGATCGGTCTTTTTACACCCTGTATATACAAAACGAAAAAACACAAGGGAGAAGAGACATTTAATGGATGTGGGACAGGGCATATGAAGGGGAATAATATCATGTAAAGAGAACCTTAATTATTTATAGGAGAAAAATAAATGGTCAGCATTTCCTTCATCCAAACCACACTCAAAAATAGAGTTATCCCTAATTCTAAGTTTGGCCAGAAAAGAAGGAGAGCAAAAGTGATTCAAACGCAAGTAGCAGATTATTGAAATAGTCAATTTATTTGCGGACTAAAATTTGAAAAACCATGGCTTATGAGAGTTTTCCAGTAAATTCTATGTTGATATTCAATCACCATACAATTTACCTTTAACTGACTTAGATTTTTGCCATTCAGTGGACCATGAATTAAACAATGGGAATGAACTTGAGAATGAGCAATATAGCCTGTGACAATAGCATTTTTAGCACATAAACAAATGAATCGAAACAGGCAAATCGACACCATCAACTTTAGACTGCAGCATTAATAGGAGACTTCATTGCCCCAAGAATGATGCATAAACACTTTGATTGAATTTTTATAAGTTTTAGAAGACCAGATTTTATGCAGGGGTCCAATAAGAACAGCCATAAATAAAATGACTTCGAACTGTGGCGTTATTATTAAATTTTTGCGTATGTGGGTGAGCCAGAGTGAGTGAGGGCATAATAGAAAAATTCAGTGCTCAGTAGCTTCTTTCAGAGAATTTATAGGACAGTATAAAGCTAAACCATCAGTTAATGGAAAATTTGGCAAAATGGGTCAACAGAAAAGTGTAAGTCGAATGTATAGTTGTATACAGACTGAAAAAAAGAGGACTAAAGACTGAGCCTTGTGGTAAGCCTTTCCAGATTGTCCTAGAGAAATAAGGAAATTTTTAAATTAAATGGAGATGGATCTTTCCATTAATAAGTTACGTATGAAATGAACCAGCTTCACAGAAATATTTAGTTGATGGATAAGTTTATCCTTGAGCACTGGAAGTAGAACATTATCATATCCTGATGAAATGTCGAGAAAATCTCCTACAAAATATTGTTTTTTTTTTTTTAACAAAGAGATACGGAATCAGATATCAATATGCTAAGGCTTTTCCACATTGCACATACCTTTTCAGAATCCAAAATGTGATACGGGTCTACTTTCCACCAATCACTCGAGCCGATGATTAATCATAATGCTTGACAGGACTGACGAATGAGCAATCGGAAAATAGCCTATAACTATTCGAGTCAGTGGGGTTCTTACCAGGTGCAATTACAGGAATAATAATTTGATTTTTCCATGGTTACAAATTCAAATTCAAAGTCATTTATTTGTCCGAACATGGTACAATATAAGGTCTCCAATTACATAAAGGTCTCATCACATTCTGCCACATGTGGCGTGCAAATTTCAGGTACACAATATAAATTATTACAATGCTAAAATAGAAATATTAGGCTGGTTTCGGAATGGGCTATTTGACAACATTTTAGTTTTTAGTCCCTCATCTAGATAACAAGATAATATTCGACACATATTTATTTCTTTTTCAAATTGATGGAAAACTGCTTAGATTAAGCGCAATAAAGTTGAGGAGTGGGGGCTTGTAACGTCATTAGCTAGCATAAACTGTACTGGCTAGTGACGTCATGCGAAATTTTAACTCGATGTATCACCGTTATTTATTGATTACGTTATTTATTGTGAAAAAAAATCCCACCAAAAACATTTCATGTAAAATGTTGCCAAGACGGGTTTGCCCTGTGAAAAAGATATCAGATCTCAGTAAAAATGTATAGCTTCGTCGTTTCGCTACCGCCGTGGAAGTGATGCGAATATTTAGTTTCTGAAGTAAGTAACGAAACAGCCAAGCCATTCATTCGTCTTGGCAACATTTTACATGAAAGGTTTTTGGTGGGATTTCAGTTCTTTTTGTAAGATGCTAGGCAGTCTTATTGTGTTTATTTTTTTCGTCTTTTTTCGGTGTATTTCTTGCAAATCAGCAGTGCCGGTTTTCATAGCCCATTCTCTGTCTTTGCCTTTTTTCTTTGATGGTTTACTGATTACCACAAGCGATAAATCAGGGCGATATTTCGCTCTTAAGCGATTATATTATCTCAAACAGATTTCCACCCCCCCCATTTTAGGAGATGGGGGACGAAAGTTATAAGTTTATAATTTTTTTTGTTAGTTGTATACTAAACTAAGATTACATACCAAATTTCAGCTTTCTAGCACTTCAGCATGCGTAGCATGAACACATTGAACACCGAAGAAACGGCCTTTGTCTACAGACGAATCGGCAAAGTGACAGATTATATAGACAGGAACCTCAATCTGTCACATTTCTTTCAATACACCTGCCTGCGTAGCATGAACACTTCATTTCTTTTCTTCCTAGACACGACAAAGACCGTTTCTTCGGTGATCATGCTACGCGTGCAGGAAGTAGCCAAACATTTTGATGATCATCAGTGTGTCAGTGTATCAGTGAGTGTGTCAGTGACGAAATCGGTGTATTTTAGATATCAATAAAATCTAAAGTATAAGAGATATTCTATTGAGAGTTTGTAAGTTTAATTAGTCTATTATTGGCATCATATCCTGAGAAAATGAAATATCTGGTACATCGAAAACCAACTTTATGAGGGTTCAAAAAAACGACAAAACACTTGGAGAAAAGGTAGGTAGAGCCCTTGCGCTTCGCTTGGCTCGTCTCGGCAGATACGTGTCGAATATTTTCTAGTAGGTACCTAATCTAGATGAGGGACTTAAAACTAAAATATTGTCAAATTGCACATTAAGTCAAATTCAAAGAAGTTATTTAACACTAGAAAGACGGGAGCAGTCATTTGACTGCAATTTGAATTTAAATGTTGAATAACTCGAAAACTATTTGACCTATTGTGCTGATACTTTGTGACTTTTATTTATTTTACTAGTTAAATGCAACTATGTATGAAAATAAATCTCAACTGTTTTGTTTATTCTTAAAAATCTTGAAATCTACCGGTAAAGACGGCGGCAGTCATTTGACGGCTAAACACCGATAAGTGTTTTTAAGTGTAATTTGAGAGGGTAGAATATAAATCATTTACACTTATTCATTGTTTATAGTTTGCTAGTCAAATGAGTCAGTTTATTTACGAGTGCCTATAAATTTTGTCGAAATTATTGTAAGTGAATCGTGAAAAAGGTCTCGTAGTCTTCAAAATGAAGAAATACTATCTTTGTTACAAAATATTCGTGAAGATGGGTCGGATTGTGACTCTGAAAGTTTAGAACGTGATAGCGACGATGATTATCCGGTACCACCAGTCAGTTTGAGTTCCTCTACGGAAGACCAGATACCTCTAGCAAATTTACGAAACGTTGACGGGTTGAGTTCTCGCGGCCGTGATCGTAGCTGTGGTCGTCGTGGTCAAGGCCGAGGAAGGAGTCATAGCTCGGAAGATTCTGAGCTTCAAGGTCTTTGGGGGTCTTAGGTCGTCTATTGACGGTACCTCGTGGATACTTCAAATGGAATCTACAAAGTAGATCCTCTGACTGTGACTTCTTACAGAGCTACGGCGTGGATGTGGCTGACCAGATGGCAAAAAAATATAGTGTAAAAGCAGCATCTCGGAGGTGGCCAGTATAGGTTTTTTTTAATATTTTGGACCTAGCAGGGATAAATTCCTTCATTTTGTATAAGAAAATGTCAGATACCAACATAAAACGAAGGAATTTTATACTAAGTTTAGCAAGCGAACTAAACGTCAAGGTAGAAATCGAAGCGAGTCTCTCAGAAGCTGAACCCTTGCCTGAAGAGTCGACACCTTCTACTTTTTAATCTTCTGCTCAAAATCCGGAAAATAAAAAAAAGACGAGAATGCTATTATACAGAACTGTAAAAACAAAACTAATAAAGTATGCGACACTTGCAAAAAGCCACTTTGCGGCTCTTGTAATGTAAACAAAATGTTAAAATATAAAAATTGTGTGTAAATTAAATAATTAATCATATATTATATCATGTTTTAATACTATAGTACCATTTTTAGCACCTAAATATAAAAAAAAAGATTTAATAAACAGGAGGAGTCATTTGACCGCTCGCCGTCTTTGTAGGTAGTTGATTTTTTCCGTCTTTCTAGTGTAGTGATCTAAGTAATATTGCTTGGATAGATTTGAAGCATTTTTTTAAAATTGTACGGGATATCATCTATCCCAGGGTAGGAATCCACAAGTCATCAAGTGCCAGCTGTTGTAGTTCAGAGAAAGAAAACGAAGAATTGAAATTACATAAAGAAGGTAGAGGGGCCGGAAGGGATGCAAAATAGTTTAGATTTGGAACTGAAGAAGGTAATTTGTCAGACAAAGTTTCAAGCCAAGAAGACTTGACATATTCGGACAATACCTTAACTAATACATAAGCAAATACATAAACAAATAAATAAACAAATAAATAAACGAATACCTAAACAAATAAATGAACAAATAAATAAATCAATATTATGTTACCAAATTTTTTCATGAGAACAAGTAAGTAAGTAAGTAAGTAAGTAAGTACATTTATTTGCTCAAACAATGTGTATACATACAGAACGGAAGAAAAAAAAGAAAAGCAAGAAATCTGCGCCGCAATAATAGTGTCGTTGCTCATAGCTTTTTGTCTTTATTACAGGAGAATAGTTTCACAATGCAATAGCCGAGACACATCAGCTAATCGTGCCATTAGTCCGCGGGATACCGATGGCTTTCGTATCCCATCTGCCATGTCCAAATCTGCCGCATGGCTATCAACAAATCAGGTAAATCAACAGTGATTTGAGTAGATTATAATAATGCTGGTTAATGTTTTCTTTTAACATACTACTTACTGCACTGCGTAAAAAACTATATGTTGCAATAAGTCTAACTTCGATTCCTTGCTAAAAAATAGAAGTTCATCCAGAAATATAATTTCATTTTAGTCTTTCCTAAGGTTCATGCTTTCATTGGCCACTTTGATAAATCATAGTTACCGGCTTCGCTTTAAATCCCTTTTTAAAATAAATCCTTAATTATAAAATGAGTATCTATAGCATTATGTTTATTCTAGAAGAAAAACAACGGTTCGTGGGCAAACGGTCGCACGTCAAGCATAGAGCGCGGGCGACAGTCGCCAGCGCCGAGCCAGGCCAGCGTCAGCACCGCGGCCGCGCCCGACGCGGGCCCGGTCCGGCGCCCCCGCAAGCGCTCGGGGCGACGTACGGAAAACAGAGGTACCTTAGCAACTAGCAAAATGCAGCAATGGTGTATTAAACGCCTGTTTAACTCTTCGAGTAATATAGGCGTGATATGCTGTCAAGTCATGGTTTTGATTTACCATTGTCCATAGAGCGACGCCGCGGACGGAACTCCGATGTACAGCACGCCCAACAACCACAGCATCCGCAACATGCGCAGCATCAGCAACATGCGCAGCATCAGCAACATGCGCAGCATCAGCCACATGCGCAGCATCAGCCACATGCGCAACATCAACAACATGCGCAAAATCAACAGCACGCGCAACATCAACAACATGCGCAACATAATGCGCAGCAGCAACAGCACGCTCAGCATCAACAACATTCGCAACACTTACAAAATACGCAGCACGCGCCTACAGCGGCGCCGGCGCCTCCGTCTTTCTCCCATGGCCCTAGCTCAGGGACTATGAACTGGAGAGAGGAAATTCTCGAGTCAAAGAAGTTTAACTCTCATGATAAGTAAGTTAATTTAACAGTGATTTATATAATTATACTAGCTGACCAGACCACGTGATGCTGTGGCTCAGTAGTAGTGTTGGGAATTTATCTGGATAAATACTCACAATGGATAAATACTCATAAATATCCGTTTTTACTCGAGTATTTATTCAAAACGGTGGATAAATACTATACACGATTTTCGTAAGGGAGATATATGTGTTTAAAATTTTGAGGTTTAGTTCGGGTATTTTTCGGATAGGTTGAATAAAGCACAAGTAATACCCAAGTAGTACCCTACCTGTCAAGATGTCGCCGGAGCCGCTTGGCGGGGCTCCTTCTTCTGGGTGGTTTAAAAAAATAACCACGAAGGAGGTGGAGGGGTCTGCGTTCGCTGGCTTCGCTCGCTCACTACGACCCCGCTAACTTTTTTTTTTAGGGGTGGAAAAAATCCTCATGGAAGTCCCGGGGAGGGCGGAGGGGTCTGCGGTCTGGAGTGGTTTTTATTCAGTAAGAGTCTCTGACTAAAAACCACCCCGTGTTCCTTCTCACACCTGCGCCGGGGGTCACGGGAACAGAAGTACTTCCGCGACCCCCGACTGGTGCCGGTCCCGAGGGCCTCGCCAAGTCAGTGAAAGGAGTGAGGTTGTCCGCCGTCCGCCTGCGCCCGGTGCGTCTGCTGCGGGCCGGGTGAGTGGAGTTGATCTCCCTCTTCCTTTCCGCAGCCTCCTTTTGCGAGACGACCGTTTCGCAGAAGGACACCACCGTGTCCCAGGACTCGACGCTGCCAGCCATCTTCTCGACCATGGCCGGCAGCGACAAGTCACTGCCTACTCTGGAGACGAGGGCACGGCGCACGTCTGCCAGCGTATGCCGCGCCGTATCCTCCCGACAGTCGATGCAGTGGTGACACCGGGCGTCCGGCTCCCTGTTTATGCCCCCCCACCTCCTAACCTAACCTGCCCGAGTCGGGGTGCCCTAATTTCGGAGCTGTAATAAGATAAAATTAATAAAAATAAATTGAATGAAACGCACCTCCACCGTCAACGAAACGTGAAACGTCAAATTTGACATCTACCATGACAATTTATCCAACCTAAATGGCGTGTTATTTTCAATTTATATGGAAACTTTAAAAAAATATATTTCGTAAACCGGGAGTCTCCTTAACTTTAAACTTGTAGAAAACCTTCTGTTTATGAGTACTATCTACAAAAAAAAAAAAATAGACTTCCAACTCGATGGCCCATAAAGGAAAGTTTAGTCCGAGCACGTGTAATTTTGTACAGATTTTATTACGTCTATGCAGAGGAGTCACATTCAAGTCACAGGAGGATGCACATTTCGCCAGTTATGTTTAAGTCCCATGTAATAGGGGGCGAGCCTATTGCCATCAATCGGGCACAAACCCGGACTCCGGACTGCTACTGAGAAATCCCAGATGGCAAAACTCAATAACACTTGCCGACCGGGGATCGAACCCTGGACCTCATTCTCAGCAGTAGCGCTTGCGACCACTAGACCAACGAGGCAGTCATGTACAGTAATGTACTAAGTATTTTCGAAACCCTTAATAGTAAAACTAGCCTATCAATATAAAAAAAAAACATTCTAAATAATAAATATCTATCATTTTGAGTAAATATCCGATAAAATGAGTAAAAACGATCTATCCATTTCGGATAAATACTCGAGTATTTATCCTTCGAGTATTTATCCTTCGCCCATCACTACTCGGTAGTTGTAATTATGTTGAACCAATATGACAAGATGACCTTAATAGCAAACGATGTTGAAGCAAGTTAACTTACACTATGATCAGTTGTTAGGTAGAAACTTAATGTAAGAAACCATTAAATTTGCATTAAAAAAATATTGACATCAATAATCGAAATTAAAAATATCTGATCCCTAAGTTTGACCAGATCGCACATAGTGAGCCAAATTTCATAAAAATTGGTTGAGTAGTTAGGAGCTTATCGCGGAAAACAAAATGACGCAAGATGTTTATATCAAAAAAAATCCTTATGTTGTAGACATCCAGAGAATTCTAGCTCCCGCAACAAACATTCTACAGACTCGTCCACATCGCAGCCGGGAATAATTATGTTGCCACAGGCTTCTATAACACATATGCAGAAAGATTTAGTGTAAGTGCTGTTGTTGATATTGAAAAAAAAAGTATTCGAAATTGTTTATTGCCAGACTGATATACAGTTGATATAATGATTTTAATTATGTACACTTTTCAGGAGGGGAGGTTCAGTGGAGACGCAAAAAACATTGTTTGATCATCAGAATCCATCCAAACCTATAATTATACAAACTAGTCCAAATAAAATAGACATTAGAATGGAGAGAGGTAAGCACAATCTTTATTTCCATTCTGTATTCATCAATACAAGCATTAAACTTTAAAAATTACAACAAGATAATAATAATTTTTCTATGTTTAGTATTTGACTAGTATGTAGTTACACAAAACAGGTCAAACAAGAGCAGCAGCATGTTAGACACTTTAAATGAAACTAGGTATTCTGACATTAATTCCTGTTTAAAGATAAGGTTAGATGTCCATAGGCGGCATAAAAACTTTGTCTCCAGATTAACCAAACGAAATAAGAAAAAGACTCAATATTTGCCCACCCACTCTCACGTGTTATACCCCCGATTCTAACGAGCCGTTGCCAATATTCAAACAATTTTATCTGGTAGGAATGAAAGAGAGCTCGTCCCGCGGGAGCGCCGGCTACGAGGCCAACGACGCAGCGCGCGCCGTGCGACACCGCGCCCTGCTGCAAGAGGTGGACCGTCTCGACGTCATCCTGCAGACGCACATACTGAGGGGGCCGCTCGGCCTCGCGCAGCATTGGCCCGATGTTATCGAAACAAGGTAATTCATTGTTAAACATTTTAAGGACTGCGTGAGAGTAATGACGGGTTTCATTTGCATGTTCATGCTATTTTATTTCCTTTTTTTACTAACACTACACGACGCTTATCTGAAAACTAAATAAAAACGCTACTGAAGTTTCAACCCTCGACTCAGCGCACAGAGTTGAAAATCCAAAGGGCATTGTATGTATGCATCGTATTAAGGGTGGATTTAGGGTAATCCATATCAAGTTGAAATCCCTGGCCTTGTCTGTGGATAAGATAATTATTATTAAATAATTCCAACATTTTTTTTTGCTTTCAGGGCTTCGTTACAAAAAGCATTACATCGACTCCTCGTGTCAGATCTTAAATATTGTCAAGCTGACAACATTGAACATCATTTTTGGAAAATTTTATACTATAACTTCATAGAACCTTTGCGAAAGAGTTTTAGTCAAATGACACCAGAAGAAAAGCCAGAAATAGTGAAATTGATCAATGTTATTATAGAAGAAGGGAACACATTTTTTGAAAACCTAGTGCAAATGTTGGAGAAAACTTATAAGTTTAATGTTGATGATTACATAAATGATAATCATGTTTTGCCTCCCAAAGGTCTTGGATATTTGGGTTTGGCTTTAATATCAGTTCAAAAAATCTACGTCTTTTTGGGGGATTTAGCACGATATAAGGAACAAGTGAATGAGACAAATAATTATGCTAAGAGTAAATTTTGGTACACTAAAGCTCAACAAATCAATCCCAAGAATGGCAGACCATACAATCAGTTAGCTATATTAGCAATATATGCGGTGAGTGTTAACTTTCCTTACTTATTTGCTGATTTTTTTTTTTTTTCAAAACTACCCTTAGGAAGGGGCAACTAGAATCATTTTCTTATTTTTTTTACTTTTAAGAATGACGTTCAAAAGTGCCTTTTAACGGTCTAATTGAAATAAATGTTTTGACTTTGATTTTAAACTGCTGATTAATGCATCTTCTAGCATATGAAAATCAATGTTTGATTGTTTGTATTTATTTACCGATTATTTAATTTCTAAAATTCATTTAGCATTTTCGAACTCAATTTTTAAGGAAGGATATTATATGCTATTAAACCTCACACTAAGACCCTTTGGAGCGAGTGAAACCGCAGGACTGAACTAGTAATAAATAAAAATGTTATTTTCAGAGAAGAAAATTAGATGCTGTTTACTACTACATGAGAAGTTTAATGTCGTCCAATCCATTTCATTCGGCACGAGAAAGTTTACTTTCACTATTCGACGAAAATAGGAAAAAGGTTTGTTCAATACTTACACATTTTTACCTGCTATCTCGCATATTTTCTAAAAATAAAATTGTACATATGAAATACCTTAACTTTATCCACATGCAACTCTTATGAAACCGTAAAGATTTATTAGGAAATACTTTCCCTACTGTTTTTATAGTTACATACGCTTACAGTGTAGTAAATAAAACACTCTAGTGATTGCTCTGTGTTTTATGTAAAAGTTTGGTTATTTATTAATACGATGCAGCATTCAGCAATGACAATAAGAACTCATACGATTACCTGTTTAGTACGAAGCAGCGGAGCGAAAGCGTCGAGCTGCTTTAGAAGTAACGAAAAACGCTGAAAATGATGCGTCGGGCGCCGCCAACGGTAGTAACGCGGAGAACACGGCGGGCATGAAGAGGGAGGTGTGGGTGCGGCCCAGCGGACACAGGACGGCCACCTTCCGACCCGCCTCCAGGGACGAACAACTTGCTGCCATGACTTCCGTCGAGGTAAACATAACTATGACTAAAATATCGTGTTAATAGCTGACCGCATATTAATAGTAACCCTTGAAACGAGAATTAAATGTAGGCACTTGCTGCTATGTCCTAGAGGCGCTGTCAATATTAAATTCTTTTGATTGAAGTGCGGTCAAAAGTAAAAAAGAGGCGGTCGACTGTACTATTTTGTGTTTGACTATGTAGTACTAAAATAGTATTTTTAATTTGATATATTTTCCATATCAAATTGCCTAAATCTTTGTCTCATTGTTACAGTTAAACAAAAATTTCATTACCAGTTACCTACACGTTCACGGGAAGCTCATTACTAAAATAGGGTAAGTTGCATTGTTTTAATACTATTCGAATATATTCTTGAGCACACTGAACGTTTCCTGTATGCGGCACAATTGGCAACTTTCGACGATGTCAAAAATGCCCTTCCAAATCCTTTTAAAACGCAAAGCTGCACATTTTATCATCGCCATGCGAGGAACTATTAATTCGGTCAGGGATCGAACTCCAAGTACCTGGGTAATGTAAGATAAAGCTTAAAGAGAAGGTCACATTGACCCGAAACACGACACGAAACATAAGATCCCACCTTGAGCAGGACCAGTGTTCCGTTTTGTAATGCACAACGGGTTTGTCTCTATACCTATGTCCTGGCGATTTGTACTTACGCAAATCAATTGGACATCGCCTTGAACAGACGTGAATAATATCGGGTTGCTTAAAACCTTAGATCAATAATAGTACTAGATTCCCGATAAGCGCTTCAAAAACGGCCCGAAAAATAAGAGCACAAATACTGTTGTGCTCTTATTTCTAATTAGTATGGTCCAATCATAGCCAACGTTAAGACGTCAAATTGCCGCAGTGCGCGTTCAATAATTGTGTAAATAATCACCGTAACACCAAAATTTCGGAAGGAATATCTTTGTTTCGGTGAGTTTATATCAATATGTATTTATCATAAAATAAAAACTGAATTAAATAGTAAAGAAAGTCTTTTAACAAATATGATGATTGTTTGACCAATGTTTGCTACAACGCGCCAACTATTGTAACCAACATCGACTATTCTGGAAAAGGGAATGCATGGAGTAGTATTGTTATTTTATGTTTCTTTTTTTTAATGAAATTTTGGTTTGTAGATTTCCTAGCGACACATTTCACTGTGCAGAATGGGTATCTATTGTCGCGAAAGAAAGAGGAGAAGAACTATACAAGCGGTCCCCCGACTCAACGATGCTTGGATTAAAATATTACTTCTTTTATTAAACTAAAAGGGTCAATACATATTATTTTGTTACTTTTTACAGGATACTTTTGCGTGGGGGGTTTGTTATTTTTTTTGCTGATTAATTTTTATTATCATTAAGTAACTAGTAATATATCCGGAAATACTAACAGATATCGATTGGTTAGAACATCAGTTCCAAAATTACAGGTACATTCATTAATGCTTCACAATCGAAACGTTTTACAAAATGATATTTTCTAAATGAAAATGCTTGATTTGCTACTAAAAATGTAAAAATCGGTACGTGTGTACCTACGTTTTTTGAAGAGTTCCTTCAATTCTTCAAGGTTCCCTCATGAAAATGACAGAGTACTGAGGTTACAAACACTAAAAAACAAACATAAAAAAATAAATTAATTGGTCAAACAATCATTATATTTGCTAAAAGGCTTTATTTACTATTTAATTCAGTTTTTATTTTATGATAAATAGGTACATATTGATTTAAAAAATACAAACGAATTGATAACCTCCTCCTGTTTTTGAAGTCGGTTATTAATAATTTGATGTCATACAATGATTTTTCACCAACTGCGCCCCGCGGTTTCTCCCGCGTAAACCAGGAGTAGGTAAAAGTAGCCTATGTTTTAATCCAGGATATAAGCTACCTACATACTAAATTTCATCCAAATCTGTTCGGCCGTTTGAGCGTGAAGAAGTAACAAACATTCAAACACACGCACACACACATAAACTTTTGCCTTTATAATATTAGTGTAAAAACTTCTAAATCGCATACAAAAGTAGGCGGTTTATTTTTTTTGCGGATTGATTATAATGAGCTAACCCGCAGACAATTAATAGCAATGTCCTAATAAAATAGCTATTGTACTAATTTAGCCCTACTACTTTTTTAAAATGGGTCAAATGTAATTATTTGCTACCATATAAAACAAACCTTCGCTCGCATAAGAAATATAAATTATTATTCTGCAACTCTATCTTTCAATTCTTACTGTGTTCTGAGCATTGAAATGTCATACCAAGAACTACGTCTAGTTCCAAAATAGAGTAAAGACGAAATTGTGAACAAAACGTTTTTAACCGTATTTTCTAGGCCTTAAAATTTCATTTTAGATTTTTTTTGTACTTATTATAAAAATGGCTTTTATTTATAAATGACATTTTAAATTTATTCCTTTTACTTTTCCCCGATGACAGAAGGACTTAGGCATAAATATTTTGCAATTGTAATTAAACTTTATACTTGAGAGTCAAGGTTCATAATGAACTGAACTTGATAATATTATAAAACTTTTTTCAATATTTCGTAGTAAGAAATGTAATTGTTTATGTGTGTGTAAACGTGGACACTTTAGCGACGTATTTTTGTTCCTGATCCTGTATCTAGTGCTATTAGGTATTGATCGAAGCTTAAAACCAACCCCGCTCAATAAGCTTTGCCCGTTGGTTGGTACACACCAGCAGCCGCGTACGTAAGCATGTAGAAACAAAACAAGGAATTATAGAGAATTCTTCACGTTCAAACTTTGCTGTAAAGAGGCCAGCAATGATCACTCTACGGCGAAATGAAAGTTGCTGTCTTTTAATCGTCGAACACCTGCAAGTCAGAATTTACGTTTTTTGGAACGTCTCAGACTGATTGTGCATGAAAACAAAACGGCGGGATGGAATATCCTTGCGAATCGAAGTTTGAATGCGGTTTTAACCCTGTTACCGCGATTGATGTGGCTTTTTTCTGGGTTTAAGTAATTTACTAGTACTAGTACTTACCAATACCAGAGACGGGTACATTGTTCATCAAAAACTTAGTGATTAAGTTATAAAAGAACCAAGTTGACTAAATACCTAAGAACTTAGGAATACCTACATAATGCAGTATGCCTTCACACGCAAGGCGATGGCTCTAAGCTAGGAAAATTACCGACCAATCTCGCTGGTTCCCGTATTTTCTAAAATATTCGAAAAATAGATCTTTAAAGAACTCTACAATTTCATTGAAAAGAATAAGATTCTGTGTGAGGAACAAAAAGGATTCCTAATGCATAAAACTATTAATATGGCCATATATGATTTTATGTACAGACGCTAGCACATCAAGTTACCACAATGTGTCAAATTTTCCCAATTGAATATGAACCTTATTCTGTTTGGCATAAAGTTGAAAAACGATCAAAGAAATTTGACACATTGGGGTAATTTGATGTGCTGGCGTCTGTACAATGTCATTAACATAATGTCAATAAAAATAATCCTGTGTATCAAAATACCCCAAATACCATAAATGCCTGGGTCATATCGTTTGCGATATGACCCAGGCATTTAACTACCTATGTACATTATGCGACATTCTTAACGAAACTTGAAGCCTACGTAATTAGAGGCAATGTCCTTATTCTACTTGATTCAGAAAAACAGAAAACAGATGACTGAAATTAATAAAATTAATACACTAAACAAACGTGAACACAAATTTCGATTAAGAAAACGTGAAGTTTTATTTGGAGTACCGCAAGGGAGTGTACTGGGCCTGTTGGCCAAAAATCTGCCAAATTCCATCTCAAGCGGATTATGGGCAATTCTAGCCTTACGTACGAGGAAGTGTTCTAATGTTGGGTACGATAACTAACTTGTATAAAGGGCTCCTTTATATTTATACTGTACATAAATGACCTACCGAAATGCATTGAACAACCAATACATTGTTTGCAGACGAAAGCACAATAACAATACCTTGTGATAGTATGGAGACATATGAAACTGATATTAATAATAGTTTAAAGTTGGTTGTAAATCGGTTAAATGAAAACAATTTAAAAATTAACTTAAAAAAAACAAAAGTTTTCCATTTTAAACAGATGATTCCTAGCATAGACCTCAAAGTTCAGTACGCTAATGATATAATAGAAGAGGTAGAAAATACATTTTTTTTAGAACTCGAAATAGATCAAAAGCTAAATTGGGAATCACACATTGATACTTTATGCAAGAAAATTAGTAGGTAGTAAGTTCGCATAATATAATTATAAATCGTAAGTGTGATTCCACTATGCCGTAGTAGGCAGTAAGTAGTGCATCCGTGTATATTATTGGCGATAGTGTATCTGCATACTACGGCATAGTAGAACCACACTTACGATTTATAATTGATTAGTTAATCTTAATAATATAATTAATTCGAATTTATAATAATTTAATTTATTTTGATTGTTTAGTTTTAAGTTTTGTTAATATTATAATTGTTTTTCACGTATTGGCATGCCTAGTGGTAAAATATGGCTGAATCAATTTTATTTTTCTGTACCACCAATCATGTACCCATATATGCAAATAAAAAAATCTTTATCTTTATCTTTATTCAAAGCCTTTTGTCAGTCTTTCTACACGGGTGGTCTGTGGGTGAATTAGACGCGGAAGGCTCCAGACGCCCTGCGGATACAATATAACAACGGTTTCCGTCTGCTGTTGGGGTTGCCTAGATACTGTAGTGCTTCGGGCATGTTCTCTGTGGCGCGGGTGAATGATTTCCACGCTGTCATGAGGAAGAAGGCTGCCTCGTTGCTAAGCAGATCTAGGTCCAGCTCTAACAACATCCTAAAAACCAATGCCTAAGCACAGGCGCATCATGCTTGTCAAAGCATGATGCGCCTGTGCTTAGGCATTGGTTGGCGTTGCTTGTGCGGCAAACTTGATTAGTTTTAAATTTTACTAACCCTTCGTTGATAAGTTATAGTTGATAAGTTACTAACCATTGGACCAATGAAGTCATTAAATAAAAAAAATATATTATTATATTATATATTTATATATTTATATATAATATATAATATAATAATATATTTTTTTATATAGAGCAGTAAAATCCGTGCAATATATTATCATCTCAGACCAACAAAAAAAGGAAAAGAACGCGCCACGAACATCAGTCGTACTAACTGCCCCGGCAATCTTCGTTCCGCCTATTTTTCGTCATTTTCTCAGACCTACTGAATATACGCACAAAATTTTATAAGAATCAGTCTAGCCATTTCGGAGGAGTTTTGTAACAAACACTGTGACACAAGAATTTGATGTAGTCATTTTTTAATTTATAAAAAAAATTTGATCAGCGGTTTCTTCCACTACGTCGGGTATTATCCTACAAGAACGTATTTATCCTGTGTCATTATCTGCCAGGTGTGCCAAATTTTATCCAAATCCGTTCAGCCATTGAGGGCTGATTGATTTACAAACATCTAAATTCACAAATTTCGGAACATGCAGTCGCAACATTAATATAAACTGTTAAATATAGTTTATTTAACAGTTTCTATTAATGTATAAGACTGCAATGGGAAGAACTTTATCAGATGTATAGAAAAAAAAATATGTTACTTTAATCATTGTTTGTAACATAACTGTTTTCTGTCAGCATGGAGACATTTTACGAGAGTGCCAGTATGATGCTGCGTCAGTTCCGTGCTCTCCTGCACCGCCAGCCCCTGCCAACTCCTGCCGCACGACTGCTGCAACTTACGGCACTCAATATGTTTGCCGTTGAGACTACTGCCGCATCGCTTAAAGGTAAACCTAGTTTTCTAAATATACAACAGCACTATTCAGCAATGCAGTAATCTTAGTTGAATACCACTGTTTTATTTAGGTGTTTTATTGACAAGTACTGTGTTTTAAGAGGTTCTAGGTTCCAGGGAAATAGAAGAGTACTTGGTACAGTCAGCATTAAAATGATAATTATATTAATAGAGTAATCAGGCTCTTTGTTGAGGTAGGTAGGTTAGATTTTAATTGGTTGCGAGTAAAACGTACGTTCCCGTGACCCCCCGCGCAGGGTTGAGAAGGAACATTGGGGTGGTTTTTAGCCATTAAGAGTCTGACTAACGACTGTTTTTCTCATAAATGTTCTCATTCTCATGGATGTTCTACGCCCTGGAGGACTCCCCAGGGCGTAGAACATCCATGAGAATTCCACACCCAGAAATTATGGACATTTATTCAAATACAACTTAAACTCATAATATCGGTCATGCTTTCAATCTTGTTTTTGTTATCATTTCTCTAATACATATCTAAATCAATAAAACAGAACACAAAATAGAATAGAATACAGATACGGAATTGTACTATGTACCGTTGGTCGATATTTTGTCATGCAAATCGCCGATCATAAAATAAGTCGTTATTACGTGTACTGCAGTAGTTGCAGGTGCCATTGCGTTTTGATCTTCGACTGGATTTAAATGTTGATGCAAACTAGCTTCTTATTTATGAGTACGGCTTCTCAGTCCAGAAGGCACAAATAAAACGATTTTATTGTAAGTGCAAGCCGTGTGACCAATTGGAATTCCCGTCGGCAAGAATGACGGAGTTCCATATAAACTTTTATCTCCAATTAAACGCTTATTAAGAGCTTTAGTGTACAATTTCATGCTTCTTTCTAAACACACCGGTTTGGGATGTGCGTTGATTGTTAGTACAACAACATAAGTACTTAACACAATATTTTGACTGCTCCTTGGTATAGCAACCTAAAAGAATATTGCGATTAACCTAATTGTGGTTAACCTACATCAAATGGGCAACGAAATATTTCTCAAGTAAACTATTATTTGAAGCTATGATCTCGGGTGTTTATTTGAGTTTGAGGGGCAAGTGCACCAGCTTTATTAGTTAATAGCAGAAGTCACGCGGTTTCACCCTAGTAGCTCCCGTTCCCGTGGGAATACAGGGATAGAAAGTACCCTATGTCACCCAGGGATGTAGTGTAGCTTTGCATTGGTGAGAAAAATATTTTTTCAAATCGGTCTAGTAGTTTCGGAGCCTATTCAATGCAAACAAACAATCAAATCTTTCTTCTTTATAATATTAGCATTTTCACGTGCTGTCTCAATATCCAAAACAGTCGAATGTCAAAACTAAAAGAAGTTAGTGAAACTAGCTTCATTTATTAGTAAATTTATTCTGATTGTAAACACACACGAGACATTTTATATCAATTTTCCATGAATAAAGCGTCAATATTAAAACCGAAATTTTACCAAGCAAAGCCTAAAGCGTACCTAATTGGTTATTCATAAAATACCCGCAATAATAATTTGGTTTTGTTGTTTCATCTTTGTTTTATGTCCTTTGATGATTTTAAAAGCGTTTACGCGGTCGTTGACGGGAAAACCTTTTACATAATGTACCTACTTAGAAATTGTGTTTTAAAAAGTCGGGTGAAGGTTGGATGTTTGTATGGATTAATAAAGCAAGCACTAAAGCAACCAATATTTTGACTACTCGTTTGTATAGTAACCAGTACTCTATGAGAATGTGGCGATTAACCTAAATGTAGGTTTACCACAGTTGTTGGTCGTTGAATCAACTAACCTAAAGTAAGTATATTATTGTTGGGCAAATTGTCAACTACTACATAAGTTGGCTGTTCTACCGTTACAATCGCCTTCAACGTATATTTATGTTCTTTGGTTAACTGATGTCAGTTGCGGAGAGGCTTATCAGGTTTATTTAGGGCCTTATCAGGTTTTAAATGCAATGTTTTAACATAGATCACAGTTCGTTACTTCGTCCGCCAATTTAAAGACATAAATATGCATCAAAGTATTTTTATAGATATAGTGTGTTTAAAGATATTAAATTCAATTGAAACTATGCAAGTGCATTGTGATGTTTATTAAATTTCACTCCTTATTAACATAAGTAATACACTTATTGTGACATATACGGGCGGTACCCCTACTATGAATACGGCACTGAATAATGAATATATAGGTACAGTTAATAGATCAGTGCCGAAGCCTTCAAAATTGGTATAAATGAAAAAAAATTACAGTAGGATGAAACCCATTAGAAAAGGAGGGGAATATGATAAAAATGAAAGGAAATTAAATTACGGTCGATCCGAGCTCGGGAAGTGGAGGGAGGGGGGGGGGGGGGGGGGGGGTTTAAGGGTAAAAAATGGTTTATCTTGATTTTCGGCAAAACTACAAGTCCTATGGAAAAAAGTTAAATGGCAAAGTTGTAGGTAATAAAAAGATCTACAACTTTTGCATTGACATTTTTTTCACATAATCTCAAAATTTAGGTGAAAAAATCAAATAACCAAGTTTTTGGTTTTTTATTTTTATCTTTTACAAAAATGTTTATATTATCAAATAGAGAAAATATTTAACTTAAAATAATTATTTAAGGTTCTCTCGATTTTAAATAGTGAAACATTATTAAAATTATCAATATTAGTTTAAAAACACAATTTAAGAACTACAATTTCGGGTCTGTTTCACGCTGACACACCCGACGTGTTAAATCGGTTATAAAAACGTTTTATTGCCTTTGATTTACGTTATTACAAACAAATAAATAAATAAATATTCCACATTTTTTTCACACAACGCCATCTTGTCCCAAGCTAAGCTAAGAGCTTGTGTTATGGGTACTAAACAGCTGATAAACATATGTATATTTCTAAATACATACATATCTATATATATAGAAATGTTATGTTGGTTTGCGTACGCTTGAAAAACTCAAAAAGTTCTGCACCGATCGAGTTGAAATTTTAGCATGATATATAATCCGCATCAAGGATTGTTATTATCTAATTTTTTTTTCTTTTTTTTTAATCATTCAATCACAATATGTCACAGCGAAGCGTGACAGGGTACAGCTAGTTATAGATAAATTACACCCAGACACAGAACAAATGATTGTGCTCATCACACAAACATTTGTCCTGGCGGCGTAGCAGTCAGGGTCACTAACTACTAGACCAATAGGCCAGTCAAAACAAACACAATATAACGAAGAATTCAACATGATAGCATCGTTAATTGCATTTTGTACTGAATAGTAGTATTAGTCACGCGTTTGTCCCGATAAGAAATAAGAGGCATTTAATATTCTTAAAGGATTTTACTAAGGACCAAAATGACATATTTATTATCCAGAGTAGTGAGTCATGGATGTTTCGCATGTGTGTCATGGTCTATTTAAAGTGTGCACATTGGTGTAAATGGCATTAAGTTAAAATAGGGAGATGAATTCAAATACTTCTAGCCGTGTTTATGTACTCGTAAATAACTTTTGTAGTCGTTTAAAAAACAATGAAGAGTCACATGAAGTCTCGTATTCGTAAATAGTAAAAATAAACATTTCTATTTCAGTCTGAACATCAAGTCTATAAAATTGCTTAATTTACTGAATGGCACTTTAAATAAAAAGCTCTGGGTAAATGATTATTTCAAGAATAAAGAATATTATGTGCTATAAAAGTAATTAAGTACTCGGTTCTCACAGGACGTCGATTTTGCTTTTTAATAAAAAAAATACTTCAATAAACTTAATTGAATGAAACATTTAAACTGATAGGCTAGATGGCTTTGAAATTATGATGAATTCAATATCTTGGACCCCTTGTGAACTCATAAAATAAATGAAAAGAGACGTCAATCAACTAATTCAAGTAGGTAATTAAAGTCAACAAATAAATAATTAGCAAAAACATTGATTACGTATTTCTTACCGTATAAAACAAAAATATATTTATTAAGTAATGGAAATTCAATAGTGTACACGTATTCGATTTACGAAATTAATATATAACGTGAGCTGTAAACGTGGCTATTTCCTGCGGCTCCGTCCGGGCGCAGTAAAGGTTTGTAATTACAAATTACAAGTTATTGGAGGTTGATGCACTGCACTCCGTCGCCGCCTCGCCGCCTGTGCCCGCGCACCGCACAAATGCACACATTTGATGGCGACAGGTTCAACAAACTGACTCGGCACGGTGACGACCACTCTTTTACGCCATTACTCGTAATGATGTTTTGAATTATTATAGAAAAATTATGGTTCGAGACCCTTAATTATGACGTTCGGCAAGACATGCCCTTTGGCAGCTCTTAAGACGAGAAAAGTTCCTGGAAAGATATATGAGATAACGTTTTGTATGTACAAAAATACGACACATAAATCAGTCGGAACATAGATTTTTGATTACGATTAAATGCTTTTATGTAGTCATTATACATTGGAGAATCGTGTCGAGATTCGAGCGTGTAAATGCATAGTCAGTTTCATAGAAATTGAACTCTGTAGTCTTAGGTGTGCTTACACAGTGTGTAAAACTGTCTATTGCAAGAATGTGGATTTCATTTAAATAGTTGACATACAGAAACACCTTCTACATGCACCCTTGTGTTAAATATAATAATGCTTTGCTAGAATTTATTATGACATTACGAATTGTGCTTGCTACGTATTTCTGTACGCCTGTTTATCCAGGTATTTGTTAAGCAGTATAGTAGGTGTTTTGCGTTTGCAGGTGCAATCCGTGCTGTGTATTTTTAGACGACTATTTATATCGGACCGGCTCGAAGCGACCGATGAGCTGTCGGTGGATGATCCAATGACGACGTGTTTCTATCACTATTTATGCACGTCTAGCTTTGTTCTTATATTGCTAAAGCATGAAAAGTTTATATTAATAAAACAGAAACATAAAACCCAGCCGTTCTTAATCTTAACATACAGAGAGACTAACACATTTTCAATTATGATGGATGAACACAGTTTACCATGCCTATCTAAGTTTGTAGTGTGGTCTGCAGTAAACGGTTCTGCTTATTGTATTAGTCATAGGGTTCAGCTACATTGTTAGCGATTCTGTGAAAAAACTATTATGATTAAATTAAGTAAAAAAATATTATTTTTTGGGTCACGTTTTAAGTCGATTCATGTAGGTACTTGTTTATGTATTGATTACGGAGAAGGCGATGATTCAACAGGTAGCTGGTTCCGGTTGGTCCTGATCGTTTAGGTACTGATTAATGCAAACTGTTTTGTGTGAGGTGGATGAGTCTCACGATTGTATGCACATACGTAATTATACTTATTTGCCCGTAAACATAGCCATGACTGTCAATCGACAGTCATGGCTATGTTTAAAATATTTGTTGAAAAGAATCATTTTCCACAAATATTTTAATACGTCATATTAACAGGATTTGCCTTTTTTTTCGTTATAAGCAGTGATCGGATAATCGGATGCATATTTACCTAAAGTGTACCCGCGAATTCGGATCCACAATTTTTTTTTACTATATTCGTTTTTTTTAATTAACACCTACTTACTAAATACTATTCGTCTTACACTCAACATAGTCATAAATTGACGGGGAGCTTAAAATTAACTTCAAGTAAATAAAATAAAATAAATAAATATTCCACAACTTTTCACACAACGCCATCTAGTCCCAAGCTAAGCTAAGAGCTTGTGTTATGGGTACTAAACAGCTGATAAACACACTTATAATATTTCTAAATACATACATATTATTGATAAATTACACCCAGACACAGAACAAATGATCGTGCTCATCACACAAACATTTGACCCGGGTGGGAATCGAACCCACGACCTCCGGCATAGCAGTCAGAGTCACTAACTACTAGACCAACAGGCCAGTCAGTAAATACACATTAATAATTATGTAATCCCCCTGTTCTTTTTTTAATAAATAGGTACCACATGCTAAAGACGACGTTTCTTCACAATGTTACAGACTAGTTTCGCATTCCCGAATATTCTGGAATCCCGGGATTTATATTAAAAAAAAAATGTTTTAAGAAGCCGCTTCCATAATTTCCTAACCAAAAATGAACTTTAGGTAAATATGTATCCGATTATCCGATCACAGGTTATAAGGCAATGTTACAATACACAATATTCTAAACAATTGGGTCGATGAACTTCGTTGCGTGTTAAGCCATATTATATTATAAATGTTTTTTTTTAAACAATTGCGCAAAGTCTGTCATTGGACTCGAGATCCCAAAACACCTAGAGTTAATTGTCAAATTATCACGAGTACATATAATAACTTTTAATCGAAAATATGTATACAGTAAATACATACATCGGGGAGCTTTTGCCCAAAGGGTAGCTTTCTATTTCATTTTATTACTAGCGGTCCTTTGTTTTCATCATTTAGAGGTTTCGATGTTAGTAATTCGTCTGTAAGGCAAAAGTCAATATTGTAAACGTAGATTTTTTTTGACTAACCAATTTTAATACATTACCTGATTATCTATTAGAGGGTAACAGTGGAGAACGTTCAGCGTGGCTGGAGTGCGCGCTGGGAGTGTCCCTGCTCATGTTTGGCGCGATGCTGGAACGATGCTGCGCGCTGCTGCCGGAAGCACCTCAGTCTCAACACCACACCGACGCACTGCTTTTGCTACCTGCTATCAAGGTATGTTAACATACAAGGTTATGAAATTGTTGCCGAATTACCTACTTGAGATGCCAGTATTCTGGCTTCTATTACTAAAGCTTTCCGAAGTCTTAAGTAATACTTAAATATAATTTATAATTACTCAATACAATATCTGTTGAAAGACAATGGTTAAAATTAGAAAATTACAAATGTTTTTTTTTTTTACAAAAAATAAAACAACCGACTTCATAACAAAACACTTAACAAACACTATGGCTTTGTTGATACAAAAAAAATACAAACGAATGGAGAACCTCCTCCTTTTTTGGAGTCGGTTAAACACACACAAACACACACGCACACACACATACAAACACACACGCACACACACACAAACACACACGCACACACACACAAACACACACGCACACACACGCACACACACGCACACACACACAAACACACACAAACACACACAAACACACACACGCACACACACACACAAACACACACGCACACACACAAACACACACAAACACACACACACACACAAACACACAAACACGGCCACAGAATACAGTTTTTAACATTAAACACGATTAGCTACAATTTTATCCATTTCATCTAGTTCTAAAAGAAAACAATACGACTAGTTTGTAATTAACAAAACAATAACATATCTACCAATAACCCAGCCGTACAGAATTTTATTGTGATGGTATCTTGCTTACTTATATCGTTATACCGTAAATCTCTTGATTTGTAGGTTACTGTAATACCGACAGCCAGATCTTGTTTTTTTTTTCTTTAAACGTTTAGAGATGTACAGTTAAAAACACCAATTACTTTCGAACTCTCTGGTGTAACGTGTAATTAAGAAAATAGCCGTGTGCGCGCGTTAATTTGATAATAATTTATTAAGTGAGTATTATCGTTTCATAATAGTTATTTATATTTTTTAGGTGTGGTCCGACTGGATGTTATGCCACAGTAGTATATGGAATCCACCACCATCGTTCGACAGTTTTGAAATCGGGTAAGTTTAATTTTTTTTAACCGTTATCTAATACCTGTATTTAAAAATATGTGTTATTGTGAACTGTTTATTTTTGTTTAGAGCCGATACCGATCCGTGGGACTGGCTTGCAAAGCTTATGAACATATTGGAATCTCTTGATGACAAGTCGATAGAATTCGAAAACGAAACAAAAGAAGGTGAGGATTCATTTTAGTTTTTTTACACCACCAACAAGTTACCATATTAGGTCGTTTGTGGGAAGATATCAATTGTGAACTTTTTGTAAGTATTTGTCATTCCCATTTGCGTTGTAACACTAACAGCCGAATACTGAAACGCTACTCAAATCTCCTACTCATCTAAAAGCTACTTAAATTTAAGCATCCCTCAAATTTAAATGGTATACACAAACATTACTCAAGCAATTCGAAACCATACTTAAATAAGCAGTCCTCAAAATTGTTTTCAGCACGTTCTCATTTACCAAATAATTTCGTTTACGTCTCGTAATCGTTTTACGCAGTCTTCTTCGAACAAATAATGTTTTCTATTATTATTTGAGACATTATTAATCAGTTGAAATATAACAGCGTAATGTAAGTTTGGTTTGAATTATGCATTTATTTACTTATAAATCAGATGAACATCAAAAGAAGACGTCCTAAGATTATTTTTTTTTTGAGTTAATTGTCGTAGATTGGAACGTCACACTTGACATTTTACGCGGGATTAGTTAACTCCAAGTGTAGAAAGATATTATTATTTTTTAGTTTCTTTCTACAAATCAAAATACTATAGAAAATAAAAAGAGACGTGGGTGTAATTACACAACTATTTCATTTTATTACTTTTAGGAAAACTTACAGCTAATACATTCAAATAAACAGCAGTAACATACAGAATAAGGCCAATTACAAGTTTTCACTTATATAAACATACATATAAAATTGTCAAGACGGTATTAACAGCGTGAGAGATAAATATTACAACTGAAGAGATTAAATAAATATAAAATACATTTTGCAAAGTTATTAGACCTCAAAGAAAAAGTTACTTAATTTTTTTTTTAGTTTTGTGACACTGTCTGTCAATAAATCAAGCTCAAAATCACGGCACACCTTATGGAACAAGAGATGTTGTTAGACCTGGTGAATAGCCCCGTTTCGTTTTGATAAGGGTTTGATGTTGCTTCCGAAGACTGAATCCAAATATAAAACTGTTTCTTTGCAAACGCGGAACCGTACACGAAATTCCTCGTCGGTATATTTTTCGAAAGCATTCAGCTTTTCAGTGTTCCTGCGGCTCGTGGTGGGTCTTTCATGTTTAGAAAGGGAAGATAACGACAAAACAGACATCTTAACACCAAAAACTAATCTAATTTAAGACTTAAGAGAGCCCGAGACCACTCTCAAATATAACACCTACTTAACTCGATTTGACAGTTGATGTGTCAGTTAAAAAGCGCTAAGTGACGTTCCAGTATACGGATTTTATACAGAGTTGAGTTTAAGTACAACTTAATTTGAGATCCTGTTAAATTTAATCAATGCTTTTAAATGACATATGAGAATATGAATTTCGACTATGAGAGCTTCTCAAACGTTTAAGTAGTCATCAAATATTTGAGAGGCGTTTCAGTATTCGGGCGTAAGTTATTAACAAATATTTCATTGTATAGTGTGTTAATTTTCTATTTAAAGGGTGCCGTGTATTCGAGTTAAAGTGATCCACTTCATATCGTCATAAATGTCTCTATTTAAAACTACTCCATTAATGTGTAATTAAAATACAGTTTATTTTGTAAACTCAGCCTTGAGCTTTTAATTACCCCGTTAACACTAAAAGCATTACTTACATTGTTTGCGAGATAAAAGTAAATTTTAATAACAGCGATACAGAATCCCGTCACATTAATAGCTTGGTCGGTATCAATGTATCTCGTGTTGAGGTCGCCGTGGGTTTCGCAGATCCCATAAGGATAAAGAGAACGATAGTGTATATTTGTTACTAATATATTTTCCTCGGCCTGTGCATTACTGAGGCACTCTCTGAAACTCGAACTCTCTGAAACATACGTACTGGTTTTATATTAGCAAGCTATAAAAGTAACATATTCATCTTTTTTTTCTTGCTTTACCTGAGGAAATGTAGGTTAACGGATTTGTTATCGTTTTGTGGCAACATAATATTATCTTTCTGGTGGATTGAACTACTAATCTCACACTAGCTAAGACTCCGTTATAATTCAAAAAAGTTTTTTGGATTTGAGAAAGGTGAGACGAGACGTGTAATCAATTATAATAATAATTGTTCTATGTATGTTTACCCAAGGTTACGTATGCGTCCGTCTACCGGAGGACGCGTCGCTAGGCGGGTTCACGCCACTTATGTACATGGAGCCGGCAGTCGCGTGGGTGCGCGTGGATCAACTAGGCCAACATCACGCCGCTGAACATGCGCTAAGAATTAGCAAACTGCTGTTCTTCGGCACCGAGTGAGTCTACATGTACTATTGGACCTTTTAGCACTGAATTACACTCTTAGACTGTTCTCTTGTTCTCGCTTTCGGTGATATCGCGCACCAACTTCACAGAGTATTTTTTAAACTGCAGCAAGTTGTTTAAAGACACCATATTGGCTCAAACAGTAATTATCCTGACAAGGCATATGGTGCAACGCTGTAAGGCGTTTAATATCAGACCTCATATCGACAATTATCCACCCAAATCCGAAGATGTAGTGGAACTCTTGCACATAGCTCGCTTGCTGTTAAAACAACTGCATAATGTTTCTTGCGCTAAGCTGTATTCTATTCACTTGTGGCTACGTTACAATTAGAATAAATCGGACATTATGGACCATAATACCGAGTGCCGCATGGGAGAAAGCGACTAGGTTCTGGTCATAATTTTGGCGGGAGCAATGCTAAAAAAACCGCTCAAATAGCTTTTCACCCAAGTTTATTTCTAAATCTTTGTGGTGATGTAGTCGAGCGGCATCTGCCTCCCTTTCTCCTAGATGAGCGAAAGATTGAAGAAGGCACCTTTGACCTGGAGGTGAAATATCGTGAGCTTCGAAATTTTCGACCCAAGGCCCGACCTCTAATAACGGGACAAGGGAAGTAAAAAGAAGATTACATTCTGTGTTTCGATTTAGTGTCGACGTGTGACTTCAGTTTTATCAGAATGTATTTTTTTTGATAAACAAAGATATAGTATCTTTGTTAAAAATTTACATTCGGATTCCCAAAAACTTGATGTATTAAGAGAGCTAAACTGTATAAGTAATATTGTGTTGGTTACACAGGTATTTAGTGGGCGTGGAGCCACCGGTGCTAAGACTGGAGTACCCTTCGGACGCGGCGCCGCGCTACGCCAGTGCCGTGCAGCGCGTGCAGCCGCTGCATGCTCCGCTGCAACAACTGGTCATTTTTACATTTTTTTTTTGTTTTTAAAAAGAAACCATTTGACATATATAATAATAATATGAATATGATAAGTATTTCTATAATATTTTTATTTCCATAATTTGGAAGTTACTCTTTATTAACTTGGTCAACAAGCAGCAAACCGCTACACATGAGGTCAAGTAAAGGCGCATGAAAGTAATTATCATACATACGAGTAGAATCGCTCAAACCGGGACTATCAGTACGAAAATAAGAATGTCGCATTGTTTATGTTGTGTGTAATTATAATAGTACAAACATGTATTAAATTAAAAAGCAAATTAGTAGTCAAAGCAAAAAATGAAATTACGTCTTAGTATCGACCGAAAAAGAGCCGAACCGGTAAAAGACCGAAGAAGAAAGATAGAGAGACACTTCCTTATTATAGGTAGAATAAGTACATTATCTTTTCTTACTATAAGATAATAAGCACGCTTGTGGTCAGAAGATTTTATGCATACTATAAATTTTAGTATGCGCTACGTAAAATATATTTATTAGTAAGGTAATTGGAAAGTTGCTTTATAGCACACTTATCACCTCGCTAATTAGTGTTAATATAGCATAAACATATATAAATTTTATTATTCTAGTAGTAAATAAAGCCTTACACAGGTTTTACATACACGTTAGTCTACATTTTAAGTTAAATATGAACTTTCGAGACATTACAGGCTAGTGGGAAGAAGCGTGCAATTTTTGCCTTCTAACCTAAATTCCGGCCATGGCGGCGAATCTTGGTGGAGCTAGCCATTGCCTAATGTCTTCAGTATTAAAAAAAAAAAAAACTGAAGACCACGCTGAGCAGTTGCGCTTCCGACCGCGAGACCAACGTTGGGCCAGTAAAATAAAAATGTAAAAGTAATATCATTTTGATTGCAGTCTGAAAACTCTGAGGATGAAACCATCGAGAGTACTGCTAGCGAAGCACCCAGCCACAGTGAAGGAGTGGAGGCCGAAGGAACAGACGAAACGACGCGCAAGTTACTGCGCCGCAAGGAACAACTGGAGACCAGGAAAGCAACGCTTGAGAAACATCGGCTACGTATGCAAGTAAGTATAGTTAAAAAAAAAGTTGTAGCATATCTAAAGTACCGGTGGACAGCAGTGAAGTCCAACCATATAATGCAAACAAAATACTATTGTCCGACTTCGACCGCGTGGAAGGGAAGTATGACTACGACACAAATACCACCGTTAACACCGTCACGTTCTTATGGATGTGGAACATCAACATTCCAAATAGTTAAATGTACAATTACATTCATTATTTGACGGCGCGGTTGGCGCATTGGTTAAGCGATTGGCTGCTGCGTTGCGTCTTGCAAGTTTGATTCCCGCACCTTTGTTTTGTGCCTGTTTGATGCCACGTAGGTACTTACTTTCCCAATCCAATTTTTAACATAACCTAAGCGCAGATTAAACATGTGAAAATTAACTTTTGTTTGTAGGAAATATTGCGCGGAGGCTCAGCGAGCGCAGAGGTTGAAGTTCGCCCTCGGCTGTTAGTGCCCGACACCAACTGCTTCATCGATCACCTGTCGCTGCTGCAGGCTATAGTGGCTGCGCCTGCGCAACCTTACACCCTGGCTGTGCCTGTTGTGGGTAAGTGAAGTTAACGAACACGTTATAGAATAGAGTACTCTACTCAATTGTATTCTATGTGAAGAATATGTGATTCACAATCTTCTTTCGCTAATTTTGGTTGTCGAGCCGATGAGATTGTTACGTTCAGAGTTGGGCTGTACGATCATAGAGAATTACACGTAATTATTTGTAGACTGATCCACTCAAATTGGTGTGGTTGCACAAAAGCCCATCTGAGACCAATCCGCATGGTCCTCAAACTATGATCGACCACGATAATAAAATAAGGTGACAGATAAAAAAATAGTGCTAGACTCTATAGTGACCTAACACATCTTTCTCGTATTGATATTATGATGTTTATTTTAGTAAGAGTTTAAGGTCTGGAATTATAATAGAAATAGCTATGTTTAATCATATTAGCACTCAGTTACAAGAAATGGTAAATAATAGAAAACTCTAATAATATAGCTAACTTATTGGTAAAATCTATGATCAAATGGTAAGTATTGGTAATGGTTAAGAGTGTGTGTGTGTGTGTCTCTAATGAGTTCTGACCCCGAACTGGCTCATATTTTAGTGAACAAGTGAATGTCTAATGTCTGTGAGAGGACTGGCTTGTTGGTCTAGTAGTTAGTGACCCTGACAGCTATGCCGGAGGTCGTGGGTTCGATTCCCACCCAGGACAAATGTTTGTGTGATGAGCACGATCATTTGTTCTGTGTCTGGGTGTAATTTATCTATAATATGTATGTATTTAGAAATATATAAGTATGTTTATCAGCTGTTTAGTACCCATAACACAAGCTCTTAGCTTGGCTTGGGACTAGATGGCGTTGTGCGAAAAAGTTGTGGAATATTTATTTATTATTATTTATTTATTAATGATGTGCATTCTTGTGATCTTCGATGCAA
Organism: Euplexia lucipara; assembly: GCA_921972225.1. NCBI lineage: Eukaryota > Metazoa > Arthropoda > Insecta > Lepidoptera > Noctuidae > Euplexia > Euplexia lucipara. Next base: position 11,780,857 of record OV179149.1, read on the forward strand.
TTGTGTATTTTCGCTGGGTATTCGATTAAAACTCTAATATGTTCGCTAAGGCGAGAAGAAATGAGGGATGTTAGTAACCTCGTTACATGATATAGTGTGTACAAAAACATAACACAACTAAAAAACATATTGATAAGTATCTGAATGAGCTACCGTAATAAATTATAATTATTAAAACATTGATATATAAAAACCCAGCACACAATCAGCGTCTCAAAATCGTCCGCATGAAATGAGTGCATAATTCAAAATTGTGCGCTCTTTCCAAACAGTCTCGCTTTGCCCGCGTCATTGAACGGTCTTTAAAAATGTTAAATGTCTGTTGACAAATTGTAAAAATATTACGTCAAGAAAGTTAAAAAAAAAACATGGGATATCGTATTTTCGGTAAGTAAAAGTGTTTATTTAAAAGTTTTTGTTGTTTTTTGACTTAAAATACAACGGAAAATTTGATTTTGATTCAATTTGTCTTAAAATTCACTCATCGGTCCAAGTATAATACGGCAAATTTTAATGGCCGCATTGTCAGAGTAGGAATGATGCATAACGGCCTCATTCTATTTTAGTCACATAATACAAATGATCCTGTTCTAAATTAACGGAGTTGCTTTTTTATTATGTTTATATTTCCTTAATAAATGAATAAGTCTGAAAAATTGTGTTAGTTTTTAAGAAATATTTATATGTTATCTATTACAGTGTAGTTTTTAATCCAATCTCCTATGTAAAAAAAGCCGTCAATTTGACGATTTTATTTCAAATTTTATATTTTAGTTTACCTCGTGACCCAATACGATGTGGACAATGGGCATCAATCAGCCAACAAAGGCGTGAAGATTTTTGTTAAGCCGAATAAATCAAGCGTCATAGGTTCATAGCATTTTTGAACAAAGATGTACCTATGTCACTGCAAAAAGCATAAAACGTCTTCTTAAAACGGCTATTGTACTGGTAAATAACTTTCTTTAACCAGAAAATACCATTTGCCAAACTAATATCGTACCTTCATTCAAATAATAATTTTTTTACAGGATATGTCATCACAGGACCTCTATATTGTAAGTTACTACGATGAAGAACGGAATCTTAGTGCCGCAGTATCACTTAATATTATTTGGTATGCTGATAGATATTTATAATTTTGATGTTGCTTACAGATTGAAATACCGGATGATGGTGCTAATACTGAAGTCTACCCTACTAGTTCAACGTTTGATTTGGAAAATAAGAAGGAATTCAAACCTCCTACTACTTCCATAAGTATAGGTTCAATTTTGGATTCACCTCGAAAAGTAATTATAAAAAGCGAATTTCACAAATGCATATTATTTTAACATATAATTGTACCAGTAAATATTTGTTTCATTGATTTATACACATGTCCTGCCCAAAACATATTTACGCTCAGATAAAAGTATAAATATGTGTTTAAAATACAATTTAACAAACTTTCAAAAACAAATTCAATGTCGTATAAAAATAAAAAGTACAAAAATATTCGTCTCCACTCAATCTTCTGTCATAAAATACACACACACTACACCGCACTGTACACTGCATTGTAAAATCAACTTTAAACAATCCGCGTTAGGTTGAATTTGTAAAAACATTTTTATTGTATGATTATAAGCACTTGTTTGGAATTGTCATAATATGTTTGGTGAGAGTTTCGAGTGTAACTATTATTCGAGACTGTGCATCTTGGGTTTATATATATCAATGTATTAAAAACATTAAGTGCCTCGTTGGTCAAGTGTTCGCAAGCGTTACTGCTGACCACGAGGTCCCGGGTTCGATCCCCGGACGGGCAAAGTGTTATTGAGTTTTTTACATCTGGAATTTCTCAGTAGCAGCCTAGAGGCTACCATACTCGATCTGGTGTGACACAGGGTTTTAATCCTTGGTTATTATTTCTTCTGATGATTAATGATCTGCCTTCTGTTCCCAAACATACAAAATGTCTTCTGCATGCATATTAAATAAAACTCTACACTTGCGTCTACAATATATCAGATTGTGAAGATATTCAGAGCGACATAGATGCTATTTACAATTGGGGACTTATTAATTAAATTAAATGGCATTAAACTCTTCTATACTCCATTTACAATAATATTAGACTGAAGTTAAAAAAGGTTATTTTTGATGCACACTTGTAACGCAAGTACAATAAGCATGTTACAATTACGAAAGCCACCGAATTTATTATAATCTATTTTCGCAGCAGCTATCACACTTAGTTGTAACCATTTCAACAATTTAATTTAAGAAATGATGTGAATAAAAATCTAAAAGAAGCAGGGATGAACAATACATAGGATGTTATTCGCTTCACTTTTATTCTTCTAAATTTAATGTTTAAATTAAAATTTTCTGCGTTCCTGCTTTTACAAGCCTCTTTTTCTAATGCTATTATTATACAGGGTGTAACGGAAAGGGCATATACATACAAACAGGGTCAATAGAGTGTTTAATAACGAGTCTTTCCTCAAAATTTTAGCTCCCAACTAATAACTTTGAAACTTCACGATATTATTTAATATCGACAGTTTATTAAATGCAAAATCATAACAAACGTGTCACCGCACTATGAGGGTCATAATCCTGTCCGGCAAGGTTCAAGTATATCTATCTCGGGTTCTGCGCGCCTAGTACAGACCTATCGGGCTCTGCCTAACCGACGAAGGCGCGACGGCGCGGGCGGGCTCAACTTTACAATTATGTATGTATATGTATAAAAACGTTGCCATGTCGTTTCTTATCACCAAGAGAATCCGTGCCCTTCGTATGTATATACCCTTTCCGTTACACCCTGTATAAATGGAGTATAAGTGCTTTGGCCTGACTTTTAGTCTAATGCGGCATCCAATTAGCTTTGAATGTAAAATAAATGACACAGTTATAATATAGTAAGATCAGGTCTAGCTACCACCATGAAAGTCCTGGGTGTTGTATTCGATAGAAAGATGACACTGCACGATCGCATCACCACTGTAATTGCCAGAGAGTCATTCAAAAGGCTTGGATTAGAACTAACGAAACGGACATGTTATATGACTCTTGTACAGTACACTTGTCAGAAGCAAATTGGAGGCAAGCTTCTGCGTCTAGAAACCGCGTAAGGCGTGTGGCGACTTACACAATTCTTCTTGAAAAGGTCCTTAAGATTCCTTTAAAAAACCACTGTAGTGTAATTTGTCATGGAATGTCTAGGTTATAATAAAATAAATCAAAAATAAAAATATTTAATATAATATAACATAACATAACGTCACGCCTGTAATCCCCGAAGGGCTAGGCAGAGGCGTACCTGGTAGTACACCCACATTTCGTCAGTTATGTTTGAGTCTCATGTAATTGGGGACGAGCCTATTGCCATCAAACGGGCACAAATCCAGACTCCGGGCTGCTGCTAAGAAATTCCAGATAGAAAAACTCAGTAACACTTTGCCCGACCTGTGGATCGAACCCGGGACCTCATGCTCAGCAGTAGCGCTTGCGACCACTAGACCAACGAGGCAGAAAAATATTTATTGCAATAATTTACCTACTCCAAATTACAACGGGGAGAAACCTTTAAAACAATTAGTTTTCTTATATTAGGACTCTCCGCTAAGTTATATAATTACTGATAATCTGTTCAAAATGATGTAAACATAGGTATACATTAAATATGAAAGAGTAGAATGTATTTTTTTCTATGAAAGACAAATAAATGCGCTGGGATGTGCGTGTTATGTGTGTCTAATGTGCTAAAGGCTGATGTACCTAAGTGGAAACGCCCTAGAAAGCATCTATTGTAATATTAATCTTATTGGTAAAGTTCTTTAAAAAGGTCAGGAGACTAGCACTCGCAGCCGGTGTGTGTGTGTGTGTGTGAAAACATGTATGTAAACGAAGCAAAAGAAGTATGTAAGAATCGTGGCAAATGACACTTTGTAGTTTCTGAATACTTTGGAAAAAGGCGTGAGTTTATGTGTGTATGTATTTAATCTAGATTCAACAGAAGTGTCTCATGGTTTACGCTATCGATCGCCTTGAAAGGTTAGCAAAAGATTTCAATGGCATATTTTGCTTCCTCCCAAGCTTTCAAAATGTTGAAAAATAATGAAATGACAGTGACATTTGACACGGTAGGCTGAACAGTGAACAGTCGCGTATTGACGGTATGTGTCCCGCAGTGATGACGGAGCTGGAGGGGCTGCGGCTGAGCGCGCGCGTGGGCGCGGCGGCGCGCGCGGCGCTGGGCTGGGTGGGCGCGGCGGGCGCGGCGCTGCGCCTGGCCACGTCGCGCGGCTCGCTGCTGGCGTCGCGCGCCTGCACGGCGGAGCAGGACGCGCCGGCGCGCGCCACCAACGACGACCGCGTGCTCGCCACCGCGCTCAACCTGCACACCAACATCGCCGCCGACCAAGGTAACTGTCCCTCTGTTTGCTATACTCCATTTACAATAGCAATAGACAGAAGTTAAAAAAGGTTATTTATAATGCACACTTTGTAACGAAAGTACAATCAAGCATATTACAATTTAATTTTGCCGAATTTATTAAAATCTATTTTCACAGCAGCTGTGACACTTAATTGTAACCAATGCAACAATTTATTTTAAGAAATGATGTGGATTTAATTTAGTTATATTATTTTATTTTAGTTGAAAATTAGTGTCAAAGATAAAAACCTCAAAGAATGGATGAACAATACACGGACACATTCTTCGTTTCACTTTTATTCTTCTAAATTCTAAATTTAAAATAAAACAATTTAAATAAAAAAAACTGTCTTCACTTATCTTTAAAATAAAATGTTTCGCGTTCCTGCTTCTACGAGCCTCTTTTTTCTAATGATATTATAAATAGTTCATTATTTGCAATTATGTAAACAAATGTATTTTTAAATAAGTAACTTTTTAAACCTCACCAGTTCTGTTGACACACTTCAAACATATTTATGTCGTTGTCAGTTATTCTAAAATGAACCAAGCATAAATTAAACATTTAACACTTCATTAACGAGTATGAAATTAGGTTCATACTCGTTAACGAAGTGATTTTTACAAACTTGGGTGACTCAAAATGGTAAAATGAACGCAGTTGTTTTTTTTCTATTAACCATTCGTACCGTTCGGGTATTTTTAGCAAATGCGTTAGCTATAACTGTTAGGTCCAAGTAGTCAAATAAACATGGCAAACATGGTTTACTCGGAATTTTCGTCAAAAATGCTAATTTCTAGACTCGGGTGACTGAACGATAATTAAATAATTGAATGTTATATACGATTGCCTTGTTTATTTCTAACGTGCGTAAAGGAGTATCGAAACAAGTCATTGCCAACTATGTTTACAAAAAAACAAGTGAAACAATACTCGTATATTTACTAAAGATAAGATTTGAAAAGAGAAAAAGACTACAACGCGTATAAAGGCCTTGTTGCTAAAAGCGAAAATGGACCTATTCCTGAATAATAATTTGTGGCCGTCTGGAATTACATTCAGACGGTTCGGAAATGAGGCACCAACCTTAGACTTTTTTGACAGAATTTAAAAAAGGTTATTTTTAATGCACACTTTGTATCAAAAGTACAATTTAGCATGCCACAATTTTACTACGTTAGACGCCGAAAGTATTATAATCTTTTTTCACAGCAGCAATCACACTTAGTTGTAACCATTTCAACAATTTATTTTAAGAAATAATGTGGATTTCACTTAGCTAAATTATTTCATTTTTGTTGAAAATTGTAGTGTCAATGATAAAAACCTCAAAGAAGCAGGTATGAAAAATATACGAATTTGAAACAAAACAACTGAATAAAAATTGATTTGCACTGATCTTTAAAATAAAATGTTCTGCATTCCTACTTCTACGTGCCTCTTTTTTCAAATGCTATTATAAATGGAATATAGACCTATGAAGGACTATGGACCCTGCCTCATCAATGTTATACAGGGTGTAAAAAGACCGATCTCATAGCCGAACCACACATTTTGTACTTATATAATGAAGTAACTTTAACCAAAAAATAATGCTGGGAAAATACTTTAAAAAAGAGATGCTTCTTATTGCGCGCATTGCATAGCGCGACAACGCAACGTAACTTTCGATCAGCTGAGCGTATAGCCACTCGCGCTTGGTCGTTGACCCGACCGGCCCGCTTGTTGAGTATCCATTGCATTTTTGTAACTTCAAATGCGTAATTTGTTTTGAAAAATCGATCATTTTGATAATGTTTGTTCGGAAGAAAGTTTAGTAATCTCACCTTCATTATCTCCAAAACCAGTGAATTCCCAGGTATGTTCTAGAAGAAAAAAAACTATTCCAGTGAGGGGTAGAATTATGTAGTTTTCGTTTACGTTAAGGGTTTTTTTTTTTTTTTGGAATTGAGGGAACTCCTCAAAAAATATGCACCGATTTCAACATTTTTAGTAACAAATGAAGCATTTTCATTTAGAAAGTATCATTTGGTGAAGAAAAACTGATGAAGAAGACAGGCAATGGAACTCTTCAACGCAGAACAGCAAATTATTCGCGATTGCTATAGTCAGATGTCTATGCTGAGCTTTTGTATTTCCACAACATAACATTACGCCATTCTATTTTAAAAGGGGCCGGCAGAGATGTACAGATTAATGTTTAGAGATAGAACTTCTTTAGCAATTGTTATCCAATTTCAATGATTCTTTCAAGTTTTGAAAGACTTTCTTTAAATACAAAGAAACTAAAAATTAAAAATAAAAACTTTTTTGGCTTTGGTGGTTTTGTTTTGTTCATTATTGGCCACCGACTTCCGAAACTGGAGTTATTTTTCACCTGTTAGTTTTTTTTTAAGAAGTCGGTTGTTTTTTTTGTAAAAAGTTTTTACATTCTGTATATACACGGATTAAATGGCAGGGGGTGACTTGCACACTCAATAATGGACCCTCTAAAACGGCCGCTAGACCATACACAGCGACGTACCGACAAGAGGGTAACATGTCCCTAAGGAGTGGACCGGCATTCCACGGCTATCAGAACAATCCCGGAAGTACGGTCAAGATCCCTACCAGCACCTTACTGGAATGCTTCCTTCCTCCCAGCACGTTTGCTCTTGCGAATCTCCACTCTAGCCGGCCAACTAAGGCAAGATAGAGGTGGGAGCTCCGTTCCTCGTCAGGGTTTGCTCTGGCCGGCCAACTAAGGCCAGAGATGAGGAACAAGAATTCTCCCGGGAGATCAGTTCCGACGGACCTGATCTATCGCTATTGCCCAACAGCTCGCCACAAGCTGCCCTGCGGGGCTATATTAGTTTTATTATTATAATTAGGTATAAAACCATCGTTTATTTGATGATTAAATGCATACACAAAGAAAGGGTATAAAATGAACTAACGAAAGCAAAATAAATGAAAATTTTGAAGTGACACACACTGTTATTTAATTTGTCGGTATTTCAACCCCCATTTAGATCCCAACTCCAGCTTGACCCAGCCAGACCCACTTCACCATAGGGTTTCAAATGAAAGGGGTTTTGGTACATTACAAATAATAATTTAATTCATTTAGGCCGCCCACTTTTTGAGTATGATTATCATGATTTGTGAAAAAGTATCTTTTTGAAAATAACTCTATTTTTTAATTTTAAATTTTATTTGTACGTTACTAAGCAGTAGCTACCAAATGCGAATAGCAAAAGGCGTGCGGCGCGTGCGTACCGGTAGATGTGTCTATTTCGACCCAGTCCACCGAGCTAGACGGTGGTGGCCTGTAACTACATATCTTAGTTCGCGTGAACGGTGATTTTATCTGCGCTGGCGCCGCCGATTATTTGTTTTAATGACGCTTCCTTAGTAGCATTCCGATCCGCGACAAAATTGTATTAGCGGGTATATCGTCTGTCTGGGTGTCGTGTTATCGTGCGATTTGAACTGTATTTAGAACGCCATAATTTTGCAGATACCCGCGGAGACGACGGCAGAGAGTCGAAGGTAGTTCGTAGAGTGCGCGAGGTGGTGCTGCTGACGGACGACCGCAACCTGCGCGTGAAGGCGCTGGCAGCCGAGTTGCCTACGCGTGACCTGCCCTCATTCGTCCAGTGGGCCGGCTTGAACCGCGAGGACACTACGGTACACCATTTTCTTTAATTTACAATGTTTATTATGTTGTGTTCTAAATTCGCATTTATGTAGAGTTTGATGAATAAAAGTTTATGTATTTCTAGGTAATTATCGCTAGGTTTCAAGTTGTAGATAGCATATTAGTGAAGATTTGGTCTAGTTTAATTTTGTGTTTCAGGCTACGCCGCCGACTGCGGCTGACGAGACGACTGCCGGGCGTGACTGACGAGCGCGCCTTGGGCCCAAGTGGCAACAGTTTAGCTCATATTCTGATTTACTTTATTATTAACTTGAAAGCGAGGTGACTTAATGTTGCAAAGATAATAGTGCTTATTAAAGATTATTAGCATTCTGTCCCAGGTGCATGCGCGTTGTATGGATCTGAGGTATATGATTGCGCCTCATTATAGTATAGGAATTGAATAGATTAAGTAAAATTAAATACACCAATAGATGGTTAAAATATAAATAGATTTTGTTAAGAGCTTTAGGATTCCACCTCCGTGTTCCTGGGCTACATTTACTTTGTTATTTTTTACGTATTTTCCGTTTTACTTGTAAGGTGTTAGATAAATCGGAAATTCAGTGTTGCTGAGCTATTTTTATTTGGTACTTTTTTGTAATATAGCAACTATATTTTTTATCATTTTCTAGTTAGGTGATAGAAACAAAATGAATTGTTTTATCTATCTCTAACATCAAATACAGGACACTTAGCATGTAACATGGTTCTTATACAATATTATCAACTGATCCAATTAAGATAATTAATTAATGAATTGACTGCACGTCTACATATTTTTGATTTTTAGAAATTATGATTTTAAATGAATCTAAGTACATACATTATATACATACCTTTAATATTTTTTCATGATTCCATCGAAATAACGCGTGCCATTCATTGCTCTTCCTAGCTAAGCGGCTCAAGGCGTGTTGCCTTTGCCTACTATTCATAACAACCACAGCCACTTTTGAATGTACACTTGTATTTAAATATTTTAAATCTAAAGCTGGGTTAGCTGTGTTTACTTACTGTTTAACACTTTTATATTTCGAGTGAGCAACCGCATCATGATAATTTTATAATAAAATGTAGTACAAAATGTTTGACATTACAAGGACACTTGGTGTTTTTACTCAGGTTTGTATAGAACTAGCATAGAAATCACAGACGCAAATATTTCATCACTTTTGTAATTATCAGCATCGAAATGTCTATATTTTAATGCAATTATCATCTTTTAATCGAATAGTATCAATTATTTTACTAGATAAGTTTTATATTCCGAATAGGGGTTTAGATGCATGAGATACATACCAACATGTAAAGCCGTGTGCTTATTGCTAATGCATGACTACTTTTAGAAGCCTGATTATTGATTAATAAAATATAAAAATCCTATTTTAAATTAAAATCATCAGTTTTGGTGCACATTGAAACCAATTGATCGGCACATGCACTTCTAACAACTGTTTATAATTTTACATGTAGTTAAAAGTATTGTGTATAAACAGATTTATCATGATAACTAAATGGTTAACATCTACTGTAACATGGTTTTTCATTTTTGAAACATTTGATGCTGTTACTTTTGTCTTGATCATGACGTTTTAATTAAACATTGAATTACTTGGAAATAAATTGTTTATATTTCCTTCCTTTTCTGGGTATGCAATATTATTGCATGATTTTATGTGTGCACAATAAAGTTATTAAACTTATACAATTAGCTACTCGTAAAGGCCATGTTTACTTTAGTCAAAAGAAATCTCACAAATTTATTGTGTGATGGACAGTGGCCATGATTTCGTCATTATTTCGTTAAGAATGCGCGAGTCGTATTTTTTCATACAAACGTTCTGAGATGATTTCTCAATTGTTTGGCTTCGTAAAATCTGAGTTAATCATGGTAACACTTTGTTTCGTCTTTATCAGTACGTAAACAGAATAGTAAAATAAAATATAGCTTGTAACTCGCCTCTTGTAAGTAAACCTCGAAGGGTAAATAATCAACAAGGTGTATGAAACCTCCAAAATGAAATTCGTTCAAGTATATAGTTAGTGTTGTTGTGTTGTTTGCCAGAGAACTATGGAACGGAGTATTCTGGGTATCAATCTTGAAGACCGGGTTAGGAATACAATAATCCGTCCCATCACAAAAATAACTGATGTCACTCAAAAAATTGCCACGCATCTGTCGCATGTCAGACGATCAGTGGGCCAAACGCACGACCCAATGGGTTCCTTTACATGGCAAACGACATCGCGGTAGGCCCAAGCGAAGATGGCGAGACGAGCTGTACTCCTTCGATAAGGACTGGTCCCAAAAAGCCCTTGACAGAGAGAGGTGGAAGGAAAGTAGGCAGGCCTTTGCCCTGCAGTGGGAAAACACAGATTCTAGTTGCCCCTTCCAAAAAGTAGAATTGTGTGGAGAAGCATGGGCAAGAAACTCATTACTTACTCTTTTAAAATAGTTATTACAATACTTTGTATACATTAATCAGATTATATGTGAGGACGATGCACCTAGAATAAAAAGTACTATACTTAAAAAGGTTTAAGGAAATAAAAAATAAGCAATGGAGTTGATAATTAGTTGCTAGATACATATTGTGTTCACATATTTACAAATGTAATACTTAACATTAATTTAAAAAAAAATTGTGAAAAAAAAAAGAAAAAATAATTCATAGGTATAGTAGATTAGCAACCACTTTTATTTTGTCAAGACTACAAGATTGTAAACACAATGATAAATTAAGCGAACCTATCCTGTAATGTCAGTCTGCCATTTTCATTTTTTAGATAAAGGTTATCTGACATTTGGAAAATCAGTGCCAAAGCGAGCTCGATAATTTTTGACTCTCCATCTCAGATAAATTAGAAGAAGCCAACCCTGCCCACCTTGGCTATGTCCCCGGCTGATACTGGTGTTACTCTTTAAGGTTGTGGATGATGATGATGATGATGAATGATATAATAATATGATAAGATTCGCTGATCTCTTACTTTTTATTTTCTCACTTTCTTATTACATGGCTTTGGACGAGTGTTTCTGGCCTGCTCACAAACTGCTTCGCGTCTACGATTGGCGCAGCCTTAAATGTCTGTCTGTGATTATACGTTAACCTTCACAGCCATTAAAATATTATAATAAAATTTGCTCTTTTCAAACATTTTCGTATATTGGAAAAATCGCATTTCGGGTGTTTAGGATTGAAATAAATGCCTACTTCTCTTAATGATGAATTCAGTTTCGATTATTTTATAAGTTGTAAATAGATGGGCTTATTATAGATGTGCTTATTATAAATATGCATGTTGTATGTGGCATATCATCTGATGTAGATTGTAAAACACATCAACGTTAACGTTACGTAAGGCCCCTAGGGGTCTTTAGGGAAAACAAATAGGTCACAAAATAACAGTTAATTTACCGGATACTGGGTGGAAAGGTCATCGTCGCACATCCGGACACCCTTCTCCCTCCCCGGGGCGGAGGACAACCATGAGGATTTTCTACCCCCCACAAAAAAAAGGTTGTAGGAAATAGTTCCGTTAGTTCTAGATGGGCGATACAAAAAAAAATGAATAGTCCGGAAGAACCCGCAGAATTAATTGGAAACTCAACTCCGTTCAAAGATTTGATTTTTTGCCGACGTTGCGTAGCTTTTACAGCATGTTCAGGGGTAGGTATTATTAATTCTGTTTTAATGAAATAATGTGATGGTGTAATAGTGGTGGTGCATGCTGGGCTGATTGGCGGAAAGCAAGTGAGACAAATTCTGAGAAAGGGCTCCACAATGACACTAATGGGATGGTTAAAGGATACCGTAGGTATTTTGCAAAAAAATATTGACAATGTACTGCTAAATAAAATAAATAAATATCCCACAACTTTCACGCATCGCCAAGTCCCAAGCTAAGCAGAGCTTGTGTTATGGGTACTAAACAGCTGATAAACATACTTAAATATTTCTAAATACACACCTACAGTAGTAATTTATCTATAATATAGATAAATTACACCTAGACACAGAACAAATGATCGTGCTCATCACACAAACATTTATCCTGGGTGGGAATCGAACCCACGGCCTCCGGTATAGCAGTCAGGGGCACTAACTACTAGACCAACAGATCAGTCAGCTAAGTAACCTAGCCAGCAATGGATTACAGGAGATTTCCAGATTGGCTACAGCAGTGCATTTGTAGGTGGCAGATGTTGTGTCAGAGCAGAACTGAAGACGCTCTTTTCTAAGCGACTCTTTACGCGTTTGTTTGATTGTCACAAACCTAATTCCCCTTATCGATGCGGGTCGTTATTTCGCCCCAAATGTCGCTAAACCTTCCAACAGATACAACATAGGTGACGTTGCCCGACTCCGTCGCGATGCGACTGGTGACGTTTAGCGCGATGTCGTCGATTTCTTTAGCCTGGATAGGATGATCCAACCTGGGCCTTTGAACTTCTATCAGAAAATAAAGACTAAGTGTGGCTGTGCTGAGAATTGATGGTCTTTTCCAAGGTGGGTCTAAGGCAGTGAATTTATTTTTAGTTAATTATTTCACTAACATTATTTTTGTTTTAATTTTTTACACGACTGTTCTTCACTTTTCGGCAACGTAACTTACGCTGCAGAACTTATTTATATATTAGTTAGGGTGATGCCAAGGTCAGGTGAAGGGCGATACTTACTCTATAAGTTACGTGCATACCTACCTATCCCCGAAATGAGTAACATATTCTACGGAATGCGACAGGGAAGTATTTTAGGCTCACCCCCTATTCCATGGGACTTTATACAAATTACATAACTTTGACTTTGACGGTTACTACTTATGCTGCTATAGGTACTGTTTAAACCAAAAGTAATACCTACTCCGGTAGATCAATTACCTAGGTAGGTACCTTGAAGCTCAATAATTTCGTCTGAAAAGACGCATCGTTCGCGGTGCTCTGTAAGCCGATTTGAAGATCATACCACAGGAGCAAGCTTGTTTGGCTCAAGATTGACACAGATTTCAGATCTTGATGCAGATTTTGATACTTCGATCGATTTTTATTGAATTGTAGAACTTTGCGAGATGTTGACGCGTCTCTGCCTTAAATGGATAAAGAAATTAATTTTAATTGAGAATACTTATGCTATAGTAGGTATTATATAGGTACTAGGGTGGGTAGTGCTTAGTACCTAGGTACTACCTACTTATATTTAACTTATTAACCAGTCAGTCAATAGCACTTTTAACTGCGTGCAAACCACTAGCTATTAAAAAAGCTTATGGGCGTCAAAGTGGTAGTTCCTACTTGATTCAATTCAATTATATCTAAAAATAAAGGAGTAGGTTAGTTAGGTAGATAGTGTCTAACTGTAGGCGTACCTAAGTGATCATTCGCAAGCAATGAAATAAGGCTGTGAGTGAACACTCAGTATTAAAACCTTTTGATTATGAAATAAATTTCTGAAGACTTTCAAACTCATAATATTCATATATAATGTAATAAACAGTAAATCTATTCATGTTTTACTGGTGAGAAATTCCAATGTTAAGACTTGAGCAATGGGAATTGGCAATGTTCCGAGGCGAGGCTAGGCGCGCACCGGTGCGGAGGTTGTAAAAGCACCGTTATACTTATTTACCGTGCGCATCTTGCTTTAGGCGCTGCTTTAGCTTATTTAAAATTTACACGAGATGGATGCTCCTACATCACTAACGTTGTAATGTTATCGATAGGTACGTTATGGTGTTAACATATATTTGCCAATTAAATCTTATATGTTATGCGTTATTATATTTATATTGTTGTCATATATTTGAGTGACACATTTTGTTTATCAATCAACTAGATATATATTAATGGAAACCAATACGAGTTACGAAACCATTGATCAGATTGTGATGGAACTATGGTTGAGGCTTCTGAAGTTCTGAAGACGTAAAGTTCTGATCTTCAAAACCAATATCGCACACTGCTTTACGCTGTTTTTCTGTTCCGGTTCGACCCCGTAGTTCTGCTAGTGGGACAAGGGTATTTTTCTTTGCGGTGGCCAATCGGACCATCGGCAAATCAAGTTCTATCAATAGTAGGTACTAAGGGCAACTCTGTTTACCCTTGGTTCTACTACTAACTAAAACATGTCGCCCGAGTTATCCCAGTAGGTATATAGTATTAGTATATGTCGTGATGGCGCTGAGGTTAAGAGGCCTGCCTCTCATGCACGAGGTTTGAGTTCGAATCCAATGTGACTTTTTCAATTCATATGTAGGTAATTTCTAAGTTTAGCTTAGACATCATTGATATCGGTGAAGAAATACATCTTGAGGAAACTAAATAAAACAAACTCGTAAGTCTGAAATCGACAGTACGCCTTGAGCTAGCGTAGTGATCAATTCTCGCGCCTTCTCTGTATAAGAAGAGGGCTTTGCCCTGCTGTGGGACAGTAATAGGATAGTATTAACGCTCTACGGTAGTGCCGTGAGAACCATAGGCAAAAATAATTATTTTAGTTCTACTCGACCAGTAGATGTAATGCCCATACAATGTGATAATTATAAAAAAGATAGTCCGATTGATAGAACCACCGATAAGAAAAAAAAAACTCTTGATCCTACTAGTAGAACTACGGGGTCGAATCACGGGCAATTAACGTTCATAAAAAAACCGAAATGCTGCAGGATAGTAGGTACTATTTTCAAATATTAAAATCGTTGGGATTTCCGTTACGCAGTCAAAAATTCGTGTTGGGCCGACTGAGCGACCACTAGAAAAGATCTATATATCATTTCAGAAATATGTACCATTTCATTTCATTTCATCTTAAAATATCTTCACGCCTGTAATCTCCGAAGGGTTCGGCCGAGGTGTACCTGAAGTATACCCACATGTTTTTAGCTGTTTCTATTGTTTATGTCCCATGTAATAGGGGGCGGACTACAGCCATCACTCGGGCACATACCTAAGTAGGTACCCCAAATCAGCTAAGAAACAGTAAGTTCCTCATACAAAATAGGTAATGTTGACTTAGTTAATAGATTACTTAGAGAAAATTAAAGGGTTTAGGGTTACACAAGGTAGGTATGATATGCAAAATTATTGGATGCCGAACCAAACCTAACGGTCGGCGACGTGACATAGGAGTCGGAAATTGGATAGCTGAACGGCATGACACCATTAACACGATGGGTAGTGGTTGAAGACATCGTTGAGCCATCAGGCTAGGATTCATTAAAAGGCCAATAAAACTAGCTCTGTAGCTCCACTACTCACCATAAAAACTTACGAATAATGACTTTAAAATCAGTAGGTACAGACGCCAGCACATCAAGTTACCCCAATGTGACAAATTTTCCCAATTGAATACGAACCTTGTTTTGTTTTACACAAAGTTTAAAAACTATCAAAGAAATTTGTCACATTGGGGTAACTTGATGTGCTGGCGTCTGTACATAGGTTGATACAAAGATATTCGATAAAACAGTTTGTTACATATTTCGCACCCCCAGTGCAATAAAGGCGTAAATAAGAATACTTCACTTTTTTATTGCAGTTTCGTAAAGCGCAGATAAAGATACACAATGCCCAATATGTCCGTTAAGTTCTGACGAAAAATTAAGCCATTATACCAAAAAAGACATTGTCGCTTCACATAAGTTTTACATTTTTTCAGATAAAAAGTCCATAAATCTACTTAACTTAATACAATTTGATAAAATATATACTTCTCTTACTTACGTATTTGTTTCCCTATATCAAGCTAAAATTTTTATACGTATTTTCTAAAATTTAATGCCTTGCGTAAGTAGTGTTTACCCTCTGCATTTTATCATGGTCTAAAAGTTCGTAAAAGACATAACTACGAGCAGTTAGTGTCCAAATCTATACATATAATAAAACAGTAACGACAGAAAAACTGTACATTGAGAATTTTCAAGAAAAAATAAGTGGGTTTTGTTAGAAAAACGTAACTGGTGACAAAAAGTGACTTTTTAGAATTTTTGTCTGTTTTTCTGTTTGTCTGTTTGTCTGTTTGTCTGTATGTATGTCCGGGGTGAACTCAAAAAGTACTGCATGGATTTACTTCAAATTTTGCATGAATATTACTAAGAGGTCGGGTCAACACATAGGCTATATATTATCACGCTCTCACCTACGGGGGAGGAGCAGTGAATCTTTATTCTTCTTACTCATTCTGTGGAAGCGTGTAATCAAAAGACGCATATTTAAATGTTGGTTTTGTGTAAGCTATGCTATTATCTAGCTTTACACTATAAAAACTTCGCCATTTAAGTAACTTTGGCAGAGAAACATAGTTTAATGAATGTTAGTAGTATAAAGACAATTTGGAATCAGCGCCATCTATGAGAATGTATAAAAATCAAATCAAGTAACACATGAACACTTTTTGAAAATTAATTTAAATTTTGATCGTGTTGGTGAGGTTAGTAGTTAGTTATTCTTTAAATTCATAGATGGCATTGTGCATTTTTTTCATCTACATATAATAAAACAGTAACGAAAGAAAAACTGTACATTGAGAATTTTCAAGAAAAAATAAGTGGGTTTTGTTAGAAAAACGTAACTGGTGACAAAAAGTGAGTTTTTGGAATTTTTGTCTGTTTGTCTGTTTGCTATCACCTACGGGGGAGGAGCAGTGAATCTTTATTCTTCTAACTCATTCTGTGGAAGCGTGTAATCAAAGGACGCATATTTAAATGTTGGTTTTAAGTAAGCTATGCTATTATCTAGCTTTACACTATAAAAACTACGCCATTTAAGTAACTTTGGCAGAGAAACAAAGTTTAATGAATGTTAGTAGCATAAAGACGATTTGGAATCAGCGCCATCTATGAGAATGTATAAAAATCAAATCAAGTAACACATAAACACTTTTTGAAAATTAATTTAAATTTTGATCGTGTTGGTGAGGTAAGTAGTTTTTTAAAATTGTTAAAATTCATAGATGGCATTGTGCATTTTTTTCATAAAAGTTGTATCGTATAATTCGTTTTGACAATTTGAAGTTCCAACAAAACCCTCAAAATCTTGAGCAGAGTTCGGATCGTATCATATGGGATCGTATCAGTGTACGATTTTCAAAAGGAAGGCAGTTGAGGCCGTGGACAGAACCCTGCAGGGCATCTGCAGGAACGAACATTTGATGGGTAGTGTCACAGTTCTGCTCAGTGGCGATTTCAGGCAAACGCTTCCCGAGTTGACGCAGGGATCGAGGGCTGACGAGATGAATGCTTCGGTGAAACGATCTTCGTTGTGGTCACAAGTTCGTACGCTGCGCTTGACCATTAATATAAGAGCTCGGCTCGGCGGCATTGCACGCGCTCAAGAATTCTCCGATATCCTTCTAAGTCTTGGCAAAGGCACTTTACCAGAAATGAGAAGTGGACTGGCGGTGCTTTCAGAGTCTCTCGGTAGAGTGGTATCCAGCTTCGAAGAACTCATTCGCTGTGTGTACGTGGACATCAGTCGTATAGCGCACCAGCAGAATTCGTGTGAGAGGGCCATTTTGGCGCCCAAAAATGATCATGCTGCAGCAATTAACGAATGCATTCTCTCGGACATTGAGGGGAATGAAGTGGTCTATACGTCGATAAGCACTGTCGTCGAGCAAGATGACGCCACACATTATCCCGTGGAATTTTTGAACTTCCTGTCAGCAAGTTGACTTCTAGCGCATACCATCAAGCTGAATGAAGGTCGGCGTCCCGATTATGCTTTTTAGGAACAAATCTCCTCCAAAGTTGTGTAACGGGTGGTGCCTTAAAGTCATCTCTCTCCACAGACACCATTGAGGTGGAAATTATTACGGGTTGTGGCGTCGGCAAGGCAGTATTTATACAACGCATTCCCCTTATACTTCATAGCTTCCCGATCCAGTTCGAGCGCGTACAGTTCCCCGTGAGTGTTTGCTTAGTGATGACAATCAATAAATCGCAGGAGCCGATACTCAGAGCAGCGGGTGTAGATCTCAGGACGAGTTGCTTCTCACACGGGCACCTGTACGTCGCTTGCTCCCGCGCCACCAGTCCTGACTATCTTTACATTTTGGCTCCTGGCAGTACCTATAATTATCAACGTAGTTTATAGGGAAGTGTTATAAGGTATATACCTTTGAACGTATTTTTAACCGACTTAAAAAAAAAGAGGAGGTTCTCAATTCGACGGTGTTTTTTTTTGTGTGTTTGTTACGCGATTACTCCGCCATTTATGGACCGATTTTCAAAAATCTTTTTTTTATTTGATAGGGTATACTACCAGGTTGGTCCCATTAGTATTGAACCTCAGATCTGATGAGGGATCTTCGAGGAATTGAGGGAACTCCTCAAATAATATAGGAAAACATGTACCAATTTTTACATTTTTTTTTGGTGACAAATCAAGCATTTACATTTAGCACGTATCATTTCGTGGAGAAAAACTGATGAAGAAGACAGGCGATGGAACTCTTCAACACATAACAACAAATTACTCGCAATAGCTACAGTCACATGTCTGTGCTTGGTTTATGTATTTCCCATAACATTACGCCTGTCTATTTTAAAAGGTTTAGAAAGAACTTCTTTTGCAATTGTTAACCGATTTCAATGATTCTTTCAAGTTTTGAAAGACTTTCTTTACATACAAAGAAACTAAAAATTGCAAAATAAAAAAAAAATTACAAAAAAACTCTGTTCATGTAACTTATATTTTAATGCTATTTTAAAAGTTGTTAACTTATAATGCTATAGCGACACTGGAATCTTAGGTAGGTATATTTGGTGCTGTAGAACCGTCACGCAGACGACGTCGCGGGCAGCAGCTAGTAAATTTATAAAACGATGATTGGAGTAATTACATTTGAGAATTTGTCCTAATTAAATAAGGAAAACGTGTGTAAAACTTTAAATATTAAGAATTTGTCCTAATTAAATAAGGAAAACGTGTGTTAAACTTAAATTATTAATTACTTTATTAAACACTACAATTTCTGGTATCTGAAACATTGTTGAAAAAAAGCTTGATTTTTTTACTGTTTTTTGGTAATAACTTAAAGCCATAAAATCAAATGCTAAATACATACCTACTTATAAATACAGTTTTTTAGCTCTCCTGTAAAGTTAGCATATTCTTCTTACGCCTTTGTCGCACTGGGGGTGCGATTTGTTGCACACATATTTGATAAATGGAATTTCTCAGTAGCAGCCCGGAGTTTGGATTTGTGGCCGATTGATGGCAATAGGCTCGCCCCCTATTACATGGGACTTAAACATAACTGGCGAAATGCGGGTGTACTACCAGGTACCTACACCTCTGCCTAGCCCTGCGGGGATTACAGGCGTGATGTTTATGTTATGTTAAAACATACTTAAAGATTCTTAAAGATACTTTAGAGATTATATTTTATCCAAATATATAAACGAAAACAAATATTGTAATTTATTAGAGGCATATCGTTGTTAATTAATTTTACATTCTCCAATTAAAACTGTTAGGTTTCTAGACTCCTGAATGTTACTAAGAAATTTCAGATAGAAAACCCAGTAACACTTTTCCCGACCAGGGATTTGAACCTAATACTTAGCTGTAGCGCTTAAGACCACTGGGCTAACGAGACGATGTATATTTATATTCATTTTGTGAAAATATCCAAGGAATGTACCAACTAGGGCAGACCGACTCTACGAGTTTCTGCCCCAAGAGTGCTGTTTCAAACGGCGACGTTAGAACAAACTTTTGCACGCAAGCAGGCCCGCCGCACAGTGAACCTTTTTCGTGCAAAAGACTTGGTAAGTACAATCATTTCATACAAATATTACTGAGAGGTGATGTATTTTTAAGATAACCTAATATTTTATTTTTGTGCTGTCATTTGCAATTAGTTATTACAATAATAATCAGATGGTCAGTCTTGCTCATATCGTCAACATCAGCTACTTTTAACACAGTTATACAGTTACAACTAAAAAGAATAACAAAACAAACTTAAAAATTGTAATAATAGGGCGAAACATTTTAACTATAGGGAGTCCAGGATCACAGTTTGTGAGTCGGTGTCCTTTCCAACATGTAACTTTAAAAAATATTTAAAACAATAATTAACGTTGAAAATTAAAATAAAAAGCATAAGTTGTATTTCTTTAACAAAAATTATCGATTTTTTTTACCTATCTTGCATTCTTTGGCATATTATGAATATTTCGTTATCAATAGATCTTTATGTGGTAGATGCCGCCGGTTCATTTCGTAAACTGCGCTGCGTACGACTACGCCGATTGTCTACAATATTTAGCCCTTAAAGTTTTAATTTGTAGGTTTTTATGTTGTACAACATAGTGTATTTCGTTCAATTTTACTCTATTATCGAATTCGCTGTGCAGCGCTGGTTACTAAAAACACCGACACACCGCTGTACAACACATGTGGCTACGACGAATGTAGAATCCGCTACGTAGCGTGCGACTATGTGGATTGTCGAATCCGATCGGCAGGCCTAGTTACGAAGAATGTAGACTCTGGTGCGTAGCGTTCGACTACGCATGTTGTCGAATCCGCTGGGCAGCTCTGGCTACGAAGAATGTACGTACCGTTATGTAACATTTGGCTACGACGAATGTAGAATCTGCTGCGTAGCGTACGACTACGCGTATTGTCTAATGGGTTGCAAAGCAGCTTTTTGTTGTACGTTGCATCTAGCTTACGTAAACGCCCAGTGCTAAAGGAAGGAAGCTTGCTTATGTTACTTACACTAACAAAAATGTTATTAGTATGTATTATTTTTTAAGTTAAGGTCTATGGGTCTTTGTTAACTGAAATAAATGGTTTATTATTATTAAACGTGTGTATTTATAATTTCGTTTTAGTTAGAACCATTGAAATCATTGAACCATTGAATGGGGATAATAAATTTATTAAGTGAAAAGACGAATTTAAAATATTATTTATTTCTAATACTTCAGTTGTACTCGCTAAGCAAATGACTGAAGTGCCTGCCTACAGCTGCCATTACAGGAGTGAAGAGTTTCTTCTAATGAGTATTTACCAACCTATCCTAATTACCAGGGAGCGCGTACATAATTGTTTAAGCATCATTTCCGAATGCGCGGGCGCAGTCGGCAGCTCCACGCACGATGTACTAATATAATCCTATCAGGTTTCACACAATGGCAAAGAGATTTTAAATATTTACTTATGTCAACGACCCTCGTATGTCATTATCGAACGACTAATATTGAAATTAATTAGCATTATAAATATGTGAAAAAGCTTGCAGAGCATTACCTGGGAAAAATGACTGAGTCCTGGAAATTGTAATTTATATACTACTGACTGAAAAGTTGGTCGTTGTACAGACGCCAGCACATCAAGTTACACCAATGTGTCAAATTTCTTTGATTGTTTTTCAACTCTATGTCAAACAGAATAAGGTTCATTTTCAATTGGGAAAATTTGACACATTGGGGTAACTTGATGTGCTGGCGTCTGTACTTATTGCGGGATGGTTATGGAGCGACAGTGGAATGTTATAGTGCAATGTAAAAATAGAGTACAATCGAAGTCATCAGTCAAAAAATTACTTAATTTTTTGAACGAACTTTACGATATCGATCTTTATTTTTTTTAAACGGACCAAGTATTTTTAGAATGAAGTATTTGCTGTGATTTTAAGAGATTGAAGCGCCATCTGTTACGAAGTTTCCGTCCATAGAAGTTTCCTGCCTTCGAATGACTATAAGATGAGTTACCGCAGACCCTTCGGTAACTTAACTTATTCCACAGTTTGATAACGTGGTTGTGTTTACACTTTATACATTGTTTTTTTTTTAAATGGAACCTTTTATTTTGTTTTCAAATCTAATTTTTGTCCAATCTCATTTAAAATTTTATTTTAGTTTTTTCCTTGATCGAAGTTTTTCCTGGATAATATTTTGAAAGATTGCCAAGTATTTTTTCTTTGGTTTCTAAAGCAACAGGCACTTTATTCATACAGGTTGTCTCATTCAAATCGGTTAGTATGGGAAAGTCTGAAACTATAAGACATAGGTACGAAGATCTGCCTTATTCTAAACCGTTCGATTGGTTTCCGTGTCGGTAAGGAACCGTTTTCGACAATCTCATTTCCGAGCCGAAGAACTGCCAAAACGCTATTCACAGATCCGAACGGATACGTTTTTTTTCTATACGATTGATCATTGTATTTATGGGGAACGCTACAAAATGGTAGTAAAAAGATCAACGTGGTAGAAAATTTAAAGTAGTAAATAAAATGGTTTATTTGAATGTTTCGATCCGTTTAATTATAGAATATACAGCTAGTAATTTTATAGACAGCAAACGGTACAAAATGATTTTATTATTAATCAAACAAACTTTATTTCGAACAAACTTGCTTTGTAAACAGCCGTCTGTCATACTGGCATTGCCAGTTTGACAGACTTTTTTACTTTTTAAACTTTTTCCGCATTGCCAGTCTTGCAATGCGGAAAAAGTTTTTATTTGAAATAAAACTATGGATTTCTTTTTATTATAACTTTGCTAAAAAAAAGGTTATATGACTGTAAGTATTTGATATCAATACACAAATCTTGCTATTTGCTCATTGTCAAACAATAACACGTACAACTATACGAAAGTATCAATGAAATACGGTCAATACAATAATAAAACTTCATTTACTTAAAAGTGCAGTGTTTTAAAGGTTTACAGTGTTTATACTTCTCTGAAATAAATCGTTTAAATGTTGTTCGGTATAGCTCCCGATAGCAAACAGCCGTCGGAAAGATTTCAGTCTTCTTATCGAATTTGAACTGTCAAAAAAAATCGTTTTCGGATTTGTGAATTGCGTTTGGATGACATCTTCGACATCTTAGACGTTCGATTCGGTACGGAATCTAGTCGAATGGTTGTGAATAAGCCAGGTTGGAACCATGTCATCGATTTTAATAACAAGAAAAACTGCATTCATACATTTTAAAAAACATCTGTAGGTACTCCGTTCGGGAATCGAACAGGGTTATTTTGAAAAAAAAAAACTTACACTATTTCTATTTAGATATCGATTGGTCTTAAGCAGTAAATGTCTGTATGAAATATGATGTCTAAAATTAATAAAATGCATTGTTTCCACATACTTTAATTTATGTTAGTAGGTGCTCGAAGTGACCACCGCCTTTTTCAATACTGACTCTGGACATATACTATAGCCTATAGCCTTCCTCGATAAATGGAATATCCAACGCAAAAAGATTTTTTCCATTCGAGCCAGTAGTTCCTGAGATTAGCGCGTTCAACCAAACAAACAAACAAACTCTTCTGCTTTATAATCGATAATTTAATAGACAATATAATTAAAGAAATAGATAATATAATAAATTATTATGATATAAATGGAGTTGATAGATAGAATATAAAGATAATATTAAGCAAATACATAGAATGCAAATAAACATTATTATAAATTAATAATACAATATAATAATGAATGTAACTGATAAAAATATGGACCATATGTCTGAAACAAAAAGATTTTTTTTTTTAATTTATAATACTTATTAGTTTAGAAGATACAATATCGCTCGCCATACAAATTCATCTTAAGATACGAAAATATGAAATATTATCTATTATCATTGTAGTATATGATAGTCCATTGAATTGTATGGCGGGCGATATTGTATCTTAAGATAAAACATTATAGTATCTTAGCCGTGTGTAGCGCCCTTTAGTGAACTCCACTGCGGGTGACGTAACCTACGACAAACTTATTATTTGAAGTTGGTATAGTAATCGGGTTTAGGGATCGAACCGCAAAATTAAGTTTGTTTTTTATTGTATATACTCTTCCGGGATAAAACGTACCCAGTGTGGTGCCCAGGATATTAAAGAATAATAATACCAAGTTTCATCGTAATCGAAGCGGTAGATGATAAGACAGTTCACAAAATGTTTCAATATGCAAAATGTTTTGGTATAAATAGGCAAGAGGCATATCGCTCGCGTGTTAAATTCACTGAATTTAAAGGCAAGGTTAGACAATTTTAAGAAGAAGTTTTCGAGTAAGTGTCTACAAAAAGGCGTCGTATAAAAGTTCACAATCATTTACTGCCAAATATATGAAGATAACTATAATAGCCCTAAGTGAGTTTCATTTCAAACCACACAACAAACCGGATAGGACTTCACACTATACTGGCGTGTGGCATGGTGGATGCTTGTATTTTTTGTAAGATGTAAATATCTGCTAAACTACATAATATACGGTACCATCTTATATTGCAATATCAATATTTGAAGTTCTTTTGTTTCGTGCTTTTAAATCTACAAGTATACACAAAAGAAAGTCGTGTTAGTGACGCCAATTGTCAGTCAATGAGAAACATTTTTAACTCAAAAACCGAATGACCAATTCAGTCAATAAGAAACATTTATAAGTACCTCTAAAACGGAATTACCAATTCAGTCAATGAGAAACATTTATAACTCAAAAACGGAATGACCAATTCAGCCAATGAGAAACATTTTTAACTCAAAAACGGAATGGTCAATTCAGTCAATGAGAAACATTTATAAATCAAAAACGGAATGACCAGTTCAGTCAATGAGAAACATTTATAACTCAAAAACGGAATGACCAATTCAGTCAATGAGAAACATTTTTAACTCAAAAACGGAATGGTCAATTTAGTCAATGAGAAACATTTATAACTCAAAAACGGAATGACCAATTCAGCCAATGAGAAACATAAAAAGTCCTCGAAAAAATAATTATGAAGAATATTTTTCAAAATCAAATTTCAAACGGCGCAATCTAGGATGACATGACAGGTGACATATTTCTTCCCAGTTCACAGGTGACAATTTGACATTTAAAAAATCTAAGGCTAAGAGTAAGAAGGTTGTTAATTTTATTTATTCTTAGGCGGAACGGAGTTTGCCGGGGCAGCTCGTAGGTAACTTATGTATATTTGGTAATGTTTTATAGTGATACTAACGACCCACGGGCTTCCGACGGTTGTACAGTGAACGTGACAGTGCGCGGTGGTTGTATGCCATTTTTTTTAGTACACAGTACAATCAGATTTTGGATAAATGTTACATGCAAAAGGATACAGCTGCACCATTACGTTAGGCAGCGAGGCAAGCAGACCGACTGATCGTTGCGCTGCAGGGCATTAATACATTAAAAACTGTAATATATTTCATGTTATTCTCTGATATGCTACATAACAAAGGGCAATTTTAATCTACATTGAATGCGCAACGTAACTTACGAATTTAATTGGGTAAGGAATAATCGAATAATACTGTACTGTTAAAATAACTTAACATAACGTAAACAACCCATACCTTCCTCTTGAATCACTCGATCTATAAAAACCAAATGACAATACTTACGTTCAGAATTTTTTTGAGTTTATCGCGTTGTTTTAGTGGTGAAGAAATTGTATCTTTTCAAAAACCTATTGATTTCTTAATAAATGGTTTAAGACGTTATTTTGGACATAGGTCTTGAGTATTTTATTAGTGTTTTATTGCACTTGTCAAGAAAGCCAACTACATGCCTCAATACCAATTTTTACAAGTAGCGATAAACGAATGTAGGTATGTAGATCTAATGCACCATAATGATTAAGATTATACTAGTACACAGATGTACCCACTCGGAACATAAACGTGCCAATTTCCTTATAGACGGCAATTGATTTATGTTCAGGTGTATAACCCTTACCGACGTCAGATGTTTAATTGATTGCAACTTTATGGGCTTATTTAATGTTTGAAACCGAGTTTATAGGGGTGGAGAACCGGCACTAACTGTATACTAGGCAGATTCAATGATAGATCTCTTATTGGCATCACTTAGTACTTCCCGCATATAAACTCCAGCGCTGTAAAAAGTTATTGCTTCACTAACGATTTATCACTAATGATGCGACTGGATTACGATGTGTACCTTAAGGGAAAATAAGAAAACCAGCTTTATATATTACGAGAAATATGTTATTGCAATTGTTAATGCACCAAAGAAAACTCGCAGATAGTGATTATTTTTTTAAATGAACATAAGTTACCGTTATTCATGCATGACCATCCGCACGTCTCACACAGAGTAAATTGTAGAGTATCGTGTGATGTTGAAAATAGCGCGGCGTTATTAATAGAAGTAGGTAACTCGTTATTAGTACTGGTAAGTACGCTAAACAGAGAGTAATAATATCTTGTAAAGTTAAATAAAGCTACGAGTTTATTCTTGGCGTCGAGGCTGCGTGAAATTATTTCATAAGTTTGTAGATAAATAAGCACTGCGTAATAAGAACGTAAGCTGCAAATGTTGAGGGTAAGTATAGGAAAAGATTTTTCCACCCACACACTTTTTAGTACTAGGTACTAGGTACATTTTTTTGCAATTTATTTAAAGTATTGGCTAAGAAAATATAATTGGTAAAAAACCCATGATAGCATAATAGGCTAGTGCGAAAAGTTCCGATCTGCGGTCTTCGAACACTTTGTGCCGATACGTGACTAATAAAGAGGTGTAGATACATCTTAGGATCATTTTTTGTATCCACTATCTCATCGCACTATCATGATAGTCGTGCTTTTTGCGAAGATTAACCTCCTTGAAGACGTCATTCCTGTTGACATCAGCTTACGCTTATTATATTATCTGAATAGTATCCGGTTTGTCTGCCACAATGAGCCCGTAATAGGTTCATGATTCATCAGCTTAGGGTTCCATCGTTTCATACAAAGTTAATAACTACTTAGCAGTAATTGAGAAATGATTTGAATAAGCAATAACAATGCTGTTATTGACAGCAAACTAAATAACATATTCAACTACAAACAATACCTCTATACTACGTTCATTTGAAACTTCGATTTCAAACGCGGAATTACAACGATAAACTTTTTTCATAAATGTACAGCCTGATTTATGGGCTGCAAATTATAAGGAATTACTTAAATATACGGAAAATATATGATACTAATAGGTACGTGTATATACTGCGCAGTTTTGAGCTGAGATCGTAGAGTTCCGTAGATTGGATGGTTGCGTGGCAAAGCTACTAACTTGAAATATTAGAATTCGATAATTCCGTTGGGAATATTAATTTTAGCCGATGATTGAATTTTTTACAAGGTAATCAATGAGTCGTGCGCTGGGACGGGGCGGGTTAGCTCATCCGCCAAACATTTTGGTGGTTTTTGTGTTGGAAGCAGCGCGAGGAAGGCCTCGGCCGACACGATTTCTAAAAACAAATGACGGCATTGCTAAGTTCACCTAGAGGTGCTTTTACCAACAAGTGCTTATTTACATAAATAAGTACTCATAAACTACAATTACTATGTATTTCCATTTTCTTATAATGATCGCGAAACTTTTATCATGTGCTCAATGAAAAAAGCATTGCCTCATAGTATGTTTACAATATTTTTGTGTTAATTCTGTTTTAGGTCTATGTTTTGTTACCTTATTGTTCCATATGCCAAAACCCTAATTTCCCATGAATGTCAAAAGAGTTTAGGGAATACATGTAATTATGGACTTGCTGGGATCCACAGCTGTGTGTGCGTATAATTTTGAGAAAATATGGTACCCCTCAGGCTTACGTAGGTACGTGCTCGTAAAAGCGCATTAAGTAAAATAGAAATATACCATGTTATAAATATCAACCACGAGCGTGATAAAAAAAAGTAGAGTTTGCCGTGCTGTTTCTTCTTCAGCACCATGGACCGGAGAAGAATGAGCTGTTTGGGGAGTGTCTAACGTTCTAAAAGTACTTTTTCTTTTATATTATAACCAATCCAAGCTTAGCTCGAAATACGTAGATGCCTTTGTCACAGAAGAAACACTTTTCTATCACAGCGAGGATTGTATTTCAAGTTCGCAATTTAGGGTAATTACATACTTGTAATGCACCTAATATACATAACTGCATCATACTCACATTACTTTACAAATAAGTACCACATAAAACTATTCTACCTAACATTGTCAGTATCTTACTTCTGCTTTTATTCATTTTTTCTCTTGAGCATAACGTAATGACCTTAGCTATAAATGGAAGGTTCTTTTTGCGACTTGATACCCATTCATACAGTTGAATGTTAAGGCTAGTGTATGTACGTAACTATGTACGTACAGGCTTGTGTTATACTGTCACGTTCAATAGTTGAATGGGAATCACGCGCACGCGTATTACGTTCTTTATATTAGACATCAACGCTAGCGCAGCGCAGTGTGCACGTCATTAAGTTATTCCACGAAGACACGCAGAATTATTTGATGGTTAACAATATATGAATGTATTCCGATAAAGCTATCAATTCATTCCTAAAATTTAATTAATGCTGTATACCTAATATTTTTTTTGGTTTTTCCACAAAAATACGGTTATAAGTACAGCTAAATACCGTTTAAATTTTATTTTATTAAAATGTTTAGGTACGGATCATCCAGAATAGCAATTGCTTGGTGCAGCGAAACTTTTAATGCTTATGTTTTACTGTTAGGTAGTTACTGATATACGAAGAGAGCGGACGAGATGTCTACTTACGCATTACAATCAATTATACTATTAAGTAATAATTATACAATGTTGTCGGGAGCGGCGTCGCGCGCGTCAAGTGAGAAGCGACCGTAGCGCAAGGAGGCTGCTCGCACATTCCCGGGGGCGCGCGCTCCACTCATTAATGAGCTTCGTTGTAAAATAAGCTGAGGGCTCTTAACTGCCATCCTGCGAGATTGCTTTTCGTGGTCGGTATCTATTAATAGTTATTTATAGGCAAAACTGAAAGAATTGTAAAGCACGAGTATAGTTCGTGATGGACGTCTGCAGACAATGCGTCATAGTCGTGCATCATTCGCACAAGAATTATCTTAAGTTCTTCTAAACGAGAAGGGCTCTTGGGTTTCGCAAAAATGCCTGATCAGTGATGCAATCTTTCTCGCGAGGTTTCCGTAACGCATATTTTATGTATCTTTTTTATTTTGTATTTCCTCAGCATACTTATCCAGCCAGTCAATTTGTCTTATAAATGTACAAGATCCCTTTTTAGTAGAACATGTGTTCTAAACATATAAAAAAAAATGTTTACTCTATGCACAAGTGAAGGAATCCATAAAGTATCAGTCAGTCACTTCAGATTCTCATTTGAGTGTTGTTACATCAATAAAAGCTAACGGAAACGACACTCAATCATTTCAAAACTTTTATTGCAGTATTTTAATTAACTAAAACCTTATGCACATGTACAATCTATGTATAAGAATACGTCTTCGTGGGATATGTCAGAATTGGACCTATGAAATTGATTTTAATTTGCATAATGTTACCGTTTGAGTAATTTTGAATTTTATGGACAATCAGAGAAAAGTAACACACCAGCCATCTATGCATCTAAATAAATTAATAATAATTGACAATTCATCTTTCAAGATGATTTAATAATTGTTTTAAATTAAATTATATAAAAATTAAGGTATCCGCGAGTTTCACTTTTTCCTAATTTTGTTGTACCCATTCATTAAAAAATATTTAAATTACGCCGACGTAAAATAATCGGTAAAAAAAGATCAAAAAGGTGTATATAGGTGCGTACCTGTAGTAGGTACCTCAAGTTTAAAACAGAGGCTTTATGCATTATAAGTTGTTGTCTATATAATTTAGATGGAAGTTTAATATAACACCTTATGACAACATAAAGGTATGATCAGGTTCCTATTTACTTTTTCGCAGTTTTTTTTATTTCAGGGTCTTGTTCATTCGCGTGAAATATTCAAGTTTAATGTATAAAGTTTGGCATTGAATAAGTAATAAAATTATTTTTTACAGTTACTTAAGACATGGTGTGAAATAAAGGAGTCTTTTGTAATAATGTAAAATCGATCAGCGAAGCGCACCCAGCGATGACAAATTAGCTAATGCACTAGACGTGAGAGCACGCTAATGACAAAGAACAGCGAACACACGGCCGGCTTACATGACGCGCTCGCCGTGATTGGAATGTTAAACTATTTGCCACAACCACCAAATATCAATAAGTACATAAATCGACTTCCACTTAAGGTGCACACATCTCATGTTTGCGAAATTCCTTACCAACTCGTACTCGTTTATATCGAGTAGCCAATACAGCAATACTAAATGCAATTTTTCCGAAATTAGTTTTGGATGCCACAGACATATTACCGTTTGGAAACCTTATTCTTTAATTTTGTTATTAAAATATGAAGTTGTTCGTTGTCATTGTTTTTGGAAAAAAAAAGTATCTAACAACAAAGTAAATATTAACACTGTCACTTTCAAAACCTGGTCTTTCCAAGGAAAAATTTAAGAATAAACTTCAACTTCTTATTTAACTCATCGCCTTTGTAAATTGTGTACAATCTAGAGTAAATGATGGCGTCATATACTTTTTACCGTTCTGTTTAGTGGGCGAAAAGAAATGAAAGGTAATTTTGATAGAGAACACTTTATACGAGGCTGTTTTGAGAATAAGAAAAAGTCGAGTTATTATTTGGGGTAAAAGGTGAGTGTGATCGGTTAATCGATCGAGTAGAGCCAGTCCGAACGCGATGGCATGTAGGCCCGTTCTAGATACCCTTGAACCTAAAGTGGCAGCTCTCGGCCGCGTTGCCAATGACCCCGCACGCAGGCGCCCGCGCCGCGCCACGACCAACTCGCTCGCTAATTGTTATGTAACAGAGAAAAGTTACGTGCATCGTCCGCTACGCATTCAAATATTCGGTACATGCCAATTTTACGTCGTTGTACTTGCAAGTACACCTGATTGGCCTCCAAAATCCCCATGCCGCTGATATTGGGATACACAAACAGGTTCGGGGAACGCGAATGCCGCTTCTTGCCAATCCCGAAGGGAAGGTAAAGTCACTGAACTTGCACGTCGCATGCTACATCTCGTACCTTACTTCATAGTTCTTGTGATTGTAAAATATCTTTGTTATTATAAAAGCAGACGAGGATTTGCAAAAGCGAGTAAAACACCTTTGATGTCTTTTCGATTTATGGTACAAGCATTATGAGGTTTGCTCCGTGAGAATGTTTTTTTTTTAAACTAATGTAACTGACTATTTGTTGTAGTTGTAAGTAGTTTGAGCAAATTGATGATATGTAAACCTACCTATCTACAGACTAAAACTAGAAAAAAATAGTATTCCAGTCTATAAAGGAAAGGCTGCCATGAGTGCACTTTTTAATAAATACGAAGGGGTTGGCAGTTTCAGACACTATTTAACATGGTTTATTAAGGAGAAAAAGAAGGTGTTAACTAACATAACACAACATCACGCCTGTAATCCCGGAAGGGTTAGGAAGACGTGTACTGTTAGGTGTTAAAAATATGCAAAATCATTTTCGCCAATACCAACATAAATATGCGTTTCTTACGTTAGTTCTTCGATATGGATCGCTACGATGAAACAAAAATGTTCAAAATTTGATAATCAGATAATGTTTATCAAAATTGTTAAAGTAGGTATAGTAATGAATATAATAGTAATGATCTTTTCTCATTACAATATTATGAGTTTATAATGCAGTAACACAGTTCTTATATGTCTGGAAACGAATCGTTTTCATTACCAATCGTAACATTAATTGAGAAATTCCTAAGTTGATGTTCTAAAAGACTAAAGGCAATTTAACCAGAAGTCATTTTCAAATTAAAGGTTTTAACGTTTTAAGGATAACTAAGCTATCACTACGTGAATAGTATTTAATTATTATAAAGTAATGTAAAAAAGAAGGTTCCAGCCGGATATCTATGATTCCAGCCATGTCATGTTTCAAAATAGTGATCTGCAAACTTTGGCTGAGACACGAGAGAAATATAGACGATTCCAAAATAATTTTACTTCGAATACACTTACAAAATGGTTGAGAAACAGTAATTTGTCTAGCTATGCGTCCAGAACTACCGTTAGCACCAAGTGAAGTAGCAATCTATAACACGAGTACTTATTAGTTGGTGGGTAGCGAGTACCTGCATAGCAATTATATGCATGCTAGTCCAAAACACGTGTGTACCATAAATCCAAATAAAGCACTCAATTCGGAAGTGTGCGTAGCGATCCAACTCACTTATACATGTAACAGTGATGTTGTTAAAACATTTTTCTTCTCGTTTATAATATGTTGGGCAAGAGACAGCGCGACTGCCGCGGGCTTTTGTGCTAGAATTTTGATTGATATTTTTTTGTCAGCTAACTCGGCCACAATAAGATGACAGCGGTAACAAGAAGAGTGCGAAATAGACTTAGACGTCGTAACTGAAAGTATCAAGGTTAGTCGCTGGCGGGGCGGCCGAAACTCGGCTAACAGTAACAGTACACCCACGCAAAAACTGAACACCCAGAGCGACTTACACCGACTACTCGGCTAGCAGCTTTGTGATCCACCTATTCGATTTAATGACACTGAAATAGTGAATGGATCGCCAAACAAATACATGTCTCGAGCCAATGATAAGGATTTCATTAGCACAACGTACGAACCCGTATCGGACACATTTAGGTACAACTCTGTGCTAATTTTTTCTACATAACATCGAGAGAGTCGGTCGTGATTGAAAACGAACGACTAACCGACAAATTGACGAGCTTTTCAATTACAATTTGGCCAAAATCCAATTATCATGTTGGTCATCAAATTACTCAAACAATCGCGAGCACTTTCGTTTCTGGCAGAGCGGCAGGCAGCGACGGCGGCGCGGCGGTGCCGGGAGTGGCTGCGCTGGCGACTGCTTGTGTTGAGACCGCTTTCTCGGCCCCATTCTTGACCATGAGTCGGAAGGCGCCGTGTTCTCATAGTCGACAAAACGATGTATCTATGTCGATTGCTTGTAGGCGGCCTTGAGCGGCAACCATTAATTTGTGTGCAGAGCCGCCAGCGGGATACCGTTAGGGCGAGCGCCTGAATCTTATGCCCACTCACCGACATCACCAGATAGACTGGCGAACTTACACTAGACGTTCGTTAATCATTATCATACACGTCAACCATTTCCTGAACTACTATCGTCTGAACTAACACTTGTAGACTCGTAGCAATCCGTAGGCTGTACAACTTTTACTGATGTAATGCTTTGATCGCAAATTTTTATTAATTTTAGGAAGAGCACTAAAAAATATAGCGTAGAAGGATTATAGTGAGTTCATTGTGTTGAAAAAATATAGCTTATAAAGACGCATCAGTCTGACTACTTATGATGCCAATGCAAACATTGATAAATTCGAGAAACTCAACAAGCATATTTGATTTTCACACGCGAAATTCTTCACAAAATGCTTTGTGATGACCCGTCTAAACTACAATAAAAGAAATTCTATTTTTTTAAGAACTTTGATTGTTTTTTTAAGAATTCAAATAGACATAGATTTTTGTTTCATTTCAAATAAACGTACACCTACATTATATAAATGTTTCATGATTTGTATACCTAGTTACTTAAGGCAGCATTTACAAGATTGTCTACAGAAGCAGTGAAGAAAGTCCAACGATGGTGTCCAGTAAGCTAATTTGGTGGTGATGACCGAGAGATAAGTGTACACGTACCGAACTATCTAAAGTGGGCAAGGCAGCGTTCTACGACGCCTCGCCGCCACGCCGCCGCGTGCCGGTGTGATCAGAATTTGTTTATGCGGCCTGGGAATAGCTCAGTCAGATAGTGCTCTCATTCGGTCACGGAAAATCCTTAGCGTTTTTAAGCGGAACGCTTTGCAACTACGAATGAAGCTGTGCATTTTAAAAAACTGTGGACGACGATTTACATGCGAATAAAATTACACCATTATAAAATTCTACAAAATCTGCGAATAGCAACAGCGGGACATTTTTATAAATAGAAAAAGAGTTTTATTTACTTGAGTTCAGTTAAGGATCAACTTAACTAGCATTAAAAGTTTTCTATGGAGGTAAGTTTTAGTTAGTTTTTATTTAATAGAATCTGAATGCAGCAGATTTGACCTGGATAGTGCCACTATGTGCCTAACGTACCCAGGCGATGTCTATTACAATTGTCTGAATATGCACAATGCCTATGCTAAAAAAGTTGCACAAAAGATATCGGAAAGTTGAAAGGCGATCTAGCGGTCGATCTCCCAAGTTTCGATTCATCCACTCCAATATCGACTTAGTAAGTTTATAATGCAGGGTTGTTCTTCTATTCTAGGTATTAAAAAAAAAGAGGTTTAAGACATTTTATTATACAAAGTTTATATAAATAAGCTTTTTAAATAACTTTAAACAAAGGAAACATGTCGTAAACAGCTTACGTTTAGTTAATATGGTAGAGCTTTTTATCATAACACAAGAATGGGAGGACTTTATTGAAAGCTTATGAAATAAATGTAGGTGGATATCGGGGGTACGTCGCGACGGCATCGTGGAGGCCGGCGGGCGCTGCGGGCGCTGCGGGCGCTGCGGGCGCGCCGAGTGGTGCGTGCGACACGACGTGACCGCGCGCCCGCCACCGCCGACGTGAGACCATTGTTGCCTTTAATAGATAATTAGTTAGATGCCGTTACTTAACACGATCCGATCGCCACCGTCGGCCCACATCGCCAGATTGCCACTAACTGCAGTGCACTCCACGCCACCGACAATTTAAAGCGATACCGCAAAACTAGAGCACACTAGATGTTACTAGGCCTCTTGGGGCAGTTTCGGACATTTCCATTTTAAGACTTCTATTTATATTACTAGCTGCTGCCCGCGACGTCGTCTGCGTGACGGTTCTACAGCACCAAATATACCTACCTAAGATTCCAGTGTCGCTATAGCATTATAAGTTAACAACTTTTAAAATAGCATTAAAATATAAGTTACATGAACAGAGTTTTTTTGTAATTTTTTTTTTATTTTGCAATTTTTAGTTTCTTTGTATGTAAAGAAAGTCTTTCAAAACTTGAAAGAATCATTGAAATCGGTTAACAATTGCAAAAGAAGTTCTTTCTAAACCTTTTAAAATAGACAGGCGTAATGTTATGGGAAATACATAAACCAAGCACAGACATGTGACTGTAGCTATTGCGAGTAATTTGTTGTTATGTGTTGAAGAGTTCCATCGCCTGTCTTCTTCATCAGTTTTTCTCCACGAAATGATACGTGCTAAATGTAAATGCTTGATTTGTCACCAAAAAAAAATGTAAAAATTGGTACATGTTTTCCTATATTATTTGAGGAGTTCCCTCAATTCCTCGAAGATCCCTCATCAGATCTGAGGTTCAATACTAATGGGACCAACCTGGTAGTATACCCTATCAAATAAAAAAAAGATTTTTGAAAATCGGTCCATAAATGGCGGAGTAATCGCGTAACAAACACACAAAAAAAAACACCGTCGAATTGAGAACCTCCTCTTTTTTTTTAAGTCGGTTAAAAATACGTTCAAAGGTATATACCTTATAACACTTCCCTATAAACTACGTTGATAATTATAGGTACTGCCAGGAGCCAAAATGTAAAGATAGTCAGGACTGGTGGCGCGGGAGCAAGCGACGTACAGGTGCCCGTGTGAGAAGCAACTCGTCCTGAGATCTACACCCGCTGCTCTGAGTATCGGCTCCTGCGATTTATTGATTGTCATCACTAAGCAAACACTCACGGGGAACTGTACGCGCTCGAACTGGATCGGGAAGCTATGAAGTATAAGGGGAATGCGTTGTATAAATACTGCCTTGCCGACGCCACAACCCGTAATAATTTCCACCTCAATGGTGTCTGTGGAGAGAGATGACTTTAAGGCACCACCCGTTACACAACTTTGGAGGAGATTTGTTCCTAAAAAGCATAATCGGGACGCCGACCTTCATTCAGCTTGATGGTATGCGCTAGAAGTCAACTTGCTGACAGGAAGTTCAAAAATTCCACGGGATAATGTGTGGCGTCATCTTGCTCGACGACAGTGCTTATCGACGTATAGACCACTTCATTCCCCTCAATGTCCGAGAGAATGCATTCGTTAATTGCTGCAGCATGATCATTTTTGGGCGCCAAAATGGCCCTCTCACACGAATTCTGCTGGTGCGCTATACGACTGATGTCCACGTACACACAGCGAATGAGTTCTTCGAAGCTGGATACCACTCTACCGAGAGACTCTGAAAGCACCGCCAGTCCACTTCTCATTTCTGGTAAAGTGCCTTTGCCAAGACTTAGAAGGATATCGGAGAATTCTTGAGCGCGTGCAATGCCGCCGAGCCGAGCTCTTATATTAATGGTCAAGCGCAGCGTACGAACTTGTGACCACAACGAAGATCGTTTCACCGAAGCATTCATCTCGTCAGCCCTCGATCCCTGCGTCAACTCGGGAAGCGTTTGCCTGAAATCGCCACTGAGCAGAACTGTGACACTACCCATCAAATGTTCGTTCCTGCAGATGCCCTGCAGGGTTCTGTCCACGGCCTCAACTGCCTTCCTTTTGAAAATCGTACACTGATACGATCCCATATGATACGATCCGAACTCTGCTCAAGATTTTGAGGGTTTTGTTGGAACTTCAAATTGTCAAAACGAATTATACGATACAACTTTTATGAAAAAAATGCACAATGCCATCTATGAATTTTAACAATTTTAAAAAACTACTTACCTCACCAACACGATCAAAATTTAAATTAATTTTCAAAAAGTGTTTATGTGTTACTTGATTTGATTTTTATACATTCTCATAGATGGCGCTGATTCCAAATCGTCTTTATGCTACTAACATTCATTAAACTTTGTTTCTCTGCCAAAGTTACTTAAATGGCGTAGTTTTTATAGTGTAAAGCTAGATAATAGCATAGCTTACTTAAAACCAACATTTAAATATGCGTCCTTTGATTACACGCTTCCACAGAATGAGTTAGAAGAATAAAGATTCACTGCTCCTCCCCCGTAGGTGATAGCAAACAGACAAACAGACAAAAATTCCAAAAACTCACTTTTTGTCACCAGTTACGTTTTTCTAACAAAACCCACTTATTTTTTCTTGAAAATTCTCAATGTACAGTTTTTCTTTCGTTACTGTTTTATTATATGTAGATGAAAAAAATGCACAATGCCATCTATGAATTTAAAGAATAACTAACTACTAACCTCACCAACACGATCAAAATTTAAATTAATTTTCAAAAAGTGTTCATGTGTTACTTGATTTGATTTTTATACATTCTCATAGATGGCGCTGATTCCAAATTGTCTTTATACTACTAACATTCATTAAACTATGTTTCTCTGCCAAAGTTACTTAAATGGCGAAGTTTTTATAGTGTAAAGCTAGATAATAGCATAGCTTACACAAAACCAACATTTAAATATGCGTCTTTTGATTACACGCTTCCACAGAATGAGTAAGAAGAATAAAGATTCACTGCTACTCCCCCGTAGGTGAGAGCGTGATAATATATAGCCTATGTGTTGACCCGACTTCTTAGTAATATTCATGCAAAATTTGAAGTAAATCCATGCAGTACTTTTTGAGTTCACCCCGGACATACATACAGACAAACAGACAAACAGACAAACAGAAAAACAGACAAAAATTCTAAAAAGTCACTTTTTGTCACCAGTTACGTTTTTCTAACAAAACCCACTTATTTTTTCTTGAAAATTCTCAATGTACAGTTTTTCTGTCGTTACTGTTTTATTATATGTATAGATATTTAACCTTAATTATTTATACTTACAAGCATATTTCATAATTTCTAAATCATTCAGCATTTTCAGTAACATAATATTGTATAACTAGATATATGAATATTGTTTGTATTTGTCCACTCTTTATAACATTAAACTTGAAGTCTTTTATACACCATTAAAACTTACAAATTATGACTAAAATTACAATAGCTCAATAAGCTCATTGTTTAATGAACCCTACGATCTGAACCTTTTTTAACTTTAACAATACTTTTCAACGACGACCAACGAAAAGCTTCAAGACAACGCCTCAAGCTCGAACGCTCGGAGGCGCGCAGCTAAAGCTCCCTTTATTAACTGTACACCAACATTGTCTGTATTTGCAATGCAATTCAGTTAAATCGCGTGTATTCGCATACTGAATCGAAACTAATTTGAGTGTTTCTACATTCACACGAAAGTTTTAAGTGGTAACGGTATATATTTATTTAAGTACGTACTAGACTACATTACAAAAACCGATGGCGGAAGTAAATAGTTTAGACGTTACGTCGATAAGAGAAGTGATGATCCTACTCTGTATCAATGTACATACAAGAAAACGCGGCGATGTACATATTGAGATACACGCTTGATATCGTTGAATAATCTCAATGGGCAGGCACTTATTTCTTATAGTCTCATAACAGCCTCGGCGCTCCTCCGCTGTTATTATTTCATTACAAGTTTTTGCAATGTTCTTCGATAATCATTTACATAGGCACACATAGTATTTATATAGGTAGATAATCGACAATAACCTGTATAAACACAAAAGATTGCATTAGTGACCAGAGATGTGAGAAAACTTAGCTAGGAATGTCCGAGATATTATATAGGTGCTGTTTTATTGTACAAACTTGGATATTTGGTATGGATCAATGGCTTGCATGCAAAAGCTATACATATGAATAGAGGCGTACCTTTAAATCATGATTATTTTCGATTTTCCTACTAGAACCTAATAAAAACTTTGCTTCAAACAAAAAGCGTTTTTGAAACGTATGGGGATGGGGATGTTTACAAACATTTAAACTCACACGTACAATTAGTCAGACCCGGAACAATAACCTATAAGCCGTGCAAATATTTGTTTCGTACGGGAATCGAACCCGAGACACGCAGAAGCCAATCACTCGCCAAATTTAAAGTTTTCAGTTACTCTTGCATTGAATAAAACCTACTGGATCTAAAATATTAGGTATTAAAAATAAAGTTTAGATTATTTCAGAAATTATATTTTTCTTTCAAATGCTAAGGTCTGTTTCTTATATAGAAATAAAGTAGGTAAGTAACGAACCTCCGCATTTTATGATATCACCATCACACTGATTATGGATGTTCAATCACCGTAAACGTCTCTAATGAACGGAAGGTCGATACGAATATAGATAAACAATATCGTACCTTCTGCTGGAATCTTTATTCATAATTATTTGCAAAATGAGTTGTTAATTTACGATGAGTTACGCATTAAAGGCAATGAAGGGCAAAAGATGTAATGTCATCACATTACGCGCCAGAACTTACGCGTCGTACGAGCTCATGTGATGCAGGCAAAATCATAATCATAGATTAAATAATATCTCGAGATATTCTGAGCCGGATGTGAAGCACAGAATTTGCATTTAACAGTCAGATATCATGTGCAATTCCAGGGATCGTACCAGTTACTACGTACACCGTGCCATAAACTTTACTGTTCAAATACAACTGATATTAATTCGAAGGATATGTCTTCTCAGCAAAAACAAAAATAAACTTAATGCATTGGCCTTCAACGAGGGCTGACAACTTGTTTGATAGCTTGCACAAGTTTATCGTGGTTATTATAACTCCTTACTTGCTTTTGCAATTAGAACAAATTCGTATGGTGACACTTACGTAGCGGAGTTATTTTAACAATATTTCGATAATTGAGCACATGAGCATAAACTGAGATCGGACAAACCTTTGTTTTACGTCCAGCTCTCTGGTAGACTACTAGGTACAGCTCTCATTTAGTAAGATTTGTGATTACACGCTTTTGGATAGATGTGTAAATAGTTAGGTGCCTTCTTAGTGCCGCCAATTTCGGTATTTCCCTAATTAAGATGGCTACAAAAAATAAGTACTTAGTAGGTATCCGTGATTACGAATAGTGCGATTAATGTTAAGTCATTTCGCTAACAGCCTAGTCGGGGCCAGTAAACAAAATCCGCGGAGCAGGTCATGAACGCCAGCAGATGAGTCACAATACAAGGAAGATCAGCAGGCAATGCCGTCATCTGCCCGCGCCGCTGCCGCTGCCGCTGATGCTCACGTTTCGACGTTTACAACCAAGATAAATTCATTAATTATATATTTATTATCAACACTTCAACATTGGCGAAGTATTATATTTGATTAATCAGTTCCACACCCAATTCATCATTATTTTGAAGGTTTATTATGTAACTAGCTTTTGCCCGCGGCTTCGCCTGCGTGGATGTCGAACGTCGGTCTCCTATTTTTTTCTCTTTGGGGTTGAATTTCCAAAAATCGTTTCTTAGTGGATACTTACTCTTCACAAAGAACACCCGCTCCAGTTACATGTCTTTAAGACCAGCGGAGGCATTGCAAAAAGAACATACTACGTTCATATCACCGATTTTCGAATATGATCTGTAATCAATAGTGAAAGCATAAGTGAACCCACTTTTATATTTGTTGGCCCACGGTAGTAAATTTGTAGGTTCATCTAAATCCTCTGCATGTGCATCTAAGTTATCAAAAATATGTCTAAATCTATACGCGGAAAGCCTGGCTTCACGCTGCTCGTCCGTTTCCTGCGATCGAATATTATCAATTCGTCGTCTTTCATTTGACAAACTTAGGTGTATCCTTTCAACTGCCAGACGGTCGTGATATTGAGTATATGTTTCGTACTCTCGAGACAAAACGTGCCTTTCGTGGTCAGCTGTAAGTCTTCAAAACGTGCCTTTCGCGTTCAGCTGTAAGTCTTAACTCACGCTCAGAATATGTTTCGGACTCTCGAGACAAAACGTGCCTTTTGCGGTCAGCTGTAAGTCTTAACTCACGCTCAGTATAATGTTTCGGACTCTCAAGACAAAACGTGCCTTTCGCGGTCAGCTGTAAGTCTTAACTCATCAGTATATGTTTCGGACTCTCGAGACCAAACGTGCCTTTCGCGGTCAGCTGTAAGTCTTAACTCGCGCTCAGTATATGTTTCTGACTCTCGAGATAAAACGTGCCTTTCGCGGTCAGCTGTAAGTCTTAACTCACGCTCTGAGTACGTTTCGGACTCTCGAGATAACACATGCCTTTCGCGGTCACATGTAAGTCGTAATTCTCGTTAAGTACCTAGATCTTTCAGATTCTCGAGATATAATATATGCCGTTCGCGATCAGCTGTAAGCCTTAAATGTCGCTCGGTGAACGTTTCCGACTCTCGGGAAGTCGGGATAAAACATGCATTTTACGGTCAACTGTAAGACGCAGCTCTTGTTGAGAAAAGGTTTCTTTCCCTATCAGAAATTAATCGCATCTCTCTCTCAGAACTTCAGAAGTGCTTTCATGTGCTCGTGCAGTTGCATTATTCACTCTCAAAGAGTTTAAAGTATGTGCTCTTTTTTTTGACGTATCCTGGGAACGCGCATCTCTCATTCTTTTAGCTTTATCGAATTTCGAAATAAAGAAGACCGTTACCTAGGTGGCATCGTACCTACTTGAATTCAAATAAAAAAAACAGAAGCAACAGTTTATTTCCTAAGTCAAAAAGACGCTAATCGTCGAATAACTTAAATCAACTAATATCTTAACTAACTTAACTTTTAAATATCTAAAAATAAATTATTACATAGGTACTTTTATTTTAAATATAAAAAAAAAGAAAGTATGAGTTACCTATGGAATAAAAAAAACAAACTAATTATATTAGGTAGCTATACCTACCTATTTATTAACGAAAATCGCAAAACTACGTACCTACTATATTTAAAATCTAAAAAAACAAATAAGGAATAATAATCGTAATTAAGTATATACGGAATAAAAAGAGTTAAACAAATAAAAATAATAATTATATTTAGGTACTAAAAAACAACTACTTCAAAATAATATCTAAAAACTACTATAATTTAAATCTAATCTAATGAAAAGGGTGAATAAATTAATAAAAGTCTTGCTTATTCAATAAGAACGAACAATGCTTGGCATGTCCCTTCGCATCCACAGTCAAATAAGTGACGTTTTGGCGCGTGAACGCCCGCCAGGTGCCGCGGTGAGCCGCATCGCGCGTAAACAAATATCAACCGTATAGCAGACGTAGGCTACCATACTGGCGCGGCGAGATTTGGAAGTTAAAGGTTTAAGTTTATCTATATCTTCATCTTGTGTGTATATAAACCGATGTCTATATTTTTTATTTTATTAAATAGTCTAAAAGTGTACGTTATTATTTAATATACTTTGAAGAAATGCCTAACGATTAGGTAAACGTGTTATTGTTGATAATTTATACGATATACATATATGTTACTGAGAACTTTTTTGTTGATATTTTGAAGGTCAACATCTTTGTAATACATACTTTTTGTGTATGATCAACGTATGCGAGGATAGGAGCTCGAAAGCGCATATTTTCATCCGACTTGCTTCGAATTTATCGTCACTGCTCGGCTCCTATGTGTCTTAGTGTTATGTTATATAGCCTATAACCCGCCCAGGAGTATGGATTACAATCGTACCAAGTTTGGTTAAAATCCCTTCAGTAGTTTTTTATCCATGCGTGCACATACAGACAGACAGACAGACAGACAGACAGACAGACAGACAAAAAATTTACTGATTGCATTTTTGGCATCAGTATCGATCACCAATCATCCTCCAATATTAATTTTGAATATATTTTCAATGTACAGAATTGACTTCTCTACAGATTTATTATAAGTAT
This sequence comes from Euplexia lucipara, assembly GCA_921972225.1. Taxonomy (NCBI): domain Eukaryota; kingdom Metazoa; phylum Arthropoda; class Insecta; order Lepidoptera; family Noctuidae; genus Euplexia; species Euplexia lucipara. The sequence continues at coordinate 11,823,569 of OV179149.1, forward strand.
AGATATAGATTATAGAATTATTATTAATGTACATGTATGTCTAATTAGCTGGAATGGTATATGTTATACTTATTCTGGGAAGAGCCGACAGTCAGCCCATATGGTGTTTATTTTTCAGACCATAAGCAGCAACCTCTATTAATAAAAGTATTTCATAGAAGGTGCGCGTGCGCTGCGGTGGTACCTCTGCAGCGTGTTGTGATGTCATGGTTGATTTATTTTTGGGCCCTAGACGATCTCAGGCCAGGCATTTCTCGCTATTGTTCGTGCGTGACACAAATTCGCACAGCTCTAAGAATCGTTTTGATATAAATATTTTTAGTAATGACAGGGAATAGGTATTAATGTTTTGTGTGTAATTTTATTTTAAACTAAACATTTCCTGCAACTATAGTGCGCAATTGTTTTTTGGTACTTAGATCAAGTTTTCTCGCTCGGAGTACAAAGTGAGCAATCGAGATAATTTGAGGAATGATTAGTGAATTATAATATTTATTTCTATGGTCAAACATGGTGATATTTTATCAATTACTTAGTTTGTGAGACGTTCCCATTTTCCGTGTCGTCGGCGTCTCGTTTGCGCTGTTCAGTAGCGCGTTCACTCGCCGCCTACATGCCTCCTCGTTTGCTACATCATTGTTTTTGGACGACTGTTTCCGCCGTTTCAGCTGTTATTTATGTTCCAAGTTCCGATTACTTGATTAGGGAAGTTATTCTTGTAAAAACATCAATTTAACGAACATTATTTGCCAAGTTCTGGATTACTTATTTGTCTAACATTCTTTGACCTGAATTTGTTTGATATAACTACACATATAAACATTAATGGATACATTTAAACTCTATAGATGTATGAAAATGTTAGTAGAATTATTGTTAGAAATTACAATTATTTCCCTCAATCATATACCCAGGCATAGCCCAAGTTTCTTAGTAACATTTTAACTGGTTGCCTGTGCAACCTGTTAAAATGTTTATTTTACATATACTTACTTTTTACAGATACTTATTTTTTGATAGTTTACGTGATATCATGTAAACTGTAAATGTATGCATTTATGTTTATCACTATAACTTATAAACGTTATAGTGATCTCTTAGTTTGTACACAAAGTTAGTGTCTGCTATACTTAAGTATCTACTTATAAGAGTAATTCTACGTGTAATTAGTCCAGTGAGAAAAAGATCCATTTAGTTCCATACTTACGGAGAGCCTTGCACCACGTAGGTACTCTGTCGTCATTGTAAAAAGGACACAAGTAATCTATTTCAAGATGAGATGCGCCTTTTTACCCACGGCCGAGATGTTGCACCCTTTTTGCGTGTGACGGCACTATTAGATGAGTCAAGAGAGCAGCTACGTTTTTACATTCTGGTTTCTCCCGGATATCATATTTTAACATTCGTGACGTCTTAATACCTGGCTATTACACGTGCAGTGCGTACTCGACCTAGACATTGATTCTGAAAATATATTATCATCCTATATTATTGTGTCCATTATAAACTCATTAGTGTAGCGGGCAACGGCACTCGGGCCGGGCGCCAAATTACCAACATTATCAATTTATACTCGCCGTGCACAAACAAAAAAGTCGAATGTAGATGGCCGGTTCCCGTTAACAAATTCGTATTGTGCAATGTAGGAGAAAAATTGTAACGCGTGTTTTGGGCACGCTGTTTTTGTGGTTGGATTTGATACCGCTAAGGTTCAAGATGTTTGTACATATACAAGTGCTTTCACTGCGCCTAACATCAATCATCGCGCGGCGCGAGAGTATGAACCGCGCGGCTGCTGCACGACACCGCGCCGCGCGAGGGCGCCGGCGCCGTGCCGCCCGCCCGCCGCACGGCTATGACACTTCATTAAACTTGTAATTTATATCTTACCCATAGAGCGAGTGGATTTTAGACTAGACTGAATCCATTAAGGTTCCAACTGTTTATCCTACCATTGTTTGGCTGAATATCGATTGTTGTTGTTCCATGGAAATGTAAAACGCGCACTCATCTAATCACTAAAAGTAATAAGGCAGTGTAACTAAATATACAGTTACAGCCGTTGAATTACGTTAGTTCACGGTATTTTATTCGGATAATAAACAAATACACCCGATAAGTATTTAACTTAATCGTCTATTCATTTACTAAAATCGTGCATATCTAACAGGTAATGTAATACTTATATTTGTTTGAACAGTTTCAGATGTTAAAGGTTACTTCCTTGTTCTTCGTGCTTCAAGCTTGCGTAATAGAGAGCCTCGTCACGTATCTACGGTTTTGTACGCTGTACACCATTTACTTACTATTAATAATAGGCAAACGATCGGCCTTCACAAGGACGCAACAAAAGGCCGTTTACGATATTTTCGATAAAAAAAATCGAATGCGTGAACAAATTATCATATTAAGCTGTTTTAATTGTGATTTATTTTATAATTGACTGCAAAAATAAACTTGTTAAAAAAGCAATTTGCATCGCGGTACTTGTTAACTGCGTCTACCTATTTCATTACACTCCCCTCTGAGCCCACCCCTCGACCGCACGATCGCGGGCGTGGGTCCGCGGCTCTCCCAAAAAGTTCCTACCTGAATTCCATTTCCCTCAAGTGCTCGTTCACTGCCTTGATCATGTCTCTGTGATCTTTTTTGAACTTTGTGTACTTTAGCAGTATTTTATCCGAGACAATGCCCTTTTGCAACTTCTAATCGTGTTGTCTTTATTAAACTTTTAAAGCAGAACTGGTTTTGTTTTCATATCACAATTGCTGAAGTTTTCAGTGTAAACAATAATATATAATTTCATGTTTATTTCTCTTGGTCCTTTTTCCAGGTAGGTACTTACTATTTGGGAAATTGAAATTGAGCATAAGATATCTACATATTATATATCTTAATATGCAAAGTAAAAGTAAAAAAATATAAAAGCCCCTGCGGTTTAATGACAGTGAAATATAACTGCCTAAAGCAGTTTAGTCTAGTCTAAAGCAATTGCGCAAGCACTAATCAAGCATGGGGGTCCTGTTCGACTGCCAGGTCGGATGGTGTTATTGGGTTTTTACATCTGGAGTTTTCTTCAAAACCTGCCTGGAGTTTACGTTCGTACATGGTCTATGGCATTATGTTCGCCCAATATTTCTTGGGATATAAACATAACTGGTCTGATGCAAGTAGGTACTACAGAAGGTACACCCACCTCAAAGGAAGGCCTCATAAGGTACCTTTGTCGAACCCTACGAGGAATACAGGCATGATGTAAGTTTTATAAAACATTTTTTATAAGAATAAACAACCGACTTCTTAAAAAAACACTAACAGGTGCAAAATAACTTCAGTTTCGGAAGTCTGTGGCTTTGGTGGTTTTGTTTTTTGACACAATTTCGGTTACTACCCTTTTGCACAAGCTTGAAGCTATTGGTATCCGAGGCACACAGTTGAAACTATTTAAGAGCTATCTAGAGGACCGTACCCAATATGAAAAGATTGGAGATGTCCTCAGCGCGTGTAAAAAAACGCGTCATTCCAAGTCCCCCAAGGAAGTATTTTAGGGCCCACACTTTTTCTGATATACATTAATGATCTTTGTAATCTAAGTCTAGATCACGGTCAAATTGTCTTCTATGCTGACGACACTGCTATTCTATTTTCAGCTGACTCAGAATAAAATGCTTACAGGTTTGCGCAAAACGGATTTAATATTGTTTATAAATGGCTTCTACTAAATTCACTAACACTAAATGCAGTCAAAACGTTTTTTTTTTTTTTTTTTTTAAATAAAAATGTTTGTTTCATCAACTAAACAGTCAAGACAAATTACATTAAATTTTCGATGCGCAAGCAAACACCAACTTGCACTAACTCGTCATTATATGCTAATTATTGCCATAATCCAAAAAATAACCAATGTGTTTGTCCGAACATTAGAATGGCAAAGTTGTTTTTTTTTTTAATCGGACGGGAAGACCGCAGCAGGCAAGTTGTTCCATTCCTTCGATGTACGCGGTATAAACGACGAAGCGAAACGCTTTGTCCGAATCGTGGGAGTGCCAACGGTGTAAGGGTGGACACTCGCCGTACGTACGGTTGTCCGATGGTAGAAAGGTGATGGCGGAATCAAGTCATGTAATTCCCGTGCATACTCACCAAAATGTATCCTATAGAAAACCAAAAGGCTAGCTGTCCTACGCCTATGCTCAAGTCTTCGCAGATTGGTTCTAACCAAATCTGGGTCACCAATAAACCTCTTCGCACGCCCCTCCACTGATTCCAAAGCTGCTAGATGACAACTGGCAGCACCAGCCCATATGTGGCTGCAGTACTCCACACACGAGCGGACCTGTGCTTTGTATAACATAAGAAGCTGACCAGGTGTAAAGTACCGCCGGACCTTTGCGAGAACGCCGAGTTTCCTAGCAGCAACCTTGGCTTTGGACTCAATGAACCGCCCAAAGTTTAGGTTTGAGGAGATTTCAACTCCCAAGAGCAGAAGGCGGTCGGTTAAAAGGTTACGCTGTATTTCTGTCCCAAAAACAGTTAGACAAGTTTACTTTGCTCTGTGTCAATCAATTTTAACTTACTGTATTACCACATGGGGTGGAGCGGGTAAAACACTGTTACTAACCATCAAGAGAGCTCAGAGGGCTATTCTCAAAGTTTCCACATTGTTTTGAACAAATCTTGTGGAGTATTAACAGTCAGACAGTTATTTATTATGGGAGTTGTATTAAAACAACATACAGCTTTACCCTACAATGCTAGAAATACGATAAAAGACGTAAAGATATAGTTTGTCCACAAAATTCAACAAAACATGCTTTTATATCTAAACTAGCAGACCGTCGACCGGCAGTTTCACCCGCTTTGAAAGAGCACCCGGTCACTTCAAAGAATCATTAAAATTGTTTAACAATTGCTAAAGAAGTTCTTTCTAAACAAACATTAATCTGTACATCTCTACCGGGCCCCTTTTAAAGTAGAAGGGCGTAATGTTATGTTATGGAAATACATAAACTCTTCATGGCGGCACTATAGGCTATATTAATCGCGAATAATTTGCTGTTATGCGTTGAAGAGTTCCGTTGCCTGTCTTGTTCATCAGTTTTTCTTCACAAAATGATACTTTCTAAATGAAAATGCCTGATTTGTTACTAAAAATGTAAAAATCGGTATTTTTGAAGAGTTGCCTCAATTCCTTGAGTATCCCTCATCAGATATGAGTTTTCATACAAATGGGGCCAATCTGTAAGTATACCCTATCAATTAAAAAAAGAATTTTGAAAATCGGTCCTTAAATGACGGAGTACATACTAAGGTAACAAACCCTAAAAAAAATATATATACAACCGAATTGAGAACCTCCTTCTTTTTTTGAAGTCGGTTAAAAATAGTAATATATCCAAGATTTCCCTGATTGATCTCAACTTGCTTAAATTTTATTAGACTTTTTTTTAAACCCGAACCCCGATTGATTAGGGTGCTGTTAGCTCCCCTTAACAATCACCCTTCACTGCTTTTTGTATAGTACTACAATCAAGGTTCTAATTAATAAAGATGTAGGTATGTATACAGGAACTATCTGACTTTTTTTTTTGTAACTAAGTACGTAAACCGTTTTCATCAAATACGTTTCAGCCACAGTTTCTGTATCTTTAATCTATAAGTACTTATTTCATAAAGAGATAAAATTTGATTGTGAGAACTTCTAACCCAATACAAAAACAAACTTTCACAGTAGCAGGCTACACTATTGCACAGTGCCATAGGGTCTGTTACTTTAATTTCGCGTCAACAAATTCGAGGGCAGTAGGTAGTAACTAATCTGTATGATTGGATATAATTCAAAATTGCACTTAAGTAAAAACGTGAATGCAGTGTTTATGTTAACGAGTTTACTTGATTAATGTTCAATTGCAGAATCATGATAGTGGAGGAGATACTTGTGCGGCCACTTCCTCTTGTGCAAGGATCGTCGAGAGTTCGTGATTTATCGCTGCCTGCCGACCAGCTCGCGTCGTTTGATTTCATATGTACACATCGATTTGCATGTTTATTATCTTGATTATACCTATTATAGTAACAGCAATCACGAAGCCACGGTAAACACTAAACATTCAACAATCAACTCACTCGTAACTATATCTAAAACAGATTTGTTAATGAAAATCTTAATGCGTAGAGACAAACACATGTGGGTACCGAGTTATAAATGACCTCGTTATTGTAACGGTAGGAACTCTGCATGATTTTCATTTCGAGGTCACTATATTTCTTTGTAAAGCATGTTACATGCTCTTTAGGTAAATCATGATTTGAATATTTTTTGCAAGAAATCTGGGAGCTATCTCGAATGTATAGGTATTGTAAAATAATATAACTTTTGCAATAGTATTATAATGCTGAATAACTCTTGATTGTAAACAAAATTACGAGTAAATAAAAGTTAAGCAATATAGGTTGACGTTTACAAGGATAGAGATCGAATGAGCATAAAACCTCGGATGACCTTTTTATTCAGCTGGTACCTTCACCTCAAAAATGTTTACTAAGCATTTTCATGACAAAAACTCAATATTATTTTCTGATCAAAAGCTATTCACGGGTATTATAAATAATAAGCTCGTACGTTTCGTAAACATAAAGGGTTCGCGCATAATGCGTGTTGTGTGACTCAGTCCTCGAACCCTGACGTTCTCACAAAGGTATTTGCAGGAAAGACTTATTAAGCTATTATGATAATGTCACCGTGAGATCTGAAAACGCTAAATGAGCTGCAAAGCGATGGAAGTGTTAGATTTGATATGGTATCCGTTCGTGCAATTTAAAGCTCTCTACGACCGCGATGAGTCCAATTATCCATTTCATTGAAGTTATTCGTGTTAAAATCAAAATACACGTCGACACAGATAAATAACCTACATATAAACATGCAAGAGCACTCATAACTGTTAGAGTATCGAAATAAATACAGGGTGTGGGGCGCGGGCGGCACATTAGCCGATGATAGCTGGCCGAAAGAAGGCCGCGCCGCGACCTTCCAAACGGCGGGCGCCGAGCATTGACCGGAGCTTTGGATTGCGCTTCGTCACACTCAACTGGCCGAATGATGGCGAGTACCTACCTGGCCACTGGCCACTACCTATACTAATCAAGTATGTTGCACGACCGCATCCGCATTGCTAATTTCGCGAAATAAAAGATGTTTTTTTACCAAAAAAAATAGGGATAAAACTGATAGCTGCTAAGTAATTTGTTCAAATATCACAGATATGTTTGGCGCATCATTATGTTCATCACGATCATTTATTGGATTCGCTTCTGGTTATATATGGGGTTATTAAAACAGACTTGCCTTGTCGAATGGTGTCAATGTTACTATAGACTTTCAGTTTACATAAAGATCGTTGTGATGAAGAAACCTCTTTAGAAGTGCCTATAGTATTGATTACACACCTCTAACCTCTTATAAACACAATTGGGGGTCGAGTGGAGGAGCGGAGAAAAGTTTTTGTAAATGGTGTCAAACTTTAGCATTACTGTCGATGCTATATTATTTAAAGCCGTCAACCGGGAGTGATTCTCGACAACCAGACTACGTAAGCTTCTTTATATACATTTAAAGCTTATATTCATGTAGGTAAAATTTTCACTAGACTATAAAATGCGACCTGGGTATATGAGATTCACCAACCACTGGGTATGTGAGAGTTACCAACACGCAATCTCCGCGTTGGTGTTAGTGCTAAGCTCGTCTCCTCTTATTAACTTTGCTCTACTTTGCCTCTATTCGGTGTAATGATATTATCTACCCTTTCTATGTTAAGTTTTTTACTCTTTTATACTTAGTAAACATAGTATACAAATATAGTTCAAGAAATCAAATGGGAAATAGGTATAGAAATACTTCGATTAAATGTTTTTCTCGTGCAGTGATCCGAAATCATATCCTGAATTGCTAATTGCTCAAATTATTCAGGGCCAAGGAACTGAGAATTACAATAATTGATATGATGTCAGCCGATCAAAGTGATGATGGAAAAAAGTGGCAGAAATTTTAATAACACGTAACTGATTGATTTCTTATATATGACTCATAAAGTTGCTGTTTAGAAGATGTTTTCATCCTTCTAGTATGCCTATTTCCTACAAGTGAATGTGTATCGCCAATACCATTTAATGATTTCAAAATCAACTCGTAGGAAGACTGTAAAACTCGTTTTCTTGGAAGAAACTTAGGAAAGAGAATAACTATCATTGGGTATAACTAGAGTCGATTTCATGACGGCATAATAACGTACAAGCGAATAGAAGCAGGAACTAATTTAAAAAAACATAAATATTGTTACAAATGGCCGCGGATACTGCCTGCAGCCTGTCGTCACGATAAAGGTATTATTTCGAAATACAAAATGACATATGCTCCGAAGGCACCGGTACTTAGACATCACATGAACCGCTGTGTTTGTTTATCAGTCACTTAACAAAACTTTCTGCGGTTACAGGTTAGGAAATTACTGTTGGTCATGGAAAAAGATATCGAAATTATACATAAGTATAGTCAAAGTCTGAAACACGAACTGTTATTATTTTAATATCTTACTATAGCATAACATCACGCCTGTTTTTCCTATAGGTTTAGGCAGAGATGCAAGCGCAGAGTTACATAATAATGTGACTCTGCGCGGCCACGATAATATTTTAGAAGAAACTATAGGAATTCTTTCATACCGTCTTTAAACATGCACAAAAATTTAGGCTAAGACTATACAGTTATTAAAAACGTTTTAAGATTTCACAAATTAAGCTATATCTTAATTTGTTTAATCACGAAACCGTTTTCTTAAACGTTTTTTTTTAAACCAGTGATTAATTTATTCTGGTTCTTCTCTCACATAGGTACATTTGTATGTATGTATATGTACCAAATGTTTTCTTACTTGAGGTGTGTTGGGTATATAAAGGTAGTGACTAATCATATCATTAATATTCTTTAATCGACAACATAATTACTTTTACTTACATGGGAAGTGAGTAATATGTATGAGCATACAATATATTATTAACCGCAAACAAAAAAACGTTGCGGCCAGAGTAACGCGATTAGAATGCATTCCTTAATAATCTTCAGTTTATTGCGTAGAAAGATGGCCATTTTATTTTAGTGAGCACCTCTTAGTGGACTTCAATTTAAAAACAGTTAAATGTCTGTACTTTATTACAGTAAGTTAGAATTACAAAGGTCTAATCACAGACTAGCAATTTCCTTGCACATAAACTTATTTTAATGAAGTCCTATAAATCACAAATAGTTCGTTGTTGATGGTGAACTGAGAAGCTGCGCATCCACAGGATAGTACCTGCTCGGTACTGTATGGTGTCTCTATTTTCTTTGCTCATTAGGCACGTGTGAAAATATTGTTCCTTACGTGGCGTTATCACCGTTACATTAGCTATTGACATTATATACTCTTATGTGGGTATTAGTAGCTGCCCATAATTACCCGTCTTTACTTACATGAATAAAACAAACTCAGGTGTTTAGTTAACACTTCTTCATACCTCTCAAATAAAATTTTAATTTACTAGCCAGAGCCCCAATCTAGAAAATAGATCCTAATAACAGCTTAAAATTGAAAATTATTATCTCGAAATCTGAATCCATATTTAAATCGGCAAAAAAATAAGTTATGGGATTTGTAGTGTTGAATTCCCAAAAGTCCGAAATAATTGGCCAATTATAAGTTCATTGTAGTTGAACGACTTATTTCACGTATTAACACGTTTTTATGTTCTTTTGTGTGATAGAATTGTGATAATTAGTTGGTTGTCGCGGTAGTGTGACGTGTAAGTGTGTGTGAGACACGTGTCTGCGCCTGCGCTTATTGCTCTCTGTTTGCATAAAGAGTGTAACGCCCTTTGTGTTCCTTGTTTTGTTACAAAATATTGAACACCGTTTTATTTAACACCAACCTTCAAATTACTTATGACATGTATTGACAGCTAGAGTTCGGTCATGTTCAAAAAGAGGTTACGAAACGCTACTAAATGATTCAGGTAGACCTCAGAATATTTGCACCGAAGTAGGAACGATCACGTAAATTACCCGTAGGTATAATGCTAAAAGGTAACAGAAGAATATTACTTCGCATTTATAGATCACCTATGCGTTAACTTTATCTTCTAGGAATTTTCATTACAATGACCTAATAAATAAAGTGTTACACATACAAATACGTACTTCGCTGAAAATGTTACATTTGTGGTTACGGGTTGTTTGGGAGTTGAAGAAAATTAGGCCTAAACTAATCCATTTTTTTAGGTTAAATATTTATACCAATCGTAGTTCTATTTGAAGTAATTTTGTTTTATGACAAGAATACTGAATGGATTCGTTATCCTTGTATGAACTGAAGAAAAATAAACCTAAAAGGAAATAAACTTATCATTTCGCGCAGGTCGTAGCCGTCTGGGAAGGGAAATTAGATTACTTGATGGCGATCGTAAAACAATAAATGGTGCTTGCTAAATTGTAGTAATAATACGTTATTCGGACAGTTCCGGTGCTTACATCTAGCTGACAAGCCGACTTAGCTAGCCAGCAAATTAGGCGAAATACCTACGGGGAAAATAAAGCAAGTAGAAAATGCTATTCAATTCGGATGTTCCGAGTTATCTTTAAAGGTAAATTTTAACGTTTACTAATTCAAGTATTCTGAGCTCTAGTCAAGTACCTACAATTATTAAGTATTTATTCTGTCAACAAACTAATGGTATACTGCGATCATGTTACATTACAATGCTCTAACCATTCGAATGGGTTCCTATTGAGCAAATGGTGGTGCGCGAGCGCAATGCACAAATCTACGCAATGGATGCGCCAAAGCAGGAGTGCCAATGAACTTAAGACGGTTATTGACAGGTATTGCGTTAAGACAAATAGAGGTTCCGGCGCTGACACAGACCTCCGTTCACTTGACCATGTACGAGTGTAAGCACCTATACGACCACAAACCTCCTGAGAACTTCTATGTAAATAATCACCGAGGGTAAATACGGAATTCTTGTAAGTAAGTATGTAAGTACCTTTATTTCCTAACTGTTCTCGCGTGTTCGTCTGCTCATAGCTACAAAATTTGAAGGAAATGTCTAAACTTATACGCCGACAACGAAAAATGATTCTTAAATGGGTAACTAGTGAAAGGAAGTTAATTGATTTCCTTTTCATACAGATATAGACGTTTTTTTTCTTCATCACAAAGTCACATTTACCTACTTATCTGTGTAATCCGAAAGCCATTGTTAATATTTTTTTTATAATTTATGAAAAGTATTCAGTGAGCTTGGTTTTACTTTCTGTAATGAAACACTTACTTTCGGCTTTCAAAGATAGGTAATACATACACAGATTATGCGTGTTCATGTTGTGGGAAATACAAGAGAAGAAAGTTCGCTTCATCGAGATCAACATGTACAATTATGTCAAGTACCGTTGAGTGAAGAAGTGGTCGCCGCTGCCCAAGTTTGTTTACCCTGCACGAAGAGATAACATTGAGATATATTTGCGTTGTATTTGCATATTTTTTGTTAGTAAATTCATTAGTGGGCGGATTGTTAGTGGTGTTATTACACGTGATGATTAACTATCATCCAATGTGTATCAATTACTTTATTAGTGCAAGGAACAGTAATTTTGAATTTCATTACATGATTGATTGTTGGCCGCCTGTACTTATATTGTGACTCATTTTATTCTTTGTTACTTTTATTGATTGTTATAAGTACCAATGCCAAAATTTTAAAAGGTTTTTTATGCACAACCGGAAATGCATATTAATGGTTATAATAAAATCTACCGTTCTACAGTCATAGAGATATAGGGTGTACTAAAATACTGAACATTACCAGGTACTCAAAGCACAATTACGATCTTAATAAATTATCCCGAATACAGGTGCCCATTTATCGAACACAACATATTATTTTCTATGACCTAGGCAGATTTCATGATTCCACTGTAAGTACCATAAGAAGCTACTTATGTAATAGGAAAATTGAGTTAAAAGTAATTGCTTATTCCTTAAACAGGTCCTAAAAAAAACACAAAATGTCCGCTTTAACATACGTATCGATTCATGTGAGGAGGTTGTACTGTCGAATGTTTCCTCAAACATTGCTAAAACGACCGGTTCTGGGTAAAGGGCGGGGGTAATGCCCTAATCATCACGGTTAGCAGGTGGTTTGGTGATTGCTATTATTATTATTAATTAACATGACAAATTTGTAGATATGTACAGACGCCAGCACATTAACCTGGGGTAGGTTGATGTGTCATTTTTTTTTTATAAGTTTTCAACTTTACTCTAAACAAAATAAGGTTTATGTTCAATTGGGAAAATTTGACAGTTTGGGGTAGGTTGATGTGCTGGCATCTGTACCTCACTGCTAGAAATACACGAAATCTTGAGTGCAGGACGTAGCAACGAAGCTGTTCTTTGTTACTTAGAAAAAGAATGTAACTTTAAAGTATTTTAGGTGGACCTTTTATACTGTAACCTTCCTACTCAGCAACTTTGATCTATAAATATGTGTTTACGACAAGATGACAGACGTAGTTTTCGTCCATAGTATCGTTTTATTATACATCTTCCCTTATTTATAGAACATGCACACATAATATTACTTAATCTTCGCTATTGGTAAAATTCCATTGTACCGTAACACATAAAAGCTACTAACATAAAATTTTCCTATTACAACCGACGATTTAGGTGTCATTGTTCGAACAGACTTCGAGGCATTAGTCGTAATTTCAACAATCACTGCAAGTCTTGTCATTGAACTAAAGTTATTTTCTTGTAGTGTTAGACTGCGGATATTTCATGAAGGATCAGTTATTTTTAAAGTTAATAAATAAGCTTTTTTATGAGACTTAGACTAGCTCATAGCAGTTCTCTATGGAGTTTCTTGCGATAATAGTGCGCTGGGCGTTTGATGGCAAAGAGGAAGAAATAAGCAGAATTCACCAGTTGCCAGAGCGGTGGTTATTGATTGTGACACGGTAATGGGGCGTCTTGTGAGTGGTAATAAATCACTCGCACCGAAGTCTAAACTGGCGACCAGCGGTTTGACGAACAACTTATAAACGCGCAGTGCGTTGGACCTACAACTCGGCTATTTTACACATTTACATAAACTAGTATCCTTTCATACCCTAGGTTGTGAAAGAAGATGACCGGATTTTATCTTACGAGGTATCTTCGTATCCTTCCTGACCGTTATGCCTTTAAAATAAGGAAGAAGAGATAGAGGCCGTGCGATTGAGACCGACCAATTTTAGTAACTGTAATATTTAATTTAATAAGTTAAGCACTACGTGTTTTTTTAAACCCTGTTCGTATAAGTGATCAAATTTTTTCGAAAACTATGTTTAGTTCTGATTTTCATGTTGTTTTAGAAATAAAGCCTCTTAACAAAGCTTGGATCACGTTATATTAATTTATTTATTTACATTGTGGAGCAGAGATCTGAAAGTCTACTATAGTTAGATGAACAAAAGCTAGTATGTATGTAATAGGATACAGACATGTATAGTGTTCAATAGACAGTTAAGAGCTTACACACATACGTGGTACATGCGTACCAGGTGTTAAGTTTGTAAATAATTTCTTTAGTTGGTACTAACGTCCTTCTTAATGCATGTAATGATTTGAAAGTTGTTCGTGAGCCAGCAGACAGTAAGCAGGAAAAGTGAAGAGCGGCGTGTAATTTTTGGGTTGGGTCAAGTCAGTTTAATGTTTGGCGCATCGTACTGCGGCGTCGCGGCGGCGGTCGTCTGCTTCTTGCAGCACGTCGTATGCAACGGGGGTCTGCGCCCGCGCAGATCGCGCGCCACCGGAATGCTAGTCAAGCGTCGAGATTAATCGTTATACTGCCTAGACTGTAATGCAGTATTGTTAATTTTAACGATGCTGTCGTGTTGATAGAATAAATTTTATTGCTTTCCTGACATCTTCATGAGCCAATGACCCACAGTTACTTACGGTACTTCCTAGGCATGTAAGTGTTTAGACTCGCTATGTACCTCCATCCTTAGCACAATATGTGTACTAAGTATACACTCGACGCGCGATGAGATACCAACCTTTTGTCTCACCTCCCATATGTTTGAACTAAATTCATCCTTTATACCGTCCCTGATACCTGTATACCTTGTTCAGCAACGTGTGACAATCTTTTTTTAGATTAAGTGTTTTAGCGGCTCCGTTTCCCAGGCTGGGATATTTATATCGACGACTTTCTCGTTGCGAGTCATTTAAAAACATGCAACGGTCTCAAACGTGCACACGAACTCAGAAAACAGGTAGATATTATTACGGAGAGACCAATAATGATTGCAGAGCATTACCGTTTAATCTCATTAAATATTTGGGTACCCGGTTGGTACAGTTACTTGCGCAGTTCGGTGACGACTTTGCAGTCCGCAAGCGTTATACCTAGTGCTTTATTTATATTCACAGGTTAAACTTATTCAACAGATTTGAATCTTAAGCTTGATATGTAAATCGGCTTAGAATTCTTAAGAATAAAGCAGTCAAGTGCGAAACGTGGATCGTGGGATTTGTGTTTCGTATAATTTGCTTGTTAGACACCAAACCACTTCTAACTCGTCTCGCTTCAAATTATATCTAATAAGTGCTCTCAACGCTAGTGAAATACATTTTAAAGTAGGTAATATAAGTAATTTCATGTAAAATATGATTAAATTCAGGTCTTTGTTTCTATTTACTGCATGTTCATAAATAAAAACGATTTAAAAAAAAAATGTGTTGCTAACACAAATGTCAAGTTATTTCTACACCGTAATAGCATGTAATCTACGAGCCTAATTAGGGAGTAGCCTCTGAAGACTTACAACATTTCGGTGGAACAACAAAGAACTATAAGTAACATCTAAATAAAATTTATATTTATCAATAAACAAATTAATTTACTTTTTAAATTTAACTTGTCTCGGAATGCAAAGTAAGTTGTATTTGTATTATTTAGTGTGTGCAAGTGAGTAGAAGGTACACGTCTTGTTCAGCTTAACTCCGCGTCGACCAAATTGATGAATGACGTGTCAGATGATTTGTCTCAGTCTCGACTCCCGACCCTACAGCATTCAATATAATAGACTTACATTGATCGAAAACAACTACGATAAAAAAACTCAATTACTTACACGGCAAAAATCATCGAGTTCGAAATGCTTAGTACAGTTTTTATATTCTCGGGAATCCAGGCTAAAATTATCTTAGGTATTTCATTTCAATATTAAACTTAAGAATGAGCTTCACGCTTCACCGGGTGACAATGATGTCATCACAAAATTACGCAAATCATTGATTTATAAAAAATACAATATCCCCTTGTTTGTCCTTCCATTGTGAGACAATTGGTCAAAGTACTTTATTATAGCCGTGAATAAATCAGCAAGTGACCAAATCTGCAGTTCACGTATCCATCTTGATCAAGTTTCTACCTACATAACTGGATACGTTTTACCAATTCATTACAATTAAATAGGTAGAATGCCGGACAAAAGAAGAAGAATGGATTGTTCACAATTCCAGACTCCGGACTGCTACGTAGAAATTTCAGATGGAAAATAACGCTTTACCCGAGGCGGGGACTGAACCCGGGCCTCATGCTTAGCAGTAACAATTGTAACCACTAGACTAACGAGGCGGTCATCAAATTAATGAATTAACGTTCTTATTAAGTGTCTAATGCCAGCAACCCAGGTACCCTCCGAGAGATTGCCAGTAGCGTTAAACCGCTGCTGGCCTTCCTCGAGGAGCTAGGATGGATGGAGTAGGGCATATTCTCACCCGTACGCAAAATACGCGCTTGGTCGTGGAGTTGCGGACACCTGCCCGTTAAACCTAAGTGTCTAATGTCGTTCGCTTTTCTTTTTAATACGTAGGTACGTCTTATGTGACGTGACGTGACGTTATGATTATTGGCTTATTATTAATTTGCATTCTAATTCGCTAGTGACGGCAACGCAAGCGTATCGGCTACGCATGGATTTGCGCGTAGCAATTCGTAGCTGATATTATATCGTATGTGTATTCTCAGTCGTAACTCGTAAGAGTTACTGAAGAAAACGAGTTATATCATCTCGCTCGTAGGCGGAGGGCTAACAACCTTGACGGCCTAAACGGCGGCGTCCGAGCAATGGTGGACTGTCAGCTCTTTGTTCTCTGGGGTGCAAACTGCCTTTATCGAAACTAATAATTGTCTAAAAACATTTGAAACCAATCTAAATAACGTGTCCGATCCGTTTCTGGGTGAAGTGGTGAATGTGAAGTGTTTATTCAAATTTTAACCGGCCTATCGTGCGCTATTGTCATTCGAAACCAGAACATCACACTATAAGTAGCCCATGAGAAACCAAAAAAAACCAACTACGATTGATACCGGTTAGAATTTGCTCACTTTGTATGGGGAAAACCGCAAGTGATACATAAAACCCAAACAAAAATTTGAAAGCTTCCTTTGTAACTGTCTTTAAAAGTGCTAACACTTTTAAATAATGGCTTATTTTATTATTGTAAGCGTTTATTATTATTTAATACTTGAATACAAATAGATTATTGTCACTGCTGGCTGTTCCAACATGCTATATGTAATTGAAAACAATAAATTGCTATTTTAATGTGTTTCGAGCAGGACCAGAGAAAAAACAAATCCTAAATGTACAAGTGACAAGTTGGACACTGGTTGTTTGTATCGTTCGATTTAATGAGACACGCGGTTGCTGCGAGGCTGGTGGCGTTTTTCATTGGCTAAATTAATTCGTTGAACTGCGTACGACGCATGAGGGCTGACTAAAAAGCGTATGGGAACAAGCGGAAGTGCAAACCATTACCAAATGTGTGGCTGGCGTGCTTCTGAGAACTTGAGCTTTGTTTTGATCGGCGGCGAAACACTTTTTGCAGATGCAATTTATTGTTCAGGCTTTTTATACTTATTTTGTTAGCAAAAAAATTAGTAACTTTATTTCTGCTCTGACAACAATGTGTAAGAACAGGTAGAAGCCACAGTAGGATAGCAGGATTTGAACTCGAGACCATTAAATTAAATAAATGGCGTAGCCAGGGCTATTGTAGCCTCAAATGCTAATTTACAGAGCAATAATAAAACGTCCTTTAATAAAACTATTTCGCGCTGTCTGCCCGCGTGCAGATTGCTATCGCAGAAAATATAGAAGTTTCCGTAGAAAACAACAAAATAAATAAATAAGTAGTTACGTGCAAATGCAGCTGCGAGCAAACGAGAATATTGCATATAAATAGTAATTTATCAGCAATTTCAACTTGAGCCTGAAGTGTGGTAATATTTTCTTTTAATGAAAGACCAATCGTATGTTTGTTTTTGTTACCTGCGATTGCTTTAATCTACAAAAACATTGAAATATTGCGGACGCAAATGTATTAAAAGATAAATGTATTGAATGTTAACATAACTTAAATAGTCTTTGTTCTAATACCGCTTGCTTTATATTAAAACGACATAACAACAAACATTAAGTAAGTTTGTTCAGAATTTACAAAAATATCGTGTTTCAGCTCAGGGAACAGAGTAACAAAGCGTAAAAGATTCCGTTGATAATAACTGTACATCTTTAGTTGTAATAATTAATGAAAATTAACGTCTCTGAGCTCAAAGGGTTTATTGTGTAACGATCCCTGTGAAACCCTAAACATTTGAGCGTAATTAGAATTAATGAGAAATGGACAGAGGCGTCCGTTGACAACGAAACATGATACATTACTGCCGCACCGCCAGAGATCAATGAGCAAGCTTCTTTTTATATTTCTTCCCTTTATATTCTAAATCACAGATTAGTATTCAACGCAAAAGAGAAATTCATCCTTTTATGCAGAATTTACGACAGACAGCAGCCGTCACAAGCTACATTTCTAAACTCCCTTTGTAAAAGAATTAAAAAGTTGAACGTAGAGATAAGTTTACGAGCCCACCTGGATGAAAAGTACTTATGAAGCTGTGAAAATCGCTCGTAATTCATCCGTAGTTCACAAACAAACGTGGGATGCAAATCCCGGGCTCGGGTGTGCAGGCCGCACAGCTTCACTCCGCACTCAATAAGAGAACGCCAACCGTCCGAGCGGAGCGGTCAGCTTCCGTCTAGACGGAGATTATGTAAAATGGAATATAGGTAAGCTTATTCCTTTTTCACGGCCCTTTATCGCAATAGCAAATTTGCGCTGCGGACTTGGATATTGACACTCGTTTATTTTTATTGGGATGTTTCCGCAGACTTATGTTCGGTATCATATTGAAATACCCTTGTTTGTTTTCCGATGTTTGGATTGCTGGCGTTCTGCTTTGAATATAAACGTGGAAGATATTTTTTACCATAGCTTTGATTTCGTTTAGATATGCTTGAATCAATTTGTTTTCGATAGGCTAACATTAAGGGCGAGCTTTTTTTGTCGCTTTTAGGAATATGAGAAGGGACTAGTCGAATTTGAACAATAGCACTATTATTCACATTTGTAGAGGAAATTGTTATGTGTTCCAAATAAACAAGCAAAAATATGTAGGAGGGACGGCAGATGGCACAAGCTACGATTGGAAATTAACCCACTAACATTACCCATTGTTATTATTAATGACCGTCGCTCGGTGACATGCCCTTCGAAATGTTTACAAAGGAGCACCAAATCCGTCGCGCAAATGCTTAGGTACATCGCTTTGGGAACCCTCTAAATAGAAATTGCGGAAACTTAATATAAATCGAATAATCCATTCTTGTGTGCAGGGGATATTTTGGGAGGATAAATCTCAATCGGGGGTGAAGAGAGCTTGGCGGTGCAGCGCGGGAGGGTCGCAGACGGCGGTCTCGGGCTCCAGGCAGGCCATCTGCCGCGCCATAAAATCGATAGTATTTAGCAACCGGGAGATATATCGCTGATACGGTTGCCTGGCGTTACTCCGACCACTCACGCTCGCTGCCCACGCCGGACACTTGCACTATATTCACCTTCACAATGATTCATCATGAATTCACTGATAGTGAGTAGTTATCGATGACGCTCGCATTAACTAGAATACCCCACTATTAGTATTTTTTGTGTTCAGAAGTTAACAAATTTTTGGGACCTTGACTAGTTTTTCTATGTTTTTCACATTACGAGTCATAAAGATACATGAAATATATCTACATATTATGTTTTTAACAGGTACCTAATCTACTTATTTCATGCTTATTTTCAATCAAAAAATTATTTATCTGTATTGAATGTCAAAGAGAATGCTAGATTTGTTTTTTATTAATGAGTTTTAATTGTGACGTTTTTTTTCCTAGAAGATAAATAAAATTGTTTATAATTAATGTCAAGTAGTAATGAAGAGTGTCTCTTTGCCTATTGAATTGATAATTTTAAAATTAATACTGTTGCAGAAAACGTATTCAAACCGAATCTGAACACACCAACTCTCCACTCATTTTGTTGTAGTATTTCATTGCAATACCTATTTGATTATAACATATATATTTTTTTAAATTTAATATTATTCCATTTTAGGTATACCTTTTTATGACTTGCGTTTTAACAGTACCTACTCACAAAATTTTACTTTAATTAAAAAAAGTTAAAAAAAAACCGTCAAAAGGACTTATTTTAGACCACCTGGACCTGAATAGCGGAATCTACATAAATGAAGAATGCCTTTTCGTTAAATTATTAGCAATCCCCGGTCTCTAAATAATTCTAACCACTTTACTCCGGTCGGTGGCTCGTAAAGTTCTTTGATTAACTTTTGGAAGTGAGTCGGTTGAATTCAAGCGTGACATGTTAGCGAAGTGGCCAATCTCTGCCACATTTCACGCATGTGTGAGAAGCTAAAAGTATGTTGAGCCTTTTCATTTTGTATTTTGAATCTTTTTAAAATTTCAGATTTCAAGCGCTTTAAAATTATATCTATACAAATAAAATTGAAGAGTCTGTTTGTAGTGTCAAAATAACAGTTTTTACTAATACGTTATTATGATAGTTAAAACAAAAACGTTTTTTTTATCTTTGTCTAATCTGACTTTCCCTAGCAGATAGCTGTTTTTGTAAGGCTAATTGTGTAGAACTCGGAAAACATATTGATTAACTCTGTGATTTCATGATCCATGAATGTTTCAACCGACCTTCTAATTATGTATATTCTTCGTATTTATGATTAGTTTCGATTTGATGACGCGGAGAAGGATCAGAACTGAACAAGTGCGCAAACTTTTACACAGATAAATGGGCAGTATCGTTCCTCTGTTCTCGTTGAAGACACAGAACCATGGGTATTTTGGCATGGAGCCATAAGAATGAAAAATTACTTTAATTTGAACTTTGTATCGATAGACAACTAAATATTCTATGATTCATCATCAAAAGAAAAATACCTAGCCCAGTGAATGGAATCCGCGTGTTTATATGACGTCAACGTGCGTGTTAAGTGGAAGGTTTGCAAGAAACTCTTGGATCGACGCATTAGGCACGTACTTCCCCAATCTGACCGAAGTGAGATGGCGGGGCGGTGAGTCATGAGCGGTGGCGGTAGCGTCAGCGAGTGCGGGGGATCGCGCGGCGCCGGCCAGCAGCAGCCTGCGCCCGCGCAGCCTGCAGCCGCGCGCCAACATTCCACGCGATCGTTGCCTCCCTGTGTTCGTAACCATTCTGATGCAATATTCAACTTTACTGCGTCCTTGCAATGCCGTAATTCATTACAACAAGTTTAATCGCTGTGTAGTCATTTTTATCATTTTTCTCCCTTACAGGTTCTATCATATCTTATATCCAAGGCCACTTTAGCGACCTTAATTACGGACGGTCTGGAGCCTTGACAGGAATGGCATATATAATATTGTCGTACAGGTTAATTGAGTGTTGTAAGTGGTCTCTGCCTAACTGGAGCCCACAACTTATGTAGGTACTTATAATACATTCCTTAGAATATAATATTTCATGTTAAAGAGGCTGAAGAGAAGTACAGCTAGGAGGGTTTTCCATCAGGCACATTTTAGAGAATAGTATAGGTACATAAATAGACAAGAAATTGAAAAATTAAGCCTACTTATGTATTGGGTACAGAAACAAATATAGTTGTAGTAGAGCATGTTAACGTTATACAAATAAGGCGGCGAGTGTCTGTCATGACGAGTGGCAAATTGGCGTGGTCTGTGCATTTGTTCCACGCCGCCGCGCGTCGCGCGTTCGCTGGGCGCCGAGCGGCGGCTTGCTGCACCAGCGCGCCACATTCAGCCTTGTGGTCATCTCGCCAATGCCTATGTCATTGTTGTTTGTATCGCCAACGCAATCTCCTGATCCACAAAATTAAATAACAACTTGTGTATGCTCTAAACCGAATCGCTGACATATACTTTATTTTTTAAATTGGGAATTTTTCATACTGTGTTTTTTTTCTGGCTTGTTTTCTTGTTCCTGTACTCATTACGGTCAAAACCGTGTATTTTACACTAAAGCGTAGGTATTAGTTCTAAAAAATCAAATTTTTAACGTAAAGAACACTCGAGCCATGACAATACTTAGTATCATTTGTTTCACCAAGTTTATCCATAAGCAATTTCAATCGGGAATTCTTATAGACACCATATATGTGGTTATCTCTTTATAGACAGCTCGATAACCGATAACCTCTTGGCACCGTAGGTACCTGAGCCGATAGCTCGGTTAGAACTGCCGTTACTTGTAAAATCACACGCACAATCCTCCTAGCATTGTGCTGCGGCGCTTACCACCTAGCTATCGATGCATCGGGAATTCTATTTCTAATTATAGATATACAGGTGTTAAATAAAACTCGACTTAAAAAGTCGATCCTTTAAAAAGTAAGCCACTTGACTATTGAGACGAATCATTTTGGAAAAACTGTGTCCACATTTTGCCTACAAAGATTCCTTTGTAGTTAATTTTGCAAAAAACGGCAGGATGCGGAGTCGGAGGCGTGTCGAGTAGAGCGGCGACGGCGTAGGGTTGCACCCGCTGGAAGACGTGACCACTGCAATTAGTAGGCGCCTGAAAACTAATCGATGTGAAAAGAGGTTTTTCAATATGTGGGCAATTAATCATCTCACATGTTATAGGCGGAGAAAATCTGGCGTCTTATTAACTTATTACAATTATGATGAACAGCGAGGAGAAATATTCGAACAGTGGTTATATTTCCTCAGTGCTAGTGAAAAGCTAAAGTGGTGGAGGCAGCCCTGTGTGCGGCAGCGACGGAGGCGGTGGTGCGACGAGCGCGGGGGGTGAAGCGAGCGAGGCTGCTGCGAGTGTCCGCGGCTGTCAGGCCGGACTAACCCGTCGCTCCAGGTCAGCGCTCCAGCCGGCTATTTATAGAGGTGCCCCTTAAACAGAGTAATTATTCATTGATTAGCACTGCGAGGAATAGGGGATTGCGCTTCTGATAGCCATCGCGCAAACGAGAATCGTCGCTGGCGCCGCGCATCGCCCAGACTGCTCCCTGCAATATACCAACTACATCCATAATAAAAACTTATGACATCTTATCCTATGCCAATATAAACTACTATAGACATAAAGTGCTAGTTACTTAAATATCTTGAGATAATTGAATATTCTTCATTAAATTGCGGGCTTGTTTACATGTGGTGATGTTTATTATTTGTATTTTGGAAACAGTCTTAATATTCTTCGAGAGACTTGCCCCGGCAGGTTTTCTATCGTTTATTTATAGGGAGAAGGTACCTACGTGACGAGACTCGTATACTCGAACAGATCTAATAACATAAATCGCTTAAATAAACATCCTAAATAGAAGTAATTCGATTTTCAGAACCCTCGGGTGATCTGGTATCTCAGTGCTGGTAACCATTACTTAATTTAATGTTTTCTATCAATTCGTACAAAACATCTAGTTCGCCAAAAAGCACTCGGTTTTATATCATACTAGCAGACGTCCCGCGGTTTCACCCGCGTTGGTCACATCAACACATAGGCTACTTTTTACCCCTGTATGCCACGGGGACGGGCCCCGTGGAATACAGGGGTAAAAGGTAGCCTATGTGTTTATCCAGGGTGTCAGCTAACTCCATACCAAATTTTATTAAAATCCATTAAGTAGATTTTACGTGACAGAGTAACAAACATCCATCCATCCATCCTCACAAACTTTCGCATTTATAATATTAGTAGGATTTTCATAAAGTGATTATAACTGAATTCTAATAATAAAACCTGTCTACTACCAGCTACGACGAGAGCTACGATAATATATGAGATGTTTTAGTTTCGATAATGCGTCCTTGATAGGCATAATAAAAGTTTAAGTGAGACTATTCCATTAATATTTTAGAACAATCTTCGTGTTGAAAACGGAAACTAGTATACACAGCAGAGAAAATTAATCGTAAAATTGGAATACGTTGATATCTTTAACCGTAGAATACCGTAAACTCGGATATGGTAACCGAGTTTTCAACTGTGTTTAAAAATTAATATACCTACTTATACAAGAACATAGAAAACAGGACAGTTATAACTCAGGTGCGTCTTGTCACTCACTCGGTTATACCTCTCGTAACTTACCTGTGTTCTTTCAAATTAAATAAAATAAAATGTACTTGCATTTAAATTTCAACGTTCACGAGATATTTAATGAACGCGACACATACCGACAGTTGTAAACACCACACTAAAAATACTTTCTTATTAAAAAAAAACTACAAAAAAAAAACAAAAAAAAAATCTAAAAAGCTTTTTTACAAAAAAAACAACCGGCTTTTAAAAAAAAAACTAACAGGTGAAAAATAACTCCAGTTTCGGAAGTCTGTGGCTTTGGTGGTTTTGTTTTGTTTATTATTGGCCACCGACTTCCGAAACTGGAGTTATTTTTCACCTGTTAGTTTTTTTTTAAGAAGTCAGTTGTTTTTTGTGTAAAATAGTTTTTATTTTGTAATTTTTAGTTTCTTTGTATGTAAAGAAAGTCTTTCAAAACTTGAAAGAATCATTGAAATTGGATAACAATTGCTAAAGAAGTTCTATCTCTAAACATTAATCTGTACATCTCTGCCGGCCCCTTTTAAAATAGAATGGCGTAATGTTATGTTGTGGAAATACAAAAGCTCAGCATAAACATCTGACTATAGCAATCGCGAATAATTTGCTGTTATGCGTTGAAGAGTTCCGTTGCCTGCCTTTTTCATCAGTTTTTCTTCACCAAATGATACTTTCTAAATGAAATGCTTGATTTGTTACTAAAAATGTTGAAATCGGTGCATGTGTGCCTATATTTTTTGAGGAGTTCCCTCAATTCCTCAAAGATCCCTCATCAGGTATGAGTTTTGATACAAATAGGACCAATCTGTTAGTATACCCTATCAAACAAAAAAAGAATTTTGAAAATCGGTCCATAAATGACGGAGTACTGAGGTAACAAACCCTAAAAAAAAAATATATATACAACCGAATTGAGAACCTCCTACTTTTTTTGAAGTCGGTTAAAAAGAAATTGAATTCGAGATTGGAAGCGAATCTTTAAATTTGTCCCCGTGACCCCCGGGCAGGTATGAGACGGAACACCGTGGTGGTTTTAATCAGTAAGAGTCTGAAAGACCCCCCTCAACTTCGGGGTGGGGGATATCTAAAAGGATTTTCCACCCCGCACCGAAAAAAAGATCTAATAATTCATACGTTTAATAAGACGACAAAAAATAAATCCAAACCAATAATAACTACTACTACTTTTTATGTAGCGAGTCTCTACTGTGATCTTATTTAAACATTTTGTGTTCGATAGAATTGAAATTACAACATGTATATATAACCTAACCTAACTGACCATACCTATCCTATATCTAACCTAACTACCTAACCTAACTACCTTACTAAAATGCATTGATATAAGAAATACTAAATTCATAATTTTAATCTGAACTATTGCCTCTATGTTACATACAATTTATACTTAAAGTTTTCCCGGTCTACTTAACGGTCTTAACAGTAGAATAAGTTCTATTTGCAAAGAATTATTAAAGTTTGTCTCTGTCGTCATTGTTAATTACGTAAATTGATTTCTGAAATATAAGACTTTTTTATGCTACATAAAACCTCTAAGTTTAGTAACAAAATAAGTTTCAGAACGTAGGTACGTATAAATTGACAACCTTACCTTCTGTTTAGCTTTAAGACTTGTCAATGTCAAATTGTCACCTGATAACTTAGACTATATACCTCCCTGATAATGAACTGGGAAGTTTGACTCCTGTCATGTCATCCAAGATGGCGCTGCGTTTGAAAAATGTTTGAGACAACGAATATTCTTGATATTTATTTTTTCAAGGACTTTTTATGTTTTTTATTAATTATTATGCTATTCCGGACAAAGACAAATCCAAAAAGACCAAAATCATTCAAATTGATCCAGCCGTTCTTGAGTTATAAGTGGTGTAACTAACACGACTATTCATCTTTATGTGGACGACACACAATCGTTTTGAACACCATGAGTTTTTACATGATCCTGACCCCTAAAATTCACGTAGGCTTTTCCTAATTTCCATGTTTTTCTGATGTTATTTTTGCTTTTGACCCTGTTTAGTATCGACTGAAGGGACCCCCTTTCATCCGATATTAAACAGGACCATTGCCCTATATCTATTTGGTCACCTGACCAAATAGATAGCCTATAGGGCAATAGTGATATATGCAGAAGAAGGCATGCTGAACCTTCCCTAAATAAATAGGGATGAGGGCATGAAGATTTGGGTAAAGTCAGCTACTATACCTATTTCTATCGCCTTTGTACTAATGTCATTATTAATACTTATTGATCGCTTTCTAAATGTGAATGCTTATCTCAACATAAGTTTATAATGTAGAAATATTATATAGAGTAGATATCGACGGTTCCTACGTACATAAGGTCAAGTCAAAAACCGAGGTTTACACTAGAGCGTAATTTGTGTCCAACACGCCCTAGAAATAATTCTATGACCAAAAATAAATATTTTCTTTCTATAACATTTTAACAGTTTTAAGAGCTTTATAATGCTATTTACACATATTTTATTATTTTACGTTTTCTTGAAAAAACTGTTAGATGACCGTTTCCACGCCGATAATAAAATAGAAGAATGTCAGTCATGCCTATGATAACTTTTTATACGTAGGTAACAAAAAAACCGTATCTGATATAGAATTTAAATGAAATGTTCTATGAAAAAGTAGGATTATGTTACTATTTCTATTTTAAATTTAAATCAATGCGTTAAACATCCTGAAATCGTCAACCATGGATATAAAAAGTACCTACTTCAATGAAGACATATCACTTTATACGAGGTTTTAGTCATTCGGGGTAGGACTAGTTCTTGTAATGTAAGTAAAGACATGTCTTTTAAAATTATCAGGTTTGTGTCATCAAACAATATTCTTAGCATCTAAATAATAGGTAGGGTAAATACGCCAAACTTCGGCCACCCCCAAAGGTCGGCAGTCTGCACATTTCTAACTCGCATTCATTAAAAAGGTAAGTAAGTGACAATTTTGCTACTGGAATTGCATCTTTAGTTCATACTCTATACGGAAAATCAGTTACGAGCGTCCATAGCGATGCTGACGTTGAAGCGTCAAGTTCGTAGTAAAAATGGGGTATTCCTCGAAGCGCAACCTTTTCTAAGCCCAACTATCGAAGCGCAACTATCTTATTCCATATTTTTCTTTAGTTAGGTATTGTATGATTTATTTAACTCTACTTTTACCCATACCCTATAGTGTCTTATTGCTGTTTGATAAGTTTGTAACCAGATTGATGTTGTGTTCCTGTTCATTTCTGATACCCTGGTACTGTAAAAAAAGACATAATTCAATTTAATGAACCTGTATGTCTCTTTACCAAAAGTTACTTAACACTAAGTTCCAGTCAATTTATGTTTGCCTGGTAAAAAATTTAGACATTCGATATAAAACTGTCTATCGATATAGGTATTTGATTAATCCATCATACCCCTCGCTCTCTAATTTTAATTATGGTTGCGCTTCGCGGAATAAAAATATAATATTTTTATTTCGATTTTGTGTGTGTAACTAACGGTTGCGCTTCGCGGAATACCCCATTTATTTGGATTACTACTTACCCTATCATTAGCTTTATCGACATAATTAATTAAATCTTATGCTTCAGAAACGCATATAACATTATTTCTGGAGTTTGCAATATGCACCAATAACTTTGATGTTTTATAGTATTGTTGGAGGTAATATGAGTACTTATAGATAAATAACACACCACTAAATCTAAACTGTATCAAAACATTAAATTGTTTCATCACACGAACAAGCCTGTCTCGTTCGGGGAACTCCCGTAAATGGCGATAAGTCTGACAAGACCGCGTTCGCACCGAGTGGCACGCATTTTAAAACACCGTACAAAAAGTTATGTATAGATGTCCCCATCTAGGACACATAATCGTTATATTTATAATACTTGTTCTTTTATACGATTTGTAAAACAAGGTAAATAAAAGAAATTAAAAAAAAAATCGTATGTCAGTATGTGCGCATAGATAATAATCTAAAGCCAATGATACAATAAAAAAAAATGCCATTTTCGACATATACGTAGGGACCGTCGATATACACACTGGTACTAATGTACATACTTAATTTAATAACGGACACCTACTTGGGCACCAAGAAATATATATTTATATATATATATATATATATATTGTATACGTAGAGAACTTACCCTACCGCAGAGTTCGCACTGCTGGATTTTGGGTCAAACACATTTAAACTTTTACGCTAAGAAGCAGAATAGCGAAGTTTACAACGTTGTTTTTACTACAAGTTTACAGAACAGATAATAAATAATTTCAACATGCTTCAAGTTTAAAAACATTAAAAGTTAACTTGACGGGACATTCTTATAACCCTTAAGATATTCTCCTTAACGAAAGTTTTAATTTCAATGACATACAACGCACAGCCCCGTAGCTGTGAGTGTAAAAGGATGATTAGACACAATAAAAAAAGATGTTTCTGTATACTGTATCTTAGGTAGGTATAGTTTACTGAACCTGCATGTAACATACAAATATAAGAGAGAGAGAGAGAGCCTAGGTTTAAGATAATGTTTCTGTTTTTTCAATACCTACTAAATCCAAGCTTAAGGGGTAAAGTTTGTGGATTTGTGAGTATGTGGCGTTGTAGAGAGTAACCTTTAGATCTAGTGAAGAAAATTCTTTTGCCAATATAAAGCCACATTATTTATGAGTGTAATAGGCTATATTTTACTTTTAAAACAAAAAAGGGAATTGAAGGGATATTAAAGTACGAAATGCACGTGGACGATGTGGCAAGCGATTAGCTATATTTAAATTAAAATATAATATTCTTAGACGAAACAGTTCTTAATTATAATAAAAATTAAACCGACTCCAAAAAAAACACTAAACGGTGTAAAATAACTCTAAATTAGGAAGTCTGTGGCTTTTGTGGTTTTGTCTTATTCATGATGGGCCACCGACTTCCGAATTTAGAGTTATTTTACACCGTTTAGTGTTTTTTTTGGAGTCGGTTTAATTTTTTGCAAAAAGGTTTTTTATTTTTCCATTTTTAGTGGTTCCCATACAAATATTTGCCATGTTCTTTTTTATATTGTTAATTGTTAACAATACATGTCATGCTAATAGGGATATCCACTTATCCCTAATAAATGAAAATTAACTAACC
Organism: Euplexia lucipara; assembly: GCA_921972225.1. Lineage (NCBI taxonomy): Eukaryota > Metazoa > Arthropoda > Insecta > Lepidoptera > Noctuidae > Euplexia > Euplexia lucipara. The sequence goes on from OV179149.1 coordinate 11,852,335, forward strand.
TAACTGTCGAAATCTAGGTATATTGTACACATCTGCGTACCCCTCAGAGCATACTGTCGTGATGATACGTCAAGATGTTGTATAAACAATAAACATCCAAGCGATTCCAGCAATCACGACAGATTTGCCGTCTATTTTTGAAGAGTTCCGTTGTATATCTCCGAAGATCAGCACCAGATCTTCACCAAATTAAAATGGGACCACCTCAGGAGTATACTCTTTCAAGTAAAAAAAGAATTTTGAGAATTGGTCCACAAATGGCGGAGAAATCAGGTAACATACATAAAAAAAAAAAAAAAAAAATACATACACACGAACATAGAACCTCCTCCTTTTTTGAAGTCGGTTAAATATGTGTTCTTTTGTAAACGCTTTTAGCGACAACGCCGCCCGTTGTAAGTGTTAATGGTCTACAATAAAGAGCATTATTTTGTATTCTTAAAAAGAAGGCTTTTGTGTACATCAAAAAAACACGTGAACGATGAAATATTTACGCAATCAAATTGTTTCTAAAACCCTGTTTTCAGATAATAAAAAACCGCATCTAAAACGGTTCACCCGTTCTCCGGTATCACAGACAGACAGTCTGTACACACACACATAGCGGTCAAACTTATAACACCCCTCTTTTTGCGTCGGGGGTTAAAAATATTTTATTTCATAATAACAGTTTCTTTATTAAGAAGTATCTAACTTCGATGATCTTTTAAACATGTTTGTTAGAAAGCCTGATGCTCCGCGCACTCATTTTAATTATAAATACATTGTCGTAGAGCATCTTTTTGCGGGAGTGATGTTTATGTATGCAGTTTCATATTCCACTTAAATACAGGTGTAAGTGTATCTGAAGATTCCATAAAATTTATGTTGCACGTATATACGACTCCGTCGGCCTATTAATACATCGATAGAGACCCACTCGGGTGTTACACTTTAAATGAGTCATAATAAAAATATTCCAGTTTTACAAGTTATATCGTGTATGTGTCGCAGGATAATTGGAAAATACGGTTTATGCGACAATTCTAAGATGTTTGCAAAGGACCGGATTATCGTAGATGAATAAAATAAAATCGTAATCAGCGAGCTAATGTTAGAATTTTTATCTTAGGTGCATCACGAACACCGCCGATTAGTGAGAACACTGATAGCCCGATAGACATTATGCGCTGATAGATGCGCTGATTGGTTGACAGTTACATTCAAACCACGTTTGGACTAAACAGAATAAAGATGTTGTGAATTGACTCTTAGATTAGCTAATCAGCATGCAAGGTTCTAATCGTCCCAAAACATACTGTTCTTTTAGCAAAAAAACCTGTTATTAGATTGTTTTTACAACAAAAATGTTTTTTAGTTTCCAATAAGACCTTTACCAAAAATTTAGGACTTCCGCAAAATTACGGTTGTTCCAATTATCCTGCGACATATGCAAAGCGTGAGAATATTCTGAGAATTGGGTGTCTACGTATCAATTAATTTTTGCGTCAGAAATAAGGAAACCCGTTATAAATTTAGCGCTATGTAGAACACTGACAAGTTCTTAAAGGAGAATAAAATTCTCGTTTTCAACGGTAAGTTGATGACTAATTCCATAACAAAAACGAAATCAGAAACATCATTTTCAGGTACTCTTGGGTTGTGCTAGGTTTAATTAGTTTTAGGCGAGGCCTTCGGGGCTGGTTCCAGTCGGGGGTGCTGAAGAACCGGGTTGGTTTTTTATTCAGTAACAGTCTGACAGACTCCTACCCGCGGCGGAGGACATAGTGAGTGAGGATCTTACACCGCAATATAAAAAAGGTCTAGTTATTTAGTATACATATTTAATTTGTATTCTCCTTAACTTTACTGTGGACAATACAAGCCTTTTTGATTGAATGAGAGTACACAAAGCTCCATTTGAGATTAACGGAACAGTGCGCGGTGACTCGTACCAAGGCGCAAACATATGAATTTTATTTCAATGAACTGTGTCAACAAAAAATGTTTGCCTATATGAAGTTGTAGGCTGTTTCATAAAGAGGTAATGCGCTAACTGTTTTTCAGAAACGAAGTTCGAACACGTATCGCGTTGCATCGAGACATCGGTGAACAATTCCCAGGCTTGACCGGTTTTATAATCGGGAAATTCGTGGAAGGCTCGCGGCGACCCGCTTGACTTGGAGTGCTCACTCTCTTCATACACGCCATCTTTTTGTGCTCAGTGAGGAAAATCGACACAATACGTACCTGCTTGTCTTACGCATACAGTTTACCATAATGTCATAAGCAGAAATTACAAGAGGTATCAATATATGCATGCATGCGTGTTTACCGCGCCATGGTATAACAAAACTTAATGTAGGTATTTATTTAATTGGAAAATACATACCATCAACGTATTGACAGAGTGCCTGTCAATAACGATAATGATTAAGATAAAATTCTGCGTATCTAGTAAGGCAAATTACTATTATAAAAAGTCCCTGAGTAAAGTCCGACATCTAACTTGAGGAATTTCTGATTCACATGGTCTGCGTAGCCGTGAACTGATCATCAAAATTATTTGTTGTGTGTATTTTCAAACCCCAGAGGTAAACCTTCCGGTTTCTGAGAAGGGTTTAAATTTTTGATTCGTCTATACCTCGGCAACTTGATATATCCAAGGCTGGCAAGGATATATCCAACAATCGGTTTTAATTTATGTTATGCTCCTGGCACTTTTGTTATAACTATGACCATAGATATAAATATCCATATTCATACGTGAAATTAAACAAACAAACTTATTCTTATTTTGGAAGGGTGTTCTACAAGGTAGCATACCGATGCTACCTTGTAGAACACGACGACGACGTGATTTTATATTATGTCAAAATTGAACGATACTAGTACAGTACTTACTATAACTACTTATAATATATATTAGTGACACTGCTGTGTTAGTATTTCACACAGCCGTATTTTTTTTGTAATTGTATATTGTAATATATTGTATTGGGTGCCGTATACCGTAACAGATAAATGGAAGATAAAAGCATACGAAACAAAATTAAGCTAACACATTTACCGTCAGCATCCCTTCTACTCAAGGTCCCCCATACTTACGTTGCCCAAAATAAGTAGAAAGTAATAAAGCTTAGAATAAAACTGAAAGAACAAACTGCCACGAAAACAGCGATGAAACAAATTGCACAATATTATAACATCCCGGGACCACAAGATAATTAAAGGATTTAGGGTGATCTGCCACCCCAAGTCCGGTAGCAGGGATGTCGGTAGTCGACGCAACAGTTACTCAATACCTAAACCTATACTTAACTATAGATTGTAGAAACCAACGAGACACTATATAATACATATACCTATAGGATATATAACATATCTACATTTTACCCGAAAGATCTAAGGTGTTGCTAAAATAACCCGGGTAAGCTTGGGTCACTCGAGATATTAACCTTTTCCGTAACAAATACTCACTTAGTACCTGCTGAGGTACATTATAATACCCGTTTTCAAGTCTATAAGTACATAAAATAATTGTTAGTTTTAACAACATAAGTAGGTACATTTAAATAATACATACAAAATAAACATAAACGTTCAATAAACTATACTGTAACTAATATCTGTGAGCTTAACAACATTTCCTACATTTTAAATGATTTACCGTCTGGGACTACGAAGCTAATATTATGGAAGCAGTCAATAAATTGATAATAATAGATGGGTATTAAGTGTTAGGCAGCGGAACTGGATGCAGTTCGGCGGCTGTGCGGTCTGGGGTGGACAAAATCAATAGTCGGTACCTACGAATAGCTACCACTACACCCGTGAAATCTGCACACATCGCGATTCTTTATTCGGCTCATATCCGCCGCGCATACACGCCCGAAATGATTGTCTTCAAGCAGGTGGCGCTTATGATGAACATTATATTGCGGCTTCCATACGTATGCACATTTTTATAAACTTATGCCAACATGGGGTGGCGTATTTATGAGTTCCTACGAGAGGCTTTAAGGGCCTTCGCGTTTTATTTTTTTACCTGCAGGAATTAGGTTACATAATATATGGTAAATTCTGTTAACACTTATTTGTTTTATTTTTGGAGATGTGTGGGATTTTGATCAATATCGAATAGAGTGAATGCATATTAAATATAAATAAATCAATCGCTATCTCGTTCTCGTAACAAATAATGAATTACACGTATAAATCACTTTGAAATAAGATGGCGTGTGTTTGCCGCTTGGCCGTCTTATAAATATTTTGATTATTCAGATGTCCCTCTATGATTTGGCACACTGATTAAGATTAGCACACAGAGTGAGCATGCAGAGCTACGGACAACTGAAGCGTACTTGAACGGTCAACTATCAATCATATTTCCGCTACAGTTAAGTCTTAAAAAAATGTATGTCACATTGCGGATGCCAAGAAAATACCCTAATAATAAATTAGCATAGTAATGTTTGCGGCCGTTATGTTAGGATTGAGAGCGCTTTAATTAATATAAAAAGTGGCGCTACGTAGTGTCACTGGCCTCAGCAGATTTGACATTAGCCATATCTCGAATTGAAACGCAGAGAAAAAACTTGTAGTAACTAATATTCACAGGACAAATGCAGTTTCAAATTCATGTTTTTATACCGTAATTAGTCTATTACTGCATGTCTATCAACATCCTCCAAGTATTAAATCTACGAACCGGAAATGAAGCGTGTGTAATCACTAAAGTAGATATCTACTCTACGACACAAAAAATATCAAGCATATGTGTGATTTCTAGATCAGTCACAAGTCACAACACTAGATTCATGCAAGGAATATAATGTTTCTAAGTACAAACACAAGTTACAGTATCTATTTGATTAAACTTGGCAAAATCACCATATAGTGAAATTTTATACTCTTCGAAGTGTCCATGTATGTGCCAAGTAGAGCTTTGGCACTAAATATAACAGTTTAACTCGTTAAGGATAATAATACCGACATTATGTAGATATAGTCGTAATAGATACCGCACATGTAGATAGCTGGCCGGTTCGCGCCTACTGCGTCCATTCTACTCCATTTCCCTCCGTTGACTCTAGCTATTATGACGAGAGTGTAAGTAGCTTACACACGATATGTTTTTGTTGAATTCCCCGATTATGAGCATACAAGTGTTACTTTTGGGTTTGAGTCATTCTTAAGTGTTTTGTGAATGATATTTTGAATACTAGGGATTGTTTAGAATTTTGGATAGCGTTTTAGTCATATTTCCACACTAGCCGACGTCCCGCGGTTTCACCCACGTAGGTCCCGTTCCCGTGGGAATACAGGGATAAAAAGTTTAGTTATGTGTTAATCTAGGTTGTTAGCTAACTCCATACCAAATTTCATTAAAATCCATTCAATAGATTTTACGTGAAAGAGTAACAAACATCCATCCATCCATCCATCCTCACACACTTAAGCGTTTATAATATTAGTGTGAAGGATGATATGATATGACAATAATTTAAAAAATAGGAATATTATTCTGAAGCGATTTTTATCTTTTAAAATAAAACTGCTTCAAAACATGGGTTACAGTTAATAATCCGATTCCTAATGTTTATTGATCGTTAAATTATAGTGTTTAGTGACTAGATGAAAGGATGGAACGAGTTATTTAAATTCGATAATGATGTCGATACTTAATGAGGAATTTGTACGAATTAATTACTGTCCTTCCGGAAAATTATAGGCAAATGTCTTAATTAGAGAAACATTTCATTACTTGTAACGGTTATTATTTATTTTGACATCGTATATTGTAATCAGGACAATTTTGTGAAATACCGTAATGTTGACTGACGTCTAGTCATCATCTGCCAAGCCTTTTCCCAACTATGATGAGGTCGGCTTCCAGTTGAATCGTATACAGCTGAAAACCAGAGTTTTACATGGAGCGACTGCCAGTCGGACTTCCAGAACCCAGTTATTGGGTAATACGATACTCCTTGGACTAACTGGTTGTCAGACTTTTGGGCTTCTTACTATCTGTAGCGATTGCCATAGATCTACAAATGACAGCCGGGACGGCTTTACGTGCTTTACCCATTTATCCATCCCCAATCCCATTCCCATTTTTTTTATTGTAATTGAATTGAATGTTATACGACGTGTGTGCGTGTGTGTGTGTTGTACGATGTCACACGACATTGTTATACGATTGTTGTTGTTATGTTATTGTGTTGTTATGTTGTGTTTTGTTATTGTTGTTAATTTATTATTATGTTTGTCTTCATCTATCGCATTGGATTCAATTCTGTAATGATAGCTGTATGTATCTGTGTAATAAATAAAAATAAAATAAATAAATTACCTTACAGTTAACACGGCAATAATATCGTACTTAAACCTGATTGTCCACCAACCATTCTGCTTAAGCGCAGATGACGGGAGAGCGTTTCTACGTTATGTCAAACACTACAAATGTGGTCTACACTGACACTACACTTCACATCCATAAATATGAATCATAAGCGCAAAATGCAAATGATGCATTGTCGCGTAGTTTTTCACAGTAAAAAAACAATAACATTTATGAATTCTGATTAAGAAAACTTGAGTGTCGTAATGGCACAGTGGTTAAGGCGCTCTTAGGTAGTGAGTGAGAATCTGGGCAAGTACCCAAGATACTTTTTTAGCTCATATATTCTTTCCATGTTTATCTTAGACATCGGTTAAAGACAAGAATCGTAAGGCAACTTAGGCCTACAAGGATGATAATTTTTTAAGACTTTTGTGTTTTTGGATTTATCTTCGTCCGGAATAGGACTATAACGAATAAAAACATGAAAGTACTCGAAAAATAAATATCAAGAATCTTTGTTTTCTTTAATACTTTTAAACTTTTAATCTTAGAAGACAAGACAGGTGACAAATTTCTTGACAGTTCACTATTAGTTAACAATTTGACAAGTCTTAATAGTATAGGATCCCGTTAAAAACGACCTTCACCGAGCTGGTTAATGGATGAAACCAATTTTATATGTAATTTAATATGTAAATAAATATATTACATATCGTTCGGTTGTCTAAAAAACTTCAGTCCAGGATATATATATTTTTTTATTATTTCACCGGTTTGGTTAATAGACCAATAAATTCCATACCAATCGAAAGTATGAAGTCCGTAGAATATGCAAACGTTAGGTTCTCTATTTTTTTTCCCGTGACAACTCTCGGGCCGGCAGGTATAAACTGGTAAATGGATACTAGTAACTTGCACCGGTTTGGTTAATGAATGAAAGCTAAATGAAAATTAAGATTTCAGACGAATTCCATGACAATCGAAAATGGGTACCTATGGAATTTGTCCATTAACCGAACCGGTGAACAATTTTTTTTTAATGATTTATTAATCATATTCTGGACTGAATTTATTAACGCAACCCATTTGCAATATATTAATTGACATATTCAATTGAATATAAAATAGGTTTCATTCATTTTGTAGTGTTTTTTTTTTATTTTTTATTATTAACCAGCTCGGTGAAGGTCGTTCTTAACGGGATCTTAGACTATAGGCCAAAACTGAGTGTGTATTTATATCTAAAGCGGAACGAAGTTTTCCAGGGGCAGCTAGTATTACTATAAGTCTGAAATCGCCGATTCGCTTTAAGCAAGCATGGTGACTATTGCAATCCTCTGTAGGAGAAGAAGCCTTACCCTGCAGAAGGATATTAACAGTAAATAGAAAATATAAATAAACACAATTTAGTGCAACTTCTTTAAAAACAAAGTGAGCATAACAATCACTTCGATAATTTTATTGTGCGACATTAATCGAAAGTGTGCACGGTGACGCGTCTGTTACGTGATTTCCCCTGAAGGTGACAGATCTAGAAACAATCACCTGTGTACACAATTCTTCAAGAACATTAATCGCTGTATTGTTTTGAATCAGCGCGATTACCAAATTACAAAAGGTTCAAATACATTAACGCAGCGAACTAAATTAAAAGTTCCCTAAAATAAATCATAAGTATTTTAGATAAATAGTACTCAGGCAGAAAGTAAATAGGCATCAACAAAACACTGTAATATTTGTTTTATGTTTTTTGATAAAATCATTGTAAGTACCAAACAAAGCTGTAAAAATGTAACTACTTAAATGTTATTATTTTTTATTCCTTGGAAATTGATTGCATAATTAGATGCATTAGTTCTTATGTCACGGTGAATTCAGAACGCGTGTTTCATTAGACACCGTACGTAGTTTGTGTACCTACCACGTCCTTCCAGTTTTCCACTATAATCTTGATAAATTTTCATGAACGCTTATTTGTCAGCATAAAACACTAAAGAGTTTTTCCTTTTTTCTCACCATAATGCCAGCATAAAGCCAGCATAGATCTAAAAAATAACACATCAATCATAGTTTACATTATAATTTATAAACAGTAAATTAACATGCTGAAGTTGTTATTTTGATAAATTCAGTCTTTAATTTTATTTTACGTGTGTATTTGCATTTTTAATGCTGTACCTTGAAAAGGTTCTTTTTATGAAATTATATGACAGAATAAAAAGTATGAGGTAATTGACGTGTTCATGCGTATCGAATGTTGCGGTGCTGCATGTGTGGGTTTGCGACGTGTCCTCGTCTCTCACTGCGCGTCATCTCATTACAACACACTCTAACTATAACGGAGGGTGAAAAATTTGAATTCTAAAGTTCTAAAGTCTTAGTTATAGTTATTGTCCAGTTGACATAATTACTTATAGGTTATAATTTCACATTCATGAGTGAGTTTGACTCTGAAATGAAAACGCGCTAACGAAGCTAGCTGAAACAATTTTTATATTTCTTAATTATTTATTTTACTGGTGATTGAAATTAAAGTCGAAGATATGATTATTATTAAAGATATAGTTGCTTCTTGACAATAGAATGATCCTTGCATTGCCTAACACAAACAGTCACTAAGCCCATTGACTAATAACATTGTAAGCAATGTACGTTATCTGTTATCTAATAATTTATACATAACATGCGCATTGATTACGGAAACGGTCACGACATCGATGGTGAGAATTTTGCTAATTGGCTATATCTAATAGATAAGCAATAAAATCAATGGGGAGGACATCGGCTGCATCTTCAATTTATGCCGATGTGGATTCGCGATGCGTCGGGTTCCGACGCCGGCCCCCGCCACCGGACCTCATATTTATACGCTAAAGCGGGCGCCGCTAAGAGTTCAAACGTGCGTCGGGCGCTCGGAACAGTAGACGATCGAGTAGAGAATCGCAACGCGTGGGTAGACGAGGGCGAGTGCAGTGTGCAGTGCGTGCGGGTCTTGTGTCGCTGAAAGCTCGCGCCGCGAAGCCTCCGAGAGCGGCGGCATCGGGCGAGCGCCCGCTTCGCGTCAGTGCCGGCCCGGCCGTGCCGAAAGCACCACGCTCCGGCAACGATACGATCTAACTGTTAACTGCTGGACACTGATACACACTCTGTATCAACAACTTTGAATTATTCCCTGCCGACCGTCTAGTGTACGCGAATATATTTACTGTGAAAGACTGGTAAGTTTCTTGTCATTTTATATTTTTTAACTTACTGTAGTAATATTTTTGTTTATAAATGTTTTATTTATGGTATTAATTATTTAGAAGTTACAATTTAATAAGCATAATTAAATGCGTTAGATTCTGATACATAGATGCGCAGCGCGCCCAAGCGCGTCGTCTGAAAAAGCCGGTCTGTGAGCTTTTCCACAGTTCAGGCTCGAGAGCGTAATACTGTATCTGTTTTGGGTGATTAATTTTCCAATAAGGTAAAAAGGTAAATAACATTTGTGCTACCAATGGTTATCATTGTATTCTCAAGGAATAGTTCAATTGTATTTTATTCTATTATACAATAACATTAATTGAACATTTGTATGTTTTTAATAAATTCATTTTCCATGGCACATTTTCAAATAAAAGGATAAAAATGTACGTCGTTCACTCGAGATGTTGTAGGCATTTACATATTAGTTAAATCAAGATTTATTTCACAAATTAGACGAATAATTTTAATATGTTGTCATTTATAACTTACAGTTTCAACTGAAATTGTTGTAGTTATTTGTGAAAAGTCCCGTAATATTTTGCTTATTAAATTAATTGCTACGACAAGTAATGGAATCGCATGCACAGATTATTTATTGCACTTTTAAAATAATTAGTGACATTTGAATTGGCATAATTTAATAAAAGTGAATACATAGTATAGCGTGAGTGAATCGGATACTGCCGCGTGCTACAACAACGAGCGTGGCGGATTCAATATTTCACAGTCACCACCACTAATCATTCATGATTGTACTTACAAAGTAGATTGAAATCAAATCAAGCTGTTGATGCATACAAAGGGTATTTTTCACAATTATTTATTAAAGTAGTATTATTGCTAGTATACTTAGTAATTTAGCAGAGCAAACAAATAACACTTTAATTAAACCGTTATCTAAACACAAACTTAAAAAATATAAATATCCAAAGTAAAATAATTATTAAGTGAAAGGGTTTCCTTTCTTATATTTAATTAACACGCACATTAGACAAAGTGAATGATATTAAACCGAAATAATGCTAAAAGTAGGCTTGCTTCTCCCTCATCTCAAGCAAAGTTTCCGGAGAGTTCGACGTCACGTACACTTGAAGAAGGAAACGCTAGCTCTCGGCGCAAGGCACCCTTTAGTTTAGCTCTTTACAAAGTTCATAGTAACTGATTCTACCTAATGCTCGATTAACTATTTTTTTATTTTGTTTCTTCTTTTATAATATACAAACACAAGGATGAATAAATTAATGGTTTTAGTTAATTCATTCTTGTGTTCAGACAAAGACGTGTTTTCTTTCTTTCCATTAGTGTCTGTTTTTATTGTCTACTTCTACTTACATGAAAGTTCCAATAATTTTCTTTTATAAAACCCATGATATAATAAGTTATGAAGTCGAACGACTGTTTCCCATTGCTCATATTAATCTTGAGTTGAGTTCGTTGCGGAGCCCAGCCCCCTCAGGGCACATTTAGCAGCGAAATTTATTATTCGGGGTCAGTGTGTTGCCTCTGCGAATTCTGACTCAGAAGTTACACTGGCTGGAATAATAAAAGCACATCAACAGCCGGTCGACTACGTAGATTTTCGTGAGTTGATCGTTCGTTTTATTGCAAACAGTTTTAGGGAAATAATTTTCCACCGTAAAACTCGTGCGAAGTTGCAAATGTTATATTTCCCTATAGACTCCGTTGGCTGTCTTTCCTTGAAGTAGAGGAATTGGTCTTTAGGGATTTCCTCATCGTATAAGTAGATGCAAGGTTCTACGTCTACTTCCGAAAATTGGTAGCTTAAGTCGGTGAATGTGGTGTACGAATTGTCGGTTTCGGTTCGGTTGATTGCGCCGGCGGGCGGCGCGGGTGGGCTCGAGCGCCCGCCTCGAGTTCAAGTGCAGGGTGAAGGTTCCGCGGCTGGCGAGCGCCGCTACCGACGTCGCCGCCGCCACCGCCGTCGCTCGCCACGCCGTCCGCATCCGTGCTTTTGTTAGCTACAAATACATCCTACTTGTTTTACTTGCGATTCTTCTGACTTTTCCATAGAAAACAGAATCAATGTAGGTAAATATTGTAGAAACGAAATTTTTGGAAAAAGTTTACTTTTAGCAACCACACACTTGTAATTTTTGAAAAACTTGTCAGAATAGCCTTTGTTAACAAACTGTTTCTCTTTTTTTTCTTTCGGCGGTTTTTTAAGGGAGTAATCATGTGTTGTTGCTTGTTTTAGCGCAAAATGCTATAATATACTTTTCCAAGTAGGGTGGAAGTTTTTGCGAAACTGTTAATTAATTAGGTACTTACTGAACTTCATTTAAAGTTTTTGAAAAAAATATTATACTGTCTTATCTAATTTGGAAGACTGGTATGCAATTTTAAGAATCTATTAGTCCAGAACATGCCACAAATAATTTTATAAAAGGTTAAGTTTTTCATAGTAATATATACTTAACACAAACTTCAAAATAATTGAATTTGAAGCTACACCAATTGCGCAGTGTAAGAATCACGTTGTTAGGTAGTATATGTTCTTACGACAGCTGTTGTATTATAATAATATGTCAACGGTAATAAGTTTTCTTAAATTTAACAATGTTTTAAATGTACACAGGAAACAAATAAATATAAAATGATTTAGCATACGTGACGAACAAAAATTAAATGGCAAATCAAAAGTAAATAGCCGCAATCATTGATGATGGTACCTACAAGGTCGGCGAGCTTCCGATTCTTTTGTTTAGTGTTTAGCACTTAGAGCGCGGAAATACGCCTAGTTGACGGGAGCTAAATGACTGGATGACGCTCTTCCTTTAAAAATACCTAATGGCCGTGATGTTAACTAACTACACTTTTTTACAAACGATAAAAACAATACAAATTCTTAAGTTCATGGATTTTAACAAAGGTTGTCCTTACCGGTCTACCAAACCGTGTTATAATCCGAAACTGAGCCAGTGGAATATTAACTTACGGTAATTCTCTTCATCCATTCTGAGACAAAGCCGTTATATGGAAGGCAGCTATAAAATTAAGCATCCTTAAAAGTTAGCAATGTCTTCGGCGACTCCAGTGACTTCGCATTAATGAAAACGCGCGTCAATATGCGCGCGCGCAGTCCCGCCGTGACAGAATGCGCTCGCTGCGCCCGTCGACAGAGCTGCGTGCCACGCGCCGCCGCTGCTTCCTGAGAAAATGGCAACTTATGGGGAACTGAATCTGGGCCTCACAGGTGCCATTGACCCGCGCAACCTGCCACACTCGACGCACATGTGTTGCCATTCACATTTAATATTTACTCATATACCTTCACTTTATATAGGTTTATAGACTCGTAAGAATCGAAAGCCACAATGGAGCGGAATAGCCAGCGGTTTTAATGACTGCGGTGGATCTATTCCTTACGATCTTCAGTCAAACGTTTATTGTCTTATAGTAGGACGCATAACACATACCATTAATGACAGTTTTAGAACCAACTTTGGTGTGCAAATCATAAAAAGAAATTCATTGTGGCATATTCATATCTGGCAAGAAAATGAACTGGTGTTTCCAGAGCGCGGTGGCTTTGTAGATGACATCGAATCTCGATGGTCGGCGCGAGCGCAATGTGTCCGCCAAGCCGCGCCGCCATCGTCGCCGGTGTAGGAGCTGAAACCGTTACCGGACCACAAAAATGTCGCAAAAAAGCTCGTAAACCGTTTCTGTTTCACTTGTTATATTGTAATTTTGTGACGTGACTTTTATTTCATGGTATATTTAAGAAGATTTAACAACAATAGACTGCTCTCGTGTACTATTATTCAATAATCAAAACGTGTACTTACTGCGTGATTTGATTTATTGTGAATTCACTATTTGAAGTTTTCATTTCGTAAGTTTGGGATTCTGTACCAAAATGGTAAAAAAGAAACCATCATAATGCGACATCGTCTGTCTGCCATAAATTATACTGTCACAGTCGCTTATATTAAGAATTTCAGCCGTGAAACTTGCAATAGTTATCAACACTGCCATCCGTTGATCGCTTACATAGCAAATGCTAGATATTTATTACTAAACTACTGATACAGTGGCAATTAGATTTGCAGAACTGCAAATATCCGCGCACCTTGTCGACATATCACTTGCCTTGTAAACGCACAATGAAAGTATTGTTCTAGCACAGGATGGTTATTGGTTTCCGATGTACATAGCACTGAGCAAGTGTGTAAGAAACCTCGCGTCGCGTCGCCGTCTGAATATCAATATCAGTATATAACCAAGCCGCGATGCCAGTCACAATGACCGATAAAAGAGAAACACACGAATATGGCCCTACACTAAGTCTGTTTAAAATTCACATTCAGTGTTAACACTTCGCTTGGTGCTCGGTACCACCAATCGGAATGTAGGTTATGATGTTATTTAGCCCAAGTTTTTTGCCGGCACAAGTTTTTATATTAGTTACAATAGGTAATAGTTATCTATTTCCATGCCAATCAATCTCATATAAGGCGTGAAAGTATTGACGTCACTGTGCTAAATTTAGTGTTGTTCAATGTGTACAACCTGCGGCCATTTTATTGAGATCAAGCCTTCTAAGCTTTTGTGTATCTGTATTAAATTAGGCGCCATTTTAACGAAAGTGCTCTCTCTTCAATGTCTATTGATTTGATCGGTGATTTGTGTGGCACGTCAATTTGTATTAAAACAATTTATTATGAGTCTACGGATGGCAAAAACTGCCTATCGTGATTTTGCAGCATGTTTTCTCTTTTTAATTCGAATTATCAAGATCATAAAATTACGTACTTTCGTGTAAAATATAAAATACCACGAATGAGTTACTTACTCTCTCTTTAAAAATAATAAATAATTGTACCTGAGTCGAGAAACGGTGTTCTAAGTAAAATATGAAAAAAGCCCTTTGCTTCGTCGAGCTTTGTCCAGCACACATATTCTTACGTAGGTTTAACAATAAGAAATATATCAGTGCTCGCTAGACTGTTTATTTCATTTATACATTTCGCATTACCCATAGGTATCGCTATTAAATAGACTCTAACAATAAAGAATGGAGTAGACGTCTACTACAGACTAAATTTATAACCAGGGCTTTTAAATTTATCGTGTCGATATTCCAACTGGACTTGGGTAAAGCGATGCATTAGCTACCTTCCCTAAAGAGTATCTGCTCTGTGCCCACGCTCATGGCACCCACACTCTAAATAACAAGACAAATAGACATGTCCACTTTACCATTTACCGAGTAAAAATTCCCATGTATTGTTTGAATAGGTCTTTTACCAATTAGTATTTATACCGACCGATATATGAGGGATAAGGTTTGTCTGTTGCACTCACGGAACATTGTAGTGACCGCGACCCTTGCGTGTCGATCTAAAGTGTGAGAGAACAAAGACTCCACGGCTAACAGCCCATTGTTTATGTTCAAACACCAGTCGTTTTGAACTTTCATGTGAAACATTAAAGGATTTTGACGACCGTAAAAGGACTTGAATTTCACAACAGTTTTTGGGAGGTATGCGAAGGTTATCATGGCAATGATAAATGAGGAAAATGGTGGAGTCAATGGAAGATAGATCGCCTTTAAAATATAAATGGTTGTATCACGTCTTACACCTCAAAGAGCCTTTACCTCTTTTCGTGACCAACAACAAGATGCTTCTCGAGCTTTTTATTGTCTTTGTGTCATTGATATAGAGTACCGTAAATCCTGCGTATGATCGGTGAATGTTCTGAAATAGTTGACCGTTGGCAAAACAAGCATGGAAGTTTTAATGACGCAATTATAAGTAGTGTCTACATTTTTACGCTAATAAAAAGGCTCAGGCAACACTTCATAATGTCCAGGTTGTTTTATGGTGCGGAACGTGCGATGTCATTGTCCTACGAGTGGGTAAGGCGCATGCAGCTCCGCCGCGGTCCGCCGCCGCGCCGCCACCAGCGTCGACTCGCAAGCGCCTCTCAGCGCCAAAGCTTTTACACATTTATATATGTTCAGCTTAGAGCCGTTACATTTTTATGGCACGCAAACATTTTCCCGCGGTTCACTTGTAAATAGAATAAAATATAAATCTAAACCGTTTTATATTCACATAAGCCAAACGTGGTGTACAACGTTCACGATCTTGATAAATTAGCATTTTTTACTTACTCTAGCTTAAGTGGATTCTAGGCTGTGTTTATGTTGATCCAATCGAAACAGTTCAGTAGTTTTTGTAATGAGGCAAGTAAAATCAAAGGGGAATGGTAACGTAATGTGCAAAAGTACTTGAAATCGTATTTGATATTGAGATATTCACCCCCTAACAATTTGCATGAAGTATACCTACCTACCCACTTACGCTCTTTGTTTTCCTTTAATCTTGAAAGGGCCTCGGAAGTAATATGTCAACGTAGGCCCCACATGAATTATTCACATTAGAAGAATGCCCAAAGGTAATGAATACCGAAAAAATCAATATAAAATTCTGGAGATGAACATTTTGTGTTATGAAGATCTTTTGTACCTACATTATTAGGGGGAGCGTAAAGATCATATTCACGTGAAACCCTCGAATAATCTCGTCATTACAAGGTAAATCAAATGACAACAGGACAATCTGAAAATCTCTGTAAAACATTGATTTTTAGAGCGTTTCAAGCAAAGGCCCCCTTTTCCTAACACGAGCAGAACACATACACCTTTTTAAAACAATTCAGTATCTCACCAATATCTCTGTACAGGTACATAGAAACGAAATCAAAATAATTCATCAAATTAACAACGTCTAATGTACATTTCTGTCGGAGTAACAATAGTTGTCTTCGTGTTTGTTTATTTACACAGCTCCGTGTCTACGCGTCGAAATGATCATTAGGTTATTAGGATTATTTGTGGCGTAGTACTTCCTGATTCGTGGCGCTTCCCTGAATTTGCTTTTAGACATTCGTGCGCCGACATCTTCACCTTGAAAGAACATAGGCATTTTTTTCACGTCTGTTTTTTCCATCCCAATAATGATAATTTTTAGAAGTATTCATTCAATATCTTGATGCTGGAGCTAATCACGAACATCGTTCTTATAAGATTTGAAAAAAATCATCATGCCTGATGGTGATTATGGAAGTTTGATAACTATAGGACTGACGTAATCTTTTATACGCTTCCTTACTTTGATTCCTTTTGTTTTGGGAGCCAATCAATCGTTTCTACTATTTTACATGATTACAAAACTTGCATAATTTTTTATAAGGGTTCTGTATTATCGACTTCAAATTTGAAATAATTGTAAACTGTGTTTAACTATTTACATTTATAACAAGTGCTATTATATAAGCCCCCAGTTGTTGCAGAACCCTAGGTGGGCAAATCTGACTCGTACTTTGCCATGATAAGCTTCGGTAAAAAGCATAATTAATAAACGTCAATTGATCTCGGTATAATAACATAATCATTAAATATGATTTTGAAGCCGTACGTGCGATTCGTAAAACGTTTAAATAGTATTCAGTCACTAGTCTTAAATTCCAACTTAACAAAACAGAAGTAAAAATTTCATAAAATTTAACAAAAACTGTCCAAATAAATCTTGGTAATAATATAGCATTCTCATTTCTGAAAAGTTGAAAACTGAAAAGAGCTCTTTCACGAAAATATCAGTTCCTCTAAATCAAATCAAATTAAATTTGCCAACCGTACATTTCATTGTGAAACAGATGTCTGTCTGCCACTTTAAAGATAATGACAAGAGGTCAACAAAAGAAACTTCGATAACAGTTGGTTCAGAACCAATTGAGATGGACGGCCGAAGCCCCGCAACTTATTATTCCGTCTATTTATTTGGTTTACAAATGTACCTATTTGATTTAATAATCATAAACAGTTACAATATAACCGCAGCTTTTGAAGCTGGTTAAAAAAATATATTTCTTTATGTCATTTTTTACGAATAACGTTCACACAGCAGTTTAAGCTATTCAATTTTATTTCATTGGCAGTTTCTCGTTTATGCTTCTGAAAAATAACACTTATTACACATAAATGCACATCATCTCAGTAAGTGGTTATTTTAAAACTGTGGCATTGCTGTAACGGTACTAAACTGCCACAATTTTGGAGCCGTGCGAGTAAAACAAGCTAATTTCCTGCATTGGACTGACTTTTTCATGTTCACTTAATGGTAAACAGTCAAGAGCCTCGTAAGAATTTGTTGCCACACTTAGTAAGGACACCTTAATTTTGTAAGATTTTAACAAAAATTGAAGCAAGAAAATATTCTAAATTAAGTTTACGCAATTCAAATCACTGAAAGTTAACAGGGTCTTGAGTGAATTCGATCGATATATTGTTAAGTGATGACTCAAATCGTCTGAAATGGCTGCAACAATATAATCGACGGGTAAACACGATGCTCACGGTGGTCTCCGGACGCGGTCATTGTACCGATTTTGATACCTCAGCCTCGGCTCGTATTGTGATGGATTCAAATTGAATATTTCTGGAAAAAATATTGAATTTAAGTGTAAACACCTACTTACAGTAAATAACTGTGACTACGTCTCCGGTAATACTTGTTCCGCTGTAAAAACAAGCTCTTGACCCTTAAATAAATATTATGTAAGTAAGTTATATCCCGCAAGTGAACATACCGTAAGAAAAATCAATGACTATTTACTTAACGTTGATCATCTCAGTTGTATGTTGATGAAAGAACGACGATAGGAGGACGGTGGTCGGCGCGAGCGCAGCGCAGGGCGCAAGCGGCCGACCGCCGCCATTGTGGCTCCCACTTACTAAATCAATATTTGCGCAGATGTCGGCGCAAGAGCATGCTATGCTTGTACCGACCTAAAATTCATACAGCTTATATGGCAATGTTAGCGGTAAATTTTCTCGGCAGCTACTTGTAATCCTTCAAATGTGGGTCGGTGCCGCACGCATTAGTTGACCCCGGCCGTGCTGTGCTGAAGGGTAATTCATTCAAATTGATCGCGCATCTCAATACGTACAACATAGTAGAGTTCGAAATATCAGCCTCGATGTATTTAAGGTCATGGTTTCAAGCCGTCGGGTTCGTGAATCGAATAATTTCCCCGCTATCATCATTATTCCATGTTAAACTTTTCTCTTACAATACACATTACGTACTCTCCCACAGTTCTAAAGTATCACACATGTATAATTGCTTGCCCAGCTTTTGCTATCATGTATATGATAATTATCCAAGTGAAGAAACGGGACGAGGGTCACGTTCCCCTCTGCTAGCTCCACCTCAGCCAGGTTTTTATATAGAAGTAATTTTTTGCTCTGTTGTGGTTTCCAAGTGAAAACGAATAGCATAATTTTCTAAACGATGACCACGATTCCCGTGTAATATGATAATGCGACGTATAAATATTTCATGTCTAGGGCTCTTTATTATCGTTTTTGCGCAATAACCAGTTCTCCACAATGCAGTTCCACAGCGAAAACAGGGGCCCTATAGCTATTATTGTTATTATTGTAGTCACCTCGGTGCGCGTTAGATAAGTAAGTTTATTCAAGTAGGTACATTCCTGACACTTCATATGGGTTTGGCGAAGAACTGTTCACGTAAGCACTTAGGTATATCATGTTATTAGTCTCAGTAGATTGAAACAAGTGTTTCGTCTAAACAAAACAAAAGCTGTCAAGGTTTTCTTGAAAATCATGTTTCAAGCCGTAAAACAGTTAACGGGGAAATATCCGAAGACTTTAAACCGTACTACGTGCCTGAGCTCACTCGTTTAAAGCTAAGCTCTGAGGTTCGTTTGTAAGTACTTGCCATTCATTCCTTACATAGAGATATGGCCGGTAATGACTGGCCGCTCGGTCAGCTATCGGCCAGACGCTCGTAAACAGTGTTCGACACGAAGCATTCGAACATGGCTGCGAATACAAGTCAATAGACATCATGCCGAGGGCGCTCACTTCCTGGTCCGAGAGCCTAACTGTTATGTCCCACACGGCCATAGAGCCCACACACCCCGAGCAACGATGTCGTAAAAGTTTAGCTCAATTTAATTATATCTGCACACAAAAAGGATACAGAACTCAAAGGTCACTGATTTAGTGGGCAATGAGACACACATGGTTTCCTCGGACGTGTTAGGGGTGCGGAGTGGCACGGGTCAGCGGTCGCCCTAATAGCTAGTGTCAGAGAGCGGTGGCAGGGCGGCGCGCGAGGGCGGCGCGCCGCGAGCGTTAGGGTGCATCGACTTCCCATCGCTCATCTCGCACTCTTTTCTTTCATCATAACATATCTTAGAAAGTAATTCATCTTTTAAATACAATTACATGCGATGCAAGATCTGATCTGGTATTAGTCAAACTTGTTTCACCCCAAGACTTTTTTCACAAATATACACTGTACTTAATTAAATTACTGAACACAATGTATATAGTTCACCGTGAGAGGTGTCAGTAAACGGCAACCTGGAGCTGAGTGGAGTTAAAGCAGGCGACGTGCGGGGGCAACGCTCATCGTGTGAGCGACGCGGCCGCGGACCAACAATCGCGAATTCAAGCTATGCCTAGCAACAGCCACTCACACTAACGGTGGCTTTCTTCGAGCACACAGATATAGAATGTACTTAAGAGTTTTAAGCTTTGATGGTCTATGTGACATTAAAAGTGAGCTTTACTCGTAAAATAAATCTCAGGAACACATTTAGCAGGTTTTATGTCGCCGAGGCATCTCAGAACCGTTGCCTGAATGCGTTTGAAATAAAGATTAGGAAAAATTCACACAAAATAGGTGGATATTTCTTGTAGATCGAATCGAAATCACGGAATAGCATGGAAATAAGATAATTCGTAAGAGCTCCTGAGTGGAATGTTAACGCGGTTGTAACGGTGACGGAGACGTCTAGAGCGGATTTACCTAAATTATTCGGACTACGTTAGCGATGAATGCGTGCCTCCGTGCACGATCCCATATTCTATTAAAATAGCTTTCCCTCCGATCCTTGCGAAGATTTGAGATGTCCATGTTGTTTATGTGGCTATAAATATCCTTTTGTAGTTATAATGCGATATGGCATTGGCATTGTTTTTACTTATGTATCTCATGGTGCTTGGCACTCAAGTGATTTATTTTCTTGCGAATGAAAAAGATAACTATATACTATAAAAACTTTTGAAATTAAGTAAGTAATTTAAGAACCTTTGCGTCGTCAAGTCATCAGGACTATTTAAGTTACGCATGCTGCAGCGGATTTTTCAACTATCTTTTTGCATTGCGTTAAACGTGATGGTTCCATAACGTCAACTTATTTAATGTACCAAAAAAGTGTTGTAAAATCTTGATGAAGCAGTCTAGATAGTTTATAGTTATGTGAATCTCCTGGCACAAAATTTGCTCGGGTCAACGAACCGCGAGTACCTCATGAAGGAAACTAATATTTGCTATCTTCCTACCCGTTCCCTTGAGGCACACAAACCCTGCCATGTTGAGTTACTTCCACTACACTGTGCTTCTACTTTTGTAGAGAGGATACCCATCCTTTTTCGATTATTATTATCTGCTCGTCGGTATAATATGATCCGTATTAAGTTAGTGGAGACGTGTGTGTTATTAGAGTCGAAGTGAATTTTTATGTTTATAGCAACATAATAGATATAGTATAAAATAAGTGCTAGTGAATATGTAAGAGTTAGTGTACATAACATGCGGTATGCGACGTCTGCATGCGGCTACTTAGTATGGACGTGGCTGCCCACGTCTGCCGTTAATCGACCGCTAAACTTCAGTGACAATTATCGCCTAATAACGACGTAGTGTCGCCTTGTAGCCGAATCTAATAACGTCGCTCCGTCGCCGTGTACACGACTTCTATGCTAATCACTTGTAATTTACGACGACCGATAATCGCGACACGCGTACGTGAGCGCATTGTGCGAACGGCGCGCGCCTTGGATAACTTAGTGCTTCGCGAATATGTAGCTGCGCTTGCGACGCTAGACCTGTGAGAACGTCCTGTGAGAACGTACAAATCGATAAAACTGTTCTACAATATAATTTGACATGCACAGGTTTTAGATTGCTATCTAAACCAAGAATATAAAAGTGATATGGTACGCGCGCAGCATTCGCGGAGTAGGCGGGAGTGTTCCGTGACTCTGTGCCCTCCTGCCGAGTGACCCGCCGGTCATCGCGTCTCACATCTAGTACGCTGCCTCTTGCTGTACGGCCAAAGTCTAGTATAGCACTTTTATAGTCGAATAGTATATCTACATACATTTTCTGTAGTATATTTTAATAATTATTTATGGAACTTCAAAAATTTTCAACTTTGAATTCTTGTCGGGCATAACAGGTTAAAATTATCCGTGACATTTATCGGTCAGAATAAAGTAAAGCTTTTTATATAAATAATAAATGTCCCGATCACAGTCAAACCACAATATTAAGTAATTTATTCTACTGCATTTTAAAAAATCCTATCAAATCTGGTAATAAAATATCTAAATTATAACCCACATAAGCCTTTTCAGTTCAAATAATAATGTATAAGATTCCCGATCTCAAAGCAGTTGTTCAATGTTCAAGAAATTGGTGTCAATGTTCGCTGCGGTTGCAGTGTTCCGAAATTATGTGTTGGGCAACATCGCAACGCGGACATGCCGCTCCGCGCCCAGTCGCCGTATGCCCAATACGCCCTTCTGATCTGATTCAATCACTTTACTTATTCCCCGCCATGATAATAGTGCACAATCCGGAGCAATTTGTATTTCTATCACATTTGCAATGAGTAAACGGCATTTATAAAATAAGACGTAAATAGATACCATTTTGACAACTATCGGTATTATAAATCAAAATGAATGATTTCGCAAAAACTAGACATAGGTAGTAGAAATATTCAAAAACTAACAAGGAGCGTATAGGCTCCAGTTCACGTAGCGTCGCGTAGCTCTTCAAGCGTTGGGTAGATGAGTGCGTTTGATCAATGACGGCGTCACCACTCATCTGAAGCTCTACAAGTCTACAGCTACGAGCTCACAATAACAATTAAGAGCGGCCCTGTGCGGCACATATTTTGTGGCTTTCCAACTGAGTGCGTTTCAAATTCAGGTTTATTTTAATCGGATTAACTGTTGTTTTGACGTCATACCGCTGGAAAAAACGGTATGCCAAATTATGCTTGAGAAGTGGGTTCCTATTGTGTATACGAGGACAGAACTGGAGCTCCCCGACACGAATATTCGTAATCACAACATTAGCTTGGAGTTAATTATTTCGGTACTCGCACACTCAGATATTATAATAATGATCGTCAGAGAGTACGAGGCACTTTGTGTCACTACTTAAGAACTGACATACTCAGAAAAAATGTCGAAACAAGATATCAACACGACAATATGAATGGCTCTCATCGTCCGGAGCACGTGGTATTTTAGTAAAACAAATAAATAGATAGTGGTGAACTCGTCGCACCCTCACCCTCTCGACGGAGCTGCGGAGGTGACTTGCATAGAGTGTCTAGACGGAGGGACCCCTACAATAACCATATAGATTATATCTATAGATATTTGCACACCTTTTACTAAGAGGGTACTTTATAATTTGATGGAAATCAAGTCAACTACAGATCTATTTAAAAAGAAATATGCCAGAAGACAAAGAGCCATTACCTAAGGAAGCTTTATGAGAGGCACTTACGTAATCACATATACATTGTACACGTGTTTGTATTGTACACGTACTCTCAACACAAGAAAAATAGAGAAAGCTCCCCAACGACTGGCTGAGGAGGCAAGGGAGGTTGTTGAAAAATGCGTGCGAGGCGTAGTGTGTACGTTATTAGTAAGTGTGTGTGCGTGTGGTTGTGTGCAGAAGTCGGGCGCGGATGCGTTCCCACGGTAACGCTCGCCTTACGCTACGGCCGGTACGGACCCTCGAGTTACATTAATTTGCTCCACACCTATTGACTGTTTCAGCCATGGACCGCATTAAAATGCTGCTGTTAGTTATTGTAAACAATAATTTCTGTTTTGATTGAGATCAATATCTTAATGCAAATCTGTTTTTCACCTGAGTGATTTTAGTGAGATGTTTTTATAACAAAACACTTATTAATATTTAACGATACATTTTTTGCGAGAGTTTACACGTAAACCAAAGTAAGTAATGAATGCAAAAAACTACAGAATAGGTTCGGTTTTTATTGGTATGCCAAACGTAGGAGCTACAACAGGCTATGAAGTACATAATGGTGGTAGACCGTTCTTTGAGGTGTCAGAAGTGGCCATTTAATATTCACAGCGGTTTCTAGAATTATGTTAGCACATACCGTCGTATTTCATTGAAAATCCTTTAAAACTGCCCATTGCTAACATTGTTTTGAATTACCGTCGTTCCAGCCACTCTGAATGGACAGTTAAAGTTCCCATTCACTCACAGCTAAATGGGCACATTTTTGTGCACATTTCCGCGTTCCTTGGCCTAGCTCTGGACTAAAATGTACCGTTCGACAATACTAAGTAGAATTCTTAATTACCGTTTTATCCAATCGTCTTTACGAACTTAGATAAGAAAACAGCGGGATGTAGGCAAATATTGACATTGCCTGCTGCAATTTGTTGTGTATGTTAGCAAGCTAAAGCTAAACAAGGTAACTACCTCACGTTAAATATCAGGAAAACTATGTCGGTTAATTACTGACCGAGCGAATATGACAACAACAACAATTTATTTTAAAATTATACACCCTATTACCTTCCTGTACCTGTACCTGTACTTGTGGCCTGTATCTAATCGCAAGTGTATCAGATGCCCACTTTAACTAACCAACTGAAGATTTTAGCGAAAAGCAAAAAGCAAAAGCAAATTAAATGTGTCTGCAGTCCGAATTGTTTGCTTCGCCAACGTTTTTATAGGTAGTCCGCGTTATGGAGATAAAATAATTGTTTTTTTCCGCGCCATTAGACATCTTTGCTCCGGCTGTTACCTTGTTCTTTTACAAAAATAAAATTCTTTTAACTATGGGAAGCTGTTTTTTTTCCAATCAATATTTTTAACGATTTTGCATACTCTAACTAAATATACTTGAGCGTATCTCCATTATAAGGAGCGCTATTAATTTTTGAGCTATCGTAGACGGGGGGTTGTCCATACGATGACATTAAATTTGTATTTTTATCCCCTGCGATTGTGACAAGAGTGTAGGTGGAGATGATAGCATGCGACAGTAATTGATTGTATTGTGTTTGTTGCAGACGACGGGGTCAGATGGATCGGCGCGCGGCGGGGGCGCTGCTAGCGCTGGCCGCGTGCTTCGCGTGCTCGGCTGCGGGTGAGTCTCACAACCAAGGGTTGATATTCCGTGGAGCTAAGCGTTATTCTGCCACAATCATTGGCAACACAATGGTGTTTCCGTGTTCTCGTGGTAGAACAAAGCCTTCACTCCCAAATTGAGTTAGAGCTTGAACTTTTTTTAATAAATGTTTAGACGGAAAAAATGTTTATACGTTATTGATTCAGGGCCCAAAAACATTACCATTTGCTCTCAATAGATAATGTAAAACCTTAAGCTGCAAATACTAAAATAGCTTGGTCTATTAATTTCTGTTTCGGTGGCACATATGTAAGCTCTTTGTTACAAAATTTTAAGTTCCGTCAAGTAGCCAGCGAAATCAAAAATCAATCACCCGCTAGATCCATTTCGGGAAAATATGTCGATTTCTAACAAATATAATTAATCATAATAATAATAATTTTAAGAGCTACAGTGATTTATAATTTAGTAGTTAATAGTAATTATGTTACATAAAAAAATAACCGAAATACATAATAATAATACATATAATGTAGCACCGTAATTTACAAAATTCGTAAGAATTTCGAGTCCCGCAGGCTAGATTAAAAGAATAACTATAAATATCTGCCTGTGATCTCGTCTAGACTAAGTTAACTATTATGTCTGTGTACCTTTAATACAAAGTTATAAAGGGTGAAACGATGGACACACTCATCTACATACGATCATTATGCAATCGACGACGTTATTTAGTCTTCCTTTCTTCTTATTCATTAATATGTATGTATTTATAGTACACCTAGTTATTTATAAGCCTGTAAACACATGAATTGCAAATACATAACATATCAATAATATTGAGTGCTGAATTTCTGATTATGACAATGTATATTACTTGGAAAACATTCCAACAGGTAGTAATATGTTAATGTTGGTGTCGGCGTTACACTAATTCGTATTTATTATGTTTTGATGGAGCTGCTAAACTAGTATATACCGTTGCGTCGTCTGCGACCCAGTGTGCTCGTGAGAAGATTGTACTCGTGATAGCACAGCACTTCCGCTGCTTCTTGTATTCTCACTTCATCTACCATCATACCATTAAGTACCTACTTCTTACATTATAGTAATAGCCTACGTTAGTTACTTAACACACCAAAAGATAAGATCATCGTATTCCTGACCTTGTTCCATGTCACATGACATCTGTGCTACATTTTTTCTTCTTACATTCAGCCATGTCCCATCAAAAAAAAAGTAAAAGCAGAATACAGGGTTATTTGTAAAACATGACTTTTTCGAAAACAGACAAAAAAAAACAACTCTCCATACAAAACTCGATCAACTGTTCGGATATATGTATGGAGAGTTCGAAAAAGTCGTAGAACAAATGTTGTTGTTTATGATGTTAGTAATCTACTCCTGCGAGGTTGTTGGTGTTTTACAAATAAACTTGTATATTATCTCCTTTTGTACTCTAAAATTTTACTATCAATGAAGAAATACAAAGACGCGTATCTGTCACCAGCTTATCATAACTAATTCGAATTCACAAACAATTTACAAATGTATGTGCAATAATGTAAAAAATCCAATGATTCTGTACCCAGTTCAAGGTAAGGCATTTTATAAAGAACCATAACATAGTGCCACCGTGAAGCCTGAGTATTTTCTTCGTTTATTGAATAATGTGATTAGCATTCCTGTAATCAGTATTATGATTGGCTCTCTCCCGCAGGAAGGCCGTGTTCGTGACGGTATCTTCCCGTACCCGCAAGTAACAGTACAAAGGTCTGTGCGTGTCTGTTTCGCGATGCATGTTATTAGATGAGGCTATTTTGGTCCGCGCAGATTTAGTATCCGCAGCACGGTTCCTTCAAAGAATTCGTATTGAATTTATGTTATACATAGGAAGTATATTTAAATGCGGCCTACAATGTTTAGGTCTACCCGTGTGAACTTCATCACGCATTGCGACCACGCCGACATTCATTCATTGAAACAACAATCCATATTAATGTAGTGCAAATTTTAAATTCATGCTGGCTCCTCATTTCGATTGCCTCGACCCGTGTTCCTAAGCGCACGATTTTGCATTAAGTAGTTTTTTGTTCATGCAAAGCCATTTATAACGTCACACTTGTACGTACAAGCGATTCATTAGGTATCATGGGAATTAGAAATGCTACGTCACGTACTCACACGCTCGGGCATGATTCGGTACTTATTATTCAGTCAGGCAACTTGGAATTTGGACATTTCGTTGCGCATCGACACCTCTCTACGTGGGAGTAACCCACTTTATTAAATTTGTCTAAAAAAATCAGGTGATATTGTGATAAATATATCAAAAAAATATTCAAAACAGGATGTTTGATTTAATCCGTTACGACTTTGTTCCGTTGTTTTTTTACGATCAATTTAATCGTGAGAGTGGAAATAATATAATTGAAATCTCGGTTGGCAAAAACTGGATGCCAACGACATTCCTGCCGACCGTTAGGTGGACGATCTGGCTGCGGCGCCAGCGCACCCGCCATATACAAGCGCGCCGAGAGCGCCGCGCCCTAACGGTGCTGCCGCCATGCGCCGAGAGCTGATGAGCACTACGCATACTGCATTCACTGACATCGTCATTCATACAACAAGGCTTTTAGTCTTCAAAGTCTACATATATACGTATTCGCGTAAAGCGTTTCTTGAGCTTATATTTACACGTGTCGAAAAATGTATTTATTAATAATAGGTAGTTGAGTAGTTCTACATTTTCTTCTTACTCGCATTTGGAACCAAGCAATTTTTGCAATTCAACATCCTTCTTTTTATGCGTGCATGTAGGAACACCTTGCACACATTATAAATTTTATTATTTATAAATTATAGACGCAAATTGAAATGTGAGCATGTAATTTAAAACATAATATCCGCTTTGGGATAATTATACGTATAAACATTTTCTCTATTCCAGTATTATGATTTAGCCCTAAGTACAATCGAGAGAGAAGTCGCGGTTACGATGTTAACGACACTCTCCGTTAGTTTAATTACAGCTTTGTCGCGTCGCCGCTCAGCTTCAGTAATTATACGCAGTAAAACGGATATGTAAAACGACTTTAAGACGATGACCGATCACGGGTCTCGAGCGATTTGCAGCTAATATCCTGCCCAGCTGTAACGTGCTTAATAAGTCCGTCGTAAAAACCGCAGTAAAATATTCCCAGAACGTTCTGCCTTTAATGTCTGTATCGATATTTTTCTCTTAACAGCAGTTCTGTTGATGCTCGTACGAAAATATTAACTCAAACAAATGAATAGCTATCTTTTTTCATATTATTTACAAAAACTATGATGCGTATGAAGCGAGACTTGGCAACATTTTAATTCTACGAATCGGGGTTGAACACGTGAAATAAGATTGTTACTTTTACATGGATTTACTGTGAATTACTATGACATTAAAAATGATTGAAGAAAAAATATAATCCAGCAACATGCAAGCGGAACATATTTTACACGAGTCACTTTACCGCAATATACGATAAGGAAATTACAAGAAAATGAAAAATTAAATTAACACAGAGACTCAGAAAAGAAACGATCTTAATTTATTAATTTAAATATGAAAATAAAATAATGTAGGTACGAATTTTATAAAACTGACAGTTGTTTTTTCTTACACTTTCAGCTCCTACAGCAAGTAATCAGACAGCATTAGATTTGTATGAAGGTAAGTTGTTTTTGAATATTATTTGATTTAAAAGCCAATTGAACTTGACAACTCAAGGGTTATTATGGAAATAACCATGATTTTAATACCTACCGGAGCAATATTGTAGTTATAAACACTTACACATAGACTATAAACATTACAGTTCTACGTAGTATCTATCAAAGTGAAATAATGTATTTACATCAGCCAATTAAAAAACTGTTTTGAACGAAATTAAACTTAAAATAAACTTATATTATATTATATCTTTCAACTGTTGTTTCTACGCCTGATAGACTTAGGTACTTCTAAGAACAGGTTTATTCCAAGCTAGTAAAACTAATACTCACATTAGATATTAATACAATTTCAGGCACTCGGGAGGGCTGTTACTACAACTTCCAGCACTATGGCGAAGGCGACCGAATTATGACCAACGAACCATGCCTCAACTGCACCTGTCACAACCGAATGCTGATGTGCTACCTAAGGGTATGTCCTTTCACCAAGGCCATCGGTCAGGACTGCACTGTCGAGAAGCGGGCGGATCAGTGTTGTCCTATCGTTACATGCCCCGATGGTAAGTGTATTAATATCCATATCTCACAATATTAACTATATATGTATTCATAATATTTTCCGGTTTATTAACAAGTTAGTTATTTCATGACAAAGAAATATTCATGTTTATACTTCTAAATAACTTATTTAATTTGTCTTGGTTCAAACATAAATAAGGTTTGAAATTATGGTGGAATCATTTGTTCAATCTCGATATATTTGGTATTTTATATGTCACACTAATTGTGACATGTAAAATACCAATTAATAGAGTATTTCTAGGTACACTGATATTTATGCATTTGCAGAACAAAATAAATATTATATTCAAAGATGTCCTCATAATTTTAACACTACTTTCCAAATTAGCTTACTACTCGTTTCCAGTGTCTTAAAAATGACCTACCTAGCAAATTTTTGAGCTTGGGGCATGACTGTAATGTTTATTTTATTTACAGTTCCAGTTGACCTGCTCACATCTACGTCAACCACGTCTCCAGCTGAATATGGAGCAACTGGACTTGGCAAACTGGATAAATATGGTTGCAGTATTAGCGGAAAATATTTCCCCGAAGGATCCAAAGTACCTCCGACACCGAACAAACCTTGCGAACATTGCTACTGTATTCGAAATATGACGACTTGCGTTATGCAAGAATGTACTCTGCATGTAGATGGTTGCACGCCTATTTACCATAAAGACGTTTGCTGTCCGGTCCGTTATTCTTGTGGTGAGTTATTTTCTGTATTATATCATTTCGATTATCAAATGACATTTACTATTTCATAAACTATATAAGTAGGTAAAAATATTGGTATTTGCATTATATGGTAAAGCGATTCTAAATACATAACATATGTTATGAAGTGTGGGCCTGTAATTGCGATAAAATCACTTTTTAGTAATCAAAATTAAATAATTTTCAGATCATCCTGAAGACGAAGTACCTCTTTTGGATGACATGTCAACCACCGTACGACCGACACCAGGATTTTTACTCACGACTACTACAATCTCACCAGTTACTCAGATGACGCAGGATTGTGTTCACGATGACAGAATATTTTCGGATGGTGCTTTAATAAAGACCGAAAAAGCGTGTGAACATTGTTACTGCATGAAAGGAGATATAGTTTGTGTCGTGCAAGAATGTGGTGCACCAATGGAAAATGAAGGCAAAAACTGTACCTCACTGCCACCTCGTGAAGGTCAATGTTGCCCGGACACTTATATTTGTGAAGGTGATGAACTTACATCTGATCTTCCCACTGAATCTACAACTGAACCGATTATAGAAAAACTTACAACATTGTCGCCTCCTAGAAGAACCAGTATCGAAGGTAGTGGATATAGGAACGAACCTGATCAGACACCATACACTGATATGCCAATTGTAGAACCTGAAGTGGAAGGCAGTGGTGAAGAAGATACATCAAAACCACTTGGCCCTGACGAAATAATACCTACACCTGGTGATGATGACCAATATATTTATGTAACTACGAAAGGTCCTGCTTATGAAGAATATGAAAAGACAACAGCAGTAACAGACAAGGACATGGTTCCAGATATGAAAGATAAGACTGTCGAACCCCATGTTTCAACAAATGCCCCTATCAGTGAAGAAAAAGATAAATTTACTACTACTGGAATGGTAGATGAAGAAATTTCAGAAACTCATAAGCATATCCCTACCACAAAGGCTCCTGAAATGTATGATATTACAACTACGACTGAACTGGGTGACTTACACAATACAGTCCCTGATGTTATCCCTGACGAAGAAGTCACTAAACCTCATGACTATGCTCAAGGCACAACTCATGCGCCGTCAAGCGATAATGAAACTCTACCGCCAATTGATGGTGGAGATGATAAACTAACTACATCACAAAAAGAAAAAGATGTTACTATAAGTACAACTTCTAAATCTGTTGACATCACTACCAGCTCTAGTGCTTTGGATGAAATTGAAAAAGAAACAGCTACATCAACTAATCCACCAAACGTCGTTGCTTTCGAAGTAACGACCGAAAAAGAATATTCTGATGGTGATATTCCAAGAACAACGAGTGCCACTTTAGTAAAAGAAAGTTCAACTGAAGACGACAAAGAAACATCTGAACCTGAACTTTCAACTCCTAGTGCTACAATAAGCCCGGCTGATAAAGAAAAAGAAAGTTCTATGCTACCTGAACAACTTACTCCTTCTACAACAAGTCATCCACTGGATGAAAATAAACTAACTACAGAACCAGATCATGCACAGAACACGGTTGCTGTTGCTGAAGAGGACAGTACTCATCCTCATTCACATATTCCAACCACTACGGCAGAACCTGCTGAAAAAGAAACTTATGTCACTACTGCAGAACCTGATAGAGGATTAAACACCATTCCAGCTGAGACATATGAAAAGACTAGTTACAAACCGTCACTACCAGGACTAACAACACTTTCTGAGGAAAGCATAGGAACTGAACCATCTGTTATAACTGATGAAACGCAAACCCAGGGTATTGATATTAAATCAACAGTTTTGCCTGAACTAATAACACCGCTACCAGAGAGTATTGTTACTAAAGCTGATCAATTTACTATAACAACTGAACCATCATTCAGAAAAGAAGACGATGGTACTATTGCTACCGAAAAGCCGAAAGAAACCGAAACAACCACAGTTAAGTCTGAATTTGTTGATGAAGGATTGATCCCCACATCGTCGCATGACGACAAGATTGGTACAAGTTCTGAGGTTCCAACCACAGAAGATGAGTTCACGACTTCTATTCCTGAATATGTTACAGAAAAAGCAGAAACAGTTGAATCTAAACAAACAACAACCGAATCAACTAAAGAAATTTCAGGTGTTACCGAAATTCTACCTGAAAAAGTGTCAGCGCCTTCATCTGAACAGGATGGTGATATACCATCTAGTACAGAAAAATTGTCTGAAATCACTCCTCTTCTTGAATCTCATGAAGAACCAAGCCGAATTCCAGGTGAAGGTGACTGCCTTCTGAATGGCATAACATATAGAAATAACTCAGTTGTACCTAGCTCAAACAATTGCCACACTGGTTGTCGATGTGCCAGCAGCATTATCAAATGTGACCCCATTATATGCAGTCCACCACCAGATTATATGGATAACTGTCAATCAATATACGACTCGCCTGATTCTTGCTGCCCCACATTTGTATGTGATCATCCAAGAGAAACAGTACCACCTCAATCCGATAACCAGATGTCTGGAACAGAATCGCCCATGCCATCTCCAACCATTGAATGCCGTGGTGACCAATGTGAAATAAGTCAACCAACAAAACAACCCATGGGACCACCTGAATCCTGCACTTCTGGTAATTGTTTGACTGGTGACGATCATAAAGCTACACCTGAATGTGACTCCCACGATTGTGGTGATATTTCACATAAACCAGACATATCCCTACCTACAGTGGAACATTCCGAAAAATGTTCTGACGGTAAATGCGAACCTGAAAGTTGTGCTGACGGTAAATGTCAGTTACCACAAACCCAAGTATCTCCAGTTACACCTTGCGAAGGTGAACAATGTGAGAAAACTGATGAAATTGTACCTGATTTACAACAATGTAAGAATGGAGAAGATTGCAAAACTTTGGATAAACCTGCTGTTGAAACAACTCCATGTGACGGAGAATCATGTAACAAAATTGATTGTGGGGATGGCGGTTGTGGTACTGACGTTAATGCAACTCCACCAGATCAACAACAGCAATCATGTAAAGACGAAAATGGTTGCAAGCCTCAGAATATTCCTATGCCTGAATGTACAGGAGACGAACCTTGTAGAAGGAAAGAAATATCAGCTAGTGATACAAAACCACCAATCAGTTGTGACGGTCCTAGCTGCATTAATGAAAAGGAGACAACAGTTGCTCAAAGTGTAGATTTAAGCACTGAGTTACCTAAAAACGTGCACACACCTGCTAAAGAATCAACTGAACCTGTTGAGAAAGCAACAGAATTACCTGATAATCACATTTCAAAACCAATTGATAAAGAAATTCCCGTCAAAGATACACAGGACATGAATACATACACAACTGAAGGTCAAACTGCTGAATCAGTTACAAGCGCTGGTGTTCAAAAAGAGAAACCTGTAAGTGAAGATGAAGTCACTAAAGAACCTAAGACGGATGTTGAGAAAAAAACAGAGATACCTACTACCATAAATGAAGTAGAAAGCACGGAGCTACCAGCTCTCTCTACTGAAGAAGATACAGAGAAACCTATCCATGAAGAAAACCCTATAGTTGAAGAAGTAATCACAAAAGCACCCGCCATCTCTAGTGAAGATGACGAGAACAAGCCTGCGATAGACGAGGAAATTACAAAAAAACCAGACGCAGGTGATAAAGGTGACCAAGAAAAGCCTGTTGAGGACAATAAAGAAAAGCCAGTGGTGGATGAGGAAATTACAAAGAAACCAGACTCAGTTGACGAAGACGACAAAGAAAAGCCTGTGGTTGATACGGAAATTACAAAGAAACCCGACATCGTTGATGAAGATGACAAAGTAAAGCCTGTGGTTGATGAGGAAATTACTAAGAAACCCGACATTGTAGATGAGGATGACAAAGAAAAGCCTGTGGTTGATGAGGAAATAACAAAGAAACCCGACATACTTGAAGAGGATGAAAAAGAAAAGCCTGTGGTTGATGAGGAAATTACAAAGAAACCAGATATTGTTGATTCAGATGACAAAGAAAAGCCTACGGTTGATGAGGAAATTACAAAGAAACCAGATATTGTTGATTCAGATGACAAAGAAAAGCCTATGGTTGATGAGGAAATTACAAAGCAACCTGATTTCGTCGATGACAAAGAAACACCTGTGCTTGATGAAGAAATAACAAAGAAACCTGACATCATTGATGCGGACGACAAAGAAAAGCCTCTGGTTGACAAAGAGAGTGCAAAGAAACCAGACATCGTTGATGAAGATGACAAAGAAAAGCCCGTGGTTGATGAGGAAATTACGAAGAAACCCGACATCATTGATGAAGATGACAAAGAAAAACCTGTGATTGATGAAGAAATTACTAAGAAACCAGACATAGTTGATGAAGACGACAAAGAAAAGCCTGTGGTTGATGAAGATATTACGAAGAAACCTGACATCATTGATGCGGACGACAAAGAAAAGCCTCTGGTTGACGAAGAAATTACGAAGAAACCAGACATCATTGATGCGGACGATAAAGAAAAGCCTGTGATTGATGAGGAAATTACAAAGAAACCCGACATAGTTGATGACAAAGAAACACCTGTGATTGATGAAGAAATAACAAAGAAACCTGACATCATTGATGCGGACGACAAAGAAAAGCCTCTGGTTGACAAAGAGAGTACAAAGAAACCAGACATCGTTGATGAAGATGACAAAGAAAAGCCCGTGGTTGATGAGGAAACTACGAAGAAACCCGACATCATTGATGAAGATGACAAAGAAAAACCTGTGATTGATGAAGAAATTACTAAGAAACCAGACATAGTTGAAGAGGATGACAAAGGAAAGCCTGTGGTTGATGAGGGTATTACAAAGAAACCAGACATAGTCGATGAGGATGACAAAGAAAAGCCTGTGGTTGATGAAGAAATTACGAAGAAACCAGACATCATTGATGCGGACGATAAAGAAAAGCCTGTGATTGATGAGGAAATTACAAAGAAACCCGACATCATTGATGAAGATGACAAAGAAAAGCCTATGGTTGATGAGGAAATTACTAAGAAACCAGACATAGTTGAAGAGGATGACAAAGAAAAGCCTGTGGTTGATGAGGATATTACGAAGAAACCAGACATAGTCGATGAGGATGACAAAGAAAAGCCTGTGGTTGATGAAGAAATAACAAAGAAACCTGACATCATTGATGCGGACGACAAAGAGAAGCCTCTGGTTGACGAAGAGAGTACAAAGAAACCAGACATCATTGATGAAGATGGCAAAGAAAAGCCAGTGGTTGATGAAGAAATAACAAAGAAGCCCGACATCACTGATGAAGATGACAAAGAAAAACCTGTGATTGATGAAGAAATTACTAAGAAACCAGACATAGTTGAAGAGGATGACAAAGAAAAGCCTGTGGTTGATGAGGATATTACGAAGAAACCAGACATAGTCGATGAGGATGACAAAGAAAAGCCTGTGGTTGATGAAGAAATTACGAAGAAACCAGACATCATTGATGCGGACGATAAAGAAAAGCCTGTGATTGATGAGGAAATTACAAAGAAACCCGACATAGTTGATGAAGACGACAAAGAAAAGCCTCTGGTTGACGAAGACAGTACAAAGGAACCAGACATCGTTGATGCTGACGGCAAAGAAAAGCCTATTATTGATGAGGAAATTACGAAGAAACCAGGCATAGTTGATAAGGATGACAAGGAAACACCTGTGGTTGATGAAGAAATAACAAAGAAACCTGACATCATTGATACTGACGACAAAGAAAAGCCTGTTATTGATGAGGAAATTACAAAGAAACCCGACATCGTTGATGCGGACGACAAAGAAAAGCCTATTATTGATGAGGAAATTACAAAGAAACCAGACACTGTTGGCGAGGATGATAAAGAAAAGCATATGGTTGACGAGGAAGGTAAAAAGAAACCAGACGTAATTGAAGAAGAAAGCACGACCAATCCATTTATCACTGATAAGGAAATAACGACCGTACCGGGTACTGAAAAGACATCCACAGATGCTCCCGCTATTATTGATCAAGTTAACTCTGATACACCAGCCGTTGTAGATGAAGACACGGAGAAACCTTCATTAATCGATGAAGATAAGCCCGTTGACGTTGAAATTGACGTGAGACAAGATACAGAAGGACCCGGAACTGTAGACAACAACACGGAAAAACCTGACTTAGTCAATGAGGATGATACAGAAAAACCAGCTGTCGTTGAAATGCAAAGCACGAAGAAGCCTACTTATGATGAGGGAGAAGGAGTGGACTTACCTGTTAGTGTTGTAGAGGAGGATACCAAGAAGCCTGAAATCATTGATGAAGAAAGTAGTAAAACACCACAAACTGATGAGTATACCATGAAACCATTCATCATTAAAGAAGAAAGTACAGCGGTACCAGACAATAATGAAGACGTTGATACCAAAAACCCAGTTATAATTGATGAGGGTACAGAAGAACCTACCATTATTGAAAAGGAAGAACCGATGAAACCTGCAATAATCGACGACGATACCAAAGCAAAACCTGACTTAGCCGAACAAGACAGCACAAAGACACCTGCTATCGTTGACGAAGGAACTGAAAAGCCAGGTGTTCATGAAGACGGCACGGAAGAACCTTCTATGTTCGAAACAGAAGAACCTGATCACAAAGACGATGCTAAAAAACCTGTTTTGATCGAAGATAAAGAAAAAGACATATCTGTTGTTGATAAAGAAGACTCAAAGCCTTCTGTCATTGATGGAGAAGTTACAGATAAACCTGCTTTCAATGAAGTAGAAAGCACAACAACTGATGAAGAAGAAGGATCAGGCACTGAAATACCTAAAGCACCACATAGTACTGAACCTGAACAGGACGTGAAATCACCAGAAATTACTGCACAAGTAACAGAAGACTCAGATACTGAAATTGAAAAAACAACAAAGACCCCTGATTCGCAAACCACTGTTCCTAAAGATGTTGTACATTTGTATACTACAGAATCAAACGCTGCAGAGACCATTGATGTAAGCACATCACCACAAGAAACACCTGAAATGAAGGTTACAGAAACTGACGAAAGTTATAGTCAAGAACCGGTTATTGATGACCACTCACGCACTCCTGAAATCACAACAGAATCTCACTTCAAACAAGAAATGACTATTAAGACGGCTGAATCAGACGATAAAGTGACAATTTCTGAACAAAATGTTGAAATAACGACTTCCAGAGTAGATACTACAGACGATTTCACCGTGGGACATGATTTTATTAGTGGAGAGCCAGCGTTAATCACGGAAGCTCCGGAATTACCTAAAACGTCAGAGTCTGTTGAAAAAACCACAACGGGATTGATAAACGAACAAGAAGTATCCACAGATACATCAGAAATTGAATCACCAACCACCAAAGCAACTGACATTGATCAAGTAATGATTGAGCCACAAGACGGTATTAAACCTGACAAACCTGAACTGCTGGTTACCAGTAAATTGGAAGAAGAGAGTAGCACTAAAATTTATGAGGATGATAAGATTAAACCTATTCCAGAGTCCCATGTAACTGAAGCAATTTCTACTTCACCTGAATACGAAAAATCTGATGGTGTCACTGATGTCTCGGGAGTTAAAGCTGAACACAAACCTGTCGAAATTAAAACAGACCGCCCTGACATACCCACTTCCCATAAAGAGGAAACAGTAACGGAAGAATATTCGGTCACTGAACCCATAAGGAAGTTCACAGAAATTGAAGACCCATCCGTCACCGGACAAGAAGACATAGCAACCGGATATCCCGAAGGTACAACAGAACATTACGTGCCTTCAGGTGCTGACAAAATAGACGAAAGTGAAAATGTTGACATAACGACCTCAGAAAAACCACCACTAACAGAAATGGAGTCAGATTTACCAGTAAAGAATTTAGAATCTGATAAACATGTTACAAAAACGCCTGTTCAAGATTACCAGATTCCTGAAGCTGAAAAAGAAAAGCCTACAAACGAATTTGAGTCACCTGCTACAGAAATACCCATTTCCGTTGTTACTGAATCTCAACAAGAACCAGGCATGGAAATTACTCAACAACATGCTACGACAGCAGAAGACATAAATAAGATTACTGGGCCCTATGTCACAGAGCCACTTATAACTGAATCTCACGAAACTAGCACAAAATCAGGGGAGCAAGATGTAAAAGACTTCCAAACAATAACAACAGACATCCCACAAACATCAGATAAAGAAGGCGCGACTGACACGACGGAATCTAATGATGGTCAAGGCGAGAAAAAACCAACAATACCAGAAATACAAAATGTGACTACTGATTTGTCAATTGAAGATGTACATACAGAATTCCCAGGTGTACAAACATCAAGTGAAGCTCCACAATCACTTGTGACCGAACAAAAAGAAAGTTTTGGTGAACAAGCGACAGTATCAAGTATACCGAAAGAAGAATCCTCACATAGGCCAGAATTACTAACAACACAGTCTGAAGCAGTTTCTAAAACTCCAGAAGAATATGTTTCCGATCAGAAAGAAATTAAAACAGAAGTACCTGTTCACGTCACTGAAACCGTAGAAGTAAGCACAAAAGAAACTGGACTCAAAATAACTCACCAACCCGAGGAAGTTGTAACAGAAAAACAAGATACTGCAACCACTTTACGAGAATCGCCTACAGTGACTGAAGAAATTAACCAAATCGAAGTTATAAAATCAACAGAACACACGTCTCCTCAGACAGAATTCTCAGAGACGACGCCTTATTTGATTGAATTAGAAGAACACACTCACAAGATTATAGAAGACTTCACAACAGTATCGCCTACCGAAGAAGTACACTCTTACAAACCTGCCGATGATACCTCAACATCATTACCTTTTGTAGAGGAACATTCATTAAAACCTATAGAAGACAGTTCAACGCTATTGCCTTCTGAAAAGGAACACACACAAAAACCCGTGGAAGACATTTCAACTTCGTTACCTCATGAAGAGGACCACTCTTACAAGCCGGCAGAAGACATCTCAACATCACCACCTTCCCAAGAAGAACACTCTTATAAACCAATGGAAGATATTTCAACATCATCGCCTTTTGCAGAAGAATATACCCCTAAGATTGAAGAGCATGTTTCGACAATATCACCTTTCGACAAAAAGCCACAGATATCCGAACTAACCACTAAGAAGTCAGAAGAAGAAGTTGAAACTTCAACAAAAGAAGCGGAAAGTAGTACGTCTTTGCCTGAAGATGTGTCAGAAAAGGTTTCACAATCGGTACCACTCGAAGAAACAACACCAGCCGTTGTTGAAAGTGTAGACGAGAAGGATACTGATGATCACAAGAAATATACTACTACAGCGCCTACACAAATTACTGAAGAAAGTTTACCAGTCGTCACAGACTCCGAGAAATTTCAACCAACTTCTGAATCAGACATCACAGTACCAACTGAAAAGGAAATTTCGACAACCGAAAAACCATCACATCTTTTCGTATCCCACGAAGTTACCGCACCAGAAGATGAGTTTATTTTCTCCCCAACCAAAGCAACAACCATACAGCAAGGAGAGGATATTGTTACTCCTGAACCAGATGACAAGTTTGCTAAACCTGATGAAAAACCTAAAGAGACTAGTGAACCCCTATCAAGTACGACAACTGAAGTTTCAAAACCTAGTACTCCCGATTTACAACCTACGGATGAAATGCCAGTTCCCGACGAAGATGGACACTTCCCTACAGGTGGAACTAGCGGATATGGTGAACCTGACTATGTTGAAGAAGACCAAGCTTTCGGACCAGGAACTTGCCGCTATGGAGGCAAAGTCTACGTTTCGGCTCAACAGATACCAAGAGATGACCCATGTGACTTTTGCTTCTGCTTCAGAAGTGACATTATCTGCTTACAACAAAGTTGCCCACCGCCTATTCATGGATGCCACGAAGAACCCATTCAAGGCTTTTGCTGTCCACGATATGAATGTCCCGTTTCAATGGCAACCACAGTCAATGTTACAACAACGACAACCACGACAACGACTACCCTGCCTCCCCACTTCCCGACCCACTCGTACAAGGGTGCGGCACAAAGGAGAGGCTGTCAAATAAAAGGACACACGTACAAAGTTGGAGAAGTCGTACGCTCATCCTCAGGACCATGTTTACACTGCACGTAAGTATCTCGACATTCTTAGCTTTTTTAAGGATTCCGTTATGAATGGCACAATACATTCCTAAGTAAAATTTGGGCACGGATCTAATATTTACCTATACTTATTTTCATTTACCTGTTTTCAGATGTGGAGGAGACGGTCAGATGAAATGCGATCCTAAGGCGTGCACCCCGGAGCCAATGTTAAGACAAATGATAGCAGCTGCTGTGTCAGCGAAACGACGAAGGTGAAGCCCTACGAGACATTCCAATCTGCCTCGTACACGCCATCACAAGGATGAAGCGCCTATGTGATAATTAATTCCATCTACTCTTCTATGCACAAGAATAATGCTCAACTCAAATTATCCACTTGGAGTAGTTTAAGATTTCGTGTCATATGTAGTAATCTATGTTATTGATTTTTTTATACTTTTCATAAAATATCGTGGCACGCGCAACTCATTATTAAGAAAATAACTGTTCATGACTGTGATTAAAATATTAAATTTAAATGATAATTTCTGAAACTAAAATTTTAACGAATTTTGAGTCTTCAATTTAGGGCTAATTTATTTTATATTATTTATCTTTTCTAACAAAAATCAGTGCCAAACGATAGTGCTAAGTTGTAAACGACTAGGCCTTTATGATAAAGTAGTTCAAAATTATCAAATGTCACTCATACATTAAAATTCGTATTGACCAAAGCGAAGCTAATATTCTCTAATAATTAAATTTTGACCAAGATCAAGCTTCAAAGGTCACTTAGATCGCCGAAATCTTGACCATTTTATTAAATGTAAACTTAATTGTTTTACCGATATAAGCTTAGTCAATTTCTTTGTTTTTACACGATGCTACTGAAAGCGATCTAGTATCGTGTAAATATAAAGTTATCTTAAGGATCCCTGATGTTGTAAATGCCTTACTTAATTTGTAATAATTTATATATTTTAGGTGTATAGTACTTAAGCCATGTTTTGAGACCAGTGACTATTATAATTTTAGAAGTAAAAGGGCCGTTTACTATAATGAGAAAAGCGCCGGTCGACGTTATCCTTGGCCGGTGGTTTTCCTTCCTCCACGTCTTACAGAAAGTGACTACCCTTGTTTTCTTTAATTCGTGGAAGACGCGTGATTTTTACTAGCACTTACTCAGTGATAGTGGCCAATATTTTAATCGTTTTGTAAAAAAACTTTACAATATGATTACATGAAAACATATTGTAGGATCTTTTGTAACTTTTGATATTAAAGTGCTGGTAGGTTTATAAATAAAGCAGATCGAGAAGGGTACGAAAGTTTAGTAGACTGTTGCGACCGTTGCTGCACCCGGGAGGTGCTCACGACGTCAGCTCGCATTAATTCGTACCACCCTCCATCTGTACGCAAGTTGTAGTTATATTTCTTCTTATTTATTTAAAGTCGTAGCAATAGAAGTATTGGTCTAAAATTTTATTGTGAATTGATTATTTCACGGATTTTTTAAAGAAATACATTCAATCACAACAAAGTATATCATTAAAATCATATTTTATTTGTTTATGATATTTTACCAAGACCAGCGACGATCTAGCTGTCTGTACAACTGTGCGAATGAGTTTTGAATAAAATATTTCAAATGAAAATGTGTTTTGTTTACTCCTAACCAACGTTCAATTTCAAACATAGAGTCAAGTACCAAAATGGTATTAATAGGAATCCTAGCAACATCAAATTTAGTGATTCTCCGTTTATTATAGCAAGTGATAATAAAAATTTACACTGCAAAAGGAGCTGCAATAGAAAGTTGAAATTTTGAAGCTTATTTATAAATTATGATAACAAAGGTAAAATAACTCCCTCCCTAGCTCTGAACTTTAACAAGCAAAGAATCTGAACCAATCTAGTTGATGAATCAGACTTGCTTGCCGCCGTTTCTTTACTAAAGTATGATAAACTATAGTATAACTAGATATGTATTATAATACAGATCTAATGCTACTATAATCCCACTCCAACCGTAAAATAACTAAATTAAAACAAATCCTCCAAACGAGACGCTTTTACGTAACTTTTTTGTAACAGGTAGTCCTCTATTCGACTTTTCTGTACTTTCTTGTTTTATATAATGCATGCTGTGAAACTCTATAATAAGCTTCAGAACCTCTTAAGACATTGTTACCATATCTTGAACATTGTAAAAAAAGAGATGTCGAGTTTCCTATCAGTAAATAAATAAATAACAGCTAATCAGTAGGTGGTTCTAGCGAGGCTTCCAGTCCAGTACCTAGCGGTCAGCGTGTGCACGTCTGGAGCACCCATAAAGTAATACCATCAAGTATCTCTACTCGTGGAAGGTATTCTGTAAGTTATAATAGTGAGAAGGTTTTCATGTCTCATTATTTTGGGAATCGAAGTCTAAGTGACAATCGTAAAAGACTTCTAGACATCATTGAGAAGCTTTGCAAATCTTACAGTATCTACCGTAACACGTACATGAACAGTGACTGAGTAAAACGAAATTACAGCGGAATTGTACCTACAAAAAGAGTGATTTAAAATTAAATTATAAATGTAGTAACCGTCTCTTCCTTAGTAGCTACTATGTAACAGAGATCTGCGCCTAATACATGGAGAAACAGCTTAAATTTCTGATTTCTGAATGTTTCCGACGCTAATGAAACTTTTATGGTTTAATAGCACCTGCGAAGTGTGTGCGTAGGAATTTCGTAGCGTCCCTGTAACGTCTGCAAAGCGACTGCGTAGCGTTTACGTAGCAGCGTAGCATTACGTAGCTGCGTAGCGTTTTCGTAGCGATTTCGCAACGTCTATGAAGTGCGTGCGTAGCATCTTCGTAGCTGCGTAGCGTATTTGTAGCGTCTACGACAATTTGTAAAAGAGTCGACTAGAAGCGTAGCTTATTCCTAGCAGTTTGGAAGAATGTACGTAGTCCCTTCCTTGCCTCAACAAAGCGATTACGAAAATAAGGTTTTTGACGCCTATTTTTCTAGTTCGCTGACTTTCCACTTATGTTCCACTCTTATATCGCCAACGTTTAGAAGTAGCTTCCTTACAAAACTACCTTTTCAAAAGATAACTAGAACATTACTATATTAATTTCACTTAAAAGTTTCGAGGTTCCTTGCTATTGGCGTAATTGAAATAAATGATTTAACTCCAACTTTGACAGTAAAAAAGCTATTTAAAAACTGAAAAGAAAGCACGCTTTTAAAAGTATGAAACTAGATACAATTTTAGGCAGAAATCGAGAGATAGGTACAAAATTGGTCAAACTACAACCTTCACGACCACCATTAACTATGTACCCCCAATATGTCCACCCTTCACCATTTCTCAATAATGCAATAGCTGAGCATAAGGTAAATTTCCATCACCACAAAACAAAAACAAAAACGTTAACTACAATTCATATGCACAATAAAAAGGGGGAAGTAAAAATCAAAAAACTAAAATCAAAAGTCATTTATTCAAATTAGGCTGAGAATCATCACTTTTTGAACGTCACCACTATTCCATAAAACAGTCAACCAAAAAGCCCCCCTTTCTTAGTATTTCGCCTGCAAGGATTGTTAGAGCAAGCCCTGCATATGCACTCAAACGTGTGTATAAAGGGTCGCTGCAACTCGACAGGCGACCGAATCCAGTCGCTCTTGTTTTGTCAATATTTTGATTTCGAGGACTTGTAGTTATTTTACCCGAGCTTTCTATAGTTTTCTAGAGAGGAATAAATAAAGTAGATATACCTATAAAATGACGACTCCTCCTGTATGTATTACCTGTATACCTAGCATTATAACTCCATCTATTTCACTAGCTTTGTGAGTCCCCTTTGCTTTCAGCTGCATGGATATTATTAATAATAATAATTTCTTTAATTCAGACACAGTCCATACAAAATATAAAAATTGGAATGACATAATCACAATTATTAAGATACCCTTTCAAGTTCTAAAATAACATTAAAATAGTAACATAAATAACTTATTAATATGTCATGTGTCTTTTATTCTTTCCTGAGATTATTTTTTAAATAGTAACTACAAAACTTAACAATCACCTGTCGGAAATCAAAACAGGTAAGGTTCAAATAATTTCTTCTTTCAATGATACCAAAGGACGTTCAAAAATTTATTTGTAAAAACTCGAGTGAACTACCTGCGTACCGCCAAGTAGGGTCTCTTATATCAATGAAACGTTTTAAGCATAGATGGCGCCACCATCTGCGTGAATGTATCTCCGGATATTGATACACAAAGTGGCCAGTAGGTGGCAGCAAATACCTCACATAGTCTAGTCAAATAATTATAAGACTAGCAGTCAGATCTTATTTCTTTAATAATTTATTTTTAATGTCAATGAGTGCACAATATTCTAGTTAAATATACACAAAGTTTATATTAATGACGTGTAAGAGCGATGTAGTCATCTACGGGTAATTGAAACAATTAAAGCATTTATTGAAGTAATTAAATTACGGCAGTCTCCATAGTAAAATTTGTACCGAGACCAGCGACGGTAACGATAATACAATAACTACATTACATTGTGTTCATATTTTCTCAAAACGCTATTAGGGCAATGTATATAGTGCTCAAGTAGTTTTACGAAACAATTGCTT
Source organism: Euplexia lucipara (assembly GCA_921972225.1). Lineage (NCBI taxonomy): Eukaryota > Metazoa > Arthropoda > Insecta > Lepidoptera > Noctuidae > Euplexia > Euplexia lucipara. The sequence continues at coordinate 11,896,958 of OV179149.1, forward strand.
GATAAAACCTTCAAAGCAAAAGTTTGTAAAAGAAAACATAGGTAATGGTTGTGTTTTTTTACGATTTTGACTACATCCATTATGACATTGAAAATCAAAACTAATATTAGTTAATTGGCCCATCGCTCGCACTAGAAGCCCAAATACATAGTTACTTTGCTTCTAATTAGTACTAAAATATCAATGAAGTTAATTTTCCTAAACTTGAGGGTAAGTTTGAATACGTGAAGGCATACATTTCTTTCCTACACGTATTCCCTACAAATATATCAATTCTAATTCATTTATATTCTACAATCAAAACACACAAAAGATTAAATCACATTTTCCTTTGACAAAATTTATAGAAAATAATTTTAAACTACCTGCACAACCTACATATTCAAACAGTGTAAATACCTGTTCTTGAAGTTGCTCCTGCAACTCTCTTCAACTTTTCTACTTTTTGTTCAATAATCATAACGTGGAAATACCACGCTGCCAGCTTAGAAGTGATCACATTTTATGATACAATATTTACTAACAAATGTGCGGTGTGCACTTAGCATTATAAGGATACTGACATTCTCATTGTCTTTGAAGAAACAATTTTAAGATGTCTTACTAAATATTTTTAAAAACTTCGTTGCTGAACTAATTAGTTAAATAATAAAGCTCTTTTCTATAATTCCATAAAAGAACTACCTACTTCATAAATAAATGAATATTGCGTCGCGTAAAGTAAAGTAACGAAATTAATAAACTTGTCCGCAACGTTGTAACAAATAGAATCGATTAAGTACAAGTAAAGCCTTACAAAGTAGATGGATAAATATTTTCTTTATAGACGTTGTCGGTGGGAGGGCTCATTCCGCGTGATAATAGCTTATTATTCCGAACCGCATTAATGTGATGCTTAACATTGAATCGAAAAAAATATTTATTGTCCATAATAGGCACTAAAACCAATCGCATACCATCATCAGACATCTGTGTGTCAAGAATCTAGTAGGATTGTACGGCGATAGGTGTATCATACAACTCGCTAACTAACGCGTTCGTTTAAAAAAACTACGTAGGAAAGGGCTGAACGCCATCAGCTAACCTTATGTCATAATTGAAAAGTAGGTTATTTTATTTATAATTCCAAAGACTGAAAGTCCGCAAATGGAATATCCATATTTTTCTCAACAAGCTATTTGTTACCTATGTAGAAATATGTACCCTCAATTTGAATAACTCCATCTCTCTTGCACAACCGCCCGCCTGGCCATACCCTCTCCCTCTATCCCATTACTTTTATATTGTTCGCTAACTTTCTTGTTTGTATAAGCAAATACACGTATTTGAAAGTTTGTATATTTGTAGATTGTATTGTACAATGATAAGTAGATGTCGGTATGTACAGTTTTAAAGATTTCAATGTTTTATTAGACTATTTAGTTCAATGGCTTTCTTTTATTTGAGGAGTTCAATAAAAAACGTGTATATTTCATATTCATAAAGTATACCGCAACTGTTGTTAAATAACTATCGGCGATTTCTCGATAAATGCTGACCTCAGGTAACTATTTCGTAGGTCAAACCTCTAGTTATGATAATCTTAATTAATCTAATTGAACAGGCTCACTCCAGGACCCATTACTTGTTTCATATTTTTTCATAGAGGTCCATATAATGAGAAGAAGACTTTGCCCTGCGCTTGAATAATTAACTAAAACTATACTATATTACTATTGACTAAAACATTATTTTAATGCCTTTTATCTTTATCACATTTTCTCAAGAAAGTCAAAAACAATTTTACACTCACCAAACATTTAATAGTAACCTAACCTAGCGGTATACACATAAAATGTTTACATGAAGGAAAAATAAGCAACTTCGAATTCAGTGTTCTCCCTCGCTTTGTATTCCCTCATTACGTATTGATAACTTAGTACCGTGGAACAGGCTTTTATCTGCTTGCGTCTAATCTTTCAGTGAGCTTTAAATATCAACTTATGTTTTATTTATTAGTCAAAGACGCTGAAATATTATTACTAAGTATATACAAACTAAAAACGTTTAAATTTTTCCAATTTAAAAAGTAGAAGAAGCTTATTTTTATCCCATTCGCTTCATTGAAATGAAGACCAAGAATTTTATTTCAACAGAGAGGGACCCAATAATCATAATAATACGTTTTTTTATTCTTATGTACGAGTGGTACAATATTTAGGTATGATACCCTGTGTCGCAGGATCTTTATTTTCTTTCGACAGATAATATTAGATATTATAAAATATAGTATTAACAAATGCTAAGGTTTCAGCATAATTAATTAAACTTAGAACTAAAGAGTATCCAAACGTATATGAGTGTGTAATAAGTGTAAGTATGTATATTATGTGTGTGCGTGTGTATGTGTTGAGTGTTAGTATGCATGAGGTGAGGGTTTGTGTATGTGTATATGAATACTTAAATGATAAAAGATTTTACGTTTCAGCATAATAAAGTACTTTTCCTTTTACTTTAACCTTATCATACTAACTCTAGGTAAGAATTTCTCATAGAATCGATTACCAAGCTCATATAACAAACTCTAGTTTCATGCATTCCTACATGCCAAAAAAAAATTGACATATAGGTACACATCATAAGATCATTACAATACACACAAACCGCGTCAGCAAAGTTTCCTACATTTAAAACCACAACACTTTTGTAATACACAAAATCATGTTTGAACTAACATAGGTAACACTACGCCTACATTTTTCAAATAGCTAGACGGAGGTGTAACCATAGTATACCGCATTTTGTCAGTTATGTTAAAGCTGATTAAATACCCATTCATGAAGAAAAACGCGTGATAAGGCAGTCTAGTCTGCCTAAAAGCGTCTCGCTATTGTGAATATCCTCTTTAAAAAATTGTCTTGTCTATTAAAAAAAAACCAAAACAAACAAGCTTACAAGTTATCCAATATAATAGAACAGGAATAGTACCCGTAATATATTTGGATCCCGACCTCTGGCGCTCAAACACGTGTCCGACCGAGGTTTAACCCGAATAACAGGATAACACGACTCATACTTAAAGCGTTTCAGTTCTTATAGCCATCTATTTGTTGGAACTTCCATAGTTTCTATATTATTATAGCACATAGAGTGAACTTTATCAATTAGTAACACAGTATTAATAAAGATACTTAATAAAACTTAACATTTTTCCTAGTATGCAGCCCAGGAAATCCGAAATCATAAATGACGGCGAAAAACTATAACTACTTACCTACCACAACTACCCTCCTACGTAGATATTTCGACGGGGCAATGACACAACATAAAAAACATTGCAGACTGTAATGTCTACGTCTGATGTAGAGCTACAAATGACGTCATGTTAAGGGTGGCCCTTGAAAAAAATAGTTATTGTACGAAACAAAAATTAGGAAACATACAATTAATGACAATTAAAAGGTTTTTGTAATGAAAATTAATCATTTACAGTTTTAAAAAACTTGCCCAAATGTACCGAAACCTTACCTGTGTGTCTACCAAACTTAACATTTAAGAAACATTTCGTTAAAATAACAATTAACGACTATATAAAAGTAAGTATTAATAATAAACATCAACATATCTCTAGGAATACGACTTAGCAAAGTATCTAACTTAGTAATACTCTCCAGATGAAATAATATAAACACGAGACATAATTTGAAGGAATCTTCAAAATGGCAATTTTTATAGAGGGATTTGTCCCAAATAAGGTTGTATCTATTTTTTCATTTGGCGAGGGCTCGCGGGCTCCGCGGAGCGCCGTGCACCCACCATCCCGAAGCCGCGGCGCCGCCCCGCTCCGTTCGCGGTCTCCATGGCGACCAGCTCAAATGACGTATCGATCCCGCGGAGGGGGTGGGGGGTGCTCGCGGGGTGGCACCGCTCCACCCGCCGCGCCGACCCCCCAGCACCCCTGCCACCGCCACTCGACCGTTGGCCCATGCAAAATGACGGATGTAAACTTTGGATATACCTCCTTGGAAGGAAATGATATTTTCATTAAAATGAAAATAAGGTTCATGATTTTTTTTGCCTTTAAAAACATATGCGGTTTAAGCTTTTCCTAACATGAGGCTTAATGAGCCATCGTCGTCGTATGTTTTTGTTGTGAAAGAAATGTCGGAATGCATACACTCTAATTACAGAGAGTCATGTACTTAAGATGACTTATTTTAACTTGAATTGTACGAAGAAATGTAATATTCATTTAAAGGTAATAGGTATACGCATGCAAAACACAACCAAAAGTATAATTTTAGCAGTCCCCACAAAAACAAAAGGATACGTAATAGGTAGCTAGAAATAAGAAAACAAACTAGGTAGATAGTTAAACACGGCTCGTGCTTCGAAAACACCGACTAAACTTAGATTAGTTCGAGATATTAATTTCCCACCTATACTAAAATGCAATTAAAGCTTTGCAATGTTGCTTTAACTTGAAGTGTTTGTATTTTATGCTAGTTAGATACAATAATAAGTTATAGTAAATGTAAGTTTGTACTGCACGCTTTGCAGATCAAATTATGACAGGATTACAAGTTTGTCACTGAACTGACATAATTATCCTTTTATTAATAATATAGAATTCTGAAAGAAAAACAATATTTCAAATGATAACCCTACGTAGTATTCCTGCCTAACTCGTAAATATAGATGAAATAAATTACCTTGGCCAAATTCATGAAAGATCATGAATTTGGCCAAGGTAATTGTTAAGAAACAATTTTACTACAGTACTGCTTCAGGAAGACACCTGCAAATATATTGTTGATCTCCATATAAAGCAAAACAGAATAATGTATAGGTACCTAATATCATTACATTACTATTTTTAAATTAAATCATTGTCGTGTTTAAACGTCTCTTCTAAAATTTTGTTTCAAACATTAACATAATTAAGTGGTTCTCAAAGTTTTCCCATTATAAACTTAGCGAGAAATTTTATTTTTCCCTCAAGTCACGCGCGCCTGTGTGCGAGCGTGTGCACGACACAGCGAATTGGATTTTCTCTGGTGTGAGTAAACCTACTTTTGCAAAGAGAACAGGGAAACCTTGGAGATTCATGAAATATTAATATAAAACGACTCAGAACTTATTCCTTAGGTAATTTAAGCTTATGTTGCCAACATAATTTTGAAAATATAGTAGCTTCTCATAAGACTGTATGTCTGGTATAGTGTAATACGTGTTATAGTGATAGGATAGAAGGGTGTCGGTTAAACACTCATAGCTGGCAGACACAAATTAGTGCGAAGTTACAACATTATTATTGTTTGTTTGGATAGTGGTACTCAACCTCTCTATCAAACCCGATGAATTAATGACTTTAAAAGTTAAAAAATAAACCAAGATAAACACTCAATTTTGCAAATAACAGTCTCCTGCATTCACTATATGCGTTCATTTCAGTTCATAACATGAACCAACCAAAAGTTCATTTCAGTTCATAATATAAACCAACCGAATTCGGCATGACGACTAGAAAAAATATTTACCCAAAACGAAAATAGTTAAACACTGCTCTACCGATTTAAGTTTCAGTCATAACGTCTTCCATCGATGCGAACTAAGAAATATAGATCCTCGCGAGCAAAACCTGTACTAAATCACTAGTCTGCATTATTACGTACATATAATCTTACTGCAAGCGAAATATATACAAACCATTAATAAACAACACGTCTTTTTTTCAAATACACGACGATAAATGTCATATTATGTTATGTTATGGAAAAGGAAAATTATGTCATTAAAAGTGTAGGTTTGTCCCCGAGCTAAAATAATCTCTTTGAGAACTCTTACTTGAGACGTTTATTTTATTCATTAATGGAGAAGTATGAGACGAATATTTCAACAAAAGAAGGAGCTGTAATAATCTTTATACAATATTCCGTAATATATGTTTAGTTACGAAGTCATCAAGTACAGTTAACAATTTCTCTTACAGACCGGTTCTTAAGTTTGAACAAACTTACTTATGTACGCTTTATGACTTGGGACTGGTTAATTTTAAGTAGGTTATAAAAATATTATTATGTTCATTGACCTACCTTTAATGTTTAAAACCGTGTAAGCAAATTGAATCTGATTGATTGTTAAATAATGAAGATTGTTATGGTTACGATCGAAACACTTTATAGCCCATGGATCACCAAGAGCCACCTATGATTGCAAATTATTATCTAAAATTTATTTATTTTATTTATTTGGTATACCAACAATTATTTACACAAACAGCTTGTACTTAAAAATAATAACATTGAAACTTAATTAGAGTAACAATTACTTAAACTTAAAAGTTAAACACCACATGAAATAATTTAACTTGAAATTAAGACGTAAATTAAGTATTTGGACTTGTCTTTATTTTTGTTACATTCTGCTTCACAACAAATCATTTACGCAGTTCAGCGTTTTACATCTCTGGTTAGTGAGAGAATCAAAATGGAAATCGATTATATCGCTGCAACTATTCAGGACCCTACAGAACCTGGCATATGGAGAATTAAATCCCAACACCGTTCTTCTCTGGGGAGGACAGAACGTAGTTATAGGATTACATGGAATTCTAGAAGGAGCGCGAAAGTTAAGAAGTGCGAGTAACGGCGGAGGGTCGATTACTCCTTTCAAGATTTCACAAAAAAACAATGCGTCGTTTGAAGGCCTTCGTTCATCTAATGTGTGAATGTTTAAAAAAATAATCTGTATTGTATTAAATAACATAACTTTGAAAGTATCTTTAAACCCATTTCGCTTATTGTCTAACATATCGGTTACTATATTAAGATGTATCGTGCAAACATGCAAATCAACTGACGCTAACTTCCATGCCAGCCATTTTTACCCCTCTTTGTTTACCTTGTATATATAGACTTCTAATAGGAATTTAAAAGACAATTTGCTGGCTAATGAACCACCCGCACTCAATCTAGTTGAATACCCACTTACCCACATATTATTACGAGTTGGGCGCGTTCCCAACATCGCTGAACGGGTTTCTTAAGAAACCTGTGCTGCGATCCCGTCATCAACGAACCGAATTCAAAAACAGATTTAAAAATTTTGTTTTTTACGTGTCAATATTGGCTGTATAATTTGTATAGATAACGTCGAGTTGAAAGCTCCTTTGGAAAATGGCTTTTTTATAATTTTTGGCTGTGAAACGTGCAGTCTTGGTTTAAAACCATTATAAAGTAGTTTTGTAGAAACTACGTCACGTAAGGTGTATTCTACTTCATCCTACCTATTTACCGTGCATCACCATCCCTGAGTAACGACAAGAGATAAAGCAAGGCAGATATTGTTGTTATTACCATTATGCTCTTAATTAATAAGTTGGTGTCCGGGAAACGTCGACTTGCACAATAGGATAGGACGGGATACGTCGATCCCACCCCGCTCCCCGCACCGCCCGCCGTCGGCCCCCTTGCCCGCCCGCGCTGGAATGCCCATTGTCCCGTCGATATGATGTTATGCCAAGTATTGCCAAGCCACTTATGTCAATAGCTACATTTTGTTTGTATGAACTATGAATTTTATTAATTCAAACATTCTTAAGATGTTTTCACTAAATAAACTTGTTTCTGTTTAAGGTTTTTGGAAAGTCCAGCATTATTTAACCCAGCCCAATAATAATTTGTTAGACGTTAGATATAACTTATTCCATCAACACATTACCCATCCATAGCGAAAAAGATAAAGACAGATATAGCACATTGGAAATTGACATAGTACTAAAATAAAAATGGATGGTAAAATAACTTTTATTTCGGACTGTCTATTAATAGGAACAGGTACGGTTTATAGTATAATTTAGCAATGTAATATAATTGAACAGCTTTACAAATTGAATTACCTACTTAATGTAATTGAATTACAAAATATCTAGCTTTAGTTGTTTTGTAATTACTCCTACAGTGGGCCAAACGTATAAAACCAATTGAAGTTGACCTCTCCTTCTATCAAAACTCCTTTCTACACTGGGCCAACCCAAAGTCAAAGCATTACCACATACGTGCGGCCTACTGTACTCATGTATAACAACAACCGCAGTTTAAAGAAATTACTAAGTGCGTGTCAAGCACTCATTACTTATACTTAAAGACTGATCGTTTTGCATATCATTTGCTAGTGCCACATGCCTTCCCTCAGTAGTGTACAATATTACATAGTTAGCACATGTTTGCCAAAATGAATGACTGCTAAACTAATAGATACCTATACATTTTTTGACAAATCTATAAAAGGTACTTTATTTACTCGTTTCAGACCACTATGGACAATAGCTACAATACAAAGGTCTACTGGCTATTGATGAGATTTAAATAAATGCCTAGCAAGATTTTATCAGATTCCGGTCTCAAGTTCACTTTGAAAAAGAGTTACTGGTTTTTTGTGTGTACGCAGATGGTCTGATAAATATAAAACATTATAAGGCTTTCCACAAACTTTGGAACTCTAAAATCTGTAATTTTCGAAACATGACATTTAAGAAGACTAATTTTTACGTATTATTTTCATAGTGTATTCTTCTGTTGGAAAATGTAAACACAGGTATAGCATTATATACACTTGATGCTTAACTTAAACCACAAAACGCAAGTCAGATAAAAGACTTGTAACAGCTAGTGCCTCGCCACAGTCGCCACAGTACAATACAACACCATAGTTTATCGTGAAGACAAATGAACAGCAACAAATCATGTTTAGACGAGAGGTTGACTGTTGAGTCGCGAGTTTGTATGAGGATGTGAGCGCATGTAACATAATGTAACGCATAGTTGCATCGAGAGCATTATAATGTTATAGTGAAGTTATTAGTGGTTGAATCAGCCGAGAGGCTCACGTTGGACGGAGTGAGCGCAGCTGTCAAGGCCAAGTGAGGTCAGTCCTCCGACGCTCTCCGAGCCACGATACCCGGGACCGGTTCTACAATTTTTAGTCTCTTTTTATTTTCATTTTTGTATACACGACGCTGAGACTAAACAATGTTTATACGAGTCAGCATCGAATTAACTTTTACTGCGTGGTCAACTTAAATAATTTAATATAATTTTTTATGCTATTGAGTTTAAAATTAGATTTAAATGTAGGCTTTTTATTACAATCTACCTACATTCAAGATTTGATAAAGTTTTTATAGTTGAGATATCTAGGTATAAATCGTCTTGTTCATGAATTATTTAACACATTGCTCGAGATGAATTAATTGATGGTTATTAAAATCTTTTAACCCGTTCAAAATGCAAAGTCTCTTTTCAATAAAGATTTACATCGACAATAATGGTTTTATTTCACTGCCAGTAGAGCACATCTATGATTATTATAACAATACAAACTTCCTGTCTATAATGCCCATAAACGCGATAAGTCAAAATATAGAAATTGTTTAAATCCAACAGCTCTGTCCATCTATTTATGATACCTACGGCGTTTATTTATTTTTACTCAAAGTTTATTTTTTGTGGAATGGTTGATGGCCACCAGATGGCGTGCTATAGTGTTCAGTGTGTTCACGCCGCCGTGGATACTGTATGGTTTCATTTCTTAACAGCTATAAACATGGCACCCTCTTCTCTCGCTATGGATTTTTACACACACACAGACTGTAAATAGCCCCACAATTTACACAAATGTAGTCGTTAAGATCATTGTGGGGTTTTCCCGATGAAACCAGGCAATCGTAGAAATGCTAATTACACTTTTTGCATACCTACTTAGCTAGTATAATTATAATAAAAGTAATAATTAGTTCAGAAATAGAATACCAATACCTCACATGAGTTACCTGTTTAAATAATGAATACTCTTCTGTTTAATTGTGTTTTAACTGCATCATTTATATTTTGTTAACCGACTTCAAAAAAGGAGGAGGTTCTATGTTCGTGTGTATGTATTTTTTCTTTTTTTTATGTATGGTACCTGATTTCTCCCCCATTTGTGGACCGATTCTCAAAATTCTTTGAAAGAGTATACTCCTGAGGTGGTCCCATTTTAATTTAGTGAAGATCTGGTGCTGATCTTCGGAGATATACAACGGAACTCTTCAAAAATAGACGGCAAATCTGTCGTGATTGCTGGAATCGCTTGGATATTTATTGTTTATACAACATCATGACGTATCATCACGCCTGTATGCTCTGAGGGGTACGCAGATGTGTACAATATACCTAGATTTCGACAGTTAGGTATGTTAATTTTCATTTATTAGGGATAAGTGGATAACCATATTATCATGACATGTATTGTTACAATTAACAACATAAAATACCTAAATTCATAGCAAATGTTTGTATGGCAACCACTAAAAATGAAATTATTATTATTATTTACCGCTTACCTTTCGAAATACAAGGTCAAATATTTAAATCATTGCTGTTTTTTTAATATTCTGAGCCCTTGGCAATCACGTTTGCCCCTAGAGCTAATTCTAAAACTGACCTGAATTAAGCAATTAAGTAAATTTCAAACAATCGACGACTCCCGAAAAGTTTGATTTAACCTATTAAGGTGATATTAAATGTTATAGTCTTAATTCCCTGCCACCACGGTCCTTGATTTTTGAAATGTCTACCTAATTGATAAGTTAAGTGATGCAAAGAAATCAAATAGTAGGTACCTATACCTAAATAGCAAATAATGCTATTAAAATCTACACTGTGTCAAACCTTTATCTACAGTCACGTTGACGTTTTCCTTCTTCACATAATTATACTTTATTTATTAAATTAAAATGAAGGCAAGGTAAAAGGTTAAGGCATTTATGAGTTGATGGTAATGGTGGTTGGTGGCATCTTTGGTAACGCGGTGGTGTTACTTGATAAAACAGTAGGAATTACTATTGAAAATGAAAAGTAGAACTCACTTACTATAATCCACAAAGCGTTAATAATTCCAGCCAATCTCACATTATCGTTATAATATTTTTATCAACCATAATTTTGCTAACTCACTAACTTAAGGAAATCATGGATCTAACCCCGCCAATGGAAAATGTCATACTTGCACAATTGCACAACATTATGAAATTTAATAAAGGTTTTGAAGTATTGATCACGTCCATTATCAATTCAGTGCAAGTACAGTTGTTTCTGAATCCAAATTTGGAAGATTGGATCCCAAAATAGATGGGTGAAGGCTCGGCAGATGATGCAGTATTTATAACTCTTCTGTACTGATCACAATGTCATGTCGATGCGGCATGTCTTCTTCTTACATACCATACATCTCAATCAGCCGTCAGATTAGTAAATTCCTACAACACCATTTCATCTTTAACACGATCCGTACATCGTTTCATAGGTCTTCTGATCTCCTATACCCTAGCCACATTCGAGGTCTTAGCCTTAATAAATTCAAATAATTTGTAAAGTGAAAAAAATTAGTCTGTCTTAGTTTGTTCACTTTACAAATGATTTTGCTTGTTTTAATGTCAAGACTATACTGAAGACAAATAAAATTGGGATGCTCCAAAGTTTACAAAACTATTTTATTTTATAATGTATCGGCGTTTACATTTTATGAATACTTTACATGTAATAACATTAATAATAACTTTATCAGATTCATTTCACTATCGCAAATAAGTGGACTATGTGGATATTCTTTATCATTTTCATTCGGCATGTACAGACGCCAGCACGAGTCAAGTTACCCCAGTGTGTCAAATTTTCCCAATTGAATATGAACCTTACTTTGTTTGATATAAAGTTGAAAAACGATCAAAGACATTTGACACATTGGGGTAACTTGGTATTGTTCTAACTTCCTTCACGATTACTATCAATTTCATACACTGATCGTATAGATGCATGGTTGTTCATAAGACCATCTGAGAGTTCAAGCTGCGTGATTTTTTTACGATCCATCGGACCATCCTTACTTTAAAAGAGACTGTGACTTCGAAGTCTGCTTCGGTTTACTTCTCAGACATATGAGTATTAGAAAGTTTAAGTTTTTTTCTGTTAATCTGTACTAGGACCAATTTCCAGAAATCTATATATTTAAAAATGTCATGTTGGTTTGTGTACGCTTCAAAAACTCAAAAAGTTCTGATCGAGCTGAAATTTTAGCATGATATATAATCCGCATCAAGGATTGTTTTTATATTTTTTTTCTTTTTTTCTTAACCATTCTATCACAATGTGCCACAGCGCAGCGTGGCAGGATACAGCTAGTATATAATAAATTATTTGGTGGCTATGGTGGTGGCGTGTTTTATTTTGCAGTCTGAAACACTACTTGAGATATTTCATCAAAACTCAATAAACCCCTACCTTAATAAACTTAGATAATAATAAAATCAATATAATCTGGGAGGAGGAAGATGCACTGTGGTGCGTAGATAGATACCCCGTGGTAGAATATCGAATTTGGGTACTATATTTACAACGTTATTTATTGCGTCTGATAAAATTATACACGGGTTAGCTTAGCCATAAATCAATACGATTCTGAAATAAATAAATCATTGACATCTAGGTATATTTTCATGGGTTGATAAATTATTGTTTTTTAAATTATCTTTATAAAACAATTGTAATACATTACAGTCAAAGAACATAAAATTGATGTATTCGTAGTTTAGTTAAAACCAAATTTCTTGGTAAAAAATGAATAGTAAAATTTATTACTTAACTGCATACAATACATGAGCTATACAGGGTGTCTCATTCAAATCGGTCAGTATGGGTAAGTCTGAAACTATAAGACATACGAAGATCTGTTCTTAGGAACCATGTCATCGATTTTAATAACAAGAAAAACTGCATTCATATATTTAAAAAAAAAACATCTGTACTCCGTTCGGGAATCGAACCCGGTTATTTTGAAAAAAAAAACATACACTATTTCTATTTAGATATCGATTGTGTAGGTCTTAAGCAGTAAATGTCTGTATGAAACATGATGTCTAAAATAAATAAAATGCATTGTTTCCACATACTTTAATTTATTTTAGTAGGTGCTCAAAATAACCGGATTCGATTCCCGAACGGAGTATAGATGTTTTTTTTAAATGTATGAATGCAGTTTTTCTTGTTATTAAAATCGATGACATGGTTCCTCAGAACAGATCTTCGTATGTCTTATAGTTTCAGACTTTCCCATACTGACCGATTTGAATGAGACACCCTGTATATTGAACTAAAACTCTCGTTTTTCTTTTGTGTTGCATGCACTAATATCTACAGTAAACATTGATGGCTATTACGGCAAACCCTTACATATGGCACAATTATTTAAAACATTTTTTCTTTAAACACAAAGAACTGACACTTCCGTCAAATTAGATTCTATTACTAAGCTTATTTGTAAGATACAACCCTAGTTGGGGTTCTCGTCTGTCAGAAAGTTTAAGCAAAAATAGACGTGTAACACAATTACATTAGTTGTAGTCACAGTCTGCTACAAAAAAATAGTTAGAAAAAAATAATATAAATACATGGCGTCAACCATCGACCACTAAGAAAGAACTAAAAAAGGGTAATTTTTTACTAGGTGACAAACAACTTAAAGGGTGACTTACTATTTGCTACTAAAAAAAACTTAGTAGCGATTATATTTTTGAATTAGTTGTTACTATATTAGATCAGTTCCACAATGCACCCTATAGGGTGGGGAACATATCCAACAAGGCCAATTTATTGAAATCATCGGCAAGGTACTGCAAATGGCGACATGTACTTGTACAATTGTACATGGTGACTAATATTAACAGTGGCATAACAAACATTGTATTAGGTTAAACCTATGAAATTGCAGATTTATATGAAAATTTTAAAATATGTGTTTTTTGTGTTTTTTTTTATTTAGCTAATCAAAGTGCTGGCCCAAATTAGCTATATAATTTTGCCTTTTTGATGGCAGTTTATTTATCTTTTTGCTTTAAAAGTCGTCCGGACGGAAGCCGGTGAAATCGTTTCGCTTTTACTGCCTATCGGGAGTTGAATTTTTCCGCACTTAGGACTTGGTATAAATTTTGAAAAAACTATAAATCTGTTCGGGCAAAGACCGGTGAGTACGGTAAGAGACGAAGAACTTCCAGCTGACACTCTTGTGGCTTTGGGATGGTCTGTCATGAAGTGTGACTGGCTGGCACCCACTACCGTTTTCATCTTTCAGATTTGACGGAAGTGTTTCAATGTTTTTTTGAGATAAACTCCAATGCCCGCAACCAAGTTAACCGTACATTGAGTAAGATCCACTTCCACTATCGCCTTCAGTTTGTCGTTGTCGACAATGGTTACAATACTAACCGACCGCGAGGCTCGTACTTCAACTTAAATTTCCAGATTTAAAACTTTTAAACCAATAACAGACCGTGTTACTGCAATCAGTAGTTGGCCTGATACACGTCGTAAATGTGTCCAGTGTTGTGTGCGCAGCAGCATTTCCACGTAGGAATTCGTTTTCGAAAAATGCTCGAATTTTCATTTTATTCATGGTTCCAAAAACTACCACAATAAAAAAAAAACAAAACATTATCAAAAAACAAATGACTAAATTTAAAATTAGCGTAACACAGCTTTCAAATAAAATTGGTTTGAATTTCGAATTGCTTGCCAATCCACAGGTAATTAAATCTGAAAATGCCACGTATTTCATCTCCAATTACATAGGTAAAAACCTTTTATTATAGACAACAATAAGCTTCCATATAAAACTTCTGTTACCAGAAGAACTTAGGATGCATGAGTGAGCGTAGCGAACTTTGGACTTGGGTCACCCCGACTCACATGGGGTAGGCTAGATGATGTTTTTCACTATATCAAGGGTTTTAATATTTTAATGCCAATTTTTTTATTTTTTTTTATTAACTATTAATGTAATACTATCGCCAAAATTTTGTCCTACTAATTACTGTTTTTTAATTAATAGATTCCTTTTTAACAAGAGCAATGGGCAATGGGCATGCATGCCTATTTAATAAGCGATTACAACAATATTGAAGATTCGTAATATTATTTTTTTGTAATCATTACATTAAAACGCTAAGCAAATTCTTTTAATATATCTATCAAAATAAACGATTTATTCATCCAGCAATTAGGATAGTAAGTGATGCTGGCATTGCGAATGCCGATAGCCACCACATACATCAGGTAGGCCACATGCTTCTCTGCCACTCTATAGCTTAATAATATAATTGAATGTTTAAATAACGGTTTTTCTCTGGAGGACGCTTGGGACGCTGAATTAGACCGGAGCGTTAGCTTTTGAATTTTCAACCGACACACAGACAAGAAGGCCTTTAGCGTGTTTTTGTGACCTATTCAAGATACAATTCTTGCGTAATACTTTTGTTCTTATAGATAATCATTTAGAGTTGAATGACATATTGGGTTTAGGAAGCTAGTGAACTACTTGATTGTGCTATTGTTGCAATGCTAAATAATAGGAATGCTGAATAAGTGTCGATCATCGTAAAGTAAGAAACTTAATGGAGTACAGAATCGGATAGACATACAAACTTACATAAATTGTTAGATAGTGACAGTACATACTTAAAGGATCTTGTCATATAAACTCATTAATGCAGTTTAATAGCCTGTATGCACGCAATAGCAAGGTTAATTAGATAACTATAAACTTCAAACCGAAACACATGGTTCCCTTCATAATAATTTAGACATTATTTTCTTCTGATCTATAGGTAAGTATAATTTGCAAAGCTAAAGAAAGTGACTTACAATATTATTTCCAGCCAATATATCTGATCACTGTTAGATAGTACAAAATAAAATCGCTCCCGCTGTCTGTCTGTCCCTATACGAGTATAAGCTTAGACGTTTAAAACTACGAAACGGATATGGATAGGGATTTTTTTTAATAGATAGCGTGATTCAAGAAAAAGGTTTGTATGTACAATAATACATGCATAATATAGCAGAGAAACACTGATCATGTTAGAGGTTCCTAATGTGATGTCGTAAATAATCTTATCTTTTCGCGCTAACATTGCAAACGCTGGCTAAACCTTACGAGATAGATCAAAATAATGTAGTACAGTATTGTACACCTTAAAAAGGTCTACAAAAAAGTCCGCAATAGGTTTATCTCTTAGGGATAACCCACAATAACAATTTTTTATCCTTTACTTTTAATGGCTTATTAACGAAGCTATTTTAAGCAATACAGCATTAATCCTTATTCAATTGAGTACCTTAAATAAATTTTCCACTTAATATACATTAATATTGCCCTTTACATCATGTAATTTAAATGAATACCTACTTTCGAAGATATTACAGATTTAAAATGCAGGGGCATAGCGGCTATAATAATTGCACCCGTGCGAAGCCGGGGCGGGTCGCTAGTGTTATATAAACGGAAATATGAAGTAAAACCAGCCTTATTACATAATACCCGTTTACTATCGCGAAGTAAGAGATCTCTAATGCGAATAAGATCAACTTGAATATAGAACACTTTTACTGGCAAAACAATCAGGTTTCATTGCACACTTATTGGTCATGCATAATGTTTAATCGTAAAAGACTAATAAAAAATGTAACAACTTATTTAAAACCTAATATTGAACATTTGATAATATTAGGTAATATTTGCCACACCCAAAAAAATAGCTGCACACTCATAAAAAGATGGTCAACTATTTAATTGCAAACTGTAATATTGTTTTATGGTATTCATGCTTCGCTAGGTATGTGTATCACTTAAATAGCGTCCAAGCGTTGGAAATGCTGGAGAAATATCAACGAACTGGAGAACAATGGAGTATTATGTGGTAATATTAGAAATATATTCGTTTGCTTATGCGTGGAAAAAAGTATCTAAACAAATCGTAGCATTGTTATACTCAACAGGGTCGAGACCATATACATGTGAATAATGCGTATCAACGAATATAGGTACCTTTGTTGCAAACCATTATCCATTTTCGTAAAATCTCTACCAGCCGATCGTCATCCTCGATGTAAAGCTTTAATATTTGTATTAAATGGAGAGCAATGCGTTATACAATCCACAAACACATAAAATACGAACAGAAGTGGCTAATTGTTTAATCAAAGGTACGTGCGACAGAAATCAACACTTAACGTCAAGATATTTTTTATCTTATCCTGGTTTGGGACAGAAAGGATCGCTGTCGGTGGCTGCGGCCAGGCTAGACAGAGCGCGCTCCCCCCGCACCGCCCGCGCCTTGCGGACGTCGCGGGGGATGTTTCTACAGACGCAGGAGCTTTTCGAAAGTGGCTACATTCGAGGCTTCGAACAAGTAACTTGTCGGGGTCATAACCTGTTTGCGACCCCTCCCTGCGGGACCGCGGGCGCTCCGTGTACTCTAGTGACCCGGGCTCCAACTGGTGAACAATCAAAATAATAATTTATTTTGAAGCCTTTTTATATCCGACACAAAAACAACAAAAAAATGACGGCACCTAAATTCAGTTTAGCACATTATAATTAGTATGTACGGACATTAATTTTCATACCTGTAGTTAGGTTATAGTTTACTACCTTTTCGAACTAAATAGGTACTAACGCAACAATCTGACTGATTGTACTGAACGTTAAGTAATAATTGATGTGTGCACATTATTTCAAACAATAAAAACTTTATCAAATTAATTACTAAAATTTCACAATCACACATCGTTATCCACTCAAGTCGAAGTGAAGCATAGAAGCGCCCACTTCTACACTATTTGCTAGTGCGACAGCGAAATGTCGTAGCAATTTTATGATGACCAATAAGTTTATCCTGTACATACAAGATTTACCGAATGTTATTGTGTCGATACAAATATATGTATATTTCAAAATGTCCGACTATATCTGTATATGAACATGTTATTCCCGTCGCCATGCCTGCTTATAGGGAGGGCATAAAATTTAAATTGGCTGGAATTGTCGATTTGAGTTTGTTTGCGTAGGGTATTTGATTTGTTGAAATGACGTCGTAGACGTGTTGTATTTATTGTGTAGTGTTCTGTGGGCCTGTGGATATTGTTAAGGCACACAATGCGAGTGCAGCGGGCCGTTGTGCCTTGTGAAATGTTGCACGACTACTTTTTTCGTCTGGATTCTATACTCACGATACTCGTTTTTTAAGCCGCGAGCTCGAGATGTACAGGTTTATCTGTTTAAAATTTATTAACATCGAGAAACAATTTAAAACCTTTTCTTTAGACGGCCCATGAGCGATTCATGATGAATGGAAATGTACTTATGCTATTATAAAGTTATTGCTCGCGCCCATAAGAGATGCTTTTAATGTTTCTAATTTAATATTCTGTGTATTTTATTATCATAATGGAATTGAAGTAAAGTGGTTTTGGGGAACCTTTTTGATACCAGATTATTTTAAAACTACGAAACATGCTATGTTATTATTACTCATAAATTGTAATGCTTTTTAAATAATGGTTTTAAGTAATTATCTGAGGTAAAGTCTATTGCATAATTTAAAATTATCACTTAAGTTGTCTGGTGCTATCAGATTAATGACCGTTCATATAAAGAAGTAGATATTATAGACCCTTTAATTATATAATAGCTCTATATGTATAAGGCTGCGTGGTTATATAATAACAAGCGTATAGAAAACATTTAGGTACGAGCAAAGCTGAATTAGCCTTGATGTCGAAGGAAAATAATTCAAAGCCTCGAGAAATACGTCGTAAGTTCTCAGCAACACTGCAAGCCAATCGAACAGTATTTGTTTAATAAATTTTGGAAACTGATATTATTAGAAAGAGGAAAGACGTTATTGTTTTTTATTGTTTTTTTTTGGAGCTTACTTATTTGGTACAAAAAAAAAATATCCGGTAAAAATTGTTACCGGATATTTTTTTTTTCAATAAAAAGCACAGCATTAATTTTTAAAACTACGCGGGGTGAAGGGAATGTTCAGAGATGTAAAGTTTGAATGGAAAAGTATGAAATTCACGCGGGAAAAGTGCTAGTACGATGTAAACAGGAGGTAATAACCCTCAATAACCGAAAGTGCGAACTAGAAAACTCCTTTAGCCAAAGCGAAACGATATTTTTTGATAGGCTCGCGTTTGGTCGCTATTTCACCTGCAGGCCTAGCCATATTACAAATTCTATTTGTATTCTATTTCTAACAAAGAAAATGGCGTATATGGAATCAGCTGTTTGTCAACTGTCAAGTTTATTTCATTTTCAGCTAACAAATTCTACTTGTTAACACTTGACAGTTGACAGACAGCTGATAATAGAAATAGAATTTGTACTCCTGCTTGTCGTGTGGTTAGTGACTAATACCAGCCGGTTGATTCAGTAGAAGTCACGCCGTGAAAACTTGAGTGAAGTGAACTGTCAATGCGTAGCATTAGTATGGAATGACAGCTCAATTTGTGATCTGACCAGAATCGCACTGCTGGTGTCACTCTGACTTGGCATCACATGCCGTCGAGAAACTTCTCTCAGGCATTCCGGTTTCCTCACAATGTTTTCCTGAAGTAAGTGATAACTATCGCACCTCTGACTTTTCGGATTCATATGCGTATTGTACGCATATGAATCCGAAAAGTCAGAGGTCTTGAGTTCGAACTCGAGACCTATGATTCGGTAAGCCGCCGGTCACACCACTCGGCTATCACTGCTTACTATCTCACCTGATGATAAGCGATGATGTGGTGGATGATGAAGCACGCTTGCCAAGAAGTAACGTATTCACTCTTGACTTAAAGAGTCCTTGGTGGTAGCTATCAGGAATCACCAACTTTGTCAGTAGTATATATTTGTCAGTAAGTAATAAGAAATATGTTCGTGTTGACTTATTTTACTAAAAAATATTATCTTTTTATCATATAAAAATCAATTGCTGTTCGTTAGTCTCGTTCAAACTCCAGAACGGCTGGGCCGATTTAGCTGATTTTGGTTTTGAAATGTTTGTGGAAGTCCAGCAGGGCAGGTTTAAAAGGTGAGTAAATATGAAAAAAATGCTTGGAATGTGTTAAAAACAAAGAGATTTAAAATACTGTAGAGCGGACATGCGAGGAAATGTCATAGAAAAACCAAAACAAAAAACAAAATTACGAAAAAAAAACCTGAACAAAAAAACAACAATTTCGCTTTCCCTTATTAGAAACTATTCCTACCTGTCTAACATATATGTTCGTCCCGTCGTCAGTAGGTACGGTTTACTCCTCTCAAATTAAATAAGGATTTTGAATCGACAATATACAACGTGTTTTTTTTATATCCCATAACTCTAGGGTATGATTGAGATCATATCAAAGAATCAACTGGCATATGAACTATGTTTCAATCATCCTTTTTTTTTACTATCATACAAAATAATTCGACAAAGTCACGATGATTAATGTAAAACACCCTTACGTGAAAGAAAAGTGACGTTAGAAAGAAGATTCGTCGTACTGGTGACAATTTTTGAACTAATTAAGTAATAAAAATAATATTAATAATACTTAATAATAATATACCACGACTATTCACACAACGCCATCTAGTCCCAAGCTAAGCAGAGCTTGTGTTACGGGTACTAAACAACTGATAATTTAATTATGATTGATGATATCTCCGAAACTATGCATTTTTGGACCGTCAATTCTGGAGTTTAAGTATTATTTTTACCTACAGAATATAACCCTAGAGTTATGGGATATCAAAAAAAACACCTTGTGTATGTATAAAATATTGAGATTATTGCGTAGGTATTTAAATTTAAAAAATACAAACAGTCAAATAGTGTCACCATGACAACGGATCAACATATTTTTTTGGTTGTGTACTTATACGTAGGTACGTTCTGTTTATTTTGTTACTAAACTTAGAATAAGGTTTTTTGTAGCATAAAAAAGTCTTATATTTCAGAAAGCAATTTACGCAATTAGTAATGACGATAGAGAAGTTCAATTATTCTTTGCAAAAAGATAATTATTATATACTGTTTGAACTTTAAAGTAGACCGGAAAAACTAAATAAATTGTATGTTACATACGAGTAGAGGCACGCAGCCCATTTGAATTTGAATTTAGTATTTTTAAATCCATGCTTTGAAATGCATGGATTTAAAAATACTAAATTCAAATGTCTAACTTTCTTACTAAAGTAAGGAAGTTAGATTAGATAGTTAGGTTGGCTATAAGATAGGTATGGTAAGTTAGGTTAGGTTAAAAATGTTTAAATAAGATCACAGTAAAGACTCGCTAAATCAAAAGTTATAGTTATTATTGGTTTGGATCTATCTGTTGTCATCTTATGAAACGTATGTATATCTAATATATAAAATTGTGTGTATATTCAATAGGTCTGAGAATAGGATCTAAACTAATAAAAACTAAATAAGACTAATAAATTGATTCTAAGGCAGAACGAAGTAGCCGGGGCAACTAGTGAAGAATAAAAAGGTCGTAATATTAATAAAGTAAACAAAAGTAAATAATAGTAAAGTTTTACTCAATGCTCAATATTTATTGCGTTCCACAATGGACATAAATGGTCTTAAGAATATAAAGGTACAGAATCATTATGGACCCTGTCGGGCACAGCAAAAACTTAGAAGAGAGGAAGAAGGCTAATGCAGCTGTAACTTAATTTCTAAAATCTTATTATCCTATTTTAATATAGTAAGCAATATTGACCGCAATATTTATAATGTGATAAAGTAGGTATATACGAGATATATTTGTTTCTAATAATATGTATAGTGCAGCAGGTATTATAATTATCTACTTGTTTTATGTGGGTTTATTTTTTTATGTTTAGTATGTGTTTAGTGGGTGTGTGTGTGTGTTTTACATTTCTTGGGGCCTCTATTTCTTAGTAGTAGACTATTTAGCTCAGTTACTTCCTCTTCTAAATATTTTGTGATCTCCTCCTGTCCTCTATTCGTTTGATCGCGGTTCCGATAGTGTTACTGTAAAAGGTTGATAATGTGGTAGAGTCCGCTTTGGCTTGAGGCCAGTTCTATCCGACTGCCTCGTTGGTCTTGTGGTCGCAAGCGAGCATGAGGTCCCGAATACAATCCCCAGGTCGGG
Organism: Euplexia lucipara; assembly: GCA_921972225.1. Classification (NCBI taxonomy): domain Eukaryota; kingdom Metazoa; phylum Arthropoda; class Insecta; order Lepidoptera; family Noctuidae; genus Euplexia; species Euplexia lucipara. The sequence goes on from OV179149.1 coordinate 11,918,971, forward strand.
CATAGCGTTTTTGAGTTTTTCCGTCTAGATTTCTTAGTAGCAGCCCGGAGACTGATTCCCCCCTATTACATGGTACTTAAACATGAAAGATGAATCATGGCCATACCTACTACAGGTACACCTCAGACAAACCCTGTGATGTTATGTTGCGATGTGAAAAATAAATTTAAATTATCGTAGATCATTGATTCTTGCTTTTGCTACCGGGGTCAGAGAACTTCGGGTTCATTCTTAGAATGCAAGAGTAATGATATCGACTTCACCACTGATATAATGTGAAAACTTGTAGACTCCAACATTTTTTTTTCAGTTTTTTCATCGGTGATTTTTACACGTTTTTTAGATGACTTACCAACCAAGAATAAATCAGACTCGCGAGCTAAACGTTCCGTACCACCAAAGTGTTATTTATTACTTTGTTTACAGAGTTATACTTATTTTTAAGATAGACATAGTCCACATTTATTGTGAATGTTTAATTGAATAGGAAGACTGTTAAAATAGGCTTCATATTAACGTGCACGTGCAGCCTGTGGGTCAACTTCACGCAGAGGGCATACAGCGACCTACGCGTTCAATATAATAATGCACTGAGAGTGCTGCTGCGGCTGCCGTGGCGATGTGGTGCGTCAGGGATGTTTGCAGATAATAATATTGATGGTTTTGCTGCTATTATTAGGAAAAGGTGTGCGTCCCTGATGTCTCGTGTTCGCGGCGGCACCAACAGCATTCTCAGTGTGTTCGTAGATCGGTGGGATTCCCCGATGTTGCGGAGGTGGATGCGGCTCCATGCCGAAATCTAATTGTATATTTTTATGTGTCTGTAACCTACAAACACTAGAATTTAAGTTAAAATTGTTACTAACCCTATGGACTTCGGTCTGAAATAAAAACATTCTATTCTATTCTATTCTATTAAACTTTGAAAAAAACAGGCCTGTTACAGACAGACAGCGTAGGTTTTGTACTTAAAAGCGTAGTTGGCTTAGCCTTTAGATACGCAATCCTAAAATGGACAATAATGATAGGTTACCAATTGCGTCACTACAAAGTTGAAATTTATTCCATTTTCATTGAAATTATGAAAATAACAGAATATAACTCCTCTTTATTCTATCCGAAGATCTTTGTGACGTATTCCTACTAAAAATCCATCATTAAATGTCCATGAAAGCTATAATCAAAAGCGAACTATTCATAAATACAAATCGTTACACAAACTTTAACTGCTCAACCGATCGTCTTAAAATTTTGCTTACACTTGGTCAGTGTTACAGAAAAGGACATAGGGCATCTTTCATATGGAAAAGTGCTGTTCCCGAGAGATATAAATATCTACACAACGCGAGTGAAGCCGCAAGCTTAAGTATTGTCAAAAGCTTGTCCAAATCCAAAGGCATTCAATACTTACTTTGGACGGGATATCACGAACAAAATTTCTCCAAAACTTGTGTCCTAGTAGCTACAAGTCTATGAGTTACATTTATTTTTTATTAATTATTATTTATTTAAATCAATCAACTTTGGATCATACATTTTTACAAAATTAATACAACATTTCACATTCACAACAAAACAACCAACACAAAAATTGAACATTACATTTAAATCAAAATTACAATTAAAATTAAAACCATTATCAAACACAATACTTATAAGAGTCAAAATTTAGAACGCAAAAAAAAAACCAAATGAATTAAGAACGCCTGAATTTAGTACGCTCCGTTTCCGCTCCAATATTGCTACATTATTCTAGATGGCGTTACTGAGACATGGGATCACAGTTTTTTGTAGCATTTCTCTCTATAGTATCTTAAATATCTCATTTATAAAACGAAAACTATGACAGAAACCTTTTCACGCTGTTAAAGACTGTTTAATATTGAGGATCAAGTCTCTTGCTTGGATATAATACACTGCTCTAACAAAATTTTCACAATTATGGTAATTATTTTTCACAACATTTGTTCAATCCATTTATCATTTTTAATTAAACACACTTACCGAATATTATTTACACAATGACATGCATATTTACAATGACAATATTCATCGTCATTTATATCGTTGTTACCTTGTATTGTATTATTTATTATTTCCATTAGTAAGTCTTTTGTTTTTCAATTTTAGTAGTCAGTGTCTATGTTGTTCGCCGAGTGATGGAGCTCGTCAAGTTCAGAGCTACAAGATTACTGAGAACTGGGTCCTCTGACTGGACAGGTTCACCAAGATGTGTGTTTGTGTGATTCTTTCCTCGAAAGAGTAAAGTAACTATGACATTCTCTTTTACACATGCTAACCAAGTTTTTTGGATTGTATTGATGCCTCTTCTTATAGTCTAAGATCCCGTTAAGAACGACCTTCACCGAGCTGGTTAATGAAAGAAACCCATTTTATATTAAATTTAATATGTCAATAAATATATTGCATATGGGTTGCCTAAAAATTTCAGTCCAGGAAATGATTAAATAATATTAAAAAAAAAATTGTTCAGGGTTTTGTTAATGGACAAATTTCATAGGTAAAAATATTCGATTGGTATGGAATTTGTCTGAAATCTTAATTTTCATTTAACTTTCATTCATTAACCAGACCGGTGCAAGTTACTAGTATCCATTTACCAGGTTATACCTGCCTACCCGAGATTTGTGACGGGAAAAAAATAGACAACCTAACGTTTGCATATTCTATGGACTTCATACTTTAGATTGGTAAGGAATTTGTCTATTAACCAAACCGGTGAAATAATAAAAATTAAAAATCTGGACTGAAATTGTTTAGACAACCCATATGTACTAAATTTATCGACATATTAAATTACATATAAAATTTATTTCATCCATTAACCAGCTCGGTGAAGGTTCGTTCTTAACGGGATCCTATGCTATTAGGTAGGCTAAAAAACACCGATTCTATTTGATGTTCAGTTTTTGCCACCGACTTCCGAATTATCAAAATCGGACTACTCTGTAAAACGTGATGAGTTGGACTCGCCTACCGAGGGTTCCGTGCGTAGGATCGTTATAAGGTCCAGGAATTTAATCACGCAGTTTTTTTTCCGATCCATTCCTGAGTAAATTTAATTACAAATGTATAGTTTTGAGATGGTTTATTGTACTTGTAGTTTATAACGATGTTGTAAACCCCGTAAACTTCGATTCTGTTAAGATTGTCGAATTATGCGTTCTTCGCGGAATAATCCTTTTTTACGCAAACTTATAAGTTTGCTTTTTTCACAACTTTATGGGGCCGTAGACCTGAGTGTACGGTTTAAATTTCTATTTGATACCTCCACTCATTCCTAAAATTAAGGTTCTTGACAGACAGACAGACAGACAACAAAGTGATCTTATAAGTATTCCGTTCCATTATTTTTTTCTGTGGAGGTACGGAAACCTAAAAAAATAAAAATATTTACTCGTTGACTTGAAAACTTCCTTCTTTTTTTCGTCGGTTAATAATATAGAATTGCAAAATCAAAATTTTGACCGATATTTAAAAGAAGCCTAAAAATAGTTTCTTACCTAACTTACACATCTTTGCTAATATTAGAAATATTTACAATTGAGAAAGGTTATTGGATTAAAAACGTTAACGTTATTTATTACCAACCCGGACTAGTAGATTTATATTTATTTTGTATATTTTTTAAACAACGGTTTTTTAGTATATACCGATCTTTTACTTTAAAATGTTGTCTTGAATCAACCCAAACAGTGTTTGCTAGTTTTTTGGCAATATTATTCAGTCTAACCGATATTTTATTACACAAACAATGCAAATCGCTTATTTACATTATTGGTTTTCGGGAATCACACTAGGGTAAAATAGTGAATTTCTGATGCGGGTTTTTACAAACTGTAGACTAGTCCTCAGTGCCTGGTAATCAGGTGCAAATAGATCTTTGAACTTCGGTAGACTACTGATTTGAAAAGAACGTAACTAACAACAAAAGTGGTTGTTATTTTACTTTGCTTGACCGAAACTTAAAACTTCGAGGGTCGAAAATTAATAAGGATTTTACGGATACATAGTTCAACGTCCTGGATATACTTTCCGAAGATGGTATGGCTTATAATATCAAACCAACATTTTGTTGCACGAACATCATACAAAAATCTTCTAATCTTTTATCATCTATTTCAATTATTAAAGTGTAACAAATGTAGACTTCGGGCTGACTGAGTAACTTTTTAAATATTTTATTTATTACTTCTCCAACAATTTTATTTTACATACTGTTAACATGTATAAATAGATTTCTTAAATTTAAGTTTAGTATTATAATTTCTCATACGTTGGCACCGCATGCCCCATAAAACAATACATGTTATTTTAAAGTAGGCAATGTTATATCAATTAAAAGCAAAAGGTAAAATCGATCATAAACTCTGGGTTTGATACTCAGTGAATTGTTTGTCAGAACCTCACCAGACATAAAATAAGAAAATTGTCCAGCAATCTTTTCACCATTTCATTTAACAGAAATGATCTGAATTTTATATTAGCCACTTATAGACACTGCAGATCATCATAGATTTAACTAAACTTGTACAATAACCATACTGAATGAGACCTTTTCGCCTGTGATACATGTTACCTAGCCTATTACTGGCATCTAACATACAAATCCCGTTGTGAATTATTAGATATTAATAAGATTTTTGTATTCATATTTTTAAATACCAATCATTATTTATCAAAGATAAATATTGCGGTCCATGTTACATTATATTTTATTATGGTAAGAACATAAAGTCACCTTATTATTTCAAGGTTTTTTAGAACTGTTCTCAATAAAACCGTACTAAAACATTATAAATAAATAAAAAACATAATTAATTACAAAACAAAAAGCTCTTAAAAGCTTTCCTTTTCAAACTCGCTAGGGTTGGGGTGGCGCCCCTCAATTATATTATACCTACCGAACTAAAATATATTTCTTTCTCTGTACTTATACGTTGTCGTTAGTGTATATCTATGATATTGTTCTTAATGGTTTCTGTGATTCCATACATGTTCAGATTAATAAAATTAAAGGTAGGTAACCCTCTACTTTAACTTCTAGTGATATAATAAAACGATAGCTCCAATAAATTCGAAGCACTAAAAATAAAATGTGAAAACCATTCAGTTTTACAAGACGATGACCATAAAAGTAAACGGTAACCATTTCAGTAAAATACAGAACACTGAAATAGTACTAAATAAAAGACCAACCAGAAACCGCTGGACAATTTTACAACTTGACATAAATCCCGCAAGTGTCGCAAATGTGGTAACAAATTACAAGCATACTGACGGAACGAAATGTTGTTTGACAGCGCCAGTAATTAGTTACGCCTGAAAGACTACCTAGAGATAAGGAGACTTGCAAGAAATACTCCTATCTAACTCAACACTGCGTTTACGCATCGTACAGTATAACATCGGATTCAATCCCAGGCCTAATATTAAATTAAATTTAGGGAATGTTTGTTTGAATTTTTTTGGTTGTAAATTGGAGTAAAATGAAGGAGCGTCCCGGCGCGGGACGGAGTGGAGAATAACACATGGGGTGCAGTGAAGGGTGCGGCGCGGGGCGGCCCACTGAAAAGTGCGCGGGTGGGGCTGAACAAACTCGCGGGGACATACAATTGCGGCCGTCGACTTTCAAATATCTTATACACTCCGAATCAATACGAAATATCATTGAGAAAAGGGAGCATTATCAAAAGGGAGTGTGAGTTGATTAAAGGAACTATTAGATAGTTTTTCCAGTACCTAAGAGCAAGTCAAATGAACCTTTGTCGCTGCGTATTGGTATAGTACTTCTACGAGTAGTCTTATAAAAATAACCGTAAATGCAGAAACGAGAACTCTGTACTGAGATTGGCAGTTTACTGGGCTAATATAAAACAAGTCTATTTTTAACACTTCGTGTCATTAACACATTCAAATGTTGTATAGCCATGCTAATAACAATGTTAATAGCGATTTGAGTATTCTTTCAAAATACAGTTATTGTAAAAACAAAGCATTACAATAGCGCCACTAAACTAGTTGTTAAACTACAATACAGATAAGAGTGAACGATAGAAAGTGTGTCACATTCACGTTCCAATGAAGACGCATCCGGTCGTAAATCTTACGTAAAGTATTCACGATAAAGTAAAAAATATGTATTAAATGAATAAGAAAAACTGAACATTATCGCGGTCGCAGCTGAACGTCCCTCCAGCATGTACTCTCAAATAGGGGAACAAGCATTTTAGCATTACCCCCGTGCACAACTCTTCCCGCGGGGGAGGGGGTGGGCCCACGGCGACGTAAAAATCAATATGCTGGAGTTGTTAAATCACGCTTATAAACGAGCACTCGTCTTCGTTTCATTCCTGAAATTGCTCAAGTATACGAGTTTAGTTTTCATTAAAATTCCCGTGTACAAGCGACAAAAGCATAAGAGTGAAACTATCTATACGCACCGTAAATGTATAGTATATCTATGTGGCACACCATTGTATTCTTCACACTATTTTGGTCTTCATGTTAGCGGATAACTCCTGCATGCCTCGACTATAACCACGTGCTCTATCAGTTCTATGTGTGTTACGCATAGTCACACTACCTACTTATTACCAAAATAGTGAAGAATTCTAAAAACGTTCTAAAGATAATACTTTTAATTTATAAAGCAGATCTTGGTTCGTAAACAGTCTTTAACAGTCAAAAAATTATGAAGCATAAAAAGTTGACATTTAGTGGGTTAATCCTTTTTTCTCGGTGAGCAAACTCTTCCCCTTGGGGAAACAAACTAGGGGTCTGTTGACTTTTAGATAAGATTTTTTGTGTAATACGAGTACAATTCAGAGTACCGTTTTAAATTACGGTTTCTATTTAATTTAAATTACGTTGATTGGTTTTATAATAAGTTTTCAGCAATCAAAATGTTAAATATCACTAGTAGATCGACTTTTATTCTTAGGGTTAGATCAAATTATGCACCTGCATAATTTGATATATTATAGTATTATATATTATAGTATTCAGTAAACGATAAAATATGTAAAATATCCTCAGCATTTACTATTGAGCAAGATAAAAATATAGTGACCTAGTATACCCATAGACACAAATTCTATTACTGAGATAAAGATCCGAGTATTCAGAACAGCAATTATAGTCGGCACACGATAAATAAAACATTGTCGTACCGACAAAATATACTGCTTTACTTTGGTGTCGATTATCTGATAGCAGGAACCCTTTGATCTCATTAATCGAGCTGAGTGGAATTAATTAAAAAAGGTCAACTGCGCGACTACACAAAAGCTGTCACAATACTGGTTTAGGTAGGTATATATGAAGATTTAGCAAAGTTATATTTTACTAGACACAAGTAGGCACATATAAATACAGTTGTTTCTGATTCAGTACCAAATAAATTTAAGACGTACGTCTATTGAAAAACAGTTCTAGCTTAGATAGTATATGGCTTAGATTTAAATCTTGTTCTACGTCAACAAATTTAAAAAATGGGTTTGATTAAGTACTTGTTAATAGTTTTTATTTAATTTCTGATCCGACTATAAAACACATTTCACTCATTAAAAAAACTACGCTATTTGCGAGTTCCGTAGATGTTTTACGATATAGTTGACTTTCATGCGGACGTAGTCGCGGGTAGAAGATAGTAAATTATAATAGAAAAGTACAACAAGTACTATAGACTTTTTGTCTATTTACTATTTAAATTTTGTACTAAGGTCACCATAATACCTACACATTTTATTCGCTTTGATTGGATCAATTATAAAGGTTGGAACCCAATGACCCTACGTCGCCGCGACCACCGGACACTCGCGCAATCACGCTTGTTTTATTGTGGCCCTATTAAATTTTTACAAAATAATATTCTCAATATAATCTTAGTAAACCATATAAAGGCTAAAGGCAAACTTTATATTACTATTATATCGTAAGCTTAAACGCTTAGCCCTGTATGATGGAATAAGGAAAGAAATGAAATAAAATTACATTATCCATCGCGATAGGCGGTTTAGTTGCGGACTGTGTCTATTTCTTTAGTGGTTTGAGGATAGAATCTTTCTAGTTATGTAATTTGATCTATTCGATAGAAGAGTTTGTTTCCTTTTCATTGCGATATAAATGCACGCGAGCGCCACAAAAAGTTAATTTCTAGAATTCTAGATCATAAAATTCTGTTTCTGAATTATTTTTCTGACTGCCTCCTTGTTCTAGGTCCTGGTTCAATCCCCGGGTTGGGCAAAGTTTTATTGAGTTTTTCCATCTGGAATTTCTCAGTAGCAGCCCAAGTCTGGATTTGTACCCGATTGATGGCAATAGGCTCGCCCCCTATTACATGGGACATAGACATAACAGGTGAAATGTGGGTGTACTACTAGGTACACCTCTGCCTAACCCTTCGGGGACTACAGGCGTGATGTTATGTAATTTTGATACAAACGACAATCTACAATTGATTTTATTTTAGTAACTTGAAGTTATATTACTATAAAACACACAGTCGGCACACGATAAAACTGATAATTTAATAATAGACACGTAATACTCTAGCATTTACAAGCCTTTATTAATAAACGCAAAAACAAAATGTATGGTTAATCTGAAGGTTATGCTGGTTGTAACTTTGCCCCGCATTTATAAATCAAATAATAGGAGATTTATCATCAAATAAAGTGTACAGATATAAAATCTGATCTTATTCTTAAAACAACTCCGAACTTTCCCTTTGATTTGTTTACCCCACAACTACTACTACTATTCGTAACTAAAATCGTAGTATTTGATGTTCCCGTGAAATTGTTTTTGCGTATCTTCTGGGAATAGTGGTCTGACGTCGATACTACTACGATAATAGTATAGAAAACTTCAAGGTTAACTTGTACCTACCTGATTCTTTTATCAAATACAATAATACTTAGAAAAAAGTTGCTGCAAAGATTAAATGAAAAGGTGAGAACCAAAACATCAGATGCTTATACATCTGATGTTTTGGATGGTTTACCATCAAGTGTAATCATTTGTTTTGCGTACACGGCGGAGTTTCCTGCGAATAGCAATTAGTATTAGCAGTCAAATGCTCGAAAGTCTGTCTAGGATATCGGAATCTCCCCGTCATTGATTTTACAAAGATATACACATATGTACGTACCTACATGACTTATCATTAAAACTGCTTCAACGTATTAATTATTTATCTAAGCTTAATTGGTAGATTCCAACGACTAAATTTCATTTTTGTATTCCTTACTACTTAAAGCAAGAAAATATTATCAAATGCAATCAAAATATCCTCGTGACCCTTAAAAAGTTCCGTTCATCAAAAATGTTTGAAAATTAAAAAGCTGGTTCAAATCCCGAATCTGAGATTAGGCTCACTCAAGGGACCCCTCTTTGAATTCATTACACAAATGTTAGACTTAAGTGTAAATTTAAGGAATTTATGATACGTATGATTATGTTACAATCAATGATGCAATAATTAACTACAAAAACTGTTATGTTATATACTTAAATATTAATTAACCATGTCTTTTCTCCAATAAATTCCCAACTTAATACAACTAAATAGGCACAGGTTTTTTGAATTTTGTTCCAAAATACAATGAAACTCCGTGGGCGGAAACGTGGGTGATCGTAATAATTGATATTAATTAATTCAAACAAATATTCATCCTGTTACGCAAAACAAGAGAGTGTGGAATAACCGACATACATACACTTATACCACGTTCGTATGTATGAAAACAAGCTACGTCAATAATACATAAGCTCATATAAGTAAGCATACAATTTGTATAGGCATTGTGTTCGTTTAGATCACACGTACGATTGCTTTCAATGCTTTCTTATTTTTCCTGCACATTGCTAGTTTCAATTTTTGATTGTTTGGTTTGATAATAATTGAAGTAACCTTTTGTAAAGACAATATTTTAAATGATATTAAAACTGCCTTTTTCATAGCGCAATATTTAGCACTAGCACTAGCACTAGTAGTAAAACAAGTATACCAAAGTTATGGGGAAAAAGAAGTTACGGTTATCGACAACCCGGAAACATATTTCAGTTCAAAATTTCTTATCGTTCATGAGATGTTTAAAACGCGATGTTACATTCATAAGAAATATTTAATTCACGTGAAAAGTGTAAGGTTATACAATAGGTAATATATGTTATTATCGCGATAAAACATGAAATAGTTGCCTAAAAGTAAAAAGTAATATTACTTGTCCCGTTAAAGTGGGTCACCCCCTAGAGGGGGCGAGCGGCCCGGCCCCGGCCCCGGCGCCGTCTCTCGTCCGCCTCGCGACTGTCCCCACTACCCACACCACCCCTAACATTCATTGTGCCGCAATATATTTCTTTTTATGTGCAAACAGAAAAGTCATTTATTTAAATTTTCTCACGAATTCGTATCGCAATTTTATTTTATTATATTATCTGTATCACATTTAGAGTGCTCTGTATGTATATCGCTGTATCAACACGTATGTAGCAGGCGATGTTTCTGTATAGAATTGAATTCGTTCTAATGACGTACTAGCCTTGATTAGATTTAAAAATATTATTTACTTTTAATGAGGGATCCATTAGGTTTTAACTACACTCTTTTTAAATAAATCCCAGTTACGTAAATATAACAGCAGTTTGTCTCTTTCTGCCAAGTCTGCGTTATCGCTGTTGCCCATGTAATTAAATTTAAAGCTCTCAACGTGGAAGGGAATAATATTAAACTCAATTGCATTGCAAAGATCACAATATTCCGACTTCAGTCTAGAAGAAGTTGGTACACAAAATATTTAGATGAAAGGAAAAAGTACTTACTTATATTTTAGTAAGTTTGTTTGAATAGTTGTTACGTTTTATAGATTTCAGTAAACAATTATTGAACCATAACAATGCCAATGAGCACAAATGCTTTTGATGCTGCTTCTAGACAGTGGTCATAATACTCTCACATATTGTGGCATAATTATGGTGGGTTATATCAATGTTTCGTGAGAAATAGACTGTTTTCTACAAATAAAATTCAAAATTCAGAGTATCTATTTATTTTCACTACTCAGCTTTGTAGAAGATACGTATTAGAACAGCATAGCGTAGCTACAAAGTTTTAGGAAGCCAATATCCATCAAAACTTTCGAATCACTAGGATTAAGAGCGACTTGTAAGTTTGAGTTTCAGTTCCAAGCGCTTTTCAGACTAATTACTGTTAATGAGGTCATAAGGTCAAACCTAACCATAAAAATAGGTATAGGTACTAAACAAACGTTGGCCATTAAAGATTTATAAAAGGTTTCTGTTGCGGGGTGTATCTTGTGTTAGTTATGAAATACATTTCCTGGTGGCGATACCTTCTACTTTACTTCAAAAATAAAGCAAAAATTTGTACCCTGTATTCTTTACCTAAAAACTAAAACCAGATTGTAAAACATCTCGTTCTAAAGAGAAAACGTTTTCTTATAGGATAGCTGCGGTCGTACTTGATAGCTCGCTTCTTGTCATACTGCGTAGAATGATATTTTTTTTTTTTTACTTTTTTTTTTTTTTTGGAATTAGGTATAGTATTATACCTATATATTTGAATTGTGCTAATCAAGCTCTTTCATTTGATACCCAACACGACACATCACATTTTTGTTTGTTTTTTACTTTATGTTCTCTAGAGGACCCTATATTCGATTTAATGTGACAAGCAAAAAGTAAAACTAGCGGACAAGCAAGACGCTTCCAAAGGTATCCTATTTGTCAAATTATGATAAGTTTTTGCTTCGCCGATGTCGGATTATAATGTATTTTTAACCGACTTCAAAAAAGGAGGAGGTTCTATGTTCATACACACGAACATAGAACCTCCTCCTTTTTTGAAGTCGGTTAAAAATACATAAAAAAAAAATACATACACATGTATTTTTTTTTTATGTATGTTACCTGATTTCTCCTCCATTTGTGGACCGATTCTCAAAATTCTTTTTTTACTTGAAAGAGTAATTTAATTTGGTGAAGATCTGGTGAAAAATAAAAAACATTTTTGCAAAAAATAAAACTGACTTCAAAAAAAACACTAAACGGTGTAAAATAACTCTAAATTCGGAAGTCGGTGGCCCATCATGAGTAAGACAAACCCACCAAAGCCACAGACTTCCGAATTTAGAGTTATTTTACACCGTTTAGTGTTTTTTTTTAAGTCGGTTTTATTTTTAGCAAAAAAGTTTTTTTTTTTCTTTAACATATGCTTACAATGAGTGGCTATCCCTGTCAAACTATCAGTGACTGAACATTAATTATTACTATAGACGTTACCGACAAAAAACTTCGTTGAAAACATACGCATCAAGCCATAATGTAACCATACATTTATTTAGTTTTATAGTCATACAGTTTATTTTTTTCCAGCTTCACGGGCGGAAACGTTATGAAAATAAAATTTGTTGGATAGAAGAGAACCCTAATTTGGCGTGCCTGGGGGCTCCCCGGAACTAAGGGTAATTGGGTGGCCCATGCTTAACTAATTCTTTTGGAAGCGTAAATTATAATGACTTTTTATGCTCATGACTTTTTGAAAATGTTATATTTATTACATGTTTGAGACATACGTTTATAAATGTATTTGTTTAGAAGCTTATGTGTTTTGTTGATCCTTGAAGATATTTTTTTTTGTTCACCTTACTACTGAGACTCTCTCAAAATAAACTACCAAAAAAAACTCTGTGCAACGTATAATCCGAATTAATTCATTCTATATTGGTGAAACCGTAAAACTGACATTAAAAATTACGAATTGCGTGCAGATGAAGGGGTGCGCCCATGAGAGGGGTTGTTCATCGTCTGGTCTGATCAATCGTGAACCGAATTGAAACTGTGATATTACAGATAATTGTTTTGCAAAATTTAAATCGGTCAGTCGGATATAACAAATAAATAATAGGATATTAAGAAAAATCCAAAATTAATTTTAAAAAATAGGTGTCTCTACGCCTATTTTTTAAATTAATTTTGGATATGAGTCTAGTTTAAATACAAATAGTAGGAACATTGTATTCTTTAGATATTTAATTATGATTTGAATTAATAATATTCAGCAATAGCTAAAACACACACAAAATTGCCGTCGGTCCAAGTACAGAAATTAATCTTGTAATATACATTTTATGACGTCAAATTGAAAATCGCCTATCGGTCACTAAGACGTATTACCAAATAATAAATAAACAGCGTTTTCCGTGTAATGTATCTCGAGTTCGTAACTGCACAGAACCCCAGTTTTCATGAAAATACAAGAAGTCTAAGTTACTCCTGATGTCATCAGCTATCTGGCAGTTAAAGTTAAATGAGCCCAGTTAAAATCGATACAGCTGTTTTGAAGCTTATCCAAACAAGCAGATAGACAGACAGATTTTTCATTTACAGCTTTTTTTATAAAATCCTGTTATTTTGATTTCACAAACAGAAATTTTTGTTTATTTGTAGGTATTAATTAATTAGTTTATATTAATTTTTAAACTTACTGAAATCACGGGTCATCGGCAAAAACCGCTAATATGCCAACCAAGTGTCAAACGGTGCCGATGGACTATCGGCCCAACAATGGTCCATCATGGGTCCAACCTGTTAAATCCTGTACCGTATATGTACAGGATGGAGTTTGTACATGTACCTTAACCGGTCAAGTTACGAGAAACGTTCTAAGGAGACTGTCTATAACTTTTTGAGTTATTGCTAACTGTATTTTCAGTTGGAAAAATAGTACAATCACCAAACAAACCAACCATTTTTCACGTTTTACGACACCAGTCGCAATGTACTTTTGTAAAAGAATTAAAACACTCTTTGGACTAAATGAGGTTAAAGTCAATTTAAAAGACACACAAATCGCAAAAAAAAGTTTCCGACTGATTTTGTAGCAATCAAATTTTGACTGAATTTAGTGGCCCACCATACCGGAGGTCGTGGATTCGATTCCCACCCGAGACAAATCTTTGGGTGTTGAGGACGATCATTTGTTCTGTGGTTGTGTATAAAAGTATGTTTATCAATTATGTGGTACTCCAAGCACTAGCTCTGCTTCGTTTGGGACTAGACGGCGTTGTGTGAAAGTTGTGGAATATATATTCAAAATCATAACCATAATCATTTATTCATTTGCTAATATGCAATATTTATTACTGCGATCTTATCCAATTTTTTTTACGAAAGATGTTACTGTTTAAAATATTTGTTGGATATTCACAGTAATTTGTCCCAATAGTACGTTCGCGTTAAGAATGCAGTGAGTCATCATTATCCGTCGGCCTAGCCCCGCCCCCTAACCAATCAAATGTTTTCAAATTCATTTTTATAAATTCATTAAACTTAATCTTTTAAAATATAATTTGTTGGAATTCAACACCACTGTGAAAGACACCTTTATCGTGCAGTTGCACTGATGACTCACTGCATTCTTAACGCGAACGAGCTATAGGATCATTTTCTTTTAATAAACGTAAAACAGTCCCGGTGATCATTAGAGCTGGAGTAGTTAGACTCCCGAAAGTCCGGTCTTAAGTAAATAGAGGTACAAAAGTCAGTCTCCTAGTAGAAAACTAGTATTTAGCAAATTAGCAGCAGAATTGTCGATTTTCTGACTGACTATTCCATTTGCACCAAATCTGTGAATTCAGTTACTCAAAAAGTCAAAGACATTCTCCATGGAACTTCTTCGTTTTCCTGTAGCTGGAACGGTTAAGATGCCCATTACGGCGGCTTATCACCAATTGCCCTTACACACTCTGTCTTAAAAATCTAACCAGTATTCATACAAAACTAATAGTATAGATCTATTAACCTTAAACATTTATTATGTATAGACGCCAGCACACCAATCTACCTCAAACTGCTTAATTTACATAGACACTTTTTACCCTTTATTCCCACGGGAACGGGAACCACGCGGGTGTAAACCGAGTGACGTCTGCTACTTTGCAAAAAAGTCGTAAAACTTTCAATGAATTTTGACACATTGGAGCAGCTTGATGTGCTGGCCTCTGTACCTAACTATATTAGATTGATGAAATTATGGTATTAAACCGAACTTATCCATTAGATATGACTGTCTTGTTGGTAGTGGTCGCACGTGCTACTATTGAGCATGAGGTCCCGGGTTTGATCCCCAGGTCGGGCAAAACGTTATTCAATTTTTTAATCTGGAATTTTTCAGTTGCAGCTTGGAGTCTAATAATATCAGCCTGTTACTGTCACTGCAGGAAAAATGCCTCTTCTCATACAGAGTCAAAGTCAAATCAAAGAAATTTATTTCAATTAGGCCATTTAAAAGGCACTTTTGAACGTTAAACTTACAAGTTAAATAAAATATAATGATTCTATTTGCCCCTTCCAAAAGGTAGTTTCGTATGGAGAAGAATGGGTAAGAAACTCCATACTTACTCTTTTAAAATAGTTTTTACAATATTTGTATATAATAAAAATATATTATATGTGAATACGAAGTACCTAGAATAAACAAAGTAAAATAAAAAAATAAATAAAAAATAACATACTATGCTAAGATAGATTAAGCATTTTAATAGATAAGTACATAATTATGTGGATAGATACATGGTACTCTCACATTTACAAATATTAAAATCACGGATTATTATTTAACAAATCAAGAAAATATTAAAGAAATAATAATAATAAAAAAATACACAGCAGAATAGCGTGAGTGTTAAGAGCAAAATAAAGCAAATTTAATCATTAGAAATGTAACAAGTTTGATTTTGTCAAGTTCCTTGATTGCCCTATGGAGCTGGACCAGCATGTTGCCAAGCATTATTATCTTGAATATAATCCTCTAATCTTGAATATAATCCTTTAACTTGTAATATGCCTGTTTACAAAGTGTACTTTTAATATAAGTTTTAAATTTCCTTTCATTTAGTTTTAATATATCAAGAGGTACTTTATTGTAACATTTAACAGAGAAGGCTCGAGCATTTATTATCACGCTTGCTCAAGGGGTATTGGTGATTTCAAACTTATATTAACTATAAGTCCAGGTTGCCTCACAATGTTTTCCTTCACCGATATTAATGATGTCTGAGATAAACTTAGAAAGTACATATAAATTGAAAAAGTCACACTGGTACTTTCCCGGATTTGAACCACAACCTCGTGCGTGAGAGGTAGGCGTAACCTCTGGGCCACCATGATATTCAGCTCGGAGTCTGGACTCGTACCCCATTGATGGCAATAGGCTCGCCCCCTGTGACAAGAGATTTAAAGATAACGGAATGTAAGTGTACCTTAGGTACACCTCTATCAGGCTCTATCTAACATTTCGGAGATTATGTGTGGTGTTATGTTAAATTAAAGATGCTTTAAAGCTCCTATTTCGACTCCAAAGGTTAAAACTTCCATTGAATTTAGCTCAATCTTGGTCCTATTAAAACCATCATTAACCTAACCTGTTAAACCGAATGCTGATAAATACCAATAATTTACGCGAAGTGACTGCCTATCCGACCTTAACAACTCAGTTACTATGTAATGGCATAGATACCCTTTGCTTAGACTAGTTGAAAGACTTTCGAGCTTCTGACTGACCAGCAAAGACAGTTATAGGTAAAATAACAGTCGACCACGCTATTGATGGTCATACTACCTCAATAAAAAAAATCTACATAATACCTTAAATACAAATTTAGTAAAAGACGATTCCAATCGACACCAGTTTTTATTCCACTAAGAACAACGTTGAAAATAGCTGTCATAATGTCTTCAAGTGCGACAGGCTATAAAATTCCTTTGATAATAAAACCGGTCAACTCAGAGATGGACGAAGACACTGACTGGTTCAATCTAGCTTCTATAAATATTTATTCGCAATACTTATAGTACCTACAGGTATCTGTAGACGTGTGTCGCATCATAACACGCCTTAAAAAAACAATTTTATTTTAAAACAAACTTTTAGAAGTTACGCTTACAGTTTGAAATGTTATAATTATACAGACGCCAGCACAGTATGCTACTCTAAACTGTCAAACTTTCTCAGTTGCACATGCACCTTATAGGTACTGATACTGATAAAGTTAAAAACTCTCAAAGGACTCATTGTGGTAGCTTTATGGGCTGGCCTCTGTGCTAAGTGCATACATGATTCTGGACCCCCAAGAGTTCAAAATTTCCGTTTTTCCTTTTTTTACTCATGTTTGTGCGTCGAAGTATTTTTCTTCACTCTGTATTTATAATTTATTAAAAAGGAATAAGAAAAAAAATATCCTTAGTGTATATGTTGCATCTACCGAATCAATTGAGATTACATTTCTAATACTTTTAAACAACATTAATTTATCAATTAAATGAACACCCCAGTCCATTCCAGAAACAATAAGTTTTTAAATAAGGAATCATAAGCAGTGTAATAAATTGTAAATTAAAAAAATAAATATAAATAAGGATTCAACCTGCACTGCTACGCCGTAGCAAATCCGTAGCACTCGGCGTAGACCCAGAATAATAAGCTGTTGTTATGCTAAGCTATAATTTCTGTTGGGAAGCTGTTAATCTTAGTCGATTGTCTCCATGAATTTAAAATCCTTTTTATAGTAAGATTTGTGACGCCTTATTAGTTTTACGGAAACATTTAAAATACAATATATTTTAATCACTTAATTATCTTAAATCTAAGGATAAGTTGCAAAAACTGACCAGTTTCATAGTAATTTCAATGAATTTCTTACAATTTGTTAATGATATTCGTACTATTTCTGTAAGCAAACTTAAAATAGATAAATGTACCTGAAACATACAATGTAGGTGCAACGTTTTTTGTTATAAATAAACAGAATGTTTCACGCCTTAATTACCGACAGTAGTCGTCAATCAAAATGATTGGCATATACAAACAAGCAAATTACAGGTGTCCGAAGCTAAACCGTCAGTTTCGGTACGAGAAAATGGCGATAAAAAGCAAGTTAGCGCGTTCATTCATGTTTGGAGCGGTTGGCGCGGCGCGCGGCGTGCGGCGGGCGTGCCGGCGCGCGGCCTTATCGCCTGCACACAGATCGTGTCACGCACGTCACACGCATTCTTTGACAACTGTTACCTCGTCGATTACCTTTGCATTCTTTCCAACAAATACCACTTCTCGCTGGCATATTTGCTTGCCATTCAATGGTGATAACCTGTTGGCGTATGCTGACTTTTAGTTCCTAAAGTAGGTAGGTACGTCACACAAATGTGACTCTCATTTTACGTTCATTTGCAGTAGCAGATTCAAACATTATTATTATCAATTAATTAATTTTATTGCCGATAGTATAAGTGCCTATTACAAAACTAAATACAACAAATGGCACGGTAAACATTCTGTAACTCTATGTCACGGAATGTATTTTGGATTCCATGGTTTCCAGCAACATTTTATTTGCGAGTTGTTGTTTCATGTTTTAGCATATTTCGGTTTTGATTGTAATGATTAGGTACTCGTATATTGGGATTAATATGCAACTCATTAGAATGCAATATGCTAATGAATGAATACTCTGAGAGATCATAGTGCGTGCCGAAAATGCATAAGCTCCTATGCTTCTGTAGGTGTTTTGAAAAAGCTTGATGGATGTCGTCAAATCTCGCAGTGTTACGAAAAGTCAAGGAAATGACGTCGCTTTTATTTTCATTGAGATGGGATATAAACAAGGCTGTGGCGCACGAGTGCGGGCGGGGTCACTTAAAGTTAGTGTCGGCTCGTAAACGTATCGGCCAGGCGGGGGCTACTGAACGCTCGCCGCCGCCGCCGCCGCCCCGCGGCGACCGCACTCGACACGCTGCCGCACGTCGCCGACGCTCTGAATCGCACCCATTCACACGCTATCTTACTGTGGATATTCCGACTAGATATTTGCTTTTTTGCAAATTGAATAACGCGTTAAACAACCTTGTTTTATAGGGGTCAAAGCGGCTGCCCTCCTTTGTAGCTTTTTTGTAAAAAAGAAAATGTACTATTTGCTATTTATTTTTGTAAAAAAATATTACTGACGTAAAGAGCATTATTTTATTATTTATTATTTTTGGCTGAGTATTATTCTATTTTAATCAAATGTATTTTAATATTTCGTGTATTTTGTAATCGAATTTTATTCTTATGGGAACTTTCCTGAAATAAATGATTATTATTATTATTATTATTATTAAAGATCTATCATATACATTTTTGATTTCAATAAGACTTATCTTATTCTACTACTGCTGTACGTCATAACTAATTGGTATTACTTTAGGGTCATTTTGCCTTTAAATGTATTTAAGGCTAGTTAAAAACTATGTACCTCCGCTTCAGCCAATTTTAAACATACTATCTACAATAAAACTCAATATTAAAGTTCAGTAAAAACTAAAGCTTAAAACTAAACAAAACTATGCTAAACGGTGCACTGAAAACCAGTAGCGAATAACGGTATTTGTTACAGGGCATGTCCACAATAGGCTCCCCTGGGAAAGGCGGCGGCGGCGTTCCGACAACAGACAGCGGGTGTCAGCCGCCACGTGCTACCCAAGGCCACTCGCTTAGTGTCAAGGTCATTGCCACTCCAGCTCAGTACACGCGGCACCCACGCCTCTCCTGTCACCACAAATAGACCGACCTACTCTACACCACTGTGATCTACCGCAACAACTCGACTCGAGCCCACTACAGCGCCGGCACTACGCCGGACAAGTTTTTTTGGCGTAGGAGACAGGACACACTTGTTTTACACCGTAGTGTGATTAAGCAACATTTTAAAGTTACTGGTTTTAACTTGTACGACAGTCAATTTCCATATAAAACCCCCTAAGTTCTGCTGATCTGCAAAGCGTGATTTTATTGTTATGTAAGATGTAATTTACGCAACATCCATCCCATTTACTCATACAATTTCTTACTACAGTTTATATAAGTTCACGTAACACGGACTTGAAGAGTTATCAAGAATACCTATACGGAGCGACTGCAGGATACTTACTTGAATAGGTACACAATGGATTTCAGAAATAGAGTCTAGACTGGAATCCAAAATGATCATAACCAAAAAACGGTCATTTAACAAGCAACTAATATCAACACCAGATTCAGTTATGCAGCGGCTAAATACAGCCAATATAAATTTTACAATCTTATTGTGGTCCTGGGTAGACAACTGAAACCATCTAACGGCTATCATGAGAGTGAAGGCACATGAATTTAACTAATTTCTTTTTTAAACGTTTTTATCTCAAGTTACTTCCAGTACAACAATTCATCTGAAATACCTGATATACCTACTGATATGAATTTAAGACTATATAATTACATGCTCCATGCCCGTGGGAAATTAATTTTCTTCAATGCTCTTAACGTTTGCAACGTTTCATTACTTTCTTAGGTAATATTCTTTTCATGCTTCAAATGAAAATTTCAAGTCACTTTAATATTATGTAGTACCTACAATCGATCTATTAATTGAGTTTGATTGAAAGTTTGTCTCAATGTGGCATCATACTTATTATGTCTCAATGTGGAATCATACTTATTATGTCTCATGATGAAAAAAACTACCACAGTGATGGCAATTTTCCTAACAAGCAGTTAAATATTACATCACACTACCTCAACACTTCTAAAATGTGGTTCGTACATCACACAGTTGAAAGCCAATTTCCGTAATTAAAAATGTTTATAATCTAGTCGCATTTCTGCGGAAATCAGTCAGATTTTTTTGAAAAATGTATGGAAGGTAAATTTTTGTAAGAATTTTTGACAGATTGACACTGGGATTAGAATACGATCGTTCCAATTAAACAAATTTACTCAATTAAAGGTCATTCAAACTAAGTTCTAGGTAAAAGGTAGGATCTTTTAATTCGTTTTCAAATAAAAAAGAATGATTGTATTTTATAAGGAGAATTCACACCTAAGATTCGAAATGCCAATGGTTCTAAGATCTTGAGGATAGAAACCAATAAAATCCCGATCACACCTGGTCTTTTTTTGTTTTCTTTCACGGCCTGGGAGTCGAGTGATTTTTATATTTCTATGTTTTGGTGGTTTTTCTTCAGGTTATATTTATACAAACACATATTTGACTGGTTTCCGGTTTTTCAGTTATTCGGTCTTTTTGAACCAAATCCGATTACATTAATTAAAAACAATCAAAATGTAGTGGCAATCTGATGTCAGAGATAAATCTATTTCTAAACCGTGTCAAAAAAAATTGCGAAATTAGACGTATATTTGACAGATTGAGACGAAGATTAGACTGCTAACGGTTTTTTTAGATACTGAAACGGACTCCGTATCAACGTATAATGATAATGACTGAATAATTTATTTTATGGAAATCCTGAAACAGTGCAACAAACATCCCAAAATATTTGACGGAAATATTCCATTTCATGATGTTTGGAACCTCCAACTTCAGCCATTAATTACTCCATTATAACTCGGGACCGTTTTTTGATTCCTTTAAAGTAATAAATAAAATTACGAGTCTAACGTATTTCATGCGTAGTGAAACAATCTTGAACAGGGAATGTTTCATCATCTAGCATTAAAAGAGAGACATGAACATACATTCGGTGGATACCGCAATCCCTTCGTCTGTTTCACAAACGGGATCTCTAATGAATGACGTCAAATTAAGCTCTAAGCTTAACAGAAAACATTACTGGAACCTTAATTCGCGATTAAGGCAAACATAGTGCGCGGGGTGAGTGGTGGTGTGGAGACGAAGGCTGCGGAGTCAGTGCATGTGCGGGTGTGTGGCGCGGGGGCGCGCGGGGTGCGGGCGCGGGCCGGCGCGCCGCGGGCCGCCACTTCTCTGTACTCGAGGAGCCCCGGTACACCTCGGTTTCCGGCGGGTGCTCCCTCGCGGATTCGCAAGTGTATCCCGCCGCGCCGGGTCCGCGTGCCGGCCACGTGGCCTCCGCTCACATACTGGCGACACCCCGCTTTTTACGCGCACTCCATTGATAAAACACTTCTAATTAAGTATCGGCTATTAAAGTAAACCACACTTTTTGTACTTTTATGTGCACATTTATTTATTAATTAAAATTAAGATAGTTAAGATTACGTAATAATTAAATTGGACAATAGTGCTATAATTCCTCATTAAACATTTACGGAAGTCAAGAAAAGAGTCAATTTATAACTTTAGGTTTTAAACTTAATATCCACCAGGTCGTTCGACAAAAAATACGTTGGTTGTTTAAATGTTCCATGTTGGGCTTTAATGATATTAATTTGTTTAAGGAATTGGTCCAAACCACTGAACTATGTACCACAGTGTAAAAGTAAGTAATAAAAAATGCCGTCGGCATTGTAAATCGAATCGTATATTGCGAATCATAAACGGACCTTAATTAAAAAATAAAATTAGTATTTGGCGAATGTTTGTAAAAGGAAAACCAGTACTTAGGTAAGTAGTTTGAAAACCAGTACTTAGGTAAGTAGTTTGATGAGGAAATAGCAACCTTGTGTTTAAATGAATATAGTACAGCTTTATCGTATTATTTTAGGAATCCTAATATTGTATTTAAATTAATATCATCGGGTTGTACACAATCATAGATAAGATCCTAATATTAATATTAATATTTTACTTATAATTGCATGGATACTTACAATAAACTTATGAATTATGTAATAACCTTAGTGACCCCAAAACAATAAAGTCATCATTATTTAATTAACACATAAGCATCCACATTTTATTAAAAGGACCTTTATGACTTGGTAGTCGTATAGATCGTTTACAATAAAATAACATAATGACGCTACTTCAGAACGACAGGAACAAGATTTATTGTGCAAGAACTGTAATCTGTTTAAAGCAGTAAATGGACCGTCTTAACAACGTTTTGGATTTAGTGCCCAATTCCGCAGTCGATGAGACAGCATGGAGTCAATCCAAGCTACACCGGACGATCAAGAAAGAGCTTACAAGCTCTACAGTATGTACAAGGTAAGGTTCCTAAACAAACTATGCAGCTTACCTACTTGTTAAACAATGAATATATTATCAACGTGATATTTTGCCTCTTTACTGTAGTAATTTTTATTCTGGGTATATCATCTTCACTTAAAATCATCTGATCGATTTTCAGACGCTAGCACATCAAGCTAACCCAAACTGTCAAATTTTGCCAAGTGAACATGAACCTTATTCTATTTGCCATAAAGTTGAAAACACATAGGGTAGCTTGATGTGCTGGCCACTGAACATAATTTTGTGTTATATGACACAACATTTAACACAAAATTGCTTTAATATTAGTTTAATTGAAATGAATTATTTGACTTTGACTTGCATGCACGAAATATGTCTTCTGCTAACAGCTTGCTTAGAGATTAATAAACTGCAACAACAATAAATGACTTTATATTCCATTTGTTTTCGTAGACTTTTATTACACACATCACACATGATAACGCAAAATCCAGTTTTTTTTTTTGCACGGTGGTCGGCCTTTTTTGTTCACTTAGGAACTTAAAATTAACGTATTCATTATGTCCGTGCATACATAAAGTCATACTTTTTCCCATGAGGGTAGGTAGAAACTACAAAACGCCGCCACCTGCTTCTCACATG
Source organism: Euplexia lucipara (assembly GCA_921972225.1). Lineage (NCBI taxonomy): Eukaryota > Metazoa > Arthropoda > Insecta > Lepidoptera > Noctuidae > Euplexia > Euplexia lucipara. The sequence goes on from OV179149.1 coordinate 11,942,586, forward strand.
CTTATTTTCATAAGTTTTTTTATTTATTCGGCGATCATAAAACGTTTCGGATGCCTAAAATACACGTTGACATAGGTAATATTTCAATGACGCGTTACAAACAGCGGTTTCGGGTCAGCGACATTTTCCAGATTCGGGTTTGATCCCCAAATCTTGAACCTATTTTGATTTTTAGGGTTCCGTGCCTCTAATGAAGAAATCGGAACCCTTATTGAATTACGTTTTCCGTCCGCCCGTCTGTCTGTCAAGACCCTTTACCTCGGGAACTCGTGGAGGTATCGAGTTGAAATTAAAACTACTCAAGTCTACAGTACCTTGAAGCTATTTAAAACCAAAGTTCTTAGTTAACGTAAAAAGGAAACGGTCCCAAGTGAATCAATCTATAAAATTTGACAAATAATATCGTCTTTAATACAAGTCCAGGTAAAAATCCGAAAACTGTTTTTTATTGCATCACTCGTAATGGGGAGTCCAAATTTTAAAGTGCAACAATTATCACGTCAATAGCCTTCTTTGGCACAAGTTAAAAACTGATTTTGATTGTTCTTACGATAAACAATTACATTAAAAAAAAAAACCATTGACATAATCACGTAACTACGATGTACGGAACCCTCGGTGCGCGAATCCGACTCGCAATTGGTCGGCTTTTATTCAATTAGAAAACCGTTTAAATAATTTAAATAATTACTTTATTGAGCGGGATTAGTAAGAGAAGACCTCTGCCACCTCTTGTTCTTGCGCATAAGATGTAACCTGCAATCCCGCTGGCATGTCTTTTGTATCTGTCTTAATTGCAGGATCCCTAAATTTGTTTAGAGTTATGACCACAATTCATTTAAGTCTTTAGAAAAGTCAACACAAAATAATATAAAATCGCAAGAACTTACAGGTATTTAGCTCTCCCCGGAGGTTAAATGAACCGCTTCTCGAGAACGAAGGTACGGTTTCGAACCCGCCAAGTGATTATGTGATTTTTTAATTTCAAATTATGGACTTTATTAGAGGACCTATGGCTAAATAGTTCGATCGATAAAATGTAAGCTACTACTATTCATTGCATATCAAGACCTTCACGAGCCTCGGAAGGCACGTTAAGCCGTTAGTCCATGCTGTCATTTCTGAATCTTGGACAGTCATAACGGAGAGTCAGAAACCCGAACGTCCGGCAACCAGTTTAACCAAGAGGTATCATCGTGTTACCAAGTTACTTGGTTGTGGAAGTCAGATTGGCAGTTCAGCTGCATCCGGTTAGACAAGGAACAAACTCCTACCAAACCAACCAAATAGTTGAGAAAAGGCTAGGCAGATGATGATATTTCTGTGGCCCTATTGAAAAGGGGTATAAGTCCAATTTTGTCGAAAATGAGTTAAGTGTACCAAAGTGATCAAGTTAATCTGCCAGTTTTGGCAGACAGGCCAACATGAAAAAGGGATAACTCACGTATACAGGACAGAAAGGGACATCGTCGTACATCCTGACCCTAGAAGTTCTCTATCTGATTCCGGATCCCCTAGCTCAAAAAAAATTCGTCAGTTTTGTCCTAATTTGTACGTTATTTCTAATATTATTTTTGCAGTAAAAACCGTTCATTTCTATCTTACCCACTGAGAATTTTCCTTAAAAAGTAAATAAGCCACTTTTTCAAATAAAACCTCATTGGGTTGCATAGGAATCAAGTTTTCATACCTACAGTTTAAAGCAAAGAGAACATCAGGAAAATCTTAGAAATTAGGAAAAACCGACGAAAAATGTCTACTATTGGGGGTTCAGGATCAAGAGCTGAACTCAATGGTATCCGGAATTCCGGATGTGAGACGATGCCCCTCTACCTTGTATACATTCACATGCTTTAGGTAAGAGCTATTATTTTAAAATTACAAATCGACACTATAATTTATCAGTATAAATTCAACCATCTACTCCGAGTGTTATTTTAATTTCATAAAACTATAATATTATACTGTCTTGCATGACGTAACTTAATGTAAGTAGACTGCTATAGCTGTATTTTTATTGTGTCTCTACATTTGTATTATTAGTTTGTCATTATCATAAAGTAAGATCTTCATTCTTTAGATACATGTTTGAACACTTAAGTACAAAAAATATTAACTTGTTTTAGTTCAGTCACTGAGGCATACTACAACATGCTTGCATCTTAGAAAAAGTTTTAAGTATTAATAAAGTACAGACGCCAGCACATCAAGTTACCCCAATGTATCAAACTTTCCCAATTGAATATGAACCTTATTCGCTTTGACATAAAGTTGAAAAACGATCATAGAAATTTGACACATTGGGGTAACTTGATGTGCTGGCATCTGTACATAGTTTACGAACAAAGACATTCAATACTTACTAAAGACGGGAGATCAGGAACAAAATTTTCACCCGAAACTTGTGTCCTAGTGGACATAAGTCTATGAGTTTGCTTATTGTCGTTGACTTTTAATTATTTTCTTCTACAGTTGGACATTTTAATTGTTTTTTTTTGTACAGTAAGACATTTCTTATTGTACACAATGATATTATATTTACTTTGTAAAGTATTTTTATTTTTTATTCTTTAATATTTGTGAATGTAAGGACTATGTGGTTTTTTTTTTGTTTAATTTTTAACGTTCTTTTAACGTTTTGTCTGGTTATGAGACCAACCCAAATGTTCTTTCTTTGGTATTGTTCGTCAGGACGTAGAGCTCCTCAAGTTCCGGGTTGAGCTCACGATAACTGACAAATACTTGCACTGACTGATCTGGTCCACTCATATCTGAGTGGTTCTTTCCTCAAAACACCATTATCAGACACAAATCTGCATTTTTCATACATAATCTGACCAAGATTATGTCTGGACTTTAAAAGAGACTGTGACCTCTGAGTTTCTTTCTGTGTTTCTTCTCAGAATAAAAAATCATGTCTCATCTTCTGATTAAAAAATAATACAAAGTGTTTTTATGAACCTATTTAAAGAATAAATATCATTTATCAGTTTAGTTTGGTACGCTCCGCTGCGCTCGAATATACAGGGTGGAATTTTATAATGCCACCTGAAGGGAAAATACCTACTCTTAATACTGTATGTAGACAATTTTTGAAAAGAAACAAAACTGCATTCATAAATTTTAGAAAATTCACTTGCCACAGCCGGAAAAAGATTACATCCTGTACTTATATTGCATCGATCGTTAAGATCAATTATAAGGATGAAATGTCTCTAACAAACTTGATAAATTAAATGAAAGGAAACCATGAAATCTCACAATCCCAAAATTCCAACCTGTATATAGGGTGACTGGTAATTAGTGATCGATACTTAACCCCTTGATTGCCAGACTTCCAGACACAATAGAAATTTTATTGTTCGCCGGTCATTTGTGACCGGCGTGGCGTTCAAAGTGTACACGTGATTGTATTCATGATTTCAATAAACTTTCCCAAAGTATTTATTTTTACACAATAACTAAATAACACAATACAATAAAATAACAAAAACGCTGTTTGAAATTCCCGCGCGCGCGCCTGTGATCGATCACACTAGGCACGAATCGGCACGATCTATCAGCTGATAGTCTGACCTCGGGACGGGCTAAATGTACTACTAGTAGTAGCGTCACACGCTCCCCGCCATCCCCACCGCTCCCGTTGTGCAGTACTGACGTAATTAAATTAATAGAAAGTTAATGAGTATAAAAAACGTTTCTTTGGGAAAGTTATTCGTATTCGTTTGTACAATTACGTGTTTAAGTATCGGTCACTAATTACCAGTCACCCTATATTATATTATTCTAGATGGCGTTACTGAGACATGGGATCAAAGATTTTCTATGACATTTCCTCGCATGTAGGTACTCTCTTTAGTATTTTAAATCTCTATGTTTACGAACTATTAAAGATTATGAAATCAAGACTCGCCAGAAAGTCCACGTCACGTCAGAAATTCCGTGACCTACGTTCTTAAGACTACGGCTGCTGAACTAGTAGGTAAGGAGATTCATTTTATACTTCACAGACTGAGAACAATTTCAAAATCACCAGAAATGCGCATTTAAGCAGTCCCAGAACACATAGATTCTTAAATTAAAAGTTAAATTTGAACAGTAGACACAGATATTTATTACTTATTCAGATACGTGGTAAATGCAATGCACCTCACACAAGCTGTAAACAACCGCAATATCTTCTAGATAAGTAGCATACTAAAATCAGAGTTAGTCATCTATACAAATAAAAACAAAACTAATATTACTTCGTACATTCTAGAAGGGTTCGAGAATCGTGCCTTGGGGCACACAGTTCGCCTTCATGACGCTGAAGTCTCTACAACCTCTTACTTTATCTGATAATTAATAGTAGTAGTAGAAGCAATATTTAAATAATATCCTGATCTAAATTTAACTTTTACCACCTAAGTACTACATGTGGAATGCAATAAAGTATTGAGTATATTATAATATTTAGCTGTCGTATTTAAATATAAGTCAAGCTTTAAATTCTCATTTGGGATGAACGCAAAGTTACATTGTCGCGAAATGAATTTCAGCCGAAATACAATCAAATAAAATAATCAATAATTTATCTACTTGATTGAAAGATAAGCTATTGCCCGCTATTGCTTAACATTACTTAAGCAAGTTACTGAAAAATGCCACTTCTCACAAATTGTTAGTCTAAAAATCGCAATTTTCGTGAAAGTACAATCTAGTTCCGCCTGGCTTGGTCCCCACGAATGCCTTCAATCAATTACTAATAGTACTTTAGCCTTGTTCCTCTAGTGTGGTTTTACCATGTCCCATTTCACATAAGCCCATGTAAGACTCTTGTGTAGACAGAGTTCGTACGCTAGACTTTTCCATAGTAGTTCAGTCACAAAACATATTTTTAGTTTCTCGAAAGGAACGCCTTCTACCTCAACAAAACCAAATTATTATTTTGTTTGTTTAATTAAATGCACTTAGGGTAATATTATGTAGCTTGCTTTAATAAATGTTAAATATTGTTTTTGCTCTTTCATTCTATTTGGGAATAAACTTTAGAAGCGACCACTGACATTGTTTTTTTTTATTGTTGGCTATTAATTTCTTTAAAATTTTAAAGTGTTCCAGACAGACAATATTATAGCAGCCTTACAGCACACAGCACCACAACATTTTAATCCTTCTAAGTAATAAAAAATCCGTTTTGATAAAGCAGTCTCCTGATTTTAAGATGGCATCCCAAATGAAATGCTGGAAGTCTCCGGGCTCTTGTGGTTCCGTATGTCAGTAAAAGGCAAAAAAGCAATGTTGCTTTAGGGATAGGATGAACATAGCGCCATCGGCATGTTGCGGCGGTTGTCCGTACTAGGTGGAGGCGAGGCGCGGCGCCCCACCGCAGCGCGCGCCACTACCGCCACGCAGTCTTCCCGCGCGGTCCGCACGTGCGTCTAGCGTGCCTTTCTATCGTGCTTCTACTAAATGTTTCCATACGAACTCGAAATAGGTCTATATTCAAGTGGAACAAATTAATATTAACAGAAATTGATTGTGTTTCTATTTCGTGTAGTACCAGAGGAGTCCAATCTGTCGTTTCGGTAGTTTAACTTGTACATAATGTGTAATGAATGAATGACTTCAGTGCTCTATCAATTAAAGTTGAAATTGTATTATTTTCTATTTCCTCCGTAGATTAATTAGATCTTACATGGGACCGGAACGTTTAAATTAATGTATGTTTACTAAACCCGATTCGTTTCGTTGGATGGAATATGTCTATGGCAGCTAATTAAATATTTAAATGGTGGGTACAAACTTTTTGAACATTACTTGTATGAATTTGTAACTTATTTCTATCTATGATTGAAACTCTCAATTGGATTTTGAGTACTGTAATTAATATATCTGAATACTTTACTTTGGTCTTGTCGTTTGAATTGATTTGATTAGTGAATGTTATCATAGTATGCCTTATTGTTATTTAAGATAATTGAAATTGCTTCATCGCATCGTGCGTTTGTAGTAGGTACAGACCTACATATTTAAATTATTGCGGAAGTCATTTCAAATCTTATACAATCAGCCCCAGAGAAGCCTGTTTTAGAATAACCTGATTAGGAAAAGAGAGTTTGTCTTTTAACGTTCTAGGAACTACCTACATGTGCTTTCTGGACGAATTATTTACCTATGTACATGGATGCAAAGATTTAAATACTGAGTAACGTACATTTGAAATTTTATAATTTTAATCGCTAAAATTTTACAAAATGAGATTGTGCTGTGGTATTTACGACGTTACGTTTTAAAATAAATTTTGTAATATATGTTCAAGATAGTTTGTCTTAAATTACAATTCATAATATTTATGATGCTATTCCGTGGTTGATAAACTTCACTATCTGTAGCAAACTGGAGCATAGATATTGATACAAAGATAAGATAGAGGTGTAGGGCGTTCTTAATTACGACTCCTATTTGTTTGAATGAATACTTACAATTATTATTTAATAGATGTTTTTCATTACAGTACCTGGTGATTTCAAAGAGTTCTATAATATTTTAACAGCAACAAATAAGGTTGTCTGCGAATACTGCTTTTTCGCGTAATATATTAAACGTGGAGTAAAGTAACGTAACGTTTAGGTTTACCGTACGTTTTTCGAAGTTTGAAATGGAATAATTTTACTCTGCATTTATAAGTATGAGGAACCGCTTCTACAGACAATACTGCTCTCCTAAGGCAACGAATCAGCAATTTCACTATGCAATTAAGTACTCAATGTAACCTAATTACAGTAAAATTTCATTTACTACTTTGGACCCATAACAGGTACCTAGGTATTGTTCTACTTATGTAGTGCATGACTGGCTGCATAAATAAAGTCCCATTTAATAAACATATGAGTTAAGTTGTGTCTGGTAAAAATTAAAATGAATATATCACATAAAATTTTATCGCAGGTGCGCCATGAATATACTTAAATTCAATTGGGTGATAGTTCCAAAAACTGGGTAGATTTTCAAAATGAATAACTCACAATTTGTAGATTAGATCTATTAATGAGAGTTCTTTTTCTTTGTTCGTTATGTGGCAAGGTTAATTTTTTCGTTAACAGTTTTAGCTCTACGATCGGAATGTGCCTTATTTGGTACCCAAATATGTGCAAGGGTGTAAAGGAACGTGTAGGACAACAAAAACTTCCCCGTCTACCAAGGCACCAGACGAGACCTCAGCCATTGGCCGATAGATGGCGTGCTTTCCAAAAAATAAGATAATATTTTGGTCACATATAATATATTATTTTGAATTGTACTAAAATATTTGTTGCACCTAAAAATAATCTTGGGATCATATTATTTGATTATAATTTTATTTATAACGTCATATAAAAACGAGTGCAAGTCATGCCGCTGGCTGCTTGTTTTATGTTAACACCCATTTAATAATTTCACGTAATAGTGAAATTATTAAATGGGTGTTATAATATTTTTAACTTTGAACAGCTAACGAATTTATTAACTTTACACCTTACTAGATTCAAGTTTCGCACTTTTACTACAAAATAATTAAAATGTGTGTCAAAAAATTAACTTAAGTCCTCTAAAACAACCTCTTGCGTCAGTTTCTGATACCTAGCTAGAAGCTAAGATGTAGTGCAATAATCCAATAACCGGGAGGACTTAACGTCTTGGACCAACCTCTTACATTGATAATTTGGGTTAGAGAGTAGACTGGAATAAAACAGCAAAAACAAAAAATGTTAAGTCCCCATGACCTCCAAGTTTTGCAGTCGACCAATCCTTAAAAACTGAGCGGACCGAAGCAAAAAACAGGAATTGGGCTTAACATATTTTATACGTATATCGTTGGCCACATTCACCACTTTAGATCCTTTTATACTGGTTTTCCAATTCGTTTAAACATGAACTAAGTAAAACAAGAAGTAAAATACAGATACATTTTTCAGCACGGTTTTGGTGATATTTACTACAGAGTTCGGAATCACGAAAGTGAGTCAAGATAATTAACAGATTCCGAAATTTACAGCTGTGACATGCACAAATAGCTTCATAAATAAGAATAAAGGCTACGGTAACATTACAACAGTCGTGAAAAATTATAAAGTATTTATTAGTAGACTATTTAATGAATGATTTGACTTTTTAGAACACCATTCATTGGCACTTTTATCAAATGTTTAGCTTCAAAATTATAAACGTAAATCTTTACATTACTGTACGTATCGTGTTAATAAATCATAGAAAATTATACTTTGTAAAACATACAGAGCTGTTGCCCTAAAACCAGAGCAATGAACGGTGATGGTGAAACCTTACGAAAGCGTTGTCAGCAAGTCAAATAACGGGAATTTGCAGGCCGATGAAAAATGAAAATAGTTTAAGAATGCCAGGAATTTAGAAGAACATAATATTCAAAAAGATCAACATGATAAAAATTTAATGCATAATTGTAGAAAATCTGTTATTAGATAACATAAATAAAAACTGGCGCTTTATTAAACAATGGCTGTGAATAAAATATAAAATAAACAGAACCAAACAGCCAATATCCATAAAAAAAACCACCTGCTCTTTTATTTTAAGACATGTCTCCCCCACAAATTGTAAGTTATGAAGAGAGTTGAGTTCCAATTGTAATAACATCAATTGATTTAACGCTATTTTAGTGGAAGGAACAAAACGAGGTCACTGACCGGCAATTACGTCCTCCTAGAGACTCATCCATTCCACAACAGTAATGGTTTCAAATATTACCTATCATAAATGTACTATTGTAGCTCTAGTAACGTAATTCTGAATTGTAATGAATTATAAATAAACGGGATTAATAATAATAATATCGTTGTAAATGGGTAAGTGGGTTAGAACAAAAAAATGCCATTTGGAACAAAAAAAGTTATATATAATAAGTAAGAGCTCTTTAAAACACAAAACTAATGAAAAAATCTATTTTACATCCTGTTAAGTTCTGAAATATTTAAAACAAATTTACTAGATACTTTCCGAACTGTATTAACTTCTTGCCTACTTTTAAAACTTTCTACTTTCCACGCTCTAAAAACATATTAGAAACATCGTATCGTTATGGATGCCGCATTATAATCGACCATTACTAAGATTTATCAGTTAGAAAATTGTTTATTAGTATTTGTGTTGACCCTAATTGAAAGAAAATATTAGTTTTGAAAGACAATTTTAACTTTTATGATCTTGATGAAAAAGTTAAGATGCAAATATTTTAGCAGCACCGGAACCAGAGCCTGTGACAATGACAATAGTCCCCGACTGGTGGTATTTAATTAATATTTTATTGATACTAACTACTCGTACTAAGTTGTTACGAAAACGAATCGTACAGAAAGCAATTATCGGCGTGTCCTTTCACTTACTTGTTGATAGTGGTGTGTGTATAAAGGCCCAGTGGGACCGCAGCCGGTGTGCTACAGAAACCGGTCCGAGAGGCATGAGACCGACTTGTGGCTCAAGGTACTACAATGTTGATCAATAGCATTTTGGAACAACGATTAAAACGGTTCTCATATTAAGAATAGCTAACTATTCAAGAAAGAGATTCCAATGTCTTCCGTAAATTTATTTTGATTTAATTAATTTCTTGACTGTAAATATTCAGGACCTTGATGTTACAATATGCAGTCATCAATGTATTTCTATCATTTAACTGGTCGTAATAGACAATACGTAAATGTTAAAAAATAAAATACAGGTTATATTTCGGTAAAATTTTCAAATGCATATATAAGCGAACAAAATATTGCATGCATTAAGAGAAACGAAACAATTTAATAATCGTAATATAATACACAATCCGATACCTCTAAAAAGTTCATGAGTTCCCCAAGGCAGCGTGCCATAACTAGTTTACCGACCTGTCAAAAGCGTTCGACTCAATCAAGGAAACGCTCGTAATATCGTTTTTGGAAATTCAGTACTACTGGTACTACACGACATAATTTTGCCATCTAAGATAATTAATCTTATTTACTGCAGTATTGAGCACGTGTTAGACTCGGTGTTACCTCTATCTACCTTTACCGTCACGTAATATTGGCTACACGATAGATCAGTTTTATGGAAGCGCAACCAACGAGGTAAAGACTACGTTGACCAAACCCTTTTAAAAATCCGGTTTAAAATATATAAATAAAAAGAATAAGAAAAAGGAGTAGGCCATGTTCAGAACAAACAATAAGAAAAAGGAGTAGGCCATGTTCAGTACATTCTAATAAAATGTTGGCCATTAACCATTCTTCCTATCGAGTGTAAATCGCGGCCTATCATAAGTCGTCCAGTTAATAATCTCGCAAAGATATCAAATAGTTCTGCAACTTTTGTAGAATAATACAATGAGATAAAAGCACTGTAAATAAATAATAATTAATGGGTGGTATACTTTGAACGAATGCTTTAAGACAGAGAATGCCATTTGTGTGCGCAACTCTCGCCATTCAATATCGCAATGTTAAGAAATAGTAACTGGATCAAGAATTGGCGCACCGACTTGCAATAAGTATACGAAATAAATATTATTACTACCTTTAAAATAAAATGGAGAACTTTAGATATGACTTAGAATAATGAAAAAAAAAAGGAATTGATAGACAGATATATAAAAGTCATTAAAAATCAAATCACAAATTGCTAAATGTTTCAGTTCTTACCCTTGGTAATTGCGATCGAGTTGAGATGGTTACATAATGTTCAACGAGGAATTTTAACCAAGCTACACCACAATCTTAGCTTAGAATAATTTACTTTCCTGAACCCATAGAGATTATAATCAACAATTTACCAAATAGGGGCCGCAGGAAACTTAATTTTGTGTAAAAAGTAAAAAGCAATAAAATTGATCGTAACTATCATGTTGGGAAGCTAACGAGGTTGTTGTGTACCACGGTTATTGGTATTATACTTGTGATCGCGAAATTGTACCCGCCCCGCTCATCATGGCACAGGAAACATCTCTTGAGGCCATGTCTGAACATACTTGCCTATTATAATTACGATAAATTATTATTACAAGTTCCTACACGAGTCTCAACTTCTCAAGAGCTTTAAAGAATATTTTTCAAAATTGCATCGCCGCGCGCCGCCTTACTTTAAGGATCATAAACTGAATGATTAGTATGATAAGTTGAAAACACTAGTCAAAGTCGACGTATGGCTTTGACATGACCCACGACTTAGTTTTTTTTAAATAAAAGAGTACTTGTATGAGTAAGATTTTTTTTAAATTGGTAGGTGCTACAGCACTCGTAGGTGCAGTAGATTATAATTAAAAAACATAAAAAGCGAAATCATTTTAAAGTCAAAGTCAAATATTTATTTGCAAACTAAGTGAATATTTTATAATGTAGGTACTTACAACTGTTAGACCTTTTTCAGGGATCGTAAATGTAGTCAATTGGCCTGATTTTACATTAACAATTAAAAAAAAAAAAAAAAAAAAAAAAAAAAAAAAAAAAAATATGAAATAATCACACATTTTTCATAATTCTCTATTATATAATATACACAGATAGAGATCGCCTTATTAGTTTAATTAAAATTTTAAATAAGAAATAGTCTAATTGGTAGTGGTGTAAGTGTGTATATTGCCTATAAAATACCGCTGAAATATTTCAACGCTACAGGATACAGAATCATGTACTAAAATCATAGGTTGTGCCCCGTGCGTCGATTCTTCGATGTCCCTTGTACCTCGAATAGCTCCGAAGTGATGCAACGGGCTGGTTGCGCGAATTTTAAATAGAGGATGCTGAAAAGTGTTATTTTAGACTACCACGTGAAGTGGCTCGTACAGAAGCTGTAGCTATTTTAAATTAGCCTTTCACAATAAAAAAACAAAGTTGGCCTTTCACTAAAATATATTTTAAATACTTAACGTAAATAGTCAAATTACCTGTTCTTGTTTTCTCTTATCCTATCTATACTACTATAAGGTGCGAAAAAAATGTGAAAGCTACCGAAAACTTTTTTAAAATCGCACCTTATATTTTAACTAAATGTTCTTAATACTATACATAGTGTACCTAAGGGACATCGTCGCACTTACTGTAAACAAGATTCTAGATCCCCTTTTGCTTAATCTGTACAGAGCCATAAAAAAATATTGTACTACATGTATTTTTTTTAAACTAAACGCCATTTCCAAAATGACTGATGCCTGAGAAGAAATGCCGAAAGAAACTCTCTTTTAAAGTCCAGAAATAAGATTGTATTAATTATTATTTTATTATTTTGCGAGTCTAACGATGCCGTTGCAGGGCCAAGTCTGATATAAATAAGACACTTCTTTCATTTAAAAACTCATTGGTTCAGACAGAAACCATGGTTTTATATAGTTTTAAGTAAAAAGAACGTTACGTAAAACTTAGGAATAAAACAAGATATATTTTTTTTTTACATCATGTAGAAAATTCATGGTGTCTGGAAGTGGTTTGATGTTCACCCTGTTATATTACGTACTTATCTGTTCTTTCTATTGTTCCAGAGACCAGAAAACCTCGAATCTCCGCTGTCTGTTCCTCGCGACACAAAGAACAGCATCTACATTATGAATGATCAGGTTGGTTAACTTCAAGTAAATTTTATTAATTACGATTTGTGTATAGTAGAGATCCTTCATTAAACAAAAACTTAGCTTTATAGTGTCAAACTTTTGCAGTAAACAACGATTTCAATATAATTATTAACAAATGTGCTTACGTAAAAAATTATTGTGTTTCGTCAACAACATCATTTTAATCTTTTACAGCCAGATATAATTTTTCAAATAAGATTATGCGTGATATTGTAATCAGTATAGACGTTTACCATAATCTCGGCTGATTTGTTTCAAATTGCAATCAAACGAAACATTCCAGTTTCACCTGATAATCGCATCAGGTCGCTTTTTAGGTGACCAGCAAAACCCTTCTTTAAAAGTTTAACGTGTTTTGGGACATTTATTTACTAATTGTTAATTATTTGTACCTAACTTATGTAACTTCTATTTAGTAGGTACCTATTTAATTACTTTAAGAAACGCGATATAAGTTAATATGAGTTAAAGTCATAAATATGAATAATCTAAAATAACATTAATTAAATATCAGAGTACTTACCTAACTACACACATAACAAAATATACAACACAACGAGCCACGATGACAAAAGAACACCATACAATGGTACAATTACACCGAGAGCTTTTTATAGTCATTAACATTGTATGGAAACTTCTTGTTGCGTTCTGTTATTCTCAGAGACTTTCTTATAATGTTCAACTAGGTATTGGATATTATAGGAACGGTCCTATTGTAACTAACCACTTGTAATTAATTTATACCTTATTGCCACGGGGCAATAAGGTATAAATTAATTACAAGTTGTTGAAATCTCAACTCAACTCTCAACGTCACATTTAGTTTTGAGAAACAGCCTAACATACATATAGAACAAATAATTTAAAATTCTTTCAAGGGTTTTGAGTACTTACCTGCAACATTTCAAATTTATCATTCATGGCAGGAGGAAAATTAGGATTAGGTACGTAATAAATTTAAATTAGGTACCAAATTAAGTACTATACCTACCTATCTCTTCCATTTACACAGCAAATACATGGCGATTGATTAAACTGACAGCTAAGATGACCAGTAACTATATCTTGAAGAATGTTGCGAGTGATCTGATATCATATCATGGGTAAGCTGCAAGAAGATGCGATGCTTTCATTGACTTTGCTCCCGAAGCAGAGCAATGCTTCACTTTTAGCTGCACCTTTTCAGATTCCCGTGCTCGTTTCACTCCCTTGAAGCGATTTTTATACGTTTCATGTAACACACTACTTACTCACATCTTTCCCGCACAGGTGGATTATTAGACTTAAAGTTACGAAGGCAAAGCAATAACGTTTTATTCGTTTTGGAACAGTCATAAAGTTTGCAAATATTTCAAGGACAGCTGTAGGAAACCCTTGTCACGCATTTTGTCGATTCTTACCTTCTATTTCAAGGTAAATTATTAGTAATTGACTCATAATGAATTACATTCTTTATTTATTCATTCGAAATTGAAATCATTTAAAATTTATAGGTGTATGCGTTGATTTATTAGTAAACATAAGAACAAAGCAATCGCATGGCACTTTACTTTTTATTCTGAAATGAAGTTTGATTAAAACGAAGTAACCTAACCAAAAAAAAAAAAAAAAGTTATTATTTTTAATTTGGTTCACAGCTCGCAGTTAACAAATGTAAAGGAAAAGTCAACCAACTTTTGTTAGAGCGTCGACCTCTTCTTATTTTTTTTTAATTATTCATCAAGAAGATCATTTTCCAACTCTGTTTTCTGCAAGGTCAAGTCAAATCAACAGGCCTATAGGGCCAATGTGGTAGTCAAAACACTAGGTACAGGCTACTTACATGCGAAGAGCACCTAACAGATTTTGTGAAAAAAAATATGTGTGTATTTGCGTATACTGATGTGTGAAATGCGTCTATTCGAATCATTCATGATTTTAAATAAGAACGACTTCGAAAATCGAATGAAATTAATAAGCAGACAGCTTTAATCCAAAAATGGATCATAAATTTACATTTTTAAGTTTAACATTGTAAAATCACGTAGCTGGATTAATTTTTGAATAGTGAGCTAAGTATTATTTCTTACTATGTTACTTAGTAAAAAACTGAGAACGTAGGTACCTACTTACAATTTCAGTTTATAATAACTTCATGAATGTGTTCGTTCTTTGTTTCAGACATTTCACACACCATCCTTTGGCGACGAAGAGTTTGACATTCCACTAATTCATGGGCAGCATGCCACAAACGCCGGCGTGCAAAACTCACATATTCAGTATACGCAATTACACCATTCGGCTCCTCAGGTTAGTAATGTTTCAACACAAGACAAAACAACTTGGTGGTTCCAATTGTCTCGAAATCGTTAAGTACCTAACTGGTAAAATATAATCGTGCAATACAAATCTTAGTCAAAAATCAAAAAATATTTTCTTAATCATCAATAATTTAATTAAAAGCAGCACATTAAGCAGAATTCGGAATTTAAATAGGGAAGGACAGTTTGTTTGGAAATTTATCCTTTTTTTGCCTATTTGGGACGAGTACACGGCTTATAAAAAATAAGTGCCCAGACATGTACCATATGTAGATCTATGAAGATTTTTTGCTTCAAAATGTACCTATATCTGAATAGCACCCACAAGTTACACAACGTTCAATATTTGTCCTACTTTTTAGATTAGCTTTTATTGAAACTGAATTGACACTCAAAGGCGAGGTACCCTCCCGCTCCATATTTTATAAAGAGAATCGAAAAAAATGTAAATAGGTAGGGAGGTACTATAAACTCCCCAAAACAAAGCCCAAGTTATGGTTTATGCCTACGCGTAGGCAGTAGCCCAAGTAGAGAAAGTTCTAATTAAGTATTAAGTAACTGCTTAAACCTTGACCATAGGCTTTACGAAAAAGTTTTTATCAAATAAATTTTAATGTGCACAGTCACACACTGCTTCATTCAGTTTTTATTTAGTAACAATGCGACAATTCCTTATCGTAATCAATCAATAATTTAACACAAGCAATAATTAATTACGATTCTGGCAAACGGTATCACTACATATTTTAAATTGATGATTGCCAATGTTAACGTAAAATTTGTTATTCGCAGAGATTTTATCGTAAGTACCACATGCCTGATAGCGTAGTAAAGTAACAAACAGGTTTAGATAGCCGTGTTCTTAAATATAGACCCTATATAACATTTGGAATAATTATATACCTACCTACTTATACATTGTTTTTAGATATTTCCAAACTATAAATAAACTTCCGTTTTCGGACCAGCTAGGTAGGTACAAACGGAAAAAGCAGATCAGCAAGTTCATAGTGTTGAACGCTGGGCAAAATGTTCAATGATTCTAACAGCTAGTTTCGTATCATCAGTGTGCATCTAGAATGACGTGAGTTGTGACGAAGCGCACCGTATCCCGTCTGATAGTCCCAATGTTTTGTAAATTCTCAGTTGTCTTCGAAACGCGGTGAGCCATTAACGCCAGTTACCTAGTCACTTATGAAAAGACAGCCAATAGCCTTGCAGATCTATACTTTACAAATGGTATTTCATTATTACGAGACAGCGGCGGTATTTCTGTTATCAAGTTCAAAAAAATCAAGCTTATAAGTAAACAAAATCAAGAAGACACAGCCTACCTAGGTACTTATAGTTGATTAAATAGGTTCATACCTATGTCACATATACCTAATGATATTGCTCATTCTACAAAATCTATTTACAAGTAGGGTTTGGCAAGCAGAAATTTTGAAGTTAGAGCATTATCAATTTTGATGTGGAATAATATATTGAAAGATTTATTTTTAAACTGCAAAATTTTAATCCGGATTGGAAATTCGTAGGCCGTGTCACTTAAGTGAGCGTCCAGCAGCTGGTAGATTGTATAGGCACCCTACATTAATGATTTGATTATTAACTAATAAAACGCATCAGAGTTACAGCTTGGCAAAAAAGAGTAGAAAATAATGGAGGCGCCACAGTGCTGTTCGTATGGCAACCCGATGCAACCGAATAGCGTACCAACCTAATCTTGAAACTTAGCTCAGCTTTATTTCGACATATTTTTTTTAACAATCTATTTATGTATTATTATTTCAAATCAGTAAGTAATCAGTAGTTTAATTAACAGGGACGTGTTCTCGACACGCAACTAATTACATAACTAACCTAAAAATAAATATTTGGATAAATACTCCTGAGTTCACAACATTTTTTAAGAATGATAAACAAAGAAACATTATATTGTGTAACATAATTCTATATTCCATATTTTATTCTAGTAAATCTTCCTCTAAATATTCTACCCTGACCACGTCCAGGTCTTTATTAATTTATTTATTTAAAGTCTTGGCGAGAGCTGGCTGCAAACTCATCTGAGTCATGGTCGGATTCAGAGGTGCTGCTGCTATCATCTTCTAGATTTATGACTAATCGCTTTATTTCCTCATACGTAGTTAGTTTTTTTTATCCCAGTAATCCTTTTCTATTATTATTACATGTTGACACGAGTTATTCCAATCCTCCTCGATAATAGTTTGGAATTCACGTTTAGCTGCTTCCTGTAAAGACGAAATATTTCATTTATTTCTGACAATATTAAAAGTAAAACATTTTTATCACGTACTGCTAATCAGCCAAATATAGAAAATACTCCTTTGATTATCTCCTTCCAGCACAATTCTTCCTATAATACTAACAGATTTCCCAGAATTAAATAACAGATTTAGACTATGGCACGATGATTTCTTTAACATTTCTAATGCAAACGCTACAAGTCTACAACCAATATAATTATTTACCTTGATATCACACTTAATTAAAGTATAAGTTAACCCTTTAACCACCTAAACCGAATTAAACGATAAAAAAAATTGTCCAATTTATTTTCTTCTAAGTTGGGTGCTGGGGGCACGACAATCTACATAAAATCAAGCGGTTAAAAGGTTAAGCAAAAATTGAATTTACTTTCACTTAAAATCAAGTCACCAAAGTATCAATTAACCTCGGCGCGCTATACCAGAGTAATGTAGAAAAAATGGAAACATAACCTATGTGCTCGACATTTATTGTTTCAAATTTCTAGTTATTCCTTATGCAAGCATATTAATATAGCTTTGTATTCATCAATTAACACTTGATTTAACTAAAATCAACAAAACAAACTCTTACATACCTGTTTTATCAGCGGTTCTTTAGTAAACATTGTGAAGTTCAGAAAGAATAGTTTGGGCCTCATGATCCGCCAGACATCGCCTGTACACCTTATAAATAACATTCCTGCCAGCACTCCGAATTGTTTTATTTCTTATTCTTCACTTTTTACGTTTATTAATCAACGTTTGGTGGTCGAAATTAGAATTTTACGAAATCGTGAACTTTGTTTATTATGAGCTGTCATTATTTTGGAAATGTTGCCAACGGACAAAAATTTAGTTCCGTTTCTACTCTTTTTTGCCAAGCTGTACGTCAACTAGGTACTGACTGGACTGTTTGATAAAGTCGCCACAGACAGAACATAAACACCCTGATGGTCACATATTCAATGTATAGTAGGCTGCATGGCGGCAGTAGGTAAATTGTAACACTGACCTTGAACACTGGTACCTAAGCTTGTCACCAAATCAAATTAGGATTCGAAACGGAAAAAAGAATAAGTAGCTATTTATTTTCCTTCGGAGGTCATTGACTTCATACTTTGTTGGTAGTCAACATTTCGGTTTTCGGCGAAGAGATTTAAGATAGGTACTAGGTATAGAGAGGACATGCGAAGAAATGTCATGGGAAAACTGTGATAACATGTATCAGTAACCCCATCTAGCATTATACCTACAAAAAAAATTGTATTGGATTCTATACCAATATTGGAGCGGCAGTAGAGTAGGTACTAAATTAGACTCATCGACTTGTGTCCAATAGGACACAACAATAGGACATAACAATAGGACCTTCTTGTGTCCAATTGATAAAAAAACACTGTATACAAAGTAAAAAGATTGTTAATTAAAATCAGTTTAAAAGCAAGCTATTGATTTCAATTTAATTTATACAGAAATCATTTATTGTGAATAAATTGAATTATTGTGTTTGGATGTGGGTCCGCACGTCTTGGGACTACCCCTATCCGGAGTAGTTACATCACTAATCAAAATGACCGAATGGCCGAAAGCATATTTTGCCCTGCACTATGACAGTTGGAACTTTGACAGCAGATGATTGAATTGAACGATTTCATAAAACTGTCAACTGTGACACTCACTCACTCAAAGTCATCAAAAAGTAGCTTGCTACTATGTGACGAGAATTTTGTCTTTTTTTCTGCCACATTACTTTATTTTTATTTTCTTTGACGTTCTTCTTGACATACTTCATTTAGATTAAAACAAACTATATTATTTCACCCGTGTTTACAATATTTAGCAAACTTATCTACGTCTTCCTTACAGTTAGTAACATTAACAGCCTGCACGTTAGTCCAAATAATTTACAATAAAAAATAATTGGTTTTAACTTACATATTAACCGTTGCAAACATTGAATAGTGCGTTTATTCTTGGAAGACTGGATGACACACAAGAAAAAATTAAATTCAGGAGAGATGTTAAAAAACATTGTTTATCTTAGGTTGGTATGATGAACCCAGCACAAGATGGCTTAGCACCACCCGGCGGAGCTCCTTCGTACCAACAGCCTCTCTATTTACAAGAACCGCACACTCCAGTCACATCACATAGGTGGGTATTTGCTTTTTATTAATAAATTTATTAAGGTTAAGTGTTGCAAATCATACAAATGTTAACCTATGAACTTCAACTAATACAGCTCAGTTTGTCGTTAAACATTGTGTGGTGCAATAATCATGAGATACACATGTAAAAGCCATTTTGCCTTGCTTGATTTTATTTAATCTATTTATCAATATTCATTTGCCTAGATTAGCTGTTATCCTATGCATCATGATCATAATTATTATATAAACCATGCACAGTGTAAATTACCATTCTGATCTGGGACTTAAAGAAAATTATACATAGGATGCAGTCCGAAGAGTACTGAGAATCATTGTCACTGGACAGTACCCTTGCTTCACTATTATTTATAACATTTTAAGCAATATTATTTTATTGCTATGTAGTTTTGCCCACATAATTAGTTAGTTAAAAAAGTAAATTGACTCCTTTATTGAATTAGGCTTGTTCAACATAGTAAAAAAGTGTCTTTTTGTAACTGATTAATTCATCAAACCCCAACTGACGCGCTGTCGTCGTCTTTCTATTGTGTCTCTATTTGACACAAATGAAAGGTTAAACTACAAGATTTTAATAGGGTGTAATTAAATTTAAGAAAATGAAAATCATTTCACGCTGTTGTTTTTAGTTTAAAACTTTAGTAATTAGTGCTAGATTGTCTATTTGTGTGCTACCTTTTCTTTCTTTCCTCTCCTACACGAATTACCTATTTACTCTAAGCTCTTAGTAAATTTGTACGCTCCTGGCAATATTACTACTCATTTATACTTCCACTTCCCTATAATAGAAAACCACCTTATATCCTCAAGCTAAATATTTCATTATAATATTTTATTTACCATGAAAATAATTATGTATCAGGTACACTGTTTTTTCTTTAATTCCCAGATCTGCATGGAAACACACAGACAATGTCATGATTAAAATGTAAGTTTACAGATGTTCATAAATACTACATATTCAATAAAACTATTAATCCTTATGTTTTGTATCATGCCAAAATTATAACAAAAATATTCACTTGCAGTGGGGCAGGTGCACCTGCTGGTAATTACATGATCCAGCAACAACCTGGAGGTCAGCAGAGGTTATTGATGCTACAACCAACTCAAGTCATGAGTGGCCCACCAACTCCCAGCACACCCACACAGCCTGCAGGCCCTGTGTATGGCTCACCACAGAGGGCCTCACCTCCCGGTACAACAAGTGATGATTCTGATGATAGTGTACCTTCACATCATTCACAGGTAAACACACAGCCTTTTTAACCATTTATGTAAAATATTTTATTTTGTTTTGAAATATACTAATCTTTGCATTAACAGGTAGAATATACAATTTTTCTTAATTTTTTTCATTTAGATTTTTTTGTAGCTCTGGTAACTTACGTAGCTAGTTTTTTATATTTGCATGTAAAAAAAAAACATTTGTTGGTTGATTTTTCAGGATTGTTTATAAAATCAAAGCAATATTAATGTAACCTTAAAACTGTACTAAGAGGTACCATAGATTGCATTTGTGCATTTTTAAACTATTTGTTTTGTCATGCATCATCAAAATAGTATTATAGCATGTGCACAACAGTATTTAAATTAATTGTATGTCTTTATTATATTTCCTATACCATTTCTGTGGGGTAAGCTGAAGTCCAAGCAATCACCCCCTCATGATAAAATAATAAAAGATGAACTTTGATAGAATAAAAGTATATTATGATTCCCATAATTTCATTTGTGGTAAATAATTACTCCATAATAAAGATCTTTTTTTTATTCTGCAGATTATTAATATGATTACCTAACCATATCTGCATCCAAATTAATGTTTTTTTTTATTAAACTATTAAAATTGTTAAGTTTTAATATTGCAAAAATGCATTACCCATTAAATTTCAAATATGCAAAAGTATACTTTTATTACTCTAAAAAATATTCTTGTAAATGTAGTATATTCTTTTTCATAGAAATATAGTTCATTGGCATACCTTTTTTTTTGTAGTTAAAAATATAAACAAATCAAACAGTAGTAATTCTAGTATAAAATTCTAATAATGAATTGGTTGTTTGTTGGTAGTTGCCTGGTGATGCGGAAAGCCTTCTGCCTATCCATTATTGCTCAGCGAGCCGGCAGCAACAAACTACGCTTCATCAGGTATAGGCAAATTTTATCGCTTTACATAACCTACATATCTTTAGGAACATATTCACTCTTTTTTATACATATTTATGTTGCCAATGAACTGTATTTAGAATCATATTACTGTATCACATATTTTAAGTAATGAATGAAAATGTATTAAATTAAACTGTTGTCATAGATGGGTGTTGGCAACTTGGCCGTAAAAAGATCATCACCTGAACCCATAGACAATGGAATGAATCGTGGACAGATGCAGAAAAAGCCTAAAGTGCAGAAAAAGAAGAAAAAACGAGATCCAAATGAACCTCAAAAGTAAGTTAGGATTAGTAACAGATTTTATGAAAATAGCATTACTTATAAATTATATAACTAAATAGTAAAGTAAAGTGGTGATATTTTGTTGTATTAAACTAAGTGTATATTACAGGCCTGTCTCAGCATACGCGTTGTTTTTTCGGGACACTCAAGCTGCAATTAAAGGTCAAAACCCAAATGCAAGTTTTGGTGAAGTATCTAAAATCGTAGCGTCCATGTGGGATGGATTAGACTCTGAACATAAGAGTGTAAGTGTTCTGTTATCAATTTTAATGTATTATTGTTGAATAAATTGTAAAGTTGCAACATTGCTATATAAAACATTTTATTACAGGTCTATAAACAAAAAACTGAAGTAGCCAAGAAGGAATATCTTAAAGCACTTGCTGCTTACAGAGCTAGCTTAGTATCTAAGGTATTTTTTAAACTTTATTTAATGTTTTATTATTTCTATATTATAAATACAAAAAATATCAAAACAACTGCTAGTACGTGGGCCATACGGTCGCACGTTTATCGACAGATTCGTGGAAATAAAAGCTATTTAAAAAGTGTGCAGTATAGTTTTTCCTAATGAAGCATTATAAGGTTTTCTCAGTCAATGCGCATAATAATTTTGGACGTACAAATTAAAAATATCTTTAATTAAATAATGGCTGCCGTCTTTTGTAAACAGAAGTAACTTTTTCATTGGATACGTAACGCCATCTATACATACCATCTTTAGACAGACATGAACTGTTTTCATTTATGTAAGTTCAGTGCCGGTTCATGTAGATGGCGCTATTCTCAAGTACATTGTGTGTGACAGTTGGTTGGTAGAGCTTTTGTGTAGCTTTTTATTGCGGATTTTAATTTCTCGTTAAGATTTACTTAATTTCTGTCTGCTTTATCCTTTTTTGATAATTTATGTTCTATATAAAGTATTTAAAAATACAGTGGACTTAAATGTCACATCAATTTCATTCAAGTTTGGTAAGAATCATTGTTAATATCCCAGAGCTTACGATGTTTGTTTGAGGTTAAGTACTAACAAATAGAGCTTATTTGTACACAACAGTGTTTATCATACGGAATTAAATTATGAAATTACAGTATAGAATGAGAACATCATGAAATTTTTAATGCAGATATAACTTTGCTCTTTTTATTCTTACAAATTTCATTTCATTAATTAATATTTACTCAATATGTTTTCAAGGTTTAGAAAGTTCCTCGAGACGTGAGACGTTAGGTCATATATTTATTGATTTTAGCATACCTTTACTGATAACATACATCTTCCCGCAATAGTCTATTTAATAATCGGTAGTTTTCTTATTTTAACTTGATATCATACAAATATATCCTTTTTTAGGGAGGAGAACAGGAGACCCAACCAATGTATAATCACACCAATAGTGCCAATTCATCCTATGGTAATTATTACCAAGGACAAACATATGGTAATGGCCATTCACCTCAAGGTTATGTGCCAAATCCTGCGCCACAAGGATACTCTCCACAAAACTACTCTGGAAGCCAGAATCAAGCCACTTATCCTGCTCAGGCGCCCCAGGGTTACCCACCAAACCCTCAGCAGTCTCCTCAAAATTATCAGGGCAATATGACAATGACACCTCAAACATACCAGGTAAGCATACATGTAATAAATCATATCTCATCATCATCATCATCATCATGACATCTAAGTAACTAACTATACTGGCACAACAACTTACAAAAGTTTCATTACAATCAGATAAATTGACTAAGTGAATTTAATTTGGTGCACATCTTGTCTTTAAAAAAAGTTCTTTACAATAGTCACTACATAGTTTTAGTAAATAGGTAATTAAACACATCTAGTTTGTCACATGTTATTTCACCAAACCTAGTTAATCTTTATTGACAATAATGTTGTTTGTTATGTTTGTTCAGATCATGCTTAAACTATTTCTACAGTTGGATTAATTTGTTGTTAATGATGCTGGTTGTGTGATTACTTCAGTTTTTATAAATATCTGTAAATAAAAAAAAAACTTAAATAGGAGTAGCAATCTAAGAAGTGCATTTTGACGTTTTTCTCTTTTTGTGTTGTCATAACTATGTATGTCTAAGTAAAGGATCGAAAAATCAAATCACAATCCTAATTAATTACTATATACCCACACACTATAACAATGGGTATCATTAGTAAGCATAAGTTGCAGCGCAGACACTTTTTGTGAAAAAGTGAAAATTCAGCAAAAGATTACTTTTATGTGCTCAATTTTGTTGTCAATCGCAATTTGACTAAGAAACTGGTTTATTAACTGGAACAAGGGTTGCTCGACGACACAAAAGATGATGCATCATATTGAGTTACTTTAGTTTTGTATAATGTATAATTTAACATTACTGAGCAGCCTGCGTAGCATGAACACCGAAGAAACGGTCTTTGTTGTGTCTCGGAAGAAAAGAAATTAAGTGTTCATGCTACGCAGGCAGGTGTTTTGAAAGAAATTTGACAAATTGAGGTTCATGTCTATATAATCTGTCACTTTGCCGATTCGTCTGTAGACAAAGGCCGTTTCTTCGGTGTTCAATGTGTTCATGCTACGCAGGCAGGTGGTGTGAAAATTTTCTTTTTGCTTTTGATAACTCAATTTTTCTTAAGTTATATGTATGCAATATTTTAAAATACTTTCACTACAAAGCTACAATATTTAGAAGCTATACCCCACTCCTAGTTCAAACTACGAGTTAACTCGTAGTATGGCAATGAGATAGGATTTTTATTACCTCATTACCAACCAATTATTTTTATTACCAAAAAGGGAATGTCCGGGATCGATCTTTTAGACCAATTGCTGTCATATTACTTTAGCTCTTAGTTAGACGTTGTTTTGGTACAAAAACTAGCGATACACATTTTTGAAATCTACATTCACAGCGCCCGCATTGTAGATCATGATCTACAATCAACAAACCAACCTTCTTCCGGAAAAGAAATTGGATGCCTTTTCGTTCAAAGATGAAGTCATCCTCATAAAACACCTTTCAGGCGAAACATTTGCAAAGTATAGTCATCACGAGCAGAAAAAAACGAGAAGAATTACAAGTACTACATTACTTAAAGCGTCTACCACCTACACAAAATAACAGAAACCGACGAAACCATGTCGTGTCTGCAGAAAATAAAAAAAACGCAAAGACACAATTTATTACTGTACCTACGGTATGTCCTGAAAAAACTGCTTTATGCGTAGATTTTTTTTTTAAATATATCACTTTGTTCCGATTGCACAGTGATGTACCTAAAAAAAATTCTATTAAACTTTTTTTTCTGTTTAAATACTGTTTTAACTACTTCAAATGCCAAAAAATGTAACCCCGCCCTCCGTTCACTGCCACTTGTCTAGAATTCGTTAGAAATCGCATACAATCAACTACGAGAATACTCTTAGTTGGCAGTGGGGCCCAGATCTTGTACTACGAGTATACTCGTAGGTTGGCAGTCAACTATTTCAATGGGCACTTATTCATTATTCTCAAAAATAATTTTGTTTTCAGCAGGGTGTTCCGGGTCAATCCCCACAAGGCTACCAAGTAAACCCATCAACTTCACCTCAAGGTATCCAGCCTAATCTTGCCCAGTCACCGAGGAACTACCAAGCTGCACAATCTCCTACTAACTACACTGCTAACTCGGCGTTATCACCTCCTGGATATAGACA
Source organism: Euplexia lucipara (assembly GCA_921972225.1). Taxonomy (NCBI): domain Eukaryota; kingdom Metazoa; phylum Arthropoda; class Insecta; order Lepidoptera; family Noctuidae; genus Euplexia; species Euplexia lucipara. The sequence goes on from OV179149.1 coordinate 11,968,078, forward strand.
AGTCCAGTCTCAGTCGCCGCCAATGGGCTCAGTGCATGCTGCAATGCAGTACCATCACTCTCAGCAGGTATATAGTTGACTGCCCAATATTTGTAACTTATCTTAAAATATTATTATTAAAATTTCTATACAAAAAGTGTTTGTGAAAACCTATTTACAGAAATAAATATCATTTTACCATAATTTTGAAAATAATGTACAGTATTTTAAACAGTTTGACTTATTTTTAGCACATGCAACAATCTCATCAGCAAATGCAACAGGTGCACCAAGTGCAGCAATACCAACAACAGCAGCAACAACAACAGCAGCAACAACAACAGCAGCAGCAACAACAACAACAGCAGCAGCAACAACAGCAGCAGCAGCAACAACAACTTCATCAGCAGCAGCACCAACAGCAGCAGCAGCAGCAACAACAACAACAGCAGCAGCAACAACAGCCGCAGCAGTCACAGCAACCACCACAACAGCAACAACAGCCGAATCAAATTTCAAAATCTGATCAACAGTCTTCTAACAGTAATGGAAACTCTGGTGTTCCACAACAATCATCTGATGTAAATAACTTTCTCTTAACACGGGTTTATATGTAACATTTAGCCTTAATTGTTAATGTAATAGCCATTTGCAGCCACTTATTTTTATAATGTCACTAAAGTGAGTCCTATTACATAAAAGAAAAGCCTTGAACAGAAACTCCACAAATACAATACTATTTCTGCAGTCAAATTATCAGCATAACTGACACTAAAGCACTAGTATAGGGTAAGGTTACAAAAAAAAAACCTGTAAATCAATTAACAGTAAAATGTTATTACAGCAAAATGAAAACCGAAGTACGCCATCATGCATCCGGCAGGGGTGCCCAAACCCGGCTGTAGCAAACAGTGAATGGGAGGATGAATACTGCTCCAATGAATGTGTTGTTAGCCACTGCAGGTAATATTATTTATTGTTTTACCTATGGAAGGTTACTTGATAGCTTTGGATTCAATATAACAAAATTATTGTAGACATAAAACATTGGTTCTACATTATAAGATCATGCAACCTGTCCTTAAATTTGGTCATGAGATCTTGGTAATAACATTTTATTTACTTTTCACTTTAACTCAAATTACTTTGTAACTTCCAGAGACGTCTTCAGTTCGTGGGTGGCCAATAACAGTAACCAAATTCAAAATTTCTCAGCAGTGAAATAAACAACATAACTATATAGGTACATATCAAATTTAATAAATCCACTCTTGTAACTTCGGAATTAATCTTAACTCTCTAAGAATCCTGAATTGATTTTTAAGCATATTATTAGTTTTATATTTTGTGATACAATTCTAATATCCATCTGTTATCAACATACATTGATACATTCATTTGGAGCAGTTTTGTTAAGTTATATTTTGTACATTTTTACAATTAATTAATTATGCTAAATTCGGTAGAACTTATTATTCACTTACCTTTAGAAAATTCGTTTTCATTCGGCGTATTTGGAACGTTGGACCGCCAGCAATAATTATATTACGCATTTAAGAAATTTTATAGGTATGTATAATATGAAATCCACATTTCTGGTAACACTCATGAGCAGTACCATGTTGAATAGTGTTTGGTCCAGGAGTACATAATACGACAACCCACCTCATTTAAATTTAGCTCTACATGGATAGATGTTCTAGTTATGAATCTCTTCACAAGGTATCTTATTTAACAAAGTACTGCTGTGAAATAGAATGCACAATGTAGTAAAGTGTAAAATATATTTTTAAACTTACGGAAATATTTCGGCTGTTACCCGAAATATTCATATAATGGACTGTTAAGATAAGACTATGTTTTAAATAATACTCTTACATTAAAATAGATCGATACTATGAATTGAATGCAATAACATTGGTCATTGATGAGTGCTAAAAAATACTTCCATTAATTTCATACTTATTCTAAAAATATTAGTGTCTAAGTCGCTCGGAAATCCTAAAGGCGGTGCATTTTTATTAAATTAAACTTGTTGTTTATTATTTTGCAGTATTGTTGATGTCAAATAATTATTTTAAATATAGCATTTATTCTTCTTGTATAATGTTTAAATGGCAATCGTCAAAATAAATTCGTCGTTGAGGCTATAGAGCGGATGCCGATTTAGATTCGGAAATTAGTACCTATTATGGCATGGGTGAAGTTATAATACTTAATTGTTATTATGGATATTGCCGATAAATTTTGCGATTGTATCGTATTTTTCGTAAACTTAGTAAATACATTATGGTTATAATTAGCAAGTTACATTTAATACTTTATTGCATTGTAAATTTCTAACTATGAACCTAATAGCAATATCTACCCATTTCTCTAGGAGTTGCGTTTAGTGTGATAGGATTTAGCTGGACCAAAATTTTCTTTATATTCAAAGCGATGATAATATTTTAAGATAAAATATGTTTTATTGTATGTCCAATACCTTATGATATAGTGTTGTAATTGTAAATAAACACTCGCAATAATAGACGTAGACGTAGAGACTACATATTTAAGGCATATTTTTTTATTTCATGTTATTTATTTAGTAGTCTCATTAGAACTACCTACCTTATTTAGATAAAAGTTATATAAAAATGTAAAATATAACAATGTATAAATTGTAATTAGAAAAGTGATTCCATTAAATTTCTTAAACAGCAAACACTGTATTTTGATGAAAATAATATCTAACCTACACATAAAACTACAAATATCTCAAAACGCGTACGAGATCGTATGGGACTTTTGACACATAATTTAGAATGCTTTAATTAAGGTCTAAGAATTTGTATGGGCCTTAATTTTGGCATTCTAAATTATGTGTAAATTAAGGTCCATACAAATTCTTAGCCTTTAAATAAATAGTAATAATAGGTGCCTTAATTTTTGAGATATAATGTGGCCAAGCTCGGGACTCCAGATCATCCACAAATAAACCCTTACCTATAATTTTTGAAGCAGTGACAGTAATTATTCTTAACCGCCTTCAAAAAAGGAGGAGTTCTATGTTCGTATGTATTTTTTTTTTTATATAAGTTATCTGATTTCTCCTCCATTTGTGGACTGATTCTCAAAATTCTATTTGATTTTTTTTATTTGAAAGAGTACGCTTCTGAGGTGGTCCCATTTTAATTTGGTGAAGATCTGGTGCTGATCTTCGGAGATATACCACGCAACTCTTCAAAAATAGACGGCAAATCTGTCGTGATTGCTGGAATCGCTTGGATGTTTATTGTTTATCCAACATCATGACGTATCTTCACGCCTGTATGCTCTGAGGGGTACGCAGATGTGTACAAGATACCTAGATTTCGACAGTTAGGTATATTATGTTTCATTCATTATGGATAAATGGATAACCCTATTACCATGACATGTATTGTTAACAATTAACAATATAAAATAAATTCATGGCAAATATTTGTATGGGAGCAACTAAAAATCGAAAAATAAAAAACTTTTTTGCAAAAAATAAAACCGGTGTAAAATAACTCTAAATTTGGAAGTCGGTGGCTCGTCATGAATGAGACAAAATCACCAAAGCCGTCTTCCTAATTTAGAGTTATTTTACACCGGTTAGTGATTTTTTTGAAGTCGGTTTTAACTTTCAATTAATACAATTTTTAATATAGTACAATATTGTATTGAGCGACCAATTTTTTACGTTAATAAAATTTAAATCCCCGATGGTGGCCAAGTCAGTGAGTCACACCTTTTTTATCTTATTTAACTGGACTATTAGCAGGTATAACCCGTAATAGCCCTATTGGTACCTATGTACGGCGGACTGCAAAGTCATGGGTCTTGAGTTTGAACCCAAGACACGCACGATTAATGTGCGTAAGTATTGTTTATTTATCACTTTCTTCAAAAATATCGTGAGAAAGCGGTATGCCTAAAATATATTCTTTGACGGCTAGTGGAGCCAAGTCAGAGACCCATCAGCGGCATAAAAATTCTGATACCGGGTTATTAGTCACCAACTAAACGAAAGAAGAAGAGCAGGGATTGTTAGGTTAGTTTTAAACCAAAGTGATCGTCTAAGATCCCTTTAGAGAAAACCTACTTTTATTCATTATGGCAATAGTCACTAGTTTAAATTTAGTCCGTGCTTCGAAAAACACTATAAATCTTTGGTTCTGGCTATCAGGCTATCATTTGCAGATGTTCTAAAATCGTCAAATCTAGTATAAATAAATAACGACAAAGTCTGACATTTGATTTTGATCGTAATTTTTCTAATTTATTAATAGTGGCTTCTTTCTTGATTTATCAGCTGATTTATTAATTAACGACAATCCAGAAGACTGAGCGATTGAAGATTTTTTAGAAAGAAAGATCATTTTTAGTACTCAACTCAGATACATTGGAGAAGAGTGGATTTACCCTGAGTATTTATGCGATAATCCAATCTGTCCTCTGAGTAGGTACAATTAATTGTTGTTGTTTAATTGTACATCTAAGGCCAAGGAGTATCGTGCTACGCAGTCTGGGATGGCACGAGTGTGCATGTAAAATACTGATATTTCAGCTACATCCAGTTAGACTGCGAAAGCTGACCCCAATATAGTTGGAAATAGGCTAGTCGATAATATTACTTTTTTTTGCTGTCCTTTAAAATACAAAAAAAAACGAAATGAATGCCGAGGCACACAGTAGAAGTGAAACTTCAACGGAAAAGTGTAATTATCTCCCACGCCGCTGCCGCCTCTCACCATGCGGCCATGCCATATATCCTCTACCCCCTCCACGCAGCTGTAACGCTTTTCGTGGTGTTTTGATCCGATTCTTATAAAGTTTCGTGTGTGGAAATATACAAAAAAATAAGTAAAAGTACGTTGTACGAGCGGTTTCAGTGGGCCTGAGAATAGGTCGTAACTATTTTTTTAAAATAATGGTGGAACGAAATTTGCCGAGGCAGCTAGCTATACATATAAAGATATGTATGTAAATGAACTCCATTACACCTATTCGAAGGTTGACGGGTCGGACTGATGGACTGGACTGGAGTCCAATTTAGATGAATCAGATTCATGGCAACACAAAATATCATACGTCTTCTCGACTCAAATCGAATCGAATCTGTCGACGTCAACGCATTTAATTACTAGTGTTGGCGAGCTGCTACAAAATTATGCAGAAAAACATTGAAGGACTTGGATGATTATTAAATAATAAAATTGATAAAAAAAATAACTGCAGTGTTATGAGATACCGATAAAAATTGGTTTAAAAAAACTTAAGGAACTTGAACCAAATGTGGGTTTTTCAAAACTTAATCTTACGGAAAAGTTTCTCTTCACTACAATTTTACTATGATTTTACTGGTGTAAAATAACACCAAAACTTTTTACCGCCACCCGTTTTTATAAACATCATAATTTTGTGTTGCACGATGGCCGAAAAAAAAGGTAATTTGCGCAGACATCGATTCTTTTCATACACACATACATGATCTCCTCCCTATTGACCACAGAGAAAAAAACTAGGTTCCAACTAGTCTTTTCTATTCTAACTTTTGATAGAAAAAAAGGAAACTTACTGCTGAAATACAAGTTTTGGTTGTACAAACAACTTGTAAATGATCATTACGTGTAAATATTATTACCCTACTTGCTCTTAATTTAATGTGTCAGTAATGTGCATCGAGTATTAGCAAAAGTCCACGAAACAGGAAAATTACGGATTTAAAATGATGGACGGAAATGATTTAGTTACTGAACCTTCAAGAAGAGGTATTATTTCACAAGCGTGGACGAGGATTTCTCAGGTAATTTTAGCTTTTGGGGTTATTATTTAGTGCCTAGATATTTAGGTAGATGACAGTACACACTTGCTTTACAGTAATCTTTTTGTGAGTTGTCATGTCTCTATGCCGCGAATTACAAAATGTCTTAGAACTTTAGTAAATAATTGGACTATTCTTAGTATTTAGAGCAACGTCTTGCTTTACTTACAATAACTCACCTCTGAGATAATAGTTTAGGAAACAGATTCTGACTAAGAGATAGAGCTAAAGTAACTGCAAACTTCTTGTTCTGACCACAAATACCGTCCTTGCCAAGATAACAGCCTAACTTGAGTATACTAAGCAATAGCCATATACCTACTGCTGATGAAATATATCCTTGTTAACCTTACAGGTTTACCAAGGTACACTAGATAGATGGACACCCCACACCAGGTCTCGGTGGGTTGGAAGCTTTGTACTCCTACTATTGTTTATGCTTCGAATATTCACAAAGCAAGTAAGTTATGCTTATCTTATCTCTGTTTAGTACTGTTCCAACATGAACCAGCCAAATAAAACTGATAAATGTGATGTCATTGTAATAAGGAAATCATTATGGTCATTTATTATTTTTAATATTACTTGTGGATTTAGAAATGTGGCCTTTATTAGACACAACATCATACATAAAAATACAACAGCTTGCTCTGTTCTTTTGCTCACTTTAAATTGTAATTGATTGAAAACTAAATACATAGTGGAATGTATGGCCTCACTCACTGCCTTATTAAGACTGGCAAGTAGGTCAATAGGAGTGTATGTTTCATGATTTAAGACTCTGCTTATTAACTAAATCAACAAGTCTACATCTCTAAATATTGCTATTTTTATGCAGTTTTGTTAACAATATAATTGATGAAAAAATAGTAATTTGTACAATATTGTTCTTTCTGAAAATATTCACCGCATAACAAATGTTTGTGCAGAAATAAATAGCTAAAAAAAGCAATTCTATTTGTGAAGCTAATGCTCATGGTGTGATTCTTATTGCAATAAACTTAAAGGTCCTATTGGAAGATATCATTTGAATTAATACACATAATGTTAAATACATTATTTTCTGTTTTTCAGGGGTGGTATATCGTCACATATGCATTGGGTATTTATCATTTAAACTTGTTTATTGCATTCCTGACACCGAAGATTGATCCTGCTATGGACTTTGATGGTAATTTTTTTCAAATTTAATTGAGAGAAAGTTTGAGTAAACAAACTCTTCTATAAATCTCACTATTCTTCTTTTTAAGCGATTGGATTTCAAGGCATATTTTTTTAAGTCAAAGTTCGCTTGGCCTGTTGATCTAGTAGTTAGTGACCCTGACTGCTATGCCGGAGGTTGTGGGTTCGATTCCCACCCAGTGCAAATGTTTGTGTGATGAGTATGATCATTTGTTCTGTGTCTGGGTGTAATTTATCTATAATATGTATGTATTTAGAAATATATAAGTATGTTTATCAGCTGTTTAGTACCCATAACACAAGCTCTCAAGCTTAACTTGGGACTAAATGGCGTTGTGTGAGAAAGTTGTGGAATATTTATTATTTAAAGTCAAATTATTTATTTCAATTAGACTGTTAAAACTCTTTTTTGAATGTCATACTTAAACATTAAAAAAAATAAGAAAATTATTCTAGTTGCCCCTTCCAAAACAGGAGAAGAATAGGCAAGAAAATATATACTTACCCTTTCAAAATAGGTTTACTATACTTTGTATACATTAATTCATTAAACCCCAAGCGGATGCCAGCGTCCGTGCTGTCATTGTCTTTCTAATGTATGTAATTGACACAATTGAAAGGTTAATCAGACTATGTGAGGATGATGCACCTAGAAAAAAATGAACTATACTGAGATAGGTTTATAAAAAATAAGCAATGGAGTTTATAATTAAATTATTATGTTGACGAAAGTGATCCTGCTCTTTGCACAATCTCTTATTTATAATTTATATTCGCACTTTGCCTGCTACTTTTGTATTTCGTTTTATTCCCTTCGAACTTTACCAACCCCTTGTAATTTAGAAAATAAATTATAGTTCATGGTACTCAGTGATAATATAGTTTTCTCATGGTCAAAGAATTATTAAAATTGGTTTAATAGTTTTTGAGTGAAAAGGAAAAAATTGTTTTTTCCTTTTCATAATATTAGTATAGTTAATAAAACTTACACTGTTTGAGTTAAACCAGCACAGGATGCAATAATAATTTTAATTTGGCAATGTTTTAGGTGATGATGATAATGGTCCTGCTTTGCCAACCAGAGCTACTGAAGAGTTTAGACCATTTATCCGGAGATTGCCAGAATTCAAATTTTGGCTTTCTGTTACCAAGAGCACCCTGATAGGTTTCTGCTGTACATTCATAGATGCTTTTAATATTCCAGTATTTTGGCCCATATTAGTGATGTATTTTATAACCCTATTCTGTATTACTATGAAGAGACAAATCAAGGTAAGGGTTTTTAAAATTTAATTTTACTTAAATAAAATCAAATTTAAAAGGTTGATTAAGTTTAAAATGAATCTGCACAAATATTAGTAGGTACATGATATTACATAATATTCTATCTCTAAATACAACACACAATTAATTTTAACATGGAGATCAAGATCAAGATCAAGAGTTGGAGTTGTATGGACCAGTGACACCTTTTTTTGTTTTCCACTGTTATGTCTGCCAAGCTGGATAGTTTTTTTAAATTTAGGTTGATGGAACTAACCAGTTTCATTATGACATTAAAATAATACTTCTATATTCTGTCTGTGCAGAGTAATATGAGTTAAAAACTTGAAGAATGTGTACTGTTTAGATTGCTTTATGTAGGTACAGCAATCTCAAATTACAAACTGAAATAGTTAAAATCTTATGATTTATGAATATACTTGAATGTTAGTAACGGTGATGGGGTTATTATGGCCTCTTTTGTGACAATAGTGGAAAAACTTAAAAACAAAAAATGTAAAAACACTTCACACACATTGTTTTGATATAAACAATTTAAAAATTTTCAAACTTCTCAGACCAAGTCAATCAGTTATAATAATAAAAAATAGTAGATAAGTATTTTTTTTGCTTTTTCAAATTGATAAAAATCTAATAAGATTAAAAGCGCATTAAAATTAAGGAGAGGGAACTTGTGATGTCGTAATTCAGTTAAACTGTACGAAATCGTGACACCATGCGAAATTTTGACGCAGTGTATCGCCGTTTTTATTTAATTACGTGAAAAAACGAAAACATATGGGTGTAATATTTTCCAGTAATCTAGATGAGAAAAAAAGTAAAATTTAGTCATCTAGCACTCTAGAATATTCTTTTCGGGCTGATTTTAGAGGTGTAGTTGTGTGTTTATGTACTTAGGTGTGGTAAATTTTTGATACAATTTATTGATTTTGAACAAAAATAAAAAGGTGTGGTCAATGTAACAGCAAAAAAAAGAAGGCGCCAAAATCAGGCATTAGCTTTTTTGCCAGGCTTCGTCCGTATGGATATTGGAAATAAATTCACGCAAACATACTACCTACTGTAAAAAAAGAGTACCCCTTGAAATAAGCCCAAGTCTCGTGGTCTATCTTAATACCAATAAAACAAAACATTAAGAAAATTACTGACAAGTAATATTGTATTATATTACTTACTGACGCACATTCTACGAAAATAAAGCAGAATAGTATGTTTGTTAGAATGGTAATCTCTGGAACAACCAGTCAGATTTGAAAAAACACTTTTTACTTTTGATAATCCAATTCTGTACACTATTTAATACCCCACATCTAGTATATTATATGTGTGGACTACTTTATTACTGCGCATCAGGTCCTGGGTTCGATTCCCGGGTTGAACAGTGTTATTGGATTTTTCCACTCGGAATTTCTCAATAGCAGCCCAGAGTCTCGATCATTATTGGTCTGTTGATGACAATAGGCTTCCCCCTATAGGGTAGGACTTGAACATAACTGGGGATATATGGGTGTACTATTCTGACCATTCTGACCATTCGTTGAAAACAGGCGTAATTTATGTTATGTATAATTATTAAGAAATCAAATAACTAACATGATTTTTCTTTCTCCACAGCATATGATCAAGTACCGGTATCTACCTTTTACTCATAGCAAACCAAAGTACAAAACTGTTGATTCTACTGTTACTGTGAACTGACGATATACGTTTGTGTATAAAAATAAGAACCTTGAAAGAGTCTTAGTTTAATTAACTTAAAAAACTGTTGTATGCAAATATTTCTAGAAATACAGTTTTTATTGTATGTTTCCTCATGTTTAAGTTATTTTATTGTAAGTTAAGTAAATGGTTTGACAATTGCAAATATGTTTTTTACGATAGAATTGTGTGTAAGTATTGAAACTTTTCAGTTATAACAAACCCAGTCGTCCCCGCTTAAAAAGTCAAGGCCTCGAGAAGCCGACAAACATATTACTATCGGAATATAAATGTTATACAGCTATCGGATTCCCTTTCCGATTTGAACAGACTTGAAACGGAAACCGTCCCTTTTCCGTTCCTCCAATGGCAATATAAAATGCATTACCATTGATAGTGTGATAAGGTATTACCCGACTTCAATAGTAACACGCTCACTCATAGTTCCGGGGCAATTTATCACAAACTTTAGCCTGGCATTAGACTTCAACACACCATGCCACGCGGTGGTTATATTAAGCGACGTGTCAGATCGGATGGCGTCAGTTGTTATATGTATATTTTATATCAACAGCCAGTCGCATTACTTTACTTGAGCCATATATCATATACGGTAACTATGGTCAATCGTACGAAACCCACCGCTATAGCTACGATCTACGCACTCTCCATTTCAAATAGTAATGATGGAATGTTACGTTGCGGAGGGCTGTACATGTAGTGTATCTTTTTTTAGTTGATAATTAATTACTTTATTGTGCGGTTGACGTTTAAATATATACCGTAAACCAGCCCCGGATCTAAGGTTATCAAGCCGTGTGCCGGCGCCTTATTCAGAGGGCGGTAAATTCAAGCTTGACACACGAATAGCTCCTCTACTCTGCCTTAACACAAGTTTGCAATGAATGTGAGGCACAGTAAATAATAACTGAATTCAATGCGAATTCTCCTTAAGAACAGTCATCTCACAAAAATTGGTTGACAAGCCACCGGCGGCACTGGCTGTGAGCACATGCACAGTCAGTGCCGACAGTGGCTTTAGACGTGGGCAACCGTTCACCAAACCTATTTGAGGTGTAAATTGCTTAAAAAGATATCTCTGCCGGATAAATTCTTCTTAAAGACAGAGCGCTGGGGTCGGGGTGGCTGCTGCGTTGGGTCTTCTCGCTACCGATCACTTCCTCCGCGTATTCCCGTCCCGCGTAACTACCATTTCTATTTTGACTGACCTGTTGGTCTAGCACTTAGGTAGTGGCCCTGATATGCCAGAAGTCGTGGTTTCGATTCCCATCCAGGATAAAATGTTTGTGTTATGAGCACTCATTTTTTCAGTATCTGGGTGTAGTTATCTATAACATTTATGTATTTAGAAATATTTATGTATGTTCATCAACTGTTTAGTACCGATAACACAAGCTCTGCTTAGTTTGGGACTAGATGGCGTTGTGTGATAGTCGTGGATTTTTTATTTCTATTGCAAAGATAGCTAAATCGGTTTTCCGATTTCCTAAATCAAACAAACTAAATCTTATTTTCGGTTATTTTGTCTGATTCCCGGGGCGGGCGAACTGTTATTGGGTCTGGATTTGTGCTCTAATGATTGCAATAGGCTCACCTCCTGTTACGTGGGACTAACAAAACTAGCCTAATGTCGGTGTAGGTACCTATTGGTGCCCCTTTGCCCTTTCGGGAAACAGAGAATCAAGAATGCAAGAATAAAAGTGGCATAGACAAATTACGGGGCGGCACGCAATATTGTAAGTGCTAGATCAAGAAAAAATAAGAAGGTATTGCAAGAGCAGTGGGGTATTTAAACTAAAGGGCCATGGCCTATTGGTTTTAATACGCTACACACCTATTTGTAAAATCTAGTCCACAGTCAAAAATGAATTAGCATTATTTTCTTATAAGTCCGTTGCCTAATCAAATCTGACACACTACACGTCCCAGAACAATGACTAGAAATAACCACACGACGAAATTTCGAAGTTATTAAAATTTACGGAGCTATCCAGCTTATCCATCTAATTTTAGCAAATTAACATCGTAACCCAGTATCATCCCAATAGAGTGACAAGAATAGACATTTGACAGTTATTAATACCAAACAATTGTTAGGTGCATTATCTACATACCCTGAAATAAAATGTAAAAATAGTCGCTACAGCGATAAAAATAATGTTTGTAGGTAGGTATTATATCTAGCTGTTGTTTGGGCAGCAGCCCGATAACCAACTAACTATAGTACTCTCATTACTTACGACTGACCCACATTTAGATAAATTCAGCATCGATAGTCCATCTATTTATTTTTTAGTTTTACATATAGGTAGGTTGTAGGATGTACTTACCTAAATTATTAAATGGTTAGTGATACTTACCAAGCAAGCATGCATATATTATCGACTGATGCAAGTCATATTCTATGATAACCAAGAAAATATATACTGTAGGGTCGTGTGATTACTTTGCTAAGGGGTACTTACTACAAGACAGTATGAAGTATAATGTATGAGACGTAAGTTGTACCTACATAAGAACAAAAAGTAAAGAAAAAGTCAGCTATGCGAAGCATAGACTGGGTCCTATCTCAATGGTGAAAACCCAGTCCCGTTACCCTATTATGGTGAACCTACTCCTATTACAAGCGCACAGTTTATCTGGCGGGCACCTATCTATTAAGCGGCTGCATCAACCATTTCAAACCTAACAAATGTAAAAAATACCTAGGTGTAACTTTACTTTTAAACGCTGTAAGTACCTATTAATTTAAATATTGCAAAATATGCACTAGATCGTCTATTATCGATTCATTCAGAAATTCCATAGTTAAATTTTTTTGCCAAAATTATCGGGGCCAACGTCGCAGAAATTGCACGCGCGGTAGGCGCACGGAACGGTACGTACAACAGGGTTTCAATGTCTTTTTTTTTTAGTGAAAAATCCTTATTCCAACTATTACGAACATTAAAAAATATACAATAGGCAAATTTGCCCAACATTGGCATGCTTGCCAACGAACAGTTAGATTTTTTTTTAAACTTGAATTATTGGAACATACCATACGTAATTAGTATAATTTGCAAAAGGGGTGGAGCATCTTTCTGAGTGAAATTTCTGCAATAGCAACACTGGTCCAAGGGCGTTGCCGAGAGGGTTGGGATGAGGGTACGAGTTACCTATTCTGAGGTCACAGGAGGTTAACCATAGATGTACTTACCCAAAAATATTACTGTGCATTGCATGTTTTTGAATTAGCTGAGACAAATATATTTTGTAAAAACCACCCCCAATTACCTACATAATGCTGACTTCGATTTTTATTTTTTTTATATACATCAGCAGTACGTATAAAAGGAACACCAAACTTCATTTGTTATCAAAGCATTTCAAAGTGTTACGTTCTACAGAACGTAACACTTTGAAACATAAAGATGGGTCCACATGCAGCTAACCGCCAGTGACAACAGTCGTTTGAGCGTGGCGGCTTGCTGATTACTTCATTCATTTTGTACACCTTAAAGCAGTCAACCCTTTATATGAGAAAACTTCGAGAAATCAGTGTCATTTAAACATTAATTTATTGATCAATGTTTATTTTGGTAGGAATTTGGTAGATTTGGAGTTGTTTGTAGGTACTGTATAATGCAGCTCAAAAGTAAGTATACTTTCCTATAATAGTAGTTTATTGGAACTATATCTCCACTGTAACAAAAGGTATAATTCTATTAACTTCTCAGCAAAGCTATCCGAGACAAAGAAGTGTAAGCCACCTGCCGCAAAAATAAGTGAGCTCGATGAGAAAGGCTTTACGTTGGTCGAGGGAAAGAAGCGTCGATCGCGACACACCGCAACAACGTGGTACCGCTCCTGGAAACGATGACATTCGCGCTGCCGTGCCCACTATGCTTCTGTATGTTTCTCGGTTGAACCAAGACACATCGGATGAGAAGCTCCTCCAGTACATCACCAGGAGGAGCCAAAGTCAAGTCAGTGCCGAGGAACGGACATTATTGAAGCTGTCGCGGATGAAGTCGAGTAGGACTACAAACTTCAAGTCTTACATCCTTCAAATTCCTGCGACGCATAAAGCAGTACTGACTTTTGGCCGGCTGGAATAGTTTTCAGACGCTTTAATGAACCACATAAACCGAGTGTAGTTTAAATATTATTTTTATTTATTATTACTGTGCTGCTTGCTATGGGTTTTTATAACCTAAATTAAAGATCATTATTATTATTAAACGTATTTTGGTGAAAAGATGAACTTACAAAATAACTATGCAAACACATGACAGTGGACTGACGCGCAGCGCAGCGCTGTCGGCTTTTAGCTACCGAGTACGTTAAGTATGTTATACTTGCGAACGCGGCCGCGGTCTGGTTACAGCTTTATACTATTTAATTTTAAAACCTTGTTATATAATAATACTCCGTAACACTGGGGTGTGTCATAACCTTAAGGCAGAGCTAGGCACATGAGGAAAGTTTCTAAAACATCTCAGTAAACTAAATTCTCGCAATAACTTTTTGAGTAAATAATTTATATTAGTAAAAAAACTTGTCAAGATTAAACGAATATTAAATATAAAAACTAAATCTAAGAAAAATAAGAATTTAAGAAAGTTACGTATTATTTTTATAAAAAATCATAATTATTTTAACTTGATTTCTAAATTGTTACTATTTTACGAATTTGTTGGTGGTTTTTATTGTGTTATATAAAGATACAAGGTGCCTGTAATAGTTTATTTAAAGACCAACTGGCAACTGTTCCTTAATATTGCCAGTGTTACTATTTAATGATATTTTCAAAAGTAATAAAACGCGCTCGATATCCCTGTTTATTTTATTGACCACTCGCCAGATGTTTGCGCATTGTTTTCCAGTGCGCAGTAGTTTCTCTGTCGTGAAATCGGGATTCTGTTTTAGTATTATATCTATTCTGCCATTTTGAAAATAGTGGCGTGTATGGATTAGACCTAGTGTTTTTTATGTGACAAATATGTCCGGGAGCAATGATAAAGTGTCGACTACGCAGCGTATGATTCAAAGTGTTGCTTTCCCTCCTAGTCGCAAGCTCACTGTATCAGAAGTATTCGATGAAAAAAGTGGAAAGCCTCTACCTGAGGTGTTGAAGCAACATTTTATCTTAGAAGGTCGGATCGAGGAAAATGCAGCTTTACGAATCATCCAAGATGGTGCCACCTTATTACGATCAGAAAAAACTATGATCGAGATCGATTCACCGGTGACTGTGTGCGGAGACGTCCATGGCCAGTTTTATGATTTGATGAAACTGTTCGAGGTGGGAGGCTCTCCTTCATGTACTAAGTATTTATTCTTAGGTGATTATGTCGACCGAGGTTATTTCAGTATAGAATGTGTTCTCTACCTCTGGGCTTTGAAGTTGTGTTATCCGAAGACGTTATTCCTATTACGCGGTAACCATGAATGCCGACATTTGACAGAGTATTTCACTTTCAAACAAGAATGCAAAATCAAATATTCAGAGAAGGTGTATGATGCATGTATGGACGCGTTTGACTGCTTACCTCTTGCTGCTCTTATGAACCAGCAGTTCCTATGTGTGCATGGAGGGCTTTCTCCTGAGATCAACAACTTAGATGATATTCGTAAACTAGATAGATTCAAAGAACCACCTGCATTTGGAGCTATGTGTGACCTGCTTTGGTCTGATCCATTGGAAGACTTTGGAAATGAAAAGAATGCAGAACATTTCTCGCACAACTCAGTCAGAGGTTGTTCATACTTCTATAGCTATGCAGCTTGTTGTGATTTTCTACAAAGAAACAATTTACTTTCCATCATACGTGCTCATGAAGCTCAAGATGCTGGCTACCGGATGTATCGGAAAAGCCAGACCACAGGATTTCCCAGTCTCATTACTATTTTCTCAGCACCTAACTACTTGGATGTCTATAATAACAAGGCTGCTGTTCTAAAGTATGAGAACAATGTAATGAACATTAGACAGTTTAACTGCTCGCCCCACCCATATTGGTTGCCCAATTTCATGGATGTCTTTACCTGGTCTCTTCCATTTGTGGGTGAGAAGGTTACAGAAATGCTGGTCAATGTGCTAAACATTTGCTCTGATGATGAATTGATGTCTGAAGGAGATGATGCATTGGAGGAGGCAAATCTCAGGAAAGAAGTCATTCGCAACAAGATTCGTGCTATAGGCAAAATGGCTCATGTGTTCTCTGTGCTTCGTGAGGAAAGTGAATCTGTGCTACAGCTGAAAGGGCTCACTCCCACTGGTGCTTTGCCATTGGGTGCTCTTTCTGGTGGTAAAACTTCTCTCAAGAATGCCCTGCAGGGCTTCTCTCCAAATCATAAGATAACTTCTTTTGCTGAGGCCAAGGGGCTGGATGCCATCAATGAGCGCATGCCTCCTAGGCGTGACGGCCAGCGTACACCAGATGCACAGGAAAAGAAGTCGCATGTGAACAGCAACGCACATTCGTGAAGTGCTAGCTTCTACTTCTCTTCCATCCTTACATTTTGATCCACAATAAAATTATAGTGGTAGTGAAATATGTGTGACGGAGACTCAGCTTTTGGAATGATATTTCACATTTATAATAACTAGGTGGATTTGAAGGGAATTGTCGTAATAAATACAAATATTTTTAAATTTGGATTTAACTTTTTTTCAATAGTTGAAGTTAAAATTTCTCTTAAGATATTACCTCTCGATATTTAAATAAAATATGTCAGATCTGCAGGCAACAAATTTATTTAGTCAATTAAATATTAAGGTATGCACATTTATTTATAATGCGCTGCACTGTTTAATTTTTGGTAATGTAATTTTAAATTTTTCATATGAAAAGACATGATATTGTAATGTAAATTAATTCAGATTGTCTACTTATACTCTACATTGTTATCTACATTAGTGAAAATTAGACATGTCTATAATTTTCAAAGCATAATTAGCTGTGATATTAAGCGACGATCAATGTATTATTTAATAGCAATCTGCTAGTGGAGTACAGGCATGTTCATTGGCTAATCATGCATTGAAATCTGTAAAATAAGTGGAGAAGTTCTCAGCTTGGGCGTGTCTTTATATTCTATTAAGTAATAAAATTAATTATGTACTATAGTGTGCAGCACATGGTGTGTTGTTGCCGTGCGTGTGTGCTGTGTAAATATGCCTTGTGCGTACACACACGTTATTGCAGCTTTAACACTTGAGATAAATATTACTCTCTTTAATATCTTTGCTACAAGTTGTACTTAATTGTATTTTATTGTACAAAATATATTAAAATTACTATCTATGAAATATTACTTAAAATTAATTTATAATAATATATTTGGGTGTATGCTGGCCCCTTGTTGCCTGCATGCAGCTGAACTTGTATGCTGGAACATCACATATTACAGTTTCTTAGCCATAATGTTTCGGTATATAAGGTGTAGTGGCTGGTCTAATTGCAGATTTTCTTACAGCTTCTATTCCAAATTTCACTTATAATAATAAATAAATAAGGTTTAATGACCTATATGCACTGTTGGAAAATCTCTTTTGGTCTGCCAAATAATCATTAATTGATGCAATAAGCTCATATTGTGAATACTAAAAGTGGCTTACATCATTTTCAAAGTCAGTACTAAGTATTTTATCTCAATTCAGTGTGTAGTCCTTCATATGTTCTGTACTTTTAAATAAATTTTACCTATGTAAAAAACTAACCATATATTTAATTTTATTTTGTACTAATCATGGGAAGTGTTGTTTTATCCTTAAAAATATATTAACATTGAGCTCCATAATATTATGGTTTCAATAAGTCCTTCGCAAGAAATACAGACACTAAATAGAAATAATCAGATACGCCACAGGGTAGCGCCCAAAGGGATCGAAATGCAAAGGAGAAAATCCCATTAGTAGTCGTACTTGACTTATCTTCTAGGATTTGAATATGGTAACACTACTATTACATAAATCGTGACTCGTTAACATAATCGGACGATGTCTCGCGTACAGTAAGATTTAACAACCGCGCAGGGCAATGTGGACAATAACGATCTTAAACGCGAGCGCGCGAATATCTCAACGTTGTAACGCCTGTAACCTTGACGATGGAGACTGTTGTTATGCTAAGCATCGTTTGTAGTCATTAACATTAGTTATTTTTATTGGTTTGGTATTATTTGGCGGAAAGTTGAAATACTAGGTATTTGTTTCGGTTGTGGACTGGGTAGGTACAGCAGGGCTCACAATAGTGATAAAAGGATTTAAGTTTATTTTTTTCCACCCTCCTTCTATAGTGTTAGGTACATCCGATAACGGCTGGCACTGCACTGGGCGCTCGCCAGTCATAACAAACCAATATAAGTTGACCTCTTATACTATTGAAACTCCGTACTACACTAGGCCAGCTCAAGGTCTGTGTCCACCTACACGACTTGACATACGTTTACTTATTTACTAACATACGGACTTGATGAATGCAAGTACTGACATTACCTACAGCCGGGAAAGAGAAATAACCGACAACCGCTACCTAATTAATGAAACCACATTCACACCGCCAGGTACCTAAACATCATAACCGCGGTAACTGCCTCAAGATACCCGTATATAGTAGCAAAGCAAGCCTATTTACAAAACTAAGTACCTACCTATTCCAGAAAATCCAGGAGTCTGGCAGCTTCGTACGTAGGTATCTCATTAGTTACAGACCAACTAGCAGTTTACAGAGTGTAGGCCAATGATATTATGAGTAAAAAGGTGTAGATTGATGATACGCGCTCAGCAAGCGACACATTAAAATGTGGCTAACTAGCCGTCGCGCCGTCAACGGACGTGTGCGTGCGTTAGTGTGCCGTTTTTGAATATCGAATGTTGTTTAAGTAACCTATCTACACCTTTTTACTTATAATTTCATTGGTGTAGGCTCATATAGTACATTATGATATAAGTGCGGTAGGTTGATAATTACAGGCGAGGCAATATCAGCAGAGGCTGTAATTATCAAAGCGCACGTATGTCATACGACGTTTTATAACATATTTGCGAGGAAATAAATAAAACTCAGACTGAAATTTTCGAATAAAAACAATAGAGCGAAAAGAAAAAGCGCGCGGAATAATTTTAACTTGATCACAAATAGGCAATGCGCGCGCTCCAGTTCAAGTCAAAGGCACAAAAACACACAGCCAGTATTAATAATAAAGTAAATTAATTAATATTTTTTTGTTTTGGTTACTAATGGTTGTAATTTATAGTCAAAATTAATTAAATTAACGAATTAAATTTTTATTTTTTATATTTTATCTCCCACAGTTAACTTTATTCATAAAATGCTGACCACTTTTCTGCCATAAATAATATTTGCTAAGATTTTAAAAAAGGAACTGTTCGTTAAGTCGGAGCAAAGAGTATAATAATAATATGGGAGCATCTAGCAAACCGTGCATTTTACATTACCATTACGCACTAGTGCGTAATGAGATACCTTACGATACTGAATTTGGCGGAATAAGCGACCCTTTACGAGCAAATGTGTTATAAAATGAATTTACACCCGAAAAACATAAGTAGGTAAGATACTTCTTCTGCGGCGTACCTATATTTCACAAGCTGAACTATGTGCAGCGATTAGGTGTAAGTAAATAGATAACTAAGTGCTAATTGAATTCCGTGATACTGGATGACCTCTTCATTGTATGCAGATACCTACACAACGTTCAAGAAATCGAACCTCTTTACCGGAACAATCCAACTAATATTATAAACGTGAAAGTTTGTGAGTACGGATAGATGGATGGATGCTTGTTACTTGTTTCACGTAGTGTCCGTTACCCCAGCCAACGTGGTGTCGTAAATGGTCATTTGAATCATATAGATAATTAGTTGTGCGGCTTACTGTAATTGTTGCGCACATTTTAAATTTGTTGCGCTTATACAACGTGTTTTTTTTTTATATCCCATAACTCTAGGGTATGATTGAGACCATATCAAAGAATCAACTGGCATATGAATTATGTTTCAATCATGCTTTTTTTTTACTATCATACAAAATAATTCGACTAAGTCACGATGATTAATGTAAAACACCCTTACGTGAAAGAAAAGTGACGTTAGAAAGAAGATTCGTCGTACTGGTGACAATTTTTGAACTAATTAGGTAATAAAAATAATATTAATAATACTTAATAATAATATTCCACGACTATTCACACAACGCCATCTAGTCCCAAGCTAAGCAGAGCTTGTGTTACGGGTACTAAACAACTGATAATTTAATTATGATTGATGATATCTCCGAAACTATGTATTTATGGACCATCTATTCTAGGAGTTTTAGTATTATTTTTACCTACATAATATAACCCTAGAGTTATGGGATATAAAAAAAAACACCTTGTATAGTTTTTTAGTTATTTCTCAAAAACATTTCCTGCTGGGGTAACGTTATCCCAGCCAGGCCTTTTTCTTTTAAATGGGAATATTTAAATAAATATTAGCTATCTATATGATTCAAATGACCATTTTCGACAACATCTGGCTGGGGTAACAGACACTTTCACATATGTATGCAGTTAGCTGACACCCTGGAATTAACACATAGGTTACTTATTATCCCTGTATGACCCGTTCCCGTGGGAACGGGAACGGGTCCTACGCGGGTGAAACCGCGGGACGTCTGCTAGTTTATTATAAAGTATCATTTTAAATTTCAGAAAAAAAATATTCGATTTTTGTTTTGGTTTACCAAGGTTTACAAAAACCAAACAAGTAGATCTATGAATAAACTCGCATGGAGAGGGTTCTGTAAGTACGAAAAATATAACTAGGTAGGTACTAATTAGTTTATCAACCTACCAAAACTTTTTATAATTAGTAGGTCAATTATTATTTTTGTCAAGTTTCAACAAATTTAATACTGTGGGTACTAGTTGAAAAACATGTTCTGCTATGCTACACATTGTAGTTAAGTAGGTAGGTATGGATTATTACTTGCTTACCATGTTATTTTAAAACTATAACTTCAAAAGTTTTCCATAAAAACTAATGTCTGAAAATGGTTTTTTTTCTTTCAGATATTATTTTATCAAAGAAAGTTATTTTTACTTTTATAGTTAAGGTCAATTTCGACTAAGAAAAAGCATTCACGCATCGCCGGTAAAATACTTCCGGCCAACGATCGCTTGGTGTGTCGCGGAAGACGCCCGCGGACAAGCGGTAGGTAAAACCCTTTTTTAAAATTGTATTTAGGTACTTTACTTTGCTCGAAGCATTACTTGGCTGTAACGGATGGACTGGTGATTCTTTATGGGTACCTAAACATGTTCATTGTGATACATTCACAGGGGACTTGTTTTAG
This sequence comes from Euplexia lucipara, assembly GCA_921972225.1. Taxonomy (NCBI): domain Eukaryota; kingdom Metazoa; phylum Arthropoda; class Insecta; order Lepidoptera; family Noctuidae; genus Euplexia; species Euplexia lucipara. The sequence continues at coordinate 11,989,423 of OV179149.1, forward strand.
GAACACAGAATTTATTTTTATCAGTAAAATTTACAGCGTTTAAAAATAACCTAAACCTAACGTGTGTGTGTCTCTTTGCGAGCTGATCGGAGCCGTTGTTGGTTCATTACAGCACCGGAGAACGGATTGTTAAAGACGTCGACACATTGATGCTTTGGTCTCTTTCGGACGAACTACAGCGTTGACGACCAGATCCACTCTTCTTATACATAGCTAGGTAGCTATGTCTGTATGTATGGAACGCTTCCAAAATACTAAATATGTGATAAGTAGGTATCCTACATATTTAGTATTTTGGAAGCGTTCTCCTTTGGACACTCGTTGGAGAAATGACTGGTTTAATGCACACCAACATCACACTGCTGCATCCCTGTCTGCAGTGTCCAGAGTGACAGACTTGATCGGCTTTATCTTCTACAAAGGGATCCACCACGTAATTTCTTCCTGGTTGGTACTTGCTCCCTAAATTTCTGACTGCGAATGACATTTGACCCGTGTCGGCGGCTTTGAACTCATAAAGGGACCACCCTATAATATTAAGTATTTGTCTTTAAGAATAATTGCTATTGCTAATTTAAATGGCTCTGAATCTACCTACTTACTAACTTAGTTGGTTGGGTGTGAACTTCGGACGCTAAGCTAATCAAATGTTTTGATCAAACCTACTTAGTAAGTACGATTTTGTTGTTTTCCGAATCCCAAATTATTGATTGGTAGATAATTGACTGGTGTTGGATGAGATATTATCAGATAAATAGTGCGTTCAGGAACTGTGACGATTTGTGTGAGGTTTATCGTAGCAGTGATTTATGACCATTAAATATTTTTTGATAGCACATGCCTGTCCCATATCAAACCTCAGTAGGTAGGTATTAAGCAAAAATTAAACATCTTTCTTGCAGCATTCAAGTAGGTATTTTTTATTTTTCCAATGCATGGTCGATGAAACTTCAGGTTTCTTAGCTAAATCACTATCACTACATAGGTAGGTAGGTACCTACTTACAAGTAGTATAAAACAAAGTCGCTCCCGCTGTATCTGTCCCTATTAATGTATGCTTATGCTTAGACCTTTAAAACTACGCATCGGATTTTGATGGGTTTTTTAGAGTGATTCAAGAGGAAGGTTTATATGTAGGTATATATACCTACATGCATAATATAGCACAGAAACACTGATCATTTGAGTATATTTCTTAATGTGATATCGTAAATAAACTATTTTTTTCAAAAAAATAGTTTATTTACGATCTAGCAATGAATCTAGCAATAAAATCTTAGCAATGAGTTTCTATGTCAGAAAAGTGGTCTACATTTTATGAATAAAATTAACTTTGGGAGATAAAATATAAAAAATAAACATTTAACTCCTCGAATGTCTTAAGTTACACAGTTCGACATAAGAAAAAACGCTCCAAGTGTCTTAAGTCGGACAGTTACACTTAAGGGCTTGGTCAGGATCTTCCTTTTTCTGAAGGCCTACCTAAAGTTATTATCTTACTCGTAAAAGCGTCGACATTATTGTAATGTGCGTGTACGGAGGTCGACACCCGAAAGGTTAATTCGTTAATTTAATTAATTTTGACAATAAATTACAACCAATAATAACCAAAACAAAAAAATATTAATTAATTTACTTTATTAGTAATACTGGCTGTGTGTGTTTTTGTGCCTTTGACTTAAAAAAAAACTGAAGCGCGCACATTGCCAATTTGTGATCAAGTTAAAATTATTCCGCGCGCTTTTTCTTTTCGCTCTATTGTTTTTAATCGAAAATTGCAGTCTGAGTTTTATTTATTTCCTCGCAAATATGTTATAAAACGTCGTATGACATACGTGCGCTTTGATAATTACAGCCTCTGCTTTCTTGTAGCCCTCGCCTGCGGCTCGGGCAATATTGCCTCGGCTGTAATCATCAAACCTAGGTACCTACCGCACTTATATCATAATGTACTACTCAGAATACAGAAAGAACATGTACTATTGTCTCACTAGTGAGCAAAATCGCGTTTTGCTCACTGATTTCAGGCAGCAAAACCTACTTGTTTGAGCTACTAAAGTGTAAAATATTTTTTTGATAATCGGTCCATAAATGACGGAGTACTGAGGTAACAAACGCTAAAAAAAGAAAAAAAAGTCATACAAGTACAACCGAATAGAGAACCTCCTCCTTTTTTGAAGTCGGTTAAAAACAACTGAGACTAAGATCAACCTGCCCAGGCGTACCTATTGATTACAATCGTACCAAGTTTGGTTAAAATCCTTTGAGTAGTTTTTGAACCATGCATGCACGCACATACAGACAGACAGACAGACAAAATATTTACTGATTGCATTTTTGGCATCAGTATCGATCACCAATCATCTTCTAATATTACCTAATTCTGAATATATATTCAATCTGCAGAATTGACTTCTCTACAGTTTTATAATAAGTATTATGATGGTCGTAGAGTGTGATAGTCCATTGAATTGTACCTATAGGGAGCTATATTGTATCTTAAGATAAAATATTATAGTATCTTAGCCGTGTGTCGCGCCCCATAGTGAACTCCACTGCGGGTGACGTAACCTACGACAAACTTATTATTTACGGTTGGTACAGTAATCGGGTCGAGGGATCGAACCGCAAAATTAAGTTTGTTTTTTATTGTATTTACTTTTCCGGGATAAAAAGTACCTAGTGTGGTGCCCAGGAAATAGTTAGAATAGTTATACCAAGTTTCATCGTAATGAAACTGGTAGTTTATGCGTGATGCCTGAACAAACACGACAGACAGACAGACAGACAGACAATTTTATTATTAATCACATTTTTGTTTTAGGTGTCGGTCTAGTAACACATCCTGCTATTTATATTTTTGATATTTTCAATGTACAGAATTTTTACTTCTACAGATTTAAACTACAATTATATATATTTTAACTCCCAAAGTTAATTATATTCATAAAATGTTGAAAACTTTGCTAAGATTTTAAAAAAGTACCTACGTAGTAAAGTAAGTTCGTTATAGTCGGAGACCGTGCGTTTTACATTACCATAACGCACAAGTGCGTAATGAGATACCTACATTACGATACTAAATTTGGTTGAATAAGTGACCCTTTACGAGGAAATGTGTTATAAAAATAAGTTAAGTACCTACCTTACTTCATACTTAACTTATTTTTACCTACATGTTACGTATTAAATTATGACAATGGAATAGTCTCCTTGAGGGTTCTATTAGAATACCCTACATGACCATAATCCGTCTTGAGCAAGCGTAGTATCGGTTTATTACGTAGGTACCTACCTATAGTTACCCGAAAATTATGTGATCTTGTTTAAAGCTTTTTGATAGGTAGTAGTAGTAACCTACCTACCTAGTAGTAGTAGTAACCTACCTAAGATTACCAATAGACATGTTCTATTCACATTCAGACATAAAATTAAAATTGTGTCAACATTAAGAAAACAAAGAGCGTGCTCTAGTTCCTGAGTAAACTTTGCGGCTTTGTCTACTGAGGCAGTTATCAAACATTACATTACATAGGTATTATCTATAGGAACCTAAATATTGAGTTGGCTTACACTAACTCAAGAAGAATTTAAAAAACGTAATAGGAAGCTATGTAAGTGCGTAAGTAGTCAAGTAGGTATCAGCACTTTTTGAACGTCAAAAAAAGACAGTCCCACAAAACGCCCACCCTTCACAGATGTAGCGTATTTGGGCTCATTAGCATAGTCTTAATAAGTAGGTGTTAGATAGATGATCACGACGACGTGGATGACGATAATAGTAAAATATTACCTACTAAAAAAAAATGTTAAGCGGCCATTTACCCAATGGTTAGGTAAGGTATCGGCCTGGCGATCGTGGTCGTGAGTTCGACCCCCACCTATAGCATTATAGACATAAACCCACTCCAGCCAGACACAAGCATACCTATTTAGTTTTGTTGGATGGGTTAACAAGACTAGGGTACCTACTAGTAAAACCCCCGATACAAAAATACGATAATAAAAAGTAAATAAATAATAAAGATAAATAAATTTAACAGTCAATTACCTAGTGGCCTTATAAATTGAGATATGTTGGGGGGTTTTGTAATTTTTGTATTAGGTAAATGGTCGAATCTTAACTCTTATTTAGGTTGTCTTACCGCAGATGAATTGTCTTACTTTGATTAGTGATAACACTTCGAAATGTACATACATACACTGCCGACTGTAAAGTTTAGTTCTCATTTTCAGTTACCTAAGAAAAAGAACTAAACGCGAAACACGAGTGGTGGGCTCTCTTTTGCAGCGCTGGTAGTCAATAATTATTTTGAGTTAACACATACATATGTACGCTTTTTACTGCAGGAAAACCTTTTATTCCCACGGAGAAATCAAATACAAAGCAGGCGTGGCTGCTAACGGCCGATTAGTCGATTAAAAAGAAATCCTTTATTTATGTAAAAATTATGGTCACCTCACAATAATAATGAATGTTTGTAGGTATGGGAAAATTTAAATGATCAATATCTTTGAAACTAGTACGCAAAGTTTCTCCGTCACTAATTCAGGTTATCATTATCGTCCCCGTCACAAAAATTTAAACACATTTAGAAGGTCGTAGATCATCAGGCAGCGGAGGTACACGTGTCCAGCCCGCTTGAACTCAGGTTGGCTGGACACTAAGTTTTTATTGATTTCTCGTAAACCCTTACATGTGACGCCATAAATCAAACGTTATTACTGTCACAAAAATGCGTCACTAAATATTGGTAAAAGAACCATATCCGAAAACGCTCCCGTTATTGAGATTCGGAAGTGCCAGCCAAAAGTTTTCTACGTAAATTCAAGATGGCTGGACACAGATTTTTGCATTTTTCTACTAAACCACTGTACGTTTCACAAAACTTTTAGCTCGATGCCTGTCACAAATTTAGGTGACGCCCGTTGATATGCAAAAAGTCGTCAAAATCACTTCCGTTACCAAGATTGAGAGACCAGCAAAAAGTGAGTTTTCAAGATGGCTGGACACGTTTTCGATCGATTATCTAAGATTCAGTAGCGTCACAAATTCTGGAATAAGGGTGTTTAGCCGTCACATAAAGTACCCTATTGACCTAGTTAAATGCGAGCTATTTTGAAGATTTGTCCAGCCAACCTGAGCCACATAGCAAACCCATGCCTACTTATTATACAACTACGTGCCGACAACTCAGGCCAGTAGGTCGCAGTGGCGAAGTGTCCATAGAACTCTATTCTTATTCGCTTCCCTACGGAGGTACAGAAGACCAAGTCTACCGCTATTGAATAATGACAGCTAGACTGCCAAATACAAAGTGTCTCATTCAAATCGGTCAGTATGGGAAAGTCTGAAACTTTAAGGCATACGAAGATCTGTTCTGAGGAACCATGTCATCGATTTTGATAAAAAGAAAAACTGCATTCATACATTTTAAAAAACATTTGTACTCCGTACGGGAATCGAACCCGGTTATTTTGAAAAAAAAACCTATCTATTTCTATTTAGATATCGATTGTGTAGGTGTTAAGCAGTAAATGTCTGTATGAAACATGGTGCCTAAAATGAATAAAATGCATTGTTTCCACATACTTTAATTTATTTTAGTAGGTGCTCGAAGTGACCACGTTTACAATATTCAACAAGTTCAGGTAGGTATTTAAAATTGTCTCTATGGTTGTTTGTACCTCTTTGCTGATGTTGTAACTTGATACATACACCCCTTTACATATTTTAACGCAAATTCACCACATTAAGGTACAATATTGAGTATTGAATATTGTATTGAAAAAGGCGGTGGTCACTAATTAAATGGCAAATCCAAGAAAGAACGTGGTAACTTGTTGTAAAAGCGGATACCGAGCCCCATGTGGGGCTCGGTATCCACTTATTTCAAAAATTAAATCGAACCTTTGTTCTAGAGCATATTAATCTATTAACGACTACTTAGATGATAAGAATAGTTGGTCGCTTTGTTGAACGCAAGACACTTATGTTCTTTCACTGAAATTAATTTATTAACTAGTTGAAACTTATTGTTTGTGTGTGCCACTTTTCATTTTCATTTTTATTTTTTATTATATTTTTTTGTTGACATAATCTTATCAGTACCTACATTGTATTAAATGAGATGTATTTGCATTATGTGGTGAACTAGAGACTCCTATTTATTGGTTAATTTTTACGTAAATAACCGGTAGCAAGTTCGTCATGCTCCCTCAGATGTTACTGCTTGCGGTAGCGTCGAGGGTCGGGTTACCACTTTCCCTCTAATATGGCGAGGGGGGTAATGGCTGATCTTTGCGTTATGCTCGTGAACGGGTGCTGCTTGTGGTAACTGGTCGTCTTGCTGGCTTTGGTTTTGCTATTGTTTTAACTATTACTTGTTTTTTTTTTGTTTTATTTAACTTCCACAGTTCTAGTTTATCATTTTGTTACATTGTCTTGCAGATCTATGGATTTAATCCAACTCTGCACAGTACACATGCAAGCTGGGACGCCTGGCACACCCTTTTTACCTGGAGGATTCTTATTAGTCAGTTGCTTTTGCTTGAGTTAAGTTAGTTTTATTGTCGGTAGCTATATATTACTGGTATTCTGTATGTTGAGTGTGCTAGCTAACATGTAGTGAATAACTTATTTTAATTATTTTGTAATTATAACTAATTGTACTGTGTAAATTCAAGTTCTTCTAACTTATCAGACAGATGTGTTGCTGGGGAGTTTGTTCCGCCACTTCTTCTTCCCAGCAAAAACACTAGGAAGTGGCGAAGGGTGGGCTTTTTGGGGGACTGTCTTATGTAATTTCGACGTTCAAAAAGTGCTGATCCTCAGCCTAATTTGAATAAATGACTTATGATTTGATTTTGATTTTGAGTTTACCATACTGACCGATTTGAATGAGACACCCTGTATACTACAGGTACATGAGGTACACCAAAGATTAAGTGTCAAGGTGGTAAGTAGATTAATGACTTCAAGAGAGACGGAAAAATACTGATATGTATAATACTAAGTGCTTTTTGTCAGCTTTCCTCTTATGAAATTGACTCCTCGCAACTGGTTGGTTGTATGGCGTCATAAACCAGCCATCCTTTCTTCTTTTTCTATAATATAAGTAAGCACCATTTTTAAAAACCAATATTTTATCATATAACGCTATTTGCTCGGATATAGATATTGCTTCTCAACTTATGGCTTCCGGCCCCAAATTAAAGGCAGAACCATGCAAAACAAGTAAAAAGGTAAAATATCTATGATACCTACAGTTTTCGTTTGTAAACGTGTAAACGCTAATAAAGACTAAGAACTTAAAATACGTTTGAATAAGTAATTAGGTTCAGCTACCTAGGTAAATTATTGGATGTAATCAGTAAGATTCTATTCTTATGTAAAACAAAGTGATTACAAGAACAAAAGTACATATTTAATTACACAAGTCTTTGTACACATGGCTCACATCAAGCTAAACATTTCCTGTTGACGCTCACTTCGCTTGTAATCTTATACAATGCAGGATCAGCTTATACTGGAAATGTATAACTTGATGTGTAGCAGTATGTACCTACTCTATTCGTTGAAGTACAATTTCTTACAAACTAAGCGTATATTTAAATCACGCAATTGAGGCACTGTATTCTCTTCTAACTCTTCTTGCGAAGTCACATGACAGTATTTAACACACTTATTTGCATCTGTACAAATGCAACTTTCCAGTATATTATTGTGGGTCTCATTTGTTTCACAAGTATAATGAGCGTGAGGATCGCTTATTGTATTAATACTATCTATGTTAGCAGTTAACATCAAGTTAGAACTGGGATATATTAAGAATGCAAAAATTGTCAATGCAACTAAGCATTGTATGGGAATGGCTGTGGACCAATATTTCTGTGGATAGTAATAAATATTGAAGTAATGCAGAAAGGAATCAGGTGTGAATGCCCATATGCAATATATGAATAACATAGTCTTGCTAAACAAATACATGAAAAACCCATATAAAGATCTTGCCGGGGTTGGAGCGGGCGTGTGTTCTGGCATGTTGAAAACTCTTGTTTCACTGCTAAAACTGATCTATTGTTTTGACAACTAACAAAGTGTTTTGAATAAACCCATTAACTGCTACTCGAAGCTTTTTCAGATCCTCTCCATGAAAATTTCTGTAACAGATGAAATTAAAAAAGCTGAATATGGTCAAAAAATTTTTATACCACAGGGTGATTAAGGTATGGAGCAGACAAGTCTTAAAATGAATGATAAGGTGGTCAGAGTAGAATAGGGTCAGTTTCATTTCTTGACTACAACATCACAAGATCCAAAAAAATTACCTTTGGCAAGAAGCTACTAATATATATTAATCCTTCACATTTTGGTTTGTCATCATCTCTCATCACAAAATTTCGAATGGGTGAAAATGAATGCAAGTAGATTTTGCTGCAGCATACAAATTTCTAGTCTGTGATAGCACCTAGCTAAATTTATACAGAACCTATTATAAAAGCAGGCTGTCACTAACTTACATTACAAGATTTTCTGAATTGATTTCTATTTTTCTCTGCACTCCACTTCTTTTTAGCTCTTTATCAACATTTAGAACGTCATAAGCTAATGTAGCAGACTCAGATGAAGGGAAAGGAATAGTGAGACATCTGAAATCAAGGATTGTGGTTAGACATAGGGTTTATTTAAAATACTGATGCTTCATAACCATAACATGGTACAGTATGGGTTAAAATGACAAAATATATTTTCTTGTATTATTCAAATAGTAAGAAAATTTGAACTTTAGCAGTAAATCCCTATACGACCCGGTCATGCTTAGCGAAATACACATGTTTTTGTTTTACTCACATATCCATGTTTTGTAGCACAATATAAAATGTACTATGATTGCGCAAATATGCAGCATGTAAAAGGTAAACTAATATCTACAAACTCTACAATTATTATTGGTGTTAAAGTTTATCATAATACAATTTAGTCTGTCTGATGCTCAGAAGAAGGGAAAATTGTTAGTAGTCGGTATTGTTTTTACTTTGGTAATAATTAAAACAGAAGAGAAGAAGAACAGCACCCAGAACATGAAAAAACACTAAAGACACAATTGTCAATTTGTCAGTGTCAGTCACAGCTGTCAAGCCTGTCAGGACTGTCAGTAAGGCTGGAATCGCACATTCTGAATTCGACTCTGAAGCTCTTAGATTAATAACATACATAAACTCACGCCTTTTTCCCATAGGGGTAGGCAGAAACTACAGAGCGCCATATGCTACGATTCTTACATACTTCTTTTGCTTCGTTTACATTCATACATGTTGTCATACACACACGCCGGTTGCGAGTACTACGCACCTGACCTTTCTGAAGAACCTCACCATTTCACCAATAAGGTCTATGTATGTCCTTCTAGGGCGTCCCCTCCCGGCGTTCCCACTTCACTTACATCTGCCTATAAATGCATTTCGTTAGTCGCCTTTCATCCATCCTTTCAACGTGACCAAACCATCTAAACATACTCTTTTCAATTTTTGTTACTACATCTTCTTTTAAACCACAACGTTGCTTTATATCATCATTCCTCAATTGTCATTAATTGTTACACCACACATACTTCGCAAGGAACGCATTTCTACAGCATTTATTCTACTTTCATGTCTCTTTTGCCACACCCAACATTCACTTCCATACGTTAGGTAGTGTAGGCACCAGCACACCATTGTGAACAGCCAGTCGGGCCTTTTCGGACATAGACTGGCTGGTCACAACGCCATGTAATGCCTTATAGCGCCATTCACTTTATTTCCTGCATTCACTCTCCTTTCCACATCCGCATCAATCTTTCCATCCCTTGTGAAACAGACTTCCCAGATATGGGTTTAAAGATTCTTTATTTATTCTAAAAGAACATACATTGTTCACTTAACGAATAAATACATAACTAGGGTAACATGTTGTCCAGTAGTTAACAGTTTTGTTATGTTAATGTAGGTAGGTATGATGTTGACATGTAGGTTTGAAAGACTATATGGCTTGATATTAAGGTAGGTATAGAACGTTAGGTCAATAATTTTGTGTTGTCAATGACGTACTGCTTGAGTTTAGTTTTGAATACGTTAAAAGAAGATGTGTTCCTGATATCTGCCGGTAGATTATTATAAAGTTGAACACCTTCGTACATTATATTTTTCCTGCCATATTGCGTTCGCGGGGGGCGGGTTTGTATTTGGTTAGGGTTTCTTTGACTGTATTTGGATGTTTTTGTGTTGAAGGATAACTGTGTGTGTATGGTTTTTTTCAGAATTTTTCTAATGAGAATGCATGAATTGAATGTATAAAGTTGATGAATACTCATTAGTTTGGTGTTTTTGTATAGTTCAGATGTGGGTGTGTGATAATCGTAGTTGAATAAAAGCTTAATTATTTTATTTTGTGCTATTTGTAGGTCTTTAATTGTAGGTAGATTGTGTGGCGCATCCCCAGATTTCGATTAGATAATTTATGTGTGAGCGAACTAATGAGTTGTAAATATTGAAACGGATTTTTTTTTGGAATGTTATTAATGTTACAAAGTCATTCACTTGTTCTACACTCATATCGTTTATTTTCACATTGCACAACGACACGTTTTCGTCTCTTTCAAACACCATTACTTTCGTCTTATTCACATTAATGTTCATCCCTTTCATCTTACATGCTTCATTCATCTTGGTCACCATGTCTTGCAACTGTTCCGCTGACGATGCAAGAAGAACTTGATCGTCTGCGTAGAGGAGGCATTTGACAGGCAACTCATTCATCCTCAATCCACACTCACTCTCTTTTAAATCTGTCAGACAACTATCCATGTATAAGTTGAACAACCAAGGTGACGCTACACAGCCCTGTCTAACTCCCCTAGAGATGTTAAACCAGTCTGTGTATGCCCCGTTGCTGAATAAATAACTCGGAATTCGTATTATTACTTTAGAAAGTCCGGAATTGCGTTCAATTTATTTATACTGCACACATATTCTGAATCTGTTTTTTTTTTCAGATTTTGAATATATAATATATGCAATTCTGGTAAATAAAATATTATAAGGGAAGATCAACTGTTAGGAAATCGAACTGTCAAAATCAAGTGACAGATCAATCCTATATAAACGTGTGACATCGTTCAGCACTCCCCTTTTTGCTCGAGACAGCTCCGCGGACGGGCGCATCACTTTCGTATCGTATTCTTAATTCATATATTTTCTTTGTGTAGTTACGTAGAAAACAGAAATCAATAATTGTCGTCATTAAGTTTGAGTTAAATGATTAAATTCATTATTTGTTTGTAGAAAATTGTTTTATTTGCTTATATCAGAACTGGGATTATTAAAGTACCCACATTTGATTTAGTTTACGCATTATTGATTTCTGGTGAAATATTTTGTTAAATTCTGTGCATTAACGTGTTAAGTGACGCAATAATGAGAAAACGAAATTGCTCGCGTAGCAGTTCGCACAGTCGTTCTCGTTCTAGGAGTCGCAAAGTTTCGAAACGTCGGCATCGAAACCATCCGTCGTCCAGCCCGCGACCTAGAAGCAACTCAGAACTTCGCGAGTCCTTACAGACAATCGTGTCCCGGTTAAATGCGTTAGAAGATAGGTCGTCGATAGCTACGTCGTCAAATGTCCAACTACCGTCAACAAATAATAACTCAACAGAAGAAATTGTTAAGGCTATTAATTCTTTAAAATACGGTAGTACACGCGATTTTTATGTCTCCAATTTTGATCCTAATATAAATGATGTTGAAGCTTGGTTTGATGAAGTAGATCGTGCGCAAATCCTAAATAAGTGGAATGATGCTGAATGTTTGTCGCGTATTGGTCATTGTCTTAAAGGCGATGCAAAGTCTTGGTTGGATGATTGGGTTACGACAGACCGGTCTTGGAGTAATTTTAAACGAGATTTTAAATACTTGTGCGTGAAAAAGATTGATATGGCGAACATTCTTTATGAGATCATGAGTACGAATTCTGATAGTTTTGTTACATATGCGGAGTACGTACGTCGATCTTTATTACGGTTACAAATAGTAAAAGGTTTAAGTAATGAACTTATTAGTGCTATTATTATACGTGGTATCAATGAACCCAATATAAAAGCGGCAGCTACGAATGAGAACCTTAAGCCGTGCGAGTTAGTTAATTATTTCTCCACTTTTGTAAAACCGGTTGAGGATAAACATGAAAAACGTTTAAATCGTGACTCGGTATCATGTAAGGGGGTAGTAAAATCTAATTTTACCAGACGTTCTGTCCAGACTCCATTTAAATGTTTTTCGTGTGGACAACCTGGACATAAACAAATTAACTGTCATGAAAAACAAAAACCATCAACTGCAAGTACAAATACGACTAACTGTGATGTAAATGTAAAATCGGGACCGAAAAATGTTTGCGCTTATTGTAAAAAAAGTGGCCACCATATCAATGATTGTTTCGCCAAACAACGATCCGATAGCAGAAAAAGCAAGGTAAATTTTTGTTCCCTACCCGACTTTAGTAATTATAAAGATGTTTTAGTTGGAGTAATACAAGGGATACCCATTGATATTCTTATCGATACTGGCGCTTTAGATGTTTCTCTTATTTCATCCTCTGTAGTAAATCATTTGTCGTGCGCTACCAAAACCACGTATCGAGAGTTAAAAGGTGTTGGAAATACTATCACTCGAGTTTTTTCTTATGTGACACTTACTATTGAGTTCAAAGAAATTACCGTCGAAGTCGACCTATTGATCGTGCCGAGTGAAAGTATGAATGCACCCATTATCATAGGTACAGACGTCCTTAATCGCGAGGGAGTCCTGTATGTACGCACAAAGGATTACCAAAATTTAACCTTTGCTGTCCCTGCAAAAGTCTCGGTTATCGAATCGAGCATCCTATCCAGACGTTGCTTGTTGCCAGCGATAAAAATAAACTTATCAAAATATTAAATGAATTTTCCAAATTTATGATAACTGGAACTGCTACCTCAACAGTGACCACCGGTAGCATGCACATTCGCTTAAATAGTGATGCGCCCGTGTATTATAGGCCGTACAAGTTATCATTTAATGAGAAGTTGAGGGTCCGTGAAATAATAAATGATCTTATGGCTAAAAAAATAATCCGTGAATCAGAATCCGCGTACGCGAGTCCCATACTTCTAATTAAAAAGAAAGACGGAACAGACCGAATGTGCGTTGATTTCCGTGCCTTAAACAGGATCACTGTCAAAGACAGGTACCCTTTACCATTGATCGAAGATCATATAGATCGGTTAGGTAAGGGCAAATATTTTACAACCCTTGATATGGCATCAGGTTTTGATCAAATTTGTCTTGAAAATGCTTCGATTCCCTTGACTGGTTTTGTTACACCTGAAGGGCATTATGAATATATGAAAATGCCCTTTGGACTTGCTAATGCGCCAGTTGTTTTTCAGCGCATTATCAGCAATACGCTACGTTCTTTTATAAATAAAGGTTCGGTTATGGTTTACATTGACGACGTTCTTTTAGTTAGTAATAGCATTGAAGAAGGACTACAGGTTTTGCATGAGGTCTTACGTACGTTATCGGACGCTGGGTTTTCATTAAACATGAAAAAGTGTTCATTTTTGGGTACCGAAATAGAGTATCTGGGTCGAACAATCTGCAACGGCAAAGTACGTCCTTCTAAATCTAAAATCGCTGCATTGATAAATTCTCCAGTTCCCGAAAATGTCCGTCAAGTCAGACAATTTTTAGGATTAGCGGGGTACTTTCGAAAGTACATAGAAAATTATGCTCTCAAAACTTCATGTATTGCGCGTTTGACTAAGAAGAACGTAGATTTTAAGTGGGACGATGAACAAGACCATGCTCGTAATGAGGTTATTAAGTGTTTGACGAGTGAGCCTATTCTTGCTATCTTTGATCCTGATTTAAAGACAGAGGTCCATACGGATGCTAGCAGTCGAGGATATGGCGCAGTACTGCTTCAGCTAGATATAGATGGTCGTAAATCTGTAGTTGCTTATTACAGTCAGGTCACACATGGGGCAGAGGTACGGTACCATTCATATGAGCTAGAAACGTTGGCGGTAGTCAAAGCTTTACGTCACTTTCGGCATTACCTTATAGGCGTAGAATTCAAGGTAATTACGGATTGTAACGCGTTAAAGGCTACGCAAAATAAAAAGGACCTACTGCCACGTGTAGCGAGGTGGTGGGTGTACTTACAAGATTTTACGTTTACAATTATCTATAGAAAAGGTGTTTTACTGCCCCATGCGGACTACCTTAGTCGCAACCCCATCCGTGTTGTAAATAACATAGATAGGCCGCGAAATTGGGCTCAAGTTGCTCAATCAGGTGACGAAGAAACGCAAAAATTGATTAGAATGTTAGAAGAAGGACATTTAGATGCTAATCGTTACATTAAAAATAATGAAATTGTTTACTATCGATATTCGCCAGTAGGTGAGCAATCACGATTACTTTGCTTCATACCAAAAGGGCACAGATTAAGTCTACTTAGAATCTTTCACGATGAAAATTGTCATATAGGGGTAGACAAGACCATCGGATTAATCTTAAATCACTTTTGGTTTCCTGGTCTCCATGCTTTTGTAAAAAAGTACATAGGACACTGTTTAACTTGCCTAGCCAATAAGCGGATTCCACGAGCACCATTACAGCCCATTACGTCATGGACCAAGCCAGAGGTGGCCTTTCATACCCTTCATGCCGATGTCCTGGGCCCTTTACCGGAATCGCATGGCTTTAAACATATTTTAGTATTGGTCGACGCTTTTTCTAAGTACTGTCTTACCTATCCTCTTTATAGACAGGACCATGACGAATTAAAGAAAGCGTTTAAAAACGCCGTATCCTTGTTTGGCACTCCACACCTTATAGTTACCGATCGAGGCCGCATGTTTGAATCCACAAATTTCGTTAAATGGGTAAATGCTTTAGGATGCACCATACATTACATAACTCCTGAGATGCATCATGCGAATGGCCAGGTGGAGAGATATGTGCGTACCCTTCTTAATATGTTACGTGTTGAGACTAATAATAAGAAAAGTAAGTGGTCAGAAGAGTTGTGGCGCTTGCAGCTTGTACTGAACATTACAAAACAAAAGACTACTCAAGCATCTCCGTTGAATTTGTTGATTGGTATCGAAGGAACGACCCCCGTAATACAATCCTTAGTCCGTGATGTCGCTATTGACTGTTCGAATGGTGATCGTCGATCCTTGCGTGAACTCGACCGGCAGAGGGCAGCTGAACGACTTAAGGATAATCAGAGCCGCAAAGACAAGTATGTCAACAAAATGCGTCAACCGCCTAATGTTTTTCAAAAAGATGATCTTGCTTTTGTAATCAAGTACGGACAGTCCAAAGGGAAGTTGGATTCCGGAATGCGAGGTCCCTATAAGGTGACAAGAGTTTTGGAAAACGGTCGATATGAGTTGAAGCTCATTGCTGGATCGTACGGTAAGGTGACCTATGCCGCGGCGCAGTTCATGGTACCATGGAAGGGTGAATGGACTCCAGATGAATGTGCTGCTTTCTTTGCGTGTAAGTAGCCTTTGAATGTCTGAGAGGTATTTTTGCCTCCAGCCTTGTGTGTTATGTCTAGCCTTGTATGACTACTAGACCTTGTGTGTTATGTCTAGCCTTGTATGACTACTAGACCTTGTGTGTTATGTCTAGCCTTGTATGACTACTAGACCTTGTGTGTTATGTCTAGCCTTGTATGACTACTAGACCTTGTATGTTATGTCTAGCCTTGGGTGAATACTAGACCTTGTGACCGGCCTGTAGAGTCTTATTTGTGCTTAATAGTGAATGATTTATTTGTAATCTTACACGGATTATAAATTAACTCTCACTAGTTTTCTGGGGGTTGTCTTACCTTTCCTCACCTTTTGTTTTCTCCTTAGCAAACATACTGATACCCCTGGCTTTGTATTAATATAAGATGTACATTTCAGGTGCAGACCAATCAGATGAGTCTACCTCCTTAATAGATGGTGAATCTACATCCGGGGTGCAAAGCACTCCAACCTGCGATGATGAAGAAAGGTCATTTAAACCTGCCGAGGACGTCAGGATGTCAGGAGAGGCCGTATAAGGGAAGATCAACTGTTAGGAAATCGAACTGTCAAAATCAAGTGACAGATCAATCCTATATAAACGTGTGACATCGTTCAGCACTCCCCTTTTTGCTCGAGACAGCTCCGCGGACGGGCGCATCACTTTCGTATCGTATTCTTAATTCATATATTTTCTTTGTGTAGTTACGTAGAAAACAGAAATCAATAATTGTCGTCATTAAGTTTGAGTTAAATGATTAAATTCATTATTTGTTTGTAGAAAATTGTTTTATTTGCTTATAATATATTTATCCCGAATTCCCGACTCTGAATTTATTATTAAAATGTTAATTTAGAATGTGTGAGTCCAGCCTAAAGCCGCCGACGCACTTACAAGTCAGTGCCAGTGTCAAGCTGCTGAACAGAGTGTGAGTGCGAAAGATGAAATCGCGATGTTCCAAACTTAAAATGTTAATATGTACACCAGCATTATTTCATAAACGATAAAATGTATTCGAGTGGTCACATCTCTAAAATGTGCCTTTAAACTTGTGAATGCAGCCATTGTAATCGCGCCAACAGCCTGTCAGCCGGTAGCATTCGACAGGTCTGAATATGTTTCGTGTGCGGCCAACTAAAAAAAGACGTTAACTGTAAAAGTGATTCTGGGATCTGCTGTGCATGTGCCTACTAATGAACATCTAAACATATCAAAGGAAAGTGAGAGCATCAAATGTCAAGACATAAATGCATATCTATATATCTATATATATAAAAGAAAGTCGTGTTAGTTACTTCGCTTATAACTCAAGAACGGCTGAACCGATTTAGCTGAAAATTGGCAGGGAGGTAGTTTAGAGCCAGGAGAAGGACATAGGATACTTTTTATCCCGTTCGACATCATAAAAATAAATATCAAGAATATCGGTTGTCTCAAACATTTTTCAAACGCAGCGCCATCTTGGATGACATGACAGGAGTCAAACTTCCCAGTTCAATAGCAGGTGACAATTTGAAACAGGGGTCAATTTATAATACGCACCTACGTTCTGAAATTTATTTTGTTACTAAACTTAGAGGTCTTATATTTCAGAAATCAATTTACGTAACTAGCAATGATGACAGATACGAAATTTAATAATTCTTTGCAAATAGAACTTATTTTACTGTTAGGACTTTAATTAAAGTAGACCGGGAAAACTATAGGCATAAATTATTGTATGTAACATAGAGGCAATAGTTCAGATTAAAATTATGAATTTAGTATTTTTTAGTAAGGTAGTTAGGTTAGATAGTTGGGTTAGCTATAGGATAGGTATGGTCAGTTAGGTTAGGGTATATATACATGTTGTAATTTAAAAGTAGTAGTAGTTATTATTGGTTTGGAATTATTTGTTGTCGTCTTATTCAACGTATGTATATCTAATATAAAAAAAAAAATAAGAGCAATGAATTGACTCTAAGGCACAACGAAGTTTGCCGGGGCAGCTAGTTTTGTAATAAATACGTTAGTGTCTTCAGTGAAGTTTACTTTTTGAAAAATGTCTTTTGGGGCACATTGATTTAACAAAGTACGGGGCACAATTTTATTATACGTATCAATGTGCCCCATAACCATATGAAAGTGTCCAGATATAACTTGTAAAATACACTTTAGTGTTAAAACTTTAATATTCTTTTGTTGTTTATTGAAAATGGTCCGGGATTCAAATATCCAATATCATGGGGAAAAAAATTAAAAAAACCGAACTGGAAAAAGCCTGAAAACACTGCAATGGCTGAGTTTTTTGACAACTATGAGCGAGTAATGTTACGCTATAAATATAATCTAAAAAAGTGTTATCATTTCACAAATTTCACCCAATTGTCACTCTGTATAAAAGTGAATCATTCTGCCCCATTGGTGGGGCAGAATGATTCAAAGTCCATTTTACACAAAATGAGTAATTGGGCATTTGATCCCTAATAAAAACAGTATTATCAGTTAAAATTATATTTTTAAGAATAATTTAGCTTTACGCTGAATTCAAAATTTATTGGAAATATATTGTTTTTTGTCATATGATATTTGATTTTGAATTTTCATTAATCTGCCCCACTTCCTCCTATGTGTTTAAAGAATTATAATCATTCAAATCATAAGATAACTCTCAAAGTTCATTTATTGTCATTGAATGATTATTTCATGAAAGTCATTTAATGGGATTAAAATAACTTAGAGGGTTGTATTGGTAATGTTTCAGAAAAGCCATAATTATTACGGTCGTGAATCATATTTTAATTAACATACGACCTGACACTCTGCAAATTGTAAGGCTGACCCCACATTTGGCGTGCGCGATCCTCGGGCGTGCGAGTACCGGGCCGTCGTCGGGCGTCGGGTGTTGCCGGCGTGTGACGTATGTGAGGCGTGCGCGCGGCGCTCGTCTTGGCGTTTAACGGGGATAGTGGGCGAAGGAATAAGAACGAGAAGTGGGAAAGCTAAGCATAAGGATGAACAGTCACGAAAATTCATTTACGCATGGTCTTTTTTTCTATTAATTCTTATTATATTTAGTGGCAAGCTAAAGAGCGAGCGCACTCCATTGCAAACTCCTCCTTGACCCTATGACTATTCTACAATCAATAGACTGGTACATGCCTATAATCGAATAAAGAAAAACAAACAATTAATATTGTTGTATTCATGTAAAAGATTTTATTAATATTTTCAAACACAATTTATTTACTATGTACACATTACTTTGTAAAAATATTCATTCTTGTCTTATCATTTATTGATTCATTATTTTATAGGCAACATTATAAACATGATAAAAAAAACGTGAAAATTATTATGTATGAAAAATAGAAATTTCATTATAATTTTAAATAAGTACACGGAATCAGTTTATTATGCATTCTATAATGATGCATAAATTAAAAATACATGCACGTATTTCATTATAAATATCGTAAATAACAACTTAGTAGAATGGCATTTATACTCATAAATACATATAATATTTCATAAAAAATAACGAAACGGCGTTACCGAATACTTATATAATAATCGTTCGGCTCAACCTCGCGTTATTCATATTTCAGAGAGATCGCCTCGAACTGAGGCGAACCTTCCGATAAATCACAAGGAAATCGTTATACAGCTGGCTCCCCACCTTCGCAATAATATGAGCGGGTACGAGAGATATCTGTAGTTTTAAGATTACAAGTATGGTTAGCGGGTGCCGCAAAGCGACGACAATACGATCTAAGAAGGCGCACTCGTCGCGTCACGACGAAACAGCCGAAACAAACGCGGCGCACTCCACTATACACTATAGGCTTAAATTATGCACGCATGCGAGTACATAGGACGAGTCGTCTGGCGCAATTAGCGGCGCGGGCCCCATGCGGCCGTGGGCGTGGGTGCGGGCGGCTGCACGACGCGTGGGCCCCCCGGCATGGTGGGGAACTCCTGCGTGGACGCCGTGTCGGGCGCGCGCTGCTCCCACGGGCCCCCCTTCACCACGAAGCCGGCGGGCGGAGGACCTCCTGCGCCGGTTGCGGCGGCAACGGCACCGGCGGCCCCTGCGCTGCTGTTAGCTTGCTCTCGTTCGCCGAGCACATCACCGAAGTCACCCAGGGAAGGTGCCGCAGGCCGTGTGTAACGGTCGGCGACGTCTTGCATCTGTGGGTTAATTTTAAATTAGGGATAGAAGAACACAAACAGCACACTACTTAGCACAAATGATTGTGAAATATTGAAATTCTTACGTATTCTTCGGCTAGGTTAAGGAGATGGTCCTTTGCATCAAGTACGTTATCCTCATCACCGGTAATGACCACGATGCTATCATCACCTTGTTTCGGAAAACGTATGTCGACCTTGTAATCGTCCATAATGCGTCTGATGTTTTTGCCACGGAGACCGATCAACCTCCTGTGAACTCGTGGATCAATATCGACTTCCTCTCGGCATTGATTGTCCTGCGGCAACAATTTACAATTAAGAAATAGCATTATTTTTTGCCAGGTTTACAATTTTAGGAAAAAAAGTTAAACATTTACTATTTAACTCAGAATTTATGTAAGCTAATTGCACTCCAAGTTTATGCACCCTGAGACCGCACGGTACTACAAAACACGTGTGCGGCGCGCTATGTATGTTACGCTATGTAAAAAATGCACACTATTTAATTTGATCTTGAATTATGCAGTTAGTAATTCCATCAGGTGTACTATACCACAGCGGTCATAGAACTTAGCATCTTAATGTTGTAAAATAATCAAACGGAAACTTACCAGCTGATGAACAATGGCCATAATAGCTTCCTTAGCTTGCAATGCCTTGTCTTCATAGCCTTGGATTGTAATGATATCATCATCAGCCTCACCACGTTTGGGCAAGTTTATTTGTACTCCATAGTCAGTGCGAATCTTTGTGATGACAGAGCCACCCTTACCAATAACTAGAGGATGATATTCGGGATCCACTTTGAATTTCAGTTCATAAGACCTGAAATTTTTAATAATATTAATAACAAACATTTTATTCAGTTGTCTAGATCAAAGTTAGGAAATGTAACGCAGACGCAGTCGCTGCTTATTAATTAATTTTGTATGAGAATGGATAGATAAATGGGAGTCCATAAAAATTATCAAAACCAAACAAAATGTCGGGCAACATCTCATAAAGATAATACAGTGTTAACTTTTGATTTGCAGGTAATGACGACTCACCTGAGAAGTCTGTCTTCTTTCTCTTTTTCCATGTCAACGATCCTGTCGGCCAGAGCCAGTTTTGCTTTTTCGACGTTTGTAGGGGTGCCTGTTACCTAAATAAAAAATAATGACTTTAGAACTTAAGATTGCCATTTTTGTGTAACATTAATAAGTATAGGTATGGAAAACTTGGTAAGATTCAAATAAAAAAACTCCAAATGATAATTATTCTCACCTTAACCAAGTCACTAGGGTCATCATTGAGTGGAAGTAAAATGTGTACATCATATGTTTGCATCAGTTCTCTCCTCTTCTGACCAGAAAGCAGACGGTGTAGTTCATTTGGAACTTCTACATCTATTGTAATTGGCACCTGGAAAATAATAATACTTTATTAGACTATTCTTGGGTTAATGTAATCTTTCTATATCAAACATGCACATTTGTTTTAATTAATAAGATCGGTACCTGCTCAAGTAAAGCCTTCTTAGCTGCCTCGCAATTCTCTGGGCGACCAGTGATCCTGATGATGTCGTTCAGGCCAGGCTCAGCACTGTCATTGTTTTCCTTTACTGGTACATCCGCACCCTCAGTTGTGTCTCGCTCGGGGAATTTGATTTGCACATCATGTTCAGCAGTTATGTCCTTTACCTTAGCACCACGGGCACCCATGACTGTGCGATGGTGTCTTTGAGATATCACGCATTCTATTGTCACCTGTAAATAAAAGCATTATAAGTAAATCATGCTGACCATTTTGATCTAACCAGATAACTTATTGCTGGTGTGTTTAGCTAGATGTTTTACAAAATATAATGCGATAACTGGATAGTACCTATACTGAACAATACAAACCTTTGCTTCCAAATCTTCGATGATTTCGTTGATGCGAATTTTGGCGGCTTCTATGCAGTCCTTGGGACCTTTGAGCACAACGCGGTCGCTGTTGACTCCCTGCCTCGGGAAGGAGATCTGCACGCCGCCGCAGTCGTCGGCGATGCGCCGCAGCACCTCGCCGCGCCGCGCCACGAAGTGTCGGTGGTGACGCGGTGCCACCGCCATCTCACCTTCAGACACGTTACTGATCTCTGCTACTGCTGCTTCTAGCTGCTTACGAGCTGCTTCAACTTGCTCCTCCCGACCTAAATGAAGAATAAAATCATAAGGTAATGTTTTCCTTTCAACTTCTATCTGCTAAACTATTACAATATTAAACATAATTAAATTAAATCTTAAGGTGATGATGTCTAAACCGCGAAGGTATCCCACCGTACTGCTGTATGCTGAATGTGGCGTGCTAAAAGTTGCCTGAACTTTATGTGCACTGTTCAATGATTTGAAAACATTGTGACTGGCCCCTTACTGAACCGACTGGGAGAGCTATACATAGGCATAAAGTCTTTATACTGGAGCCTCACAGAACTTCGTTTGCCAGTCGACAGTATTATATCACCACTCAGTACCAAACTTTACAATTGCTTAAACAGGGAATTAAAATTATTTTCAAAATCAAATTACGAATTTAAACACACATTACACAAATACTTATCTAAACTCACACAGCAAAATACTGAAGCTCTTCTTTTAGGAAACCCCTGAATTTAAGTTACCTTTCCATGCACTCTTTCACCCCCCCCCCCCCCCCCCACACAGTAGGTATCTCGAACGAGAATAGTAATTTATTGTAATTTATTTTATTATTGTTATTCCTTTTTTCTATATTTTTTATGTATTACAACTGTATGATGTAAAATAGTAATGTATAAATATTGGCTTGTAACATTGTTTACGGCGGGACACTGATCTCCAAAATACAGGGACTCCTAGTTTGGAGATCAGGGTTTCAATGTGTACCCTAGTCAAAGCCTCTTGCATAATATCTACGATTACTTTTGTAAATCCTAGTTTATTTAGGCTTAGTTCAATAAATAACCTTTTTTTTTCTTTTTCTTTTATAATGTAAAACTTACCAATGATGAATATAGCTTCCTTATCCTCGTCTTTTTCAGTCGGGAAGATAATGCGAGCGCCAGTCTGCTCGCGGATTTTCTTAATGTTAGCACCATTTTTGCCTATCAAAAATTTGTGGTGTTCCGGTTTAGCACGCACGTGAGCGGTGTGGGAGGTCAGTTCCCGTTCCGAAGCGTGCGCAAGTAGTTGTTGCTTAGCCTTCTCAACGTCTTCGACGGGCCCTTTAATAACCACCTTGTCGCTGTCACTATCCGCAGGCGGGAACTTTATCAGTACTCCACCACACTCTTCCATAATGGAATGAATAAGTTTACCACCAGCCCCAATTAACGAATTATAGTATTTAGGAGCAATTGTGACCTCCTCTGTTACTACGTTAGCCTTTTCATTGTGGATTTGCTGAATTCTTTTAACTGCTTCTTCAACATTCTCGCGTTTGCCTCGTACGGTTATAACATCGCTATCATCACCTTCTGCAGGAAGATCGATCACAGTTTGAGTTTCGTCCCGAATTTTCCTCAAATTCGCACCACCTTTGCCAATAATAAACTTGTGGAATTGTTTGAAAATCGGCACTTCCTGAACGAACGACGACTCTGCTATTTCTTTTATAATCTTGTGAAGATACTTTTCGCATTTTTCAATATCTTCCTGGGGACCTCTTAGCTTAATAGGACTCCTCTTTTGTCCCTGGTCAGGCAGAGAAATGAGCACACGTTCGAACTTTTCGCGAAATTCTTTAATTTTTTCTCCTCTAACTCCAATAAGAGATTTAATATATCTATGATCAACATAGACTTCCTTTGTCCTTTCGTTCTCTAATTTCATTACCATTTCTCTTAATTCTCTTTCAGCGTCAGCTACACCTTGATGGCTGCCTTCAATACGAATAATATTGTTGCCTTCATTTTCAATAATGTTAATAACTACCCCAGTCTCATCCTTCAGTCTATTAACTGTAAAAAAAAGGAGTAAGAATTTTAAAACTGTTTAAATCTTCCATAAATTGTATTATTTCCACATGAACAGTTTAACTTACTATTAGTTCCATTCTTTCCAATAATGTGTTTAAAGAATTTGGGGTCAACTGATAGTTCAACATAAATAAGAGTAGCTAGCAAGTTCTTCACAAAGTCATCTAGCTCAACTTGAGCGCGCTCCACTTCTTCAGGGGGACCATCAATCTTTACCTTGTCTTCAGAATGTGTTATGTCAACATGTACCTGTGTACCAGAATGTCAACATATTGTCATTGTCATAAACGTAGTTTAAAGAAAACATTCAAACAGTTCCTCTAACCAGCCTGTTAAGTAATAACCAGTTGTTTAACATTACACAAATGCAGAGTGATCAAACTAATAAAGTTTATAATAGTAAACAATCTAGATAATAATGGTACCTCATTCTATTTTAAGTGGTTAAAATGACTGTCCTTGCAAGCCTTCCAAAGGTCGACAGACTCTAGGGCACTGAAATGTGTCAAAGCTGTTGCACAGATTTTAAGAACTTCTATGACTCAGTGCCATTCACACACTTATGAAGGGGCTAGAGTGAACTTCTCCAATCTTGTGTCATTCACCATCAAGAATGTCGGCAGATCCAGGAGATCACAAATCGCTGAGGTAAATTTGGTAATTCAGAGCTATAATCTGAGTCACCTGTGGCTGTGTTTAGCTTCTAAGCACATGGTCAAAGGGAACTAGGTTATTGATTGGGTCACTTTCTTTATGGAAATGCTCTGAACTGATTTGCATAAATTTCCAACAATTTCCAAATGTTTGAATTTCTAAATGTAACAGAAATTTTAATTAACACGTATCAATATGGAATTTGGTATGGAAATACGTGCGGTCATGTGTGTAAAGCAAGGAAGGATTGGATGGAATCCATGAGAAAACTCAGCTCTTGGATTTCATGAAATTTATTTTTGTATTTAGGTTCGTCGTAACCTCGTGACTGTTGATTTACATAAGCAAATTAAATAATATTGGACTTAGTTTGATAGGTTTTTGTGTTTATTATTATGCCAGAATCAACAGCGGCGACCACCAGAAAAGCGAAGTGTCAATGAATCTCGACAAGTCCTTAAGAAACGATTGGCCTGCATTGGATCCCGCAACGAAAGTAATAAAAAAACGAACAGTCAATGGCTTAATTAATAGACAAGAGCCTCTAAAATGTGTATTCGTCAGTTAACAGAAATAATAAGTTAATATAAATCATACCTTAGAGAAGTCTTGAGTTATCTTTTTAATATTAGAGCCGTTCTTTCCGATTATGTATTTATGGATCCATGTAGGTGCATCCACAGTCGCAGTTTTCACAGAGTTCGCTTTTTCGCATACCTTTGAGAGAGCTGTTGAAAAAAAAAGAAGTGACTTATGCATAATATTGAAACTACTACCAACTACTACTATTGAACATACTTCAAATATTGAGGATAAGTACACAGGGCTACACATTTCCATTTTACGCTGACCTCGCATTGTACGAAAGTCCTATACAATACAAGTTCAGCTTATACTGAAAATGTGTAGCCATGTGTACAAATAAAATATCAGTAGATTTTACTAACCCAGGCCAATTTTATTGTGGGGTCCATGGAGAGTAATGGTGCCAGTGGGAGAGTCTGGAGGAGGCATCTCTACAGAGACTTCAGTCTCCTTCAGAATCTCCTGAATAGTTGTTCCACGCGCTCCAATCACGTATTTGTGCTGAGATTTAGGTACCTCAACACGGACAGTTGAACATTTCTTTACCTGTAAAGAACATCGTCCATTTTAATCCAAATGAAAAATTAACAGCATATAAAAATTTTGATTTCTTCAGGATGGAAAGTTGAAAGATCTGAAGGACTAAATTTAAGCAACAAAATTTTTTTTCAATCTAATAGTCATTCCAAGTAGGTTGGAATGACTATAAGATTGAAAAAAAAAATTGTTGCCTAAAAAACTTTTGCATTGAGCCAACGCAAATGCTAAAACGTAAAAACTGTTGGTCAAAATATTAATCTCGCCTATGTAACCATTTACTGTGGCGTAATCAGACACGCACTTGGCAAGCTTGTATTGTAAAAATTTATATGTTCAATCGTAAAGACAAAATCTCTGTAATATTACATTTTAAATTTAAGGATCCATTTTCAATACAGTTTGCAGCAAACAAAATTCTTTTGTGTAAAAATTAGTAACATTATAAAGATATAAAAATATCCTTCCACCTGTCTGGCAAGTATTCTGTTATTATTATAACTTATCCTTCTCCAATTTCTTCTCTGCTACAACTTGTGATTAGGACATCAAAGATAGGTAATGTACTTTAATTTTACTTTGAATGATTTTCTTTAACTACTTTGGGAATGTAATGAATGCACTAATTGCTTACAAATACCTACTCTAATGCCAAATAGATCCTGTGACACTCAATTGCAGATGGTTTTAATGTTTTTTACTTTTATTGTAGATTTGCAAGTTTACAAATTACAGATTGTAACAAAATAAATCAAACCAAATTAAAAAATAAGCAGGCAGAGAGTTATTTTGGTTAACACATTCTTGGCTCTACAGTATTAGTTACAAATGATTATCTGCCAATGTTTACATTAGACCAGTGTGGGATGATGGCCATTTTGATATTGCATTAACACGTTCGTGGACAGTACTATCTCACAGATTGCAGATACTGAGACACTACTTTCTTTCATACATTGCCCACGGGCGTAGTGTCACAACGCATGGTAAAAAATATTTATGATATGACAGAACTCGACTAATGGTATGTAACTACGACGCCCACGGGCGTAATGTCTGTAGGGAGGGGGGACCATAAATCGTGAATGTGTGCGTGGAGGTAGGTACTTTCTTTGACGAATTTTTGAAAATTGTGTAATGACAGTACGAAAGTTTTAATTATACATGTGGTGACAGTACAACATGCCGTTCCTTATGATAGTATGGAAAATCAGTCGTCGAGAAGCGTACTGATTTTATGCAAGTAAAAACTCAGACGTTGACAGGCGTACTGTCGTATCATTTTTAGCTATCTAAACGCCTGTGGTCGTTACTGTCCACGAACGTGTTAATGAATAATATTATTTACCATGTCCTCATAGATTTGCTCAATTTGCGCTTTGGCTGCAAGTACACCATTTTTCTCGCCGGCAATGACTATTTCATCATTTTGGGTGGACGCGGGCGGGATGTGGATACGCGCTCCAGTCTCAGCGGTAAGCGCAGCCGCACGCTCGCCGTACGGACCCTGGATGAACGGGTGATAGATCTTCGGGATCTTGACGCGCTCCATAGCCTTACGCGACTGGAAAGCAATAAATCAGTTACAGGTAGATAATGACATTATAATGCCAATCATTTATTGATTGCGTATTCTTCGCGATATAATGTAATTCGAAAGTTTTAAGATAGATATTAGGTATTTATTTTACCTGTTCTTCAGAGCATACACGGATCTCATGTTCAGCTTTCTCAATGCCCTCTTTAGTACCAGTAATAGTGAGGGTCTCACTATTATCGGCAATACCAGGTACGCTGATTTTGGTAGCTGTCACTTTTTCCAACTCTTTCAATTTCTGGCCTTGCTTTCCTAATATCCAACGGTGGTGTTCCTTCGGGATATTAACTTGCTTGCTGGCCTGTTTAAAGAACGAAAGGTGGTTATGATGGTGTTTGGAATATTAAAGAACATTTTTAAATTATTGTTACATTTACCTGTTGTTGGAAATGGGTCAAGATAAGGCGCCTTGCGTCAAGCACAGCGCTATGTTTGCCAGTTATCAAGAAAGTCAAGCTACCATCTTTGCTAGTAGATATCTCGATGTGCGCTCCGGTATCCTTAGTGATAGATTGACAGGTTCTTAACGACTCTCCCTCGCCGAAAGTGTTAGCGTTGTCCAATTTTCTCTCTTCATATGGCACATGGAATACCTTGAAAGGATTGCTAATAGATTACATACTATTTTACACAAGAATAAGAAAATTAGGAACAAGTACACACAGAAGTCAGTCGGCCGCAGCCTTGTGAAGTTGTACATTTTTGTCTTTCCATTGAATCGCGGTGTTAAGATTGTCCGTCAAAACTACCTACCAATAACTCTTTAAAATTTTGTAAATGTTGAACCATTACGCCAAACAAAACAACACAGACGCTTTGATCGCCGGCGTTCAAAGGTTTGTCCATAGGTACGTACGCATCCTTTCGCATAGTCACGCATGCGGCGAACGGGCGAACGCGTTTCGACTGCGGACTGACACAAACGCGATCGGTCGTTGACGTTGTGGCTGTCGCGTGTAGCCCGTGTGCGGCCACACTTACCCTTACGGAGGCCATTTTTTTTAAATAAATAAAATAGATATAGGTAGTAACAATACAACATCCTCTAAGTGAGCAAAACAGCCAACACCTGCCTACCTTTTAATTGGTAATTAACAGTCAGAACATAAACAATTTTGTTTGTTTTGATAAAAATAATTTGTTTACCTAGGTATGTGTAGTTGTTATCCAGCTCTCAAATATCAGAAAGTAGGTATAAATTATCTTAATAATCATTTATAAATAATCTGGTTGGATTCGGAATCTATGGAATTATTAGATTATAAGATTGACTATAAAATAAAATAGCTATTTAATAAATGATAAGTAAGTAAAACTGTTTAGCGATAATAAAGTAAGTTATCAACTCATTTGGTTTTTATTATCTGAAAGAACTGAAACATTATTACACAACATAATACTTATCACTGGCCATTACTGATTACGTAAGATTTAAACACGCATGTGGCATCCACGTGTATATACCTAACATTGTTTAAGTGCTTAATGCAATATGTGGCGTTAAATCCTAATAAGTAAAAAAAAACGAGTATCTCATAGCAAGCCTCAAAGCTTATTGTTATGCGTACCTGAGTATGCAGCGACGATCCCACGCGAAGCTTATTGGTAGCTTGCTGTATGCTGCGTTGGACCGGCGGCTGCGAGTGAGGCAGAGCCGGAAACAGATCGTCATATGCGTAGGAAGCATTATTCTCGTAGTTCACATTATTCATCTCCTCAACATGCACGGGTAACTCAGGGTGTACAGGAATCATATCTCCAACCATCATGGATTGCTGATGCATCATTTTCGTTCCCTCCAGCAGTCCTTGTTCGCGCCAAGTCGTTACAGTACTAAACAATTAAAATAGAGCACATTTTTACTGATAATGAAGTCAGTTCACACAATACCTACCAGCAGTTACATTTTATTTGCATTATCATTTATTTGAACAATTGTTTGAAAATCTATTCATTCTAAACTTGTGTTCATTATATCCATAGTTGAATACAAAATTACTTTGACTGTATAACTGTAAAGGTAGGTATAATGAAGGACACATCTTTTCATTTGAATACCTAACTATTAAAAATTAAACCATTTAAATGTTATTTAAAAAAATCATTTGGATTCTATCTAAAGAGTGATTCATAACTTTCAAAGCCCGTTTGTTGTGCGTTTGAAACTTGTAAGTTTAACCAGCTTCCTTCTAACTTTCACTCAATTCAATTAGTTTTCTGAATAGAGATAATTTTACAGATGTCATGGATTCATCATCTCAATAAAGTGAAAACTATAGACCACTAAAAATAGGAATCCTACCAGGAGACAAACCAAGTTATGGATGGACAGATTTTACACAAGTAGAAGAGATACAATTAAAATGTTGAGGTAGTGTATGTTTCTATTGCAGTTATAACAAATAATAAAAGTAACTAAGAATTAAACAGACTCGTAACAAAATGTTGAATCTCTAATCTTGCACAATGGATGGAAGCCTTTGAGCGGGTGTCAAACTTGCACTTTGCTGGTTTATTTTCATTCATGGCTATTATTATTAGGCTTATTTTATTTATAGTGTTATCATAATCAGGGGCCATTCTAATCTGAAAGTATCTGTTAAAAATATACTTATATATAATACCAGAACACATACCTACCTAAAATTAGCCAAAAAGAAAGGTAAGTTAAAAGATGTAAAGTTTTACCACAACTCAGCTAGAATGGTATCAATGTCTCTAAATAATATAATTAGTACAGATTTAAGTACTTTGTATGAAACCATTTAGATAAATTAAAATATTTCTTATTACTTTCCCATAAAAAAAACCAGTTGAAAAGAAAAAGATATAATTAAACATTTTGCTGAAATAGAATCAATTATTATAATTTTATTAACGTAATAATTCCTTTGATACATAGTAAAAAGGCGCAAATAAGAAAAATAGATAGTAATAAATAGAATTTACAGAATTGATTGCCTGATCCTGTCTGTAAATAATTGTAATTAATCTCAAACACACATGTACGAGGGGTGCATGCATGCTAGTACATGTCTTGCTATGTACAGTACACGAAAACTGACAGGAATTTTGGATAAAAATATACATAACATAAATACATCCATCGTCACATGGGGTAAGAGTTCGGAAAAAAAAATATTATTATGTACTTACAAATAAATTGGGACTATAAAAAATAGGCATCCCAATTTTGATAATACGTGTCACCTTCCAGCACATTTGACGTGGAACTCGTCTTAACAAAATACAATAACACTTACCGAAAGTACTGTAGCTAATCAATCTGGAAGATTATCCTTTAGTCGCCAGGATCGAGTTTGTTTTCTCCTGCGCAGAAATTAACATAATTATTAGAGAACTATTAGTAAAAGCATTAAAATAAAATTTCTGTAGGTAGACGAACACACGTACCCAGCTGCAGTAGCGAGAGAAATACCCACAGATAATAAAGATCAATGAAATAGATTTTAATCAATTTCTTTTTACTATGTAGTAACATTTCTGGTTATCGAAAGTTACACATTACACATGTCATATTAGTCGGGTTGTGTGTGGTACGCTTTAATTATTTCGCTTGTGATACAGGTTTATCTAACCTAGTACAGGCATCTAACATTTAAATACCTTTGTTAATTATTTTTAAGACTTTTGTATTTTATTTTACCAATTTTACTTTTGAATAATTATTATTATTATTATTTTTTTCTAGCTAATGAAAATATTAGAGCTAAACAGAGTTTATAACTAAATCGAAAAGGTGTATTATAGTTAGTATTGTAAACATTCTGTAGCGGCATAATAATATTTTGCTTACACAGGGTAGTCTAATAGTATAAGCCTACAAACAGTACAAACTGTAGACTGTAGTTATAAACTGTAGCGATAACATGAGCAGACAACGTGACGTCTATTAACAAAGCAATAATGTGAGATTTTACAATTACTGCCATGTATCAGCTGCCTAAACAACTAAAATACACTTCTGGACACATCTATTGGCCCACCTTAGAGTTTAGGTTTCGATGGCCCCTACCGAAATATGATTGCTAGATTGAACAAAAACTGTTGATGCAGTTTTAAACCTGATACATTTTACCATCTTTTTCGATCGTATTGTTTTAAATTTGAATTCAGAATACCATACGACATGGAGCTTCGCCTAACAAGTCGGATATGGGCCTTGTTAAAGGCAATTGATTTTTGAATAAAAAACATGTTTTATCAAATAAAAGTTTAATTTAATAACGCGTGTTGCCTCCATGGGCATCTACCACAGCTCTCATACGATTAGGCATAGAGTTTATCAACCGCTCTATGAAATTTTGAGGGATCATCTCCCATTCCTCTTCTAAGGCAGTTTTCAAGTCCTGCATCGTCTGGGCAACTGGCTGACGAGCCCTAACACGTCTTTTTAGCTCGTCCCACATGTGCTCAATGGGGTTCATGTCTGGGCTTCTGGCTGGCCAGTCCATAACTGTGATGTTCACATCCCGAAGATATTCCCTGACGATGCCGGCCGCATGGGCTCTTGCATTATCATGCATAAAAAGTAAATTTGGGCCCACATAGTCCGCGTATGGTATCACGTGAGGTTCTAAGCACTCACGAATGTACCTTTCAGCATTTAATGTTGGCAGCCGTGGTCCTGTAACAACCTCAAGTTGAGTTTTGCCGCTCGCGGATATACCGCCCCAGACAGTCCATGAGCCACCGCCATAAGCAAACTTCAAAGCAGCATTGTGCGAAACGCTCTCCCTTACGTCGGTAGACCTTCTTCCTTCCATCATTGCCAAGTAACACAATTTTAGACTCATCAGAAAAGAGTACACGGCTCCAATCTTGCTGTGTCCAATCTAAATGACTGCGTGCGAAATGAAGGCGCGCTGTTCGGTGGGCTCGCGTTAGTTTGGGCCCATTAGCTGGCTTGTGTGGTACCATATCGCGTTCTTTTAACCTTCTCCGAACAGTTCGAGCGCTCACAGATACTCCGTGGAAGTCACGAAGTTGGTTTTGTATCTCAATGGAGGTAAGGTGACGATTTCTCAAGCTGGTCGTCACGATGAATCGATCCTGCCTTTCAGTTGTGACCCGAGATCGTGGCCTTCCATGGCGATGAACAAAGCCGCCAGTCTCTAGGTACCTCCGATAAACATTTCGGACCGCAGATCGACTTAAATTAAGTTGAGCACTCACGTTTCTTTGGCTGTGTCCGGCCTGAATAAGTGCCACAGCTTGGGCGGCGACTTCGGGTGAAGTATCCATAGATTATTGATAGAACCTCACCTTAATGTTAAGAATAAGTAATGTTTGTTGCAAAACCAAAGATAACAATCACTTTTTCAAGAATGAAATCCAAGTAAACCAATAAAACCAAGTTTTCTTAGTATTCGATTGTTTGATATCAACAAACAGGCTCCAAATTGTCTTTTGTTTCTTTAAATTCTGTGTTCGAAATTCAAAAAAAGACTATTGAATGAAATTGTGAATGTGCCAGGTTCAAAACTGCTTTTTGCTCGACCTAATATAAAATTTTAGCTACGACCAAACGAAACTGAAAATACAAGGTGGGCCAATAGATGTGTCCAGAAGTGTATATTTTATACTCATTAGGAGACAAAATTAGAGATTTATGTACGGCACTTTGCTGTTTTTTATTGTTTTTCATGGTGAACAAAATGCCGTACAAAAATATATTCATGACCAAAATATACTCACTCTTCCTGTGCTTTTGAATTATTCTCACTTGCACTTAGTTGGACACTTAGACTATATACCTCTCTACAATAAGTATAAACCATTCCTACATCACCACCTTAGACTATATACCTCTAGACGTAGCCCAATTTACAGTGTCAAGTGTGGAAGTGAGACGCAATAATACAAAATTCGTAGGAAAATTGAGACAAAGCATCGTATCTTCTGTCCCTTACGGCGTGCCGGATTTTTGCATGGCTAACTTTTGAAAGTTAGCCAAACAAAGAGCTGTCACTGTCACGTATATTATTATGCTCGATTTAATTTAAGTTTTCGGATGGTTTTTGCAATTTTTGTAATAGTTTAAGTCATTTAATGAGAAATAGACTCCATTAGACTCAGACCAATAAAAAAGTATAGACGGAGCCGTCGTGAACAATCGCGACTAAAAAAGTGAGGACTACTTTTGGCGTTGTGTGCGTAACTTGGTGTATGACATCACAGATTTGCGCATGTGTGCTAGAGAAAAATGTTGCAAGCGTTGCGCTGCGACTCCCAAGTGCGAGACTGCGAGAGATACTTTGGTTAAGTTTTATTATTATGTATGTAGTATAGTGTTTATCTTGATTGTATGAAATGAAATGAAAGATATTTTTGTTTAATTACAATAATTAACTTTCTGAATAAGTGAAATTATTACGCCCCCGATGTTGTGTCATCTTTTTATAATATGTCTGACGTTTTGAGTCATAACTTTTGAGTAAAGTTTCTTGTTTCGCAACATGATGGAACCTTATATTTATGTACGAGTTGCGAGTAGCATAGACATAATTTGTAGATTATCTCCATATTTGTTTGCTTTAAAACTCGGGTATTTATGTTAAAATGAATACTTTTATATAATAGTATATAGCTAAAGCGTAGTCTATAATAAAAAAAAGACTTATTTTGTTTCAACTTGAGACGGATTTCCATACTTCGTTGGTCATGATCCTACTAAATTTTGAAGGGAGCCACTCGTTATTATTTCTGTTGCCCCGTATAGTTTTAATTCATTTTTCTTTCCACGTTTTATGAGCTGGGAACCTAAAAATATCGTATCAAACATACTATTGTTTGATTATATTTGACTGTGTCCAATAGTAAAATTATAAAAAAAAATGCTGTGAAGTGTCCGTAAAACATTACGATTTTCCTTATTTTTTGGGAAAAAATAATGTTCTTAACTTGCAACACCGACACAATGGCGTGTTCCGAGAAATTATTTCTGATATTTTTACGATTTTATTTAAACAAACGTTACTTTCTTGTAAAAAATAATTCCAGAAGCTTTATTTTGGAAACAGGAATTGTTCTTGCAGCAGTTTATGATGCGGGGCGGCATAATTTCGTAGTTATGATTAAAACAAGACAAGGTCACGCGCTCTCGCTTGCTAGCGGCAGACTACCGAGCGGCCGTCTTCATATTGCGGATCGTCTTCATATTACGTGCCACACTTTTAGGAGCGCAATGCTCTGTCTATACTTTTTTATGGGTCTGAGCCATTAGATAAGTGTTTAGTGTATGGTGAATGCGCTACGATGGGAGGATTCAGTATAATAGGCTGTAAAAGCCGCTCAGAAAAGGCCAATAACAAAATCTCTTTTCATTCGTAAGTATTCAATACTGTTTGTGTTATTGTATGATTATTGAATTTATACATTTGTGCGCTTTTATTGTCATGGCTTTCAGGCCAAAATATGGAAGATTTCTTAAAATAAACTTGATTTCTTATATCACATAACCTAGTAATACTTACTTACAGTGTTGCTACACGTTTCAAATCTTTTCCCTTAACTGTCAGGCCTAATGTTCAAAAGGTAGGCATAATAATCAAATAAATCTATGGTGGCTAAACACACAAATTTGTGGGCGAACCCTTATTTTTAAGTTTAAGTGAACATGTGTACGAACGAACAGAGCCCTTTCGACAATCATTAAGTTTTACTCTTGAAGGCAATCGCTTATGTACTTAAAGATATTTGGAAGTAAGAATTCATTTTATGAATAAATGTTAAGTATAAACAAAAAATTAGATATTTTCAAAATAAGTTGGTTTTGTATAAAGGACAATAGTTATTATACAGCAATGTCAATGTCACACTGGATGTCAGCCATACCTCAATATATTTTAATGATAAATAACACGCGAAAAAATCAAAACCAGCTTCACCTGGTAGTAGTGTATTTTATTTGTGAGAATCAAGGTAAGATTGAAAGTAGGTATTTTACGTGAAATTATATTTTCTCACACATGGATACTTCTACACTCTTATTACCACGTTGAATACGTCGTATTTTGGGACTTTTTTAGGGAATAGCAACACTGAACTTTTATATTGCTGTCGCATGTGCGGCCACGCGGTAGCTCGATCTAGAGGTATATTATCTAAGATCACCACAGACTACATAGATAATTCCAAATTTGCATTATGGTAACTATAATCTATGGCTAGCTATAGAGATTGTCGATGTCGAGATTGAGATTGTGGATGGTTTTGGTTTTAATTGAACTTCGTATTAATTTTATCGAGAGCGTC
The DNA here is from genome assembly GCA_921972225.1 of Euplexia lucipara. NCBI lineage: Eukaryota > Metazoa > Arthropoda > Insecta > Lepidoptera > Noctuidae > Euplexia > Euplexia lucipara. Next base: position 12,024,831 of record OV179149.1, read on the forward strand.
CTTTTCAACTTGTATTTATTTTCGTGTGATTGTTCTTCATGTCATTTGAATAATGGATAAGATCCCTAGGACACACGAAGGTAATAATTCTAATTCGTTGTATAGCCATATTTTTCTCTGTTGCGTACAGCCCATTTTGCAATCTTCCGATTCGACTCTGTTCTGTAAATGAGTGTGATAGAGCTTTAAAATTTCGCTTTCAGCCCGAGGAATTATATAGTTTTAAAATATATGCTTATATTTATTGTTGATTATTCTATGTTTATGATTACCACGCCTTTTGAAGTGTGGTTTGGAAAAGTCAAGTGAAATAAATAAAATTTTAATGCTTCACTTCCACACACTTTTTGCTATAGCTGCTGTTTGTATAGTATAGTTTTTTTAACTTTCGAAATCATTTACTTTCCTCGGCTTGCACTGAAAATTGCGAAAATCTAAAATTTCACGAAAATAATTTGTTCATTACGAATTATAATTTATTATAATGGAACTGAATCTAAATAGCTTGTTAATTTTGTTGATATTTAATCAATGTGAATATTATGTACACAAGTAAATCAATAGTGTTGTACTTACCATATTTATTTATTTATCTTATCTAAACAGTTGAAACTTACCTTCTGTTTGTTTATGTTTAACCTAATCTTACACCACGTAAAACAACCTTAGATAGACAACTTACCTAAGTTGAATATGCATACATAAACTTAATAAATAAATACATGGACTACTACTACTTTCACACAGCATCATCTAGTCCCAAGCTAAGCAGAGCTTGTGTTATGGGTACTAAATAACTGATAAACATACTTATATGTTTCTAAATACATAGACATTATAAATAAATTACACCCAGACACAGAACAAATGACCATGCTCATCACAAAACATTTGTCCTGGGTTGAAATCGAACCCACAACCTCCGGCATAGCAGTCAGGGCCACTAACTACTAGACCAATAGGTTACAATCCTTACATTTTCCCTTTACCTTTTACGTTCATACATCTAACCTTACTTGTTTATATTTTTTAGCTATTGAAGCTCAAATAAGAGAAATTCAAGCAAAAAAGAATGAGTTGCCAGAGAATGGTTCCAATAAAGGTGTATCTCTAGGTGAAACATACTATGACAGTGATATTTATGATAATGCGGGGCAAGGTGGGAAGTCTCGGTATGATGGTTATGTGACATCAATTGCTGCAAATGACGAAGTGGAAGATGATGATGTGGAAAATGTACCAATAACACAAAAGCGATCAGGATATACTGCACCAGCTTCATTGTTAAATGATATTGCACAGGTATTCAATTGTATTCCAATCATTATTATAATATTTCATTACGTTGTGAAATTTAATTCATTAAACCCCAAGAGGACACCAGTATCTGCGCTGTTATTGTCTTTCTATTGTGTCTTTAATTGACACGATTGAAAGGTTAATCCAAGCTATCTAATTCAAACTTATTAATAATAATTCCACTCAGGGTTAGTGTCTGAACCAGAATATTTTATAGTAGTGTTGAGTTTTAACTCATGTTTTTCATGATTATTCCTTTTTTTAAATAATCATCTAAAGTTCAGCACCATGTATGTACCTATCTATCAATACAGTAATCTAATATCAGCTGGATTGCTTATTTAATATCAGGTAGGTACATCATCCTCACATCTGAATAATTTATACAAAATGTTGTGAAATCTATTTTAAAGTATGTACCTATGAAGTTTCTTGCCCATGAAACTACCTACCTATTAAAATCTGCAACTAGAATCATTATGTAATTTGTAAGTCTGATGTTCAAAAGTGCCTTTTATGGGACTAGTTGTTTAACTTTAACTTTATAACCTATTTATCTGTACCTTCCCTTTAATGTTTATATCATTTATTGTGTTAAAATCTATTTTTACTTTTATAGAGTGACAAGGACTATGACCCATTTGCTGATAAAAGAAGACCAACTATTGCTGACAGAGAAGATGAGTACCGTCAAAAGAGGCGTAGGATGATAATATCTCCCGAGCGCACAGATCCATTTGCAGAAGGTCAATATTTACATTAATGTATAGAAACAGGTCTCATATCCAAGTAGTAAAGGGACTTTAAATAACACAAATGTCAAATGTGTTTACTTTTTTTTAATGGAAGCCAGCATTGTCTGATGACTTCAAGCTTTGTCACTCTTCCTAATATTTTGCTTCATCTAAGTGGGTCATTGTTAAGTTTTAAACATCTACAAAAGTACATTGCAGGAATGAAATAAGCACAAGATTGAGTATTCAGTCACCTCATCTACATTTACTACTGACTATAATAAATATTACTGGGTGCCCTATAGTAGCAATACTTTGTTCCACCTTAAAATCAATTTATTAGTTTACATCTTATTCTCAGACCAGACAAGATTTCATAAAAATTGGTGATGCTGATTCGGGGGAGTTTTGTAACAAATGCTGTGACTTAAGAATTTAATATAATTGATTTATTTTTCGTGCCTTTTGTATTATTTTTCTGTGAAGTGGCTTACAATGTAACTGGCACAGAGGGTGGGTTTTGTATTTCATGGCAGTCTGTATTGATTCTTCCTAGAGATGTTTATCAAAATGTACTAAACCTATTTTGGGACTAAGAGCTCAATCATAATAGGTGTAACATAACTTTGTAGAGTGATGAAATAGCCCACAGGAAAAGTAATTGTGGACATACTAGCTTTTTTCATAAACCAGATTTCTATACATACTTACTAAGAAATAATAATTCATATTTTTATGACACCAGCCATGCTAGCCAGCTAGAGATCTGGCACAATATTGTTTACTCAATTCTTCTGAGGCTCTTAGATAGATTGCATCCATCAATAGATTGTGCCTTGTATAATAAATGCTCACTTATGTTTTAGGTGGAAAAACGCCAGATGTTGGATCTAGGACTTATACAGAAATTATGAAAGAGCAGTACTTGCGAGCTGAAGAAACAGAGGTACACATATTAAACGCAAAAAGATATTTTGGTATCAACAAGATAATAATTATTTATATCCCATTAAAAATAAATGTATTTTACTTCCAGTTAAGAAAAAAACTGCTGGAAAGGGCAAGGGAAGGTACTCTTAAACCAGTTGCTCAATCCAATGGTGAGGCAGCAAAACCTCCTTCGAAGCGCAAGGGCCGTTGGGATCAAAGTTCAGAAGATACTCCTGTGGCTAAGAAGACTATTTCATCTACCCCTACCTCTCAAACAACACCATCCTGGGATCAAGAGGTATTGTGATGTTTCTTATAAAGACTGCAATAGATTTAATTGCTCTGCATTCTAAAATTTTGGAATATAATATGTTACTATCTGTTACAGAGGGGTGCATGGGAAGAAACACCTAGTGCCCCGGGGCGTGGAGGTGAAACTCCTGGAGCCACGCCATCAGCACGCGTTTGGGATGCCACGCCTGGACACATCACCCCAGGACATGCAACACCCGGCAGAGAAACGCCCGCGCAACATGCCTCCAGGCGTAACCGCTGGGACGAGACGCCTAAGACAGACAGAGGTGAGTTTTCCATCATTATACAAATTGATTATTATTTTTTAGTATGTGTAGGTACTGTTCTGTTGTTATTTTGAGTTTGTTTGAATAATTGACTAACATTTTGTTTATAGAAACTCCCGGACACAACAGTGGTTGGGCTGAAACACCACGCACCGACCGCGGCACTGGCGTGGACACAATCCAAGAGACGCCGACGCCCGGCACCAAGCGCCGCTCGCGCTGGGACGAGACGCCGGGCGCCACGCCGGCCGCGGCCACGCCCACGCCGTCGCACGCCACGCCGACACACACCACGCCCTCCCACTCCACGCCTTCACATGCGACGCCCACTCATACGCCTCATACACCTATGTTCACACCTGGAGGAGTAAGTAATCTTCTGTACTTGTTTACCTCAGTAACATTAAAGAAAGTGGTCAAGTGCAAATCAATTGAGCAATGAAAACATAAGAAACAAAGCTACATTACTAACATTTTTTCTTTTCAGTCAACACCAGTGGGAATGAAGGCTATGGCAATGGCCACTCCTACGCCTGGACATGTGGCTGCGATGACTCCCGAGCAGTTACAAGCTTACCGATGGGAGAAAGAAATAGACGAGCGAAACCGTCCTTACACTGATGAAGAGTTAGATGCCATGTTCCCACCTGGGTACAAGGTTTTACCGCCCCCTGCCGGTATGTACATGTTAATGTGGGACTATGCTAATTAAGTTGCTATGTTTAAAACTTACAAAAATTAAGGGTTTACACATAGTTATTAATAACCACTTTAGTTTCAGGACACATGTATTATACAAAGCCTACGACATGTGGAAATCTAACAACGTAACTAAGTGCTGTCCAATACATGTGTTATCAAATTTAAAATGATAGAATAATATACCTACGTTTTAATACTCAATTTTTCTTTCAGATGAATGATGACAATATGGCTTTACAGTCTCATGCCGTTGGATAAACTACCAGATTGAGCTTAAATGTTTTGTCAGTTGCTGATTGTGTACTACGATAAACTGCATGTTTACAAGATAAATAGTATTCATTGCGGCATGCGACTGTAGCAATTTTGTTAACTTGATGCATTGTTACCCAGGTTATGTTCCGATTCGGACCCCGGCCCGAAAGCTGACCGCAACTCCTACTCCACTGGGTGGTACCCCTATCGGCTTTTTCATGCAGACGGAGGAACTGGGAGGCTCGGCCGCCGCCGCCGCGCGCCTGCTCGACCCGCAGCCCAAGGGTAGCCAGCAACTGCCCTTCATGAAACCAGAAGATGCACAGTACTTTGATAAACTGCTCATTGACGTCGACGAGGACACTCTCTCCCCAGAAGAACTCAAAGAGAGGAAGATCATGAAACTGCTGTTGAAAATTAAGGTAAGGGCGCATTCAGATGACGCGCGCGCATGAGTGCTGATCAAGTAGAGCCAGCTTTTAATAAGATTACGCGTCGCGATCAACAACACGTCAAACAATGCCAACCTCGGATCCTCCGCGTGCATCTCGAAGAGGGGGGCGTGGAAGCGGCGTACACGCGCTTGATTGCGACGACTATCGTGCAGTCGTCGCAATCAAGCGCGTGTAATTTTAATCGATTTTTTTCTTTTTCTTCTTTCTTTACTTCTATTTACAGTATGCCTTTTGTTCCAAATAAATGTGTTTTCTTTATTTTCATAAAAATAGCGTAAACCTTTTTTTAAATCTTAGTATAACATAAACATATTTTCATATTTATTTGTTTTCAGAACGGAACTCCACCCATGTGTAAAGCTGCGCTTCGTCAAATAACGGATAAAGCTCGTGAATTCGGCGCGGGGCCCCTATTCAATCAGATTCTACCACTCCTTATGAGTCCTACTTTAGAAGACCAAGAGAGACATTTGCTTGTGAAAGTTATTGATAGGATTCTGTACAAATTAGATGATTTGGTCCGTCCCTACGTACACAAGGTATGTAAACTTTATTTCACATGATAAGACAAACATTTCAGAAACCAGTCTTGGGAAATCAAATAAATGTGTACTACACTATTTACATGTGGCATGCGCTAACGTGTGTGTAGAAGAATAAAAATATACTGTTTACTTTACTGGTAATACTAATCAATATTTGATTTCCAGATTCTTGTTGTAATTGAACCTCTGTTGATTGACGAAGATTACTATGCACGTGTCGAAGGTCGAGAGATTATCTCTAACTTGGCTAAAGCCGCGGGTCTGGCCACTATGATCTCAACAATGAGACCTGATATTGACAACATTGACGAATACGTGCGTAACACAACTGCCAGAGCCTTTGCTGTTGTCGCATCTGCTTTGGGTAAGTAATACAAAAAAGATATATATATATATATATATATATATATATATATATATATATATATATATATATATATATATATTATATAATAGAAAATGTTCAAAGTTGTACTAATCTAAATCCATTAATTACAGGTATTCCATCTCTTCTTCCGTTCTTGAAGGCTGTGTGTAGATCAAAGAAATCTTGGCAAGCTAGACACACTGGCATCAAAATTGTCCAGCAAATTGCTATTCTTATGGGGTGTGCTATTTTGCCTCATCTTAAATCGTTAGTGGAAATTATTGAACATGGTGAGTTATTTATTTTTTAGAGTTATGCTAGCTAGAATGTGTGCCATTCAAGAAAACTTACATTGAATATGTGCACGCACTGTAAACTGAACATTGGCTACAACAGAACACCTAGTTTGGCCAAACAGGCTGTTATTGGATATTCGGTCAATTCAACTGCTTACACCAAATGCATCTGAATAGGACGAATACCTAATAATATATTTGTTGAAAGTCTACAACTAAGGCTTATCTACATTGAATTTTTGAATGGTAAACTAAAATGTTAATATGCTGATTTCATTACAGGATTGGTAGATGAACAGCAAAAAGTGCGCACCATCACTGCTTTAGCGAGCGCGGCTCTCGCTGAAGCTGCTACTCCTTACGGTATTGAATCCTTCGATTCCGTGCTCAAACCTCTCTGGAAGGGTATCAGGACCCACCGAGGCAAGGGTCTAGCAGCCTTCCTGAAGGCCATTGGTTACCTCATCCCGCTCATGGACGCCGAATACGCTAACTATTATACGCGTGAAGTAATGCTCATTCTTATCCGTGAGTTCCAGTCTCCAGATGAGGAAATGAAGAAGATTGTTTTGAAGGTATGCTAAAAACAGTGATATATTTATGATATAAATCGAGTAAACGATCATGTTCTAAATAACGTGTAAACTTTCAGGTAGTGAAACAGTGTTGCGGAACGGACGGTGTAGAACCGCAGTACATAATGGATGAGATTCTGCCACACTTTTTCAAACATTTCTGGAACCACCGTATGGCCCTTGATAGACGAAATTACCGCCAGCTTGTGGACACCACAGTTGAAATAGCCAACAAAGTAAGTGTCAAATATTAGTAAATATTTATTATTTTACTCTTTACATACTTCATTTAACTTGGTAAATTAATCTACAGGTTGGCGCGTCAGAAATAATTAACAGAATCGTTGACGATCTCAAAGATGATAATGAGCAATACAGAAAGATGGTGATGGAATCTATAGAAAAGATTCTCGCCAATTTAGGTGCAGCTGACATTGATTCCAAGCTGGAAGAAGCTCTTATAGACGGCATACTGTATGCATTCCAGGAACAGACTACCGAGGTAAGAGTTATTTGTTGTGGGGACCTGATTGTATCAATACAAGGGTTTTGATGGTCATGTTCAAAAATTTTAAACGTTTAGATATTGATCTAGATTTCAATTTGTGTTATCATAACTATCACTAAATATTATAAAACAAAAAGGTTTAAATATGCTCCGCCGCGTCTGTCTGTCTGTTCGCGATAAACTCAACTTCTGCACCGATTTTCATGCTGTTTTCATCAATGGATAATGTTTTCGAGGAATGTTTTAATATATAATAAGTTTTTGATTGGTTTACATATTGTATATTGTATTGGTTGATTGGTGTTTTATGGTGATTCGTTTATGATATTTGTCGGAAAAAAATAAGCCGTGTAGGAGTTTGGCGTGATAACCGATCTAGTGATGAGTAAAAATTATTTATGATTAACAGGACGTAGTAATGTTGAACGGTTTCGGCACCATAGTCAACCAGTTGGGCAAGCGCGTGAAGCCGTACCTGCCACAGATCTGTGGTATTATATTATGGCGTATGAACAACAAATCAGCTAAAGTCCGTCAACAAGCTGCTGATCTCATTTCACGTATTGCTGTCGTCATGAAAACCTGCCAAGAGGTAAGTGCTGGTCTGATGAGATTCAATTTCTATTTCATCTGATTTTGTATCCCAATATTTTGATGTATACATAATAGTAGAAAGAATTTAAAATATTTTTGTTACAGGAAAAGTTGATGGGGCATCTTGGCGTAGTACTTTATGAATACTTGGGTGAAGAATATCCAGAAGTATTGGGTTCCATTCTTGGAGCTCTAAAAGCTATCGTTAATGTGATTGGTATGACGAAGATGACACCGCCCATTAAAGATCTTCTGCCTAGGCTTACACCGATTCTTAAGAACAGGTAAGTAGCATATGGGCTACAATGTACGAAGTACAAAATGTTTCATTCATGTGTTTTTAGCAGTTGTAATAGGATTCTTTTGTCTGTTTTAGGCACGAAAAAGTACAAGAAAATTGTATTGATTTAGTTGGACGTATTGCTGACAGAGGACCCGAGTTTGTCTCTGCAAGGGAATGGATGAGAATATGTTTTGAACTGCTGGAACTCTTGAAGGCCCACAAAAAAGCTATCCGAAGAGCGACTGTGAATACCTTTGGTTATATTGCTAAAGCCATTGGTCCCCATGATGTGCTGGCTACTTTGCTTAACAACTTGAAAGTACAGGAGAGACAGAATCGGTAAGGAAAATAAATTATAAAAACGTTTTAGAGTATCTTTTTTGAAAATAATAATTCTGTAATATATTTGTATTTTTTAGAGTATGTACAACGGTTGCGATCGCGATTGTAGCGGAGACTTGCTCGCCGTTCACAGTATTACCAGCTCTGATGAATGAATACCGGGTACCAGAATTGAATGTACAGAATGGAGTGCTAAAATCATTGTCATTCTTATTTGAGTACATCGGAGAAATGGGCAAAGATTACATTTACGCAGTTTGCCCTTTGCTAGAAGATGCACTAATGGACAGGTAATACAAGTTTATTTTGAACATTTTTGGCTATTTAAATTACATTTTTTTGTAGAAAAAAAAAATGTATATCCATGCTATTGTATATTTCATCTGCATGGTACGATATCTCTAGACAAAAAAAATAAACCCGTTGTTTTAATACCTATTCCTTTACCAAAATAAGTTACACTAAAAAGAGAAATCACCTTATTTTTAATGTAGTCTTGAATTAAGTCATTTAACTTATAACTTACTGATTTTTGATGATTTTGAAACCAGGGATCTAGTGCATCGACAGACTGCGTGTGCTGCGATAAAGCATATGGCTCTGGGCGTATACGGGTTTGGATGCGAAGACGCTTTAGTACACCTGCTCAACCATGTATGGCCAAACATCTTCGAAACTTCGCCGCATTTAGTGCAAGCATTCATGGATGCCGTGGAGGGCATGAGGGTCGCCCTTGGTCCCGTTAAGATTTTACAGTATGCTCTACAGGTATGTATAGTTTCTTCTATCCTATTCAATTCCGAAGGCGACGGCACACCATAGACGGCGCAGGCGTTACTGCCGCCGCAAGGCTAATCTTTAATCAGATTGCCAAACATAGCCAAGCCTGATTGCTCTGCTACTGAAAGCCATACATACAGCACTACTGGTATGCCTTTTGTAGTCGCCACTCGACCGTAGTAGCAGTCAGCAGAGTGACTGCCACAACGCACTCGTCATAGCACTTTCAGCTAGAAATTAAGTTGAATAATAGACATGTGGCTATTCTTGTAAGTTGGTATATAACGTGCAAGTAAATTCGCGCTATGAGTACAATGCTTTTCACACAGTGCATTCATTATCATGTTTCAGGGACTATTTCATCCTGCAAGAAAAGTTCGTGACGTGTACTGGAAAATATACAATACCCTTTACATTGGTGGACAAGACGCGTTGGTCGCTGGATACCCAAGAATACAGAATGATCCAAATAATCATTATCTGAGATACGAACTAGATTATTTGCTCTGATATTATAATTATTATTGTAAGATATATGTCGTGGTTTAGTTCTGTTTAATCCGTATAGTATAAATAATAATAAAAAAAATATTGTAGAACAAAAGCCACTACTACGATTTACAACTATACACACTACTGAATATAAATAAACCATTTGAAATTTTGCAAAAATATTGACAGAACCTAAGTACATAAATTATAGATCTTTATGGCAACAGTTCTTTAAATAATTATAATATACAATTGATAGTATGGCTTTTGCTCTAAGAAAGAACTACATTTCATTGAAATATACTAGGTTTTCAGTTATGAATAAAAAAGGCATTATAATTACATATCAGTTTTATTATTTTATATAATGTACCTCTGTAATGTAAGCGAAAGCTTTATTCATGATATATATAGGTATTTACATAAGTTTATTATGATAAAACACCAATGACTAGAAAATAATATCTTCACTTTGATTTCCTTAATTATTTAGGATATTCAAGTTTACTAATTTGGAATATTACTAACAATAAAATAAACAAAATAAAAAGTTCAGTCTATTTCATAAATCAATAGGAAAAACAATTACATACAGACACACATTTTTAAACTTTCACCTATCCTACCATATTAGATTTAATGAGATAATATCAAACAATGAGAGTTACACCCACTAGTCAATGCACTCAACGCGATAAAGAAAATGGTACGATTTTTTACAATTTAATTTACCTACAATAATTATGTATCATAGCTCCTTCGAGTTTCCTAAGCGTTATGCACCATTGAGAGCGACGTATTGGTAGTAGTTATTGTAAGCAATCTTTACTTCCTATCCATTAAGAAAAAAGTGGCAACTTATGAGAATACTGCCAGGAATGTCACTAACATTATAGAAACAATGTAATAGATATTTATTTCCTTCTCATGATTATTACTGTACTCTAATTTATGCTAGGTCTGCACAAGGAACCTAACTTTAGAAGGGCTACCTATAAAGACGCGGGGCTGTGCATGTTCTTACTAGATAAGTTGATGGCTAGAAGTTTTATAATGAAGACTAACTCTATCTATGCCCATCATATTATTAAACCACTTTAATAAAAACACTTAATAGTATAAAGCTAGGTAAGAACCAGAGTTCCCGCCAAGTACGCCACTTTAAAACCAGGGTTATTGTTTGAGATTTATACTGCTGCACTGTCATTCAGTTTCGTAATCCTGTTCCAATATTTCTGTATCTAAACACGATCCCTAGTTTAACTTATACTATTCTTTCGATAAGTAAGGTTAATGGCGAACTATAATAGCCTGACAGTTGTAATGTTAGCAGCAGTTATAACAAAAACGAACATTTGGAGCACAATTTTCAGTAAAATATTAAAATTAAATGAGATCCATAATTTAATAGGAAATTTACAAGTAAACATTTTCTTCGCAAGCTAGGCGAAAAAAATCTGGAGAATCATTGTAGCTTATGATGCCCGTTTACCGTACTGCCCCTTATGATGCGCTTTGTAAAATTCCGCGTTTCCATAGAGGCCTCATAAATTCATAAAAATAAATAAATAGCCTGTAAGATAGAGCGACTTTAAGAGTTAAATATCAGTTAATCGTTCGGCAGGCGGGACAGTCGAGTATTTTTATTGTAAACACCCTACCCTAGCCGTCACGTGAACTAAGCTGCTTGATAATATTGGCTGCCAGGCTGAACCGACAACGTTATCTGCTGTTATACCCAGTCGGCGATGAAGAGCTCCTTCTGTCGTCACCGCCCATACCTCGTTATCTTCTGCCGAAACATGTTTGAATGTCATATCACATTCTGGAAACATTAAAAAATGTTAACATTACATAATTTATGCAAGTAGGTACAACAGTTGTATTGCTCACATTGGCAGTATTTTGTGACTGCCAGATAGTGCTGTGTATTTATTACCATTGTTTACTAATTTACCTGTCAAATGCTTCCATTCTTTACCGTCCTGCTGGTTCCTAGAAATATCAGTTCTGACAGCAATAGCTCCATTCAGAAGTAACACCCATGCAGATGATTTGGTCAACGACACTGCCTTAGCGCCCGCGCCAGACTTGTGGTTGTAGGGATGGCTAAATTTAGGTGTTTCTATCAATCTCCAATTAGTTCCTGATGGATTATTACAGGTAATGTCTTCTCGGTAATAGAGTTCTCCTTTTCGACCAACTACCCAAACTACATTATTGCATGTGCTAATTGCTATAAGTGATTGAGGGTTGTTAACATGTTCCCAATGCACACCCTGAAAAGAAATACAATACAAATATCTTTTCTATTACAAAGTACCTAGTACAATCATGTAATGCAATTTACGAGTGTGAGTGTGCGCGTTATGCGACTCTTAGTGGGTTGTGGTAAGGTGTAAATTGGAATAATTGAGATTCGTATTAAACACTTATAAAATATCGCCTACCGTGGGTGCTGCAAGTGTAACTCCAGTTCGATAAATAGCGTCACCTGCCAAGGTTATTGCCCAGACTGATGCGTCGTCGCCATTGGCCTGCCAATGAAACATTTTTTTAAGGAAGTAGGTAGGTATTTTCACATCAAGACATAAATCTCACATAAGTAAATACGTAACACAACATCAATAAGTATTTTTTTTTTTTTATAATGTAGGTTGAGGGCTAGAGGTGATATGTCACACTGTTATTTACAATCTTACCCATATAGAAATATCTAACAATGCAGTACTTCCGGCCCGAATCCATGGGCCCTCTGTAATAATTTGAGCTTTTCTATACCATCTCCGACGACGGACGCAATCTGTAAATATTTTTTTCCCATGATAGGGTGCTGGGAAATCGGTTGCGTACTGCCATCCATCAGAATCAACACCGCCAGGTGTGTTGTAGTCGATCATCCATTCGGATATCTGTAGAGAGCAAATGTTTTTGTAATTCAAATTAAATGTAATTGGATACCAAATCATATTCACTACAAATGGACAAAATATGGTAGACACCAAACTAATCGTCACAATTATAAAAGGACCGTATTAAAATGACCATTTGTTTGGTGTCCCACAATTTTAATTGTTTACTTTATTGATGGTTGCCAGAAAGGCGGTCGGTGTCGATCGAATCTACGCAATGTCTTTGGATACACAATGGGTCATTTGTGTCCAAGTGAATATGGCTTCAATGTGCTTAACAAAATAACTTGAAAGTTACCCAATGCCAATGACGATTGAGAAGTTTAGTATGTTCTCGAGTTCTTTTGTGTTTTCCGGTTATGTCGCTCCACATATAACGATCAGTAGGCAAGCCAGTAGATGTATACCCAGAAAGAGGATTCCACCTCTGATTTTCATAGACACAGTAAGTTTGAGTATCTGTCATGGAATGAATGCCTTCTTTGCTCCCTATACCTAAAATGACACAAGTTACATTCTGTAGGTATTATGCATTTTACGAAATATAGATATTTCCATTCAAATAAAATTGCTATTTACCTTTGAGAATACCTCCACCCCATCCTCCAGTATAGACCCAAACACGGTGATCATGAGATATCCCCCAAACAATACCATTCTGACAAGACTCAACTCGCCGCAAGTAGCCCCCTATAATCCGCCAATACATTTCTTCAGATCCAATTATAGCATTTGTAGTAGAATATTCCATGGAATAAAGTTTCAAGGGTCCCTTCACAGCAGCAGATGTAATAGTTTTAGGACTGAGTCTATGTTCAAAGTAGCAATAAAGTTTATCATTTACCAGTATCTTAAAAACATTGATGTCACAAATAATTGTTATACAAAACTCTTGACCTGGAGACATAGGTAGTTCATGTCTCTCTTCAACTCCCCAGCTACCAAATATTTTTGAGTTACACACAACAACTCCCTCTTCAAATCGCACATTGAAGTGCAAAGGTATTTCAGTCACTTCTGTCTCAATTTTATGTCTCTGTTTCTTAACTTCAGGACCTTCTAAATTAATGTGAAATCTATTAAGTTCGTCATTTAAACAGCCAGTGATTTTTAATGTACTTCCAGGTGGAAAATTGTTATGCAAAGGTGTTGTAAAGCCAGATACTATATCTTTTCCAAAGACTTGAAATTCCTTTACATATTTACCATTATTTGCAGTGTTCAGTTTTGCAGGCATAGGATCCCAATTTAGTATATCTCCAGAACTAGCAGTTGCCCATACTGAATTGGCTGACGGTTTTCCAATAACTCCATTGATCTGTGATGTGATATCAACTAAAACATTAAACCATTCTTCTTGTTCCATTTCCGATATAAACTGTACTTTAATGGGGCTCTTGTTTTGTCTTGGTACAGACAAAGTAATTCTAGGACTTCCAGGTTCAGATGATGTTATAACACTTGTAACTTCACCCAGGTTTAAAATAAATTTGATGGTACCATCAGGTTGAAAAACAGATAGTGTTCCAATATTTTCTAAATCATGCCAATATAAAGATAAAATACAATCTTCACTGGAATGATTTGCATTAATTAGTCTTGACTCACAGCTCCGTGTCCAACCTTTCTCTTCCACAGCTACACCATAACATGATAGATCCAAAGTTACATTATTGTTTCTAGTTTTTAGATAATCTAAAATCTGAATTCGCCATTTAGAAGTTAGATCAGTATTAAATGCATTATGGGAGTCTGTAAACCAGTGGGGCACCTGCATTACATCTACAGAACAAGCCCCAGCTTCTACAAATGCCCAAGTTGTTTCACATGTACCCCAAGCAGTTTGGCTTATTTCGTCATCAAAAAACATTCCTGAGTCAACATCAAATACACTGCTGTCACTATCCGGCTGTGCTTCCATGCCTACAACAGAGCCAACACTTCTTACAGGGCTCCACGCTCTTGGATTTTTTAATGTAGTTTCATAACTCTTTCCTGTATAATCAATATTGTCTATTTGTTCATTTCTTTTTTGTCGAGCTTCTTTTGGTTTCACAGGTAATGTATGTTCAATGGGAGCTGAATGTGACTCTTCCCAGGAATTGTGCAGATTTATATTAGATTTAAGCTCTGTTGTAGTTTCATTGAGCATGTTGAGGCTATGGTGTTTGGCATTGGATGTAGAGGACACAACACTTGCTGAGCTTGATGTCCGGCTAAGTTGCATATTTGCCTGAACCATTCTCCATCTTTTGCCAGTTTGCTCTGCAGGGGTAATACCACTGCGCCAATAAACAGACTTATCTGTATCACCAATCGCAAATACTTGATCATTAATTCCAACAGAAATATAGCTCATATGACCTGTGATTTCTAGCCATCCACTTCCCATAGCAGCTACCTCAGAAATTCCAGCTGTGTTTCCATCAATGCCTTTTCTAAACCAAACTCTTGTATCAGAACTGACAGCCCAAATGGCATTAAATCCAACAGAAAGTGACACTAGTTTAGTGTCATTAGGAGATTTAACTTCCATCCAAGCTTCACCTGTGGGACAGTCCTTGGTAATGCCTTTTCTAATAATAGCCCTTCCTGTCCACAAAAGAGCCCACACTAACCCAGTAGGTCCCACAGAAATCTGTTTTATATCACAGTTAGGGGGAATGCTTAAGTTAATCCACTTTAATCCTTCGGGAGATGTACTACTGACACCAGCCCTATACATGACACGTCCATGAGCCGTTATGGCCCAAACGGACAATGTTCCAGGTGATGCATATGGAATCTGATTACCACCAATACTGACATCAATGAATGGCTCCTGTGTGGGATCTTTGTGCAAAGGAGCAATTGCACACCATGAATTCATAGCACTAAATTTTCTATACCTTATCCACTTTCTTCTTCTTACACATGACTTCCACTGTTTAGAAGGGCCAAATTGAGCTGGAAAGTCCACTGCATATGTCCATCCATCATGATCCAAGGGCTGACCATCTAATGTTAATTCAAGTTGCCAATCACCCTCCCATTGCCAGGCCATTGATGGTAGCCTAATGCGATCAATGGCTCTGTCCTTTGTTCCATCTTGGGAAGAAAAATGATATCTGTCTGTGGGAAGCAATCTTCCACTGAAGCCCTCAAGTGGTAACCACCTTTCATTTTCGTAAGATTCTTCTTTGACTCGTATAGGTATCTCCAGGCCGTGTACGTGGAGATAGATTTGTCGGTCACCACCAACAGCCCAGAGAAAATGTGGAACTGCAGACAATGTTTTGAATTCTAAGCCTAGATACATGAATTCTCTCCAACATGACCCACTTGTTGACAAGGCGTAAACTTTGCCTTCATTGTTAATGGAAAACAATAAATAATTGCTGGACATGATGAACTATTAGTTTATTCACAAAAGCACATCAAACACACAGCAAGCTCTTGTTTATAATTCATTGTACAACGGTTTTGTTTTCTATAATTTTAATAAGTATCTGTTGGTCTGGATGTTCTTTGTATTATCTTGTAATCATGTCCGTTGTTAGTTTTAAGTTTACCAACTCACCTACCTCTTCTAAATACCGATCGGTGCAATTTTTTTTCTAAAGCAGCACACAACAGCAGTGTTCCGCGAAACTTTATGCCACTTTCGATTGAGTTTGACATGTGACACATGACAATGACAGTAGTCACAGATTAGAAAACAGTGGTAAACCTTGAGTCATTGGGTTTTAAACACTTTAGTGATGCAATTAAGTGATTGGGAAAAGGAAAACCGAGAATAGGGAAAACCACAGAAAACAGGAAAGTTAGAACATAAATACGTCATAAGTATGAAATTACGGAATATCTCACTTGTACACACGACTATTGTACACATCAAGCTATATATTCCAGTTTACACTGACCTCGCATTGTATGGAAATCTTATATCATGCGAGACCAGCTTATACTGGAAAATTCATAGCTCGATGTGTAGCCGTGTGTACTAAATTCGGTTGAATCTGGAGTCTGGATTCCAGACTCCAGATTAACCACCACCAGGAGTAACCATCTTTCATTTTCGTAAGATTCTTCTTTGACTCGTATAGGTATCTCCAGGCCGTGTACGTGGAGATAGATTTATCGGTCACCACAGCCCAGAGAAAATGTGGAACTGCAGACAATGTTTTGAATTCTAAGCCTAGATACTGTCTGGAGTCTGGATTCCAGACTCCGATTTCAAATTGATTAGTCAACATAACGTCTAATTTCCTATTCATTTTGACAAGTTTTTGACGTTTATTGCCGCCGAGTTGAGATTGTGACTAATAGTTTTTCATTGTTCTTAGTTACGGGGTTTGGGGTCTGATACGGTCACGTGCAGTAAACGTAACGTACAGTGGTACCAATTTATCCTTGAAATAATTGGTGGCGCTGCTCGTCAACAAGAAGCCAAAAATTACGCCAAAAGCGACTTAAATCTCTAACATAATGCTAGTTCCAAATACTACCGTTTCACAGATAAGTTGGCTTGACTATAAATTTTAACGTTCAACATTTAGCTATTCTAGAACATTATTGGATAGATTCGGTATCAACCGAACACAAATTCAGACTAGCAAAATAGCGATTGGCTCGCTCGTATCACGTGAGATATAAACGTTGGCTCTGGCAATACAGGATAGCCCGCGAAATTCATTTTTATTTGTGTTATTTGCAATTATTAAAAAATTTAGCACTCCACCTCAGATTAAATTGGAGTCGGGAGAATTTCTTGTAATTTTTGTTTCAATGCTCAAAGTTAATCAAATTATGAGTTGCACATACATCTGCGATGTATGAATTTGCCAACCCCAGGAGTTGCCGCCCGAGGCAGAGGCCACAAGGTCACTAGTTTGCTACTGTGACAGACAGAGTGTTGGTGCAGTACTGCATAACTGCACCGTATCGGTTCATCAATCGACTAGTGATGATGCGTACGTGTTTTTATTCAGACATTAACGAAATTCAGCTTGAACAATTTATCGATGAGGTTGAAACTAAATGTACAATGCTCGAACCTAGCGGATGCAGCGCGGCGGCAGCGCTGTAGCCGCGCTGCCACCGCACGGCTCTTTGCGGCTAATTTGAAGGCGCCCTTAGTCTGATTACTCACGCAGTCACGCGCGCTACGTAGGTACTGTCCGAGAAATACGCATACTCGGAGATAATTATTTAATGGACGGTGTATTTAACCAATTACGTAGAGTTGGCATAAGTGGCAACCTATTACATACCTACTAATAATATGTACGGTACTCGCCACACGTGTAACTCGTGTGTCACGTAATGATAGGCATGTGCTCACCATCAATTAAATTTCTGAATATACATATATTGAATAAGAATGGTATAAATGTAAACAAGCACATTAACATAGAAAATATATTATCAACACACAAGTATTTCCTTATTAAACTATACAGATCTAAATTAAATGTAGTTATTTATCACCCTGTTTGTAGTCTCTTTCATAATTTCATTGTATGAAAACATGTTGAAACTAATAATTAGTTATGTTACTAATAATTAAATACTTAGAAGTAATAAAACTATACTATGGGAAATTACAAATGGTCCAATCTCATCAGAACTATTAGGTTAATTCAAAAGTAAATAAAATGTAACTTACTCATTTTTTTTCCTTTTTCCAGTGACTAACTTTCTGGTTTTTATTGTGAATTGAATGTTTTCTTAGTCATCGTCATATTTCTTACCAGGCAAATTAAGTTCATCAAAATATGATTTTAATAAGCAACATTTATTTACTCTGGTTTAAGCCAGTAATAGTCCTTGTGAAAACTAAGCCTACTGTACAGTATAACATAATGAAATGAAGGTATTTTGTAAATAATTATCACAAGCCTAGCCTTGTTCCAACTATGTTGGGGTCACACACACCGGTTACTGGGTAACATGGTAAGACTGGCATTTAAAAAATACTGCTTGTTTAAATTAAATAATAATATTGAAATAAATAACAAGATCTTTGCAAAGCAACTATAAACTATATAAATATCACACTTAATTGAGATGAAACTGTTAATCATAAATTGAACTAAAATAAATAGTAATATGATCTAAGATGTCATAAAAAATATTGAATTGGGCTAATACATGGGCTAAATTTTTCTCATTCATAAATTAGCTTTCATTAATTTCATAGGATTTGCACTTGATGTAGCAACAACTGTTTCTTGTTCCAAATGTTTCATGTATGCAAGGAAGCATGTCCACACAAGGCTACATAAACTAATAAAAGGTACCCTGTTTCTTGGAGGAACAATACAGAAGTTAATCATGGCAATAGCTGGCCAAATGGAGACACCAACCTGAAATAAAGAATTTAGAATGAGAAAACAAGGCAAAATTCTAAACATATTAGAGAAGAACTGCGATTTTTAAAAAAATTACAACACAATTTTTTTTTTGTTAATTTAAACCAGTTCCCGAGATTAACCAAACAAACTCTCATTATAATATTAGTATTGATAATAAATATTAATTTATTATACCTTATACGTTGGTAGGAATTTGGCTTCAACTTCTGCAACTGCTTCATGAAAAGCCTTTGACTCAAGTAAGCTCATAATGAAATAGAAACTGCACATTGCAAATGGTGTGTAGGTGAGTGTTTCCACAAATGTCTGGAACAAAATAAAAACATTAGTTAATATAACACCTCACATGAACTTATTCCTTCCTCTCTTATCACTTTTATAAAATAATTATAGTTATGATTGTATGCAGAGTTATTCATGTTAACCCTTTATAAGTTAGAGGTGATATTTTCACCACCATGATTTTTATTTTTTTTTCGCCGAAATTACGTCCCACCAGCGGTATTTTTCATTCAGGTAAGTTTTATGATTGTCAATAGACATTTTGACAATGACAGGTTTGACAGTTGACATAAATATTTTTTTCATGAGAGCACAGAGAAGTTGTAAAAGTGTACTTTTTTTTTCGACTAGTTTGAAGCAGGGTTTATCTCGAAGATCTACAAATTTCGAAAGGTAAGTTCTTTTATTTATGGTTTACGTGAGCTTCTTCTAATAAAAAATGTACATATTTTCAAGTTTGCTATACGCGGTTTTGGGCAATCTTGATTTTTTGTGGTGGGTTGTATATTCCCTCTGTCTGTGTGGCGCTCGTTTTTGTGTTGCTTGGTATGGCTTGAAACTCTTTTTTTTTTGCTTTGTTTTAGAAATGGATCGTCACTTGAAGGATTACGAAGTAGAGGAGGCCCTTCAAGACATGTTTGGCCTACCCGATGACCCTGATCAATCGGACGATAATTTAGAATCTGACGACGAATGCCCAAATTTTAGTGTAATCCGCCTTCAGCACATTCTAGAAGATATAGATGACCCTCGTCCCGAAAATCTCTATATTTCTCAGTAGCAGCCCGGAGTCTGGATATGTGCCCGATTGATGGCAATAGGCTCGCCCCCTATTACATGGGACTAAACATAACTGGCGAAATTTGGGTGTACTACCAGGTGTACCTCTGCCTAGCCCTTCGGGGATTACAGGCGTGACGTTATGTTTTTTTATGTATAAACTATCTACTAATAAATTTGCTATCTACTAAAAAAAACTATCAGTGCTGTCCCCGAAGAAGTACGGTATACCAACGTGGGCGATCACATGCCGTGCCAGTTGCAGTCATACAAGAGATGTAAAATGTGTAGCACTAAAACGAACGATAAACGATCGAAAATTATGTGTGCGAAATGCCAAGTCGCACTATGCATAGCACCTTGTTTCAGTGAGTTTCATAAAAAATAAGATTAGATTTTTGTTAACGTAAAAATACTAATAAATAATAAAAAAAGTGATTTTTGTAATAAATAAAAAAACTAAAATTTTGTTATAAATAAAAAAAAACTTTTTTTTTTGTAATAAATAAAAAAACTTGATTTTTGTAAAGATGTTTATTTGATATACTACCAAAAAAATTATTGTATATTACTGTAATAAAATAGGTCTAGCGCGAGAAAAGAGCATGCAATAGAGATTAGTTATTGATAGAATCTGACCGGTAAAGGGAATATATTTCCCACCATAGAAATATATATATATACATATATATTTATATGTACATATATTTTTAGTTCTATTATATACCCATAATCATAATAATTATTTTATTTCCACTGTCCACTCCTTATGACCTTTAAAGGGTTAAATAACTATGAAACATTTCATATTATGGGTGTTATATAAATAATTACTGTAAAAAAACATGCATCACTATATAAATTGAGGTAGTTTACCTCTCTATTATTGTGCAATCCATAAAATCATATAAGAGCTATTGTATTGTTGTACCATTTTTTAGCGTGGTAGGCCAGTATAATAATAATAATAAATAAAAGTGTAAAATGATGATTAAAATTTACCTTTATGATACCCGCTCTTATTGAATTTCCAGGCCACATTATACTGGCAATTGTAAGCCAACTATACAATGTAGGAGCAACATAGCAGGAACCATACAGGCCATAGCGTGCACAGCGCCACAAATCGTAATTTCCTGTAAAATGAGGAATGGACAAGATTAGCGTTGGTGATTCTAACCGAGTTGAAATGATACACTTTCTAAATAATACACTTTTAGTAGCTACTTACCTACTGTTTTACCTTCAAAAGTTTGTTGTATTAAACTAGAAGTCGGCCAGATAATACTATAAGATGCCATTCCTCGTAAAAGAGGATACTTTTTGAAAGCATTGAAAATTTTGCTGTAGGCACCCATACTTTAGCAAAAAGAAAACCAAGTAATTGTTCTTATGTAAGTTCATAATTCCATACAACAGAAGAGGTATAAGGAAACGACGCACTGTGAAATTTTCTGGTAGAATGCCAATAAAGCACCTATAAATACAGTTGATGAAAGTACAACAAAACAGGGAAGCACTTTAAACTAAACTACAGTGAGTTCTAGCAAATACTAAAACTACATCAAGGCCAATTCAGTTTGACTTTGACCATGAAAGTCACTACAATCTACACTGACGTCTGACTGACACAGCTGATAATGACATATGATTTTGGAGTTGCCAATTTAATCGTAAGATACTTCTAAGGCATCTGTAGACGAGCCATTCCGTGAAAAATTGTAGCTAACGATTTCATGTTACAAATGTCACAGAATATATAACGGTTTTAGTCGGTTGACAACGGTTCGTCGTCGAAACACTACAACAGCTGTCAAAGTCATGTCAAAATGGGCAAATAATTCAAATAACATGTCAATCGACTTGTTCTGTTTACATTTTTGTGTAAATCTAGAATAAATAGTTACGATTTATTCGGTCCGCTTAATTTAAAAATAATTTAAATATGCCTGTCTATTACGAATGGTTATTATTATAATTTCACCTTCACAATTATCTTTATTATTAAGAAATCACAAATTCATTCATTTGTAAAACTTCCTATTTTCAGGACATCAAAAAAGAAAACTAATCGAGATAAACACAACTCTCCTAGGTTTGAAGTGACTAGCTATCCTCTAAAGGCAAACGTTATAACAATAGTAAGTACCTACCTATCTATTGAACATGTAATGTTAATGTAATGCACTATCCTCCATGACACCAGGATTGGTCAGTGGGTCGTCGTATGTATGTACCATCATGGTACTGTCTCTCAAATCTATTTAACCTTTCAATCGTGTCAATTAGACACACAATAGAAATACAATGACGGCGCTGACACCTGCAATGCTTGGGGTTTAATGAACTAAAACCTTCACTAAAACACAATCTTTTGATAGGTGGGGAGGATTATGTTGTCTCAACTGATCCTATTATGATGAATATTTCATTAGTATTGCTTCATCAATCAGCTCAGTTTATTTATTTCGTTTTGCAGAAGGAATCATCAAGCTCCAGTATCATTGACCACATCAATAAATGGAGTTCAGGGTTTGAAGAAGTGGATCCATTGTTGAGATTTGAACAAATGAATCTAGAGGAAGTAAGTACCTGCATCAAAGTTCCTTTGATATCTATTGTTAATTTTAATTAATATCATATTGATAATGTTTAGGATATCAATCCTTTGGAGGTGGAAAAGACGGAAGGTGTGAATTATTCCAAAGCATGGAGTACTAGGCGAGCTGGTATCCTTAGTAAATACACAACTGGTGAAAAGCTAACAATAGTTAGTAGCTATCTACCGGGTGGGGAAAAAAGTATGTACCTTACTGGATTAATTTTTCATTTAAGTACTTTTATAAAATAAATATACTATGGGAAAAGGTTCTTAGGTGGTGACAGCCTATCGTAAGCCACAGTGTGGGTAGCCTTCTCCCCCAAAGTGGATCAATGATCTGGTGAAGAACCCATGATTAACAAGTGGTAATCATTTTGATGATGATGATGATAAAAATAGCACCTCTACCTATCTGAGTGGGAAACACTCTCATTCCCACCTTTTGATAAGCCCCCTAAAAGTTATAATTTGTAAGCTAGCCCTTAAAGTTATAATATGTAAGCTTTTTATGGTATACAATAAAGAGTATTCGTTTCTATTCTATTCTTTATCAGACTTTGCCTGCTGTTCAGCAATAACAATAAATTACTGTAATAATTGCTCTAGCTAAATATTGCAATAAAATGCTCTTTACTATCAAACCTTTATTGACACAACTATCAGCAAAATAATAATTGAGTCTATATTCCACATACTGGTTGACCTTCAGAGCAATATCAAGATTTGACCCTCTTTCTTTTTTAGCCTTCATAAGATTTACATCACAGAGTCAAGTGACATCAGCAAAAAACCTACTAACTGAACTTATAAGGGGCGTTTCGCAAATAATACGTAACGCAAATGGATAGGAAAATAGTAATGGTCTATAATTGAAGGAGCTAATTAACATTAGCAAAAAATTATTTAAGCTGTCTGGGCCCGGCCTTTTTTAGTCGCTATTACCATTGTATCAGCCATTACTGATAGGCATCACCATAATATGCTACGCTAGGATAGTAAACATTGCATCTGAACTAGGTGAGTGAGCCCAGCATTCAATAATGAATTTTAAAATAATAAGTTACTTAAAAAGCACTCATAATCGAATACGTATACATAAAATTCTCGTGTCACAGTGTTTGGCGTGTCACAAAGCACCTCCGAAACGGCTTGACCGATTCTTATGAAATTTTGTGTGTATGTTTAGTAGGTCGGAGAATAGAACGTAACCTAATAAAAACTAAAAACATATTCTAAAGTGGAATGAAGTTTAGCGGTGTAGCTACTAAAAAGTAGGATAATAAAACATCATCTGCCTATACTTTTCCCAACTATGTTGGGGTCGGCTTCCAGTTTAACCAGATGCAGCTGAATACCAGTGTTTAACATGGAGTGACTGCCTGTCCGGCCTCCTCAACCCAGTTACTGGGTAACACAATACCCCTTGGTTAAACTGGTTGTTAGACTTTCGGGCTTCTCGTAACGACTGTCAAAGATCAACCTATGACAGCTGGGACCAAGCCCTTAGCGTGCTTTCCGATTCATGAAGGAGTCTTGTTAATTTGTTATGTAAGAAATGGTCACCCATCCACCTCGACAAGTGTAGCTTAACCATCGATCGACCCGTGTGGCTGATATTATTTAGCCGCAAGCAACATGAAATAAGTACCAGCATGTTTGAGTGGACGACAATGTAACGACGTGATTAGAAATTCATATTTTGGATGTCAGTATTTTGTGATCAAAATTATCCAAAGCGCTCCTCATTGCTCATTCGGTATCGTGGTTGGTAACTTAACCTGAACACATTCTAGCTGTAGGCGCCTTTGAAATAGTGTTCCTTTGTACTTCCCGAGCACGCGAACCGATGGTCGTTGTGTAGTAACTGTCACAGCCGGTTGTTAGCCGCTAATAAAGACAGGATCCTGGAGCAAATGCAATGAGGTTAATTCCTCAATCTATCATAATAGCTCCCGTGTGATATCGTCTATGTCTTGCAGCGCCCTTACCCTACTGATAATGGGGCTGCGGGTAGAGCACGAAGAAAGGCTTCTCCCAAGTAAGCCGGTAGCCTTCCTCTCAGGGCTGGTATTTATCGGGCATGGTAAATGATACATTCATCTTTCGCGATTGTGATAAGGAAGACGCGGAGATGTTGTGGCAGTCGTTACCGTCGCAGATGACTGAAATATCGGTTCAGCTTCTTGATCTTGCTTCTATTCTTTTTATAATTTATTATTATATTATAAATTTATTATTTTTATATTTTATTAACTATTAAATAACAAGAAAGTAACTAATCTATCTAAACATGACTATCTTCTTTTTTCCCTTTTATTTTTATTTACTTTTAAGTTAGCTCCTTTTCAGCTCTTATTAGACAGGTATCCAATTTGAATGAAAAGGTGAAACACAGGCTAGAGCAGTTGGATGATTTTGATGAAGGCTCAGTAAGAAAAACAATGGGTTTAAGTCAACAAGAATTTGTCACAAAAATTAACGTACTCAATGATGAAATTAAAAAGGTAAGTTGTCATTTATCAGAATGTTTTCATAATACAACATTTTTAACATGCTGATTTCTGTTTATGTTATCAATCTCTCTTTTTTTAACAGGCTTGGGAATCTGAACAAAGAGTGAAAGCATTTAAAATAGGAATTCAGTGCTCTAAACTATTATCTGATATTAATGTAATGCAATTTTATCCTAGCAAGTTTATATTGATCACCGATACACTGGACACATTTGGTAACTTGGTGTTCAACCGTCTCAAAGCAAAAAGTTTTGGGTGAGTATTCCCATAACTGGAGGCTTGTTGGCCTTGTTTAAAAATTCATAAAGGAATCCTTGAAATATTTGTGTTGACAATCCATTTTTTACAGAAACAATAACCTCATAAATATTCACAACATTGATCCAAGGACAGTTCCAGAGTCAGCTAAAGAGACATGCCAAAACTGGATGTACAAGATGGCTTCAATCAGAGAGTTATTACCACGACTGTACATGGAGATGGCATTGCTGAAATGCTATGTGTTCATTTCTAAAGATGAAATAAAGCCCGCCATAGCGAGGATTTCCACTATGATAAGAGGAATAGGGAATCCGTTAGTGGCTGCATACTTACGAGTATATTTATGTCACAATGCCTCTAAACTGCTAGGGAAAGACAGTGAAGGCTATTTTTATGCAAACTTAAAAGAATTTCTTGAAGAATATCAACAGGTATTTTGTTAGTGATTATCTTCTAATATACATATAGGTACCTAACATACTCGTCATAATGTTTGTTACGAATCTTCTCCGTAACGTGTTTTACGAAGTTTTATGAGTATTTTCAGTAGGTCTGAGAATAGGACGTAGATACCTAAAAAATAAAAACTAAATAAACCTAGTAAATTGATTGGAAGTTTACCAGGGCAGCTAGTATTATTCAAGGATGCTTATTGATTGCAATTGCAACTATAGAGGCTTGTATTTTATGTTATCCAAGAAATTGCAATTATAGCCTTAGGTACTCACCCTTATTCCAGAAATTTAAAAGAGTCTAAATTTAGTGACAGTCTGGCGCGATTCTCATAACACAAGTGCAACTCACAGGGCAATGATTATTATCCCTCGACTTTTGCACTTGCACGTGAACTTTACATTTTTGTGATCTTTGCTACTTTTGATTTCAGATTTTTTTAACAGCTATGAGGAAAAAATATGAAACACAACTACTCACACAAGACAAGTATTTAAATCTTTTTGTACCGGCCCTGGATTGGCTGTTGTTTGGGACACTTAACTCAAATAAAAGTAAAAGCGATCTTTTCGACGAGTTTCTACAAAAATGCGAAAAAATAGAAAACAAGTATGTACTTAACTTAAATAAAACTACTAAAAGCGCGTATTATTAAACTGCAGATGTTATTTAATGTTAATGTAATATTTTGTTTCAGTGAGTTATTTTTATGTTGTATTGTGTCCGCCTTCGACTCTCCGACTGTAATTAAAAAGGCACCGAAAATTCTGGACATGGTTTACAGTTATGCTGATAAAATGGGTAATTTAATATAATTTTGTTCCAAATTAATTTAATCATTTTGTACAGACAGTACAATATTACGATGTTGTATAAAAAAAATGTTGGTCCATGCAATGTTCCGCCGAAAGACATAAGTACAAAACAGTGTCGTTTAACATTGTTTCATTGATATTCCTAGTGGACTTGTTAGCCCCTCCACCTAAACTAAATATGCGTGTGTCTAGAATGGGTTTACGTCAATAGTGTAATGGGCGGGGATCGACCTCACGACCTCTTGATCGTCAGGCCGTCTTAACCATTGGGCTATTGCCGCTTTAGTCACATTAAGTATAATAATCATAGCTAAATTTATTTCATACATAGCACATTGCACCTTTTAGAACTGTCATTTGCATATAAAATACTTATGATAAAAACACAATATAGTTGAGTAGGTTCTAGGTCAAAAACGGCGTACACTGTGCAAGTGAGGTTGACTTGACAGTGTTGCTTGTGCCGTTATAAAAATGCATATCAAATCAAATCAAATCATATTTATTTTACAAACACTGTTACATGTCATATTTTAACTAAAAGGTGATGTCGGTGTTTCTATCTGACAACTCTTTGAAGGAACACCGAAAGAAACTCAGTCACAGTCTCTTTTAAAAAAATCCAGACTATTCCAGACCTTATCTTGGTCAGATCACGTATGCAATCATGATCAAGAACTACCTACATAAATATGAGAGAACCAGATCAGTCAGTGCAAGCTGCAATAACTTATGAGAATGATTTTGTTTCAGTAATGATGAACGAAGTCTTAGCTTCCCTAGGCGAACATTTGTGCAAAGCCGATACCCATCGCCCAATGGCGTCCGAGTCGGTAATTCAGACTTGGTGGAAAATAGCGACCAGCATGAAATCTACCAACCATTTTCTGCAAGTCTTAGAACCGTGGCTTCAGTTTGCTTGTACACATTTATCGGTAATTACTTGCGTTATTTTTATTGTTTATTGATTTCCAATAGATAATATATAGGGTGACTGGTAATTAGTGACCGATACCTAAACACGTGATTGAATTCATGATTTCAATAAACTTTCCCAAAGAAACTTTTTTTATACACAATAACTTATGACACAATGAAATAACAAAAACGCTGTTTGAAATTCCCGCGCGCTCGCCTGTGATCGATCACAGTAGTCACGAATCGGCACGATCTGTCAGCTGATAGTCTGACCCTCGGGAAGGGTAAAATCTACTAGAAGTAGCGTCACACGCTCCCTCGTCACCCCCACCGCTCCCGTTGGCAAGCACTAACATAATTGAATTAATTGAAAGTTAATGAGTATAATGAAAAAGTTTCTTTGGTAAAGTTATTCGTATTCATGAGTACAATCACGTGTTTAAGTATCGGTCACTAATTACCAGTCACCCTATATACAATAGGTATATTGAGCTTTATTTGTGTGTATGACAACATGTATGAAAGTAAACGAAGCAAAAGAAGTAGGTAAGTATGTAAGAATCGTAGCCTATGGCGCTCTGTACTTTATTCCTACCCCATGGAAAAAAGGCGTGAGTTTAAATGTAGGTATGCATACATGTTGCGCTTTGTGATATTTTTTTTAAGTTTACCTAACTCCCATCCATCATTTCCGAAAGGTCATTCTCCCTGCCTGCACGTCAATTCGCCATTCCAATTCATTTGTATAATCTAACTATTCACCTTCGTCTTTTCCTTTCCTTCATAATTATTTTCTGTCACTCTCCACCCAATGTTTCGTCAATATTATATTTGAACAGTATAGGTATAGGGACAGTTTCTTAATACGGTATTAAACTTTCCTTTTAGACTCAACACGTGAATGTAATACTGCGAGGGACGATCCGTTACATGATAAAGTGCGGCAAGCCTGCTGACGAGTTCTCCGGGAACTTTCAGTTTGTTATCAAAAGGATGCTTAAATCTATTCCTGATGTGGAGGAACTGTTTCTAATGGTAAGGATGCATTTTATAACTAGTCAAATGTTTGTGAGTCGTAGATGTAGACTCGAATACTAAACCCGAAAAAAGGTTGTAGGTAGGTACTAATCATTGTATATAAACGATTCATGTATGGAATAGTAGCAAGCAAATTGTTTTTCGTTTAATCATCAATATTTTTATAAAACAACCAACCTTAGGGTAGTAAACCTCTGTTTGTTATAGGACGCATTCATGCCTCTGGTGGAGTTGGTACAAACCTCGAGTGCGCGCACAATGATGGCTAAGACAGTGTTGTCTATATTCTTCTCGCGATACAACTCCGTGCACATTGAGGACCACATCGTCATCTCTAGCTTGATGAGACTCTGCTGCATCCTGCACGATTCCATCAAGTAAATAAATATCTTGCAGTATTAGTGTTGTCATGTTTGCTATGGCCGACTTGATGAGTATGAGGTTCTTTCTGAGAACAATTATATACATATGCAGAGAAGTAGTTTAAGGGCGAGACTCCACCAAAGCGGAGACGAGAGGAGATGTCTCGTAATTAACCAATAGGATATTGTATTGCGCTGAAGCTAAGAACAGAGCGGTCAAAATGACGCAAGCTGATTGGTTGTAAAACACATCTCTTCTCTTCTCCGCTTTGGTGGAGCCTCGCCCTTAGTCTTATGTAATATGGCCAAGCTTATTGCCACCCACCGGGCAGAAATCCAGACTCCGCACCGTTACTCATCTTGCCTTACCCAGGAACCGAATCAAGTACCTAGGTACTTGATTCGGTTCCCGGGTCGACAAGCACTACTGCTGAGCACTTGTGCTCAGCAGTAGTGCTTGTTACCAATAGACTAACGAGCAAGTCAAAAACTACAGCAAAATACAGCAATGGGCTCACATTTCAAAGTAGGCTTATGATTAGGTGTAGTGGGGTATCATTCAGGTACATTAAAGGGCTTCATTCGCATATTGAAAATTGAAAATGAATTATACATATTCACTTTCAATGTGTGAACCCATTGCTGTATTTTGATTATGTATTGGAAATATTGGATTTCCAGTAACTGTAATGAAAAAACAGCATGTGGATTAGTAGGAATTTAAGTTAGCTGCTCCGTCCGACAGACGACATCTCACAATGGTTACCATAGCACCACAAGTAAGCTTGTAATGCTGATTGGCAATAATCCAGTCAGATTAAGAAACCGATTGATGTTTTTCTAACAAATTGGATATTTTCTATTAGGAAGTTTTGAAATAGTTGGCAGGCGTTCGCACTATTTGAAGTATTGCAAACAGTGTGATACAAAATAAATAAGATTTTAGTTTACTTCTATACTGATATGATGCTGCTAGCTCATCTGCGGAGGGCGAAGTCAATAAGAGAAAAATATCGACAACATACATAAACTCACGCCTTGTTCCCATGGGGTAAGCAGAAACTACAAAGTGCCGTATGCTGCGATTCTTACATACTGACTTCTTTTGCTTCGTTTGCATCAATACATGTTGTCTCACATACACATGCCGGCAGGTTACGAGTACCTGACCCTTCTGAAGAACCTGTAAAATATCAAATCCAGCCTTAATTCTGATCATGAGTATAGGAATCAGCAGAGCTTTTGTTAAATCTTAATACTTGATAGCCACCGACGAAAGGGATACAAGAAGAATCTTTGTTCCAGTGCGGTAACCGTGGAAGACGAGAGTAAAATCTGCGGCGAGTTGATCAATAAGTTCATTCAAGCGGTCACCTATCAAGATGATCTCGAAAGGCAGCTGAACTTCTTCGTGGAATGTCGCTCTTCGTTCATCAAACTGGACGCCGTACTTATCACTTTGGTACATGTAAGTATTATCAACCACGTTAAAAGTAACTTTCCCAAGTGTTGATTATCCAAATCTGTTCAATGGATTAAGCTTGATTGAGCCAAAACCTGCAACCAAAAAAGGCAGTCAAATCTGTTGAAAATGTTCAGCGTCCTGTGTACCTACCTAAGTATTTCGAAATTAAAGCCATGGTCCGTTGACAACGTTTCAACTTAGAAGGCCAAGAGTGTGTGGTCCACCATACACGATTCATCCTTTCAGAAAATGAAATGTGAAGCAAAATAAAATTATGGTTTAAAATAATCCTCACCAAAGACAGGAAGTCAGTGTCATGCCGTCACATTGCTACGTCAATGCTTGCTATAAATTGATTTTGGGTTAAAGCAACATTCTTCACTTGTTGATAAATTTTGTGCCAAAAACTCGAGTTCGGACTTTTTATCGCTTTATGCTAATGGAAAACCCGATTGTTTTTCTACATAAACACAGACTTGGCTCTACTGAGGTCATGGCTCGAAACCGACCGATGCAAGTTATTCTGCAGAGCACACAACACGTTTCAATAACATGTTATTTTAATGTTCCAACTTATGTTGTTTTTGAATGATTTCTACTACCACCTATTAAGCTATAGGTAAAAATTTTACCTAGGCGCTTTAACCCGCATGTCTCGCATATTATATGCCGTTACAACACTCATACAGATTGATGACAATAAAATGAGTAATGTAGAACGGCTATTAATAAACTGTACGACCAGACAACATTCCGGATACATAATAAAAATCATCTATAATTACTGGCATTTTAAACCTGGCGGCGACAGAAGCGTTGCCGTTGGAAGGTAGGTTTAGTGAATCCCATATACCTAATCTTAAACTGAATGTTGCGTACGGGTACGACATAGACACGAAATGAAAACCCTTGTTAATCCTGAGAAGGATTTAAGACTACAAGAAAGATAAAAGGATTAGAACTCAAGACAAATTTTTATGATCTGATGAAGGCATTCGCTGCTGAATGATACACAAGTTTCAAACCTAGAGCACCAAATAACAACAGCTAGTCACTAGACTAGGTCTATTTATTTTAGGTATATGTTTAACTAGCTATCGTCAGGCGGTTTCACCCACGTAGTTCCCGGTCCCTTGTAAATACAGGGATAAAAATTACCCTATGTCACCCAAGGATAGTTCCCAACGACGAAACAATTTTTCAAATCGGTCCAGTAGTTTTGGAGCCTATTTAATGCAAACAATCAAATCCTTCCTCTTTAAAATATTAGTACTTACCTACCTAAGTATAGATATTTTTTTATTATTATCAATACAATATGTTCGATGATTGTTCTGAATAAAGATACTACTAGGTACTAAAGCTTATAATCAGCCGCAGTGATTAAGGACACTTTTATTTCATGACAACAAAAGACTGGCGGTACAGTATGACTATGACGTTCTAGTAGGTACACGAGACTCTCTGTTATGTATAGTTTTTTATAAACTCGAGGCGATACCTATAGGTTATATCAATTAAAGCGCACTATGCTTCATTTGAGCGAGAGAGAGAGAGTAAATGAAAACGGGCAGTGTTGTCTTGTTTAGGCTGTAAACGCGCTAGCGGCACGCGCGAGTCCGGCGCGAGGCAAGTGGTTGCAGCGTGCCTGCGCCGCCTACTGCTTCGTGACCGTGCCTTCGCTGCACTGCACGCTCACCAAAACACAGCTTTATCTGCTGTCGGGGCAGGTCGCGCTTCTCAACAACTGTATTGGTCAAGGTTAGTACGTAGGTACCTACTGGTTTTCATTACTGAGGCATGTGTACATGAACTGTTTGTTTTTATTTTTTAAGACTTAGCTGAATTGGTCTGCCAGCCACCAATTCAAGATTTTAGAAGAAAGAAAGGACATGACATGACAGGATTACTGTTGGGGACAATTCGTCCCCAACAGTAATACAGAGTATAGGCCAGCTAGAAGCGCCATTTTTGGGATGTGGCCTTGTGTCGTTTCTGTTTAAGGCAGATACTAACAGCACTTATATCAGAATAATAAAATACCAGCCACTATAGGGCAAAGGCCTCTTCTCATACAGTGAAGGCACCACGCTCACCACACGACGCTAACGGCAAGCGCGGATCCACTGTTGTGGGCACTGCAAGCATGCCCACAATTCTAATTAGGGAATGCAATCTCGTACGAGATTTCCGCCTAGCGAGATCTCGCGAGACTCAAAACCCAGTCTCGCGAGATCTCGCAAATTACGGGATCTCGCGAGATTGGAAGAATCGCAATTAAAACATATGCAAATGCTTGTTTAAAGAACTAGTAATTGACATGATATGTAATTAAATAGAAACTGCGTTGCTTAGTTATAAAAATAATGTAAGTTTTATTTTAAAAATCAACTGAGTACTTATTATTTTGTCTCTAACTCTAATAACATTTGTTTATGTCTTTAATTATTATACCTACTGTAGCTAATCAGTTCAAATTCTTACAATATTGGTAACAAAACAATAGGCAACGGCCAGGATTCAGTTCGCGCGCAGCCGCGCTATGAAATACACGTCGTCACGCTGCATTTGTCGATCTCGTTATCTCGCGAGATCTCGTACGAAATTTGACGAGATACAATCTCGTAAAATATGGCCGGGATCTCGCGAGATCGGGATCTCGGCGAGACGAGATTGCATTCCCTAATTCTAATACTACCTACACCAGTAATAGTATGTAATATAGAAACACGCAGCGCAGTACTATGCGTATCAAATGAGAATAGAAATGACTTTGCGCCATGTTGTGACATCGTAGCTGTCAATTCGAATAAATTGGGTAAGATCAGCAAAACAAGGTTTTTTCTAAATATAATTTATTTACGAATTACGAACGAATAATTTTCTAAATTGTACTCTCAAAGTATTGTTTATATTGGAGATAATCTCTCGAGCCCTCCCATGCAAAACAGCGCCTCGTTCACACATTTTCGAGCAGTCAGGGAGATGAAAACAAAAACAGAATTAAAGATTATACGTAAGCACTCCACAAGACTAATTCATTTTAGACGTTTTTTTCATTTTGAATAACTTCGTCTCGGTAAAACAAAAGAAAGAAAAAATTGATACGCGATTAAGATTTCGTTGCAGGCCGTACTTTTCAAGCGACATTTGACAGATAGAGGTCATTGACGTTCCTATTCTCATTTGAAACGCATAATAGTTCAGTTTAAAATAATGTATTTTGTATCTTTCAAAATCAATTAATTTTAGTAAGGTAGTTAGGTTGGGTAGTTAGGTTAGCTATAGGATAGGTATGGTAGGTTAGGTTATAATATGTATATTATGTTATCATTCTAATTCTATTTTATTCAAGAGGTTTAAAGAGCACATTAGTATTGTGTATAATTTTCAGTTTAGACGTCTAAATAATAATAATATTATTATTATTAGAGTTGCCTCAAAATGCTGAACTGCCTGCTTTGGTTTGGAGAAATGACCACTGTACTTTTTTTTAAGGTCTGGTTCCGCGCTTGCTCAAGGGTTAACGATGTAATCGTAATGAGAAAAACCTGTTAAATACTAAACATTCGATTGCATTAGAAATTGCATAATTGCTTTTCACTTTAGCTTTAACTAAGTTCTGTTTGCAGCGGAAGCCAACTTCAAAGCGCTTATTGGCTTGATACCAGATATACCAGATTACATATTAGAAGACGGACAAAAGAAGCCCACTCATGTTAAAGTTGCAGGGATATTGAGTGATTTCTTATCGACGTTGTTATTATTACCGGTGAGTGTTTTTAAATAATTACCAGATTTAAAAAAATATATAATAATTTGTACCTACCTACATTATATCGTAAGGTTCTTTAGCAAAATAATGCTTTATTTTTTATTATATTTATGTACAGTATTTAATGAGTACTGTAATATTATGTAACAAGTTACATCCGCCTCGTTGGTCTAGTAATCGCAAGCATGTTATGTAGGCAAATGTATGTATGTATAAGTTACTCAAAGGATTTTAAACCACCACGTACTTATTGTGTTTGTGTGGTTTAAGAGTTATTCATTTTTGATTCTAAAGAATGTACTAATACCTACCTTAGCTTAGCTATTATACCTTTTCCGGAAATCTAAACAGTTGTAGCCACTTTTCGTAGCCAATTTTCGTCTTTTTCCGGGCCCTCTGGTTTACAAAAGTAACACATGTGGATTTTTAGGACAACGTGGACAGCAACTGCAAGGCGTACATCCTGAGCGGCTTTATAAAGACGATGGAGAGGATACACTGGAAGAAAACTGAACCCTTGTATTACAACACACTTCTCCGCACCCTAGATCTGCTCAGTGAAATGACACAGGACAATTACATTCACCACTTAGAATCAGGTTAGCGGATCTTAAATTAGTTTTGCTTAAACAATTT
This sequence comes from Euplexia lucipara, assembly GCA_921972225.1. Lineage (NCBI taxonomy): Eukaryota > Metazoa > Arthropoda > Insecta > Lepidoptera > Noctuidae > Euplexia > Euplexia lucipara. Next base: position 12,059,737 of record OV179149.1, read on the forward strand.
TATCTTAACCCACATAAAATTTATTTTTGTACACCTAATTACCCGATTTGGGTGTCCCAATGTAATCAGATTTAACTAATACTACTTGCTTGTTTCCAGTTCTTTCAAACGACGAACTATACGGATGCGATTCCGAATTCATAGATGTGCTAAACAGATACGCAACCAATATTTGCCAAGAGCTACTAGTTGTGCTAAAAATGCTCGGCGACAACAAGGAGACTAAGAAGCAGTACCACTTATCTTTGGAACTGTTCTGGCGAGTTGTAAGGCGTGGGGAACTGACGGAACGCCCCATGATGAGCCTCGCGGGTAATCTGTGGATGTTGTCCCAGAAAACTCAAGAATCCAATAATAAACTTGGCGTAAGTAAAGCTAATTTGAAACTTTAGAAGCATAATGGACACCATGGTCTGAAATAAAAGTATTAATTATTATTATAATATATTAATTCTTGTTTACCGTAAAACCACAAAAAATCTGCTGTATTTTTTAGTTTAGGTACCTACATAAATCGACAAAATGGCAATTGATTTCATTCTTTCGTAATCGTTATTCAATTATTTCTGAAACAAATGAATGAATAGATAAAGCAAATCGCGGTATTCGTTTCTTTGAGTTCGGTATACACAAAGACATTTAATAATAATTACTAGACGGGACATCACTAACAAAATGTTCATCCGATACTTGTGTCCGAGTGGACACAAGTCTATGGGTTTAATTTAGTACGCTCCGCTGCCGATCCAATATTGGTTTATTATTCTAGATGGCGTTACTGAGACATATGGGATCATAGTTTTTCTATGACATTTCTCCGCATGCCCTCTATAGTATTTTAAATCTCTTTGGGTATACCTACATAATTAATTTGAGCGTCTCTTTTGTTACAGAAAGCAATTTTATCGGCACTACAAAAAGAAGCTAACCCTAATATTAGTATCTTGCTTCAAAAATTAGAGGAGGGCGTAAAAAATTAGTAAAGTTATCAAGATCTCTTGAACCTTTTGTGTACTGATATCTGAGACTATAATGTAACCCTCTCTGTGAATGCTATATAATTGTAAAATTTATTGTCGTAAAAAGGTAACCTGGTTATGTTACTTCCATAGTGTTATTTCCATATATCGGTAACGTTTATTTCTTCTAGTTGATGTCAAAAGAAACAGCGAAACAATCAAACAATTTCACATGTCGATTTCGACAGATTAGTACTAAAGTGGCGCCAAATGATATCGGCCATTATTTACTGCAAGTTACTTACCATCATTACTTTAATAAAATTACAATTGGGAAATGTCGCTCCAATGGTTTATGTTATTATTTTAATAAGAATGGAGATTTATTTTGATCATTCCTTTGATTTAATTTATAGTAACAGTTACCTACTTATAAGTTATTTTAAGAATATGTTAATTAAGTATGTTACAGGTGCTTCATGTATTATGATCACTGCCAATAAACATAGTTTAAGAGATTTAAATGTCTGTGTGTGTTCAATTCTCTATTCATTCTTTTCAAACAAAATACCTACGCGTTTTTTTTTTTAGATTTTGGTAAAATTTTACATTTACGGGTCACTTAAGATCTTTCTAGTACTTGAGTATTCATATAGTTTAAAAACCGGCCAAGCGGGTTGGACCATTCACAGTGAAGGGCTTCGCAGACAGTATTAATGCCATTATTAATGCACAGTACATAGGTAAGCACAATATTGATTTCACCGACTGTGAATAAAAGTTTGTGTCTTAGTATTTAAAGAAACAATAAAAAAAGTATATCTATTCCTGCAGTTGTAACTATATGAACGCGCCTTTTTATCTCACCTTCTAAAATTTATCGAAGCTTACACAGGTAAAACTTTCATTAATAAACCTCATAAGGAACCATATGCATCTTAGCTTCCAATCCAGAATTTGGGAAAGGGCCTGTAATTTCTCCTTTGGATTCCGATTTCGACAAAAAAGTTCGGTACCTACCTACTTAATTTTTTTTCGGAAAAAGTCGCACGGCGGAAAGGTCTTGTGAATAAGTGAATGTTTCTTACTTTTCAAAGCTATGTAGTGGTGTCGTTGTTAGGTGAGATGCGCCGGCGCCGGCAGCAGATGGTCGGTCGCTGCAGTCGTAGCTGCCAAGCGCTCGTCGCCGCCGCAAGTGACCCCAACAGTTGTTCGCCGGATGGAGTAAGCGGACATTGTCCGGCTAGACACGCTTGAGTGGTGCGCGCTCTGTTGCGCCGATCTTTCACCTTCGCAATATTGACGCCTATAAAACCTTGTCATTTCAATAATGTGAAGTTACTTTCATTCCGACACAAACGAAGAATACAACTCGACCAACTGAAAAGTAATTTTCGTTAAAAAAACATATTTGGGTTTAAACCCATTTTCAAAATGTCCATACTCGGATGTTTGGTACGTTACTGTTAACTTTATTTTTATTCATTGTGATACGGAAATCGTCTTCTTTATTCATGCTTAAATCCTTTTTGCAGTTGTTAGTCTGGGCGGTATGTGAAGGAGTGGCTACCAGTGATGAACAAAATGGATTCGTACAACCATTGGACTTCGGGCCATTATTTGATTCAGGTAATTTCGGTTCCAAAATAGTACATTTTATTTAGAATATAGTAGGTATACACAAATAACACTAACTGCTAATGCTCGCACGCTTATATTATATTTAATTTATGTATTTTATATCAGAGTTATCGTCTTTCAGGCGTTTCTTCGCTGTCTTCAGAACCTATTGCGGCAGCAGTATTAAAAGTTGATAAAAATCAATATCCCCAACTGTTTGATACTATTGTTAGTAGTTCCATCGATTCTTTGCAATCCCGCGTAGCGCCCATTGAAAAAGCATTTTCTGCCGATAATTTTGGTTTTAACCCAATTGCGAGCCAGAGTTATCTACCACCAGCAGGGAGATCGGCTAAGTTAGTTGCGCAACCAAGACAACAGCATAGTCAGCTTCAAGCGATACCTATTGGGCAACAGCTTTCTCCCTTAAGATATGATATCCGCACCGTACATGACGCTGACTATAAAGTGTACAAACCAGAGGAGGAACAGGGGGAAGAGATATTAGCTGCTTTGAGAAAAAATCCTAGTGTTGCCGCTTATTTTAAACCTGCTCAAACTAATGTTGAAGTAGCTCATCCACTAAACTACCGCAAAGAAGAACTAAACGAGAATTCTGAAATCGAACAGAACTACAAGCCAAATGCTTATATTCCAGGACCAGCACGTATCCGACGATACACAAGCGGGAGGCAAAGAGAAAACCTGAAGAAGAGCAGCAATGACGAGGATGATCCCTATAACTACAACGTCGAATATGTTTCTAAACCCAAAGAATTCGATAGCGGACTCTATAGCAGCGCTTATAAAGAACAAAAAGACCCCAATAAAGACTATGAGTATCCTTACAGCTATGATTCAGGGTATGACCATAAAGAATACGAAAGGATTAAGGATCTGTCAGAGAAACAGGCTGCAGAAATAAAGCAAAACCCAGGAAACTGTAAAGAAGTCAAAAAGGACGGTATGACTTGCACAACCTGCAAGGATCCGAAGACCGGTGGGAATTTTGAGTCGTGTTCATATGTCGCAGAGCCCAAGAACAATAAATATGCATATTCAAAGGAAAGGAAATTTGACAGCAACGATGAGCCTGAAGAAGCTGATGCACCGCAACAAGCAGAACCAGCGCAGAAATCAGAAAAATATTCGCAGGCTGATGACAGTAGTGAACATAAGTACGCAAAGATATCTGCGGCCCCAGAGGCAAGTCAAGAGGACGATTCCGGTGAAAAGTACAAAGCCTACTATAAACATACATCAAAACCTAGCCCAAGCGAAGCTTTGCGAGCGGCAGATGACAAACAAAGTTCAGAAGAAGAAGGAGACAGTTCTGCACGCAAATCTTACGACTATAAAAAAGCTTTGCCTGGTTTTTATACTGACAATGAGCCAAAAAAAGACGTGGAACATGTTTTAGCGGAATTCAAGAAAAAAGATCGGTCTTCATGTAAAAAAGTACAGAAAAATGGAATGACCTGTTTTCAGTGTGTTGACAAAAACGGCTTGAAACATGAAGAATGTATGTTCGTGTCAGAATCTGCCCCCAAAAGAAGTCATTTAGCGTATCAAGAACTTAAAGAATTCACTTCGAAGCCGGCAACAATCGACCAAGGAAATGAGGGTGCCGAAAGCAAAACAGTGACTACAAGTGCTCCTCCAGCTCACAAGTCTGCTGCTTATGTAGTGGACAATACTAATTACGGAAAAAAGTTAAAGCGCAAGAAGACGCCCCAAACTATCGCTTCAGCTGCTACCAATCCCATCGCCAGTGCTGTAAAACCTAGGCTTGAAACTGCTAATACGCGTAAAATCAAGAGAAGCGTAGAGACTGATGCTGAAAAAAAAGCTGAGATTATTGATGTGTCTAATATAGCTCAACCTGAAGAATTTGCGGGTAGTGATTCTCGGGGAGCTTTTTGGGCAGACACGATGCCAAGATACAGCGCAACTTTAGGCGTTACACTACCTGAATACATGCTGTCAAGGTCGGAGCACGAACTTTCGTTTGATGAAACCGTCGCGAGCGCGTAAAAGATATCTAAGGCTTGATTTGTTAGCCAACAAACTCAGTATTAGTAGAGCGTGTCGGTTGTACAACGCTTTAGATAAAACCTGAACTAAAGGTAACGGGTATTTGTTGCGTAATAGTAAAATAAGATTTCACAGACTGACGTGCTGCGAGTCAGAAATGAAAAACAAAATATATTCGCAGCCACACCGAGCAAACAAATATTATTGGTAGTGTTTTTGTTGGCTACTATATTATAGTTTTGAATATAGTGGATATGTGTAGTAAGACGTAGAATTACAAACATATGATTAGGATGTATTGAAGAACTTTATACAATGACTGTCCATTTTATCTGATGTACATTTGTTACGTTGTTAACTAGTTATAGATGTTATAAAATTATTAAATTTGACGTTATTGTTTTTATATTGGCCTTTTATTTACTTTTAACAAATATTTAATTTTATTAACGGACAAAACCAATGCCATACTTATATCAACTTCCCTAATTACTAAAATATCGCTGAACATTACACAAAAAAAGAGTTTACCCACCAGAAACTTAATATACCTATTTACCTTCCTATCTATACTTCGGTTATTTGGATTAAATGATTAACAATACCTACCACTAGCACTTCATCCGCTCGGATATCATCCCTTTCATTACGATCGTGAACACCTCCTCCATCCCTTTCTCTACCCACCCCACCTAGGTTAGGTTTTTGGGCAAGCTTCTTCTGCCTCATTGGACTAGCGGTTGCAAGCACTACTGTTTAGTATGAGGTCCTTGGTTCGATTCCCGATGAAGCTAAATGTCATTGGGCTTTCCCATCTGTAAGCTCTGAGTCTGGATTTGTGCCCTGTTGAGGGTAATAGGTTCGCCTCCATATACATAGCACTTTAACTTAACTGGTAAATTGTGAGTATTGGTACTTAGGTAAATACCTACACCTCGGCCGGAATGATGCTTTGACGTATTTAATGTGTCGGTGAGTTTTAAATCATTAAGGAAGGCCTAATATTAACCTTTGTTTTGTAGACACAATAGGTAGGTACAGACGCCAGCATATCAAGTTACCCCAATGTGTCAAATTTTCCCAATTGCATATGAACCTTATTCTGTTTTACATATAGTTCAAAAACGATCAAATAAATTTGACACATTGGAGTAACTTGATGTGCTGGCGTGTGTACAGAGGCCAGCACATCAAGCTACCCCACTGTGTCAAATTTCTTTGATCGCTTTTCAACCTTATTACAAACAAAATAAAGTTCATGTTCAATTGGGAAAGTTTGACAGTTTGGGGTAGCTTGATGTGCTGGCATCTGTACATAAGACTACCCAGTGCCGAGTCTACTTATCCTATAAATTACAAGTTACTAACTACATATATACAAACATGAAAATGGCCACTGCTGATTTATTATTAGCATTCATGATCTTATAATATGTTTGTATAGCCTGTTTATGAGGTTGAGTCTAGTCTACGTAGCTACCAATACTACCAATATTTGCGATATCGAAACTATATCGTCAGGTCACAATTTGTTGGCATGATATTCGGTCAGTGTCCTAGATGTCAATACCGTTTTTAATGCTTCTATTTTTACTGGTAATTGTCCAAGATACGAACGTCACTAAGGAACAGTCTCGCATCACAAGCAGACTACCAGACTCCGGGGAAGAAAGTAATTAATTTCAGTCGTAAGCTGATCATACAAAAGCACAGTGCTCTGTGTCTGTTCTTTATATATAAATAAATTCGTGTAAGATCGGAAGCCAATAATAAAATAGTAGATCTCGTTTGTTTTGTGTAGTGACCGCACTTGTAGCCGATTGCACGCCAGTTACTGTTGAGTTTGTGTGTTGAAGTTTGTGTAAGTACTTAGTCAGTTAAACCTTTCATTTCTATTTTCTTTCTACTATCTTAATAAAATATAATAATTTCCACACCACCTTAATTAGTAGGTATAAGTAGTTAGATTCCTAACCGACTTTCGACAAGTCTTCATCCATTTCATTTATTTTTTAATATTATTGAATATGTATGCATTTAAGTGGTTTTTTTTTATCATAAACAAAATAAACAATAGTTAGGAACTTTACCGCTACGAAGAATGTAGTAGACGGCTATACTGATGTCGAAAAAAATTATTGTCGCTTTGCCAAGTAGCCAATTGAATAAAAAAACGGGGTTATATTATTGCGCAGCGGTTTTCATCAGAGGCTTGAAGTGCTGGCTGCGAGACTTTATTTTTATCGGACTTAAACCCACGTCACGCGGGTATACAAAGGCTTATTGCGTGCATTCTAATAATAAAGATGCATTGAAATTTTATCGAAGTTAAGCCAATCAGTTACCAGAAGTAACGTTACTGGTTTTGAAAATCGCATGCATGTTTCCATTACCTACAGATACTTGCCGTCACCGTTTGGTAGATGTTTGGGCACCTAACTGTGCGTGTTTATCTATTTGCAAAATAGTCTATTGAACGTTGGTAGGTACCAACTACTGTGAGAAACAAGTAAAGACTCCTGCATTTGTTGACGTCCTACCAACCGTAGCTCTATCATTAAAATTATTTATAAATACTTATACCTAATTAAAATAAATTTTGATTTTTGGTAGGTACTTAGTTTGCTTACAATGTGTATTTGACATTTTCAGTTATTTTGAAAATCAATCATGCAGAACGAGGAATTTGATGAAGAAGTGTATGTGGACGTGAATACACTGCCGCTCAGACCTCCGCAGCCGCTAATCCCACCGGAGAAGGCGGTGCGCCGTCCCTGGCACCCGGTCATGTGGGATGACTCTCTCACTGGCATTTCGTCGCCAGACCACAGGGCGACAGATGATGAGGTATTAACCCATGTTGCTAATATATTAAAATTGCGCGACGATTTTGAAAACAATAATCTACCTAATAACCCGAAGGCACTGCCTGAACTCTAATAAAGAAAAACTTATTTTTTTGTTTCCATGTTTTGAATTTACTTACCTAAAAACCTACTGATCGGCAAAATTTTAAACTGCCAAAAAGCTGCAAAATCGCTGTGTCAAGTTTATATATAACTAAACGTGTTTAACTTTTTTTTGGACTTAGATGAAAATGTTTGCACTGCTACTGCTCTGAGTAGTGTAGGTACCCCAAATCAGAATGTAACGACATCTCATTTGAATAAATCTTTTAAATCGTTTGGGCGGCACAGGCGCTACGGATTGTTAACATGAACTTTCTCAAAAACATATAATATATAGTGTTCAATGGACGTCTCCAAATATTAAAATATGATTTTCAATACAATCTGCAATGAATACATTTCGTGTGAATGAATAAAGTTTACGTACTTACCTATAGAATCTTTTTGGTTGCCTTGCATCATAACAGCATTTTCACTTATGTATTTATGGTGTGATATGGAGGTGGTGGTGATATCACGTTGTTATATAGCTTGCAAGTATTAACCTTACCTAGATACATTAATAAACCTCGCACCCCCATTTATAACTATAACTACCCACCTATATTTGTGAATATAAGGACCTATTTACTTACTGAATTTACATTTACATTCGTGTACGTACCTACAAAAGTACTTACCTTAATTATTAATCTTATGGCTGTTGGTAGAGTCGATCAACAATTTGCTCCTAGTCAGAAAACTAAAAAAAAAACGCCAACATCAGATTTTCCGTGATTAATCAGATGATATATCAGGAAAGGAGCAACTATTAAAAGGTCTCTAAAAATAACAATAAAATTGAAAATAAATTCGTCAACTAGGTAGGTATATGAACTATCGTCGTAACTATATTAAGTCGCTTTCATATATCTACCTAGCTAGAATCACTTGACCAGTACCACTAGTCACGGCACCTAGTGCTTAATAATGAGCTACACAACATTATTTCTATAGGTACCTACTTAATACTTCTTTCTTCGGTGTTTTGGTAAATCCCAGCTGATTTGTTCAGGTCGACCGCCGTCCGCGCTGGGAAGCGCCATACATAACATTTGCTGAAGCCGAGCAGGCTCGAATCAGGAACTCGCGTAATGCAACAGACGCCGAAAGAGAAATGGTCAGCCTATTGCTTTTTTAAAGCCATGTCGATGACTTCACAACTTCTCGATCTCATCACAGACCTTCATCAAAAAGAATTTTGGAATTCGTTGAGTAACTACACTCACATAATGCCATAACCATGGGTCTTGAGTATAATCCTAATAGTGCCATAATACAGTTGAATAAATAACACGTCGGACGTAAATCTACTGCCTACGTGGCTAAAATCCGTTCAGTGGATGTATCTCAATCGTGCGAAATGCACACGCCTTTTAGGATTCAGTTTCCCTATCTAATTTGTAAGAGTGCTTGGAGGGTCTCTTCTTACTGGGACTAATTATATAAAAAAAAGCCATGTACAGTCGAGTTCATTAATATATTGGCCCTTTCAGGCTTCAAAAATATATGACCGTCAAAAAAAAACATAACATTGTGACAACTAAAGCATCATTAAATTGTGGTCAAGATTTAGATTCATTAATATGTGACTGGTTTTTCTCAGTAACATGTATACAGCCAAAAGCACATTATTGTATGAACAACATTAAGATCATATTATCTGAACATTGTAGGATTCACAATTATGTATGCACACATCAAAGACATTCAATAAACTATAAATCTCTTTGGCACACATAAATACAATAATATCTAAACAAGTAAATGTAATTCAAATTCAACCTTATTACTTACGTTATAAAGATAATTTTACTCTGAATGATGAATCTTAAAATTGCATGGTCAAGGAGTTTGCTACTTCATTTATCACTGGCTAGATTAACTTCAAATGATGTTAAATGTTTTTCTAATAAAATTATAACTGACGCACATGTCATTCAACGATTGAAAGACACTCATTTAAAAAACAAACGCAAACGCGCTTAAAACAATGGAAACTACTGTCATTTCTGTAACAATGTAAACTAGATCTTATTTGTTCGAGCAAATAATTGACTTTCCCATGCATGTAGAGATAATTAAGAAGCTTTTCCTGCTCAGATATTATAAAAGCCAATACTATATTTTTGAAAAGGGTGATCACATATTTTTGCCTAATGCACAGCATATATTATTGAACCGTTCATGATCACATATTATTGAACTGTTCATGATCACATGTTATTGCACAATGCATAGCATATATTATTGAACGGTTCACATGAGGACATATTTTTGATCTATAGGTTCTTTAGAATTTATTGAGCTTTCCAACGCTCACAATATTTTGAATCCTTGACAGTGCCAATATATTAATGAACTCGACTGTACTAAATAAAATTATATCGTGACTTTTGGCGCACTTCGCGTCTATTATCCATGTGCCATATCCAAGTTTCATAGCGAAGCAACCCTACAGTTAGTACCTACGTAAACATGGGTTTAAACGGCTATGTGATACCTACAGGACTCAAAACCAGCTCAATATTTAACTGATGACGTTAACATGACACAAATTTATGATCAGACACTGGTGCTAACAATAGTCACCAAAACAATTGCCTTGATAAAAGTGACATATCACATCACGCCTGTAATCCCTGAAGTGTTAGGAAGAGGTAAACTGTAGTACTTACCTATACCCACATTTCGCCATTTATGTTTAAGTCCCATATAATACCTAGGAGGAGGAGTCTGGATTTGTGCCCGATTGATAGCAATAGACTCGTCTATTGCTATCAATCGGGCACAAATCCAGACTGCTGCTGCTACTGAGAAATTTTAGATAGAAAAACAACAAGACCTCGTGCTCATCAGTATCAATTGTGCCCACTAGACCAACGAGGCAGTCAAGTCAAAATGAGTGTTAAATATTCAAAGTGTGTCTTATTGATAGTGAAATAAGAATTTACCTACCATTACCAATACCTACAGCGATGAAAGACTCGCCGAATTGGGCGTTAGACAGAACATCCCACACAGCACATAATGTCTACAGAATATCTAAAAAATATCTATTAAATATTAGTGCAAACGTCTAGGAGATATCTTGTGATATTTATAAGTAGTATACTAGACATCTTGTAGATGACTCTATGTCCGCCTCCTAAATGTCTTCTAGACATTATAAATGTATATCTACTACATATCTACTAGACATGTTTTCTAGATGTATGCTAGTAACATATGGAAGATATCTTCTAGATTATCTGCTAAACCTCTAATAGAACATATCCTAATATCTTCTAGATATCTGCTAGGCGATTCTAAGAGTATGGAAGACGTCTTGTAGATTATCTGCCATACGTCTATTAGAAAGTATGTGGAATATCTTCTAGACGTCTTCTAGGTGTTCAAAGCGTGGGCCAGACTGTTGTAAACAAGCCTTCCACACACCGGCGGTTTACTACAGTGCGTGCAGTTGTAACTCTTTTGTAAACCGCCGGTGGACACCGATGTGTGGAAGGCTTGTTTCCAACAGTCTGGCACGGGCATAAGAGTGGAAATTAGAAGATACATTATATTTCAATCAAACTCAGAAAATTTAAATAAAGAATTTGAAAAATTATGTACTTTTAAATTAAAATAATAAATCAACATAATAAGTATTACAAAGAAATTGGATAGTTTATTATAATGATATGTCCACACACTATATTCTTAAATACTTGTAATTAACGTTTTCAAGGCTAGATTGATGGTCAGACTCGTCTGATACATACTAAACATAAACCCTGAATTTAGAATCCATCACCAACACACTATAGTACTATATTTACTTATTTGGTACCTACCCATTTGTTCAAAGTAGCCTTTATTTTTTAAGTTTTATTGTATTGGAGTTTCATTTTAAACTAAAAAAAAAGCCACAGGTATTTTCAGAAATTTATTAAAAAAAAACTTACAATAATTTGGTTATGTTGTAACTGGAGTAAATTTACATAGGTAGGCCACTATTATTTTTCTGTTCAAGCAGAATACGCATGGGAGCATTCCGCAGCCATGTTTTCATAAGTGTGGAAATTTCTTGTATAGTTGAATCTGGGAGCCCGTATTGCATCTAAAATTAAAATAAACCACAGTCAGTATAAAATCGTCATACCTGCAGGTGATAATCTACTATAGTAAGGTATTCAAATCACAAAACAAATTAGGGTTTAGTAAATAATTGTACTATACCTGACTTAGCTCCAAAAACCCTTAAGGTGGCAAAAACATTTTATTTTAGCTCCAACTTATGAGAATTTGGATCCAGTGTCATCTAAACTCATCATTCTCAAAAGAGTAAAATACACCAGTCTACATTGTTTCCACCATATTTCTTCAAATAACTAATCTGAAAGTAACAAAAGTGATTTATAAGTATAATATTCCTTCAATTACATGATACCTATTATATCAAATGCCACATTCTGTGATTACTGTATAATAATATAGTAGGTGTACCATCAAATCAAAGCACGCACTGCTGGAATAGTTAACACGAAGGGGCAGATGGGGCATGTTGGGATGACAGACAATGACTATGTTTAAAGCAATAACTTAAGGTCTTACCAAATTATTCTTGATCTTAGCATTTAACAAAATGATTTCTACTGTCTCCAAATCTTCTTCAGACATTGGAAATTTATTGGTAATGGAGATTATCTCCTCAAATTGTTCAGCGTTTTGTTCAGTTACTCCAGTACTAAGGACACTATTTAGTATTTTATTTTTCAGGTCATCAAATGATTCCATTAATGTATTTAGTTTTAACTTTATGTCCAAATCATCTCTCCGTAACAATATCAGAGGTTCTGAAAGAAATATTTATGTTATTAAACATCTAGGTACATTCAAATTATAAAAAGAGACATGGGACAAGAACGGAGTAGAAAACAAGTCTTTTTATGTTAATTTCTGACCTACAACAAAGTTCTTGCCATCTTTCTCAACAATATTCATAATCTTCATAATTTCATTAGTGCCCCTCAACCCAAATACAGGATCAGCAGCTGATTGCAAATTAATGGCAAACTCATTACAAGTAAGAGTACCATTTGTCACTGGACCATCAAAATGTTGTGATGTTTCAAATAAGTACACATATTTCTCTAATAATAGGCGGCCGGCATCTGGCGGATAACCGCGAGTTGAATTTCAGGAACGCATTCCGATCACAAGCTTGTCCCGATCTATGGTGATGTTTTACCTGATTGCATGCCATGCATCAACAAATGTTGTTGCACACCACACATAGACTTAAATTACATAGGTTTTTGGTACTTATGTATTCTTGCACAGACAAACTATGATTTGCTTATAATAAAATTATATGAAACGAAACGTAAACGTCCAACCAAGGTACAATAATCTAGCGCGAAATTCATACGGGCAGCCGGGCAGTTAGAGAAATAGTTTTTTTTTTCTTAGACATTAATCATTATGAGGTAGTAGGTATGGAGTAGCGAGGCGAGGCATTACAGCGATGTGCGAAACAATAGGTATTTTTCGTAAAGGTCATTTATATTTAATCGAGGGAATTTTTCATAATTTCGTGTTTTAATTCTTACAGAACCAATGAAAGAATTATATATAATTATATATTATTATTATACCTACCTACCTTAATAAAATGATCTAATAAAATATATACCTACCTACATAGATACATTCCAGTAGGTATTATTTCTAAGAGGCAATCGTAAGACCAGCTATAGATATCTGCTAGATATGAAGTAATATCTTTTTATTGAGACAATTTCAAGACCAGGTGTAGACATCTACTAGATATTAATTACATGTCTTTGATATCTAAGATCTAGGTAGATCATTATTTAACATCTAGTAGATATCATGTGCTGTGTGGGATGATATTCATTAATAGTCCATTGAAAAGTTACATTTGGGGTTGCGTTTTTTAGAGGACGCAATTTTATTTTTTCGGTGTGTAGGGGGGTCAGTGTAAAGCTAAAACTAAGTTTGTGGGGTCGCCACCTTGTCCCACGGCTGCCATCTTGAAAATAGGGGTTGAAATGGTTTTTACGATATATTCTATATCTTAAGCTATTTACTTAGGTATTTGATAAAAAAAAAATGTTAGCATTTTGTGTTGCAAATTAAATTCTTTACCAATTTCTGATCCCCCCTACACACCAAAAAAATAAAATTGCGTCCTATAAAAAACGCAAGGTAAGGCCTAAAAAATGCAACATTTCAATGGACTATAAGTTGTGAATTTAACCCTGGGTGTGTGCCAACGCGTTTTTCAAATATAAACAAAATATATCATATATCGTCTAACAATAAACGAACCCATACATTATTATTTTACAGACATAGCATTATTTTTTTGTCACGTTAAGGTTGATACCACGAACATGTTTTTGTGCCAAATGTTTACATCAAAACTGTCATTTGTTTAAATAGAGCACGATAAATGTCAAGACATGGTTATTGCTAATAGTAATAACTGTGTGTCAGCCGGAACTAGAGAACTCGATATTCTGTCAGCTTTTTTATCGGTTACTTTTTGACAACTGAGGCCCAACTGCAAATTAGGTACAATCACTTTTTTGCATGAAGTAACTTCTAAATCGCGCCTTTACTATGGGCATAATATAAGGCACGTTCGAAACACCTCGAACACTAAATAAAATGAGTGGCTGCATCTGCATATTACGTATCTGTTATTCATAGAAAAAATTGGGTCAGTTATACTTATAATACCACAAGCGTCCGTTTGTTAATGCTCTCAGCAACAGCGTCATTGCAATTTACCTACTCCTGTTTAAAAATATACAACTAGCTGCGCCTGCTGCTTCGTCCTTCGTCCGCGTGTAATTTCATGGGTTTTATGCAACCATTCTTAATCGTTTTCCTTAAGTATGAGTTAGCTTAAGTTAATTCTTTGGGGTAGGTATGCCTCGGAATAAAAATATAATATTTTGATTTTGTGAGCGCAACTACCTAACGGTTGCGCTTCGCGGTATAAGATAGTTGCGCTTATAAAAGCTTGCGCTTCGAGGAATTCTTTCTTTCAATAGGGTATATGCATGTAGTTTTTTTATATTTTTATTTCACTGTTTACAACGTTTTAACTTTAACATAGTAAAAAAATATAAACTTATTCAAAAATGCAGTAATGAAGCTTAACCTTTTGAACGCCATTGTCACATATATGTGACAAACGAAATCTTACCCTGAACGCCAACGTCACAAATATATGACAAAATGCACGTCGCACCATATTATGAAATAAGCAATTTAATCATTAATTTTGTGTTTTAATGTTTATGAAGGTCATTTGACAGAAAAAGTGGCCTGGCGTCAGGGGTACGGCGATACGTTTATACTCTGGCGTTCAAAAGGTTAAAAAAATATTTAAAATACAGAATAAATTTGAGCTGTTTAAACGCCGCCATTTTCGCGCGCCATTTCAATTACGTCATTTACTGTGATCCTATTACTATTACTTAGGGTGTTTTCGTTATTCTAACCATTTCACCATGAAAAAAGCTCAAAAACCAGTTTACCGGTATTGCTTGTACCCGAATGGAATAAACATTATCAGATTGTGCTTTTACAAAACCACTTTCAGTCATTTTTCTTAAATGTTAAATAACCTCACTATGAAGCTAAAATTAGACTTGAACATTAAATTAGTTCACAACACACACGGCAATAATTATGTTTTCCAATTAAAACTCCATTCCAATACTGTTTTGTAGGCGTAACTTGTCTTGTTGTCTTAGTATTTGACGTCAATTTTCGTTATAACCAATGGCGTTTCACAAATTTGAATTTCCCGCGCTTAATACGCACTTTTATTATAAATTTTTAATAATTATGACGCTATTAAAAAGTAAAATAATGATTTAGTTCATATTTTCTGCCATTAAAGATTCGGGAAAAAAATATTAGAACCATATTTAAATTACATGCATATTCCCTATTCTTATAAGCACCTGACAGTGAAAATCCAAATAAAAAAAAGGGTCAAGCCGCTTTGGAGATTAGGCTAAACAAATAGACAAAACATAACTACCGTTTATAGATTCATATTTGTACCTATTTAGTAAAATGCTGCTATTTAACTGACTTCAGGAGGAGGTTTTCAATTCGATGTATGTACACCGATTACTCCGAGATTAATGATCCGATTTACGTGATTCTTTTTTAGTTCGTTGCGGAATAGTTGCCATTTGGTCCCATAAAAATGTAATATAGTTTGTCCCGGTAGTTTTCATTTTATGAACATTTTTACGAACATTTAATTAATTTTTGAACATTTTTTGTATGTACAATGTATGTGTATTGTACGTGCACCGATTACGCTGGGATTTATGTACCGATTTAGGTGATTCTTTTTTAGTTTGATGCGGGATAGTTGCTTTTTGGTCTCATAAAACATTAACATAGTTTGGCCTGGTAGTTTTCATTTTATGAACTCATGAATGTTCATGAATTTTTCTTTTTGATTTCATTGAAATCTGTTTATTTGTTTGATTGTAATATTAAAAGAAAATGGAAAATAATAAATCATCTACATAAAAATAAAAAATAAAAAGTGAAAAATAAAAACTTTTTTACAAAAAATACAACCGACTTCAAATAAAATACAAACCGGTGTAAAATAACTCTAAATTCGGAAGTCGGTGGCCAATCATGAGTGAGACAAAACCACCGCCACAGACTACTTAACCACCTAATTTAGTTATTTTACACCGGTTATTGTTTTATTTGAAATCAGTTGTATTTTTTGTAATAAAGTTTTTTGACATTACAAAAAGAGACTTCTATTTTTTTTTATTTGAATAATAGGGTTTAAGCATGTATTTTTTATATTTTTAATTCACTGTTTAAAACGTTTTAACATAGTAAAAAAATATAAACATGTTTAAAAATGCAGTAATGAAGCTTAAAAAATATATGTAAAATACAGGATTTTGAGCTGTTTAAACGTCGCCATTTTCGCGCGCCTTTTGATGACGTCATTTACTATGATCCTATTACTATTACTTCGTTCTTCTAACCATTTCACCATGAAAAAAGCTCAGAAACCAGTTTACATGTATTGCTTGTACCCTAATGCAAAAACATTATCAGATTGTGCTTTTACAAAACCATTTTCAGTCATTTTCTTAAATGTTTTAATAACCTCACTATGAAGCTAAAATTACACTTAAACATTAAATTTATTCACAACACACACGGCAATAATTATGTTTTCCAATAAAAAGTCCATTCCAATACTTAATGTCATACTTAACATTGTATGTTTTGTAGGCGTAGTTTTGTCGTAGAATTTGGCGTCACGTTTCGTTATAACCAGTGGTGATGCGTTTCACAAATTTGTATTTCCCGCGCTTAATTCGCACTTTTATTTTTAATTTTAAATAATTAAGACGCTACAATGTTTTAGTTCATATTTTCTACCATTAAAGGTTGGAGAAAAAAAAAATACTCGAACCAAATTTAAATTACATGCATATTCGCTATTGTACGAACAGATGATTAGACAAAATAGATTTTACGACACAAGTGTGTGTTGTAAACAGGAAAGGCCTTGATGCCGTGATGAATTGACGTGCATGGTTCTATGACGTGTTAGGATAGAAATATGTACATTACAATACATATTTTATGTTGGTACTGTTATTTTTTATTACCTAGAACTCATGTGATAAGCTAGTTGCCAGCAAGAAAAATATTCCATGTTACTATAAAATGGTTGTCAGCTTTAATTTATATAAAAATCAGCTTAAAGTAACTAATTTCAGATTAATTAATTGTTCGTTTTGAGAGATATATAGGTACAGACGCTAGCACATCAAGTTACCCCAAAGTGTCAAATTTCTTAGATCGTTTTTCAACTTTATGTCAAATAGAATAAGGTGCATATTTAATTGGGAAAATTTGGCACATTGGGGTAACTTGATGTGCTGGCTTCTGTACCTACTTGCGATAAACTGGTTTGCAATTTGGTAGTGTGATATTGAACGCGAATTAGAGCGCGAAACATATTTTTTTTTTCGGTTTGAGTATTCTATTTTAATATACAATAAATAATGAAGATCCGACAAAGTAATAAACGCAGTTTATATTTGTGGAGAATACCTACTAACAAAATGACGACTTTTCACCGTAATATATTATGTTTTATCGAAGTATTGACATCACTCGTGAGTCACGACATGACGCCTTTTTCGTAAAGCTTTGTTAACTTTTTTAATGTTGTGATTTTTCTGAAATATTCATATTTATCTAAATATGAATATTTGACAATATAATATGGACAATTATTTATGCGTGTCCTAAAATCGGTGAACTAGTCAGTCAACAGTCAGCACAAGACATTACATCCACGACTGTTCTAACTGTAGTTGTTTTTTTGAAAAAAAGAATTGAAAATACGTTACATGGTAAATACTAAATGCTACGCTAATAGCACACAATATTTTTGTAGAGTATGTATGTAGCGAAACATATTGCGAAATAAAATAAAAGGAACAGCACATCAGAGTTGAAATTGCTTTAATGTTTTTTCTTCTATAAATTATATTATAATATTATGTACATAGAATATACGTTGCGTTAAATAATATGATCATAACAAAACATTGTGTACTATTATAGCATGTTTGTAACTGGGTATGTTGGGTGGACGTACCCGTTTTCAGTCTCCATTTAATATATTTATATTTTTTTTATTTCAGCCGCAACCACAGCCCCGAGGAGAGTACGCACATAAGCAGCGTATACGCAACCTCCGAAGGCTTATCGCCGATGGCAAAGTGAATCCCACTCCAGAGACGCTAATATTTTTCCTTTGTAATAAATTCGCAATTTCCGACGAGCGGCAGAAGAAGGTTGTTGTCTAAAGATAGCTTAACGGCAAAAACAACAAGTTAACTTTATCTATAAAATCATTTCATATAAAATTTGTTTTGTACTCTTTAAAATGTAAATATAAAATGATATTTTCTAAAGTTGCGTAATTACTTTAATCCCTCAACAATACAAATATGTACAAATATAACACAGTAATCGAACGGACACCGTAGTGACTCTTCGAGCCGGGCCGGGTGGGGGCGGGGCGAACTTGCAAAGACTCGAGGCGGAGTAGGTACATATACTTTATATTCTCATAAAAATTATCTACACACAAGACTTTAATATAAAAACAAAATCGAGTTTCTCAAATACAACTTATATAAAGAACTTCAAGTAGGTTGTGTGGTCGCGGGGCGCCCCGCAACCCGACTGACGTCACGAGGCGCCCCGCGGCTCTATTGGCGTGACGTGCACGCGGCCCGGTCGACGTCACGAGGCGCCTCGCGGATCCGCTGCGGTGACGTTCACGGAGCCTTGCCGACGTCACGAGGCGCCCCGCGGCACCGCTGGCGTGCCGCGCACGCGGCCCGGCCGACGTCATTAGCGCGCGACATGCGCCGCCGCAACTGTCGCGCGCTAGGTGGCGGGAGGGGGCGCAGGCGGTGCGGCGGGGGCGGCGTCGTTCGGGGTGGCGCCGGGGGCTTGCCCAGTCTGTTCCTCGTCCTCCTCCTCCTCCGGGTCGAACTTCAGCATCAATTGCTTGAACTGTAAAACAGAAGCGAGCATGTGAGAGTGGGGCTTTATTTCCTTATTTAACATTTATGTAAATGACCAGACTGTCGAGCTCAGCAGTGTGCATGCTGACTGCTACTTGGATGGGGTAGCGTTTAACCTTTTAATAGTGTCAATTAGAGACACAATAGAAAGACAATGACAGCGCGGACATTAGTGTCCTCTCGGGGTTTAATGAATTAATAACATAACATAACATGGCGCTGCTAAGTCCGTCAATGGCAGGTCTTTTGAGACTTGTCAAAGTTTGTGAGTGTTATGCTGAGAGGCACGGTTTAAGATATAATTCGGAAAAAAGTGAAGTCCTTATATTTCGGGCCGCCAACAAGGGCGTGGAGAAATATCCAGATATTTCTCTAAATTGTGTTATCTTGAATCGTGTTTTTCAGTTTAAATATTTGGGACATATTGTGACTGATGATCTAACGGACAATCTAGATGTTGAAAGGGAACGAAGAGCACTGGCGGTGAGGTGTAACACGTTGGCCCGAAGGTTTTCACGCTGTTGAGGTGCAGTGAAAGTGACACTCTTTGAAGCCTTTGTTCAATTTTTTTACATGTGTAGCCTTTGGTCAATTTTGACTCTAAAATCAGTGGGGACTCTTCGTGTCCAGCACAACAATGCATTCAGGATACTGTTGGGGCTGCCACGCTTCTGTAGCGCATCAGGTGTGTTTACAGACGCGCATACGGATGGTTTCTTTGCAATCAGACGCAAGCATGCAGCATCCTTCAAAGTCAAAGTCATATAGTTTTTTTCAATTAGACCCTTACAGGCACTTTTGAACGTTATACTTACAAATTAAATACTTGCTGTTCAGAGTGCGTGCCAAGCCAACTGTAACAGTCTCCTGAGTGTCATTGCTGGTAAACCTGATTGTCCATTTGTACACTTTTTGAGTACACGTGGTTGGCTCAAAAAAACCATTTCTAAGATAGTTTTAAAGTAGAGCTACTAACATTTTTTGAACATACTTTTACTAAGTGATATGGATGGTTGTCCGAATTAAATGAATTATTATTATTTATTGTCAGCGAGTAGTTGTCGAAGGCGCGGCAGAGCGCGAGGCTCACCTCGAGGTAGTCGTCGACGAGTCTACGGCGGCCGTGCTCGTCGAGTTCGTCGGCGGTGCGATCGGAGTCTTGTAGTTGCGTGATGGTCGCCTTGGGCTCAAAGATGGGCGCGTGCCGTCGCGATACTGCCTTTTCGTAAACCTTTACGTTTTCGGACGGTGAGTACTGGTTGATTTTTCTGGAAATGATGTTTCATTTTATTTTTGGTGAAATTATTGTCAATATATAATAATTAACAAAACACTGGGACAACTATATACGAAATACAAATCCAAAGAATAAAACTCACGCATCAGTGAAGCCGTAGAGCTGCTTGAGATGCTGCTTGAGCACGAGCAGCAGCAGACAGCCGCGCGCCTGGCGCATGGCGTCCTGCAGCGCGCGCGTGCTGGCCGGCACCTGCGCGAGGAGAGTCTCCGCTTCCTCGTCGTCCTCCTCCTCATCTAGAGGCTCCTCGGATTTCTCGGTAGTTGGTTTGTTTAGTCCCTGTATGTATTTAGCATGCATTTTTATTCCTATCGTTAATTGTGGTACTTTGGCAATAATGTTTGTTTTCATATTAAAAACTCCTTGCCTTCCAAAAACGTTATTTATCTAAAACACATCGTGCACGAAATGCAGACTATTTAGTTTATTTTTTTGTAGTAGGAATGTTTGAATCAGCTTTAGCAGTCAATGGGCTAAATTGAAGATTTACGGTGGAAGTCTTACCTCCCGAAAAAGCTGCAAGAGATTTGACCCTGATGTCGAAATTATGATGTCAATGTGATGTATAATAAATAGTGGTTCATCTTGAACTTGAAATGGAAAGTAACTTAAATTATCAGCTAGGTACAGCATCTGATCCAATGGTGCAGTCTGAAACAAAACAACAATTGATTTAGCTATGGTAACAAAGACAGTAAGTATAGATTCGACTGAGGGCATTACTTACAGAAACGTCATCAAATTGTTTGAGTAGAGATAAAACCAATGCACGTCGTTGTGGTCGCGTGTTACGAAGCAATGAATATAGAAAACCGTTGAGAGCAGTTGGCAACTCATCTTGGTCTTTTTTCCTGAAAAAAAAAAACAATTTATTTTGTAGGAACCAATAAAAACTTAGCTTATTTACTTTATTTATTATGATTATTAAAAAGTAAAATATTTACCTAAACCCTCTTATAACTCCTTTGTTAGCATTAACTTGTAATATTTTCTGTAACTGGTAAGAGAGTTTGATGCCAAGCTGGGCCTTCATGTGAATGAAGCCGGGGTACTTTTTGTCAATTTCTTGAAGATGTTTGTCAGCAGTGTGAGATACTGTCACTTCTAGGTCCGTACTCATACAAATCAAATATGGAACAATCTAGAACAAAAATAGGAAGTATTTACATTTGTTTGGCTTTTTAAAGTGTACACTTTACTGCACTTTACTTGATAATGGAATACTACGATTTTTGAGAATTTATTAGGTAATGCTATTGGTCTAGTATTGGATACTATTAAAGTGTCTTCCGCATATTACCATGTGGCTTAAGTGTACAAAATCACGTACAATACCTCGTTTAGGTACTATGCGTTTCAAATGGCTGTAGCTAGCTAATTTTCGAGCTTCGCTTGCTCAATTGAGATGCCACATTCTCCAAATCTATCTGAGATAGTGCTAAAAAAATCGATTAAAATCTCAGATTAATTTCCATCCTAGAGTCCAACCTTACTAGTATTTAGGAGTGACATAAATCATGTTAACGGTCCATGTACTTAAAAGCTAATTTGTAGATGCATTCGTGTACACATAACACTAAATGCCTTAATCTTGTGGCCCTTGGTATAATGGTAGATAGTAGCAATCTGATAATACCTACATCAAGAAAGAAGCAAATATTAAGTATTTAGGTTTGTTATACAAAAAACGATCAATATAAAAAAAAATCTTAGCTGCCCCAGGATCAAAAGCTGGGTACAGTTACCGGCACGTAACTTGGCAAGAGATTTTCGTGGTGGGGGAAGTTCGCGCATATAAAAATGTATGAAATTGTGCGTGCGCAAACTTCCCTTTCTACAAAAACTCTTGCCAACTTACGTGCCGGTAACTGTACAGCCATGGTGATTGATTTAGGAGCCCGTAACCGCTATCAATTATGATAATGTTTTTGCTTCCGCCCTACCTGTAACCAACGCTGCCCTACCCCAAAATCGACTCTAGCTACGGCCCTGCAATGATAAATGATATTTATATCTATACATGGGTTCATACAAAAACACATTACAATACAATTTTTTGAATAAGAAGATGAGGTCGGTATTTCGCTATCTGAATAAGCTGACCACAAAACACCGAAAGAAACTCAGAGATCACTGTCTCTTTTAAAGTCCAGACATTATCTTGGTCGGATTATGTAAGAACCATGCAGATTTTGTCTCGCTGACTTCTCGAAAATTAGTAAATGAGGCGCAGTTTTGCATGGGAAGTCTCGAGAGATTATCTCCAATGTAGACAAATACTTTGAGAGCGTGAAACAGCACAATTTAGAAAATTATTCGTTCTTGATTCGTAAATAAACTATATTTGTAAATACCTTGTTTTGCTGATCTTACCCAATTTATTCGAATTGACAGCTATGACGTCACAACAGGTGCAAAGTCGATCCTATTCTCATTTGAAACGCATAGTATACATTATAGCTGTGATAGTGATTGAATATTGTTGCATCACTATCGCAGCCGATGAGTACAAAGACAACAAATCCTGTCCATATGAGACATCAGTGTACCTGCACAGGATGCACGAGACCTTGCGCCAGTACGAGTTGCACCACCTTCATGGCGCTGGAGCGCACCGTGGTGCTGGGGTGCAGGAAAGAGCCCAGGATTTCCTTCAGGTACAACTGGATCACCGTCGACGCCATGCCCGACGATACGTCACCCATCTCCTTGAGATTCTCGAGTTTTGACCTTTTTGACCCTGAGAGCACACATTCTTAATAAACTTGAGAATTATAAAAGATAAAATAAGAAGACGAATATAATAAAAAATTGGGCCAACCTTAACAAGCATTTATACAGATAAATATTTTGAAAGTAAAAAATAATAATACTTTAGGTGTAGTGCTTAACTCAGGAGGTGCCTGTGGTAGATGCACGACGCGAGTTTAGTCGAGCGCGAGCGTCATAATAATAATAATAATAATCATTTTATTTCAGTAATTATAAAACATACATTGTTAGTAAACATTGAAACTTATAAAACTATGTTAGTAAACATGTAAACACGACAACCCATTTAAAATTGGACAATCAAATTTGTCCGCAATGACATTCAAGAGACTGTTAGCGCTGTCCCGAACCCTCTGCAGCAACGAAGCGGCACGTTTGCGCCTGATCGCTGCGAAGCCATCAGTGCCCGAATCAGCAAACATGCCCGAAGCACTGCAGAAACGTGGCAGCCCCAACAGCATCCTGAACGCATTATTATATTGGAACCGAAGAGCACTGATGGCTTTCTGCGTGCTGCCTGTCCAGGACAGACACACACTAGACCACACGGGACACACGGGACCACGGGACTGGGTCATAGACTGCACGTGTAAAATGTTTGACAATAAGCTTTGAAAAGCGTCAGTTTCACTTCACATGTGCAACAAGCAAATCTACGGACAAGCATATTGCATCTAACCGCCAATGCTCTTCGTTCCCTCTCAACATCTAGATCACCCTACTATCAGCAGTCACTATATGACCAAGATATTAAAATTAATGAACACGGTCACAGCTGTGATTAACACATTGTCATTTTATTTTGAAAGGACGGCCGTTTCACACAAAAAGCACTCGAGATTTTCTATCGATGAGGCTACTTCCGATGAAGGCTACAAAAATGGGCATCTTAGCGATGAGATAGAATTATATTGAATTGACGAAATGGGGAATCAGATATTGAAAGTGATTCAAATCGTACAGTCAGAGATTTGGCCAGTGATATAGATCAGATTAATTTGTTTTGAATTTGAATATCAAAATATTGATCGCGTGTGTGTGTGAGGCCCATGGACGGCATTCAAGACCGCTAATTACGTGGCGGACAGAAGCCAGTCCCGTTTACAGGGTGTTCCAAAACTCAACGTCAAGCGCTATTGCATTTGTGACTGCAATCAATGGCGTAGTTAATAGGGATTACGTTTAAAACTCTTTCTTCTTTCTCCTGTGTTAAACGCCTGTAGTTAGTGAACATACTCACATTCTTTATCCTGTCTTATCATCCTCTGCTCTTCTTCTTGTAAGTACATTTCAATGTTTCTCAGTACGTCTGCTTTCATCTCTATTGGCGCTAAATCTGACGTCAGAAGTTGGTGGTAGAACTCCTTTAGTTCAGGTTGCAACATAAACTCGTAATGCCTAACACAAACTGACCCGAGCGCCTTGAGAGTGTGCGACACAAAGTCCTCATCTTCAAGACCGACGAAAAACATTAACGTTGAGAATATTTGTTCTTTTATGTCCGCCTATAAAAAAAACATAAGTATTGTATAATATAATGCATTCAAGACAAGTATGTAAATTATTGGAGAATCACTTACTGGTAGTCCATCAATGACTCGAGCTTCCGTAAAATCGAAATATCGTAAAAGCAGCCCTACGATAAATAAAGCGCGTCTAAAAAAAGGCCTTGTATGCAACCCTCTTGTCATTTCAGGGTTCCGTTGCCAGCACTGCTTCCATTGTAGAAGTATACCTGAAATTAGAATTATCTTTAACACACTCTGTTTTTACCCATCTGTGCCAGAATTATTACATTACATTATATCAATATTACAAACTCGAGCGTTTCATAAAACGCTATTCCTCAAAAATAGTTTCAAGTAATTTAAATAAAACTGTTGATTACTATATCTTGATAATTTTAAATGAATTTGTCTCAAGAACCGGATTTTACAGCACCTGATTTTTATTTGTTTTCACAAAGTATTTTGATAGGTCAAATCGTACTACTAAGACTGTGTTAAATACGGATCCCTAATGGATATCGCCGACCTTGCGCATTCCTACATGTTTACGCCAAGCGCATGAAAACTGCAGCGACGTCCACCCAGACCCGAGCCGCCGACGCAGCAGAATTCGCTATAGCAATTAATTAATTTTAAGTAATTTACATGTCATTCCATATTCTAGCATCGAATAGGTTTCACTGTAATAATTGTAGTAATTTCTATTTAATTAAATTAGTTTTAAAGTATCTTTGGTTTTTTTTCGATCCACCGTCTGCAGATAACGTAATTGGCGCAGTCGGTAGGATACTCGCGGGCCGGTTCGCGAATCGCGTTAGAGTCATCTCATATCGATCACCACGGTCGCGAGTCACCCGGGTGGCTATCAAGTCACACCACGAGTATCCAGAATCTACGGGAAAGCTGCAGAGCCGCGTGGAGAATCCAGACTTCGATTCACGGCGAAGAACCAGAGATGAAACATATGTGAGTACACCAGAATCTTTCTCGTGTTGCTTCCTCTCTATTCCTAGTTACTTTTATGTCCAAGATTTTTTATCGCGAAAGATCTAATCGTCGGGAACCTGCATCACGACAGGCGCGCCGGCTTATAATAGATAATAGCAGAGATTTAGATAGTGAATTAGACTTCAATTTAAGTAGTTTATTTGAACCTAAAATGCCTCACGACCCTGATGTAATTTTCAAAGCTTTACGCCTTGTGCCTGATTTTGACGGAAACCCCAATGTGTTAACGAGGTTTATTAACATCTGTGACCGGATAGTCACTGAGTATGCAAGCCCTCAGCCAGGTAATGAACTAGGGAACTTATGTCTTCTTAATGGCATCTTAAACAGGATAACAGGCCCTGCCGCATCCACGATCAATTCAAATGGCATTCCTGAAACCTGGGCAGGTATTAGATCAGCTCTAATTAATAACTTCTCAGATCAGAGAGACGAAACGGCATTGTACAACGACCTCTCGCTGGCTACGCAAGGTAATAAGACCCCACAGGAATTTTATGACCAATGTCAGACCTTGTTTAGTACAATTATGACCTATGTGACGTTACATGAAACTTTACAAACGACTATTGAAGCGAAACGGACACTTTATAAGAAAGTGACTATGCAGGCTTTTGTACGCGGACTAAAGGAACCTTTAGGTTCACGTATACGTTGTATGCGTCCGGAAACCATCGAAAAGGCTCTGGAATTTGTGCAGGAAGAATTAAATATTATATACCTGCAACAGCGTAATGATGCCCCTAAGGGTCAAGCTGGTCAGAGCGCACCCAAAATTTTATATAAACCTATGATGCCGGCTATGCCGTTTAACTCGTTAAATGTTCCGCGACCTCCAGTACCTAACTGGCCCGCTCCAGTAGGACAGCGTGGCTACCAACCCCAGCCCCAAGCCTTTAAATTCAATACTCCTAACCAGCATCAAAATCGCATGCCCACTCGAACTCAACAAATGTTCCGTGCACCGTTACCAAATTATAACCCTCAAAGTAACGTCTTTAGGTTACAACATAGGACTAATCAGCCACAAAATTCGGGTCTCAAACCCATGAGTGGTGTTCAACATTTTGTTCCGAAACTAATACCGATAATGCCAGGGCATGATTGGCAACGAAACGGGAACCCACCACCGAATAATTATTTTAAAACACGTGAATTAAACCTAAGTGAACTTGCTTTGCCTGATAATACCTATTATTCTGCTGACTATTATTATGAGCCAGCATACGAGTACTACACGGACGGTATTGACTATTACATTGATTGTGACTTTGACTACAACACTAATATGACTAATTCCAACTTGACTATACCTTCTGATAATCAGGTGGCAGGTGAGGCAGAGCCACAACCAGGCCCTAGCAATGCAAATCAGAGTCCGTACCAAAATTTTCAGACGGACCAGACATCCAGAGAGCAAAAATAGACCTTAACTTACAGACCCAAAGACAACTACCCTACATAGAAATTGCTTATCCTCCCTTAAAATTTCTAATTGACACCGGTGCTAACCAATCGTTTATAAGCCCCGAGGCTGTACAAAAATTCTTCTATGACTACCCTCTCAACTATGACCCTTTCGAAGTAACAAATGTACACGGCGTTAGCAGAAACGATTACTCCATAACCTTACCGTGTTTTAATGAATTCAATGAGACCGATAGCATTAAATTATTCGTCTACCGTTTCCATAATTACTTTGATGGCCTAATAGGATTGGACTTATTATCCAAATGGGAGGCTAAAATAGATCTAAAAGATTTCCAGTTAACAACGCGTTCTGCTACGAATCAGATTAAAGTATATAACTCGCGCAATGTTAACCTTTATGAGGACATTATCCCTGCTAAAAGTACTAAATTAGTTAAAATACCTATAAACGCCCCGGATGGCGATGTATTAGTTAATGAACAAGTAATCTGTAATTGTATTATCCATGAGTGCCTAACCACTGTTACCAATAGTCGTGGATATGTGGAGTTAGAAAATTCAACCCCTAACGACGTTATATTTTCGTTAGACCAACCAACTCGTGCAGAACTGTTCAATGTTGAATGCACGCAAATGAAACAATCAAACCGCGTTGACAACGTACTATCGCGTTTACGTACGGACCACCTTAATGCAGAAGAAAAAGCTAACCTGCTTACCCTTTGTTCTCGATACGCAGACGTATTTTATATTGACGGAGAACCGTTGACATTCACTAACAAAATTAAACATCGTATAAGGACAACGGACGAAATTCCCGCATACACTAAGAGCTATCGTTACCCTTTTGTTCATCGTGAGGAAGTTAGGGACCAAATTTCCAAAATGCTGGAACAAGGTATAATAAGACCTTCCGACTCCGCTTGGAGCTCGCCTATATGGGTTGTTCCAAAAAAAATTGACGCTTCTGGAAAACAAAAATGGCGTCTTGTAGTAGATTTTCGTAAATTAAATGAAAAAACAATAGATGATAAATACCCCATACCAAATATCAGCGACGTCCTTGACAAACTGGGCAAATGCCAATACTTCACGACCCTTGATTTGGCAAGTGGTTTTTATCAAGTAGAGATGGACCCTCAGGATATACAAAAAACAGCATTCAACGTAGAACACGGCCATTTTGAATTCCTAAGAATGCCCATGGGTCTAAAAAACTCACCGTCCACTTTCCAACGAGTTATGGACAATGTTCTAAGAGGCCTCCAAAATAACATCTGCCTCGTATATCTTGACGACATTATAGTGTATAGTACCTCTCTTCAAGAGCACATGGACAACTTGGAAAAGGTCTTCCAAAGACTTAGAGAGTCAAACTTCAAGATTCAGATGGATAAGTCCGAATTTTTGAAGCTTGAAACCGCCTATCTGGGACATGTCATAAGTAGAGATGGCATCAAGCCAAACCCTGACAAGATCTGTGCAATTGAAAAATATCCGATTCCAAAGACCCCCAAAGAGATCAAACAATTTTTAGGACTTTTAGGTTACTATCGAAAATTCATCCCCGATTTCGCTCGCATCACTAAACCACTTACACTATGCCTCAAGAAAGGTAGCAGAATCACTTTTAGCCCTGAATATGTCAATGCCTTTGAAACTTGTAAGACTTTATTAACCAATGACCCCATACTGCAATACCCCGACTTCAAAAGGGAATTTAACCTCACAACCGATGCTTCAAATGTTGCCATTGGTGCAGTGTTATCCCAGGGACCTATAGGTTCTGACAAACCCGTCTGTTATGCTTCTCGCACACTCAATGAAAGCGAGTTAAATTACAGCACAATTGAGAAAGAGTTGCTTGCCATAGTCTGGGCCACTAAATACTTTAGACCTTATCTCTTCGGTAGAAAATTTAAGGTACTGACTGACCACAAACCCCTGCAATGGATGATGAATTTGAGGGAACCAAATTCACGACTGACCAGATGGCGACTCAGACTAAGCGAATATGACTTTAGTGTAGTATACAAAAAAGGAAAATTTAACACTAACGCTGATGCTCTCTCTCGGATAGAAATTCATAACGAAGAAACTGACGAAATCAACTCATTGATAGAAAACATTAAGCATCTTAGATCAATGATTAACAACCCATCGGAGACAGCTTCACCAAAAACCTCCTCGACCGACACCAACACATTGATCGAAAGCACCAACGATCTCAGATCAATGATCAATAACCCATCGCAGGCACCACCTCCACTAACAAACTCCTCGACTGACACCGTGCACACCAGTAACGAACAACCGATACTAGAAATCCCCATTACAGACGACCCGTTAAACAAATTTCATCGACAGATTCACTTTACTATTGTAGGTGACATAAAACGCCGACCGACAGTGACTAAACCATTTGAAAATCATACTCGAATCGCAGTCCAAATTTCAGAGTCCAACCTAGAGAGTGACATTATAAACGCTATTAAAGAATACGTGAACCCCAAAGTTAAAACAGCTATCTTGATTAATCCACCCTTAGCCATGTACTCAATAATACCCATCATACAAGACAAATTTAGAAGTTCCTCACTAAACCTAGTACTAGTTAAGATAGAACTCGAGAATGTCAAGGAGTACCTCCGGCAACAAGACATTATCCGACACTATCATGACGGTAAGACAAACCACCGTGGAATAAATGAATGTCATTTAGCCCTCTCACGAAAATATTTCTGGCCAAAAATGAAAGAACAAATCACCAAATTTATCAATGAATGTACCATCTGTGGTCAGGCCAAATACGATAGAAACCCAATAAGGCCACAATTTAACATAGTACCCCCAGCTACCAAACCACTCGAAATTATTCACATGGACCTCTTCACTGTTCAGAACGAAAAATATGTGACTTTCATAGACGTCTTCACGAAATACGGACAAGCATATCATCTGCGAGACGGTACCGCTATTAGTATAATACAAGCACTATTACGGTTCTGTACCCATCATGGACTACCTATGACTATTATTACCGATAACGGCACCGAGTTTACGAACCAACTCTTTTCCGAATTTGTACGTCTTCATAAGATAACCCACCATAAAATTCTACCTCATAGCCCAAATGACAATGGTAACATCGAACGTTTCCACTCAACCTTATTGGAGCACATTAGAATCCTAAAACTGCAAAATAAAGACGAACCGATAGTTAACCTTATGTCATACGCCATCATAGCATATAATAGTTCCATCCATAGTTTCACGAAATGCAGACCGTTTGACCTATTGACCGGACATTTTGACCCCAGAGACCCAATCGACATAGACTTGACTGAGCACATCCTACAACAATATGCGCAGAATCATAGACAACAGATGAAGCAAGTTTATGGAATTATTAATGACTCATCTCTTGCAAATCGTACAGCCCTTATTAACAACAGGAATAAAACTCGCGAGTCCGAACTAGAATATGCCCCTCAGCAACAAGTTTTTATTAAGAATCCCTTCGCTAGCCGCCAGAAAGCCGCACCACGTTATACTCAGGACACAGTACTCGCCGATCTGCCTATACATATATATACCTCTAAAAAACGTGGTCCCGTAGCCAAAGCACGACTGAAACGTGTTCCTAAATCAAGCCAATTGTTACAGAATCCTGCTACTACTGACAATTCATGCGACTCTTCCTCAAGAGATAAGACTTGAGACTCTATCCGATGGACCAGGACTGTTACCATACAAGTTAGGACCGACCAGACTAACCACACACTACCACTCCTTTTTACAGTACATACAATTAACCGACATAGAGGATAAAATAGATTCCGTACAGACTCAACTAAGGACTTTTAAAACTAAACTTACTAACGAGACTTACATGCTTTACGAATATCAGATTGACTATCTTACTAACAAACTAAGCAAGGTCCTACAACAAGTAAAATCTCTAGAACCCGTTAGAATCAAAAGAGGTCTTGTAGATAGCCTTGGGTCAGTAATAAAAAGTGTTACCGGCAACTTAGACTATCTAGACGCCCTAAAATATGACGAGGCTATTAAAACTTTGCAAAATAATGAAAATAAAATAGTTTCAGAATATAACAATCATATGAGTTTAAGTAAAGAATGGATGACCCAACATGGCACAATACTAGACCAAATAACAGAAAACCAGGGAAAAATTAACGCAACCCTTGAACTTCTCTTAGAGAAAAATGCCTATACAGATTACAGCCTAATAAAATTTGCAAAGTTTGCCCAAATTTTAGGGATAATAACTAATAATGTAGAAGATTTAATGTTAGAGATAATTAGGTTAGAAAATATAATGGCCTTTATTCGCGCGTCCAGCACCCATCATTCTATGATAGATATAGAAGTCTTAAAATCCATGATAGATAGACTAAAATCCATCTACAACCAGGATCAAGTATTAAATTTAGAGTTACGAGAATATTATGACCTTATAAAACCAGGTTCCTACTATATTGAGAAAAGAATAGTAATAGTTTACAGTTTCCCTATAGTCTCAACGGAACTCTACGATTTATACAAACTATCTATCGTACCTAATAAGCAACAACTTGCCCTTATCCCTTCCTCTCCTTACATAGCAACAAACGAGAAATCATTCGTGTACATAGAGGCTGAATGCCCGAAGTACAGCAGCATCCATCTCTGCGAAAGGAAGACAGGTCATCAGATCCGGACGAAACCCGATTGCATCCAGGAACTCATCATCAACCAAGGTCTAGAGGACACCTGCCATTTTACTAAGATCTCACTCTCCAAACAAGCAGTGGAAAAACTGGACGATCAACACTACATTTTATCGCTGCCCCAACCGACCAAAGTACAGTTAGCCTGCGGCAGAAAAGACTTTAACACTCTACAGGGAAGTTATCTCGTCACCTTACCCATGGACTGTTACCTGCAAACAGCGGAATTCACCATCATCAACGACAACAACGAGATAAGAGGACAGCCACTAAAGTTATCAAAGATCCCTTATAACGACATGAACCAAACAGCTGACTCCACTCACATCATCGGCTTCAATTCAGTCAACTTGGAAGAACTTCACAGCATCCAGAACAAAGTATTGATGGAAAACCCAATACAAATCGACAAAACCCAACCATTTGTCTTATATCACACCACTATACCATTTTACATCATTGTAATATGCGCAACCATTCTAATCATTCTGGTAATAAGCCGCAGATACAAATGCTGGAACCTTAGAGCAGGCGACAAAGAAAAGGCACAAACCCTGAAGACACACACATATGAAGATGTGACCAGAAAACGAGATGAACTCCCAGCAACATTTTCTCTCAATATGAGCAAATAGTTGCTGTTCTGCGGATGGAGGTGTTAAATACGGATCCCTAATGGATATCGCCGACCTTGCGCATTCCTACATGTTTACGCCAAGCGCATGAAAACTGCAGCGACGTCACCTACCCAGACCCGAGCCGCCGACGCAGCAGAATTCGCTATAGCAATTAATTAATTTTAAGTAATTTACATGTCATTCCATATTCTAGCATCGAATAGGTTTCACTGTAATAATTGTAGTAATTTCTATTTAATTAAATTAGTTTTAAAGTATCTTTGGTTTTTTTTCGATCCACCGTCTGCAGATAACGTAATTACTGTCACAACTTTGAATGGCTTGAAAAATATAAGCTTCTGCTGTTATGTTCGTCATAATTGTGAGAGTGACACTGGCTGTGCAAGTCTGCACTAGGCTTTATGTTTTGAAGCCTTTTTTTATAACTTTTGTCTATGTTTTGATACCTATTGTTTATGTCTTTTTCTGACTGACTTAAGTATTATACTTTTGTTTTCACTACCAAGAACCAAGGACACCAAGGGCACATAGCAGTACTTTTTATATTTAATACGATGTAAATACATTATACCTATGTGTCACAACTAAATAAACTTGAAATAATATGGATTTGACTTTTCGAAACGGGCAAAAGTTCTTAAAAACTCACCATGGTACTTATTGAACACGTCCCTAATAAGTTTGTAATTGTGCGTGAGGTTGTTGACGATGGCGGCGAGGCAGGCGATGCACGAGGCGATGACGAGCTGGCCGCGCTGCAGGATGAGCTTCACGGCGTCCTCCTCCAGCTGCGCCAGGAACACCTCGCTCGGGTGCTCCATGAGCGGCACCACGAGCTCCAGCGTGGACGCCACCGTCGACATTATCTGCTGCTCATACTGATTCTGTCAATTTGTAATTAAACATTTCATAAACTAAGCTTCGTGCCCGTTTCAGTAATACTCTCTGTTATTTAACTTATTTCTAAATTCAAAAGTGTCTTTCATTGGTGTAATTTAAATAAATTATTTGACTTTAACTTAAATGCCTATATAAAAGTGCACTGTTTAGCTGTAGAACATATTATGTGACAAGAATCTCGACGTCGGCAACTCTTGCGCATAAACTCCAGGCGATTGTCAAATACAAAATAGATTCTGTAATCTATGTTAAAGAATCTAATTTGTATTAAAATTTGAAGTTCTACAATCCATATAAAATAATATAATACATACCTGACACTTTAAGCACAAGTATGGCTGCAGAGTTAATGCGTGATTTACTAACAATTGGGGTCTAATTCTCGCAAACAAATGCAATGTGGAAAGACAAGCTAGAATGCGCTGTGACGAACCAGTACCTGAAAACATTCAACATTATAATTTACAAATTGCAAAAAGAAAGCAGAATTATGTGTAATTTGAAATTTGTTTACCATCAGCGCTTGTCTCTTCTAGCTGAAGTAAACTTTCAATAAGACAGTCTACTATTTGCTGACAAGCAAGTAGAAGCGATTTAGGTGGTTGATAAATAATTTTCGTGGAATCATCTTTATCTTCCTTGGGTTTGAACAACTGAAAAAATTTTATAAACGATGTAGTAAAATAAGAAATTCTGTTTTCTTATGGTATATCATTAGGTATTATAACAATCTACTTACACTAGTCAACAACTGCTGAAACCACTCGAGACCGATGTCCCTGGACGATATGACAACGTCGGTGATGTTGAGGACCTTGCGCGTGAGCGGGTCGGCGGCCGCGGCCGTCATGTCCAGCGCGCCCGGCCGCGCCGTGTTCGCGCACGGACTGAACCACATGTTTTGAAACACTTCCATCACTAACTTCCTGATACCTTCTTCATCGTTCACTCTCCTAATCATCTTAACGCAAATCTCAGGTATTTTAGGGAATTCTGGGCACTCTATACAGATGTCTTTTAGAATTTTTATCACACGTTTACGCACGGATACACCAGTGTCCTAAAAGATGTAATATTATTTTAATTTGATCACCAACATATTAATCACAAAGTATAAATAAAGGTTTTAAAAACTGCTTAGCACTCACCAATATTCTATTTGAAAGCATTCCATAATACTTATCAATAAGATCGGGTCGACTGAGCACGAACTTGCCGACGAGGTCGACGGCGGCCTCGCGCACGGCTGTGGACTGATCCAGAAACGAGCGGTTCACCCCGATCTGCATGTCTGGACGAGCCAACACCGCTGGGTCTGCTTCCACGATCATCGCGAGACACTTCATGGCCTTCGTTCGGATCGCTATTGTGTTTTCACATAAAATTACAAGGATTTTCCTCAGATATCTATCAAAACTCTGAGAAAATGACCTTTTCGAAGCTAAGTACTGAGAGATTAGTTCTGCTCCACTATAGTCTATGTATGATTGCATCACTTGCACCTGAGTGCCACCTTGATACCTAAACGGTCGGATTTTCTCAAGAAAGAAATGCTTCCGTCGCTCCATTGTTTTAAACTTTTCGGCCGATATAAGCGCACTGGAGGCGAGCTTCTTTTCAGCTTTCAAGTCCTTGAGGCGACGTCCTTCATCGTCACTATCTACGTCTGCATCGGACTCCTCGTCACTCGTATCGTCTTTTATGTAACGTTTCTTCGATTTGTTCTTGGGCTTCTTGGTCGGCGACGTACTCTTCGGTTGCACTACCATGTCTCTGTACCACTGTGTGATATAGAAATGGCGAGCGCAATTCCAAGCTTGATCTTTTTGCCCGTTAATGGCAAGATAATCAAGGAGTACCCGCTGCAAGAATTCCGTCCTTTCTTCGTCTTCGTCTAAGCCCGAGGTCGCACTCTAAGGGGAGAAAATGCATGTTTTTATATTGGAGGATTCCTTTTGTATTTCTGTCAACCGATAACATGTGATCTTATAGAATGAGTATCTGTAACAGCGCTCACCTGCGCTTGGTTGCCGTCCTTCTCCTCCTCGGCGCGGATGTCGCGCACCACGGCGTCCATGGTGGCCAGCTTGGCGCGCGACTGCACGCTGTCCCGCCGCAGGCGCGCCGCCACCAGCCCCAGGTACTCCAGCGACGCCACGCGGACCGACATCTCCATCGACTTGTCCGACATGTACTTCACCTGTAACATGACACATGTTACTGTTTATTTATTGTATCCAGAAAAACAAACACTCAATTTTCTGAGTTTACGAGTAATGTTTTAAAAAAAATTACGTAAATAACTTTGTGTAGCTCTCGACGTTGTCCACATCTTGATATCTTTTAGGGAGTAATAAAAGGAATTGCGTTGATTTTTATAAGAAGGGTAATAAATGTCATAACACGATAAAAAAGTAATCCACTTAGATTTCTACATTTTTTATGACAGCAAAGTGTTTAGAGGGGCACACGCAGTTTTAATGAGTCAGGGTAAAATATAGTCAACTCACTAGCATAGTTCCAAGCAGGCTAAGCAACAGTTCAGTCGCCGGCCACTCTGGTTTATTCACAGTGGTAAGTAAGTCGTGCACGAAATTTTCAAACAGGGGCCTGAAGTCGACCTCCTCGTTACGACTCCGACACTTGTTTAGGAATGACGTCAGGAATGTACCGCCCACGCTGATTGCTGCCTCGTACTTGGAAATTATCATGAGATCTTTATCCACTGCATTCTGTAAAAAATTCAAAATAATAATAGCAGGTGCAGTTTTTTAGTCTCTTGTTTGTTTTATTTAGCTAATATTGCCTAAAAATGGCCTAAGTCACGTTTGGTCCGCGACCTGAAGATAGAAGTAGCGGCCACTGGCGATAACCGTGTGCGCATTTTGTCCATACAAAATGTATAAAACTACAGAAAATACGTCGCTGCCGGTGTTTTGTGGCTCAGTTTAGTCACAACCTTACTGATATTATAAACGCGAATGTTTGTTACTTTTTTTCGCAAAAACTACTGAATGGATATTAATGAAATTTTACATTAAAAACGCTTCTACATCAGAATAACACATATTCGGATATTTATAAACATATTGTGTTAATTGTTCAAAATATATCGATAAGTGTCAAGTAAGTAGGTAAAAATTCTGCCATTTAAGAGCTAATCTCGCGTGCGCTTCAAAATCCGTAAGTCAGTATCGTATCCGTAAGTCAAAATCACTATTTTAATACAATATAATTATTATTTCATTTTAACGCATGGTACAAAGATAGATGGTACCTTTTAAAAGAAAATAAGCTACTCAAAGTATTAAACCTGCGCAGACAAAGTCCCAGGCACCAGCTAGTAAAAAATAGCAGTAATTAAAAAAACAATTACAGCTGTTGCTGCAGATGTTGTTATAGCTGTAATTGTATTCTCTAAAATATTTTATTTCTGTCTCTCTATAACAGCATATTATCAAATGCCGGTGTGATTCTTAAAAAAAATTACTTACTTTTTTACTGTCAGATGACTCAGGATCTTTATCCTTATCTTGCGACTTGCACAGTGTCTCTGGCAGCGTGACCACACACTGTACCAGCTGCAGGACAAGCGCTGTCAGCATCTGTATCTGTTGGTCCGAGCTCAGCTGGAACGATCGCAAGTTGTGCTTGGAACTGGGAATGCGCGCTATAGATGCTAGTATATCTTCCAGCAACAGTCTCCGGTGCTGTTCGTATTTTGTGAATATCTGAAAACAATTCCTAGTGTCATTCATTGTCGTCACCAACAGTTCCTACGGGTAAAAGCTGGGAACCGCTTGACCAGATAAGTACGTTACATGAAACGAATGGATTAGTTTTAACTAATAAATTGTAACAGTAATCGTTTCAGACTCTTCAATTAGGGATAACAATCCAGCCAAGAGGGATTCTTAAGTACTACGGGTTACCGCAAAAGCTTTCAGACAAGCAAGCGCAAATTGAAACCAATTCGAGCAAAACAGAGTAATGACTCACTGATATTATTTCAGAATTGAAAAATTAAATTCTATGTTTGTATATATCAACAGTTTTTGTGAATAAAGAACTCTTACTCTTATTAAAAAAAAAACGTTGGCCTACAATAAGAACAATTGTCATTGATTATAACACCTCAGATAAAGATTATAAATAATTCTTGTGATCTGGAGTGTACTTTAAGTACCAAATGTACAAAGCAAATAGTAAAGTAGAAAATATTTATGTTTAGTTAATGGACTTTAAAAATATGTAAATTGGGTTCAGTTGGGGTGTTGTTGGTCTTTAATCTATATTTTATTATTATTATCCAAATCTTATTTATGTAATTAACTTACATAAAAGAACATAACCCGTGATGGCATAGCGCAAATTTAATGTCAGGAGTGGTTGAGCCAATCGGATCGACAGCTATACGTGGTCTAGTTTTTGTTCTGATCAGACAGATCTAAAGGTAGAACTTAATGAATGCGCGCTTTATGGATAATTATAATACACATACATACATCATACATAAACTCACGCCTATTTCCCATGGGGGTAGGCAGAAACAATAGAGCGCCATATGCTACGATTCTTACATACTTTTTCTACATTTTGTATTATGACGTCGGCTGAGATGTAACAAAAGCCACGAACCGTAGTAACAAGTTTGAGCGCACTGAGCTGTAGCTCGCTGACGTTCTCCACGAAGAAGGGCGACACGCCGACGGTGGAGGCGTGCAGCACCGTGGTGTCGGTGAGGTGGTGCGCCGCGAACAGCTCCGCCAGCAGCGTCACGGACTCGTGCGCGTGCGCGTACAGCTCGCGGGCCGCGCGCGCAGAGCCGCCGCCCGCGCCGCCCGCGCCGCCCGCGCCGCCGCCCGCGCTGCGCCGCGTGGAGTTGCTGGCGCCGCCGCCGCGCCGCTTGCGCCCGTCGACTTCGCGAAACGGTTCATTTATTATCACATTTCAAGCAGAAGTTTTAAGGCCCGCCTGCACCACAAATCAATTAATAAATTTAACACTTAGAAAATGTTTATTATTTCTTTATTTCTTCAAATCTAAAGCTAAATGTACTTGGCGATTTGTGGGGCCAGCATACCTTAGTCCCATGGACTTAAAAATGATAACTATCCTTCTGGACACCGTCAAACAATACGATCAATTATATTTACCTTTCTTCTTAGAAGTACTTTGAATGCTATACACAGGATCGTAGACACAGTAAATTGTATTGTTCAACTGGAACTTTATGAACATAATAATTCTATCTATAACGTCTTCTAAAAAGATGCGCTTCGGCATGTTTGGGGAGGTCATTACGTACAGAGACGTTAGACTTGCGTCCGACGCACACATGACCCTTTCTAATGCCGACTCCAGCCATATTTGACGCATCTCTTCACTATCCTCCTGAAAAGTCAAAATTCAGTTTTAATATTAGAGTATAAAATTACATAGGCGTTTAGCCAGAAAACGTCAGAAAAAGTACTTACAGGATCGCTCACTAATGACATTTTCTCCGCCGCTCTGATATTTTTCTCCAATATGTTTAACAATCGAACTAATCTGTCTGCCGGTATAGCTTCCATAGCACCAAGATTTTTTAACTTAGCTGCTTCTGAGCACAACTCTTGAAGCTGATAACGCGGTAATAATAATTCTTCAGGTATATCTGTGCCTTCTGCAAAATAAACCAATTATTGAGCTATACAAGCGTCACTTGAAAAAAATTCTATTACTATTTTCTATATTGGCCAAAAAGTAATGCTGCGGCCTTTTTGGTGTGAATAATCCCAATTACATTTTGCCTTCGGGTGCATGATGTACACAGGTAGTAGAGATATTTAAATTTAGGTTATTAAAAACAGTAGAAACTTGACCGTCGATATCTGTAGGTACCTAGAAGGTCCTTAAGTATGGTTTTGTAGTGTGTTATTGAGGTGTTTCCCTAGGTTGTGAAATATGTACTTACCCATTTCCTCAGTAATTAATATATCATCGTCAATAGCTTCGAATACAGATTCGATCAATTTGTTGAAACGCTGATACGTATTTGTCTCCATTAATTCATCTACAGATAACATTTCTAGTACAGGTACTAATCTCCGTTCTACCTTCCGTAACTTCGGCCGCACTGAAAAATGCACAATCTTTTAGTATGAAGTAAAAACAATCACATTTCAACTAAATCCTGGAGCACATGTAGCAGGTCCCTTCAATCAACCCTTCATCTCATGTCTATATACCTGTACAAGGGAGGACCTATTAGATACAAACATCATCAACAATAAGATCTTAAGCTCGCATGTACCTATTGCGGCCTCAGCTTCTTCTCTTTTGCTGGCTTCTTCATGTTTCCTCTTAACAGCTTCCCAATTTTTCTCCCTAGCTATATCTATTGCTTCTCTTTCTTTATCTACAGTTGGTGTACCACTACTCGATTTCGTCTTCAGTGGGACATTGTCGTCAGAATCAGATTCTAGTGCACTATTTTTCCGAGATCTTTCTTCAGTTGTGAAATCGTGCTTCTTCAATAACCCCTCCTATAAAAATGATATTAGTATTAACATGCACTAAAGAATAAAGAACAATATTTCAACTGTGGTGAAACTCTGCAAAGTGAGATTAAGATAAATCAAATGGGCCTTGAGCTTTAGTTGATTTTGGAATATTTATTTTTGTTCGCCGAAGACCTTTTAAGACTTGAAATGAATGAACTTCTGGAGCACACGCTCAATGAATCTGTGATAAAGTCAAGATTACCCGTCGTTTCATAACTGTCATCTGGAAGCAGAATACATGTAATTAAATTTTAGCCTAGTTTGTAAGAACTTACTGATAAACGTCCAAGTTTCACAACAGGATATCTGTTGTTTATAACGCCCGCACTTTTGCTTGGGTCTTGCTTATCTTGGTTGCTATTTTGAGCTTGTTGTGGAGGCGTGTATGGCGCGCCCATCGACGGTTGAGGCACTTGCGGTTCTAAACGTAGCGGCGACGGAGCCACGCTGGCTTGTGCTGGAGACTGGCTTGTCCTCACATTACCATCTACAAATACAACTAAATATAAACTATCTTTCAGTATTAGTGTTTAATAGCAAATGTACAGTAAATACCTTGCTCAAATGTCTTCTCTTGTAATTGCATTAGCAACCTTTGCTGATCAGGTTGGTTGCTTGGTGACATGGAGAGTGGATCTTTATCATCACTTAAATTAGTACCATAACTCCTACTGTCTTGTCCTAAACTATTATAGAAACCACCATTCTGTGGATTAGAATTGGATGTATTTGATAGTGGGCTGGCATATGTCATGTTAGAAGAGTTTCCACTGGTCCAAATGGGGGACAAGCTGTTCTGAGCAGTATTGTTTACTTGGCTTCCTGGCCTTGCTTGTGAGGGTGGAGAGCCCATGTTAACATGGGGTGATGATTGAGAAGGGGTAGCTAGCAACTGCTGGTTTGGAATTGATGCTGTTCCAATAGATGACGGGCTTGAAGGTACTGTATTAGGGGAAATCCCATTAAATTTATTGTGTGAGTGGCAATTGGGGCCCCAATGAGTTCTTGGCTGCTGCTCAAACACGTTAGGATTCACATTTAAAATTGCCCTTAACAGTTCTGGCAGAGGTTGTGGTGTAGGAGGATTTGATGAATTTGCCATGGTATCATCTTTTAGATCACTGAAAAAGATAAAAAAACAAAGATGTTATTATGCAATAAAGTAATAGTATTCCAGCACATTGACATGTAACATTTAGCACAACTTGCTCTATCAACAGGAAATGAAATAATATGAAGGAAATAAAATCATTACATGTGCGATACTGATGTCTGCATAAGTGACTGAATTAGTAGCGACACTAAATTTTCATCACGCGTTGCGAGCAGAATGGCAGCCTCTTCAGCAACACGCGGATGAAACAATTGTGACTTGTTGTTGAGTGTTGCAGGCAATGGCGCCGGAAGTGGTAACACTGGTAATACTGAAAATAAAAACTTCCCATCACATTCTAAATAAATCATAATTTTTCAAAATTAACTATTAGTAATTATGATAATTATTATTGTTAAGAATCTTCTAAATTCATAAGATACAATGCATTGCCTTTCATGTTTTGGCATAAATATGAAAAATGTATATTTCAGAACTTCTGGTTATGATAAAATAAATAATACCAGCCTGTCACTGCTACCTGCTGTGCCTCTCCTTATACTGAGAAAGCACGAGCATTCACCACACTTGCTCAAGGCGGATTGGTGATTTTTAACTTGTTAAATATTTTTTCAGTTTTATACTGTGTTAGTGTGCCATTATTATACAGATTACGTTAATAAAATGGCAAGTGGTAACATTTTCTTTCCGTTTAGTGTTAATTGAGTCTGTTATTTTCATTTTAAAATTAATTCAAAGGCTGGCTTACATTCATGGGTACTGGATGCGGTTGTTAATGATTAATGTTAAAATACAGGATTAATGAGAAAAAATTAAAGTAAGTGGACTAATATTTATCTTCTTTCAAAAATTCTATTATACAATGTATCACCACATTGTTGGTAGTTTTTGCACCAACAAAAGCTACCTTTTTGGTAGATAAACATAACATGGCCCAACTTTATGATGACTTATTAGTGTGCAGTGTACTAATGCATAAAAAAATTATAACTCTGCATAACTGTATAAAATATATAAATATTAAACTGGATTTATCTGTATAAAAAAAAACATTTGCCAGAAATGTTTGTCCACGCATCACTTTAAAGAGGCTGCATCTACTTGGTTACATCTTTTTTTGTTATATTTGAAATTGGCAGGACAAGGTTTTTGTATAAAAGATTTTTTTTATATTCACTGAAAAGCTTGGGCATTCCGAATTGATCATTAATTTGGATGGTAGTTTTCTATAATATAAAAATCCAAAAAAATACATTTGCAAAGCCAGGGTAGAATCCTAGTTACAAATATAATTTTATAACATGATTAGGACAACAATTATTATACATTGAAGAGGAATCAGATTAAAAATGGCTATATTCTAATATTATGATGGATTATGCATAAACAAACAATAATTATTCTTGTTAGATGTTCTGAATCTCAGAAACGTCTTTAACAATTTTCTTGCTATTTAGTATGCAGGGGGTTTCAGGGAATTAATTAATTTAGCCAGGATTCATTTTTAGAAAATTTCATTCAATAACCTGATGGTTGAAGGATATAGGGATACCAGTATTTAATAAATAAAAAATTGATGAGGTTTTTATATTTCATATCTTTTTCATCATCCTAAAAATCATTTGCTAATTCAGTCTCCAGCATACCTATTATGATGGTCTATCATAGTGTGATATTCGCAAAATTGTGGTGTTTCTTTCACAAAAGCCATTAAAGAAGAGTAAAAGTTTACAATAAAAGTAGAAGAAATGAATGAGTGCAATTGAATGAAACATAAAATGGTATTTTTTAATAGTTCTAATATTGAATTTAATCAATTTGACTTTCAACACATTAGATTCATTTATAACATGACTAACATAATCGTTTATTATTTGCCTTATAGTGTAGTTATGAAATAAAAAAAAATGTTAAAAGGCTAAGTGGATGGAAGGGTATTTTTTTCTTTTTTAACATATATTTAAAAAATACCTTTCGTCTGAAGCATACCTATCAATAATCATTTGAATTCCCACACAGTAATTGATTACTAAATAACTGTATGAGAATTACGCCCCCACGTAGTCATA
This sequence comes from Euplexia lucipara, assembly GCA_921972225.1. Lineage (NCBI taxonomy): Eukaryota > Metazoa > Arthropoda > Insecta > Lepidoptera > Noctuidae > Euplexia > Euplexia lucipara. Next base: position 12,102,946 of record OV179149.1, read on the forward strand.
TTAAACATCAGTTATTTTATATACTCACAATTTCTAAAAGACAATAAACTGAAATTAATTACATTAGTGTTAAATGAATACTAAAAAAATATTTGGTAAGGTTGAAAAATATGTAATATGTATGTGTGTATACAATAATTCTATATATAAATAACAATTTTTTTGATTTGTTCAAAGAATTTAATTGCAACATGATAATGTAACTTCGCTTCAGGTGAAAGTGATTACCTACCTTATTAAAGACACTGTGTCTCTATGATTATGAAGAATAGAGGCAATTGAATTTGGCTCCATATTATTATGATATGGAAAACAGTGTGACTTCATTTTAATGGTATAGTGAATTAGAAAATAACAATTATAGTGGAAATTTAACAATCAACTATTTTTTTTCCTGGACAACCATTATGTTTTCTTTCATGGTAATTTATTCATGAAATGTTATTAACCATTTGGTAACATTTAAACAATGACTATAATCTGTTCAGCACTGAATGTAAATGACTTGTTTAGGTACCAATGGATTCTGGTATGTAAATAAATAACTTAAAAGATGTTTATGATTGTTTAATGCAATAAAAATAATCATTGATAATTAAAACATGGTTTAAATCTATGAAATAAACATGCACTAAACAACATTTATTAATCTACAAAGCATAAGTAACTGTTTATGAAAACTTAAGTCGTCAAATGCTCTCATACCTGATGTAGCTCACATACTTACAGTCTGTCAAGCTGGCTACTCCTGCTAATGTTGTAATAGGGACACTTGGGATATCCCTTTCATTCATCTTGATTTATACAAGTTATTTTCTCAGGTTCAATATTATTTTCCTAAAAGTTAAAAAGAAAGCTTTTGCTGCAGTTCTATCAAACACACCATACAAAATTGTTTGCGTAGTCGTAGTTTCCATTATCATTTTACTTTCCACTCACGTAACACTTTACACAAGAAAGGTTTAGCAAAACCGATTGACTTTACATTAGAACGAATCGTTTCACTAATAATTAAAGTTACATCGAATCCAAAGATTGTTGTGAAAATGGGGCAGCCGTCAATTTGATGCTTTGTTGTGCGTTGTGCATCAAAACGAAGGTCAGCGCATCTGTATGACACTCCCATGAGAAACTGAGGAAAGTAGTTTACTGACACCAAATCATAGTTTGATTGAATATGTAACAAATACTCACTGAAACATTATGATAACTATGTATAATTTATTTATCCAGGACAAATCAAACATAATCCCAACATTTAGATAATCAAGAAATTATGAATTGGTGTTGCCAATTACCTAATAAAAGTTTCACCACATGACGCTAAAAATATTTTCCACGGCCATAGACAATACAAATTTTCAGTTGCCACGAGCAACAAGCCTTGATCCAAGCAAGAATTCAGACCACATAGACGCAAACTATTCCCGGGAATCAGTGATCTATCTAAACACTGTAGATACACCTCACAGAAGACCATTAGATTAGTCCTTGGTGCGGTGTAATTTATAATAAGTCAGAACAAACTTATTCAAATTTCAAAAAAAAAATGTATATTACATTTTGAATAAAATTTGGATTTCACTAATTATTAAGAAGGCGTGAAATGGCTATGATGTTCAATCAGCGTTCAACCTAATTTATTATTTTAACTATTTATTTATTTATCATTAAACCAGAAACTAAGCACCACAAAGAAACAAATAATTGACAACATTTCAAAATTTTAACCTTCATGTTTTAATATGTTATTTGTAAATCCAAAACTAGAGGACCCATATTTTTGAGTTTGCCGAAGGCACAGAACTGGAAAATGTACTTTTCATTCATAATTTTAACTATGAAATTCAGTGCATTCTAAAAAGAATTAAGCGCCAAATGACGTCATTCATACGGTAGAATGGCGATACATCTTTTGCTTAACTGTGATAGGTACGTCAAAAAAAACTGTTACTTTTGGCACTGTCATTTAGCAGTTCTCAATGTTATACATTGACATTAGATATGTCAACTTAACTCTTCTCTATGGCGTTTGTGGAAGAGAGACACCACAATTTTGCCCTTAGATAATGAGGTATATAGTCTAAGATTTTGCCAATAACACGTAGGTATAGTATTTATTTATTTATTTATGTATAGATTAGACATTAGATATATCTTGTTTGACATTATGGTTTTATCTTAAAAATTAGCTTGCTTACGCAAAGGTATCCTCATTCCACCGTATAAGTGACGTCATCGCATGTTTTTGTGTTTTTATTTTTATCTCAGAAACTAAACAATAAAAAAAAAATTGAACTCAGCATACAAAAATGAAGAAACGATATTTTTGTTTTAGGGTCATGTAAATTTTGAAATGTTGTCAATTAAAACGATTTGTTTTGCCAGAGGCGGCGGTTTGACAGAGATTTATGTATGTACAGCTGACAAATAAAACAATGTTGCCACAATCATCCATTTTTAGTTTCAGCTGTCACCGCGTCAGACTTTTTTGCCAAGCTGCATACAGCTTGGCAAAAAAGAGTAGAAAATAATGGAGGCGCCACTGTGCTCTTCGTATGGCAACCCGTGGCAACCGCATAGCGTACCAACCTAGTCTTGATACTTAGCTGTTTTTTAGACAAACTAGTTTTGTATTATTTTATAAATCAGTAATTAATTTCTGTTCCCGTCACGCAACTGATTACTAACCTAAAAATAATAAATTGGGTAAATAAGTACTCCTGAGATCACAACATTGTTTAGGAATTATAAAAAAAGAAAACATTACATTATATAACAAAATTTCTATATTTTATTCTAGTAAATCTTCCTCTAAATATTCTACCCCGAACACGTAGGCCGCAAACTCATCTGAGTCATGTTCGGGTTGAAAGGTGAAGCTGCTGTCATCTTTTAGATTTATTACTAATCGCTCTATTTCCTCGTTCATAGTTATTATTTTTCCAGTAATCCTTTTCTATTTTTATTACATGTTAGCACGAGTTCTTCCAATCCTCCTCGGTAATAGCTTGGAATGCATGTTCAGCTGCTTCCTGTAAAGACGAAATATTTCATTTATCCTTAACAATATTAAAAGTAAAAAAAAATTATCACATACTGCTAATAAGCCAGATATAGAAAATACCCCTTTGTTTATCTCCTTCCAGCACGATTTTGCTTAGAACGATAACAGATTTCCCTGAATTAAATAATAGATTTAGACTATGGCACGCACGACTAATTCTTTTACATTTCTAATGCAAACGCTAGAACAAATAATTATCTCCCACTTAAAGTAAAATTTACGGAGAAATTTAATTTTCATTCAGATATAAGTCAAGTCACCAAAGTATCAATTTATCTCAGCGCGCTATACCAGAGTAATGCAGAAAAAATGTAAACATAACCTATGTGCTCGACATTTATTGTTTCAAATTTCTGGTTATTCCTTATGCAAGCGAATTAATATAGCTTTGTATTCATCAATTAACACTTGATTCAACTAAAATCAACAAAACAAACTCTTACATACCTGTCTTATCAACGTTTCTTTGGTAAACATTGTGAAGTTCAGAAAGAATTGTTTGGGCCTCATGTTCCGCCAGACATCGCCTCTATACCTTATAAATAACCTCCCTGCCAGCACTCCGAATGGTTTTATTCATTTTTCTTCACTTTTTACGGTTATAAATCCACGTTTGGTGGTCGAAATTAAAATTTCACGAAATCGTGAACTTTGTTTATTAAGAGATGTCATTATTTTGGAATTGTTGCCAACAGTCAAAAATTTAGTTCCGTTTCTACACTTTTTTGCCAAGCTGTACCTGTCTTATCAGCGGTTCTTTGGTAAACATTGTGAAATTCAGAAAGAATAGTTTGGGCCTCATGTTCCGCCAGACATCGCCTGTACACCTTATAAATAACCTCCCTGCCAGCACTCCGAATGGTTTAATTCATTATTCTTCACTTTTTACGTTTATTAATCAACGTTTGGTGGTCGAAATTAAAATTTTACGAAATCGTGAACTTTGTTTATTACGAAATGTCATTATTTTGGAAATGTTGCCAACAGTCAAAAATTTAGTTCCGTTTCTACACTTTTTTGCCAAGCTGTATGTAGCCTAGTTTATATGTGCATATTTAAAGTTGCTATGATAGAACCATTGTTTATGTTTATTTTTTGTTTTTAAAGGTGGCTGCTGAACAAGCATTTGCAAACATTACTGAGATTGGAGAAATTCGTGCAAGGATATTGTAATGAAAATAGAAAAATAATATCATGACAGTAACATGACATGATCAGTAATAAATCCCACAGGTGACAGTAGCAGTATTTCAGAAGTTGCAGGAAGCTCTAGCCAACATGTGAGCTTTTCCGGGATCGAATATTTGATAGTAGTGTGTTCGATTCGTCTGTTTAAATTTTAGTATTAAAATAAAACTTTAAAAACACGTGTTCTTTCTTTATCCCTGTAAACAAACTATTGTCGTTAATTCCTTACAATCTTACGGTTAGACTGCTCTCAAGGGCATGATTATATCTGTCTGTGGATACCTAATGCACCACTTTCGTGCAAGGCTTCAGTGTCCACTATAACATACATAGGTACATTAATTCACGCCTCTTTCCCACGCTGGTAGGCAGAAACTACAGAGCGCCTTAGGCTACGATTCTTGCATACTTCTTTTGCTTCGTATACATTTTAACATGTTGTTATACACATTTGCCCACTATTAATAGTGTTAATACTGGACATTGAAGCCTTCCATGGTGTTTGCGTAGCATCCGACAGACAGAACCACCCACTTAGTTTCGGGATAATAGTACTAAAAAATAAAAAGTATCAAACCTGTTAAGTCGTAGTATTCAGGGTGGCCACATGCGCGATACTAGCGACCTCATTTATTCCACACTCTTTTTTGCCAAGCTGTACTATGCGTTTCAAATAAGAATAGGAACGTCAACGACCTCTATCTGTCAGATGCCACGCTTGGCAAAAAAGAGTAGAAAATAATGGAGGCGCCACTGTGCTCTTCGTATGGCAACCCGTGGCAACCGCATAGCGTACCAACCTAGTCTTGATACTTAGCTGTTTTTTAGACAAATTAATCTAATTTTGTAATAATTTTTAAATCAGTAAGTAATCACTTTTAATCGTGTCAATTAGAGACACAATAGAAAGACAATGACAGCGTGGACACTGGTGTCCTCTTGGGGTGTAATGAATTAATTCTCGTCACGTTAATGTTGTGATCTCAGGAGTATTTACCCAATTTATTATTTTTTGGTAAGTAATTAGTTTTACTTACCAAAAAATAATAAATTGGGTAAATACTCCTGAGATCACAACATTGTTTAGGAATTATAAAAAAAGAAAACATTACATTGAATAACATAATTTCTATATTTTATTTTAGTAAATCTTCCTCTAAATATTCTACCCCGAACACGTAGGCCGCAAACTCATCCGAATCATGTTCGGGTTGAAAGGTGAAGCTGCTATCATCTTCTAGATTTATGACTAATCGCTCTATTTCCTCGTTCATAGTTATTTTGTTTCCAGTGCCCTAAGTGCGAGTTTATTTTACGTTAACGCGATCGACACGTTTACGACGTTCGGGGCTCCGATTGGCCCGCTCCAAGCTTTTCACCAATCAGAGAGCCAAACGCGGTAAACGTTTCGATCGCGTTAGCGTAAAAACTAGTCGCACTTAGGGCACAGTAATCCTTTTCTATTTTTATTACATGTTAGCACGAGTTCTTCCAATCCTCCTCGGTAATAGCTTGGAATGCATGTTCAGCTGCTTCCTGTAAAGACGAAATATTTCATTTATCCTTAACAATATTAAAAGTAAAAAAAAATTATCACATACTGCTAGTAAGCCAGATATAGAAAATACCCCTTTGTTTATCTCCTTCCAGCACGATTTTGCTTAGAACGATAACAGATTTCCCTGAATTAAATAATAGATTTAGACTATGGCATGACAATTTCTTTTACATTTCTATTGCAAAACGCTAGAACAAATAATTATCTCCCACTTAAAGTATAATTTACGAAAAAAATTAATTTTCATTCAGTTAAAAGTCAAGTCACCAAAGTATCAATTTATGTCAGCGCGCTATACCAGAGTAATGCAGAAAAAATGTAAACATAACCTATGTGCTCGACATTTATTGTTTCAAATTTCTAGTTATTCCTTATGCAAGAGAATTAATATAGCTTTGTATTCATCAATTAACACTTGATTCAACTAAATTCAACAAAACAAACTCTTACATACCTGTCTTATCAGCGTTTCTTTGGTAAACATTGTAAAGTTCAGAAAGAATTGTTTGGGCCTCATGTTCCGCCAGACATCGCCTGTAGACCTTATAAATAACCTCCGTGCCAGCACTCCGAATGGTTTTATTCATTATTCTTCACTTTTTACGGTTATTAATCAACGTTGGGTGGTCGAAATTAAAATTTTACGAAATCGTGAACTTTGTTTATTAAGAGATGTCATTATTTTGGAATTGTTGCCAACAATTAAAAATTTAGTTCCGTTTCTACACTTTTTTGCCAAGCTGTACAGCGGAACCTTACAAAAAAAAAAAATTGTATTCGCGTATCAATAATGTTTTTTTTTTGTTTTACTGAGTCGCAGTTGTTCAAAAATGAAAAACGTCTTAAATTAATTTGTCTTGTGGAGTGCTTACGTTTTATTTATTTCAGTTCTGTGCCTTCGGCTTGACCTTTCGGAGATTAGCTAACATTCATACAGCACTCAAAATCCTCTTACCTGCGTAGTTTCATCTATGAGTGAGTGGCGCGGCGCGGGGTGAAACCCCCGCGCGCGACAGAGGCGGAAGCTAGCGGGAGGCGCGAAGCGTGCCCGCGTTTCTTCGCTAGTACGCTGTTATTCACCATACAGTGCGCACGATTTTCTTAGAAACCTGCATAACGTCGTTGTGACGTTCGTAATTAGTGATTGTGAGTTTACCTCGAGTGATAAGAGTATCAGATCACAGGAAGAGGTAAGTTATTTTGATTTTTAGTTTTGTCTATGAGAGTTATGAGTGGCGAAGGCGTTCTAATTTACGTAAAAAATTACGTAAGCGTAAACAGTACTTCGATTATTAGAATGTTAAGTATTTATTATTTAACAAATAAGCGTTAATTCTGCTACAAAACTTGGTTGAGAATGTGCGTATGTCGTATTTTTTTTATATAGAACAGCTATTTTAGATTATTTGTCACCGGTATTATTTGTATGCTGGACTTGTTTGTCTTAACTAGGCGCAGCTTAACAGCTCACTAGTTATTGACATTAGGTGGCTCACACAGGCAGATTGGCCGCAGCAATTCAGCTCGCCATTCGATGCCACCTGGCTCACTGCATGCAGCCGTACGGCTCGTGAGCCGCAGCCGTACGGCTCGTGAGCCGCAGCCGTACGGCTCGTGAGCCGCAGCCGTACGGCTCGTGAGCCGCAGCCGGAAGGCTCGTGAGCCGCAGCCGTACGGCTCGTGAGCCGCAGCCGGAAGGCTCGTGAGCCGCAGCCGTACGGCTCGTGGGCCGCAGCCGTACAGCTTATAGGCCCACGTCATATTACTTGTCAGTGACACGCTTCACTACATGAGAGCCATGTCTGATAGCTATTTCATCTTTTGCTTCAGATGGTTCAGGAGGCGCCTTTCGTTTCACTGGGCGAGCTGTTGGAGGAGACAGGTGAAACAGAGAACGATAACGAGATCCTAGAACGAGTTAAACTTTTGGCTCAGGAGTTGCTACCCGATGGTTGGACGGCTTGGAAGGTAACCCGTTTGATTAAGGAAGAGATATTCGGTGAAACCATCGACCCCCAGGTGTTGAATAAGCTAAGGTTTGCCTTGCCAACAGACCAGCTAGCAAAAGCTTTCGTTCCGGAGGCTTCTCGGCTTTCTGAGAAGGGGTTTCGGGACATCAAACTTAAGATGACTGATTGGGCATTTACTAGGGCGTTAATAACCAGCCCACCGGCTATCTGTAATAAGATCAGAGGCTCAGCAGCTGCAACGGAGCTATTCAACGAGGCAGTTAAACCTGAAAGACCCATGTCAAGGAAGGAGGCCGATCGAGCCTTGTCTCTTGAGGCGGACGGTGACTCCGTGAACAGAAGACGACGAATATCATCAGATCCCGATTCAAGTGAATCTTGGGCGATCAGACCGAAACGTTCTAGAATTGACATTCTAGAACATCAAATGAACGGGATGTTTTCGGCCATCATGCAGAGAATTGATTCTTTGGCCCCACCTAAGAATAATTCAACATGGGAGGGCTCATTAGAAGGGGACCCGTCATCGGAGGATGAGAATTGCCCTCCTGTCCCATCAGGGTCGCATTCGCCTAACGCTTGGCAGGCACCACCCTTAAGCTCTGGTTTTGACCTAGATCCGGCTGAATCCAGTTTGCCAGAACTGGAATTTCTTCCTGTGGTAAAGGAAATAGAACCCACAATCCCAGCGCCATCTAATCAGCTTAGAGCAGAGGGGATTGCCTGTCAAAGGTTCGGTTCGGATTCGTGGAATCGGATAAGGTACAAGGAAGTTGTGAAAAAACTGCATGCTTCACCCGTGTTTAGCACCCTAAAGACGAATGCCGAGCTGGCTGACATCGGTATTCAATCGTCGGGATTGCTGAGCAAACAGGACGGAGTTTTAGGTACTATTGTCCATGGTCTTCTTTGTCAGAGGAAAGCGTTGGCCGTAGAACTTAAAAAGCTAGCGACAAAGTTTCCAGCAGCCTCCACGGACTTGAAGACCTTGTTATCGGAGGGTTCTGATTTTAAAGCAACGTCGGACGATTTGCTTCAATATGTTTGCGCGCATCGGGCTGAGACAATTGATATGAGACGCAGAATATTTAAACCAAAGAGTGACGCTCTGTCGGGTATTCTTCAACAAATACCACCGTCAGAAACACACTTGTTTCAGGAGGAGAAACTTTCCAGTTTCATAAGAGACAGCGGTGGTGTATCTCGCATATTTCCTTCTCGATTCGGAAAGACTCTGGAAAAAGGGAGGCATAATTTTCAGCAGCCCAGCAAAAGCCAACAATCTAGTACGTCGCGTATGCAAAAACCAAAGAACTCTGGGTGGCACACCCAACAACCTCAAGTATCTATCCAAAAGCGCAGGCCAGCTGGCAATCAATCAGCGAAGCGTGTCGATAAAAAGATACAGCGTCAACCACGGCGTAAATATTGACACGACATTCAGAGGGGGGCAGCTAAGAAATTACAAACAACAGTGGGAAAAATTGGGAGCCCCGGTATCTGTATTAAAGATCATCACCAGCTATGCGTTACCTTTCGACAAAAGACCCCCCTCTGTTCCACTATCCCCGAGGTTGATAGCAAAGTTCGCGACAAAACCTTCAAAACCAATGATCAAGGAATTAATGCTTCTATTAGATCAGGGCGTTATCGAAAAATCGACGGCCAAAAGTGGATTTTTATCAAGAATGTTCTTGATACCCAAGCAGAATGGCAAGGTACGACAAATATTCGACCTCCGGCGCCTAAATCTTTACTTGAGCTCCAGAAACTTTCGCCTGGTGAATCAAACTTTCGTTCCCAAATTTCTTCAGCCAAGCGACTTCATGGGAAAAATAGACATTTCCCAAGCATACTATCATATTCCAATAAGGAAGAGCCATCGGCGTTACCTGGCATTCTCTTACGACAACCAAATTTATCAAATGACTTCCCTGCCTTTCGGGCTTTCAAGTGCACCACTAGCGTTTTCCCGAGTAACCAAATGGGTAGCAAGCATGTTAAGAGCGCGAGGAATTCGCGTAGTGGTCTATCTCGACGATTTTTTATTTGCCCACCAGGACCCTCTAATATTGGAGTATCAGATGAAGCAAGCTATTTCCCTCCTCCAAAGCCTGGGTTGGGTCCTAAACCTAGACAAGTCGATTGTAAAGGCGACGCCAGAAATAGAATATTTAGGAATTACATGGAACACTTCCACGAACAGAAAAAGCTTACCAAAGCAAAAACGCGATCAGCTAGCACGAGATCTTCAAAAAATTATAAAAGGCCGGTTTTGGAGCTGGTTGCAAGGCACGTCTTTGATAGGCAAGCTGGGTTTTGCTTCCCTAGTGACTCCTCTAGGACGTTTGTTTACAAGGAATCTTCAGAGAGCGTCTCGAGCGCTGCCAGAAAAGTACCCCAAGAAGTTGTACTTGCTGCCAAAGACGGCCATGAACGACTTACATTGGTGGAAGGAGAACTTAGACCAACAAGGGAAAATTTTCATACCGGAACCAAAAGTATTCGTCACCACGGACGCTTCCAACATAGGCTGGGGGGTGCAAGTAGGAGAACTTCACCTCTCACAGCGATGGACCGAGGAACAACTAAAGTGGCATATAAATCGAAAGGAGTTGTACGCAGTTTCGATGGCACTAACAAAATTTTCGGAAGAAATAAGGGGGCAGTCGGTGATGGTGCAATCAGACAACAGAACTGTTGTGGCTTATATAAAAAACCAAGGTGGAACAAGATCATTGACACTTCTGACATCGACAAAGAGATTACTTTTACTGGCTCATCGTCTGGAAGTGCACCTTCTCCCCTTTTACATACCAGGTCGGTACAATACGATAGCGGACTCTCTCTCTCGAGGCAAGGATCTTCCAGATTGGCATCTCAGTGTAGAAATAACGAAAAAAAAATATTTCAAACGATGGGCGTTCCGCAGATAGATCTATTTGCGACGAATCTGTCCAGGGTAGTCCCACATTATGTGAGCATAGATGCGAAGGATTCTCAAGCACTATTTGTAAATGCTTTCAGCAAAGAGTGGCACTTTCAGAAGGCATGGGTTTTCCCTCCTCCACCTCTTATCCCCAAAGTCCTCCAGCACTTGATTAAGGCTTCGGGAACGTTTCTCGTTGTCGTACCTCGATGGGAAAACGTATTCTGGAGAGGAGACTTGAAAAGGAGGTCAATAGAAACACCGTTTCAAATTTGGAACCTAGAGCGACATTTGACAGATATGTCGACGAATCTGTCCCCTCCGGGAATGAAGGGTCTATCTTTAGAGGTTTGGAAGGTACGGGGTGGAGCAAACTGACAGCCGAGCTTCAGGCGGAAGATGTTGCGCTTCTTCGATCTGCTTGGCGAGACTCCACGTGGAAAACCTACAGTTCGGCATGGAAACAGTGGACGTCGTGGTGTAAACAGTTTGGGGCACAACCTGACAGGCCACGTCCACATGATGTTGCATCTTACCTTAGCTTTTTATTCAGGGTTAAAAAGTTTGCATACGCAACCATTTTGGTGCATAAATCAACGATAGTGACTCTTGCCAATCCTGAACAAGTAAAAGACTTGTCTTCACACCCGCTTGTCACGTCAATGTTAAAGGCAATTCATTTACAGAAGCAGGCATCCTATAATCCTAAGTCCCGGATATGGAATATTCAGGACCTGATATTCTGGTTAGAGTCTCATCCACCTGATAACAAGAGTATTTTTCAAGTGTCACGTTATGTAGCTTTCTTATTATTACTATCATCAGGCCGAAGAATACATGATTTAACACTTTTAAGTATTGATACAGATCATTTAATCATCACAGAAACATCAGTAACGTTTTGGCCCTTGTTTGGTTCAAAGACAGATGGTGCAAAGGGTCGTCAGTCAGGATGGTTATTAAATAAATCTGATAACCCCGCTTTTGATTTAGTACAATGGATTAAGTATCTTATTGATGTAACTTTAGAGAGACGCAATTCTCGAGACGAACTGCATAATCTCTTTATAACTACACGAGGGAAGGTAAAGCCTGCCTCCCGAGCAGTAATAGCTGGCTGGCTTAGAACTTCTTTTAAAGATATAGGTGTCAATTGCACACCAGGCTCAATACGATCGGCAGTAGCTTCTTACGACTACGCAACCGATTCGCCATTGGATGAGATCTTGAGGCGAGGGAATTGGAGAGGTTCCACAAACTTCTTTAAACACTACTGTAAGGCGGTCGAGAAACCTAAAATGCGAATGGGTAATACTCTTAGTAGCTCCTTTGAGGCCGTTTAGTTCTTCGTCCTAATTGTTGATTACTGAATGTTCATCTAAGAGTTACAAGCATTTCATGATTGTTAATTAATGTTAAGTGGAAAAATTGTTGAAGGAGATTAAATGTGTGATTCTTTTGTTGAAGGAGATTAAATGTGTGATTCTTGCCGAAATACAGTTTTGATTAATTTATCCCTTATTTTGAAAAGGATCCTTGATAGCAGAGACTTTTTATTGTTATTATCCAAAAAAAAAAAAAAAAAAAACATTAGGTCACAGTACGCTGATCTCTTATGAGCCGTCAGATAATAAACACTTCTCCGAAAGGTCAAGCCGAAGGCACAGAACTGAAATACGACCGTTTTCTACCCTGAAGGGAGGAAAACGATTATTTCAGATCTTGCCGAGGCTTGACCTGAGCAATTCCTTGCCGACTCTTTCGGAAGTAGGTACTAGCGAAGAAACGCGGGCACGCTTCGCGCCTCCCGCTAGCTTCCGCCTCTGTCGCGCGCGGGGGTTTCACCCCGCGCCGCGCCACTCACTCATAGATGAAACTACGCAGGTAAGAGGATTTTGAGTGCTGTATGAATGTTAGCTAATCTCCGAAAGGTCAAGCCTCGGCAAGATCTGAAATAATCGTTTTCCTCCCTTCAGGGTAGAAAACGGTCGTATTAATTCTGTTTGTTACGCGGTTGTTTGCTGTTATTTATTTTTGTTTAATCTTGCTGACTGCTCAAAAATGAGTAAACGATGCGTTGTTTTGCATGAGAGGGCTTGGATTATCTCCATTGTAGACAAATACTTTGAGAGCCAAAAACAACACAATTTAGAAAATTATTCATTCATGATTAGTAAGTAATTGAATTATAATTAGAAAATTCCTTGTTTTGCTGATCTTACTCGAATTGACAGCTATTAGTTTCTATTGCATTTTGCATCCTGATCCTCATTTCTGATAGCAACCCTTCCGCAAGCTTTTTCTAGATCTAGATGTAAAATACCTGTGAATCGACCAAAATAGACCATGCATACTAATTGAAAGATATTAGATCGGACATTGTGACAAATAATTTATAATGAATAACATAATATTCATCACGATGTACGTCTAAGATCCCCTTTTCACTCACAGCTGTCTACTTTTCACGTAGTCCGCGAAATTTAAATACTTACATTAATAAATATAAACAAATATCAGCGAGTCTTTCAGAAAAAAAAAATTAGTCCTGACAATGATACTGATATTAAAAAAACTATCAATGCAGCTCTTAAAATTATATTTAATGTAAATATGAAGTAAAATGAATACGGCGGGCGCCCGCTGCCGCGCCGGCGGGTGCCCAGTGCCCATGCCGCTGCGCGCCAGTGCGGCAGTTGCGGGTGCTGAAAATAAAAAAAACGACGACGAGACATTATAGTCATAAGTATTACTTAGATATACATAAGTTATAATTTATTAGTATTTTTTAAAAGAACTTAAATACTTATAATAAATAGGGCGTACAAAAGAATAATTTCAAATAACGCAAAGTCCTCCGTTGAATAACTAGGTATTTGAAAAGTAGCCCTATTCTCAATTTAAGTGGATAGGTAATTCAATTTAGTGCATTTGTTATAATTTGCCTATTTAAAACAGATCCTAGTCCTCTTTCTTCTACAACACAGAGTACATTATACTATACTGTTCTACAATTTCTACAAACTGTCTAGTGCATGACAGAGTGTATAATAGTTATTATTTTGTGTATAACATAGTTACACATTTAACGCACTGCACCTATGCACGTGAAATGTACGTGCTGGAAATCGACTAGCGGTCTAGTGTGTGTTCGCGCAGCGGAATGTTGTTGAATTTAAAGATTTTAATTATGCAGATATTTAGTGTATGACGTTGTATAATTGTGTATGGTATAAAAAAAATTGTGCACGCAGCCATTGTGGAGAAATTCACCAAAAACTGATTCCGCTGGGCGAACGTTGTCCTGGCGGAACTTTTTTTAATCCATAGACTTTAGAAGAAAAGAGATGTGTCCAAAAATTTGTGTGTATTCGTGTGTAATTGTGTATGTATGAATAAAATTAGTGCATGCATAAACTTCGGAGAAATTCAAGTTTCCGCTACGCGAACGTTTGGCCATTAGCTAGTTTTCATATATAGCGCTTACATAGAGAACTGTTGATTTTTACATACGTTGATTTGAATTTGTTTATATTTGTTTAAAAAACAGATTTAGAAAAAATCGTAGGGCTTAAAAGATAAAAATATAAACGTAAAATACGCTTATTAGGTCTTAGTTCTTAAAGTATGCACTTTAGGGTCTAGATTTTCACGTTTATACAAACCTTGTAAGTGTCTGCAACATGTTGCCAAGTATCAATGATGTTCCGTTAGTAATTAAAGAGTTATAGGACAATTTACCATGAATAGATCACTGTTTACAAAGCAGTCAAATATCACGACGTTCTAAAGGAATTGCATGGTAAAATGTATGCCAATAATTAGTTTATTCATTCAACTATTCACATGCAAAATTTCATGTCATTAAATTCAATAATTAAAGAAAAACAATTAAAATACTCACGAAGCATCGAAAACCTACATAACCCGACCAAGTTCGGATAGCTACAAAAAAGCGGCCGTGCAATATATTTAGGTAACATCCCAAAATTTACAGTATAATACCGGTATTGAATTGGTATAGGTGATAACACAATTGTTGTTTCGTTATAATCTATAGGTCATTTATTTTTGTACACCTACTTTTTTAAATGTATTTGACTATGACAGAAAGTAGGTACTATTTACGTAGGTACTTTATTTAAGTATGCGCTTGAGACTTGAGATATAATCGAGATATACCTATTATTTAAGAGAAATAAAATTCATACAGCTAATTTCTATTGAAGATTTCACGGATCAGGATTCTAACTATAGACCCCTTAGGGAAATTAAATAATAACCACATGTGAGTACTACTGTTTAGGTAAATATTTATCATATTGTAGCTTATTACACTATTTAACCAATGGACTAGGCACGCACGAGCGTTCCGCTTTGCAACTTTAGTGGATCAAACAATCTAATAACATAAAAAAACTACTTCTTGAATCGATTTTTTAATTGATGTTTATCGTTGTACTGGTAGTGACTTATGTATGTGAGCGTGTTCCTCCGCACCCCACCAAAATATGCAGAATTATTTTGTTCGAAGCGGTACTCTCAAACCTAAACAACTGAATAGTCTAGTTATGTGATCTGTGATTTTATTATTGAAACTAGAAAATATTAGGTATACTTAGAAATCTTGAGGTTATTTACTGTATTTGCTACTCATTTAAGAATATTTTCTTGAAAATACCTTTTTTATACCAATGTTTTAGTTTATAAGCACTTTTTTAATGTTGATCAAATCTAAACAACTGAATAGTCTAGTTATGTGATGTGATTTTAATTTTTATTGAAGCTCGAAATATTAAACTTACCCTTATATTCATAATCGTTTTAACCTAATTTAGTTAAAACACATTCAAGTCTATTGCTGTCGTTGCAAGCGTTTGTTAACGTTATCATAATTATATAATTAAGTATTATTATGTAATTAAAAATATTTTTGTACACGGATATTTAAATAGAGAAGTACTTGTTAATTGAAGATTTATTTTAATCGTAGATAGTGGCGTTATTATTAAAAAAATATTTTTCATTCAAGAAATTCAATTGTTTTATTTTTTCCTAACGCTTGTGTACGCAACTGTACAATATTAATAAATACTATATTGCAAGGTTAAGAACGTTTCTTAGATATATGGCACGGCCGCTTTTTTGTAGCCAACCGAACTTGGTCGGGTTATATAGGTCTTCGATGCTTCGTCAGTATTATAATTGTTTTTCTTTAATTACTGAATTTAATGACATGAAATTTTGCATGTGAATAGTTGAATGAATAAACTAATTATTGGCATACATTTTACCATGCAATTCCTTTAGAACGTCGTGATATTTGACTGCTTTGTAAACAGTGATCTATTCATGGTAAATTGTCCTATAACTCTTTAATTACTTACGGAACATCATTGATACTTGGCAACATGTTGCAGACACTAACAAGGTTTGTATAAACGTGAAAATCTAGACCCCAAAGTGCATACTTTAAGAACTAAGACCTAATAAGCGTATTTTACGTTTATATTTTTATCTTTTAAGCCCTACGATTTTTTCTTAATCTGTTTTTTAAACAAATATAAACAAATTCAAAACAACGTATGTAAAAATCTACAGTTCTCTATGTAAGCGCTTTATATGAAAACTAGCAAATGGCCAAACGTTCGCGTAGCGGAAACTTGAATTTCTCCGAAGTTTATGCATGCACTAATTTTATTCATACATACACAATTACACACAAATACACACAAATTTTTGGACACATCTCTTTTCTTCTAAAGTCTATGGATTAAAAAAAGTTCCGCCAGGACAACGTTC
The DNA here is from genome assembly GCA_921972225.1 of Euplexia lucipara. NCBI lineage: Eukaryota > Metazoa > Arthropoda > Insecta > Lepidoptera > Noctuidae > Euplexia > Euplexia lucipara. The sequence goes on from OV179149.1 coordinate 12,119,460, forward strand.
GCCCAGCGGAATCAGTTTTTGGTGAATTTCTCCACAATGGCTGCGTGCACAATTTTTTTTATACCATACACAATTATACAACGTCATACACTAAATATCTGCATAATTAAAATCTTTAAATTCAACAACATTCCGCTGCGCGAACACACACAGCGGTCTAGCAGTATTGTCCTTTAAAATAAATAAAGTCCAAAGTCTGTCAAGACGTCATACGGTCGGACAGAGTCCACATCTTTTGTTGTTGCTTTCTAGAACTGTCATCGTATCGTATCGTCGGTCGGCACCGGCACACACAACAAGTGTCAAAGGTGTCAGTTAGATTAACTTAGGTACACCGTAATTTATTAATTTAATAAAAATATTTAAATTTACAACATTTCAATAATTGATAATTTAATAAGCTCATGGTGGATAGTAGAAGTTCACCAAAATATATCTCTCTGCAGCATTTTAATTGACTTGACTGGTCGGTCATTTCGCAATTTCTGTTTGAACAATACAAAACTGTCAGTACATAATGAAGTACTTGCAATTATTGCAAAGCAGCAATGCAGTTGCAGTTCACTCACTTACTTGGTACCTCAAGTACATCGGTGTACCATTGGCGATAAGTGTAACAATGTGCAGATTATTCAATTGTATTACTACTAATAGAAGACGAAGAGCTGCACTACAGGGAAAGGTAATATATTATTGATTCCTTATTGTCAATTTATTGAGAAACAATTCCTTTGAGTGAAAGTAAATTTGCTTCTAGCCAGCCCTGCATAAGTTTGTTAAGACTCATAACTAATTTATGTAGAACCACATTTTGCCATAACTTATGATCTTTTCATATTATTGTGTCCTGTTCTATAAATTACTTATACATAAATTAGTTTCCTCCTTTTTTAGGTTGTAGTTATAACTGGTGCAAGTTCTGGAATAGGAGAAGCTTTGGCACATGCATTCTATGAGCAAGGGAGCAAAGTGGTTCTTGCTTCTCGCAGAAAATCTGAATTGGAAAGGGTGAAAAATGACCTGATGTCCAAGAACCTGGTAAGCTGGTAATTCATTAAATTTAATATTTTGAGACCTAGTATCAAAACATAGATGTTTAGTTATGATATACAAATAAAATAAAAATAATACAACTTCTTGAAGAGTTGCTCCACCTAATTATAACTACATAGAAGTAATTTATGGTGTCAAGAAAAGTCTGATTATTCAGAATTTGGTTAAATTATTTAAAATAGTTTTCCCTACAGTTCAGTGTACTTAAAATCATAGGAAGGTAATAAAATTAGCCAATATTTATGTTTCAGCTTACTGCAACTCTAGAACCACTTGTATTGGAGCTTGACCTTGCTAAGTTTGAAGAATTGGATTCATTTGTGCAAAGTGTTCACGAAGCTTGTGGTCATATTGACATTTTGATAAACAATGGTGGTATCTCCCATCGAGGATCAATATTGAATACAAAGATAGATGTTTTTAAGAGTATTATGGCCATTAACTATTTTGGGTCTGTTGCTTTAACAAAAGGTAATATAAAAATGATAATATTATTATTGATATTATAGTAACGAGTTGCTACTCTATAATTGCCCTCTCTGAAATCAGAAACATTCAATAAGGTAAATTGAAGCCATCCCAATAGGAGTCCCTATTTTTTTTTCATCTGTGAAGCAACTGAAGATTGTGACTTTTTCAAAACATGTTGTGTTTTATCAAAGGAGAGAGAGTGTCCTACCACAAGCAAATTTCTTGCTTAAAAGGACACTTCTACTAATCTAAGTGTAAATTTAAATTGAAGTTGTTGCAATAAACATTTTTCTAGTTTTTAAGCTACAGGTGTCTTCATAAGTTTTTTTTTCAGAATGTCTACCAAAGATGGTACAACGCAAAGTGGGTCACATTGTGTTTGTGAGTTCAGTTCAAGGACTTATAGCAATACCAGAACGATCTGCTTATGCAGCAGCTAAACATGCAATGCAAGCGTTTGGTGATTCTCTTCGTGCTGAAATGCATCAGCATAATATCAATGTGACAGTTGTGAGCCCTGGGTACATAAAGACTGCTATATCACTGAATGCTTATACTGCTTCTGGAGAACCACATGGAGGTAACAGAATTTTAATTTGACTAACTCATATTAAAAACATTAATTGTAGATACTACAGCAAAAGATGTTTTGTTTCAGTAATGGATACTAGTACTGCTGCAGGTTTCACACCAGAGTATACTGCAAACAAGATACTGGATGGAGTAGTCAACAAAGAAAAAGATCTGGTTATTAGCCAATTTGTGCCAAGTTTAGCAATAATTTTAAGACATAATGCACCATCTTTATATCATTGGGCTATGGTCAGAAGGGCAAATAAGACTTCTTAAGGAATTTAATTGAGATAAATTGCTTGTAAGCATGACAATCTTTTTTAATTTTTTTTCTATTTAATTAGCTTCAAAATATACATTCTATAAACTGGGGAATGTAATTGTAAAATAATAAATAAATATATGGGAACTGGTAGTGTAAAATTTAGTGTATATACAGATATACTAGGTTTACTAGACAATTATGTAGCTAAAAGAGTTGGTAATCCAAACTGGCACATCTATGATACACTTGGGTACACAACCCTAAAACCAGCATTTCCTTATGCCACTTTTTGTCCCATGTTTATTGGGGTTGGCACATCACATTCCATTGTCATCTGTCTAATGTCATGCTATCATTATCCTTTTCTTTCATGTCATGCTTACTAGTTCTGTTGAGGAGTCATGTTGTAACAGAAGACAGTTTTATTGCATAAGTGAACTAGACCTTGTGTTCTAAGTTATCATTTATTATTATCGCGGTGTAGGTGTATAATAAAGAGGTGACAGTATATTTAAGGGATTTGATAATAGTAAGTACCTACCTAGTTAAGTTATTTAAAAAAAATGTGAAAAATAAAATAAAAAATAGTTTTTAGTGAAATATTTAAGAGTTTAAATTTTTTATAATATGGGCACAATAAAATATTTAGAAGTTTAAATGATAAATACTCAGTTGTTACCCTATAAAATGAATAAAATTCACATTTAAATTGCATCATTGTTTTATTACATGATAACAGTGAGGATATTTTATCTTGCTCTCGATCACTGTTAACTTAAGTTTGTAACAGATTCCTTCATAACCACTATCATATTTGATTAACTAAAAAGCATCCTTATATTACAAGAAAATATCTTTTGTACAGGCTTTTAAACTAATTCTACTAATAATAACTTTATAACATTTTTACACTGCATCCTACAACAAATTATATAATTACATTATTAGACTTCTGACATAAAAACAACTTATTAGAAAGCACTAACATATTTTTATGCTTTTTGATACAGCATTATGTGACTTCCTTACTTAAGCTCAATGCCATTATTATGCTACCCGCAGATTAAATCTTTACTTAAAGATGTTGTATAGTCTCCATAAGCATATAGCCGTTGCTGCCACCGACACTGTTGTATGTAACATTATTTTCTTTTTATTGTCTGTATGTACCAGTACAACAGGTGATGCTGAAGTAAGATCACTCAACATAGGTAATGTAGATAAATGTCTGCGGTTCTTCTCTTCTTGATATTTGCAACAAGGATCCCACTGCCACGAAAGTGTGTAGCATCCTGCACAAAGCACAGACACAATGCCAAAAGGAGCGCAGGCAAGTGAACTCCATGCAGCACCTGAAATCATTGATTTCAAATTGATTTATGGACTGAAATAAAGCCTTAGTTAAAGTGTAGGTATAATGAGAAAAGTTGTTGTGTGTAACAATGGAACTACATTTTAAATGAACTCATAAAGAGAATAAACATAAGTGTTGTTGTTACTGAGTTTTTCAACATGCAAATGAAACAATTAAATGTTTGGACCTTAACTAGCATTTTTTTTAGTACTGTCAATTAAATTGTTCAAGAATAGTTTAAATAGGTACATGATTAAACCACTGAACATACACACCTGATGCAATGCTACAGAGTCCACTGTAAACAGAAACCTTATGCAAGAGGTTTCCTACGTAAATCCAACGTGCTGTTTCTTCACCCAGTGGCTCTGGTTCTATCACAATAACGCTAACGCCGGCCTCCAATGCTCTTTCCAGTTCCATTTCAAATTTGATGTGTGCATTTTCACTATCATAAACTTCTCTTATGATCGCGACACTGGATGGCTTTAGATCACTATAAACAAAGCCCGGTTATGTAATGAGAATACTTATAACAAATGATATTATGAGTTACGTGAGCAAAGGTGTAAAATTCATGTGTGACTGGGTAATTTATCAAATAAAACTTAGGTTTTTGTAATTTCATTTACTATTTACAAACCTGTCACTTTCATCACCCGCCATCTTATAAATAGACAATTAAATAATACTTTTATTACAGTACAGAATAAAAATACTTTATGGTTTGGTTAAGGTGAATGCCAATGATTGAACCAGGCAAATTATTTGATTGTCCTCCTTATGTCATTTTACAATGTACAATCAAAATAAGATATGCTACAGTTACCAATATAACAGCGTTCAAAACAACTCGATAGTAGGTAAAACCGCTACCGCAACCACATAATCTAAGTACGAGCTTGGCAAAAAAGAGTAGAAAATAATGGGGGCGCCACTGTGTTGTTCGTATGGCAACCCGTTACAACCGAATGGCGTACCAAAGTAATCTTGATACTAGGCTGTTCTTTTTTTCGACATAAATTTATTCCATATCTATTTACAAGATGTATATTTTATCAAATCGGTAAATTAACAGTAGTATAATTGAACAAGGACGTGTCCTCGATACGCAACTGATTACTAACAAGTAAATATTTGGGTAAATACTCCTGAGTTCACAACATTGTTGAGGAAATAAAAAGAAAGAAAACATTATAATGTATAATATAATTCTATATTCCATATTTTATTCTAGTAAATCTTCCTCTAAATATTCTACCCCTACCACGTCCAGGTCTTGTCTAGAGCTGGCCGCAAACTTATCTGAGTCATGTTCGGACTCAGAGGTGCTGCTGCTATCATCTTCTACACACATATATGACATCGCTCTATTTCCTCGTACATAGTTAGTTTTTTTTTTATCCCAGTAATCCTTTTCTATTTTTATTACATGTTTACACGAGTTATTCCAATCCTCCTCGGAATAGCTAATAGCTAGCTCGGTAATAGCTTAGAATACTGCCAGGACACCATACCATTGTGCAGTCACTGCGGAGACCTACATCTGCGAGCTGATTGCCCGGCGCATGCAAATGGTGTTGCGCCAGTCTGCCGGAATTGCCACGTGGCAAAAAGCATCAAATGTGATCACAGTGCGTTCAGCAGTGACTGCCCAATGCGTGTGAAGTGGGACAGCCTCGCAAGGTCTAGTGTAGCGTACTGCTAACGGGATAAATGGTTGAAATGAAGAAAGTTCGGGTTCGAAAGCTTACCGGGTTGGGATGGTATAGATGCAAAGATAGATTGAATAAATAACAAAGAAACAAAACAATAGCCACATCTCTCCACAATTTAACATATAATTAAAACAGAATCTAAAATATAAAACGGAACATAAGGTCATAAGGATTTCTCTCTCCTGTCAAACCTACAAAAAAAAGAATAGAATATAATAGAATTCACGTTGAACGTTCACAAAAAATTAGTTCCGTTTCTACTCTTTTTTGCCAAACTACCTACTGCCTACCGTACCTATTGCCTCTAAGGCGCCTTATCTTTTCCAACTATGTTAGAGTCAGCTTCCAGTCTAGCCGGATGCAGCTGAGTACACGAACAAAAATAACACCAAGAATTTTATTAGTAGACCTCGACAAGCTAGGGACTGGGTAATACGATACTTCTTGGTTAAACTGGTTCTGAGGCCATCGAAATTCTGAGTGGTTTAGAACTCCGAAAGCTTGACAACCAGTTCAGTAGATCTACAAGTGACAACCGGGACCAACGGCCTACTGTACTTTCTAAGCCACGACCCCTGGTTATCCATCCATGGACAGACCTTCGCAAGCGTACAACTTAAAAACGTTGAAAAGAACTTAAAAAAGAAAAAGGTACGGACGGACAGACAGCAGAGGTTTTGTATTATATAATATACAGCGCTGGGTTACAATACAGTCCTATGAAAAGTAAATCGATCGATTCGTTCGTGGTTATAAATAAATGATTTAAAATTAAGAAGACCCCCCCCCCCCCCCCCTTTTAAGAAGACCTGTCGTGGTTGACATTCTGGTCCAAAAATTCGCAGCGATTTAATATCCAATCGCTTGCAAGTTAAACAATGTCTATATACCGTTTTTGTAAATTGCCAGCTACTAAATCTTTGAATATTAGAATACGAATAATATTTACCGTGTATTTAACGTGTATTATTTACTGTGTACACACCGGGCCAACTAAGGACAACGAGCATACGGCAGCAAAATTAAATGCTGACCAACGACCTTAGATAATAAAGCCAACGACCGTTGGCCTCTTATTAAAAATATAGTAAAAGTGAATATAGTTTTAGTCTATGGTTGGCCTTCGCTGGCCCAGTGTGTACGCAGCGTAAGGAAAACTTTCGAGGTATAAAATCTGTACAGAAAATAGGAGGGAACGCAAAGGGAGGATCCTCCAACTATTGTTTATAAGGAGGAAGGATGATGTCAATTCTATTACCCTTCATTTTAGTTTGCCATGCCCATTTCTCCTCGTGTAACCCATGTCGCCCTATATGAAAAAATCCCCGAGCCATACACAAATACGAAAGCAGGCACCACTGTTCTTTGTATTGCTCTATGGCTCGGGGATTTTTGTTACAGATGTATAGAGTTAAAGCCAGGGGTTGACTCAACACTAGTCGCTGCGTCGTTGTTTCATACATTGTATTGTATATTATTATGTGCGATGTACATACTACACCCAAATAACGCAATAAGTAAACGGTTAATGTGATTGTCCCCCGTAACTTGGGTCAAGTAGTAAAGCGTATTCTTAGCATGACATTAATAATACCCACACAAAATAAATACCTATGATGGCTGAAAGATTAGCAACGTGAATTCGCTGACACAGGTTTGCAGTTGTTAGGGAATGCGTTGCAATATGAAAGGTAGGGTAATAATCCAAAGAGTATACCTATGGAGGAAGCTGCATACGAATCGTCGATCTATTACTTTTCTCTTGTGTAGGTACACTGTCTGCGGCCGACCTGCGTAATTACGAAGTTCGCACACGGCCGCAACAAAGACCAACACGCGAAAGACTTCGTACCTTCGGCATATTCTGGGCGGCTCACTGATTGCTCATTGAAGATCATCACAGTTCTATATTTTATTTAGATTTAGGTTTGTTACACCATACAGTTACGTTATATTATTTTTTCACGCATTGTTTTTAAAATAAAATAATAAAAGAGATAGGGAGGTCCCTAAATAAAAGTGATGAGAATTAAGTCACTTATTTGTAATTATTTATATCGCATTAGAGTCGATGTGGCGTGTGGAGTGGAGGAGCTTGTGGCTCAATAATAACAGCCTCCGTGCCTCGAAAATCACGCAAAGCCGTTGGTCCCGGCTGTCATTCTCATTTTTAAAGTAGACCGACGTTCTCAAAATCTTGACGACGTAAATAAATCTATTCTTCAGGTACAAAATTGGTTTACGGCAAACAATTTGGTACTTAATAACACAAAAACCAAATGTATTAGATTTACGTTACCAAACGTTAGAAGTAGCGAATACGACATCATGTTGAATGGAGGAAAGCTGGAATATATTAATGAAACCGTTTTCCTAGGCATCACGCTAGACGAGAAGTTACAATGGGGACCGCATATAACATCTCTTGCGGGGCGGCTAAGCTCGGCTGCTTATGCGGTTAGAAAGATCAGGCAGTTGACAGGCGAAGAAACCGCGCGTTTGGTCTATTTCAGCTACTTTCACAGCGTAATGTCGTATGGCATTTTACTGTGGGGTCGGGCTGCTGACATTGATTCCATTTTTATTCTACAAAAGAGAGCTGTCAGAGCTATTTATAATCTACCGCGTCGAGAATCTTTAAGGGAATTATTTAAGAAAATTAATATTATGACAGTGCCTTGTCAATTCATTTGCGAAAATATTATGCATGTAAGAAAAAACCCACAACTTTTTAGTAAAATAAGTGATAGACATAATTTTAATACTAGAAATAATGATAAAATAGCTCAACCATTTTTCAGATTAGCTAAAGTACAGACATCTTTCATGGGGTACTGTGTTAAATGTTACAATAAAATACCTCTTGATATATTAAAACTAAATGAAAGGAAATTTAAAATTTATATTAAAAGTACACTTTGTAAACAGGCATATTACAAATTAGAGGATTATATTCAAGATAATAATGCTTGGCATCATGCTGGTCCAGCTCCATAGGGCAATCAAGGAACTTGACAAAATCTTAACTTGCTTTATTTTTGCAACACTCACGCTATTCTGCTGTGTATGTTTTTTTTTATTATTATTTATTTAATGTTTTCTTGATTTGTTAAATATTAATCCGTGATTTTAATATTTGTAAATGTGAGAGTACCATGTATCTATCCACATAATTATGTACTTATCTACTAAAATGCTTAATCTATCTTAGCATAGTATGTTATTTTTTTATTTTACTTTGTTTATTCTAGGTACATCGTTTTCACATATAATGTATTTTTTATTGTTTACAAATATTGTAAAAACTATTTTAAAAGAGTAAGTATGGAGTTTCTTGCCCATTCTTCTCCATACAAAACTACCTTTTGGAAGGGGCAACTAGAATCATTAAATTTTATTTAACTTGTAAGTTTAACGTTCAAAAGTGCCTTTTAAATGGCCTAATTGAAATAAATGATTTGACTTTGACTTTGACTTTGACATTAGTAGATCTTTGACAGTCGTTAAAGGTAGTCAGAAGTTCGAAAATCTGACAACCAGATTAACCAAGGGGTGTCGTGTAACCCAGTTATTGGGTTGTGAAGGTCAGTCAGGCCTAGTCGCTCCATGTATAACATTGGTATTCAGCTGCATGCGGTTATGTATATGTAACATAGAGGCAAGCAGCGCAGTATTTCAGTTTAAAATTATGAATTAAGTATTTTTTAAATCTATGCATTTCAGCAAGTAGTTAGGTTAGGTAGTTAGGTTTAGGATAGGTAGGTATGGTAAGTTAGATTAGGTTATATATACATGTTGTCATTCTAATTCTATCGAACACAAAATGTTTAAATAGGATCACATTAGAGACCCGCTAAATAAAAAGTAGTAGTAGTTATTATTGGTTTGGATCTATTTGTTGTCATCTTATTAAACGTATGAATATCTTATATATAAAATTGACGTGTCACAGTGTTTGTAACAAAACTCCTCCGAAACAGCTAGACCGATTTTTATGAAATATTGTGTGTATATTCAGTAGGTCTGATAACGGGATGTAAACGAATAAAAACTAAATAAGACTAATAAATTGATACTAAGGCCGAACGAGGTTTGCCGGGGCAGGTAGTAAATTTAATAAATTTTAAAATCTTAAAAAGTTTCATTGTAGAGAAGTCATATTTTTTTACCTCCTAAGTACTTAGTGTAGGTAGAAAAAGATTTTATTTTTAACCGACTTCAAAAAAATGAGGAGGTTCTCAATTCGGGTGTATTTTTTTTTTAGGGTTTGTTACCTCAGTACTCCGTCATTTATGGACCGATTTTCAAAATTCTTTTTTTTATGATAGGGTATACTAACAGATTGGTCCCATTTGTATCAAAACTCATATCTGATGAGGGATCTTCGAGGAATTGAGGGAACTCCTCAAAAAATATAGGCACACACGCACCGATTTTAACATTTTTAGTAGCAAATCAAGCATTTTCATTTAGAAAGTATCATTTGGTAAAGAAAAACTGATGTAGAAGAAAGGCAACGGAACTCTTCAACGCATAACAGCAAATTATTCGCGATTGCTATAGTCAGATGTCTATGCTGAGCTTTTGTATTTCCACAACATAACATGACGCCATTCTATTTTAAAAGGGGCCGGCAGAGATGTACAGATTAATGTTTAGAAAGAACTTCTTTAGCAATTTTTATCCAATTTCAATGATTCTTTCAAGTTTTGAAAGACTTTCTTTACACACAAAGAAACTAAAAATTACAAAATAAAAACTTTTTTACAAAGAAAACAACCGACTTCTTAAAAAAAAACTAACAGGTGAAAAATAACTCCAGTTTCGGAAGTCGGTGGCCAATTATGAACAAAACAAAACCACCAAAGCCACAGACTTCCGAAACTGGAGTTATTTTTCACCTGTTAGTTTTTTTTTAAGAACTCGGTTGTTTTTTTTGGAAACAAGTTTTTATATTATGACAAAGTTAATGACGGAGTGATATACCTATAGTACCTACACACCAATCAATATTTCGCTAGCTGGTACGGTAGAATGATATGCGCTGAAATGGTAAATTTTTCCTACATACAAAACTACCTGAGTAGAACGTGTGGTGGTGCTGTTTTCCGATTACCACAGAGGCCCAGCATCAAGCTACCCGAATGTGTTAACTTTCTTTGATAGTTTTTACATTAATACAAGTAGAGTTACTGTATTACAAAGATTCATGTTTCATTTAACAGTTTGGAGTAGCTTGATGTGCTGGCGTCTGTACCTAGTAGAAGTCTATAAGCTTTACTCTGTTGTGAATAAAATTTCTGAGAGGAAATAAATAAAATACTAGGGATGAAAGTCCGACTCGAAGGGGGACTGGTTTCGGTTTTCTATCGGTTATATTTCGGAGAGTGTGCATCGGAATTGCACGATTTAATTCCACCAAGCCCTTTCCATGATCGGACCACCAGACGTACAGCACTGCGCCACCGGTACATACCCCAACCATACGTACTAAACGCTATGGAAACACATTCATTGTGCGAACAGCTAAAGAGTGGAATTCCCTGCCGGTGTCGGTGTTTCCTGATAGCTACAACCTAGGGGTCTTCAAGTCAAGAGTGAACAGGTTGCTTTTAGGCAAGCGTGCTTCATCGTCGACCACATCATCGCTTACCATCAGGTGAGATAGTGGTCAAACGCGTGCCTATCAGTAATAATAAAAAAAAGACTAATAAAAATATTCCCATTTAGAAGTTTTTATTAACTGATTAGAACCAATTAAATAAAGAGTCTTAATATTTAATACACAAACCATCCACTCAAACCCCCATTAAACCACTGACCCCGACCGCTTCCTAGTGTTATTGGTAGGAAAAAGAAGTGGCGTTGGTAATAAACGCCCCAGAAACAGGTTAGTCTGATAAGTTACCATTCAAATACTCTCGCTGGGTAACCAACTAACCACTGTGATTTCAATAATTGATTTAGGATTACGCAAGGAATAAAAATGACAAGCAATATTAAATAAGTACCGGGTAAAACGGGGTGGATAGAAACTCAAGGGTGAATAGAAACAAAACTTTAAGGAGGATATTCACGTACCTAAGTTAAAAGTTGCTTGTTACATACGAGGACTGTAATGCTTTTAAATAATTGAGATAAATAGTTTAGACATCTTGTTAGTATCAAACAATATTAAAATACCGTAAAAATGCACCTCAAAGTTTTGTTTCTATTCACCCATGAGTTTCTATCCACCCCGTTTTACGGTATTTAAGTACCTGCCCTTTGACGTTAGCTTTTATAAATAAAATAAAACCATTTCGTTAAAATATGAATGTAGGTATGCTTAACCAAAGTATTTCCCTCCACTCACGATTGTCGCCCACAACAGCCGTTCTAAAATCCGCTTGCCTGTTTAGGAAAAGGTGAATGTTGCAAAACCGTATGCCCACAAGTTTAATAAAGCGAACGCTAGAATCAAAACTTTACAATTTGCAACTTTATTCATTGGGCTTAAAGTGTATATTAATGTAAAAATCACTAGTGACGTTCGACTTTTTGTATAAATCATTTTATCTTGTTTGGTGTTGAGATACCTACTTAAAAGGAGTGTGTGGGTGCAAGGCTGACCTTATAGGTGCTGCCCACAGTCTTCGCTAAACATTTAGAATGATTTCCCTGACATCCCACACTCGATTGCTATTATCACCATAAATGATTCAACGAAAAAACTTTAATCAGGATATTATAGCCACTTATTTTATGATGTGAAAGGATTTTTTATAACACATAAACGAACCTGAATCACTGAAGAAAGGGTCGACAACTACGTATATAGGTAACTAGATATAACTAAGGAACGTTTACAGATCGTAGATCATTGCAATAAGTGTTGCACAATAGAAAACTGTGTTGTAAAATAAATGACTCACTCAGACAGATTGAAATCGCAGACATTAAAATTTACGACCCTTACGGAACAAAGCTCTTTTATCTGTGTATCCAATTAAGAAAGTTTGTACAAGGTAAATATGAAATCTAAGTGTTGTTTTATTCTTCCCCGTTTGTTGATAGAAAACTGCATTTCAGTGTATAATTTAACAAAACGCATGTATTTTCAGGCAGAGGTGTACCTATAGGTATTATACCCACATTTCGCCATTTATGTTTAAGTTCCATCTCCCATTTTATAGGGGCCTGTCTATTGCAGTCTTGTACAAAAGCAGACTCCGTGCTGTTACTGAAAAAATCCAAAACGAAAAACCCAATACGTTGTTTTTCAAGTCGGTCAGTTTATAAGTTCAGTAAAACTGTAAGTATTTTACCCGAGAGCACTTTGTAACGAAAGTACAATTAAGTATGTTGCAATAACGATAGACGCCAAATTTATTATAATCTATTTTTACAGCAGCTGTAAACATTGCAACAATCTATTTTGAGAAATGATGTGGATTTCATTTATTTATTATATTTCATTTTAGTTGAAAATCTCAGTGTCAATAATGAAAACCTAAAGGAAGCAGGGATGAACAAAATACATGGACTCGTTCTTCGTTTCATTTTTATTACGGCTTGACTGATTCTTATATTTTGTGTGTATATTCCAGCATGTCTGAAAAAACATAGGTGGAAAAAAGTTGGCTGAAGCAGCTAGTATAGAGAGCAGTACCTAACTAAGTTAGATTAGATGTTGTCAAGATTTGAGAGTGTTGTGTTGCCTCAAAAGCTAATTAAATCTAAATTGCGAGATTATATATATATTTTTTTTTCATTTGGAGAATGTTGTTATGTAGGTATTTTAATGTGTTTTGTTTTTTATTTATTTATTCATTATTTTATTTTTTTACTTTTTTATGTGACTGCTATTTATTTGTTTCCTATAACTGGTTTGACATCTAGCATTTGACATTTATGTAATGTATTTTTTAATAATTGTTTAATCTGTTTAGGACTTGTAAGAATCCCTTATCAATGAAATACTATTACTACTATGATTATGACTATTATCTCATTTCAAATACCTACCTAATTAAAAAAATACATACATGCATGTTGCATTACGTTATTTATTTTTTTGCCTTAGCTCATATTTTTACTGCCCCACTGCAAGTCATAGGACTCTTCTCTTACAGAGAAGGCACGAGAATTGTTTACCACGCTTGCACAAGGCAAGGCGGATTGGCGATTGGCGATTTCAAACTTATATTGACTAACTATAAGTCCAGGTTTCTTCAGGATGTTTGCCTTCACCGATTGTTCCGAATGTTCTTTATGAGTGAATCAATTCGTTAAACTTAACTCATTATTACAGGAATTTCCTAATTCAATAACGTGGCTATAAAATTACAGTTTTATAATATATTTATCATATTGTGTACTTTGAGTGTTTTACATAGGTATTTTAAAGGAGATCAACATGAGTGTTTCCAAAAATTATACCATTATCCGGTATCAACATAGGTACCGGATAATGATATAACTTTTCCGTTTATGTGTAAATGTTCCATTTACCTCGGGTTGAAAATATTAGAAAGTAGAACTATCGAAATTGGAGATCTCTACAAATAGACACTGCTCCCAATAAAACACCTGATCATATCGCGCTGATATGAGTTGGTTCACTTGAACTAACAATTTGAAAGAAAAGCTAACAGTGGTCGCTAAATAATTACAAAACGTAAGCATAGCTGTCGTCCTTATTTTTTACGATCTATAAGTATATGATTAGTAAGCTCTCTACTTCCTTATTAGCATTGAAACAAAGCAATGACACAAATGCCGCGATGCATATTCTTGGAAAGCATATTATAATAATGTTTAAATATTTTGTACATACATTTAATTGAGTATAAACGTACCTACATAATAATAGATAATAAATAATAAATTACCATGTACTACAATTACAGCACTGTAGTAGGTACATGGTAATTTCAAATTGGATAAAAACAATGGAATGGATGCAATGCAATGGGTGGATGCAATGGATTGGATTGGATTTTTGTGTAATGACAAATTTAGTGTACTAAAACTATAACTGAAATAGTAGTGGGGTGCACTCCCAAGTCCCAGCTAGGTTATAGAATAACACAGCACAGCAGTGCGATTCTGGTCAAATCAGTAGTGAGGGTGAATTGAGCTGTCATTCCATACTAATGCTAGGCATTGACAGTTCATTACACTCGTTTTCACGGCGTGACTTTTACTGAATCGACCGGCTGTACCAGTACTCAGTGTTATTATACTCGTAAGAGACCTACATATAATAATATGAAAAAACTACCGGTTGGCTGTATCTACACTCGGTTCCAAAAATAACGGGTCAGTCACATAAACCCGAATATCTCCCGAACTACGTATGCCATCCTAATGAAACGAAGACTGTTCATTGAGGATCTCTTCCACGTACCTATCTGCATTTAGAGTTCCATTTTGAATGAGTACCAGCTCGGTGCGGGCCTCAGTAGAAATCCCAGCCCAAACTTGTACGGAGCCTCCACAGTACGCCACTTTTTCCTCCACACACGCTTGATGGAAGCGCTCCCCTGGTCTTCTGTACACCAACTGCCTACCATCATGCTTATAAAGCATGAATTTAGACTCGTCCGTGAACATTACCCATCGTCTAGTGTCCAGTTTAGGTGCTCGCGCACGTATCTCTGTCTTGCAATTCGATGTCCCCGTTCCAGTTTGGGGCCATATGCGGGCCTCAATGGTTTCAAATTTGCTTCAGCAAGACGTCTTCTTACTGTTTGAGCGCTTAAATTACCACCTCCAAGGCGAACAAAGTGAGTTTTTAGACCAACAGCAGTTTGAAAACGTTTTCGGAGCATTGTATATGTATATAGCCACCAGTTGTCTGTCTTCCCTGGCCGTTGTGCATCTTGGTCTGCCATTTCCTGGTCTTCAAAGGTGTGATCCGGTCTCTTGGTACCGCTGGACTACCCGCTGAAAAGATACATCAATGTAGCTCCGCAGAAATCATTTTTTGCGGTAACGTGCATCGATATCCCGTAGTATCGCAGTGACGGTCTATCGAGGTAAAGTGCATCGCGGTATAGTGGCTTCGCAGTTACGGGCATTCGCGGTAACGTGCATCGCGGTATAGTGGCTTCGCAGTGACGGGCTTTCGCGGTAACGTGCATCGCGGATTTGTAGCATCGTGTTAGCGTTCATCGACGTTTCGTGCGTCGCGGTTTCGTACTACTCACATGAAACAAAAAAAATGTTTTTAAAAATAGTAATTTTTTTAAATTTTGTTTTTCTAATGAAGTTTTTTTCATTAACCAGTTTAAATAATATGTTATTAGAAGCGCAACTAAAAAGTCTTTATTCAGTTTTTTATTTCATTGATCTAACTGTTACAGTTCTGGAGGTATTTCAATTTTTGTGACTGACCCGTAATTTTTGGAACCAAGTGTAGTTTGTTGAACATATTATAATTAGGTATGTTTATTATAACTAACCGGGCTGGCTTGTTGGGTTTGAATAAAAGTATAAACGCGAGATAAAAAAAATATACTTACAGAGGATATGCCACTTTGCTGAAATTTATTTAACATTTTTGCTTACGGGTCCTTTCAGAGTTTTTCTCTACCACCTCCATAGTTCAGAATTAACGCCCACTGGCTAGTAAAAAAACACCATTGATAAAACTTAAAAAAATATAAATATTTGGCTGACACGATAATGTTTGTATAACGAAGTAAACATAATGTAGGTTCAGGTAGGCGCGATTTAATCTTATGTTCACGAATAAATGTGCCTTGTGGAAAAATATATGGTAACCTCCGGTAAATCAATTCATTCGTTCACACGCACCGATTTTTACATTTTTAGTAACAACTCAAGCATTTTCATTTAGAAAGTATCGTTTGGTGAAGAAAAACTTATGAAGAAGACAGGCAACGGAACTCTTCAACGCAATAACAACAAATTATTCGCGATTGCTACAGTCAGATGTTTATGCAGAGTTTTTGTATTTCCATAACATAACATTACGCCTGTCTATTTAAAAAGACATTGTGCAGATTAATGTTTAGATTAACAACCGACTTTTCAAAAAAAAAAACACTAATAGGTGAAATTATTTTATTTATTTAAATAAGCATTCGAGGATAGAGAGATTTAGAGGGTATTAGGTTTATTTTGGAATTAAAGAACGTAAGTAGTAATAATAAATAGTAATAATAGTAATAATATATATAAATAAGTAATATTTTTTTTCTTATTTACGTTATTTTATTTTAGAGGAGTATACCCAATATACCGTACCGACGACGAACATCAAATGTTTGACAGATAGGTAGTCACAGATTGTATGGGTACACAGTATAAATTGTTATTTTTAGTACCTACTTTTCTCATAACTTTAGTATATTTTTTCGGTTTAAACTTTCCTTAGCTTAAATCAGCTAAATCGATCCAGTCGTTCTCGAGTTTTAGCGAGACTAACAGACATCTGTTCATTTTTACAGCGGTCTCTATTTGACTGTGGGATTTCATCTTTTTACAATGACACAACCGGTTGCAGTAGAATACCAGCGATTTACATGGAGCGATGGCCTGTCTAACCTCTACAACTCAGTAACTGGGTAATCGATACCCCTTGGTTAAACTGGTTTTCAGACTTTCGGGTTTCAGGCAGCTGGGACTAAAGGCTTAACGTGCTTTACAAGGCACGGAGGAGTTTCGTTATATAATTAATGGTCACCCATCCATGGACCAACCTAATCAAGCGTAGCTTGACCTGCGAGCGCGTGTTATTATTTAGAGCCACAGGTTGATTATTGAATATTGAATGTTTCGTAAATAATCTTTAAAGTAATTGCCTCATTGAAATAGTATAACATAGTTTTGCTTCTACAGAACGGTTCCAAGACGGTGGTTTACCACGTTCAAGTATGGTATGGCCCCCATTGTGGATGGTCCGTGATCGAACGGGCGCGGGTAATGAACCCGAGCATCCGCGGGTTCCACAAGCGAGCAGGGCGTCGCCTGCGCTTCCGCCGCACGCCGACGACGCCGCGAGCCACCGCCGAGCCTCGTGCTCACGAATACACAGTTCCTTCGGGCACACTACATTGTCTAGTTCTTAAAGCTCTTTTTGTTTAATTCCAGTCAATAAAATGAGAGATATACCTACGTTGGAGGAGTAAAAGCTACGGGGATGATACAAAGCTCTACTGCACCAGTTTAAGTCGGTATTTGGTCGATTTTTATTTTCTTCAAAAGTAAAAGTAGTGTCAACATCTTATTTAATAGCCTTAAGAAATAGTGAGATTTTTAGTAAAGCTTTTTTTTACTGCCCAGGTCGTTGGGTGTTTATTAACGGTTGTTGTAGAATCGATGTGGTAAGTTAGTAAATGATAAGAAATTTTACGTTAAATGAACTTAAACCGACATCGTACATAGATTAGATATGGAGAGGAGGGGTAACAGTAGGGACAACAGCATAGCATAGCGAACTTAATAATAATGCGCTGTTGGGTTGAATGTCATCGCAATAAGTAACGCAGCGGGTGAGTTCTCTCGGGGAGAACGACGTACACGGTACAATACACATCTATCATATCTTGCATCAACTATTATCTACATCCCTTATATAGGTATTTACTAACCGTCTTGAACCCAGTGCTTACCAATGAAATTAGTTCATATAGTTGTAATGGGCTACTTAACATTTTAGTTTTAGATTACAAGAAAATATTCGACACATATTTTTTCTTTTTTCACGAAATCTAAAAATAACGGCGGTACCTACATATCGAGTCAAAATGTTGCATGACGTCACTAGGCAGTACAGTTTATACAAGATAATGACGTTACAAGCCCCCATTCTTCAACTTTAATGCGCAAAATTTAAGCAGTTTTCCATCAATTAGAAAAAGAAAAAAAAATACTTGTGTAAGTATTATTTTTTATAATTTAACATTAAAAAACTTGAATTACAAACACATACCAAATTGATTGTGACTCTAATTAAGTATGTCCTTCAATTAGGTATATTCAAGTAAAATGTCGCTTCCTTTTCTTTAGAATTCTTTAAATATACATTCAGAGATATTTGTATTAGTTTCATGTTCATCGCGTCCACAAGTTTTCTGACTCATGATGGCACAGAGCTGCCGTACTGCCTGTGGTGCCCTTTTGAATAATAATTTATTTTTTGTATTCAACTGTCGAGTGAAAGGATTTCGTTTTTGCAAATTGATATAGCAGCAGGTTATTGTCGTTTCAGTCATTTACTTTGGCTTTTCGGCACGTGCTTGAGTTTTATCTTCATTTTATCTACTTACTGGCCGTCTTCAGATATCTGTCGGGGTGTTTTTATGCCACATTCACAAGATATAAGAATTAGAACCTGCTGGTTTTAATAACAGTGGGTAACAGGCTTCGTTAATTTAAGACTGGTAGTTTTAAAATACTTTCTTATATTCGACTACGCCTTTTAAAGGTATCTCATAAGAAAGGCGTTAAACTGAAACGTAAACACTGCGGGCACTGGTTCTAGCGTAGGTTTTGATATAGCGTAGCAGCCGCGTAATCCCTGCGTAGATATTTATTGATGCAGCGTAGCAGTACAGTGGCGTAAACTGCTAGTAGTCCCGACAACATAGTGCCAGCGTAGGCTTTGACGCAGCGTAACGGCATCGTGTAATAGCGCTTCTAGTATTCTAGCGGAGGCGTTAAAGCAGCGTAACCGCGCCATAGACCCGAAAAGTTATTGCAGCATTATATTTATAGTTGTGGAATGTAGTTTCGATCTTACAGTGTTTAGATTTCACAATTTAATGTGTTGTTATTCCATTATTCCTTTATGGTGTATTCTCACATTTCTCACCCTTTCAATCTTTTTTAAATCTTTTCTTTTAATTCTTCCTAGTTAACATAGTTTTATAAATACCGTGAAACTCTGTTATTGGTTTAAGTAATAATTGTCACCATTTCACTATCAATGTGTAGCGTGTGTAGACCTCACTTTTACATGCTAGTAACTTCCACAAACTGCATTAGGTATTGTTAATTGATAATGGGGTGGGTCTTCTTTACTCATATAACGTAATAAATAAGCTGTTGAGTTGCCTGTAATAAAATAAATAAATAAATAAATTGCATAATGCCGTCTCTAACTGCCCTCTTAGGACATCTGCGGAAGAGATAGGTCAGCCATTTACAAGCGTCTTAGTAAAGTGGTTACAATATGTTGTAAGACGTCTATTGTTCTCAACTAAAACGATCCATCAGACTTTTGTATCTTAAGTGTTTTTCTTTAGATGGCATGGTAGTATGAATTTGATACTAGATGGTACTTAAGAGTGCGACGTCGATTGCTTATTGACGTTGACTTCAGCTACGAAAGGTTACGATTTTATTATTTATTTGTAGTACCATATATATACTTATTTTTCGAGATTTTGTCCGCAACACTTTTTACATGTGTAGTCACAACAATATATTTAGTTAAGTAAAATTGTTTTCGTTATATATGTTTGAATGGTCACTAGCGTCAGTCTATAGGTCCAACACTCATAAAACAATTAGGTATAAAATTAACATTTATACAAAACAATATTACAGAGATAATTATGATCCGACCAAGAAAAAAAGGTTAGGGACCTCTGGTAGGTTTTAGCAGGTGGTGATGGCTACTTTAGACCGAAGTTGATAAATATTGCCTTCTGAAAGAGGTCAGTGACCACGCTCGAATCCTCAATAATGAGGGGCCGATTGCGAAAGTATTTTTATTGCCGATATAATAACAAATATTAAAATTCTGATAAAATAAAATTAAAGAGATAAACGTAATTTATTGACGCTTTTTGCTCTACCTTAACAATCCACAATCTCTAATCTTGTACTATGGTACGGAACCCTTCATGTAGAAGTCCGACTCGTACTTTGCCAGATTTTTTTATTTAGTAGTAGATTCATGTAGCATTTTTAAATATTTCATTTTTAAACATATTTTTTATGGATAAAACACTTTTTAATGTTATAAAATATAAATGAAGCGCCTTTAAAATAACCTTTGTGTAACTGTAGAAAGAATTCTACGGTTACACAAAGG
Source organism: Euplexia lucipara (assembly GCA_921972225.1). NCBI lineage: Eukaryota > Metazoa > Arthropoda > Insecta > Lepidoptera > Noctuidae > Euplexia > Euplexia lucipara. The sequence goes on from OV179149.1 coordinate 12,139,946, forward strand.
TTATTTTAAATACCTTAAAAGGTAAACGGATCACAAGTGGAAACGTGTTTTTGATCTTATTAAATTTATTCTTCCTTGAAGGAAAATTGCGTCTTGCGTACTGAGTAGATACCGTTAGAATAGAGGCAGTTGCCTCGTGGGCAAGAGGACCGGAAGCAGCCATATCCTGGGCAGTGCCACGGCCGGAATGACCGTTTGCATATAATCAGTATGTAATACGTCCCATGCTACCTATGTTGTTACTTTATAGTCACGTGCTGAATATTGTTGTCATTTTTACGTAGATTATACGTAGATACTACATTCCTTTGTTTTAAATTTGTTGTAAATCCAACTGCAGGTGCCGGAGGCGATTCAGTTAGTATGCTACCGTTGTTTTTACTGATACCTACGCAGCACTCGGTCATGATTTCCTGTCTCCTTAAATACAAATTATAAGGTGGTGCTGTCATGACGTGCGTCAGTCGCCGAACAACCCCCCTCCTCCCCCTCGGCCCGGCGCCACTTCCCCCCGGCCCCCGCCCGCGGTACACTCTGCCCGCCACGGTCACCGAGCACTGTGACCTTTCGCTGAATATCTCACTACTAACATTACGTAATTCACACTACCGTAGCAGACAGGATTAACGTGACTTCATTTTTAATTTTAACTTAGTGTTCATCCATTAGCTACCAAAATGTCACACTTTATAAGGTTTTGATGCTTTTCATGAGACAGTAACGAAATTAGATAACTGTTCTGCATTTGCATTTTGGGTACAGTTTATTACAGTCAGACTCATTGACACATTTGCATGTTCGCTAAAGCACCTGCCTGCTTTAGAAATAAAAGATTGCATAACATATGAAATTCTAAAAACGGCACGAACACCTATTGTAATAAAGCCCATATTACCTGTTTTATGATAAGAAAACCAAACAAAACCTATAAAATACCTAATTTTGTTTGAACAATTAGGTACACAAAAGGTTACATAAACTAAAATAACTAGTAGGTATTCAATGGTTGATTTCTATCAGAAGCAAGAAATAGATTATTATTGCGAGAATGATTCGTATCTCGTATCTGCTTTCTATCATACTCGCTCGTACTCCGCCGAGATGAATTATCGGTTGATTAAAGTACCGGTGAGACAATCTCGGGATGAGATCTGTTCGGCCTTACTGACCGTAGTCCAGTTTCCCAATAGTGCTCTATTGTTGTGTGACGGATTCGGTATTTTATAGAGATGCCGAGGAATTGTCGAAAAGTGTCGAGATAATATTGTATCGATATATTTTAAATGTTTTGCTTTGAAATATTTTAAGACAGGCGTTTTGAGCGAGGGTGTTTTTGTGGTACCTAGGTACATATCGCGTGTAATACTTAATAAAACTTTTTACTTACTTAAAACGAGGAGGTTATCGGTGTAGTTGTGTTAATTTTTATTTGTAACAATTTTTAAGGTTCTCTTTTTTGTTTGAGAGGGTATTCCAATAAAATCGGTCTTGTACTTTGGTATTAATATCAAAATAACTAGGAAAACAGAAATCGTTCATTAATACGAAAAATAAAAGTTTTTTACAAAAAAATTAAATCGACTTTATAAAAAAAACTAAATGGTGCACAATAGCTTTAGTTTTGAAAGTCTTAGTTTTATAGTTAGTTCATTATTTATAATCGATTACTATATCGCAATTTTATATCCATAAAGAAATTGCATATCGATACATCGACATTTTTCCGACCAGCTACGAACTTTATTATTTTAGAGGGCGGCGTGTCACGTAGCGCGCTCTCCACAGTCACCACTCTCCTACAAAAGACATCAACGGTCATTGAAGGTTGACTATTAAAACATTGACATTTTGTAGTCACTTTTATACTAATGTTTTTTTAAGCGTAACGTAATCAACTTCAAATTGTTGAAAGAAATAATAAGTAATTTATTATGGCTTTAATCAATTTTGAGTAATTATGAATAAATATGAAATCTGTGTGAAATCGTTGAACTTTATACACTGAAAGTCCATCAGCGATGCTACAAACGTTTGTTAAGCAGGCAAGTCGTGTGGGAGTCGGGACCTTTACAATCCAAGTGTACGTTTTTTGTAAACGAGATTCTCTAGAGCTTAAAGCTATAAATAGTCCGAGATTTTATTTCTAGGATGCGCTTATAATTTCAAGATTATAAAAATGTGTCACTTTTTATAGTCAGGGTAAGCGTCTCGTGTACCTTTAATAAATCTAATGGAACATTATTGAACGGAATCAATTCTAATACTTTGGTGAGTTCCGTTAGTTTAGTGGTCGGAAAGCGCTAAGTACTACTGAGCATGGGTTCTATTTCCGGGTCGGGTAAAGTGTTATTAAGTTTCTTCATCTGGAATTCCCAGTAGCTGGATGGAGACTGGAATTGTACTTGACAATAGGCAATAGGCTCGCCCCCTATTACATGAGACCTAAACATAACTGGCGAAATGATGATTACAGATACAGATTACAGTCATCCAAACTAGGTTGGCTTATTTCGGGCTGCGTCAGTCAGTCTCGTCTTCGTAAACAACCTTCTATTTGTCACTTTCTTTCACGTGAGGAGTCTGACCAGCTGACTCGCTTCTGGGAACTTGATACTGTGTCATCTTCTAACAGTTTCTCTTCAGAAGAACAGGCTTGTGAAAAGCTCTTTCAGGAGACCACACGTCGGGATGCGCATGGTCAATTCGTTGTCACCATACCATTGAAGGACTCGCCTGAGTGCTTAGGTGACTCTTACACGATGGCAAAGCGTCGTTTCCTCTCCCTTGAGCGAAGATTTGAGCGGGACTCCACATTTAAAAACAGATATTTACAATTTATGCAAGAATACATTGAGCTTCATCACATGACAGAGAATTCAGAAACCAAACATCCAGAAATCAATTATTTTATGCCTCATCATGGTGTTGTGCGCGAGTCTAGTTCGACCACAAAACTACGAGTAGTTTACGATGCTTCAGCCACCAGCACCTCGGGCAAGTCCTTCAATGACATCCAGATGGTAGGTCCAACCGTACAGGAGGATCTGCTTTCCATACTCTTGCGATATAGACAACACAAGTTTGTCGAAAAGATGTACAGAGCTATTTTAGTTGAGCCATCTCAACGTTCCTTACAACAAATAGTTTTCAGATTCAATCCTTCAGACCCTTTAAAGTCGTATGCACTGAACACAGTGACTTACGGTACAGCTTCAGCCCCGTATCTGGCCACAAAATGCCTAGTATCTCTTGCAGATCAATGTTCAGATCCAAATGTTAGTCCATCAATCAGACGCGATTTTTATGTAGACGACTATTTAAGTGGCGGCAATTCAATTGAGTCGGTCATACAGTTATGTCAGGGAGTGATAAACACTCTTGAGCCCGCCAAGTTTCACCTTAGAAAATGGCAATCAAATAGTCCAAAAATATTAGAACAAATCACTAACACACATACGGATACACAAGATAAAAAACTTAACTTAAATGAGATACCTAGCAAAACACTAGGGCTATACTGGGACTGTAAAACAGACAGTCTATTATTTTCAATAGACATAAAACCAACTGCAAAAATTACAAAACGTAATATTTTGTCTTTAATTAGTCAGGTGTTTGATCCTCTCGGCCTCATTGGGCCATGCATAGTTCAAGCCAAACTTATGCTACAGCAGCTGTGGATTCTTAAATGTAACTGGGATGATGTAGTACCAACAGAAATAAAAACACAATTCATTGAATTCATACAATTGCTTCCAGCTCTTAACTCTGTGCATATTTCACGTTGGGTATCATGCAACAATGCTTCTTCAGTGGAGCTACACACTTTTACAGACGCATCTGAACGCGCCTACGGCGCGTGTATTTACGTAAGATCGATAGCGGTCGACGGAACAGTTTGCGTTCGCCTTTTAGCTTCGAAGAACAAGCTTGCCCCTATAAAGCCCACAACCATACCAAGGTTGGAGTTGTGCGGTGCTTTATTGGGAACAAGACTATTTCTGAAGGTACGTAATTCACTCACTCTAGAGTTTAATCACTGTTACTTCTGGTGTGACTCGACGATCGTGCTAGGCTGGCTGACTACATTGCCAAGTAAACTTGACCAATTCGTCCGCAACAGAGTGAGTGAAATCCAAGAAGCTACAACCGGTCAGACCTGGAGCTATGTGCCGTCTAAGAATAACCCTGCTGATCTAACTTCGCGGGGGGTGAAGGCTGATCGCATCAGCTCCTCCACTCTTTGGTGGTCGGGTCCTGATTTCCTTAATCAGAGAGAAATACAATTCCCTGCTTCACCTAATACACAAATTCCCCATTTACCTGCAATATCTTTACACACAAATGCTGACATACCTAAACATAATAATAACAATCTCATTTCAAATTTAATTCATAAAAAATCATCATTCACCTCACTAATCAGAATCATAGCCTATATACAAAGATTTATCCATAATTGCAAAAAACAGAATATAAACAAATCACCTTACTTAACTCTTTCAGAACTACAATCATCTCAGAATATTATATTACAGATTTCTCAACAGGAAATGTATCCTGAGGAATATACAAATCTTAAATCTAATCAGGTCTTACATAAGAAAAATCGTTTAATAAGTCTTTCGCCCTTCATTGGTTCAGACAATTTAATACGCGTAGGTGGACGTCTTAATAATTCCAATTATAGTTACGGTATTAAACACCCTATTCTTATAAGTAGCAAACATCATTTAACTAAAATTATCTTCGAAAAAGAACACAAAGCACTCTTTCATGCAGGACCTCAATTACTTTTAGCGCACATTAGACTCACCTATTGGCCTTTAGCAGGCAGAAATCTAGCTAAGCACGTAGTGCGTAACTGCGTCCGCTGCACTCGTTTCAAAGCTCAGCCTATTCAGGTTATCATGGGCAACCTACCAAGCGACAGAACTCATCTCGAGTACCCATTTTTAAATACAGGGCTTGATTATGCTGGGCCAGTGCTGATAGCCGACCGTAAGGGTAGGGGATGCAGGCTACTTAAGTCTTACATATGTGTTTTTGTGTGCTTTGCAGTCAGAGCCGTTCATCTGGAGCTGGTTTCCGACCTCACAAAGGAAGCTTTTATTGCGGCCTTCAGCCGATTCATTAGTCGTCGGGGCAATCCTCAACGCGTGTACTCCGACAACGGCACTACATTTGTGGGAGCTTTCAATGAGCTTTCACGCTTCTTAAAGGTTTCATCCAAAAATATAGAATCAGATCTTGCAAACAAGGGCATAGAGTTCAAATTTATACCTGCCTACAGCCCACATTTTGGTGGACTTTGGGAGAGCGCAGTAAAGTCTATCAAACATTTACTACGCAGAGTCATGAGCCTAACTCATTTAACCTATGAGGAGCTCTCAACATGTCTGATCCAAATAGAGGCTATTTTAAATTCCAGACCTTTAACCCCTCTTTCCACTGATCCATCTGATCTTTCTTATCTTTCTCCTTCCCATTTCCTCATCGGACGACCACTCACATCATTCCCTCGTCCTGAGATCAGCGACGTCAACATTCAGCGGCTTCAGCGCTTCGATCGTATCGAGAAACTACGGCAACATTTTTGGCAGCGCTTCTCTAATGAGTATGTGTCTCTCCTGCAGCAAAAAACCAAATAGCAGACAGCTGGGCAAACCCTGAAAACTGGCACCATGGTCTTGGTTAGAGACGCTAATCTTCCACCTCTTCTGTGGCTGCTGGGCCAGGTGATTGCAGTGAAGACTGGATCAGACGGACATGGTCGAGTCGCCGATATCCTGACGAAAAAGGGCATCAAAACACGTGCATACAACAATATATGCCCTCTTCCAGTCTCTTCAACATTATCTTGAAGCCTTCTTCGACTTCAACCCGGGGAATATGTTCCTGACGTCACATCGGGCCACCAACGGCATCGTATGCCCCACCGCGGCAACGACGTGGTGGGGTCGCGGTGGCCACCTCACTCGCTCGCCGACCTTTTAGCGTGCGCACACGGTCAACTTATACCTATGTACCTACTTACATAATATATCGGAACTTAAACAGTCTTTTCGGAGTTTTATTCATTAGTCAAGACCACCAGTAACACACCTGGAGCTTGGCACTCAACAGATGCATTTTGACTTTTAGCTAGACTGGCGTAGTACGGATCCTTAATAGAATGCTAGGTCAGCTTGTACAGACGCCAGCACATCATCTATCCTAAACTGTCAATTTTCCATGAACTTTATTATGTTTAGAAAAAAGTTGAAAACCTGTCAAAGAAATTTGACACATTGGGGTAAGTTGATGTGGTGGCGTCTGTACAATTTACTTTTAATCCCTCTTCAAGTTAGAAATCATTTTAAGATTGTGAAACAAAAACGTTTGAAAATAGTTTGACCTTGATTTCGTACATAGACATTATTGGTGTAAATCAAATGTCACATATTGAATATGACCTAAGCTGACACAGGTACGAACATATTTCTGAAAATAAATTATTTAAAGGCAGAGGTGTACCTACAGTACATCCTCATTTAATAAAGGGAGATCCTGATCTCATCAATGGGGCACATACCCCGACACACCAGGAACACTTCCGCCTAACCCTTTGAAAAACACAGGTACGATGTTGTATTTTCCATTATTAAAAAAAATTGTGAACCCTTCAATTATGTAATCATGTCATCAGTTTTTCAAGAAAGATTTTGCTTTTAACTCGGCCAATACTTATGGTAATGGCTAAGTTTATGGTATTAGGCAGTTTATAAGAACTCTGCGTTTGTGAAGAGCGAAGACTTGAAGGTAACCATATTGAATAGTGTGCTGTGCAGCTGTGCTACCGGTATTACACAGTGAGAATCGGCCTTCAGTACCTTACGGTAGTTAATAAGGCATCCCATCAAAAATCTTGGAGGTCATTACAAACCATTCATTATTTTTATTGTTGCCTATCTTTAAAAAACATGACTTTTAATAGAATATTTATGTGTTGCCTAGTTTCAATTTACCTACACTTCAGAATGACAAAAAATATGTACATATACTTACATATTATACCATCTTATTTTCGTTGCGATATTTCCTGAGAAGACATGACGGTGTTGTGTTTTTCCATCTTTGAAGGTTATAAGTGAAACTATTGGCTATAAAAAACACTCGTACAATGCTCTGTGAGTCCAATACAATGATGCTTTTAGGGTAATGTTGGGGCTACCGCACTTTTGCAGTGCATCGGGGATGTTCACGGAATCAGGCGTACCTGATTTTTACGCCGTAATGCGGACACGAATAGCATCCCTGATGCGGCGCGTGCGCGATAGCTCGAACACCCGAGTGGCTATTATGGCCGACGGGATGGACAGCCCGCTGATGTGACGCTGGATGACGGTCCATCATGCGTCATTCAATTATGAAAAATAATTTGATAGTGTTGTCTAAGTCTGTGTTTTACAAATTTTATTCTATATTTTATTCGTGTCTGAAAAATGTGCTTTGTGTATGTGTAAACTTGTATATTTCTCTGTGTAAATGTTATTGTGTATGTTGTAGTTGTTTTTGTATGTGTTGGTGCTGTTTTATGGACCTATGGTCTGAGAATAAATTTATTATATTATTATATAAATATAAGAAGAAAGAAATTTTAAGTACCTAGTTGGCAAAAGCTTCTTCAATTTGTTGTATTTTTTTTACATTATGTTTATATCGTTTAAGATAGAAAAAGGATCTTAAAACGAACTTCAATATGGAGCTAAAACTATCTAGCCTCTAAATAATCGAATAGCTTTGTCTAGACAGGTGTTAAAATAAAATAAAATAAAATTAAGTTAATGGCTGCGAACCGGTAACCAATATTGTGTAGGTACCTACTGGGATTATTAGTGTTTAGTGGCGTAAGTATTTATAATTAATTTAAATGTAGAGTTTAGTGTTACCCCTACTTTTCTATTTACGTTTAAACAAAGTTTTCGTGCTATGATGCCATCGCGGCAGCGTCATGTGATTGAGATCATCGTGAAGAGGAGATAATTAATTATAGGATAAAGAACCTGAGTATCGAGTATTGAATTGATATAACATGACGTCTGTATTACCGAAACAAAGATTTGGCAGATCGTAGAAGCACAGTACAGATTTTGGGCTCCAATGGAGAAGTTCTTAATAGGAAACTAACATAAAAGAACTCGTAATAACACCTAAAAAAACTTTATTCAAAGAAAACCACTACTGTTCTGATAAACCTAAAGTTTAATATTATGCAGTCTTGTTGTGTTGGTTGCTTCTGAAGTCGTGCAGCACGAATATAATGTAGCTAATGAAACATGTCCGTGGAGCCCATACTCTAATTATCTTTTAATTTATTGTGATATTTATAGGGAATACGATTAAAAAGTAATGGGTCACAAGACTGATTACCCTTAAAGACATCTTATGCTGAATGTTTCCACGAAACAGTTTGCAAGAGTAAAGAGAAAAAAAAGTAAAGGAATAATTTAGCCAAAGTAACAAAAAAATCCTCATGAAACCAATGAACAGCGTTAAAGTTAAACTGCAGTGCTATTCTGTAAAATTCACCCATGAAAATATAGGTGAAGTTAAGGCAAATTGAGCTATCATTCCATACTAATGCTTGGCATTGACAGTTCACTTCACTCAAAGTTTCACGGGATGTCTTTTACTGAATCGACCGGTTGTTCGGTGTATTACATTTTTTTACGTCTTTGAAAGTTCGAAACAGCTTAGAGTTTTTTGAGTTTTTTGAGACTAGATTTTTATTTATCCCTTTTTGCTATGTTTATAGAACGGTGGGAGTTATTAATTCAAATTTAATAATTAACTAATTTCATTTACAATTATTATTTTTCACTTTATTGATATTTATTTCTGTATGAGTCATTATTATGAATTGCTTTTATTTTGCTTCTATTTTAATTAATATTATTCACTTGTTTGTTAAATTTGATTGATTATACCTTAATTTATCTTTTTATTTCTGGATGATTAGAATTGCTACTACTATAACTAATTGTTACCTACTCTTGCTGTGCTGTGTCACACTTTTCTGTCGTCTACTCAATCTGTCTATAATTCTATATTCTGGGTCACCAAGATACAGGCTGTGCCTAGTTTGGGTCCCACGGCTACTTCTACTATTCTGCTGTTCTATTAATGCTCTTTCTTAGTGTTTTCTTCTATGTATTTTCTCTAAATTGTGTGTGCCAATAAATTGATTTGATTTGATTTGATTTGATTTGTAATTATAATCAAACCAACAATGTAACGAACATTGGGCGGACTTGTGGCAGAGTTATAATAAAATTCTAAAAACAGATCTAAAGGCTACGTTGTTCCAAAGTCGTCATCGATTTTCAAAGCTTGTTTGAGGGCATGGACAGTCTTGTTTTTAACGACTCCAAAATTATGTGAGTATACAACGTGGCATTGCGTTATAATGGAGCCAAGTGTTTTTATTTTCATTTTCGAGGTTCCGGTTTTGCAACACTTGTGCTTTTTCTTTTGCGAAATTGTGAGCATACCAACATAATCTACGTACTGCGGCGCCGCCGCCGCCGGCTAAGTCCCTTGAAACCTGAGCATGTGGAAGAAACATGGGCTAAGGGTATTTTTTGTGAGCGTGGAACCTAATATAGAAATACGCTTGTACGATAAGACTACATACAGAAAGCACAGCCAATAGAAATCTCTATTCCTAGACAGCACGTTTCGCCGAAAACTTTGTTGTTAGAAAACATTGTTTGCAGACATCTCGGTACATAGGAAGCACTGTTGACAGAGATTTCTGTTCATAGATAGCACTTCTTGCCGTAATTTTTTTCATAGAAACCACTGTTTCCAGATACCTTGGTTCACAGAAAGCGCCTATGGAGAAGAAGAAGCTATTAATATTTATTATATTACTAAATTTCGCTTTTCTGCCTCTCTATCCATAAAAAAACACATTTATTTCATACAAAAATGCCATTTTAATCAAAAATGAAGCAAAACGAAAGCAATAGATGAAATTGAAAACATAACAAACTCTTCAGCTTTATAATAGAAACAAAAAATAGGTACTCGATATAACTAAAAAGCGCCAAAGCGGCAGAGCCTATGCCAAAGCGTCGTCGATCTCCACAAATTCAATACGAAAACAGAATGCAAAAGCACTTGTCTCAAAGGAGTGAGATGGACTCATTAGTCTTTTTAGGTGGATTAGCTCATATTTTGCACATGAAGAATTAATGGGCAGGGGAGGGGGTAGGGGAGGGGGAAGGAGGAGGTGAGGGGGAGGGGATAGGGGGACGGGTAGAGGCAGGGGTCGGGAGGGGTTGAGGGAAGGGGAGGAAGGGGTCATGGGAGGGACGTGGGGGAATGGGAGGGAGGAGGAGAGGGGTAGGAGAGGAATGGGGAAGGGCAGAGGGGGAGGAGAGGAATGGGGAGAGGGGGAGGAGAGGAATGGGGAGAGGGGGAGGAGAGAAATGGGGAGGGGGAGAGAAGAGGAGTTGATAAAAAATGCTATGCAATAGCTTTACCGCGGCAGTCTCCGAGTGCCACACGTCATTTTTTATGGATAGAGAGGCAGAAAAGCGAAATTTAATAATATAATAAATATTAATAGGTTCTTCTTCTCCAGAGGCGCTTTCTGTGAACCAAGGTATCTGGAAACAGTGGTTTCTATGAAAAAGTTTACGGCAAGAAGTGTTATCTATGAACAGAAATCTCTGTCAACAGTGCTTCCTATGTACCGAGATGTCTGCAAACAATGTTTTCTAACAACAAAGTTTTCGGCGAAACGTGCTGTCTAGGAATAGAGATTTCTATTGGCTGTGCTTTCTGTATGTAGTCATATCGTACAAGCGTATTTCTATATTAGGTTCCACGCTCATTTTTTGTACAATTTTTTTTTTCGTTTAATTTTGTTACAGTCGTAGAAAAGGAAGAATTTGTGTAGATATTATTATAAGCAAAGTGCGCTATGGTTGGTTACGGTGGTTCATTGTAAAAAGTGACAATAGAAGTAGGGCGATGATTAGGGACATGAGGCGGGACAGTGACACGGTCAGCCGAGCGTTGTTTAGTCAACAGGTTGTAGTATCGATACAGAAGTAGTAACATCTGCTCAAACAGCCGATCAATGAACCTACCAAAACTCTATACTTTTGTGAAACTGGTGCTTGCTTGTTTACGTAAGTAATTGCATTACCAAAAGTTGTCCGCCAGTTGCGTTAAAAGTAAGGCGATTCGACGTAAGTACCCACTCCACTGGTTTCAACGTATAATTAATTCCAAAATACTAAAAAACCTTTGTTATATTCATGAGAATACCCACGTCATTTGGAAAAAGAACAAAAAGAATGGGCAGATGACGACAAGTGAAAGTTATAAGAAAAGGTTGAATGCAAATGTTACAAGATTTAAGTATGTAAATGGCGTGCAATTAACCACGCTATTGGTTAGCAACGCAAAATGGTATTTACGTTGGCACATCCTCAGCGCGTTATCACTTGTTTTAAGTGTTTCTTCAGGTTTTAAAACTCATTTTAACTTACGCAAAGAAACTTTGTAGAAAACAGAGTTGTACGGTTGCGAATATCTGTGTTGCTTCGGAACATTATATTATCCTCATGAGAGATGACGTGTTTTGCGGTCGAAATCAAATGCCAAATACTAATAAACAAATACTTGTCTAGGCATGTACAAGAATTAATGTCAATGGATAAGATACAGCTAAGGTCAGAAGAAAAACACCCAAGTCTTCAATATAATGACAAGGTTGAAAATATAACACTAGGCACCTATTTGTTGTCTTGCGAATAACCTGTAAAGTAATCATGAATAAATGTAAGCTATAGGCTATATTCTAAACAGTACCTAATTACTGATTAATTATGTGCATAGGTATACATTCACACATAAAGTCGCTGCAGTTGTTTCATCATTGTGGCAAGTATGAAATCATGAATGTAGATATATTAGTTATCTCTATTTTCCTCATCACGATATTTTTCAGTACTCCAAGACTTAAAGCTGGTATCCTTGTGTTTACAACAGGGTAATATCGTTTTATGATTTATGATTATGATGCGACGTTGCACACTCATTAATACATATTATGTTGCTATACTGCCTCGAAGGAATATTTTTCTCCAACAATGTATGTAGATGTAGGTACTTTAGTTGTGCTGTGTAATAAAAATAGCGTAGACGATGAAAATCCTCCATGTCATAATCATAATGTGAATTTACATTTAAACTTATTTTCGGTAAGTGTACTTTTTGAGTGTGCTTTCACAATGTGTAAGTAGACCAAGTCAATGTACCTTGTTTAGCTTTATTTGGCCGGCGACAGGCACGACGAAATAGCGGTCGAGGTCCTTCACACACATGCACAAACCGCACTAGCCGTGTGTTGAATCAAACCATTTCTTATTTATTTCTTGGCGTAGCCTTGCGCGTCCGTCAGCGTTTGCTTTGGTGACATCATCAAGTTTAACTTGACAAGGAGTCGTGAAGTCGTGGCTGTGGATGGTTGCTGTACCTACATTATTTTCTCATTACTAACAGGCTGATGCTACCATGCTGTCATCCAGATTTAATGGATGATCAAGCAAGTCGATAAAAAATACAATAAAATAAAATTGTTCACTTATAAAATTGCGAACAATTTATGGATCAGATGCTTTAATGTGTTGTCCGTTTTTATGTATGAAGTTGATTTTTATAGGTAATTGTTTAAAATATACCTACCTGCAAAATGTTATGAATTAACAGGAGGCTTACTATGAACTATTATTACGATTCAATTGACGACCTAAAATGAACTGCTTTGCAATTTCATACCAAGACGTCATTAAAACGATCCGGTTTAGGTTGACGCCAAATCAAGTCGGCACTTGAATCGCAAGCGGTTTTAGTTCGTTCATTTTTCGTACCATGAGGTGACATTTGAACTTATATTGGTTCGCAAAGTGTCAAAAATAGTGATCCAAAAAAGTTTCTAGTTTCGTGGCGTAAACTGAATCGTTTTGTTATAAACTTTGAAAAAATGTGGAAATATACGTACCAAATTCAAGGTATTTCAGTTAAATATGTGTTTCTTACGTAACAATGTAAAATGTACGCCATTATTCGTATTACTAATTACTTTATCCAAGTTAAACGTTAAAAACTAAAAACTCTTTTGAATACTACCTACCTAATTAGAACTCCTTGGGTTCTATCAAAAAAGTTTGTATAGATTTCAAAACGCGTGTGTTGCGTTCTAAACTCGTCATAATCATTTTACTTTTACGACGACACTAAGCAAATCTTTAATTTTTATTTTTAAGAATTATTTAAATTACTATTACGTTAATGAGTAGTAAAATTGGGCTTAATGGTATATAATTTGACTCATAAGCGCAATTTTAAAATATATTTGTTGAAATTTTATACACAAATAAAACCGCTAAAATCATAACTACTAGGTTTCGGAACGCAACGCATAGGTTGGAGTAAAAGAGACAAACTTATGCAACAATTGTCTAGCGTCATCTCTTTCTAACACCGCGGACCACCGACAAATTTCGTTCTTTCATTCCTCCATGAGCGAATCAAACGCCACTCAGTTATAGGCACTTCATGGTATGAATATTAGCGAATCAGTTTAGGAACCTAAACTGGTTTGCATCGGAATTGATTGGCTAACTAAAAGTTGATGGTAGGCCTACTGTTTTAATAATGTTGTATGCTATCAGACGTGGTTACTTTGTTGCAGTTACCTCAGCTACAACAATCTTTTATCTCTATAATATTCTACTGCACCCACAAGACGCTTGTTGGTAATAAGTTTGAAGATTACTATTTTCCATGATTACGTTTAGGTTTACCTTTTGCCGAATCAACGGTACGCGATCACATAAATTAAGAACTTTATATTATGTTTGCGTCATACTGGCGTTTTATGACAAGTATAGAATTGGATTTACCTTATGATCTTAAAAAGAGACGCAACAAAATAAAAATCGCACTCAAAGTGGTGGTTGGTATGCAAGATAAATATCACGATGCCTTTGAGACACCCTGAGTCGGGTCAAACGCTGCTGCGGAATCTACTCAAGGTGATTTTCTACTATAATGGGTGTCTTGTTATGCGGAATGTTGACGACTGTTATTGCTTGCGCATGCTGATCTGATGCGATTGCTCGGCCAGTAACGAGCAAATTAAAATATTTATTGGCGTATAAATAGTCTTCATTCGTTGTTTTGCTGGCTACTTTCATGCATCAATTATTGAACTTCTATTGAGTTTTACATATTCATCGATGATAAAAGATTGTGCTGATAGATATGAATAAATTCACATTATGTGTTTTGATAACACCAAGAGGTCAAGAAGCGGATAGAGTACCGTACCGAGATGTTTACCAAGGTATTTAGCATCGAGCATCGGAATTATTAAAGCTGTGTACATTTGAAGCTAGGTGCTTATTGCTGACTAATTTTAAGATAACCGTCAGGTTCTAGAAATCGTAGCAAAAACCGACAAACATCACGTAACGTAGATATTTAATATCTGAGCCTAATTTCAAGAGTTTTTACAGCGTCGTGTGGAACGGAACGAATTTATATTTTATTGTTGAGAGCAGCCAAGCGCGAGACGCTGATGTCATGCTTGAAATGCATGATATGTAAAGCTAATATGAAACTAACGTTATGCGTGTTGTGGTTTCTAAGAAATTATATTTAAACAAATCGTGTGCCTGATGGAAAATCCGATGGCAAATAATTTCCGAAATATTACATTATTTTTATGGACCTTCTAAGAAATTCTTGTGTCATGCTTCTAGTCTCGGTGGCTTAGGCTATGCGTAAAGATGGACACTTTCCGGTAAAACCGAAAACCGGGGAAATTTCCATTTGTTTCAATTTCCCCACCAATTTTTCTACTTACTGAATGAACTGGAAAGATTTGATTTTTTGTTTGATTCATTCAACTCAAAATATACTTAACTAATTAAATAAATTTTTAGAAAGCTTTGTATTTTTAAACACCTGGTATTGTAGGTGGAAGGGAAGTATGAAATCTATCCGGTTCAATTAGTAAATCATTTCCACTTATCAAAGTAAGTACGGCAAATTTGTCTTAGACTATAATTTTCAGGGTTCCGTAGTCAACTAGGAACCCTTATAGTTTCGCCATGTTTGTCTGTCGGTCCGTCCGTCCGTCCTCGCTTAATCTCTGTGACCGTTAGCACTAGAAAGCTGAAATTTGGTACCAATATATGTATCAATCATGCCAACAAAGTGGTAAAATAAAAATTGGAAAAAAATGTTTTATTAGGGTAGCCCCCCTATATGTAAAGTGGGAAGTGATTTTTTTTTTAATTTCAATTCTAACGTGTGATATATTGTTGGAAAGGTATGGTATAAAAATGAATAGGGGTTTACTAAAATCATTTTTTGATAATATCAATAATTTTGGAAATAATCGCTACAGAAGTAAAAAACAATGTGCCCCCCCCCCCCTCTAACTTTTGAACCATAAGTTTAGAAAATGTGAACAAAAATCTGATATGTAGAACTTTATAAGGACTTTCTAGGAAAATTATTTTGAACTTGGATGGAAACAACAGTTTTTGTACAAAAAAGACAAAAAGTTGTACAAAATAATTTCTGGACTAAGTTTGTAGTATAATCGTATATGCAAGCATTTTGAACACTTATTGTGACGGACGGGAACTACGGAACCCTACACTGGGCGTGGCCCGACACGCTCTTGGCCAGTTTTTTTGTTATTAAGTCAGGTTAGTATTAAAATTCAACATTGTGCAGCATACATTATGAGTGTAGAAGGCACCTTATTAATTTGAAACTTAGACAAACGGCTATTTATGAAAACAATTTTATTATTATTATTATATTCTGTTTAATGTTTACCCTCCCTAGATGTTAAAATTGAATTCTTCTTCATCATCCAATTCCTATGTTTAGCAATTCACCGCTGAACATAGAGGGCAATGAAGATAATGAGGTCAAAATAATGTACGTTTACTAACTCTATGCGAGCTAACTCATGTCTAGCTATTATCATGCAACCACCATGCGAAGATCGTTGGAACTTGCCAGGGTAACCTATTATATCCTTGCGACTACATCTTCTTTCACTCAATTTCTCGCACCAAACGACGTCATTCATACGGTGGAATGGCGATACATCCTTTGCTTTACTGTGACACGTCAAAAAAAAAACTGTTACTTAGATGTCACTATCATTTAGCAGTTGTTAATGTCACACATTGACCTTAGATATGTCTTGTTTGACATTAGAAATGTCATTTTTGACATTAGATATGTCTTGTTTGACATTATGGTTTTCATATTAAAAATTAGCTTGCTTACGTAAAAGTAACCACCTCATTCCACCGTATAAGTGACGTCATCGCATGTTTTATGGTTTTTATTTTTTTGCTCAGAAATTAAGAAAAAAAAAAATAAAAAAAAATATTTGAACTCAGCATACAAACATGAAGAAACGGTATTTTTGTTTTAGGGTCATGTCAATTTTGAAATCTGCTAGTCTAGTAGGGAAAGAGAGATGATTGGGGGTCAGGATCAGAAGCGGATCTCCCACGCACACTATCTAAAGAAGACCGACAGGAAATCAACGTTAAGCCGGAGTGCTAGGATGTGAAGCTTGCTTGGCCAGTACCTACCTCGTTGCGTTCTATAGAGCTAATTGAAACAAGCCGATAGTTTGCCGAACAAACAAATAAATCAACGGTGCCTCGGAGTTGTAAAACGTCATAATTTTTTAAAGGTTCTGTACCAAAATGATAACAAAAACTTTATGGTGCGCTTACGTAATGATATACTTTTATAATGTTCGCTGATTTTAGTAAGCCAATGTGATATTAACTCATCATCAGTGATGAGCGATGGACAGTGATATTTTAATGCTAGACAGAACTTGTGATGTGTTTTCTGAGTATAATATTAATCCACATTTTTTACTCCTTGCAAGCAACTTTACAGATGCATAGCGATAATTATAACAAGATTTGATGAATATTTTAAAAAGGATGACGTACACACATGAATCAGTACCAATACTATGAATTTAGATATGTTGAATTTAGCACTAATCGGCAGGTTACGCTGCGGTTGGTGTCGTATGTTGTTCCAAGTGGGTAAAACCTTATCAGCATTCAAAAGAGGAACTTTTAACTATATTTGATTACACTGTCAACTAAACCATGGGCGTTTAAGTAGCGGAACTGTGCTGTGAAACTACTCTTGCCAACTGAAAACTGAACAACTACAAATAATTCCACAAATGCCGTTGTGTTGTGTAATCGTGTTGGATCAAAGGTCTTACCGTAAGCTTTGGAAATTATTTTGGTTAAATACCGGTTCTTCTCGTTGTATGCAAGTAGGCATATCTTTTGTTGGAAACCCTAAATAAACAAATAATTTAAAATTATAAAATGCATTGGTATAAATTTTGTTTTTACTTTTAATATTAAATGTTAATCAATACCCGAGGCTAACCAACAAAAACAGGAAACGATATATTAAGCACTTTAAATACCCACCTTAATAAACGCTAAGCCAACCTTTATTTTATTGTAAAGCTTTTTAAAGAGTTGTGTCATGGTTGCAAACATAATGCCGTTTTGTAATAGATGCATGCTGATTACTTGTGGTGTAGTGTAGAGTAGTGTGGAATTAATTTCTACCGCATTTAATAACTTGGATAATTATTTTCTCGTACTTAATAACGAAGCTACGTGATCTCATCACGCAAGAACTTTGATGGTGTGGAACACAATGCGACTACTGTGTAATACTGTGACTTGGAAGCATTGAATTATACAACAGGGATAATACTGAGACTGGTTTTCTAAGGTCGCAGAAACGCAAAAAATGTGGCTCGGCAACCGAGTTTTAAATTTTCTTTATGTGCTAGCGGTCAATACATGCAAACGTGGGCGTAGCAGTGGAAAGGATGCGGCGCGCCTGTCGCGTGAGAATAAATTCATCTCGCAGTAATCTCGCCCGGCCTGTCGTCCGCCAGCACCGTGCTGTTTCTATGGTAGACTAGACTAATTACGGACAGATTGCATCGGCCATTGCACCTAACTCTGCTCCGGTTCACGCATTACAGCCTGGATCTATAAGTAGGTTCGTAATTATACCCTCTCCGTAGTTATATCACAGTAATTAGTTTTAGATATCGTTTATATTGAAAAGCCTTTACTTGGATGCTGTTCTATACTGTATGTCTTTAGAGTTGAATTAAGTAGAAAACAAATCACCATAACCGCCGTTGCACTGCAAGGTATCACCGCACCAAAACAATTAATTTAAAGATTGGCAACAATTCTAACTTTTTAACCGACTTCAAAAAAGGAGGAGGTTCTCAATTCGGTTGTATGTTTTTTTTTTTCTTTAGGGTTTGTTACCTCAGTACTCCGTCATTTATGGACCGATTTTCAAAATTTTTCTTTTATTTGATAGGGTATACAAACAGATTGATCCCATTTGTGTCAAAACTCATATCTGATGAGGGATCCTCGAGGAATTGAGGGAACACCTCAAAAAATATAGGTACACACGCACCGATTTTAACATTTTCAGTAACAAATCAAGCATTTTCATTTCGAAAGTATCATTTTGTGAAGAAAAACTGATGAAGAAGACAGGCAACGGAACTCTTTAACGCAGAACAGCAAATTATTCGCAATTGCTATACTCAGATGTCTATGCTGAGCTTTTGTATTTCCATAACATAACATTACGCCTGTCTATTTTAAAAGGGGCCCGGCAGAGATGTACAGATTAATGTTTAGAAAGAACTACTTTTGCAATTGTTAACCGGTTTCAATTTTTGAAAGACTTTCTTAACATACGAAGAAACTAAAAATTGCAAAATAAAACTTTTTTACAAAAAAAACAACCAACTTCTTAAAAAAACCACTAACAAGTGAAAAATAACTCCAGTTTCGGAAGTCAGTGACCAATAATTAAAGAAAACCACCAAAGTCACAGACTTCCGAAACTGGAGTTATTTTTCACCTGTTAGTGTTTTTTTAAGCAATCGGTTGTTTTTTTTGTAAAAAAGTTTTATTAAAATAATTTCTCCCTATTTTCACAATCAACCCGTTTGCAAGTAGCCCATCCAAAAACTTTGTGTTGAATGAGAATTCGAATGAAGAAGCACACAGTGGTAAACGAGTTCTCAATGTGACCTCCGTTTTGATTTTTGCAGTATTTACGAGTGGTGTGTCTCTTGTGTTGTGACAACCTTGACCGTTTGCGTTACCTCGAAGATTCTGCTAATGAATAACTAATGTTAGCGACAACAGGCCGACTGTAGATAATGTAAACGTACTTAGGCTTGTGTGTAATACGCTAAGTTTTCCTTAAAATGTTTTCTTGTGAGGCTGTTGAGTCACAGTGTGACTATATTTAGGTACAATTAAGCACACGCATACCATTACGATTGCCATCTTTAAATATGTACCTACGTAAGTAATTGAAAAATTCTTGGTAATTTTCTTGCAAGAAATTATTTATTAGTTGTGTTCTAGGATTTATGAGCTTTCTATAAAAAACTTATTACCTGTTTCAGGCCTTGAATCATGGAACTATAAGGGTCCCGTACTCGTACGTAATTCGAAAAACTATACTTACTAGGTTACTACCTAGGTTTATCTTATTTGGGAAATACAAACATATGGCCTGTTCAAAAGGAGTACCTTTTAGTTGGCTAAAGCCCACTTGTGGTGTGAATTTTTAGATCTATATCTTGTTCAAGTGCGGTCGTCTCTGTTTATGTATGTTACCGGTTCGTCCAAAGAGCATTGCGCAAGCGGCGATTTCGACAGCGCGACCGGTGGATATAGCACGGGGCCGTTGTTTCGTAGCCCACACCCACACCAAACTATTTGAACAACACTGCCTGCATACACTACTCGCTAAACGCTTAAGCAAACGAACCGCAAGTTCAGTATGATGACCAGTTCACGTTATCAGTTGACACTACAATATTATTGAGCTTGACAAATTCATTTTAGCACCTCGTTCTACATGTTATTTGCTATTAGGACATGGTCTTGTATAGCATCCATTTAATAATTATTATAAGAGTAAAATATACGACATCCACAGATTACATTATTTAACATCTACAAATTGGGTTCATGTTTCTATCACAGCGTTTTACTGCAATTATGGTAATAACATTTTTCTTGTTTTATGTACGCATAATGGCCGCTTATTATCTACATGAGGTATTCTGCGCAAACCGCAAATTATTGTACTTTTTTCTAATGTCATATTAATGTTTATAATAAGTGTTTACTTTTGCCTACATGTTCTATGAATCCATCTTCTAGGATGTGAGTATTGTTGAATCACGTCTTGTGTCATCAGTCGAGGTCTTTGGATGATATCATTCTTTTGGAGACCTTCTCATATTATTGAATTTCAATTAGTTTTAATTCATCACTGGCGTAGGATTGATGGAAGCTTGCGAATAGGAATCTAGTGGCACGTAGATGAATAATAATTGATATTGATTGCATGCGGTTTCATCTAACTAATTACTTAGTTATGGTCAAGAGATTATCCCAAGGTTTGTCGAGTTCGTATTTGCAGCCCGATTGAATAAGGCTAAGGTTATGTATATAACTCTCTCGAAGTAAAACAGGCAGACGGATTCGCCTATGAAATTAAAAACCCTCTGTAACTGTAAAAAAATAAATGTGGGATCTAAACGAGAATGTTCTCAACGTGGAGGACAAACCTCCATCGCGCGCCCGCGCCCGTACAAAGTTCCAGGAATGTTGGAGGACGCGCTGCGCTCTTCAACGTCGACGCGTCGCCCACCAACAATGGAATGAAATTGAATGAGAACTTGCATACTTATAACAAATATAGAGTGTCTTAAAGAACGTCGTTGCTAATATTACATGTATTTATGCGTTATCGCGTCTCAAAGGTTTTTTCTTAATATGCATTTTGTACAAGATCGATAAACGAGACAGCTATGTCTTTTCTAGACAAACATTTGCGACCGGATTGACTAGCCAACGTATTCGGTTCTTTTTCTAAACACCAATTGAATTATAAGCAAAACCAGTTGAAGCAGTGACATCATCTTTCTGTACTGCAAGAAGCCGTGTCCTTTGCGGATGATGAACAAATGTATAAACAAAACTCTAATTAGGTTCCACTTAGATATTTTTGTTGGTTTCTGAAAAACATAACAATAGTTTACCTTCGTTATGTATTGTCAAGTTAGGGGTTTTTAATGTGTTATCTAAATAATATGTACGAATTATAAGTTTAACCAGTTCTGGTTGCTGGTTTATTTGAAGATCAACTTGTTTTTGTGGCCTTTTTATCGCTGGTCAACAACTTGTTGAACTAATACTAAGGTATAATCATAACGTTATACCTATATAACACCCTCGCACGCAGAAGGGGAGTTGGGCGGTATTATTTTATTGTTACATACACAATAAGGTAAGATAGGATGTAGCATCCATTGTTTATTTTTTAAGTTTTTGTAACAATGAGCGCTACGGGTGAATTCCTGCACCTACCCATCTAACTCGTTTACGCAATCTTTAGTATCCGTGTACTAGTGCCCTTAGGAAATGCACAAAGCATGCGATGAACCGACCGAAAACCTTCGTCACAACTCAACCTGCTCTGGTAAGAGTAGGTACTGACCACACTAAAAGTCAGTGTATACTTTTACTAGTTCCTATGATGGCCTACTTGCAGCTATTGTGTTCCGCATGTGCTCAATACCACTTTATCTAAAATAAAATCAATTCTTTATTGATCGATGAGATGTGCAAGTCCTAGAGAATCCTAATAGTTTGTACGAACGTTTCTTCGTTTTTGTCAAGATAAATCAATCGATCAATCTTTTTAGAATATTAAATTAAACCTACAATATTTTATACACAATGACATGTACGTACATATTTATTATTTAAGAGTCATTTCATTTTTTTTGGATGATGTTGATTTATTAAATTAGATAGAATTTTTAAGTTAATCATGACTACAAAAGAATACGAGAAGAGCTCTTAGATATGAATTCTGGTTGAAGGATTGGCATGTTTTTTATTATGTCGTATAAAACTTGTTTATTAGCAGAATCTAAGATCATAGGATTTATTGAAGTGAGAGAAGCAATAAACCGGTTCAACTTTTTACTATGCAATTTCCTATGGTCTATGTGTTAAAACATAAACGCATACTTAAGCAAGCATTCCCAGAGTTCAATGTCTCTACGTTTTGCTTTATTAATAGTTGAATGCCATCATAACCTCCTGCAGCTAAAGTATTCAAGTTGTCTGCGATGTCCTTGCCATGTAGACCTATGCTGTTGTCCGCTACGGTCTGTGGATCAACAAGATGGCGGTGGGGGATCGTCGGGGCTTCGCGCGAGGGACGGGGGTGGCCGGGACAGGTCTGGCGGCGCCGCCCGTATCGGCCCTGAGTCCGAGTTCGAGCTCTATTTTTAGCGCTGTGTCACCGTTCGTTTGCGCTCGCTCCCCGCTCGCCCATGCGAATAAAGCCTTACCTACAGCAGTGGTTGAAGAATTAACATTAAAATAAAAGGCATGCTAACAATGTGGTGCAAGTGCTTTAAACTTTATAATTATGTATGTGTACCTGGAACGTCTTTACAATCTTAGTGTTCTGAGTTACGAACTCCTAACTCGATACTCCTTATACTTAGTTATAGTTAGCCTATTATCATTTTGTGCAGGAGATGAGAGAGAGTGTTTACTTAGTAATTTGCATTTTTACTCACGTACATTTGTTAACATTTTCCTCGGCTTTCACAAGTCACAAAGACATGAGTCGCAGTTGTATTAGAAGAAGCGTATTTTTTTTAATTCAGATCACGTGTTAAGTTGTATGTAACAGTAAGTCGGGCGACATGATGTCATCGGCATGTGATGGGCTGTGCCCTTATGTAGATGCAGCGTTATGTAACAGCACGCATGTTAGTACATGCGTGTAGGTACTACAGTGATTATACGACAGTGTATTGTCGAGGTCTAGAGTAGCAAAACAGTGGTTCGTAGTCCGTTATCCAGTGTTTATCAATTTGCTACGAACATTACGGTTCCACCGCAAGTGTCGTATGATTTTATCGCCGTTATAAAAGTTTTCGTGTCGGTTAATAATTTTCTTTGAGTTAGAAGAAGATGAAGGACTGCCAGAGATAGATAATGAAATGGCACCGAGAGCATATGTCGTACTAGTCATTTCCGTGGTTTTGGATAGTCTCGTCTTAATAACGACGAATTCTTCCTTATTCACAACCTGTTAGCCAGATTTAATGAACTAACAATTTCTTCTAAAATGAGTAAAATTGATAAACAGTTAGGTTACGTAGATCCCTTGTAGTATCTTGAAGTATCTTCTGTTCCCGTGACCCCCGGCGCAGGTGTGAGAAGGAACACGGGGTGGTTTTTAGTCAGTAAGAGTCAGACCCCTCCGCCCTCCCCGGGGCCGGGGGACATCCATGAGGATTTTCCACCCCTAAAAAAAAAGGTTAGGTAGATCCCTAAGTGCCGTTAGCTTGGGTCATCGTCATTACATCGCTACGAGTGAACCATTTGTAGGTGTACTAAATTAAATTTCTGTGTTATATTTATTACAAGTTATAGTTAAGTGTGCACCTATCGGTTTTATTTTGTGGATAATAAAACTAAGGTGGTTTTAACAATAGATTGTATGAACAAACAGAAACAAATCTCGTTATTTTTTTTCATTGAATATTCTCGTATGTATACATAAACATATTGAAACTATTAATGTGGAATACTAAGATGTGTCGCCATATTTATGAACGTAACAAACAAGAATTCATGAATGGTCGTATTTAAAATCGATTACTCACAGAACTGTGCAATGACATAGTGAAGTAACAGTATATTGGTCGTAGATTGGTGGTGACGAGTTGTTTGTCAAGGCTTTCGATTGCGGGTGTCGCTCCACACCTACGGACGCACGGATTTAGGTGTCGCCTGGTAACTGCCACTTGACTGCCATTCCCCGCTACCCACGCGGGCGCCGAGGACTCTGCCCACGGCCCTGCACATGTTACGCAATGTTTAAAGCATTTTTGCAATATGCACTGATTACCTCGATGTTTTAATAACACAGTGCAAAGCAGAATTAGCAGCTAAAAAACCGACACTTTTGATTTCGTGGGAAAAGTTCTTTGTAAACTGAGCATACAATTTGGAGGAAGCTGGTACATAGATACAAACGTAGTCACGCAATCACGATGTGTTGATGATGTCAGACCGAACTTATGCATAGAAAAATCAACAAACATGCTTCAAACCGGAAATCGTGCCCTAGACCTTAGTTTCACATCGACGGTTTATGGTTTTTGAATATGATGGCTCCATCATTTTTTCTAATACCTACTTGAAGTATTTTTTGCTGTTTTGATCACGACTTTGATAACTTGCTATTTTCTAAATCGAATCCATATTTTTGGTACCCAAAACAAGACAGGAGAGTCTTTAATGATCTGAAATTGGCTGTGTGATATATTACTGTAGCTTTTAAGGTAGACAATAACAGTATTTATTTGGGCAAACTAATCAATTTTAAGAGATGGTAACGAACTAACTTTTTATTTGGTGTAAATTACTGTTGACTCATAACTACTCACGAGTCACTGATCGCCATATTAGAAGAGCCTTTGAAATTGCTTTAAATGACAAAACTCTTAAACAAGTTTCCTATTTCATATTACACCTCCATATTTTAATTCGAATCAGAGGCTATTTACCATTTCAAACGAATAAAGATATATCCGGTTGTTGAAGCTTTAAGGACGGACAATATGAGAAAAGTTGCCTGCCTTGATATTTGGTTGTTAATGGTAAAATGTCACAGATCGTCGCGTGTCGTGACGAGTTGTTTGTGCAGACAGGAGTAGGACGCTCGCGGTTATTACAACACAACGTACAGAGAAAGCTGCGCTCGTCTGGCGAAATCACACCCACAACGCATGTGCCAAATCTTTCGGAGTACCCCTCTCTACTCTACATATATGGCAACTTAAACCGACGGCCAGTAAAAGTTGTTTTTTTGCAGACAAACAAAATACATATCTACTTATCTGTACCAAGGAGATATGTACTTGTACATGAATAGCAAAATACTGACAACATGGTTTTATTTCATAAATACCCGGTGACTTATGGTTGTGTAACGTCCTTTCTGCACACACTGATCAGCCGGTCTCTTCTGTGAAAAAATCCCAGCAAATATTTAGATAAAGTGCGCGCGAAGTGAACGATCAATCTCTAGCAAGAGATGACAGTTCACTTCGCTTCACTTCAACTACATTTTACGGGGATATTTTAAGAGAATGAGGATTTTTCCTCGTAGAAGCGTACAGTGATCGTAAACTTCTATACAGCCAGTCAATACAACATATAATTTGTGAAAGCTGTTAATGAATAACGTGGCCCAAAATATGTTACAAGCTATCAAACAGCATTTTATGGGCTTTGACTTTATGTGTATCAACATTTGTAAACAATCACTTTGTTTGAGGCAGGGTACCTAGTAATATAAAAATGCGTGAAATTCTAAACTGCCAATGCATTTTACGCAACATTTGTAAATAAGTCTCAGGAAAAGGGTTTGTGTGTTTTTGAAAAAAGTTTTGGACCTAACGCAATGGAAATAATCTAATTTGATGGACAAAAATTTACTCATTCTTGTCTCGTGTGACATGTAACATAACGACACGTCTTTTCGGGGTAATACACACATATACAGACGTCTAGGTACAGTACATTACACTCATTATATATTTATAGGCAAACCAGATTACACAGTAAATTATTTGGTAATACGACGTGGCTTTGTTAAACCTGTTCGAATTCACGTATTATACGTAAAGCTTTCAATTCAAACTCACCAAATGTAGTACCAGTTATCACCTTATCCTAACAAATAAAATAATTGTTTCGCCCTGACTCTTTTCAGATGCTGAGGAAACAAAAGCTTGTGGGTTAAATAGTACAAAACGGTTTTATAACGAAATACAGTTGCACCTGGAAATCATATGACTGCGGTATTACAACGACATGGCATAACGTTACGTGTGGACACGTATGCGATGCAACCTTGTGCGATGGCGAGCCACGATTGCGGTGCTGAACCGACCGTGACACTGACGCGGGTTATGATAATGACGACTTGTATACCAACTATTGTCGAGTTTCGGTGTAAATATGTAGTTGGGAGTCGGTGTCTGCCCTCAGAGTGTGAGTACCTCGGCGACCGTTATCCGGCCACGCCGCACGCCACCGCTGCCACGCCATAGAAAATGACTACAACATTCAAGTCGCTGGGAATTAGAAACAAGAACGGTTTAGTTTGCACTAAGTGTAAGACCGAATATAATTATGACCTCCGCGGGTAATTAGAGAGTTCATTAACATTAGTTTTTTTTAAAGCTTTCCGTTTCTATACATGAAAGAGAAAAAGTAATGGCTGAAAACAGGACAGGTTTTGAAATTACCGTTATCTTCTGATTCTTTGGAAAAGTGTAGTAGTCATGTCCGAGAGGATATAAAAAATTACTTAGGTCTTTATAATAGCTTATGAAACCAAAAAAACTATTTATGCCCGTTCGTATGTATGTAATTCTGTCGAAATTATCGTAAAATCTACGAAATTGGATGCTGATTTTACGGTTGTATTTTTGCAAGTCTAACTTCAAATTAAATACATGTTTTATCTTGATTCACCTAGATCATTCTTTTTCGATACATGTATACAGTTTGTTTGTTTAACTTTGATACATGAAAACTATCTTAGAAATATTTAGGTGCTTTCTTGGGTAAACGATTTTGTGAGAATCCAATTTTTGTCATTTCACACTATTTTAGGAAAATATCGAACGGGAAGTTTGTTAAATTAAATGTCACGTTTGGTACTGATTTAATGATGAGACATGTGAAGAGGACGAAGTTGCGGCTAAGTCGAGAAAAAATATGTGTAACAGAATTTGTATATGATCGTGTCGTTATAAAAGTAATGGTCAGTAAATAAGTAAGGTTTAGTCCGATATATAACAGATATCGTCGGATTACAACATCACTTCGTACAGATCTCGTGTTTACAGCCGGTTGTAAAGATATTTCTTTAAGAAGCCAATTACCTCTGGAAATAATTAACTCGATTGCGGCAATGCAACAGGAAATGATGGTTCACCTGGTGTTATAAGAATGACAGTGGCGAGTGGCGATGGCGGCGTACTCGACCCGACGCATTCCAAACAAACTATACCAATTTATTTTCTACAAGGTACTGACATTTACTTGTAGAAAAAGTTTAAAGTTTGTGATAGTAATTCGTAAAAGAGAAGACTACAAGGGTTTTACCTTTTTCTGCAGTTAAACATTATTACTTAGAAAAAGGAAATACAGACGCCAGCACATCAAGTTACCCCAATGTGTCAAATTTCTTTGATCGTTTTTTAACTTTATGTCAAACAGAATAAGGTTCATATTCAATTGGGAAAATTTGACACATTGGGGTAACTTGATGTGCTGGCGTCTGTACATAGTAGAAATCCTTTATGGATTTCACATAGAACAAAAAGGTTGTAAGTGTTGTAGTAACTAACAAATGCCCAGTTATTTATTTTTACAAAATTATCGCTTTAAGCAGTAGATATATAGAGGGTATAATTTATGTATAAAATGTATGTATTTAGAAATATATAAGTATGTTTATCAGCTTTTTAGTACCCATAACACAAGCTCTTAAGCTTAACTTGGGACTAAATGGCGTTTTGTGAAAAGTTGTGGAATATTTATTTATTTATTTATATTTCTTTCAGAAACATGATATCACGCTGCACTACCCAATATATATCTACACACACTCCTGTTAAGAAATCCTAGATAATTGTAGCTAGACTTTTTTAACTCTATTTATACTTCAATCAGACAGATTTTGCTTATAGCTTATAAGCAAAATCTGTCTGATTGAAGTTGGGTAGCTTTTCAATATTTTGGCAACCTTAGAGAATTCAGGTCTTATATCGGTACGGTGAAGATCTCAGATGTAACGATATCTCGTGTTCAGAGAGACCTCCCGTTTGATATAGTCTCACGAATTGCATGTTACATACGAAGGTACTGATAAATCAATACTATCTGTGTTCCGCGTCAGATAACCTTCTCAATAAGGGTATTAAATAAATAACCTTTTGAGAGCAAGATACAGGAATCCGATAAGAATTTTATTTCGATTTAGATGTGATAACTTTAATTTCTATCAAATTCCAAACTCTTTTACGTAATATGTAATAAACGAAGTCGATAAAATTTTAATTTTTTACTTATTAGATTAGAATGAATAAACTTAAAAACGGTTTATCGTAATACTTAATTTTACTAACTTATAGTTTTGCCAGATATTGTCAAAATTATGTAAGGATATTTCATTAATCATACATATTCCAATATATTTCTCTCTGATAATATGTATACGCAATCAAAAATGTGAAGCAATATAATATGAATGGACTTGGGCATACTACTACATTGATGTAAATATTGTGTATTTGATATTTAACTATATTTAGTAAAAAGATAAAATAAACACAAACATAATGAAATCTACTTCGTTACTCGAACTGGTTTTAAAAGATTTTAAATGTTGCTTTAGCTGCAACATTTAAAACCAGTTGCATTAAATTATTCGTGTTCAACACCGACATCTAATTCGATATTTTCAAATGTTTCATTATGACGCTGTCAGATCAACTATTAATAACAAATCGATCGTTTGATTGTGCTTCAACCACGACTACTTTTTAGGGTTCCGTTCCAAAAGGTTGTCAACGGAAACCCAATTACTTTGCCACCGCTGTCCATATGTCCATCGTCTCCCTGTCTGTGAACAACAACAATATTATAAAAAATACAAATAGTTTTTGCTCAACCTTCACAATCGCTGTATATCTAACTTTTCGCGATGGCACAAAACGCTTCGCCTGCAAGTCCGATTCTTGGCCCATTTCTCAAGTTACTTTTGAGAAGTAAATCATTTTTAATTTACTTTTCAGACATCATGTCACGAACACTAAGTCGAATTAGTGTAGAGGCACTCATTCAATGTAAAATAATAATTGAAGTACTACTCAAAAGTACTACACTAGTTCATCACAACATCAAAACAAATAACAAAAGAAGTTTTCTTTAAAAAATCCTGAAGAGGCAAACAAATCAACCTATAATTTATAAAGCGTCACACCATTCTTAGCTTAGTTGACTTCAGAGCAAATATGTATTTGCTCTAAAGTCAATTGAAGTTTTTATTATTTTACAACCACTAACGTACTCTACTAATTCTGACGTCAGAATGAAACAAAACTTCCCCGAGGAACTGGAAAACGTATCGAAAGAAATGTGAAATAACACAGGAACTGCGCGCGTTGATGTCTAATATATGGGTCAAATGAAATTGCTACAAAATCATTCAACTTACTAGACCATTAATTCTGTTGTACTGTTAAAAGAGCTGAACATAAATGCTATAAACATGAAATTAGTATAACATTACTAACTAGCTCATCAGATAAAAGTATTACGGTTACTTTACGATTTTAGAATAATATTAAATGCTTTTTACGATAGAAATATTTTCTGATTTTATAATATTTTTGCTACTTTTGTGGATACAGTAAAATGTGTAATTTTATATTTAAAAGTGTTATGGAAGTATGTCTTATTATTCGAGACAACGCTTGGGAACTGCAGTTTATGTCGAGGAATGGAGGTCGTTCAGCTGAAAAGATGATGATGACAATATTGTGCTGAACAAGCGATTCTACTTGACGTGCTTTATTTTATTCAACTGTCGTGGTTTATTTAATTGTAATCGACGAATAATTGCAATAATCCATACTAGAGTGAAAACAGCCGGCAGGCACAGAGCCGCGCATCTGCAGTTTATCTTTTTGTTTCAGTGTAATGACATATTACCTACGCTTACATTATTTTGTATTCAATTTTGCTTTTATCGAGTGGCTTTGAATAACATCACCAGAGGCGTATTCTCCGGACAATCGAATTGTAGAGCCATTACTGCGATTGTGTTTTTCAATGGACCTATAAAAATAGATGTAATTGATGATGAGAAAAAAACGAAGATCGCTTATTGAGCCCCGCGCCGCGCTCTGAGCCGGCCCGCCTTCTGCCCGCGACGAGGATGGTAATAGCCACACAGAAGCCACACTTTTTGTAACTCTTAGATAGACTAAGCAGGAAAGTGTACCGTGATTGAATTTATACACATTTGATGTGAACGCCGCGCCGTTAAGGGCCCCGTACTGTGTAGGGCCTAATGGTCTGATGTAAACTGCTTTGTGCTGTTCTGTTGTGAATTGTTAAAGTTTTATCAATTGTGGGTGGGGTATTTTCATTGACAAAAAAATTTGTAGGTAATGTACGTGACTTAAATGAAGACGTTGCAATAAAACTGTTGAACTTTTTATTACAAACTTGTCAAGAAAGGACAACCAGAAGATTCTGGGAATGAAGTCAAAATTGTTAGTATGCCCTTGTATTCTAATCGTCGACCTTTCTGGCGGAGGGCTACATGGGTGCCTATGTCTTTTTGCAATAGTGGGCGAACGGGTTTGGTGCTCGCTTTATCGCCCTTGCAGCCTTAGTATACGGTGTAGATAGAGCCGGGCTGCAAAAGCTCGGCCACTGGGAACGCTGTCCAGAGTAAGGTTGCAGCGGGCGCGGGGCGGAACGCGCGGTGCGGGCCGAGGGGAGCCGCGCAACCTGCGCGGGCGCCGAAGCCTGAGACTTTGCGTTCAGTCATTGTCCGACCAACATCTCGGTCGTACGTACTAACATCGACCGGCGTTGTCGCTACTTCATTTGTCGGTCCGTTAAACGAACGGTTAACTCCGACCCTTGGAGTGTAGGTGTAGTGCTAAGTGATGGTGTGTTTTTGGCCATACAACATAAAAGTGTATCGCTAACAAGTATTACTGTCTACGCTGTGTGGCGAGTTCCACGGAGTTGCCTAACGGCTGTTCGCCTACCGGCAAGGGAAGGCGGATTGCATCTACCGGGAGGAATGAGCCCCGTACATCACAGCTCCCGCACTCACCGATGATCTCAAGGTTGGTCTCATATCACTGGACAGTCGCCTCACGCGACTCGGCGATGCATCCTTCACTGTCGCAAACTCGACTTCACACGGCTCGGGTCGACCCCGCAACCGCGCTCGCATTCTACGTACACTCTACTCTGATCTCATTCCAATAACTTAACATTCATTTTAGCTCGCTCGTGTTCACCTCTGTGAAACGTTCACTTGCCTACTTCATTTATATTGTTCGTAGTTTATGTAATTAACGAGGAACTTGCAGCTCTTTTTTCTCTCATTAAAATTTTATTAGAATCTAATTGGGAGTATCTTCTTGTTCATTAAAATAAGCTTCCGATTTTAAAATCGGACACTTGACTTACTCATTTACGTTAATCTAAAACAAAGTTTCCCACAAAGTTACTATAATACTAAACCCGCCTAACTTGCTTTTTTTTTCAAACTGGAAAGAATTCTATGTAAATGCGGCTATTCCTAGAAAAACTCGTTAAAACAAGTTTTATAGGAACAGCCATAAGTACCAGCTTCTAGGTAATATTTAAATTATATTCACAAAGCGTATCACAAACTTTTAAAAGGGGTTGTTACATAAACGCATACTACATCGGAACATATTGGTAACTGTAAGGATTGCAAAACCAGATAGTTTCACTACAACATGCTTTATTGATCTTACGTGGAAGCATACCAACATAGGGTTACCAACTTTGAGATAAATCTCAGAATGAAAACGTCTCAGAAATTAGAATTCGAATGGAATCTATTAACCAATCACCAATAACCAATCATCACTTATTTTATTAGTCGTTCTCGACGATATAGTTTTGAATGACCAACGAATTTCAGGAATGATATATATAGAAGGATGAATGAAATTAGGAAATCAATGGAGTATTCATACCCATGATGTATGAAAGAAATTTACAGTCAGAAGACACCAATTCAGAAATGATCGTGAATATTCCATCAAAACCGACGAAATTGGCTAATCTCATGACCCAATAGGTGTCCTGCCAAGTGGATGTGTGTAGTAGTAAAATTCGCCCCATGGTAACTTTTAGCGTCTATATCCAGATGGAAATAGGGATATCAGCGAGCAATGGAGTCGTTTATAGAATGCCCAGCAATTAAAATACATAAACAGGAAATTATTGTTCCCTGCAGTGGAACAATAAAAACATAAAACTTTCTCAATTATTATGAAGAGTTAAGAATACCTTTAAACTATTCGAACTGAGTCACGGAAAAACCCAACGGCAACGTCAGCAACTTATTTATTTTTATGATTTCATGAGATGTTAATTTCTTTAGAAGCTGCTTACGGATGCTTCCAAGGAAATCATTTAAAAACACAGACAATGCCTTGGGTATATAATTTGGTAGAAGTAAAAAAGTAAGTTGCTTTTTCTAAACCAATCATTTGATATATCCTTGTGGTGTTGAGTTCTTTACATAGTGACTATTATCTACAAGGATATGAATTCTAATACCACCTGGGTCAAGGGTAGTCTATTGCTTCTGCAACATTGCAATTGGCTACCAAACTTTTGAGTATAATTCGCAAGTAGTCCAGTCATTTAAGCTTAAATTAGGTAAGGATCTCGGAATTCGAGATAACCAGCTGTAAGTCTGTAAATACTTGTATATTGACATCCTCAAAGTCGTCTTAAAGAGTTACAAAAACAACAGAATGTTCTTTGACTGGCCTGTTGGTCTAGTAGTTAGTGACCCTGACTGCTATGCCGGAGGTCGTGGGTTCGATTCCCACCCAGGACAAATGTTTGTGTGATGAGCACGATCATTTGTTCTGAGTCTGGGTTTAATTTATCTATAATATGTATGTATTTAGAACGATAGAAGTATGATTATCAGCTGTTTAGTACCCATGACACAAGCTCTTAGCTTAGCTTGGGACTAGATGTGTTGTGTGAAAAAGTTGTGGATTTTTATTTTTTCTTTACTTAAAACTTTCGGATTTAGTTTTGATTGATTGATAGATAGATGTTTTTAAATAACGTTTTATTATATAATGCATAAAGTTACACTTACTTACGATCAAAGTTTAACCTGACACTTTCGAGCAGTGAAAGTCCTTTCAAGATGCTTCTAATAGTTTTTGCGCCGTGACCGAACATGCATATAAAAACTAAAGCATTTTATATAATGATAGCACTAAGTATGACTCAATCTGAAATGAGTATCATGTGTACCTACGCCTTGAGTATAAGGTAAGAGAGAGTAAGATTTACATCTAAAGAAATAGTTCTATCGGTGCATAAGCCCTATGTACAGACGCCAGCACATCAAGTTACCCCAATGTGTCAAATTTTTCCAATTGAATATGAACCTTATAGCATTTGACATAAAGTTGAAAAACGATAAAATAAATTTGACACATTGAGGTAACTTGTAGTGCTGGCGTCTGTACATTTTCCCATGTAGGGATAAGTTGATTTTCCATAGCAGCATCCGGTACGCCGACATTACGGCCGATGATGCAATCGGCTGATATAATACTAAACTGGAATACTACAACAAACTTGCTTGAAATGTATAGGAGTTCTACACCTACTCGACATTTATTTATTATAGACTTGATATTTTCATTGAGAAAATATAATAGATATTCTTGTAATATTTCGACCCCTACCTACTTTAACCATTTTGACTTTTTTGAATGTATAAACCCATATACATATTTCTTAGTGTGCTATATTTACATTGGCCTGAAACTAATTAGCTTAATTATTACAGTATGTACAAGACCTTTACTTTTTTTTTTTTAAATTGCTGATCTATTTAGGACTCCCAAATCTCGTGTTCACGGTTCATTGCCACATTTACTTAAAACGTGAATTCAGTCAAGAGATCGTGGCAGATTTCACAGAGATTAACCGTACTGGTCAAACCGGACTTCCTCTTGAACGTTAAGATGGCAAATATTTGTACAGCAGTCTCTTAAAATTCGTTGGTTTCACAGTGAATTTTAGCAAGTGTTTTACAGGTAGAAAATTTCTCTATTGAATTTGTTTTGAAGATTCTGATGATAATAAAAGTTTTATATCATGAATTTATTTTATATTGTTAATTGTTAACAATACATGTCATGATAATAGGGTTATCCACTTATCCCTAATAAATTAAAATTAACATACGTAACTGTCGAAATCTAGGTATATTGTACACACCTGCGTACCCCTCAGAGCATACAGGCGTGATGATACGTCATGATGTTGTATAAACAATAAACATCCAAGCGATTCCAGCAATCACGACAAATTTGCCGTCTATTTTTGAAGAGTTCCATTGTATATCTCCGAAGATCAGCACCAGATCTTCACTAAATTAAAATGGGACCACCTCGGGAGTATACTCTTTCAAATGAAAAATGAAAGAATTTTGAGAATAGGTCCACAAATGGGGGAGGAATCAGGTAACATACATAAAAAAAGTACATACACACGAACATAATATAGAACCTCCTCCTTTTTTGAAGTCGGTACAAAAGTGGTATGCTACTTTCACTATTCAAGCAGCGAGACTTCTCCCAGTACGTACTTTACGTGTACAACTACACAAACTATATTATTATTAATTAACGAGACCCATCTTAAGTATTAGTATGGGTTCGTTATGTCTAGTCATGGTAACTTAAAATTCTACAGCTTTCATTTATAGTCAAGGGAATTCGATTTGGCAATTAAAATCACTGTGACAGAAATGACGAGGTCGTCAGTCTTCGTCATAGTTTTCCATATATGAATAATTTGGAGAACAATGCAATAGTATAGGTACGTTTTCTCTTCTCGTGTCGCCTATTGTACCGACGTGTTTGGAAACTATTTCTTGTCTAAGGACATTTTTGCATTGTTTGAAGACAAGTATAGACTCGAAACTTTAAAATGTAATTGTTACCATGGGGATATACATTCCTAAAATAGACTATGCCTCGCGTGCAGACCGTCTTTACATTTTTTTGCAACTTCACGCCAATATCGCACTTACATGCTTGGTTTAATTGGTCGGTTTAAATTTCTTATCCGGAATTCATTTAATACAATGAACTGATGTCTTTGAAACGTTCTGTATATTTATTGTTATTCTGCCAAACAACTTAGTTTTAGTTTAGGTTTCAACCTAAACTAAAACTAAGTTGTTTGGCAGACCCCCTGCCAGGTGGCAGGATGATTACAAACGCGTGCCCATAAAACCTACAAAGATAAAATTTTAATACAAATCTAATTAGTATTAGGGTACTATGTTTAGGTGTTCTGTTTTAGTTGCTTCGGTACTTTTTTAAGGTTTTATGCTTCGTTTTTATGTTGCTCTCTATAATAACAAAAGTAGCTTTAAATGGCGACCTCTTTTGTTATTCAATTCGTTCGCAGAGATAGCACCTAATTTATATAAGTTTTAACTTAATTTAATGTTCTACATCACAGACATCTTATTACTTACTTAGATTTCTAAGAAGATAAACTTGTGTTTTAAGTCAATGCTTAAGTAGTTATTAGTTACTGAAATTAAAACAAATGATGCACCTGGTAGCGATAGCGCGCATACCATTTATTCTGATTAGTGCTATAATCACCAACCAATTAATTTTGCAACCAGCGTACATTTATCTAGAAAAAGATATATAACGTGTGATTTAAGGTCTTAAGTATTTAATCTTCATGATAGACACAACAAGTTGCCATCTCAAATTAATATACAATCAGCGTCCAAAGAATGTAAGTTTTTATAAGGGATGCACAATAATTATAATATGTGAAATTAATACATTTCGAAATGGTTAAATTACCATTATTAAAAGAAAAGAAAACCGAAATGCGTCGTAGCATACGGAATCTTCACTATCACTCTGTTTATTAGACCACAATACGCTACACATATGTGTAAAATATGAGCTAGCAATGTCATTAAAATATGAGCTAGCTATATTATTAGCTTGTACATTGTATTGCCATTGGTACTAAAATTGAGAAGCCCGGAATTACAGTTCCTAAAATATTTCTACATTTCCAGAAATTATACATACCTACTTACGTTGGTGATTTCAAATAATAATGGAAACGCCCGTTTCTACTGCTACGAGTATGTACTATTGTTATAAGAAATACATAATTTAAACTTTTGTAATAACCTTAGCCTTTTTCTTACTTTACTGTTTGTAAAGTGAGAAAAACAGTGGCAAGTTACTTTGTTAATCAAAATAATTAGTCGTAGTTCATTAGCCCTCGGCCTATTGCATTAATTATTCGCGTGGGTTATTGTTGAGAAGGATAGTGAGAATAGCAACAAAGGCTCAGCATGAGTAGACGAGGTTGCACCCGAGCGTAGCGCCTCCTTCAAGGCCTCTTTGTTCTTAATGCAATATATTCCCACCGAGCGGTAATTGTAATCAGCAGCAGATCAAGACGTTTTTATTTCGTTTCGAAATAGATACCACTCATTTTGCTACGTTCGTTATAATGTTAATCCTCTGTAAGACTCGTCTTGAATGTAAAACCCATCCATTATATTGGAATCATTTAAAGAACAACATCGGAACGTAACATATTTAACAATTTTTTAGTCCATTTTTTGTGTTATAGTTGGATATTTTAAACACGAAGATGAAACACGCAAGCATGTATTTTATAATTTCTAGCCACCTGTAGCGTTATACATTTTAGCATTTACTGTTAAGAAATGATGATATTTCAATAATTAGCGACACACTGACTTCCTTTCCGTCTGAAAGTGAAATAACATTTATTTCATTTGCTTATTACTACTTACTTCTTTTAACTTAAATTACGGCAATCCCATAAACTAACAAACATGATTTTATATCAACTCCACAGATATAGGTTTCCTCTAATTATTATTTTTTCACATGAAGTGCTATATTTTGAGTCTTAATGTTCAAATAATGTAACACGATAGTCTCTAGAAAGCTGCCCGTGTCGGTATTCTATCTACGCAGGTGGCGCCATATTAGATGCGCGAGCGCAGTGCGCACCTGTCGCCGTTCGCCGCCCCTGGTCGGCCGACCGGCGACATTGGCCCGTTATGTCATTCCGTAATACAACTATAATGTACGGTCCTAACTCATCCCATATTCTCACGCAACAACACATCAATATCCCATTGCCTGTGAGAACTGTGTATCTACCAACCCATTAAGTTGGAACCAAACGTGGCTGAGAATTCTTTCTTCATGCATTCGTTCCTGCTATCTTTGACATATTCTGCATAAGTATGCTGCATTTTATGACTCTTTTGTATTCTCCGAGATAATATTGCATATATTAAACCACAGATTTTTTGTATTTTGTACAATAATATTATTAACTATGTAGTTACGGGATATAATATGGCTCGTATATTACAATAAGTTCAAAGCAATTTATTGAGTTCTTTACACATATAAAATTGACCTCCTAAACATCTCAAGCAAATGTTTTAATTACAAAGTTTATTATTGCACAACAGTTACTTAAGAAGTATTCACATTACTGCATTCCTCTTTGAATGCAGTAGCTCCATAAACCATGAATTTTCATGTCATTCTGATCGAAACTGATTCCAATACACTACATTTGTATTTAAATGACCTAAAGAGAGTATAATGATTCTGAATTGTGCTTTTAATTCAATGATCTGCGTGATCTGATAACGTAAGTTTCCTTTTGGATTGCATTTGTAGACTTAACTTTAACCATTAGAGCAGTGTTGTTTTGTTTGTTGCACGTTTGTTGAACGGAAATTCTAATTAACCTCATTGGAGTTGTAGATATTTCGTAATTTAATACATTTATGTTTGTCCGAACTAGATAGCCAAATCTTTGCATTCGTTTCATAATCGTTCTAAAATAAAAAGATGTTAACAAATTCGCCGAATACAAACTAGTTTTTTTTGTATGCTAGAACTTGTCAAAAACACATCGCAAAATTGATTAAAACTTTATGCCTATATGTTACATAACATAATAACTTGATTAAGATTACAATTCTATTGCAGCTAACACTAGCTTCTTGGCTTAGAGCTAGCAATAGCTACCTTGGTACATACACTGTGTAATCGAATAATTTTCTGATTTTAGTTTTTTATTAATCTAATTACACTTTGAAATTAGAATTAGTTTCTAGTGAACGAATCCCTATGGTTTGAGTTTTGTTTTCACCCTACCTATTTAAAACAATCATGCTAAAAACAGAGTTAATAAAAATGAAACTCAAGTTCAAAATAGCCAGATAAATGTTTAAAGGTGTTTGACGATGATTGCCTTGGAATGCATAATGTAAATATCGCTCTTGATGATTACTATCTAAACCGGTCTATACGTCATTTAAGTGGCTTCCCTTAATACATAACACAACTTATTAATACAACAGTAGTAGGTATGTAAGCAACCAGGGACGAAAAAGTTTTGCAATCGTTGGTTAAAACGAAAACTAGATAACAAATTTACAAGCGAATATAACTGGTAAGTGGTTTATAAGGCCAAAGCAAGGACATGTGAAAGGAAAAAGATTTGACAGTAGAGACAAAGTAATAGGTAGATAAAGGAAACACACTAAGCCCGTATGTTTGTGTAAGCACACTAAATACGTGCTTTACGTAAAACTATTTTTAACCGACTTTAGGAGGAGGTTCTCAATTCGGTTGGTAGGTATATATTTATGTATGTACAATTTACATTACTCTTTTTGATAATAATAATAATAATATAATCTTTATTTGAGAAACTAAATTGGTAAAATACAGTATTTAGTCTTAGAAATAATATGGGTATTACAAAATTATTATGCCTGTACTAGGATAAACCTGTATCACAGCGACATGGGTTCTTAGATTTTTTTTTTTATGGTCTGTTAAATATTGTTATAAAAAACAATATTTAACAGATTTGAGAAGATTGACATCGTTGTTTTAGTACGCTATAGAATACATAAAAACTCTTATAACTACGGTCTTAAACAACTAGATAATATCACCATAATTTACGAATAATAGTTCTTAGCAATTGTTTTGCCCCATATGCATAATTAAGTGTCATATACACAGACATGTTCTTTATGTTCTTTATTCTTCTTTAGAATATTGGAGTGTGCCAACTAACACGTTCTTTCTTTCTTTCAAATTATCAGACATATACCTATATGTCTGATAATTTGAAAGAAAGAAAGAATGTGTTTCTGGGGAGTTGGTACCTCGTTTCTTCTTCTCAGCAAAATACTAGGAAATGCGGGCGGGTGTTGTCGGTTGTGTGATGTATTTTCTTATTTCAAAAACTGTAGATTGCCTGTTTGTTTGAAAATTCTAGAATTCTAAGAATTCTAGAATTTTCAAACAAACAATGGATCTATATTGTGTAACTATAAAATAAAATGTTGTTAGATACAATGATACAGCTGACATGGGCTGAGCTTATGCAAAAATTATACTAGGTATGTAAATGTTGATAATGTAACCAGACTTCGTCAACACATTTACTGAATCACCTATAATATCTGAATATTTAAAGCTAGTTGCTCTATGTAAATTAATTAATTCTACATTACTTGAAGTGTTTGTATGTTACTAAAGCCTTAAATGATAATATAATAATAATATAACTTAATGATCTCTTACGAAAAACTTCATTGTTAAGTGGAATTATATACACTAGTCGTACAGATATTGTACAGAAGAGCCACCTTCTCATACTTAGCAATGCTTTGGCAGAATGATTGTCTTTTGTAGGAAACTAATACAACACGGAACAAGCTCGACTGCACGAGTGATTCTGGCACTATAATGTGGCGTTTAAAGCGGTCGCTCCACTTGTCCGCCCCTCGGGCTCTGTCGGCTAGGCTTGTTTAGTATTCCTGACGCGGAGCGCATAGCGCGCCGGTCGCCAGTCGCCGCCGCCGTCCGCCGTCACCGGAACTTGATGGTCTCGGCCTAACCGCTCTTTCTCCTTTATTAGATGCTATCGATACGCAGTACCGTCACGTCTAATAATGTCGGGATCTAAAATAATCAAAGATAATTGTTGAATGAATAAGAGTAAGTACCTATACATAATTATATTCATTTGTTTGAACAATGAGTGACTTC
This sequence comes from Euplexia lucipara, assembly GCA_921972225.1. Taxonomy (NCBI): domain Eukaryota; kingdom Metazoa; phylum Arthropoda; class Insecta; order Lepidoptera; family Noctuidae; genus Euplexia; species Euplexia lucipara. The sequence continues at coordinate 12,180,225 of OV179149.1, forward strand.
ATTAGCTCGTTAAAAATAAAGGAAGACAGAATTGAGATGTCCTACAAAATGTTTATTTTGCATGTTTTGGTTGAACAATGCCAATTTAAGTATTAACATTTCTGGTCTGAACCGGATCCGGGTTGTCAGTTCAAAAAACAAGTCGGAAAAATTATTACTGAGGACACAGTGTTACTAATTCCTTATTATGTGTTTCGGAAGTATATGAACTAGATAACTAAATAAATAATTATGTTAAACACATACCTGTTAGTATGAGTAATGTGTTAGGCGTGACGTGAATGTGCGGCCAATAAACAATGTAAACTTGTACATAATTCCGCTATAGCTGTTGGAACAGATGGATTGTACCGCTAGTGTTACTACTGGTACCGTTCACAATGATACGCGCGCCACTCACTCCAATCGATTATTATCGATAATACCAATGCAATTTTGTGCTGAACTATCGAGATCTAAGCAAGACACATTCTCTACAACGATGGGCCCAGTTACGATTGTTGCGAGGCGCCTGCGCAACTAACGCTCTTACGTTTCGCTTGCACGATTGTTCTTGATCACGTCTCTATAAGTAAGGATGATTGCTTATGGTTCAAAGGAACAACTTATTTCTGACCTTCCTTCATCTCAACATGCGTAATTTAAATAAGCTAAAACAATAGAGATACCTCAGGGCATTTCGTGGAAATAAAAACTATAGGACCAAAAAATACTTTATCACTTTAAAATTGCTTTAACTGGACAGTTATGTAAATAATATATTGAATAAGTAATAATATCTAATAATAAGTTTATGTCACTTAACTTATAATACAAAGGTAGCTTTAAACTTCGCATACATTTTTGTATAGTTTTAATATTCTCATGTAAGTGAATTGATGTATTCTTATGAGAATAAAGAAATCTCTAACCGGATACATACTTAGCTTCTTATTTAGGTTATTTACTTGTCACCTATTCTGTTCACATAATATTATAAATGTGAATTTGGATGCTTGTTGATCAATCAGGTATCCACATCTTAACGGATTTGGATGCAACAGTACACACGCGTAGACAGTATTTGACATCCAGCAGAATAGTTTTAGGTTTATGCGCAGGTAAAGCCGCTGGCAAAAATAGTTGGGTTATAAGTCTACAAGTTAAGAGTTAAAGTTAAAAGTTAAGTAATATGTTGTTGAGAAAGTGTTTAATTAGTGGGAAATAAATATAATGGTGGTTTGAATTCCATGAGAAACGGAACACAATCATCACTGCCAGCCATACATCATCTTCAAAACCTTAGAGCCATGACTCATTTCTGGGAAATATCTCGACAGCAAAATCACTCAACTGAAATTGTTCGTTGAACAAAAAAACAATCAGGTTTTCGAATTAAACAAGTCGGTTTATTGTCTGAGGTAATTGCTTAAAGGTAGTGCCAGGATTAAGGTAGAGTAAAGTAATAATATAAGCGAACTTCTTTGTCATTTTTTTTATTAACTGTTATACCATGTTCCTTAGTAGATATTTATTAGAATTTGAAAGATTGTTCCACAATTAGGTGTAGGAGTTAAATAACTGATAGGCAAAGTTTACGGGGACTATACTGGTGGATAGAGACCGAGTGGCGCACAACGCGCTATTAAGTTTAACGTTGTCAGATCCAACTGGAATCAGATATGGAAGGTGTGATTGTTTGTGAGGAGAGAAACTGCGTAAAGGCATTGTTCACTCTCAGCCCACTTTCAGTACGAGTGAAGTACGCAGTGGCAGCGAGTGCCACGTGAAAGTGAATGGCGCAAGCGGGCTTGCACGAGCTCGCGGACGCATTTTACGCCCGATTTGATACCACATTTGTACACGCGAACCCGCATGGCTACTTGCGACTCCGTTCATGATGTAAGGTTTAATACTCACTGTGAGTGTGCGCCTATGGGGGCGGACGTGCTTTGATGAATGTTTTGAATGATCGATATTACTACTTTTTCACTTTCAATTACACGTTTGCTCTCTCTTGGTGCTTAAAATACTCAACCCGTACAATGTTATAATACAACATTTGTTTTTTTTTGTTAACAGGCCAGTATTATCAATAACCTCGTTCAGATCTTACAATAATAATATTATCATGTAAGATCGTAGCGTGCTACTAAATAAATAAATCTAATGTTCACAGATGTTTCTAGACATGATGTTTAAGATATCCGAAACCAGTCTTCAAAGGGTGTGGTATTACTCATTCATTGACATGGAGCAACTGCTTTTTAGACCTCCACAAGTCACAACACACTTCGGAGGTATTACAGGCAGTCGCTTCACGGAAAATCCTAGTGATCAGCTGCTTCGGGTCTAGCTGGAAGCAGACCCAAACATAATTGAGAAAGCTTAGGCAAATAATAATAACGATATTCTGAGATAAGTGATGTTAAGACTATTATCTACTGTTTCTTGTTTTATCCAATAATAGTAAAAATAAAAAAAAAATGCTTCAAAACTTAGCCTTAAATCACGACGTGTACAAAATTAAAATTGTAAATGTAACGAATATTTAATAATAATTTTAAACATTTAAAAGGGCGTCCGCGTTCAATAATTCGTAGTCACTATAAAAATCTGACTACTTACTACTGCGACACAAATTATGTTTTAATTTATTTAAATATCAGACGCTAAAGCTTCCGCCTATGTTAAGATTTATTTTCTTAAGTATACTTAGCTCTGTTTGACCAGAATGTTAAATAAGTCCTACGTGCTATACTCTTATGGGTGTCATGTCGGATATGTTCAGCAGACGTCTAGTCAACACAGCATTTCATTATGTCATTGTGCACAATCTTGATATTACTTTGATATTATTATTTTATTACATAAAAATCAATATCAGTTCTTTAGTCTCGCTAAAACTCAAGAATAGCTTGACCGATTTATCTGGTTTTGGTTTCGAAATGTTTGTGGAAATCCAGGGAAGGTTTAAAAGGTGAGTAAATATGAAAAAAAATGCTTGGAATATAGTAAACACCAAAATTTTGCTTTCCCTAAGAAACTATTCCCACTTGTCAAACATTTGATGTTCTCCACTCAAATTAAATAAAGTATTTAAATAAGGAATTTGAATGGCCAGCATATATGTAAAATTTTGAGATTATTGCGTACTTATTCAGATTACAAAATACGGAAAATTAAATAGTGTCACTATGACAACGGATCAACATATTTTTTTTTAGTTGTCAATATAAACGTACATTTTGAACTTTATTTTGTTACTAAACTTAGAAAAAGGTTTTATGTAGCATAAAAGTCTTATATTTCAGAAATCAATTTACGTAATTAATAATGACGACAAAGACGAACTTCAACAATTATTTGCAAAAAGATAATTATTATACTGTTTGGACTTTAAAGTAGACTGGGAAAACTAAATAAATTGTATGTAACGTAGAGGGACGCTGCACTGTGGTTCAGTTTGAAATAATGAATTTAGTATTTTTTAAATCAATGCATTTCAATAAGGTAGTTAGGTTAGGTACCTAGTTAGGTTAGATGCAGGGTAGGTATGGTAAGTTAGGTTAGGTTATATATACATACCTATATGTTGTAATTTTAATTCTATTGAACACAAAATGTTTAAATAAGATCACAGTAGAGACTCACTAAATAAAAAGTAGTACTTAGTAGTTATTAATGGTTTGGAGCTATTTGTTGTCATCTTATTAAACGTATGTGTATCTAATTTATAAAATTGTGTGTATATTCAGTAGGTTTGAGAATCGGATGTAAACTAATAAAAACTAAATAAGACTAATAAACTGACTAAGTTTGCCGGGACAGCTAGTTAATAGTATTACCACAGTCTAAATTATTAATATTTATACTGTGGTATTACTATGAGTAAAAAACGAAAGAACTAGAGACCACTTGCAGTGTAATCTAAATAACTATTTCCACCTGGTTCTGGTTGTTCTGTATAGTGTTTGTCGTTAGCTCGTTACCTTCATATAGAACCTCTTTAGCCTTAATGGTTTTCCTTCTAAGTAAATTATATGTCACTACTACAAAACCCTTACACTGTTTATCTAAGTAAGTAATACTTAGATAAACAGTGTAAAGGTTTTGCCTAATGGTGCTTTGTCGGGAAGATGGTCAGTTGAAAGCTAAAAGGTTATTATTTTCGAAGCCATATCAACTCTTAACTGGGTAGTGTTAACAAATGAAAACAAATACAATGTTTTGATGAAACCCATTCAAAGGCACGAAACGGATGTGACAGACACTTATGATAAGAATAAAGATAAAACAACCGAATGCCTAATTAAAGTTACTATAGACTTAAAACTGACTTTTAGTCGTAGCAGACAAAATATGTTATTTGTCGTTATTTAAAAGCGGTAACAAAATATTTGTAAAAATATGACTTTGGTTCACTGTCACATTAAATTGAACTCTATGGCAACAATCGGTGACAATTTGTTGTAGTCTTTTAGAAGTCTCACAAAAGCGGCAATGTACAGACGCTAGCACATCAAGTTACCCCAATGTGTCAAATTTTCCTAATTGAATATGAACCTTATTTTGTTTGACATAAAGTTGAAAAAGGATCAAAGATGACACATTGGGGTAACTTGACGTGCTGCATGGCGTCTGTACATAACAGACGAACCGCTAGGAGTGTACACTTTAGAAGAAACGAAATTTAGTATTAATGACGTTAAATTATACTTCTGAGCATTAATAGAAAGAAAGAAGGTTACGACAGTGGTGATGTTTTATTGGTAAAATAGGTATGTATAAAAGAAATAACCCCAATTAAGAATGATGAGATTTACTTAAAATACTTCTAATTGTGGCTGCCTATAACAGCCCCACGGGTCGATCGAAGGTTAAGCTACGCTTGACGAGGTTGGTCCGTGGATGGGTGACCATTAGTTACATATCAAGGACTCCTCCGTGCCTCGGAAGCACATAAACCGTTGGTCTCGGCTCTCATGTTTCGATTTATGACAGTCGTTACAGGTAGTCATATGCCCGAAATTCTGACAACCAATTTAACTAAGGGATATCGTGTTACCCAGTTACTGGGTTGTGGAGGTCCGAAAGGCAGTCGCTCCATGTAAAACACTGGTATTTCAGCTGCATCCGGTTAAACTGGAAGCCGACCCCAACATAGTTGGGAAAAGGCTCGGCAGATGATGAGATGACTTCTAATCATAAATATCCACCTAGGCACACGTACCTATTGAACATAATTTAGTACTTACCGAAGACTAGATTTTATGGCAAGTGTCTGTCAATAATGAAATACAAGCGTTTGTCACGAGTTCTTTAAGGTGTCAAGGGTAACGATTATGAATACAATATTGGGTGTTTTATGTTAGTGCCTCGCTTTGCCTAGTGCGTTAATGACTTGTAGGTAATTTGTGACATCATCTAAAAAGCCTTGTCATACTTCCTTTTTAAACGTTCGCATTAGTTCGTTCGATACTTGTTGCATATTATATTGATGGTAATATTAAAAACTTTGTGGTTGTTTACTAAGTGTTTTAAGAAACAGGATTGCTTTTACGGTTTATCGGAAAGTTTATCTTATAATTTCAATACCACGGTAAGCCTGTCCCTTTTTTACAATTCACAAAGTTTACTTTGAATAGATTTCAATAGCAAAACAAATGGCGTAATGCACTTTATCTATGAAATAAAACTGGCGCAAAAATTACACAGATGGCTTAAAATCTTTTTAAATAGATTCTGTTTCGTAAATTTAAGTTAACATATGGTCAGTTCGTGCTCAAAGCGTTCACTTTCAAAGTGGCAATAATTATTTTTATCACCAAGTGCGAATAATAATGTGCGTGCAAATGACGAGTGCAGCGGCTGTGACAACTGGCACAACGACATTTGCGGTGAGGTCTGTGCTTAGGTGAAGTGCAAACGCACTCGTAAATCGGCATGCAACCAGTTAAGCACGCAACATCGTTAACACAAGCGCCAAATTACTTACAATATACACAATGTATTTTCTGAACTTATACCTATTTGTCGGTGTGGTACAGACAAGTAGGTAAACGACAATATACCGCTCACACAGTTATATGACCTCGCGCCGCAGCCTTCGCCTTTGTCGTAGCTGTAATAATTAATCGAAAACTTACTCTAATGTTACTTGAACTACTATCACATTGTCTACTTCTCAATATTTAATGTAGGTATCTGTATTTATGTTGCAAAAACGAGATTTGAATTCTTACACTTAAGCTGTATATTTTGTAAACATTGAGTGATGCCATTTTATATATTTTTCAGGATCTATGCCCCCACCTCGGTTCCTCAATTAAACAGAAAGACGCTTAGCGTATGTTAGTTTTCTAAATTGATTACATTTACAGCTACTAAAGTAAAATTCTATATACATATAAATGAATTGCTGTTCGTTCCTCTCGCGTAACTCAAAAAAGGCGGGCAGTCCAGCCGTTTTTGAGTTATTTGGCTAATTTTATCTTGAACTATTTGTGGAAGTTCAATACTCGAAGTCAAAAACGTAAACAATAAGTACCTAATAGAAAATGATCACTTAGTTGTCAGATATTTATAGGAGTTCCGATCTCTTTAGTCGGTTTTGTCGGAATACAAAACAGCAGGCCCAGCACAATCATATCACAAATTCTATTTCTATTATCGTAATCGATAAGGCGACAATAGAAAGAAAATGGCGTATATGGAATCAGCTGTTTGTCAACTGTCAAGTGTATTTCATTTTCATCCTTATTACAAATTCTACTCGTTAGCGCTTGACAGTTGACAAACAGCATTTTTCATATACGCCATTTTCTTTCTATTGTCGCAATATAATAGAAATATAATTTATAAAATGCTGCAGTTTTGTTTCAAAAATAAAAAGTGTAAAAGTGTCAGTTGGTAGTCGAAAAAAGAAAAGCAGTAAATCAGTTTTAAAACAATTAATCATTGAAATCATATACTATACATTTGTCAGTGCGTGAGAACTTTATTTACTGTTATTGTTTTAAAATGTTGCAAACAAAACGGAAACTTCCAAATCTATTACACTTTTATTTACATAATACATTTTTCAGGTTATTCATATTTTCGTACAAAAAAGATACACAATATTCGCCACATTTGGTATAAAAACTTTACATTTGTCATTTCTTCATTATAATTATGTACTCCATTTAAAAAAAGAGGCTCGTAGAAGCAGGAATGCGGAACATTTTATTTAACATTTTATAAAAATAAGTGAAAACAGTTTTTATTCAAATTGTTTTATTTTAAATTTATACTCAATTTACAATAGCATTAGACAGAAGTAAAAAAAGGTTATTTATAATGCACACTTTGTAACGAAAGTACAATCAAGCATATTACAATTACGACAGACGCCGAATTTATTATAATCTATTTTCACAGCAGCTGTCACACCTAATTTTACCCATTGCAACAATTTATTTTAAGAAATGATGTGGATTTCATTTAGTTATATTATTAATTTTATTTTAGTTCAAAATTACAGTGTTAATAAAAAACCTTAAAGAAGCAGGGATGAACAATACTCGGACACATTCTTAATTTCACTTTTTTTCTGTCCAATTAATCACTTTTACCGTAACACATGTACATACGCCAGCTCATCAGGTGTGAAATTTTCCAAATTGAATATGAACCTTATTCTGTTTGACATAAAGTTGAAAAACGATCAAAGAAATTTGACACTTTGGGGTAATTTGATGTGCTGGCGTCTGTACTTATTTGTATGAATTCTTACACAAAAGGTGTAAACTTTGTGTAATCCTTGGTATACGAGTATAATTATGTCTCAAGTTACGCCAGCGAGCTTTCGGATTTCTGTGGACCTTAATCAAAAGAATGCTTGTACGAAATCAGTATCAACTTTAATTTGATACATAATACAAGATCGAGAGCGTTTTCTATACAAACCGGTATATTTATTTGAACATCGAAAATTGAATGGTTGACATTTATGTAATATTTGAAAGCTTCGGTAAGTTACTCTTGTGGGTTTCAGAATTCCCGACAAAGTCGCGAGACTTCGAGACTTATATGTTTTCGTTTTTATGAGGGCTGAACTTTTTAAAGTACTTTTAATTGAGTAATAAAAAAAAACATTTTTTTTTGTAAAAATTAACATTTACGAAACAGACAATTTATTTTAAATTTTAACTTTTATGTTAATGTCAGTCTTAATAATTGCTTTGTTTATTTATTTTAATCACAGACTGATTCACATTTAAGCAGTTATTTAATAAAGTTACGTTAAAACCTTTTTTCAAAAAAATACAACTGTCTTCATAATGAAGATTTAAATTTAAAAAAACCTCCAACGCCAAAAAGTAAAGCTTATATTTAAAAAGTTTTTAAACTTACTTTGACTTTTGTTTAAGGGGTCGTGCATAAAATTCGCTCGCTGGAGTTTAGGTAACATCATTGCGATGCAATATTTGTGTAAACGGTTCACGAACACACGCGTAAAGCTCGAGCGTAGTGATCGCTTAAACTGTTTTAATATTTTATATCATATTTTGAGTTTCTAAGTAAATTAAGACGTTTGAGAAATAAATCTCCGGAATTTTTGTGTATACATATTTGTTTACTATGTTGGTACACATGTTAAAGTACACAAGTTAAAAAATAGTACGAATATATTATAACAAACTGAAGATTAATATCCTACTTTTAAAATTTCTTAAAAGTGATTCAAACAATAGAAAAAAAATACTGATTAGTCTTGAAATTTCCGGAAAGTAACGACATTGATTTTTTTTCCGTATGTTGTAGTAAAAATTAAAAAAGTGGTTCCCTCACGTGCAAGTAGACTATATACTGGTGTTGGTAAGATTTTTTAATTTTCAAAATCTATAGCAGTTTCTTGTAATTAAATGATCAAACGTCAGTCTCGCGTCATTTTTTGGAAAACATGTGGGTGAATTTTAGTGATTTTCCATGAATATGTAATTTATTTCAAAAATTTAATTCCTCAACATGCAAAGCAAGGAACTCGTCTTTTCAAATCACAAATAGAATTGTATAAATTCTTCTTCTCTTTCTCACAAATAATGATTACAGTTGCTCAAAATCAGTCAATTTCAGGCACGGTCCCTTAAAGAGTTTACAGTTATTTTAATTTTTCAGTGCATTGTGCTGATCAAAAAGAATCCAAACACGACTTATCTGCTATAATTTCCCAAGGGTGTATTAGTGTGCTAGATATCCTGGCTGCAACATCAGACCAAGAATATCATAATCTTGTGTAGTAATAAAACATACATAAGTGTTTTAGATTTTAAGTCACACTTACGAATATGTTTGTAAGTAATTAACTTAACTTACAAACATATGTATACCCAAAGACGCCTAAAATCACAACGGCAGCTAACACAAAAGAGCCGAAAACATTAAAACCGCTGAACAAATTTTGATGAATCATGGATGATGGTTCACCCGTTTAAGCGCTACGGTGCCACAGACAAACAGACAGACAGACGCACACACAGAACGGTAAAACTTATAACATCCCTCTTTTTGCGCCGGGGGTTAAAAACACTAACAGCTGTTAAATAACTCTAATTTCGAAAGTCTGTGCCTTTCATGATTATGGACCTCTAATAATTAAAATTGTTTACACTGAGTTCTTATTTAGTGTTTGAGCGACGACGCAATGTATTCGTAAAAGCAGGGAAAATCGTTTTGAACGGCCAGAGGCAACATGTGAAAAACACAAAGTTTTGAAAACTTTAAAAATGTGTGCTAGATTGCTTAAGCTCGTTAAATTAACAATCAAAAAAAGTCAGTGGATGGTAAATAAAAACTAGCTACTGAATTAGATTTAGAGACTGCACGTGGCCTAGGAAACTCAGATGTAAAATAGTAGAGGAATTCGAAAAGTTTTTTGTCAGCATTCCAATCTAAACTACTAAAGCTTACTTCTTATTCGTTTCTTTAGAATTATTGGACTTTTGATATCAATATACAAACCCCCAGGCTTTTTGAACGTTTTTAAGGTCCTAAAATTTAAAGTACCAGAAGATCTTTGGGGATTGTTTGAAAAATTGTATAGATCTATTAATCCCCTTCTCCAATAAATACCGTCATACAAAAGTATATATACATACGTTTATTAAGATAACTACAAAATGACAAACTGTCTATACCAAATAATAAGTAACTGCCAATCCTACTTACTACTACTTCTTTTGTATTAAGCTAGTCTATAATGTGCTCTTATCAAAGCATTTCTTGTTAGATAGAATTAGATTGACGATAAATATATAATCTAACCTAACTCATCATACTTATCCTATAGCGAACCTAACTACCTAACCTAACTTTACTCTGAAAGATACTTATTGCATAATTTTAAAGTGACCTACTTACTGGTGCTGTAACTGTGCTTCGTGTTTCTGTGGTGCCTACAATGCTAAAGAAGGTAGTATGGTATTTCAAATAGTAGTAGTAGGAGGTAATAATTTAACCCGATCTAGTAATATCAGTTTCTAATCATTGATAATAATCAACGATTTCGACAATCTTGTCTCGTCTCGAGCCTCGATTCGAAAGTCCCGGTACTCGAGACAAATAAAATTATTAAGTCCCGGGACCCAAACCCTACTATAGTGCTTTATAAAAGAATTTTGTAATGTCATTATTTTTGATGTTTACTGCTTGCGGTAGAATCGAGGGTTGGGGTTGAGTTACCACCTTCCCTCTAACAAGGCGAGGGGATAGGCTGATCTTTGCGTTACACTCGTGAACGGGTGCTGCTTGTGACTGGGCATCTGATTGATTTAACTTCAATGGTCTTACATTATCATTATGTGACCTCGTGTCGCAGACCTATGGATATAATCCAACATTACACATGTAAGTGGGCACATCCTTTATGCAGAACATTTTAAAATCAATTACAATTATTTATTGTAATTTTTTAATATTAAAATGGTGGTCGCAAACTAATTACTGGCGGTCGTTAACTAATAAAAGTGCTCACAAACTGATGTTTTGGCTATATTTTCACTTTTTCAGCATTTTATAATACTTAATGTTTGTATTAGAGTATTTTATTTTATGTTTTATATCCAAACTAGACTTTATTTGGGACCAATTTTGCATTAACAGTTTTCTTTTACTCATCTGAAGTGAGCAACTCTGCTGGTCGCTAACCAGCGTGCTACATGGCCCTACTTATCCGTTTGCTGAATTTGATCGAAGTAACTTTCCCTTTCAAATATTGTGTTGTATCGTTCGTAAGTGTGAAGTAATAAGATTTAGATATTGAAAGGAAGAGCCCACCTACTAAGAAAGTATTTATGGTATTTTATTAGGTACATTCTTAGTAGGTGGGCAGGGCCAGGTACAAGACTAGGCTAGACAAAGAGCCGGCCACAAGAGTTAGGTAGAGTTTACCGAATATTGATCAATATAAATTAGGTCACGAAAACTTATGTACGGAACTAGTTATATAAATTACTTAACTAACTATTTTATAAGAGACTTTACATATTTAAAAACTATTTGATATTTTTGCATTTTATATGACGTAAATATTAGTTTAAAGTTCAAGTGTGACTTTTTAATGGCGTAATTGAAATAAATCATCTGAATTTGGCTTTGGGCGGGGGGTTGATCACCTCACCTAAGAAAGCGACGCACGTATGGTAGAAAGAAAAAAGGTATATACCTACCCAGAAGTGGATGATTCCTAGCTAGATGATCAGAATGGCATACTATACCTATATATAACAGTTTAAGGCGTAACAGTTAACGGTTTTTTTATGCAATGATGAAGACATACAATATATAGCATTGACAGCAGCTCGTGTGTATGTGATTATTCCTAACAGGAACTTGAATAGACTCACAACTATTGTTTATTCAGATTTATTTTTATGCACTTGCAGGTTTTTTTTTCGTAATGACTCACCTTGCATGTGAAGTCATCTAGCACCAAACAAGCACTTATGTGACTTATGTCTTCTTACTGTAGGCTTATAGGCTTTAATTTATTTACCAAAATCCATTTTGTTTTACGTTACTGGTATCTGTTGACAAACCTATGGTCTAAATACTTTTTGAAAGTGTTGTAAAAATAATTATTTTAAAATTGTTGGTACCTAATGGTGGAGATTAGGGTTAGTATTGTCTGTTCATCTAAAATATGTTTTTCTTCAAATAAAATTAAATAGTATTTACAATTAATTAAATACGTTCATCTTCATTTGAAACCTCACCTCACTATTTCAAAAATGACGCGTAAAAGTGTTTGTAAAACCAATATACAGAAATAAATATTATCATTTATCATTAAAATAATTGGATTTGTGCATCTTGTTACTGATATTTCATAAGATCCCATGTACAGACGCCAGCACATAAACCTACCCCAATGTGTCAAATTCCTTTGATAGGTTTTCAACTTTATTTTGAACACAATAAGGTTCATGTTCAATTGGGAAAATTTGACAGTTTGGGGTAGGTTGATGTGCTGGCGTCTATACATACCAATGTGGATTTGTGAGACACTACACTTTGCCCGCGACTCCGTCCGCGGGCATTTCGTATTTTAACACCCCCTAATGGTTCATTCCGCACGAGAAGGCGTGTGGCGCTAGTGGTCATGATGATATGTCAAAATATATGTGGACATACATATAGACAGACGGGTATATTCTTTTTACCCTCGCCTTATGTACCACCTCACCCTAACTGTATAGGCTGCTGAAATAGTCTCAAATTAGTCGTGGACGCCTATATTATAACGAGGCTCTTCTTTCGAGAACTTGTTGCCGATAGTCTAATCTAAATAAACTCTTTAGTAAATTTCTTTGTAGTTATTATTTAATAAAAAAACTATTGTAATTTATTATCCCCAATAATGTATAATTTCTTTTGTTTCAGAGACAATGTATATAGACACCTTACCGCTCGTGGTTTGGACGCTCTTAGTCACGACGACAAATGTGAGTAATAGAATATAATTGATATTATAATTTTAAGATCGTAATGAAGATTTGTTGTCCATGTATTAAATCATCACATCCATGTAAGGATATTAAGTTATCTTAGCTTAGGAATTGGCTGCAACTCTAACATACAACTGTATTTACCTTATTGCTAATTTTAAATTACATTTTTTACTGTAAACTGTATTTTTTACTTGAGGGTGCACCTAAACTATTTTATTTTATTTTTATTATGTATGTATTTTGTCTTTCACAGGTAGCGACACAAAGCCAATATGGAATAGGTTTAGGAATAAAACGAGAAGTATTTTTCTTAAATTTAGAAGACGGCTATTTTGGCTGTCAAGTAAACGAATCGACACAAATATTACAATTATATGAATTATCAAAGTTATGCGACGGTGTCAAGGATTGCTATAAGGGATCCGACGAGCTAGAGAAAGAGTTGAAATGTACAGGTGAGTCTAAAATCAATAAGCGCACCCATTGTGCTGCTATTGTGAATGTTCACAAACTATAACGTTGAATCTAAACACATGTTTTATCATAATTTAATATTGTAGATGATTGTACCAAAGAAGATGGCGCCCAATGTATAAATGGTCGTTGTCTAAACGGGGTGTGCCATTGTAATGATGGTTTCGGTGGCTGCAACTGCCAGGAACCAGGTATGCACGTTTCTTATAGTATTTTTAATTATTATTGTTCCTGCAGTAAACATGTACTTTACTTTCCTGTTCTCTGGTTTTAGATGTAAATGAATGCAAAGAAAGACCATGCGATGTTTTTGCTCACTGTACGAACACGGTCGGTAGTTTTCAATGTTCGTGTTTCCCAGGCTACGAAGGCGACGGTTTCACTTGCAGAGGTAACGTACTTATCATACAAATAACAACATCATACAGTCTTTAAAATACAAACATTGACAGATCAATTAAAATAAAACAAAAAAGAAATATTCAGATTACAAGTGTGTGAAAGTAAAACCTAATGATTTTTTGCAGATATAAATGAGTGCGAAGATCCGGCAGTATCATCACGATGCGTCGCAAACGCAGAGTGCTGTAACCTGCCAGCTCATTTTATTTGCAAATGTAACCGAGGCTTTGAAGGCGACGGCGAAGAAGAGTGCAGAGGTACTTCATAAAACTACGTATTACGTGGAATGCAATTATATTATGCACTAAAGCCGACACGAATCGTATCGGTTATAGTGAACGTTTAAAAATGTACAGCCAATCGCACGACTGAACCAATACTAGTAAAGTATCGTAGTAGTTGTTCCGGAGAACGAAAGCCTTCACTGCTACAATAATGTGCAATCACATTCAAAGTATTTCTAAAGACGTGCGGTTTTCTGTACATTTACCTATAGATATTAAAATAAATAAATAAATAAATATTCTACTAAGTATATAAACTTTATAGATATTGACGAATGTCGACGACCTGGTGCTTGTGGAGTGAACGCCGTGTGTCAAAACTATCCAGGAAACTACACATGTGCATGCCAGGCTGGTTATACCGGAAATGCATTCGACGGCGTAAGTGAATTAGTTTTTAAGGGGCTACCTAATAAACATTTACCTTTCTGTCTTTTATCACTATATTTACCATTTTTCATCTCGAATGTTTGTGAGAAGTCAAAGAGTATTCCGGTGAGTAATTTTCTAAAGTGGACAGTCACATCTGTTAATAAAAGTATCTATTAACTACACAATTAATTTTAGCATTATGTGTGATATGATGAATTAATTAGTATTCGTTTGGTATGTAGTGCGTTGATATCGATGAGTGCGCGAAAGAGGAAAGCTGTGGCCCCGGCGCAGTTTGCCGTAACGTGGAAGGCGGATACGAGTGCAGCTGCCCGCCCGGCTACGAAGGCGACCCGCGCGTTGGCTGTCGCGATCAGGACGAATGTGCACACGCTAGTTGTGGGATTGCCGCTCTTTGTGAGAATCTACCAGGCGCTTATCGCTGTCTGTGCCCACCAGGTTTCGAAGGCAACCCAGAAGTGCAGTGCACTGGTAAGATTTTATCATAAACGCCAGTAGGTGTGACCTAACTCTAACATGTTTTCATTTTCTGTGGTCTAACGCTTTGTGACACTTTAACCTAGTCGCGTTTAACGAATCGAGCTGAAAACTACCGGACTTGGACGCTCGGTAGCTTCACGCTTTTACTAATTCGAGCGGTTATAACATTCGAAACATTTAAATAGACAAATAAATCGAACTTTTCAGTGAGTCTTCGTATCTGTGTCGTCGGCAACATCATACTTTAACGACGACCGGTCTCATTCTTGTGTTCCAGTGCAGCGAAGAATGTGTTTCATTCTTCCGTAACCATTTTCAACAGTATTTTCTTCTTGCCTCTCGTCGTTTCTTCTATCGCCTTCTGTGTCGTCTATTGTGTCTATCACTTCCTCTTCGTAGTGGCTGTCGGCGTACCTACTGCGTGCGTATGTTTTAAAACGGGTCATCGCGCACGAGGCAGATGTAATTAGAGGTTGCGTTGTTTGTTACACCAGACGTGGATGAATGTAAGAATAGCAAAGGAGAGTGCAGCGAACATGCTGTGTGTACCAACACCCTCGGCAGCTTCGTGTGCACGTGCAAACCAGAATACACAGGGGACGCGCGAATAGCAGGCGGCTGCCGCGACATCGACGAGTGCGAAACGATTGAACATCCCTGCGGCAAACATGCTATCTGTGAGAACGCGGCGCCGGGTTACAACTGCGTCTGTCCACAGGGTTATAGAGCCCAACCAGATCCACAAGTGGCTTGTGAACAGGTATTATTGCTGATCAATTCTTTGCGTTGGTAAATTTAAGACTGTATTAGTTTAACCAAACTTCTAACTTTCAGGTCGACGTTAATACGCTGTGTAAATCAAACTTCGACTGTACTAATAATGCAGAATGCATAGAAAGACAATGCTTTTGCAAAGCAGGCTTCGACGCTCGCGGGTCAATTTGTATTGATGTCGACGAATGTGCTAAAAATTCATCTATATGTGGAGAAAATTCATTTTGTATAAATACGCCAGGTGGATTTAATTGCGAATGTGGTAACGGATTTGTTGGTGCTCCTCCACGTGTTGCATGTAGAGCTCCGTGTGAGGATGTCAAGTGCGGAGACCATGCTTATTGTAAACCAGATGGAATAGAAGCATATTGTGTTTGTGAAGATGGCTGGACATTTGATCCGACAGATATAGCAGCCGGTTGTATAGATGTCAATGAGTGTGATACGTCAGTGAGCTCTGTTGGTCGCTGTGGTAACAATGCACATTGCAGTAACACGCCAGGAAGTTTCACTTGTCAATGCCCAGAAGGATACACCGGCGATGCTTACAAACAGTGCGCAGATATTGATGAGTGTCAAATTGACAGCGCTTGTGGAGTTGGAGCAGATTGTATAAATCGAGATGGTTCCTATACTTGTGAATGTCCAGAAGGCACTATACCAGATCCTGACCCCAGGGTACGCTGCGTTGAAATACTAACGTGTAAAACTGATAACAATTGTCCTGGGAACGCAGTATGCGACCCTAATGCAAGGTGTTTGTGCCCAGAGCCGAATGTTGGAAATGAATGTCGACGTAAGTAACTTAACAGTACAAAAATCCGTTTGTTTTAAAGCTATACTTACTAACAAATAAATAATTATTTTCATCTGTTGCAGATCCTTGTGAAGCTTTGCGATGTGGAAGTAATTCAGAATGTCTTTTGAATGATCAGATAGCACAATGTACATGTAGAAGCGGTTTTGCTGGTGACCCATCATCTCCAACTGGTTGCCAAGACATTAACGAATGTATCGAAAATCCTTGTGGTATTGGAGCGGTTTGTAAAAATCTTCCAGGACGTTTTCTGTGTGAATGTCCTGGTACATTCAGCGGCGACCCTTATGTTGACGGCTGTATTCCCGGTACAATGCCAATTGAATGTAGCAGCATTAATCCGTGTCCTCAGGGTGAACAATGTATTTTACATGATGGGGAAAATGTTTGCGTTTGTACACAAGGATTTTCACGCAGTAAGGAGACAGGATTTTGTGAAGATATAAATGAATGTACCCAACACGGCCGATCACCCTGTGGTTTAAATGCGATCTGCAAAAATTTACCAGGTAGCTACGAATGCAAATGTCCAGCAGAATATAGTGGAAATCCATACACTCTCTGTGAAGTATGCAACGATATAACCTGTCAGTGCTTACCACCATACAAAGTAGTAAATGGAAATTGTGTTCTCTCCGGCTGCACAAAAGATAACAAATGTGGAAAAGGTGCAGAGTGTATCGTAATTTCAGACGGAGTAAGCTATTGCGCTTGTCCAGTTGGGTTCTCACAAACAGCAGAAGGAGCTTGTGATGACATCAACGAGTGCACATCTGGGCAATCAGCATGTGGATTTGGTGCAGAATGCGTGAACACAGTCGGCTCGTTTACCTGTAAATGTCCTATTGGTTATAGTCAAGACTCAGTTTCTGGACATTGTACATTGAATCAAAAACGATGCACAAGTGATTCAGATTGCTTTCCCAATGAAAAATGTATTCAACCTGGTAAATGCGTGTGTCCACCACCATTTTATTTGGACGTTACAGACGGACAGAAATGTAAAAGCCCATGTGAAAGATTCACTTGCGGAATAAACTCCAAATGTACACCCAGCGATCCACCACGATGCATGTGTCTGACAGGGTTCGAGGGTGATCCGTACACGGGATGTACGAATATTAATGAATGTCACAGTGCACCGTGTGCTTTTGGTGCAATTTGCCATGATCAGAAAGGTGGCTATAGTTGCGAGTGTCCTCCAAACATGGTTGGTGATCCATACAAAAACGGATGTAAGTATTATATCTTATTGATTAGTTTTTTAGTCTTTATTATAAACATAATAAAACAATAAAATATTTGTTTGCATTTCCAGGTGCAGCCGAAGAAATACCAACTGATAGGCGTTTATGCAGTGCAAACGATGAATGCCCTAATACCCTCGCATGTTTGAATAGCACCTGCTCGTCTCCTTGTACCACTATTACATGTGGCCTAAATGCCTTTTGCGAAGTAGACAATCATGCGGCTTGGTGTCGTTGTAATCCTGGTTACACTAAACCTGAAGGCGGCAAATGTATTTCTGGTAAGCATTATTTTAAACCTTCTCGTTTAAGTTCTTCTCTTTCTTCTTATCATTAGGTTTATTTATTATTTATTTATTTATTTGGAACCTTACTTACATCTATCTTAACAGGCTAACCTAATGCGATAGAGAAGCTATTTACATAACAGATATCATTATATAAAGTAATATTATTATTCCGTTTATTCATTTAGATTTCCTACTAAATACATTTATAAATATTTAAATATAAAAAAAAACATTATATTATTATTAACATATTATTATTATTATTATTGTTACTGAATGATTAAGTAATGCCGATGTATGATTGTAGGATGCGATACATATTCGTGCGCAACTGGTGCTCAGTGCATAATATCGAAGACTGGACCTACATGCGTTTGTCCCGAAGGAATGGTAGGAAATCCGTTTCCCGGAGGAGCATGCAGAAGAGATACTTGTGGGCCTGGCTTGCCTTGCGAGCAGCCATTGATGTGTGTCGCTGGCCGTTGCCGACAACGCTGTGAGGGTGTAGTATGTGGCGTTGGAGCTTCATGTGATCAACAGAGTGGCAAATGTGTTTGTAACGCATTTTTCGTCGGAAATCCTGATTTACTGTGCATGCCACGTAAGTAACGAAACGTACAATTGATTTTAAAACATGTTATATACTTTGTAAAGTGTAAATGATGATAATTATTAATTTACAGCTATTTCACCGCCATCTTGTGAACCTGGATGTGGTCATAATGCACATTGTGTTTACGGGCAAAATAATGCTTGCAAATGTGATAAAGGATTTACTGGAAATCCATATAAAACGTGTTTACCTCGAAGACAGATAACATGTGCTAAAGCCTCTTGTGGTCGCAATGCAGTTTGTCAACAAACAAGATCTCACGTTGAATGTTTGTGTCCCCCAGGCTACATAGGAAATCCTAATATTCAATGTACAGATATAGATGAATGTAGCAGTAAACCATGTGGGGAAAATGCCCTATGTATAAACACACCGGGAAGTTTCAGTTGTATATGTAAAAGCCGTTATGTTGGAAACCCTTACGAATTGTGTTCACAAGTTTCCATTTCTAAATGCGCCGAGGGCACAATTTGTACATGCTCTCGTAACGCCACCTGCCCTGAAGGCTATATTTGTGAAAAATCTAAATGTGTTGATGTTTGTCGAACAATGATGTGCGGTCCTAAATCTATCTGTGAAGAAGGTAGCTGTCATTGTCTCCCAGGGCACACTGGTAATCCTAATGATTTACAAAGAGGATGCGTTCCAGACAATAAATGTATGGTAGATGGGGACTGCAAAGATTCAGAAATATGTTTTCAAGTGGCTAAAAATGTACGAAAATGCGTCGACTCTTGCAGTAAACTACAATGCGGGCCAAATTCTCTCTGTATTGGAGCTAACCACCAAGCACATTGTATATGTGCGGAAGGATATATTGGAAAACCTACCGATGTAAAAACCGGTTGCCATTTACATGAAGAACCCCCTGAGACAGAATGTAACGTAAATAGTGATTGTAACGAACCTCAAGTTTGTGTTTCTGTGGATGGCACTGCAAAGCGATGTTTCGACCTATGCTCAACAATAGCTTGTAGTGCCAATGAAATTTGCAGAGTCGTAGAAAGTAATCCACGTTGTGAATGTAAAGATGGTTTTCTTTGGAATCCTATTAGTTCTAATTGTGAACAACCCTCAACTCCAAATTGTAATTCAAACGAAGATTGTGATGGTAATAAATCTTGTGAAAAAGATGTACTTGGTGTTAATAAATGCGAAGACAGTTGTTCGTTATTCACTTGTCCGCAAAATTCTAAGTGTTTAACTAAAAATCACAAAAGTCGATGTGAATGTCTAGCTGGCTTTGCAGGAAATCCAAATGATCGCGACGGTTGTATAGCTATTAACAAAAATCAATGCTCCGATGATGTCCAATGTAGGGAAAACGAAGTGTGTAAACATATAGGCGATGTTAAAAAATGTATTTCTGCATGTCAACAAGTTATTTGTGGTCCAAACGCTGTTTGTGTTACTAACAACCACATCGCAAAATGTCAGTGTCCATCAGGTCCGTTTACCGGAAATCCCAATGATTTAGAAAAAGGATGTCAATCCGTTCCTTGCATATATAATGCTGACTGTCTCTCACATGAGTTATGTAACCGTATGACACACACATGCATGAACGCTTGTGGAGAAGATTCGTGTGGCGAGAATGCTGTCTGCATAGCTGAACATCATAAATCAAGTTGTCAATGCCCCAATGGTTTTAAACCGGACCCCATACCAGACGTTAACTGCAGAAAGATTGAAGTTTGCAATCCCAACCCCTGTCATACTACAGCTATCTGCGAGCCGCGACTTTCATCATACATATGCAGATGCCCAACTGGTTATGTGAAAGATTTAAGTGGGGGTTGCAATAAACAAGACGAATGCTCTAAAGGTGATGATGACTGCCCATTAGAAACCACTTGTGTCGACAGACGTTGTGTTAATCCTTGTGATGGCGCCTGTGGAATCAACTCACTATGCAAAGTGGTTAATAGAAAAGCAATTTGCTTGTGTCCTGATGGGTATGAAAATATTGGCAATGCATGCAAGAAAAAATTATTGGTTTGCTCAAGTGAACTGGAATGCAATGGTGACGTGTGTTCCAATGGTCAGTGCTTTACGGCATGCAAACATTCAAGTCAATGTGACCAAGGAGAAGTATGTGCCAAAAATTTCTGTATTACACAGTGCACTAAGCATACCCAATGTGGAATAGGGCAAGCATGTGTAGGTGGACAGTGCTTGATTGGTTGTAGAAGTCAAGAAGACTGTCCTAGCGAAGAAGCTTGTGTAAATAACAGGTGTGTAAATCCATGTCTATCAACTAGAGCATGCGGGCCTAATTCAATTTGTTCGAGAATAAATCATAACACCAAATGCGAGTGCCCTCTTGGTTTTCAAGGTACACCATCTCCTCAACAGGGTTGCGTGAGGAAACCAAGTTCATGCTCTAGAACGTCAGAGTGTCCCCCGGATCACATGTGCATTGGATATCTTTGTCAAGTACCGTGTCAAGATAATTCGGGATGTGCTATTGGAGAAAAATGTAGTGATAATAGATGTCATAAAATCTGCCATTCAAGTAGTAACTGTTTACATGGAGAACATTGTAGATCTGGTTTATGCATTCCAGGCTGTAAAACAGGATCTGATTGCTTAAACAACCAGATGTGTAAATCAGAACAGTGTCAATGCCTTCCCGGATTTGAATTAACAAACGATGAATGTACAAATATAAACGAATGTGTTGAGAATCCTTGCCATCCATCAGCACAATGTGTTGATACGCCAGGTTCTTATAAATGCATTTGTTCAGCTGGTGCAATCGGTGATCCTTATACGAACGGCTGTTTATTACCAAATCAGTGCAGAAACGATAACCAATGTGCGGACTCACTTGCTTGTATACGAGGAAAATGTTCAAATCCATGTCAAACTAAAACATGTGGCCTAAACGCATTGTGTACAGTTGTAAAACATAGAGTTGCATGTACTTGTGAGAAAGGCTTTCTCGGCAACCCACTTGACAAAAAAATCGGCTGCTTTAAGGTGGAATGCATAGAGGACCCTGATTGTCCGAGCGACAAATTTTGCAACACAAGAAATAACAAATGTTCTGGTAAGTACTTTTTTCACAGAATATAAAACAACGCGACCTGGTAACAAATGTGGGTTCTAAACCTTTTTGTTTAAATGCATTATTTAAATCAGATTGTATTTATTTGCAGATAAATGTGAAGAAACATATTGTCAAGGTGGAATATGTACAATAGAAAACCACAATGCTTTATGTACATGCCCAACAGGACATGATTTCGTGAACAATGTTTGTGAGGATATAAACGAATGCTTAAATAACGTATGTCCCTTGAATGCTAAGTGTTTAAACAATCGTGGTTCTTATACATGCAGTTGCATAAATGGAACTGTACTAGATGCTAGTACAGGAAATTGTAGATCACCAGGAGAATGTGTTTCAGACGGTGATTGTTCTGAAAAAACAAAATGTAGCAACAATTTTTGCATCGACCCCTGTAAAAAATCTTCACCCTGTGGTGAAAATGCTGAATGCATAGTTTCAAATCATAGCCCAGTCTGTGAATGTCCGCCTGACAGTCAAGGCGATCCCTATAAAAAGTGTACCAAATTTGAATGCATTAACGATAGCGATTGCTCGTTAGAGGAGGCCTGCGTTAACTTTAAATGCAGAAATTCCTGTAGCATACCACGAGCGTGCGGTAAAAATGCTGACTGTCTTTCAAGAAACCATATCGGCCATTGTTCATGCTCATCAGGATTTACGGGAGACCCTGTGCTTGGTTGTGTTCCTATTCAGTACTGTACGGACGATAAAAGCTGTTCGTCGGGAACTAAGTGTATTGACAACTCATGTGTCGGTAAGTTAAAAAAAAGTTCACCAATAAAGATAATTTTCTTTGGTTTTTATAAATTATGTAATCTATTTATTTTTTGCATAGATATTTACAACTGTTTTAAAAAAATAATTATAGGTATACACTAGAAAACAAACAAAAAATTAAGTTTCTTTTGTTTTTTTTTATTTCAGGTATTTGCAAAAATTCAAGAGATTGCTTAAATGACCAATTATGCATTCAAGATACCTGTAGGGTTACTTGTGACTCCAATAGGACTTGTCCAGATTTTCAGTATTGTTTAAACAGAATTTGTACCAAAGAAGTACAATGCTCATCAAACGATGATTGTGCTGATGATGAACGATGCGCCGTAGGAAGGAAAGGGGTACCTCAATGCCTAAAAGTATGTGAAAGACATCCGTGCGGAAGACAAGCTTTGTGTGTTGGTAAAAATCATAAACCCACGTGTTCTTGTGCTCAAGGATTTATTGGAGATGCTCTACAAGGATGTAAAAGAAAAGAATGTGACATGAACACTCAATGCACTGAAGATAAACAATGCCATCAAAATATGTGTAAAATTGCTTGTCTAGTGGAGAACACATGTGGCGAAAGTTCTGTCTGTTCATCAGAGAAACATAAACACGTATGTTACTGCCAGCCTGGCTATACGGGTGACCCTAAAAAGAGTTGCGTTAAAATCAATAGATGTGCCTCTAATCCATGTGGTAATGGTGCCGAGTGTAAAAATCTAAGGGACCGAGCTCAATGTACTTGTCCCGCGGGATATGTAGGAAATCCGTACGAGGAAGGTTGCCGCAAAGCTCAAGAGTGCAGCTATAACAGAGACTGCCCTTCAGTAGCCCGTTGTACCGTGGTTGATGGGATTAGAAAATGCACAGGTTAGTTTAAATTTCAAGTCATCATGGGCTGGTAATGCTGGTATTGTTCTCTCATAAATTCAAATCTAAAACTTTTTTCCATAATATTTATAGATGCGTGTGAAACCGTTAAGTGTGGGGTTAATTCTGAGTGCATCGCTTCAAGACATACAGGCCAATGCAAATGTAAGAATGGATACGTTGGAAATGCTGCTAGTGATAAAGGCTGTAGACTACGTGAAGTATCATGCAAGCAGCGTAATGATTGTGGTGAAGATCAATACTGCTACAAGGGTCTCTGCAAAAGTAAGTTTCATTATTAACGGGCGTCAGTCTGTTTTTAACCGACTTCAGGAAGAGGTTCTCAATTCGATCAGTTTTTTACTATACTCTGAAGACTGATTTAAAACAACGTTATAGAACTACCATTTAATTTTTTACCTTGTCTCTAGGTTTATGTCTCGTGGACGAAGAATGTGGTTCAAATGAGAAATGCTTCAGTGGACAATGCCTTAACCCTTGTCAAATGGAAAAAGCTTGCGGTTTGAATGCTATATGCCGCACAGACAACCACGTAGTTCAGTGTAGTTGCCCTCAAAGTTTTACAGGCAACCAAGACATGGAATGCGTTAGAAGTAAGGATAAATTTTATGGCATTGCTTTCCAGAATACTTATTTTTCTGCCATTTACTTATGCTTAATTTCTTTCTATAGTGCCCAGGTTATGTGGTACAGCGGGGGAGTGTGAAGATGGTTACATGTGCCAGGATTCCATGTGTGTTCCAAGATGTAAAGGCGACGAAGAGTGTGCTTTGAACGAAAGATGTTCCAAAGGCACATGTTTGTGTAAGCATAATACTTTTAACTAATTTAATCTAGCCGGTTCGGTTAGCTTGTAATGTTTTTTTTGAAAAGTATCATTGCATCATTTCTCATGTTTGACATACTTAAAATAACTTAGTTTTCATTAAAGTGATTAGTAGGTAATTATTACCTGGCTATAGCCTGTTGAACTATCCCCCACTTTTCATTAAAAATCAAACACCGTTTTTAAGATACATTTCTGTTTACAGTAACGTGTCGCGTAGACAACGATTGTTTCTTGGGCCACATATGTTTGGGAAACAGCTGTCAGTATGGATGTAGACACGACGAAGATTGTGGACCAGATGAATTTTGTAGAAACAATGTCTGTCAAAATCCCTGTGACAATGATATAAATCCTTGTGGCCCTAACGCAGCCTGCTCCGTTACGGAAAGGAAAGCGTCGTGTACATGCCTGGAAGGTTTGATACCCAATCCAACACCTAACATCGGTTGTGTCCGAGCCCCGTCGTTGTCTTGCCGCATGCATACAGACTGTGCTACTGGCTGGCGATGTGAAGATGACCGCTGCCGCCCTGCATGTACAGCTGATGTTTCCCAATGTTTACAAGGCGAACGATGCGATTCAGGTGTTTGTCGTTACGCCTGCACATCAGACCAACAGTGTTCTGACGATGAGGTTTGCGATGGCCGCATTTGTGTCACAGGTTGTAGATCACATTCCGATTGCTCAAATCAGCTAGCGTGTGCATCCGGACAGTGTGTGGATCCTTGTGTCGAGCCTGCTTCCTGCGGTGCTAACGCGTTATGTACAACTAAAAACCATCAACCGGTATGCACATGTCCGCCGACATTATTTGGAGATCCAAAAACTGTATGCCGCAGAAAGATTTCATCTTGCAAGGCTAACGAGAACTGTCTTGATGGATTTAACTGCTATGGAGGAACATGTCAACCGTCTTGTAGAAGGTAAAAAACAATGTTGTATTAGAAAATGTCTTTGCTAATATGTAAATGACAATTAAATATCGTTATATTTCTTGAACTCAAACCTAACTTTTGGCTAATTTTTTTGCTCTTTTTTTGTTTTTGATGTGGTTTCTTTTCTTCATTTTCAGCGATAGTGTTTGTTTATCCAATGAAAAATGTATTCGTGGCATATGCAGAGTTGTGTGCAACAGTAATGAAGCATGTAGCGAAGGCTATATTTGCGATGGAAGGATTTGTAAACAAGGTTGTCGAGACGATAACGAGTGTGATATTAACCAAGCCTGTTTGAATGGGCAATGCAAAGGTAATTAATGACTGTGTTATCATTTGTGATGGAGCTTGAAATTATGTTTTAAGGTCTAATTGACTTTTTTTAATTTCCATAGATCCCTGCAGTGAAAATACGCTTTGTGGAATTTGTTCTGAATGTAAAGTACAAAATCACAGGGCTCAATGCAGTTGCTCCAGCAATTACACTGGCAATGCTCTTGTTGAATGTAAAAGAAAAACAATGTTATGTGACGGGTTTTGTCCTTGTGATGACAGTGGATACTGCGTGTCACTTTGTGAAGCCGACCCTGACTGCTCATGTGGAGAAAAATGTTTCAATGGAGCTTGTAGGGCTTTATGTTCTATACCAAATAAATGTCCTGAAAGACAAATATGCCTAGAAAATGTTTGTGTCCCTGGATGTAACTACGACGCAGATTGTGGAGACGATATGTTATGTTCTTCAAAACTTTGTATGAAAGCTTGCCAGGAAGATACTTGTGGCAAAGATGCAGCTTGTTTTGCCATTAAACATCGCGCTATTTGCAAGTGTCCTAGCGGATATACCGGTGATCCTGCCGAAGAATGCAAAGCGTACGAATGTTCCAATAATGAAGATTGTGACGCTGATGAGAAGTGTGCTGATGGCAAGTGTAAGAATGTATGCTTAGGAGCATGCGGCGTAAATGCAATTTGCCGTTCAGCTAATGGATTACCCCAATGTTCGTGCCCACCAAATTTCATAGGAAATGCGGATGTGGAATGTTCTAAACCAGCCGCCGGAAGCTGCTTGCGCAATCCCTGCGGGGTGAGTGCGCGTTGTCGTGACTTGGAAGACGGCAACTACGAGTGCACGTGCCCGCCTAACTGTGCCGGCAATCCACATAAACAA
This sequence comes from Euplexia lucipara, assembly GCA_921972225.1. Lineage (NCBI taxonomy): Eukaryota > Metazoa > Arthropoda > Insecta > Lepidoptera > Noctuidae > Euplexia > Euplexia lucipara. The sequence goes on from OV179149.1 coordinate 12,206,637, forward strand.
TGCTTCTGTGGTGCCATGGAACCATGCGCATATAAATCATGTGGCACAAATGCGGAGTGTAATGTCGGCGCCCATGGAGAGGCACAGTGCGTCTGTCCACGAAACTATCCTAACGGTGATCCCAATATAGAATGTAAGTAACTGTTTCTCAGTTATTGTTATATTATACCGTATTCCTTAAAGGAAGTACCTACTTAAACTTAGATTACACCCGTCTTCCCTAGTATACGTATTTACTCAATTTAAGTATTGTTTCTCTGATATTTGATACAATTATGAATTAATACGATTATTAATTATTTTTATGCCGAAACCAGCCTTACTAAAATACTGCAGTAGAATAACGGGTCTATTTTCATTGTTGATTCGTTATTTAATTCACATCCTTTGCATTTATTTAAAAATATTATTTTACTATGTTTTGGTTCAAGGGGTATCGCATTACCTTGTAACAGGGTTGCTACATGTAAAATACTGATATTCAGCTACATCCGAATAAGCTGGAAGCTGATCCCAACATAGTTGGAAAAAGGCCATGCAGATGATGATGACAATATTCTTCAATATATAAAATACTCTTAATTGGAAGTCGGTCTACTATATTTCCAATTAAGAGTATTTTAAATCATTTAAATTCCAATTGCAGGTGCCCAGGAACGGAGTATAGTCGATTGTAGAACAACGGGTTGTGGAATTAATGGGGAATGTTTGAGAGAAGGAGCAGAATTTGTATGTCGATGCATTCCGGGCACAGAAGGACAGGCTGATGTCGAGTGTCACACCAGTGAGTACATAATTATTTGACTTTCGTTCGTTTTGACACCATGTAAAAATGCACTCTGTACAGTCTATCTGTACCTCTCAATTGTAATCTGTCATGTTTTAAAAAAATAGGCGAATTCATGATTCGGGTAGTTTTTTGTTCTCCATTTGTAGAAAAATATTAAATACCTACAATATATTTTTGTAATATAGGTACTTTTTGATGCCAACATTATCATAGGTCTTCTACCACATATTTGTATATACAAATGGTATTTTAATGGGATTAAGTTCATAATTTGATATAGGCATGGGTACCAAAGGAAGTTTATATCGAATGTTTTTAAGAATTATAATAATTATGGAATAATTATTTTCTTCATATTCTCTTATTACCGTGATTTTGGCAATCAATGTAAACCTCCTTCGGAACCCATTTGATGAAGGAATGATTCTAATTACCTATAGCTAATAAAAAAAATACTGTGTGTACAAATATGTTTGCCATTAAAATATTGATGCATCAACATATCTGTATGTAACGGTATGTTTAATTAGTGGAAGCATTCTCACCGTTCGTGCTTAAGTTATCAAATCGTCAGTAACATTTTTTTCGGCTTCATGTACATATCGCTTGTATTATAATATTCCGTTATATACATATCTCTGGTCATGAACTATCAGTTTCAAAAAGCATGCACTGTCTCGTGAGAAAGTTTCCTCTTCGCGGCTGAAGGTACCGCTCTTTCGACTCTGCTTTCTTCTTTCACATCTTCCTAGGTATCGAATGTACGAGCGACAAGGATTGCCCAGTAGACAGAGCGTGTTTGAGCTTACACTGTGTGGACCCCTGCACGGTGCGCGGTGTGTGCGGAGAAGATGCCCTCTGTGTGACCTTGATGCACAAAGCGCAGTGCTCCTGCCCGCAGTGCTATGTGGGACAGCCACGAGTTGCGTGCCGCCTCGATCCAACGTGCAAGTCCACGAATGAACATAACGCCACGTTCACCTGTTCTGAAACTAAAGCGTGCCCATCCAAACTAGCTTGTGATCACAGTACTAACCAATGCCGCAATCCATGCCTTGGGTACCAAAATTGTAGACGAAATCAGAAATGTGAAGTTCGTGATCATAGACCGATATGTGTATGCCGAAATGGATTTGCATTGAATGAAAAAGGAGAATTGACTTGCGCACCAGAACATGCAGAATGTACAAGAGATGAACAGTGTCCATCAAATGCGGCCTGCCGTAATTCCAAGTGTGTGAATCCGTGTCAAGCGTCTGTGGAGCCCATGTGCCCGAAAGGAAAACAATGTGAAGTGGTAGACCATCGCGCTATGTGCGTGTGTGTCGAAGAATGTAATCCAACATTGTCTATTTGCTTGAGAGATAGTGGATGTCCGAGTAACTTGGCATGCAGAGATTTCCAATGTAAAGATCCATGTAAAGGCGCTTGTGGTGGTGCTCCATGTACAGTAGAAGATCACCACCCTGTTTGCAAGTTTTGTCCTAATGGATTCACACACGATGAAAAACATGGCTGCATTAAAGGTAATTCTATAGCGAGCAAAAAGTTCAAGTATTAGTGTACCTACCATTTAGTATATTAGAGTCTTATATGAATCTTAATAATCTTGTTGTTCTTCATTATTACAGGATTTTTTTATAGTTTCTACTCTCATGCGGTTCTTTTTCTATCTTTGTTTTCTTTTGTTTCTAGCATGTTCATATATATCTTACTCCACAGTATGACCTCCTTCTGCATCAGGTAGTTTTTTCTTGCATGTTATTATATTGTTGTGTACATAATATTCATTTTAAATTAATTTCACTCATTTGGTGATGGTTGCTCTAATTAAATTTACTCTTAACGCTTTTAACGCTTTGGCATTAATACGTTATGCAACAAAAACCGCCACGAGACAGAGTTTGCAGAATTATTTAGAATGCCTACTACTACACACTACTTATGTACGTATCTATTATAATAATATTGTGTGATGTTACAATTACTTGTTACCTACCTCTTCAATAAATTACATTTAATCTAACTTGACAGGGAAAATCAATTTATTGCAAATTTTCCCTATTTCTGTATATCTTAAAGCAAAAGCCATATATTGCGGTACCCAATTCTATTGAAATGTATTTGTGTACCTGTCAACCCTGTTTGTAAAACCTACTTAAGTTTATTTGTTATGTTGGACATGTGAGTTGAGCATATCCTTGTCCTTATCCTTTTCAACGTACGTACTCTCAAGTCTTCTCTAAATTCTTTTATGACTGATGAAAATAAACCCTTCTACTGCTGACTCTTCAGTCGTCGAGCCTTTACCATCGTAGCGACTGATTTTCAGCATACTTATTCCTACAACAATACGAGGATAGTTAGGAAGAACAACGAAACTTTTAATATTGCACGTTTATTTAAACCTAGCTTCTAGGTGTTTTCATGTACTACTAGCGAGAAATGCCCAGATAATTAGATGATTACTCGTGTTCTGAATGCACTGAGGCCATTGTTTGATATGTACAGCGACAGAATGCGGCGGTCACGAGCACTGTGCGCCGACGCTGGCGTGCATCGGCGGACGCTGCGCCGACCCGTGCGCGCGCGGCGGTCCTTGTATCAACGGACAGCATTGTGCTGTAGTCGATCACCAACCTGTTTGTTCAAAGGGTATGCATTTCTTTGTAACAATGTATCTAAAGCTGCAAAAGTAAAACGGTTTAGTTATGAACTTATAAAATTTATTTAACTAAACTGATCGTCCTGAACTTCACTTTTTGCTCTAAATACCAAGATTAATTTAAATACATTGACAATTTGATAAAATTCGACTTTTTGTTCAGTGTGTCAGTGTCAGACAACGTCAGATTGTGCAAGATATCCAAATACCCTCTGTGACGGATGCGCTTGCATTCGAGGTAAGTTTACCATTACTGTTTAAAAAGTGGGGTGGTAGTGGGGTCGTAGCTTAAATAGCTTTCAAGATTTTAGTTGATTCTTCGCGTGACCCAAGGGCTGGCTTTCACCTTCGTCAAAGTATAAGCATTGCCTTACTCTACAATGTGGCAATTCCAAACCAGTCTTTCAACACATTCGGGTGAACATCGATGCGGATGAGGTTTTTGATCAATGATATTATAAGTTACTTATGTTTTTGATGCCATATTTTAAAGATAGTTATTACTTTTTATTTTGATTTCTGGTTACGTATTTATTAATACAGTTGTACTTACTTATATATAAAAAAACATTAGATTTAAAAAGAACGAAGCGACTTTATGCATAAATCAGTAACATGCTGTTTATGAGTCGTCAATCCGGGCTCCATTTTGGGTTGTCAATTAAATTTTGTAGAAGACCTAGGTATAATTTATGTACATGTTTTAATTTTGTCGAACAGAAGATCGTCAACCTCCTACGAACTGTGCACATTGCCGCCCGGGAGTACCCTGCGACCCATTTTCGGGTGCCTGCATGGAAAGTAAGTGCTGTATACATATTATGAGAATACACAAATAATGCTAATTACAACGTTAACATTGCTAATTTAAAACAAGCTAACTGTGATAATACGATAGTTACTCGTATTCACTTTACGATTCAGCCTTCTGTGCCTTTCGTAAATGCTATTTTCACATAATTGATGTTTCGTGGACTTATGCTGTAATACTTGCAAGTCTGCAACTACTTTTATTTATATTATGTGAATAGCAAAACTAACTCCAGATGAACTGGTCATTGCTATAATTTTAGTATTTCTACCATTTGTCCGATAAAACGCCACAAAGTACTGGCTACGATATCTCGGCTGACCCGACAGGCAATTCTTTGTACGGTATTATACTTTATAAGTTATATACGTTATTTACATTCTCCGAAACACTTTGAGACGGTGTTAGTTTCACAGGACTATGTATTTATTTGGCAGTAAGCGATTTTAGGCTTAAAGACCGAAACAATTACTCTGCGTTAAGAACAGAAATATTTTAGGATGTTAACAAGACTTTAGTCCTTTTTTGAAAATAAATGTAATTAGTCTGTCATTAAAGCATGGCTACTGAGCATACTGGCACACTTCTTTACTATTAGTGGTCTTTTAAGCCTAGATTCGTTGTTTTTCTTTTCTTCTTATACTTTTCTTTTCTGTCTGTAGTTTTTAGACTGAGCACGCAATAGACCCCTATCGTAGATAGATTTTCTACTGTTTTATGTTTTTGCTTAAACATAATTTATACTTCAGCAGATTTCTACTTTGCCTTCTTCCATAGATTAATAACCACATTTACAAATGAACACGTTTTCTGTGTATCTATGTAGTTTGTTGATATTTGAAATCGAAATGCAAACTTTAATAATGGTATTGTAAATTCCTATTAACAGATGGAACTTATGTCCCACTAACCGAAAACACTACTACATCAGGAGGAAAAAGTGAAACTGCCACTACTATAGATATGACTACGCCTACTGACCACATAACCAAGTCCACTGATAACTATGACATTCCTCACACGACTTCTGATAACACAGAGCCTGACTACACAACTACCGACTATACAGTAACTGTTAGAAGTGTCATTTCAACGCCACTTACAGATAAAGCAATTTTGCCGACTAATAACATGAATACCGACAAGCCTGGTATAAAATCCACTGCATTTGATAATGATTTTGTATCAACTACTGAGCCTCTTATGAGCTCACGTAGTTCCAATGACATAATAAATATCGAAAGTTTTACTCTCAGTACATCCTATACCACTGATGACTCTAGTAGTAAAATAGCTACAGATAAAACTATAGCCGAAACTTCTACTGTTTTTCTTAATACTATTGATGAAAGTGAAATTACTACTATTGGAAAAAACATAAAAGACTCACAATTACATGATACTGTAACTTCATTAGATACTGTAACTAATACGGCGATAACAAATAATGAAGAAACAGATCTTAGTACAAAGACACAACTAAGGTACACGATTGCATCTTTAAGTAATAAAGCTAACGAATCAAACAACATAACTAAAGATCGTGAGAGTAATGTTGCAACTACACAAATGACTACTCCTTACACTAACATAGAAGATTATTCATCAATTGATTCTGACGTTCTCCTACAAAGTAGTAGCACAATCCATGTTGAGAGCACTATAAAACCATACACTAAAAAGACTGTTGAAGGAAATCATTCGTCGACTATGTCAGTTGAAAACAAAAACACCAAAACTCCTGAAAATCAACGGAAGTTAAATAGCAACTACACAGGAATCACATTAGTACAAGATCTACCCAATAAAAAAATAAACACCTCCACATTCACCACTAGTACCAATTCTCCCATCGGGTATGACCAAAAAGAACATACAATAGAAACAAGTAATAAATTTACTCAAACTACATTAGCAGTTGATTCTGAGGCAGATTACACAAAAATAACTATATCTGACGTTTCTGATACTGATAAAACTACGGAAATAACAAAAGACAGCAGTGAAGGTAATTTTGACTCTAAAAGCACTCCTGCTAAAGACATCGAAAATACTAATCCAAAATCATCAACTTTCATAGCGACTAGCGACATAGAATTATATAGTAATTACACTAGTAGCAAAACAGGCTTATCAACAACACAATCCCTTAGTTCAGGGTCAGTTACTGAAATGACTACAGAAACCAAACAATATTTAAGTACGGTAACTGAATTACCGAATAAGTTTACTACCCTAAATTACAATAAGACTACCACACCAACCAATAATATTACAAATAATTCAACGACATTAAAAGAACAAAAGAATACACCTACTTTAACTAAAAATCTTAGTGAAACGTTAGAAATAACTACAGAAATGTTACCAAGTACTTCAGGTTTTGAAAACACTGTTAGGGAAACGGAAGATACCAAATACTCTTTATCAGAAACCAATTTTCCTAACCATGATACAGCGACGTATGACTCTTCTGCATCCAGTACAGAAGGTGTGCCTTACACAAAGAGAGAGTATTCTTTGGAAACAAGTACTGTGTCTGCAGATACTTCGTCTTTGCAAAATACATTCGAATATGACAAATCGAATAGTTATTTTACAACAGAGGAAACAATTAATACAATGGGTATAGATCCATTAAAAATCGCGACTGTCACTCATACACCTAAACCTGATTTCACGACTGTAATTGACTATAACACGGATCAGTCAGTAGAAGCAGACGTGGGTTCAGTAACAACACAGACACTAAGTGTTGATAATGGATCGATTTCTAACCAGATAACTGATACTGGATCAGTTACAACTGAAACAGTTAATAACATCGATGTTACGACCACTTTAACCACCATAGAAGTTGGATCTGATATTACAGAAAAAGTAAACACCATTCATGAATTTCCTTCTTCAAGCACAACAGACGTATTAGGTTTAACACAAACCATACAGAATATTGAAATATATACTTCACCAGCAACAGACGTCCGATCAATCACATCAGAAAAACAAAGCTTTGATAATGGAAAAAATTATAAACAAACAGCTGATGGTGAATCAGTTACAACCGAAATGGTTAAAAACATAGTGGCGTTTGTTCCTTCAACCACCGCAGAAGTTGGATCTATTTTAACAGAAAAAGCAAAAACCATCAATGAATTTGCTTTTTCAAGCACGACAGATGCATCAAGTATTACTAAAATTATTCCGACTATTGAAAAATATACTACATCAGCAGCAGACGTGGGTTCAGAGACGCAAACTTTTGACAGTGGATCGGTTTCTGACCAGGTAACGTATAGTGGAACAGTTACAACTAAAAACATTGGTGTTTTGAACTCTTCCACAGAAGAAGTAATTGACCATCAAGAATTTGCTTCTTCAAGCACGATAGATACATCAGATTTAACGCAAACTATTCAGAATATTGAAATATATACTTCACCAGCAACAGATATCGAAACAGTTACATCGAGAACACAAAGCTTTGCTAACGGACCGATTCCCAAACACACAACTGATAGTTTATTAGTTACGACCGAAATGATTAAAAACATTGAAGTGTCTGTCCCTTCAACCACCGCAGCAGTTGGATCTGATATTAACGAAAAAGTAAAAACCATCAATGAATTTGTTTCTTCAAGCACGACAGATATATCAGGTGTAACTGGAACTATTCCAGGTATTGAAATAAATACTACGCCAGCAAAAGACGGGGGTTCAGTAACAACAGAGACGCAAAGTTCTGACAGTTTACCGATCGTTAACCAGGTAACTGGTAGTGAACTAGTTACAACTGAAACGTTTAATAATATTGATTTGTTGACCTCTTCAATCGCCACCAATGTTGGATTTGATAGTACAGAAAAAGTAAAAATCGTTAGTAAATTTGACTCTTCAGGCACAACAGATGCATCAGGTATAACAAAAACTATTCAGAATATTGAAATATATACTTTACCAGCAACAGTGGTTCGACCAGTTACATCAGAAACACCAAGCTTTGATATCGGACCGGTTTCAAAACAGACAACTATTAGTGAATCGGTTACAACCGAAATGCTTAAAAACATAGATGTGTACAACCCTTTAACCACCGCAGAAGATAGATCTGATAATACAGAAAAACCCAAAAGTAGGCCAGAATTTGCACCGTTAAGTACGACAAGTGTATCAAGTATTACTGAAACTATTTCAAATATTGAAGCATATACTTCACCAGCAACAGACGTGGGGTCAATGATAACAAAGACGCAAAGTTTTGACGATGGATCGATTTATAACCAGGTAACTGATACGGGATCAGTTAAAACTGAAACGGTTAATGACTTTGACGTTTTGAACTCTTCAACAGCTACAAGAGTTGGATTTTATAGTACAGAAAAAGTTAATACCATTCATGAATTGGCTTCTTCAGGCACAACAGATGCGACCGACATAACACAAACTATTCAGACTATTGAAATACAAACTTCACCAGTGACAGGTGTCCGATCAGTTGAAAGCGAATCAGTTACAACTGAAATGATTAAAAACATTGATGTGTCTGTCCCTTCAACCACCGCAGAAGTTGGATATAATTTTACAGAAACAGCAAAAACTAGGCCTGAATATATATCATCAAGCACAACAGGCGCATCTGGTATAACAGAAACTGTTACAAATATTGCAATATATACTACACCAGCAACAGGTGTACGATCCGTTACATCAGAACCACATAGTTTTGACAACGGACCGATTCCCAAAGAGACAACTGATAGTGAACCAATCACAACCGAAATGGTTAAAATTATTGACGTGTCTGTCCCTTCAACCACCGCAGAAGTCGGACCTGATATAATAGAAAAAGCAAAAACTAGGCCTGAATTTATATCTTTAAGCACAACAGAAGCATTAGTTATAGCAGAAAATATTACAATATATACTACCCCTGCAACAGATCTCCGATCCGTTACGTCACAACCACAGGGCTTTGATAACGGACCGATTCCTAAACAGACAACTGATAGTGAACCAATCACAACCGAAATGGTTAAAATCATTGATGTGTCTGTCCCTTCAACCACCGCAGAAGTTGGACCTCATATAACAGAAAAACCAGAAACTCGGCCTGAATATATATCTACAAGCACAACAGATTCATCAGGTATAACAGAAACTATTCAGAATATTGATATAAAATCTTCTCCTTCAGCAGACGCGACGGAAAGTTTAGACAACGGACTGATTGCCAACCAGGCAACTCATAGTGTATCAGTCACAACTGAAACAATAAAAAACATTGACTACTTGGTTCCTTCAACCACCACAAAAGACCAGACCGGAGAAGAATTCAATTTTTGGAGCACAACATACGGATCGGGTATAACTGAAACTACTCAATATGTTGACGTTAATTCTTCTCTAGCTACAGACCTTGAATCAGTAACACCAAAGACACAAGATTTTGAGAATGAAGTGATTTCTAGCAATACAACTGACAGTGCTCTATTTACTTCTAACACGTTTAAAAACAGTAATGTGCCGGTAGTGGCTTTAACCACCACAGAAGCTGAATTTGATATCACAAACAAAGTAAAAAGTATTAATGAATTTGTTTCTTCCCACACAACCGAGGTAACAGATATAAATCCAACTATTCCAACCAGTGTTGAATCAGCAATAGTAACCCATGAAAAAGAATCTATTCCTACAGAAGCTACAACGGAAAAAATAGATTGGGAGAAAAAACTTACTGATTCACAAACTACAGACAGTGAAATTATTTTAAACAAAACAAGTAAATGGGACCCTACACAGTCAGCTGATGATGTAACAATGACAACAAAACTTGCAAAGGAGTTTATCGGTTCAGAAAATACAAATATAGGACCTATTACGACAGAAGCAACAAAGTATGTTAATGAATTTACAACTACCAAAACCACACAAACTGAACCTATAACTACGGAAACGAAAAAATACGCTCAAACATCGTCTGAAGTACATAAAACTACCGACGGATCCGTGACAACAATACGTGTTGAAGATAATAACCCTCTACAAACCACAGATCTTTTATCTGCTACAACTGAGAAAGTTTACTACCAAACAACAACGGTGCCACTGCCAACTGCTATGGTCAAAAATATAGATGGAACTTCTTTTGGGACAACGGTAATTGTAAAAGGTGCGACAGAAACCAATGAAGAAGATACAACCACTAGTATGAATGTAAGAAATTATTTACCACAGACTACTACATCAGGATATGACTTTTCTGTGGAACCAGGTAAAGAAATAATTACTACTCAAAGAAATTTTGATGAATTTTTCACTTTAAAACCGATTGATGAGATCGACGTAACTGTTCAAGACGAAAATCGTTTTAAAACGAATACATTTATTTCAGAAACAGATACGACAACAAACCGATATTTCCAAACAAACACCATTCCATTGGGTATAAGTACCTCGCAAGAAATGTTAACTGAATCAAATAAACCTGAAAGTAAAAGTCCTAAAACAGTGACATCGACCATAATTTCTGAGATGTCAACCGTAATAAGCACTAACGATTTTACTTCAGTAGAAGCAGATTCAACAATTACTTATACAGAGGCTTCAACGAATATTCCGGAACATATGACAAAATCAAACTTACGCAATAAGTCCAGAGATGACAGCGCAGTCGGCTTTACCACTGAAACTTATACTGATGCTACGTATGAAACATTAAGTTCTACTGACTTCCCTGTTGCTACTTCCCACTTGGATCCAGAGATAGAAAAAATAACTACTCAGCAAAGTCACTTTGTACAGAAAAATATGGAAGCAAGTACACAAAAATCTTACACAGATTATATTTCTTTGTCAAAAAATCCAGCTCAAGAAGAAAATACTGCCACCACCGATAACGAAATTAATACTGACATAGCTACGAATTTAGCAAGTGTGACATTAACTGCGCAGCACAAAACAGATAGTCCTCTATTTGAAACTAGAACATTAGAATCACAGTCGACTACGCAACATGAATATAAAAATACAGAGAGGATTTTGACGGTTACGCCAACCTCTTTTACGGAAGCACAAACTACAGTCTTCGAAACAAGCATAAGCATATCAGGTACCAAACCAGGTTTACAAAAAACTACTGACTTGCACGAAACGACGCCTGTAACTAATAAGGAAGTGATCACTGAACCAACAATAAGCTCCGAAGAGTTAAACACAAACACAATCAAAGTTACCACTTCGTATCCATCGGACAGCATAAACAGCGCAACATTAGAACCTCCATATAGTCATGTAACTACAACGAATACAATCAATTTAGAAACAGTAAACCATATCCCAAACACGTCCAGTACCATCGACAGCAATAAAGGTACTCTCTTTGAAACGACACCTATAATAACACTTACAGATAACTTGGGTTTATCCGAATCTACTACAAAAAGTAGTGTGACAACTCAGTCGGAAAATAATACTCATAAAATTGTCCCCAATAGTATTGAGGGTGTTTCGGAAACCCCCGGGATGCCATTATCTACAGGTTCCAATGTAGACGTAACAGAAAGAGTCTCAGTAACACAAAATTTAAATCAAATGACTAGTTCTTTAAATGAAATGACTACATTGACACAAGATACAGAGAATATTGTTGCCTCATCAACACTAGAAAGTGGCTCAACAACATCGTTTAGTAATTTTGACTTAACAACGGAAATGCCTTTCAAAGAAGATAGTACTATATTTTTTATTCCTGATCAAGACATAATGTCAACACAAAAAAATGATAGCCAAAACATTAATAAAACCCTAAATACTGAATCAAGTTACATTACATCTAAAACACAACATACGTCAGCCGGTATAATTAGTACATCTACTGAAAGTTTATCGTCTCGGAGAAAGGGCGTTGATATTTCGGCTTGGACAGACTCTACTCTTATTACTGACATGACCACTACCGAGACTACTGTACAAAGTACTGACATACATATTAACATATCCTGTAAAATAAATACAAATTGCCCGACGAATAAAGCCTGCCTGAATGAAGTGTGCCAGAATCCATGTCAAACGGTTGGGAGTGGTTGTACAAAGAACGAATCATGTATAGTTGTGAGCCATGCCGCAGTTTGCGTGTGTGATGACACTACGGGGATCCACTGTTCACGTAAAGGTAGGCTTACAAGGTGTTTTGTTTTTAAAGGTTCAACAATTATAGAGGCTAAATGTTGTAAAAGTTTATTTTTGTACAAAAGCTGTATTTTTTAATAATGTTGTTAAATTGTGCCAGAACCAGTTTAAGGTAGTTTTATCGGACAGATGAGTACTTTTATCGGATATCACGTTATTAATTGTAAATACACTAATGTTCACCTTCTTTTAATTTAAATGTAACATACTAATTTTGTATCTAACGTGTAACATACTAGAATCACCTGGAACACCCAAGGTACCAGAACCTTGTCACTCTGATCGGGACTGTATAGAGACCGAAGCCTGTTTTATGGGATTGTGTCAAAATCCCTGTGAGTTCGACAACGTTTGTGGCACAGGAGCCAATTGCCAGCCAGTAAAGCAAAGGCCTATGTGCTCGTGCCCCGCTGGACATGATGGAGATCCCGCAGTTAAATGTTCACCTAAAATATGTAAGCTTCAACTGATACCTACTAATAGTAATTATATATTAACTTTAACCATTTGCTTATTGTAACGAATCCATACAAGAAAGTTCATTAAGTAAGGTGAATTATTGTAATATATATTTCAAAAGAATATAATAAATAAACAGTAAAATTATTATGGTTGCGGTTAAAAATGTAAATAACAGCAGTAAAAAATATTTATAACTGGTTACGTATGTAGGTATTCTCTTTGTATAATATATAAATATGTATCTTACACTTTACTCAGTTGGTTGCACTCGAAATGAAGACTGTTCCTTGACTGAGGCTTGTATAAATAATGCATGTCAACACCCATGTGCCATACACAATCCGTGCACACCTAATGCGGTCTGTATAAACACAAACCATGGATCAGACTGTAGCTGTGCTGAAGGATACCAAGGAAATGGCTATGTTGGATGCGTCCCAGGTAAAGATTTTACAGTTTTCTGTAACGTGAATTTATAATAATTTGAAGGTTAAGTTCCTCTAAATCTAATCAAAACTGTGATTTTAGTAATACCTACCGGTTCAGTGTGTCAGTATAATGAGGATTGTCCTCCGGAACTACTATGTGACCGATTAAACAGAGTATGCATGAATCCTTGTGCTGTTAACAAGTGCGGAGATAACGCAGAATGTATTCCATTCAATCACGGCATTCAATGTAAATGTTCTGCTGGCTACACAGGAAATCCTTTCTTAGAGTGTTTCCAAGGTGAGAAACAAAATGGTTTTTATTAATAACATATAACATTTTTTAATTACATGTTATTTTTATTCATTTATCATATTCTGAGCTCATCTTAAACAATAGATCAATAGACATGCATGTATAACTTAACTGTTTTAGTGCAAGGATGCCGCTCTGATAATGAGTGCGCAAATTCCGAGGCCTGTGTGAATGGAAAATGCGGCTCTCCGTGTCGATGTGGGATAAACGCAGTTTGCGACGTGTTGAACCACCGTGCGTCGTGTAAATGTCTGCCAGGTTACACAGGAAATCCACAAAATGGATGCGAACCACCAACAAATCCATGTATTCCGAACCCTTGCGGAACAAATGCAATGTGTGAAATTGACAATGGCAATCCAATCTGTTTCTGTCCAAAGGGGTTGACAGGAAATCCTTTCAAAAATTGCAGTAAGTTAATTACATTTATAATTACAGCCTCAACATTCACGTAATGTGAATTAAAAAAAAAAACAGATTGTCATAATTTAGAATCCCTTGGTAAATCAAAATTACTTCATTTCAGTACCCGAAGGTAACGAATGCGAACCAAACCCATGTGGACCATATTCCGGATGCAGATTAATAGACAACAAACCTGCTTGTTTCTGTCTACCGAACTACGAAGGAGACCCTCCAAGACAACCATGTCGATTACCAAATAATCCATGCAATCCCTCGCCATGTGGACCTAACACCCAATGTACTTTACAATCAAATGGGTTTGCAAAATGCACATGTTTACCGGGTTACATCGAAAGTCCCAATACAATCAGAGGTTGTGTGGAATCTCGCAATCCCTGTGAACCAAACACTTGCGGAATCAGAGCACGATGCGACCCGAATAGAACTCCACCCTGTTACTGCCCTGAAAATACAATAGGAAATCCTTATAAATCTTGTACTAATAGTCAAGGGTACCTACCACCCGAGGTGCTATGTCGACCGGGCCCGTGTGGCTCAAACGCTGATTGTTACGTAAGTGGCAATATGGAAATGTGCTTCTGTAAGACAGGGTTCATAGGTGACCCTCATGTTGGCTGCCAACCTCAAAGAAGTCCTTGTACACCAAATCCGTGTGGACCACAAGCTATTTGTCAAGTCAACTTTGAAGGGCAAGCATTATGCATTTGTCCTGAAGGCAGTATAGGTGACGCTAATGGAGTTGATGGATGTCATTCCCGAGAATGTGAAGTAGATGACGAATGTAAACTTAACAGAGCTTGCATTGGATATGTCTGTCGCGACCCTTGTCCCGGAGCCTGTGGAATGAATGCTAAATGTCAAGTGGAGTCTCATCGACCAGTTTGTGTTTGTGAAGATGGCTTTATTGGAAATCCTTTATTGAGCTGCTTACCACCAGGAGACCAGAAATCGAATTCTAAAAAACCGTGTAACACCGCAAGGTGTGGTATAAACGCCATTTGCCAAGACGTTGGTGAAAAAGCTTTGTGTTTCTGTCCGCCGAACTTCTTTGGAGATCCAAGTATAGAGTGTAAACCTCAATGCACAATGAATTCGGACTGTTCATCAAACGAAGCATGTATCAATCAAAAGTGTACTGATCCATGCTCATTTAACAACGTTTGCGGTATTCATGCAGTATGTTTGTGTTCGGAACACACAGTGTCCTGTCTGTGTCCAGATGGGTATATTGGAGACCCTTTGACACAATGTCTTTATCGACGTAAGTATTTTATGACTACAGTACCGAAACTTATTGGGCAGTTTTAATTTATTCATTCACTTTCAAACCTGAACTTTATTTGCACCCAAATAATATTTTTGTAAATTTCAGCAATCATTATCGGAAACGATAATACGACAGTTCAAGCCTGCACGCCTAATCCCTGTGACCCCAATGCTCCATGTGATACCTATGGTAATCAATTTGCCATTTGTGACGCTTGTGTTGGTCCGAACGCCGTGAATAACCCGGCGTGCAGACCGGAGTGCGTGTTTAACTCCGAGTGTGCCTTCAATAAAGCGTGTTTGAGAAATAAATGTGTAGATCCTTGTCCTGGTTCGTGCGGTGTCAACGCCCTTTGTTCGATTTATCATCATGATCCAATTTGTCATTGTATAGAAGGCTTTGAAGGAAATCCATATGAACACTGTAAACCAACAACAAATCGTAAGTTTTTGATTTTTTTTAAACTAATAATACTTTACGTTAATAATACTTTTAATCCAATAATTAGTTTGCATTGAAATGGTTTTTAGTTTTTTCTAAACATTATTATATTTCAATTACATATTTCCTTTTTAGCTAATACATTTGAAACTTGCGATAATGTACGATGTGGTAGTAATGCTGTTTGCGAAGATATTAATGGTGCACAAACGTGTAAATGTTTGCCCAACTTTTATGGCAACCCATACATGTCATGCCGTCCTGAATGTGTCGTCAATAGCGACTGCTCTCCAGAATTGGCATGTTTAAACAATAAATGTGAAAACCCTTGCAAAGACATATGTGGTATTGGAGCTTTATGCAAAACTGTTAACCACCACGCAGTTTGTTATTGTGAGACCGGAAGCACAGGAGATCCTTATGTGCGATGCCAACCCACCGTCATAGCGCCGCCCACACCATCTACATGTGATCCATCGCCTTGTGGTGCATACAGTCGATGTCTTGTGTCACCCTCTGGGTTTGCAGTGTGTTCATGCTTACCTGGCCACAGAGGAGTAGCACCCATGTGCCAACCTGAATGTGTCAGTAATTCGGATTGTTCCCAAAGAGAGACGTGTGTAAATCAACGGTGTTCCAATCCTTGCCAAGGCAGCTGCGGTATCAACGCAGAGTGTATTGTAGTTAATCATAATCCAATATGCAGCTGCAGTCCTGGTCAAACCGGAGATCCATTCGTGGCTTGCGCAGAAGTTGTAAGGCCTGGACCTGGGCCTGGACCAGTGGACAAAAATCCTTGTGTACCATCACCATGCGGCCCTAATTCTGTTTGTGAAATTAAGTCAAATCATCCAGTATGCTCCTGTCGCCCGAATTATTCCGGCACTCCACCATACTGTAGACCAGAATGTGTTATAAGTCAAGAGTGTCCATCTAATAAAGCTTGCATCAATGAGAAGTGTGTCGATCCCTGTGTCGGTGCATGTGGAAACAAAGCTCTGTGTAATGTGGTAAATCATACGCCACTGTGTAGCTGCCAGGAAGGATATAGAGGGGATGCGTTTGTAGGCTGTGTCGAAGTTCCTAAGGGTGAATTACCTACGCCATGTAACCCATCTCCTTGTGGGGACAACACTGTGTGCTCTGTAGTTAACAATGTAGCCCGTTGTTCATGCATACCCCCCAACATCGGTAATCCCTATGCAGGTGGCTGTCGACCAGAATGTACAACAAACTCCGATTGCCCGAATCACCTGGCTTGCCTGTCTAATCACTGCCGAGATCCATGCAAAGACTTATGTGGCATAAACGCAGAATGTTCTGTCACTAATCACGTTCCAGTCTGCACTTGTTTTAAGGGTTATGAAGGCGAGCCATTTTCCTCATGTCGCCAAAAATCTTCCCCACGTACGTATTGAGTTATTACGTAGTATAATATACATCTCAAAAAGTATATTTTAATATTTATTATATATCTTATTATTATAAATACACACACTTAGTAAAGATTGTAAATAATGTAACATAAAATGTTACAGCGTCAACTTTCAATCCATGCGAGCCATCGCCTTGCGGATCAAATAGTGAATGCCATGTGGTGAACGAGCGCGCTGCCTGTTCTTGCCGTGCTGGTTACCTGGGCGCACCACCTGCCTGCCGACCCGAGTGTGCCGTCAATTCTGACTGTACCACAAACAAAGCCTGCATCAACCACAAGTGCAAGGACCCCTGTCTACACAGCTGCGGTTTAGATGCACGCTGTCATGTTTTCGGACACAACCCCATTTGTACCTGTCCTGAAAATCTACCCGAAGGTGATCCGTTCATACGATGCTACAGGAAAAGTAAGTTTAATAAAATACAGGCACTTTTAATACAATTTCAGATAGCTTGCCTTCCTAAATAATTATATAATTGCATACTCATAATTACTTTACTTTCCACTTTATGAAAGGTTATAATGGACACTAGTTATAATATAACCTAAGTACATAAGTATTAAAAATTCGTACTCTTTGAGTTAATAAATTTGAAACTTGCAAAAGTTAATTTTAAAGTTTGTCATTATTTATTTTTAAACGTCATGAAGACACACAAAGACAAAGAAATTAGCGGGCCCAAATTCATAATTTTATTTTAATTTTGCGCTTTGTTTGCAGCTATTGCTCCACCCGCGCCCGATCCATGTTTACCGTCGCCATGTGGACCACATTCTTCATGCCGTAACGAAGTCGGCCGTGCAGTGTGTTCTTGTGAACCTGGCACGTTAGGAGCTCCGCCTTCTTGTCGTCCTCAATGCGTTATCAACCAGGACTGTCCCTTGGCGCTCGCTTGTCTGGCGGGCAACTGTGTCAATCCATGTGTAGGTTCCTGTGGCTTCAATGCGCGGTGCATAGTGCAAAATCATCAACCAATATGTTCCTGCGATGAAGGTTTTTCGGGTGATCCGTTCGCTGGCTGTAATTTGATCCCTATTGATGGTAAGCTTCAATTAATTTTACATTTTTAAATCGCACCATCTGCATGTTTTTCAAAAGTGTTTGTGATAGCATGTTTATGTATCTATACCGATTTTGCAGCTTCAAAAGATGTTCCTCATCAGCCTTGCAATCCATCACCTTGCGGACCTAATGCCATTTGTCGAGAAAGGAATGGTGCTGGTTCTTGTACATGTGTAGATGAATTTTACGGTGATCCATATCGTGGTTGTCGCCCAGAATGCGTCATGAATACGGATTGCCCTAGAGACAGATCTTGTTTCAATAATAAATGCGTGGACCCGTGCTCTGGTGCTTGTGGACAGAACACCGAATGTAGAGTTGCGAACCATGCACCTTCATGTTACTGCTTACCTGGATATAGAGGGAATCCTCTTCATGCATGTACTCCTGTTTCATGTAAGACTTTCTTTCTTGATCTTTCTTTATACTATGTTTATTTCTGTATTTCATGCTATACTTATCTTTCTATTTTCTTTCCTATACAATGTAGCTTTACCAGAGCCTGTGGATCCGTGCAACCCAACGCCTTGCGGGCCCTATAGTAAATGTCGCGTGTTTAATCGGCATGCAGTTTGTACATGCCTTGATCTGTGCGTTGGTTCTCCGCCAAATTGTAGGCCTGAATGTATCGTTAGCTCTGATTGCCGGCCGAATAAGGCATGTATTAATCAAAAATGCCAGGATCCGTGTCCTGGTATGTGTGGTGTCGACGCTCAATGTCAAGTTGTTAATCATAACCCTATATGCAGCTGTTTTAACGGATATACCGGTGATCCTTTTATTCGATGTTTCTATGAAGAAAGTAAGTAATAATGATTATTTATTTTTGATAAAAATATTATATTAATATACCGATAGTCATAAAAATAACGTTTTAAATGGTTGTTTTTGACAGAACAATTGGACCCAGTGAATAACTGTTTACCGAATCCTTGCGGACCACATTCCTTATGTAAAGACGTCAATGGTCTGTCTGTGTGCTCATGCCTAGAAAATTATGTGGGACGCCCCCCAAATTGTAGACCCGAGTGCATGATAAACGCTGAATGTCCAGGCAACTTGGCTTGCATTGCTGAGAAATGTAGAAACCCTTGTCCGGGCTCCTGTGGATACCATGCAAGTTGCGCTGTAATTAAACATGTACCAGTTTGTTCTTGTGACCATGGATATACAGGAGATCCATTCTCTGGATGTTCCTCTATCCCAAGTAAGTTTTATATCCAAAAATATATTCTCAATACTCAATTCTTTAATAAATATCCTGCGATTGTATCAAACTAACATTTATAACCGACATTATGTTAACATTGTAGCTATTGAAGATCATGTCGAAAGTCCTTGCTCACGGTCACCATGCGGGGCGAATGCTATTTGCAAAGAAAGACATGGAGTAGGCTCATGCTCATGTCTTCCTGATTACTTTGGAGATCCATATGTGGAATGTCGCCCAGAATGTGTGTTGAATTCAGATTGTCCAAAAGACAGGGCTTGCGTTAACAATAAATGTAAAGACCCTTGTCCTGGAGTATGCGGAATGAACGCGGAATGTCGTGTTAACAATCATGCACCATCTTGCGCCTGCCAGCCTGGTTATGAAGGCAATCCGTTTACGTCGTGTTATATACGTAAGAACTCTACTTTTTGCTATGCTATTCAATCCAATAACTAATTTTATTCCTAATTGAATAACTATTCTAATCACAATGGGCAATTTTAGGTCAACGTGAAGATCCCGTAGATCCGTGCTCACCATCACCTTGTGGACCATACAGTTTGTGTCGTGTTAACGGTGGCCATGCAATATGTTCATGCCAAGAAAAATATTTTGGTTCGCCGCCCTTCTGTCGACCGGAATGTATGGTTAGCAGTGAATGTATGCCCAATAGAGCTTGCAATAATCAGAGATGTGTTGACCCATGCATCGGAGCGTGTGGCAATAATGCTAAATGTACAGTAGTGAATCACAACGCATTATGTAGTTGTCCTCCAAATTACGCCGGTGATCCGTTCGTGCATTGTGCCATCGAAAAAAGTGAGTTACCAACATTTTTATTGAGAAAACTAACCATTTATACTCGTTATTTTTAATTATAAACTTAATTATTTAATATGAAGAACGAACTTAGTTGATTGTCGATTATAAAATGTTTTAGGGCCGGAACCAAAGCCTTCCGGCATACCCTGCGTACCATCGCCTTGCGGGCCTAATTCTCAATGTCGGGTAATTGGAGAAACTCCAGCTTGCTCTTGTCAACCTGGTTACATCGGCAGAGCTCCGAATTGTCGCCCGGAGTGCATATACGATGAAGAATGTCCAAGTAACTTGGCTTGCATTCGTGAAAAGTGTGTTAATCCTTGCGAAGGATCCTGTGGTTCAAACGCAGAATGCGTTGTAATCAATCATAAAGCTGTTTGCCACTGTCGTGAAAGCTATTCGGGTGATCCATTTAGCGGATGTTACTTTATTCGTAAGTTTCTTGCAAATTGACTTCTAAATTGTAATTATTATTTCGTTTGCGCCAATTATTCAACACAATATTTTTCGTTCATAGTCGCAGTTACAAGTGAAGACGAGACAAATCCTTGTAATCCATCACCCTGCGGTCCAAACTCCATATGCACTGAAAGGAACTCGGTTGGAGCCTGTACATGTGCGCCCGGATACTTTGGTGATCCATATCTTGGCTGTAGACCTGAATGTGTCACAAATAACGACTGCCCGTACGATAAAGCATGTTCCAATAATAAATGTATAGACATCTGTCAGGGTGCGTGTGGCTTGAATGCTCAGTGTACGGTAGCACATCATACACCAGTGTGCCTATGCATTGATGGTTACGATGGCAATCCAGTCGTGTCTTGCCATCCTCAGAGAAAACGTTAGTAATTTGGTTCATAACCATTTAAAATACGATTTTTACCATAACCATATTCTAACTGTTAAAACTGACTTTATTTGATTTTTAGCTCCAATTGCAGATGAGATAAACCCTTGTGTCCCGTCGCCTTGTGGTCCTTACAGCAATTGTAAGATCGTGGATGATCACGGTGTTTGTTCTTGTCGGGAAGGATACGTGGGCTCACCGCCCACTTGTAGACCAGAATGTGTTATTAGCACAGATTGTCCGCAACATCAAGCATGTATTAAGCAGAAATGTAGGGATCCTTGCCCAGGAACCTGTGGTATCAATGCAAGGTGTCAAGTGATAAACCATAACCCAATTTGTACATGTAAGGCTGGATATACTGGTGATCCATTCGTTACATGTCGGTTGGAACAAAGTAAGAATACGAGTAAAATAATAAAAGCCAATCAATTAAAATTGTTTATGTTTTTTGATCCCCCTTAAATACATAATTTATTTATTTCCACAATTTTTAAAACACATTTTATTTTTCTCTTTTTCCATTATTCTTTTCATTTACTCATTATTTTCTACTTTTGTATGCTTTTTATATTCTCTGTGTACTGTTTTTTTTCTTAATCTTACTTATTTTCTTTCTCTCTTAGAACCTATCTTAGAGATGCCTAAAGGAGATCCATGTGTTCCTTCACCATGCGGTCCATATTCTCAATGTAAAGTAGTCGGAGAAGCGCCTGCATGTTCATGCTTACCGAATTATATTGGTGTAGCACCAAATTGTAGACCTGAATGTTCCATCAATGCCGAATGCCCTGGTAATCTTGCATGCCAAAATGAAAAATGTGTGGATCCGTGTCCGGGCTCTTGTGGTTTTAACGCGGAATGTTCTGTAGCCAATCATGTTGCACTATGTAGCTGTTTCTTGGGATATACGGGCGACCCTTTTAGTGGCTGTTCACCTTTTGAACGTAAGTTTCGGAACGTAAGGTAATCATTATGGCATTATTTATCAGGTGTTTTTTATTACTATGAAAATATTGTATCATTTATTTCAGAACATCCAGAGCCACCACCGAATCCTTGTAGTCCTTCACCGTGTGGCGCTAATGCATTGTGTAAAGAAAGAAATGGAGTTGGCTCCTGTTCGTGTCTTCCGGAGTACTTTGGTGATCCGTACACAGGTTGTCGACCAGAATGCGTATCGAACTCGGATTGTGACCGTAATAAAGCATGTTCAAACAATCGTTGCAAAGATCCTTGCCCAGGAGCTTGTGGAATAAACGCTGAATGTCGAACAGTAAATCATTCACCAACATGCACATGTCTTACTGGGTATAACGGTAACCCATTAGTCAGATGTGAAATAGAAAGTAAGTCCATCGATATGTTTTTATTTATTTTAGTTTTAAATACATACTTAATATTGAATGCGTCGTTGGTCTAGTGGTCGCAAACGCTGCTACTGAGCATGATATCCTGAGTTCGATCCCCGGGTAGGGCAAAGTGATATTGATTTTTTCCATTTGGAATTTCTCAGTAGTAGCCCGGAGTCTGGATTTGTACCCGATTGATAGCAATACGCTCGCCCCCTATTACATGGGACTTATAACAGGCGAAATATGGGTGTTATCTTTCGGGGATTACAGGCGTGATGTTATGTCTGTTACTGTCTTATAATAAATTTAAGGTTTCTTCTAAAAAAAATATCTAGCCATAAATTCACTGACTGAAGAATTATGTATTTTACTACACCGAATCCAACGTAACTCTGAGCTGTATTATAATTTTATTTAGCGTCTGATCTCCACGTCTGTGCTTATTTTTTTTTATTGCAGTTGTTACAGAAAGCATGAAGAGCCCACTGGACCCTTGTCAACCAACGCCATGTGGACCGAACAGCCTATGTCGGGTTATAAATGGTCACAGTGTTTGCACATGCGAGAGTGACTACATTGGTACGCCACCTTCCTGCCGCCCCGAGTGTATCGTCAGCTCTGAATGTCCGCAAGACAAAGCTTGCATCAGAAAGAAATGCAAAGATCCATGCCAAGATTCTTGCGGGGTCAATGCTCGATGCCAAGTTATAACACACAATCCGATTTGTACTTGTAGTCCTGGATACACTGGAGATCCATTCGCTCAGTGCAGTCTAATAGAGCGTAAGTACCTAATTTAAGAACATGTTTTTTTTTTCAATGAAAACAACAACGTTTAGAACAATAAACAAATCTGGTGTCCTACTTTTAAGTGCCATTTTAATTTTAGAAGTATAATAATAGGATTTAAATGAGTGCTTTAGCTGTGTTAAGCTGGAAGTGATTAAATATGATTTAATATTGTTAAATAATTTTTTAGATCTCCCGCCCACAACAGAACCATGTGCACCATCTCCATGCGGACCCAATTCAGAATGCCGTGTTATTGGCGATCAGGCGGCTTGTTCCTGCTTACCAAATTACATCGGCAGAGTACCAAACTGTAGACCTGAATGTACCATTGATCCAGAATGTCCCAGTAATACAGCTTGTGTTAATGAGCGCTGTAAGGATCCATGTCAAGGTGCATGTGGTGTAAATGCTCTTTGTTTAACTATTAATCACAAACCAGTGTGCTCTTGCCAACAAGGATTTACTGGAGATGCCGTGAGGAATTGTATACAAATTATTTTATCATGTGCGTATATTTTCTTATTTAATAACGAAGTATTTAAAATTGATATTAACAAGAATACGAGGATCACACGAAAGTACCTTATAATACAAAAAGGTGATGTATTGTATATTTTTGCAGCTACTGAAATGACTCCTACTTCACGACCATGCACGCCATCTCCATGTGGGCCTAACGCGGAATGCCGGGAGTATAACGGAGCTGGTGCCTGCGTTTGTTCCGAAGGTTACGAGGGCGATCCGTACAGTACGCATGGGTGTCGAAGGGAATGCGAGAGCAACGACGATTGCACACCAAACTTAGCATGCACAAGATTCAAGTGTATTGATCCCTGTCCAAGAACTTGCGGGCAGTTAGCGCAATGTACAGTTGAAAATCATGTTCCTGTTTGTACTTGCCCAAGGGGATATACTGGTGATCCATTCTTCCAGTGTAAAGAAATATCTATCATACGTAAGTTTATTCCTTTAATTTGGATGAGACTAAAATAACAGTGTCATTATTACAATATTCAATAAAAACAACTTTAATTTACAGCAACGCCTCCACAACACCCGTGTGAACCCTCTCCCTGTGGTCCAAATAGTCAGTGCAGACAAGTGAACATGCAAGCAGTGTGCTCGTGTCTGCCAAATTACATTGGATCCCCGCCATCATGTCGACCACAGTGTATAGTAAACAGTGAATGTGATACATCTAAAGCTTGCATCAATCAAAAATGTGATGATCCATGCCCTTATTCCTGTGGCTTGAGAGCACACTGTATAGTGAAGAATCATAGTCCTATCTGCACGTGCCCATTAGGCATGACTGGCGATCCGTTTACGCAATGCTATGGTATGTTTATTATGTTTACGTGCATGTTTAACAACTGCCTCAACCAATGATGATTGTCTAAAGACAGTATTAAAACATTTTCAGAATAATATTCGCGATATTTACGATATGTCATTGTGTTTTAGCAATTCCACAAACAACTGAAAGGCCTCCATCTTGTACACCTTCACCCTGTGGTCCTCATTCGCGTTGCCAATTATTAGCAAGTGGACCAGCTTGCTCCTGTCTTCCTGGTTATGTGGGTTCCCCGCCTTCTTGCCGACCCGAATGTACGATTAACGGTGAATGTCCAGCTTCACTTGCCTGTGTACGACAAAAATGTGAAGACCCATGTCCAGGATCATGCGGAGTCGATGCCGCATGTCACGTTTTAAATCATGTAGCTGTTTGTGTGTGCAACGAAGGATATACCGGCGATCCGTTTGCGAGATGCTTACCAATCCTGGAAGGTATTGTTTATTTTAATATGTATTTGTGTGCAATTACTAATTATTAATAAATAACCTAGGTATCACTTTGACATTTAATACGATATTGAAATTTAATAATTAGCTAATCAATCATTTTTAATATGGATTAAGAAACTTTATTACCTTATGACTTTTATATAGGTATATACATGTTTTCAACTAATAAAAAATAAATTAAACTTTTCTAAACAAAATGATGAATCAAATTTTGTTTTAGATTCGACTACACCAATACCTTCCGATCTTTGTAATCCATCTCCGTGTGGTGCCAATGCTGTATGTGATAACGGATTCTGTACATGTTTAGCGGAGTACAGTGGAAACCCATACGAAAGTTGCCGACCAGAGTGTACTGGAAGCCAGGAATGTCCTAGGGATAAGGCTTGCTTTAGAAACAAATGTCGTGATCCGTGTCCGGGTACATGTGGTCAAAATGCTAAATGTGACGTGATAAATCACATACCCTCATGTTCCTGTATGACTGAATATACGGGTAACCCATTTACTCACTGTCGTCGTATGGAACAAGAGAAAGCAAGACCGAGAGACTCGTGTCATCCATCACCTTGTGGACCTAATAGTATTTGTAAGAACGTTGACAATGCTGCTGTATGTGCTTGTCTTGAAGGGTTCCAAGGCTCCCCTCCATCTTGCCGGCCGGAATGCGTAGTTAGCTCCGAATGCCCGGCTACTAAAGCATGTGTTAATCAAAAATGCATTAACCCATGTGTCAATGCATGTGGAATATCTGCTCGCTGTGAAGTAATTAATCACAGCCCAATCTGTAGTTGTAACTCAGGACAAACTGGCGATCCATTCAAGAGTTGTTATGATATTGTATTTACACCGGTTAAGCCAGTAGATGCATGTAATCCATCCCCATGTGGACCGAACTCACAATGTATCGAAAGAAATGAAAAAGCTAATTGTAGATGCATAGAGAACTACATTGGACAACCACCAAATTGTAGACCGGAATGTGTCATTAATCCAGATTGCCCTTCAAATCAAGCATGTGTTAAAAATAAATGCATCGATCCATGCCCTGGCTCGTGTGGAGTGAATGCTGACTGCATTGTTGTCAGTCATACTGTCTCATGTAGCTGCAGAGAAAAGTTTACCGGCAATCCCTTTATGCAATGCGTTCTTCAAGAAGGTACGTTGTTATTTATACTATTTTAAATGATGTAAGATGTGTTGAAAAAAAGCTTAGTTACACAAGATTAAATTGATATACTTAGTATTTTGTTATTGACAGATGTGGTATTTGATGATACATTTTTTGCAGAAACTCCCGTACAGCCCTGTGACCCTTCACCTTGCGGAGCAAATGCAGTTTGTAGTCAACGAGATGGAGCCGGATCTTGTTCATGTCTGGAAGGATATCAAGGAAACCCCTATGATGGTTGCCGCCCAGAATGTGTTCTAAGCTCTGATTGTGCTGCTGATAAATCGTGCATAAGAAATAAATGCGTAGACCCTTGTCCAGGAATATGTGGTAGAAATGCCGAGTGCAACGTTATAAATCATGTTCCAAGTTGTGCTTGTATTAAAGGTTTCACAGGAAATCCGTTCGACCAGTGTATAAAAGAAACAATTGTAGAAATAATTAAACCTTGCCAGCCATCGCCTTGTGGTCCTAATAGTGTTTGCCGAGAAAATGGTGGATTAGCATCTTGCGAATGCTTACCAGACTACAGAGGGGCACCTCCTGATTGTAGACCAGAATGTACTGACAGTAGTGAATGTCCGTCAGATCGGGCTTGCCACAGGTTAAAATGCGCTGACCCTTGCAGAGGTACTTGTGGCATCGGATCTCATTGCCAGGTTATTAATCATAGTCCTTTATGCAGTTGTCCAGCGGGAAAGACTGGCGATCCGTTTAAAACATGTTTTGATATAGAAAAAACAGTATATGAAGAACAAAGTCAACCTTGTCAACCGAATCCATGTGGAGCATATAGTGAATGTCGAGCAATTAACAACAGTTCGTCATGTTCTTGCATTCAAGGGTATATAGGTGCTCCACCGAATTGTCATCCTGAGTGCCTTGTAAATACGGATTGTCAGTCACATCAGGCATGTATTGCTGAAAGATGTAGAAATCCATGTGAGGGTTCCTGTGGATTTAGAGCTGAATGTCGCGTACACGATCATATACCTATTTGTAGCTGTCCCATCGGTTATTCTGGAGATCCGTTCATACAATGTGCGGAAGTGATAGGTATGCATTGAAAATCTTCGTATTGTGAAGCATCTAATCTTAGATTATATGTCTGAAATGTACGATTATATGTCTGAAACCTAACGCCAGTTATTATAATGTTTTTCGTTTTACAGATATTCCTTCTTCTTTGCCGGATCCTTGTAATCCATCTCCATGTGGTCGCAATGCTCTTTGTGAGGCAGGCACTTGCTATTGTGCACCTGGATATTTTGGAGATCCTTATACCAGTTGTAGACTTGAATGCAGTACTAATGGCGAATGTTCTCCGACTCGTACATGTCAACGAGGTAAATGCGTCGATCCATGCCCAGGAGCATGCGGTACGAATGCAATATGTTCAGTCAATAACCATATACCGTCGTGCACGTGTTCCCCTTCAACCTCAGGAGATCCATTCAGTTTGTGCACTCAAATACAAATCCAAAAAGGTAAACTGTAATAAGTTAAGCTAATACACGCTCATTTGATACGTTTTATTTGCCTTATCTGAATTGTGATTTTATTTTTTATAGACATACCAATATCTCCTTGTTCGCCGTCTCCATGTGGCCCCTACAGCGAATGTACAGTAAGCAAAAATGGTGCTGCAGCTTGTTTGTGCAAGACGGGACATGTTGGATCTCCTCCTTCTTGCCGACCGGAATGCCTCGTCAGCGCAGAGTGTAAATTACAATTGGCGTGCATTGATCGAAGATGTCGCGATCCCTGTGAAGGAGCTTGTGGGCGCGGCGCTCGTTGCCAAGTTATTGCGCACTCACCAATCTGCACATGTAATGAAGACTATACTGGAGATCCCTTCTCACATTGCTATCCGAAACCAGGTATTACAATAGGATATCCTCTTGTCATTTAAAATACATAGGTATAAATGTTTTGAGGTCGTTCGGATTTACAATATCTTTTTTTTTATAGCACCGCCGCCACAGACCATCCCCTGTGAACCTTCCCCATGCGGTCCAAATTCGATTTGCGTTAATTCCGGAGAGACACCAGCATGCAGCTGTCAGCCAGGTTTTATAGGAGCGCCACCAAACTGTCGGCCAGAATGTACAATTAGCGCAGAATGCCCAGCGGTTTTGGCTTGTGTCGCGCAAAAATGTAAAGATCCGTGTGTCCAAGCTTGTGGCCCACGAGCCTTATGTTCTGTGGTCGATCATCGTGCAATCTGCGCCTGTGAACCAGGTCTTGAGGGCGATCCCTTCCAGGGCTGCTCCCAGCCAAAAGGTAATCTTCAAACACATTGTGGTATTACATTTGACACTTTTTAAATTACTATTATTCCAAACATGTTCATGGTTTAGGTTCAATCTGAAAAGTTCTTAAATGATTGTCACAAAAAAATGTATTATATTATGTGGGTATTGGTAGGTACAATTTTTACATTTAAAATATTTGTTAAGATTAAGGTTTTCGGCAGTTTGTATAATAATGCTCTAAAGAAACTGATGTACCAACCACTTATGATGCATATAACCCCTCAGCTTGGCAAAGCGTGATAATTTGTTCATGCTTTAAATGACGTGCTTGTCATGTAAGAAAATTTATAATAAGCGTTCACGCCTCACACGGTTTACTAATGAACATAGGACTGTATAGATGTTCTTACTTTGGGACTGAGTGGTGACCATGCCCGCCTATTGGTTTAAAGGAAATGACGTCAATACAGCCCCTATGCAAATGCTTTCAACATGAGCCTAGGAACAGGTCGGTAGGTACCGATACGATGAAAATAGGTGAATAAAGCGCTTCCAGGAGGGTTATAACTATACAAAAAATAACTGTTAATGTGATATAATGCCTTTCGCTTGACTACGGAGCACGCGGAGATAACATAGCACTTACAGTAAAGCTTAGGCTGTCCGCCAAGACAGCCGCTTTTGGACGGTGCTGCTTGAGATAGTGACGCTGAAGCCGGAATAAGGAGGTCACTAAACGTCGCCAGGCCCAGCAAGCTTCAACTAACGCTTCGGAACAAGGACGTGCTTCTACGGTGACAGACATGTTAATCGGTAAGTCAATTTATTCTATTTGAAAAACATTTCAGCTCCACCAAAGGTCGAATATCTAAATCCATGTGAACCGTCCCCTTGTGGTGCAAATGCTGAATGTAAAGTACAAGGAAACGCCGGGTCATGCTCATGTTTGCCTGATTATTTCGGTGATCCTTACCAAGGTTGTAGACCTGAATGCTTAGCTGATTCAGACTGTCCTTTGGTTTCGGCGTGCAACAGAAACAAATGTGTAGATCCGTGCCCGGGAGTTTGTGGATATAATGCAGATTGCTATGTTACCAACCACAAACCAATGTGTAATTGCAAACCAGGTTACACTGGGACTCCACTCTCAATATGTCATCTCGTAAGAGGTAATTATTCGCAGTCAAATGTTTGTTTGAGGTCATCATTGCTGAGCAATTTTTAAACATAAATTATATTCTTTCAGAAAACGATATTGCGGTTATAAATGTATGCAATCCGTCACCTTGTGGAATCAACGCAATTTGTAAAGAAATTAACAATCAACCAGTTTGTTCATGTCTACCAAATTATATGGGTTCACCACCAAACTGCAGACCAGAATGTATGATGAACTCTGAATGCAAACCCAATCGGGCATGCGTTAATCAACGATGCGTTAATCCCTGCCCAAAGCCATGTGGGCAAAATACGGAATGCAAAGTAATCAATCACAGTCCAGTATGTAGTTGTCGGTCGGGTTACTCTGGAAATGCGTTCACTATGTGTAGAATTATATTGCGTAAGTCGGCATAAACATTACTCTTTCTATTTTAATGCATGGCTCATATAATAATTATATTCTATTTATTTTGTAGAAACATCTCCAAGCGTAGCAGTGCCTTTAGATCCTTGTGTACCATCACCATGTGGTTCATACGCTGAATGCCGAGATAATAATGGAATAGCTTCATGTTCATGTTTGCCGTCCTATGTCGGTTCACCGCCGTACTGTAAACCAGAGTGCGTTGTCCATTCTGACTGCCCGAGTGATCGGGCTTGCGAAGCAGAAAAATGTCGAAACCCTTGCGATGGATCTTGCGGCCTATATGCCAAGTGTTTTGTAAACAATCATGTTCCTGTCTGCCTTTGCCCGGATGGTTTTACTGGAGATCCATTCAGACAGTGCACTCCTAAGCCCATTGCTGGTAAACATTAATATACCTATATTCTTAGTAAATATGTGGAAAAGGAGTTACTTTTATCCCTATCATATATTCTGAAAATAACAATTTATGGATTGAAAATACAATTCTTATTAATACATGTTCCCACATGGGATAAAAACAAAAGTTTTACCTATAAATTTATTTCTAGATGACCCCGAGCCTGGCCCAAGTGATCCATGTCATCCGAGTCCTTGTGGTCCGAACAGCGTCTGCAACAATGGCGTTTGTTCATGTATTGTTGGTTATCATGGAGATCCCAATCTTGGCTGCCGACCGGAATGCGTGTATAATACAGATTGCCCGCTAGACAAGGGTTGTTTACGAAACAAATGTGTGAATCCTTGTATTGGAACCTGCGGACTGAACGCCATTTGCGATGTTATGAACCACGTACCAATGTGTTCTTGTCCTAAAGGCATGAGCGGCAATGCTTTCATAGAGTGTAGACCGTCGGCTGGTAATTTTCTTCTAAATATCTTTGATGAATTAATGGGATAATTATATTTTAACTAATTGTTAATAATATTCGTGTTTTGCAGTGTCCATAACCAACCCATGCAATCCATCACCATGCGGACCCAACAGTCGATGTCAGCAATCCAATGGACAAGCAGTGTGTTCCTGTGTACCTGGATATCGTGGTAGTCCACCAACGTGTCGACCTGAATGCGTCGTTAGCCTGGAATGTCCACTAAAAGAAGCTTGTAACAACCAGAAGTGTATAAACCCATGTATAGGAGCATGCGGCACAGCAGCTGTTTGTGATGTAATTAATCATAATCCAATATGTACATGCCCTCCGTCTTTTACTGGAGATCCTTTTGTGAGGTGCATATTCAAAGGTAAACATTTTACACTTCCTACTACTTAAACATAAACATGTATGATCTGCTATATTTCAATAACACCTATGTATATCATGTTTCTTGCAATTAATAATCTTATCTTAAAATTTTATTTATTCTAATGGTTTGTACATATTAAAAAATATTGTACATACATATTTATATTGTTATTATAATGATATGAATTTTGTATACGTTAAATGCACCACATATTACATACGTAACTTTTCCATTTGGACACCCATAGGTTACTTCCTATGGGTGTCCAGAATTATATCAAATACTTACAAAACTACTGTTTTGTAAATTTGTATGTTGAACATTAAAGAGTATTGCTATATAACTTACATCAGTATTATTATTGTAAATCATCTCAGACATACCACGGCTGAAATGGTTATCCAATGAGTTTTATTTCTTTATTCCAGATGAAGAGGAGACACAGTTGAATCCATGTGAACCATCACCATGTGGGCCGCATTCTATATGTAGAGTAAGCGGAGAAAGCCCCATCTGTGCTTGTTTACCAAGCTACAAGGGAACACCCCCTAACTGTCGACCTGAGTGCATTAGCAATAGTGAATGTGATTATAATTTGGCATGCCTTAATCAAAAATGTGCAGATCCATGCTTGGGCGCATGTGGCTCAAACTCTGAATGTAGGGTTGTAAGCCATGCTCCCATGTGCTTGTGTCAAACCGGTTACACGGGTGATCCATTTACATATTGTAGTGCTATGCCAATCATGGATCAGACAGAAGTATTAACGCCATGTAATCCTAACCCATGTGGATCTAATGCCATATGCAAAGAACAAAGAGGTGTGGGATCATGTCAGTGTCTGGAAGAGTACTTAGGAAATCCCTATGAAGGATGTCGACCTGAGTGTGCCGTCAATTCTGACTGTCCCCTTAATAGAGCTTGCTCCAGAATGAAGTGCATCGATCCTTGTCCGGGTACATGTGGCTCGAATGCTATATGCCAAGTGCATAATCATGTACCAACATGCTTATGCCAACAAGGATATACGGGAAATCCATTCAGCCATTGTAACATTATGCAAGAACGTTAGTAAACATTGTATTATACCTATTAAATTAATTTAATTCTCATACAAAGTAAGATAAGAAACACAATAACCTTAATTGCAAAAAATTTCAGCTGTAGTGGTGGAAACGAATCCCTGCAATCCTTCGCCATGTGGAGCGAACAGTCAATGCAGAGAAGTAAAAGGTCAAGCCGTATGCTCTTGCTTACCAAACTTCTTAGGTGCACCACCAAACTGTCGTCCCGAATGTGTTGTGAGCTCGGAATGCCCCTCGCATTTAGCTTGTGTCAACCAGAAATGCATAAACCCATGTGAAAATACATGCGGAGAAAACGCTAACTGTAATGTGATCAATCACAGCCCTATATGTGTCTGTAAACAGGGCCTTACTGGAAATTCGTTTACAAAATGTTACCCAATCAAAAGTAAGCTCACTTTTAATTTTATTTTGTCGAGAATATTTTCGCTTAAACGAAGTCGTAATGAAATATTTATGTGTCCTTTCAGTATCTCAGCCTCCTCTCAATGTACCACCTCAAGATCCGTGTTTATCAGCACCATGTGGTCTATACGCCGAGTGTCGGAATATCGGCAATGCTCCCTCGTGTGCTTGCAAACCTAATTATATTGGCAGTCCACCGAATTGTAGGCCTGAGTGTACGATCAATCCTGAGTGTCCCAGTAATCAGGCTTGCATTAATGAAAAATGTCGTGATCCGTGTCCGGGAGCTTGTGGTATAAACGCTCATTGCACTGTATTCAATCATATTGCTCAATGTGGCTGTTCCGAACAGTACACAGGAGATCCCTTTACTCGTTGCCTACAAATGCCAGAAAAAGATGGTAAGTAAATATTTTACAACTTTTACATCCCTACATTCAAATTTACAGCAATCATACTTCTTATAATCAGATGGAGAACAGACCTATTGTAATTGGTAGAGACGAAAGTATTGCTGTGTGTGTTCCAATATATGTATGTCCATACTACTTTTGACGTGCATTATTTGGAAATTTAAATCTATGATAAACTAATTGTTGCAAAATTATAGTAAGAAAACAAATTGTTTAGCTACAAAATCATTATTTTAGTTAGAACTTCGATTAGGTACATTTATAAACATATAAGAGGTATGAGAGTGAAACAATATTTGTTTTCCATTTAGCTAAGACGTCAGATAATAAAAACCTACATAATAACTTTTAAATAGATTTGTATATAATATTACCAGACTTGTATCAAAAACTTGTTTTACAGAAACTGTCACGGAAACTGATTTATGCAATCCATCACCTTGCGGCGCCAACGCTTTATGTAACGAGGGTGTTTGCACGTGCTTACCCGAGTATCAAGGAGATCCGTACTATGGTTGTCGACCAGAATGTCTTGTGAGCACAGACTGTCCTCACAACAAAGCTTGTGCAAGAAATAAATGCGTCGATCCCTGTGTAAACACTTGCGGCAGAGAAGCCATTTGCAATGTCTTTAACCACGTGCCTATGTGTACATGTCCAAAAGGATACTCAGGAAATGCGTTCCTTGAATGTCGACCTGTCAGAATTGTTGAAAACATTCAGCCTTGTAATCCTTCGCCATGTGGTCCTAACAGCCAGTGTCGTGAAATCAATGGACAAGCCATATGCTCATGCCTGTCTGGATATATGGGTGCACCGCCCACTTGTAGACCAGAATGTACCTCGAGTGCAGAATGTGCACTAAGTCGAGCTTGCTCTAATCAACGATGCACCGATCCCTGTAAAGGAAATTGTGGATCAGGAGCTCAATGTCAAGTAATAAATCATAATCCAATTTGCTCATGTCCATCGGGTTACACCGGGGATCCATTTACCAGATGCATTTTAGAAGGTGACTTACTTATATTTTTCTCACCATCAAGATTTACTACTATATAGTCTTATAAACTGAAACCTTGCTTTTCTTTACTATTTCAGATATTCAACCACCACCTTATGTCAACCCTTGTGACCCTTCACCTTGTGGTGCTAACTCTGTTTGCAGAGAAGTAGGCGGCTCACCATCATGTGCTTGTCAAGTTGACTTTATGGGAAATCCTCCAAACTGTCGTCCAGAATGCATCTCTAATTCAGAATGTCCTAATGAAATGGCCTGTATAAAACAAAAATGTCGAGACCCCTGTCCTGGTTCTTGCGGATCTGGAGCAGAGTGTCGGGTGGTCAGCCATTCTCCACAATGCTTGTGCCCTCCAGGGTACACTGGAGATGCATTCAGAGGATGTCAAGTTATGGACGTTCCCCTTGCCCCTTGTTCACCTTCACCGTGTGGCTCAAATGCTGTTTGCAAAGAACAGAGAAACGCTGGCGCATGCGTGTGTCTTCCAGATCATATTGGAAATCCTTACGAAGGATGCCGTCCGGAATGCATTGTAAATTCAGATTGTTCTACAAACTTGGCATGCATCCAAACCAAATGTAAAAATCCATGTAACAATATATGCGGACGTAATGCTGTATGTAATGTTGTCAATCATGCTCCTACGTGTGAATGTCTACCTGGTCTGACAGGAAGCCCCTATC
Source organism: Euplexia lucipara (assembly GCA_921972225.1). Classification (NCBI taxonomy): domain Eukaryota; kingdom Metazoa; phylum Arthropoda; class Insecta; order Lepidoptera; family Noctuidae; genus Euplexia; species Euplexia lucipara. The sequence continues at coordinate 12,241,632 of OV179149.1, forward strand.
AAAACTGCTACGAGGAAATATTACGTGAGTGCTTTTATTTTAGTTTTTTTCTGGATACAGCCAATGTTCTACAAATAGATTATTGATTGAACTTTTTCCATTTCAGAAATTTCAGTTGTGCCCAAAGACCCTTGTTCTCCGTCGCCGTGTGGTCCAAATAGCGTTTGCAAAGTATCAAATAACCAAGCTGTGTGCACATGTCAGCCTGAATATTTAGGAACGCCACCTGCATGTAAACCTGAGTGTATTGTGAGCTCGGAGTGTAATCAACAACAAGCGTGTATTCAACGAAAATGCAAAAATCCTTGTGAAGGCGTCTGTGGATTAAATACGGAATGCAAAGTCATTAATCATAGTCCTATATGCTCGTGTCGTCCGCAGTACACCGGCGATCCATTCAGCAGATGTTATAGAGCACCTGGTAATTATTGGGCAATTTACACATTTGAGATAAACTTACACTGAGAAAAATGTAAAGCCGAATGTTTCGTAACGAGGGCGGATTTATTCGTAAAGAAGGCGAAAAAACGACCAAAAGTCAACCGACGTAAAACGCCTTCCTAGGTTGGAGGCGTTTTACGCCTTAAGCGTAAGGCGCAAAAAAATAAGCAGCAATATACTTTCTAATGTGTATTTTAGGCGTAATTATTAACAAATACTCCTTAATTCAAAAGCTATAAACGTGGTAAGTCGGATAGGATCGACTGATTGACGATGAGATTTAACTTCCGATAAGGCGATACAAACGGTAAAGGGAGGTGCTCGGGTCACACACATGACTATTTGACTTCCAGTAAGGCGTTTTACGTCTTTTCTTACTGAGGTTTAACCTGTGCACTAAGCGCTATTGATGTTTTCATGAGTCGTAATTCACTTTTAGTAAGGTGTTTTACGTCTTTTCTTACTGTGGGTTTAACCTGTCCACTAAGCGTTTTCAACGTTTACTAACTCGTAATCGACTTCTTATAAGGCGTCGTATGTCTTTCCTTACCGTGGTTTAACCTATCCACTAAGTGTTTTCAACGTTTACTAAGTCGTATTTACCTTCTAGTAAGTTGTTTTAGAATTTTCCATACGATTAAGTAAGCCGTATCGTAAGGTAATTTATGCTTTCTTTTCGAGCAGAAACGTTTTATGAAGACCGGAAAAAAAGCCTTCTAACTGCTGGTAACGCTTTTCTCTAAGGGCATGATTGACTTGCTTTACTATCATTTATTACTTCAAAGGGCATTGGGCCGCTCAAAGTGCGCATTCACTCTAAGGTAGCGCGAGCCAACATCCTTCACATGAACTTCATGATAGTAGATCAGCCAAGCGTGCCTTCAGTGAACAGCGTAAGTAACCAGCTGTTCTCAGAAAGCTGTTCTCCCAGTCTTTGTAAGCTTCTGAAATCAATAGAACAATAATGTATAAAACACTTCAATAATAACTGTTTACAAGATACTAAATAAACAATACATAACATAAACGATAGATTAGTACCTCCTCAACCCAACATTTCAATCTCAACCTAATAATAAGCCGATATCGTCTGTATCTTATAGGAATGACAGTGGCATTGCAATAAAACCATTAAATAAAAATAAAAAATCTGTATTAGAAAATCAATTTAGATATACACAACTTCTTAAAACAAGATAAACATTTTTGAGATCGGAGAGATTGAGCGGTTTTGAGATCGAACTCCGAGTACTTTCTGTTCTTCTCGTTGGGGTCATCCTTAATATCTGAAAGTAAACAAGCAAATTAAATTAATAAATACGTACCTACCTGCTAAGATTTTACCGCCTGTTCTGCAGCTTATATTAATAAAACAATCATACAACACAAAAAAACTGAATAGAAAGTCAAAGTCAAAGTGATCGTTTTAATTAAAACAAGATTTAAAACTAATCTGAAAAAAACATCAATCTTGTCAACTAAACAACTCAAAATAAGTTTCAGTTAAAACCACAAATAATTGTACATAACTACTATAATTCTGTGATAGCTCAGAAACCACTCTACCGCTAACATTTAAAACGCTAATATTTTTGACGAACAAAATAAGCTCTAACTCTAAAACGACTTAGAACTATGACGAAGTTTTTACTGCTACATCAAGGGAATAACAATAACAGCTCACTCTATTAGAAATAAGATAAAAAATTGGTTAAATACTTACATGAATACAGCAAAGTTCGCCGCCAATACACAAACACTGTGAAACCGGCGAGATCTGCGCGCAAACTGACAAAACCGTTAGTTGTTGCTATCGCGCTCACTCGAGCGACCCTAAACTTTACAGACGAATTTGAACTTTATTAAAAAGGCATATGGTTGCATTACAAGTCATTGATTTCACTCGTACAGCCCTATGATCGCGCTCAAACCAAATATCACCGAATAAGGCGAGTCACAGAATTAGATGAGTTCACTGTACTAGGAAACTAAATTAATTTTACTAAATTAATCATACACTATTTCGTCTACATGTATGTACGTCGGTTTTGACCTTATGATACGGCAAATATTGCCTTATTTACGCTTATATTAGCCAAATAACTCGTTATCAGACTTTTCAAACGTTTGATTAAATTGTAACTAACATTCGCCTTATCCTAATGGTGAATATTGCCATAAATCTACGGTTTCATTCACCGGATATGTACCTAAGTCGTTATAAGACGTTTTTCACCGTTTGATTAGTCGTAACTTGAGCGTATTTCGCCTTATGATAAGACAAATATCGCCAAATTTAAGGTTGTATTGACCAAATATGTACGTCGTTATATGAAGTAATGTTACCGTTTCAGTCGTAACTCGACCATGTTTTGCCTTATGATAAGGCGAATATTGCCCTATTTACGTTTATATGTGCCGTATATGTACGTCGTTATATAACCTAAGGTTACCATTTGATTCGTCGTAATCTGAGCATATTTCACCTTAAGATAGGGCAAATATCGCTAAATTTATGGTTGTATTGACCAAATATGTTCGTCGTTATATTATGACGTAATGTTACTGTTCAATCAGTCGTAACTCGACCATGTTTTGCCTTATGATAAGGTGAATATTGCCCTATTTACGTTTATATGTGCCGTATATGTACGTCGTTATATAACCTAAGGTTACCATTTGATTCGTCGTAATCTGAGCATATTTCGCCTTATGATAGGGCAAATGTGGCCACATTATACGTTTATATTGCCGAATACATACGTCTCTGAAAAACTTTATGTTTACGTTCAAATTGTTGTGATTGAAGTATATTCCGCCTTATTGTAAGGTGAATATTGCCATGCTAAAGATTATTTATGACGCTTACGAAAGTTTGTTTATGACTTATTTTTACGTTTGTTTAGTTTTTATTAAAGTGTATATCGCCTTAATTTAAGTTAAGTATTGCCATAATTACGGTGATATTCACCACATATTCGACGTCGTAAATTTAAAGCGTTTTTTGTAGTCCATTACTGCTGTATTAACAGTATAAAGTTGAATTTCAAGACTACCTTACGGTAAGACATTATTGACGGTTAGTGTTTATCATAAAAGACGTACCATTTTAACGGAAACGCCTAGCTAAGCCAAAATAACCGCAAGCGTTACAAAATCGCCTCGCGTCATTACAATTTAGCCGTCGAAGGCGGAATTCACCTTAAGCCAGAAATCAATTTTTCTCAGTGTAACGCATAATTTGAATAACATTAAAAATGGAAATTGTTTCTTTAGTTGCAGATGTTTTTCCTACGAATCCTTGCCTACCATCGCCGTGTGGGCCGTTCTCTCAATGTCGAGACACGGGAGGGTCACCATCGTGCTCCTGTTTGCCACAATACATGGGCAGTCCTCCAAATTGCCGTCCAGAATGCACAATTAACACAGACTGTTCCAATGAGTTGGCATGTATTAATGAAAAATGTGTAGACCCCTGCCCAGGCTCTTGTGGAGTTAACGCAAATTGTAGAGTGCAAGGCCATGTGTCCATATGCACATGCTTGGATGGCTATACCGGGGACCCATTCCAAAGTTGTTCCTTTAAACCGAATATAGGTAAGCAATATTCGTTCCATTTTCCAACAAACTGTTAAACATGACAACACGCCTGTGTTCCTCAAAGGTTAGACTGAGATGCACCTATAGTACACCTTCATTAATTTCAATCAAGTCCCAAAACGTTAAAAGTCATAATAATATACATTTTTTATCTCCAGAACCTGTTGAAGCAGACTTGTGTAATCCATCGCCATGTGGACCGAATGCGGTTTGTGACAATGGAATTTGTACTTGCATACCTGAGTATAATGGTGATCCGTACTTTGAATGCCGTCCCGAATGTACTATAAGTTCCGAATGCCCTATGGATAAAGCATGTGTAAGGAACCGATGCGTCAATCCATGTGTAAACACTTGTGGCATAAACGCCAAATGTGAAGTTGTAAATCACATGGCTGTTTGCACGTGCCCAGCTAGAACCGCTGGCAACGCGTTCATTCAATGCAGCCCCGTGCGAGGTAAGGAAACTGAAATCTTACCATACATTTCGTCTTGCTGATTTGTATATTTTTTATTAGAAATGATTTAATTTGTCTTACAGAAATGATATCTTCCAATCCCTGCCAACCGAGCCCGTGTGGTCCTCACAGCCAATGCAGAGAGTTTAATGAACAAGCAGTATGCTCTTGCTTGCTTGGGTTCCGCGGGGCACCACCGTCGTGTCGCCCAGAGTGCGTGGCAAGTTCCGACTGCTCACTTGATAAAGCGTGTAGCAACCAGAAATGTGTTAACCCTTGTCAAGGAACATGTGGTGTAGCAGCCAAATGTCAAGTAGTTAACCACAATCCTATTTGTTCGTGCGCATCAGGAATGACCGGAGATCCGTTTACAAGATGCACAGTAATACGTAAGTGGATTAATGTTCTAGTATTTTAACTTTTGCCTTTTTATTGTCCTAAAGTGTTTCAGTAACGTTAACTATTTAATTTTTTTTTTATAGCTGTTGACGCACCTCCGATACCGTTAAATCCATGTCAACCATCCCCATGTGGAGCCAATTCTATTTGCCAACTAACCGGTGGGTCTATTCCTTCATGTCAATGTCAACCTGAATTTATTGGCGCACCACCGAATTGTCGCCCTGAGTGTGTTGCTAACAGTGAATGCGCGCCACAAATGGCTTGCATCAACAGAAAGTGTCAAGATCCTTGCACCCAAGCGTGTGGCACCAACGCCGACTGCAGAGTAGTTAGTCATACGCCTATATGTATCTGCCCCGAGGGTTATGCGGGTGACGCAGCGGTGCAGTGCAGTGTAACGACTGTGGCAAATATTGAACCGGTGTCGCCGTGCACACCATCACCTTGTGGCTCAAACGCAGAATGTAGAGAACATGCCGGAGCCGGCGCATGTGTTTGTGTTACCGGATACTTTGGAAATCCCTATGAGGCATGTCACCCAGAATGCTTAGTAAATTCTGATTGTCCAAGTAATAAAGCGTGTACAAGAAACAAATGTATTGACCCCTGCCCAGGCACATGTGCTGTTAATGCTGATTGTCAAGTAGTCAATCATTCGCCGCTATGTACATGCCGACAAGGTTACGTCGGTGACCCGTTCACACAATGTCATTTCAAACGTAAGTTTTACTTATTTATTGTATTCTCGTGATAATTATAAGTTGTATATTGGAAATTTGTAATAATATATTTTATATTTATAGCGCATGAAGACATACCGGTAGACCCATGTCAACCGTCTCCTTGTGGTCCTAACAGCCAGTGTCGAAAATCAAACGGTCAGAGTGTATGTTCGTGTTTGCCTGAGTACCGCGGCACACCGCCGAACTGTAGGCCTGAATGTGTCGTGAGCGCGGAATGTCCTGCAGACAAAATATGCCAGAATCAAAAATGCATCTCGCCCTGCCCAGGACCATGTGGACGTAATACAGACTGTAGAGTCATCAATCATAGTCCCATATGTACCTGCCAAAATAGATATACTGGAGATCCATTCTCTAGTTGCTATATAGTAAAAGGTAAGACATACCTAACTTGCCTTTAATGAATTAGGTACTTGTTAGTTGAAATATCATTCTTATAACGTTTAATTTTTGTAGTTCAAGAACAAACTCCAGAAATTCAAAGAGATCCGTGTGTACCATCGCCGTGTGGACCTAATTCACAATGTCAAAATCTACGTGGCAACCCATCGTGCACATGTTTACCGAACTTTGAAGGCAGCCCTCCAAACTGTAGACCAGAGTGTACAATCAATGAAGACTGTGCCAGCAACCTAGCTTGCATAAATCAAAAGTGCAAAGATCCATGTCCCGGTTCTTGCGGATTAAACGCTAACTGTCAAGTCGTAAAACATGTTTCAATTTGTTCTTGTGCTGAAGGTTTTACTGGCAATGCTTTTACTCAATGTAATATTATTCCAATCAAAGGTACTTATTATTTTATTTTTCATTATTCTGATTACCTTGCTCTGTAAGTAAATTATGGTGTCCTATTTTTTAACCATCATTTCCCAATTACAGAAAATGACGATCCATGCAATCCCTCACCTTGTGGAAATAATGCCGAATGTAATAACGGACAGTGTAGCTGCCTTCTGGAGTTCATTGGAGACCCGTATACTGGATGTCGACCAGAATGTGTGCAGAGTTCAGAATGCGATCGTAGCAAAGCTTGTATCCGAAACAAATGCAAGGATCCTTGTCCAGGCACTTGCGCGCCAACAGCAGTGTGTAGCGTTGTCAACCATATTCCAATGTGCAGCTGTCCAGAGCGCATGACTGGCAATGCATTTGTAGAATGTCGACCTGTGTTAGGTAAGTGAGGATATCAAAATAATACTCATTACGATGTCTTAGATATTAAATAAAAAAATAACTAATGTTTAACAAAGAGACTCAATACTTCAATATCTTTGTAATTTTCAGAACCAGTAGTTTCGAACCCGTGTCAACCATCGCCATGCGGACCGAACAGTCAATGCAGAGAAGTCAACGGCCAAGCAGCCTGTTCATGCGCTCCTAATAATATCGGGGCGCCACCTGCATGTAGGCCAGAGTGCACCATAAGCGCAGAATGTCCGCTCAGCCAAGCTTGCAGCAACCAACGTTGTGTAGATCCTTGTGTTGGTTCTTGCGGTGTAAACGCTGAGTGTAAAGTAGTCAATCACAATCCCATTTGCACATGTCCAGTATCATATTCCGGAGAACCATTTTCGCGATGCTTTAGACTGCGTGAGTATAAAAACATTTCAGTTTAAATTGAATCCCTATAACCAATAGAATATTCTTTTACATTGAACAAAAATAACCCCCTTCAACGATTAGTTTTTATAACATATGATAGCACCATTATATTTATCCTTAATTTGTTTTAGCGGATCGTTTGCCGGAACACGTCAACCCATGTCAGCCCTCACCTTGTGGACCCAACTCGTTATGTAGAGAAGTAAATGAAGCTCCATCTTGCACTTGCCTGGAAGGGTACCATGGTCAAGCTCCTTATTGCAGACCAGAGTGTACAAGTAACGAAGAGTGTTCTACACATTTATCATGCATCAACAATAAATGCAAGAATCCATGTGAAGGTGCATGTGCTAGTAATGCGGAGTGCAGGGTTGTAAGTCACTCGCCTATTTGCCTTTGCCCGTATGGATTTACTGGAGACCCCTTCTTTGACTGTGTTCAAGAACCATTGCAAATAGAAAATGTCGCTACTCCTTGTTCGCCATCACCGTGTGGAGCTAACGCAATGTGCAAGGAACGAAATAACGCAGGGTCATGTTCATGCATGGAGGGATATATAGGAAACCCATACGAGGGTTGCCGGCCGGAATGCGTTGTCAATACCGACTGTCCTTCGAATAGAGCTTGCATCAGCAACAAATGCGGTGATCCCTGCCCGGGTAGTTGCGGCACCAATGCTGAATGTCAAGTTGTAAATCATGCCCCTCTGTGCACATGTGTTAATGGTTATACAGGAGATCCATTCCGATATTGTGTTTACCAAGGTATGGTTCGAATTATAATTATGTTTGTGATTAGAAAAAATATTAGAACCCGATCTTTAAATTATCTCAACTTTTTTTGCTTCTCTTCTAGAATCACCACCACCTTCCACAACAATCGATGTGTGTTATCCATCACCATGTGGACCAAACAGTCAATGTAAAGTGGTCAATACTCAAGCGATATGTTCGTGCTTGCCCGAGTACATGGGTTCCCCACCAAACTGTCGGCCAGAATGTGTCGTAAGCTCCGAATGCTCACAAGATAAGGCGTGTATCAGGCAGAAGTGTGTTAATCCGTGTCCTGGACCTTGCGGTGCAAATACTAACTGCAAAGTTATCAACCATAGCCCGATATGCTCATGCAAGTCTTCATTTATCGGTGATCCGTTTACCGTCTGCACTCCTATTAAATGTAAGTTTTATTCTGTACAGCACTAAACTAGTTCTCTTAAAAAACATGCTGGCCCAAATGTAATACCTTATTATTATTATTATGTATGTACTTTAATTCAAATACAAACTTAACATAATTTATTTACAGACGAAACTGTTCCCGATGATGTAAGAAATCCTTGTGTTCCATCACCATGTGGTCCAAACTCTGAGTGCAGAGAGGTCGGTAATACACCCTCATGCTCGTGCCTTATTTCTTTTATTGGCAGCCCACCAAATTGTCGACCAGAATGCACCATACATCCAGATTGCCCAAGTGATCGAGCATGTATTAATTCCAAGTGCCTTGACCCGTGCCCGGGATCATGTGGTGTATCGGCTTCATGTAGCGTTCTTAATCATATTCCAATATGTACATGTATCGAGGGGTACGTTGGTGATCCATTCACCAGCTGCAGACCGAAGCCTTTAGAAGGTAATTAATACTATAACTAAAATAATTTCAGTTTAAATAGTGAAACACTTCATTTCGAACTATTTAACGCATTATTATACTATTATGTTTCAGTTGAACCTACAGTTGTGGATGCTTGCACAAATATACGCTGTGGCTCCAATGCTGAGTGCATAAATGGTCAATGTCAATGTTTACCAGAATATCATGGAGATCCATACTTCAATTGCAGACCAGAGTGCGTTTTTAGTACTGATTGCGATCCATCTAAAGCATGCGTGCAAAGAAAATGTGTTGATCCGTGCATTGCCGCTTGTGGGCAAAATGCAGTATGTCAAGTGGTAAATCATATCCCCATGTGCAGTTGTAACAATGGTTTCACCGGAAATGCCTTCGTTTTATGCAATCCTATAAGAGGTAATTATATGAACAATATATTACAATATCAAAACCACATCATCATTTGTCATGTAGTGGTTGACTCGACGGGTATTTTTTAATCAAAACGTAACTTTTTACAGAACCTCCATCCCAAAGCCCGTGCAGCACTCCAGTATGTGGCCCCAACAGCCAATGTCGCGAAATTAACAATCAAGCTGTGTGCTCTTGTCTACCTTCATATCTGGGCATACCGCCAGCGTGTAGACCGGAATGTGTAGTTAACGCCGAGTGTCCTCAAAATCAAGCTTGTATGAAACAGAAATGTATTAACCCTTGCATTGGGACGTGTGGCGTACGGGCCACGTGCGAAGTGGTCAATCACAATCCGATTTGTGCATGCCCTGCAGCCCACTCCGGTGACCCGTTCGTGGAGTGCAGTTTCGTTTCAAGTAAATATCATACTTTTAAATATATATAAAATACAAAAAAAGAATTCTACTAACGAAATCATGTTCGTGCTGTTTTAGATGACCCACCAGTAGAAATCAACCCATGCCAGCCGTCACCGTGTGGACCAAATTCAATATGTAAAGAAATTAACGGGAGCCCGTCGTGTACTTGCTTGCCAGAGTATAAGGGCCAACCGCCCTACTGTAAACCAGAATGTATAAGTAACAGCGAATGCTCACCGCATTTAGCATGCGTTAATCAAAAGTGCAGAGACCCATGCCTTCAGGCGTGTGGAGCAAATGCTGAGTGCCGCGTAGTTAGCCACTCAGCAATGTGCGTTTGTCCACAAGGTTATTTCGGTGATCCATTTTCGCAATGTGCATTGCAAAGTGTGAATGAGCTATTGACTCCTTGTTCTCCATCACCTTGCGGCGCTAATGCGGTGTGCAAAGAACAAAATAAGGCTGGATCCTGTATTTGTAATGAAGGGTATTTTGGAAATCCATATGAGGGCTGTCGTCCCGAATGTGTTAGCAACTCGGACTGTCCAGGAAACAGAGCTTGTGTTGGAAACAAATGTCAAGATCCATGTCCTGGTACTTGTGGAATCAACGCAGAGTGTGCTACGGTGCATCACGCTCCGACATGTACATGTAAGGAAGGCTACACAGGCGACGCTTTCCGTCGGTGCAACCCAATTCCTCGTAAGAATCTTAACATTTTATTAGTTTTTCTTGTTTCGCTACATTCAAAGTATTATTAAGTAATACATTCTATATCTTTTCAGTACAAGACCTAATTCCAGTAAATGTGTGCTATCCAAATCCATGTGGACCAAATAGCCAGTGCCGCGAGATAAATAGCCAGGCCACGTGCAGTTGTTTACCTAACTACCTTGGGGAGCCGCCGGCTTGTAAAGCAGAATGCATTATGAACTCGGGTTGTGCCTCAGACAAAGCATGTATAAACCAAAAATGTGTGAATCCTTGTCCAGGCCCTTGCGGTCAGAGAGCAGAATGTAGGGTATTTAATCATAACCCTATTTGTAGCTGCGGTAATGGACTCACTGGTGATCCATTCACTAGGTGTTACTCAAAACCAGGTAAATAGCCACGAATAGTTGTAAATTTGATACAAACTTCTATGTAAAAGTCGAAGCTTCCTATCTAACTTACTGTTAACATTTTAGTACCTCAGCCAGTTCAGGACGAGAGAAAGGACCCGTGTGTGCCATCTCCATGCGGTGCTTTTGCGACTTGCCGTAACTTTGGAGATCAAGCTTCATGTTCATGCTCTCCGGGATATATCGGTAGTCCACCAAGCTGTCGACCTGAATGTGTCACGAATCAAGACTGTATTAGTTCATTGGCATGTATTAATGAGAAATGTAAAGACCCTTGCCTTGGCTCGTGTGGCCAAAATGCACAGTGTTCAGTGATGAACCATTTGGCGATCTGCACTTGTCTTGAAAGTTATAAGGGAGATCCGTTTACTGCATGCATCTTCGAACCTATAAAAGGTAAATTTTATTTTATTGTAGGACTGACTATTACAACTTATATCTAAAAGGTCCAGTGTCATTTATATATGACACTGGACCTAAATCTATAATTTCTATCGTTGCGTGTTAACATTTTGCATTATACCTACAACACTTTTATTTTAGACACTACTCCACTTGATTTGTGCAATCCATCACCTTGCGGCTCTAATGCACAATGTCACAACGGAGATTGTACATGTTTGCCAGAGTATCACGGCGACCCTTATGTGGGTTGTCGCCCAGAATGTACTGTCAGCACAGATTGTCAAAGAGACCAGATATGTGTACGTAAGAAATGTGTGAAACCATGCCCGGACACTTGCGGAGCTAATGCTGTGTGCGAAGTCTTTAACCACATACCGATGTGCAGTTGTCCCGCCGGATATACTGGAAATTCATTCGTTTCGTGCAATATCGTTCAAGGTATGATTTTAAACAATAATCATTTTTTCATATTGAGATATCACGCGTCCGTAGCAAAATACTTATTTAATATTACTGATATTATTTACAGCGCCTTTCCCTTCAAATCCGTGTAATCCAAGTCCATGTGGTCCAAACAGTCAATGTCGGGAAGTAAACAAAGTAGCTGTTTGTTCTTGTATACCTGAGTATTCAGGAAACCCTCCAACATGCCGACCAGAGTGTACCACAAGCGCTGAATGTCCACTAAACAAAGCTTGCAATAATTATAAATGTATTGACCCCTGCACCGGCGCGTGCGGAGTAGCAGCACTTTGTGAAGTTGTTAATCACAACCCAATCTGCTCGTGTCCTAATGAATTTACTGGTGATCCGTTTACGAGATGCATACCCAAACGTAAGTAGAAAATGGAAGTAAAACTAAAAAGTGTTATATCTTATTTTTCAACAGTTGATAACGTTCCATAATATTTTACAGCACTTGAAATCCCGGCGCAAATAAATCCTTGTTTGCCTTCTCCTTGTGGACCATATTCAGTTTGTCAAGCTATTAATGATGCGCCATCATGTACCTGTATGGCAGAGTTTGTGGGGTCACCACCGAACTGTCGACCAGAATGTTCTAGTAACAGCGAATGTCCGAACCACTTAGCTTGTATAAACAATAAGTGTAGCGATCCTTGTACAGGAGCTTGCGGCTCTATGGCAGAATGCCGCGTCGTTAGTCATACTCCTAATTGTGTGTGTCCTCAAGGATACATAGGAGATCCATTTGTGTATTGTAACGTGCAACACGACATGATACCGTCAGAACGACCTTCACCTTGTACTCCCTCTCCGTGTGGAAGCAATGCGGTTTGTAAAGAACGTAATAACGCTGGCTCCTGTATTTGTTCGCCTGGATACTTTGGTAATCCTTATGAAGGCTGCCGGCCGGAATGTACAGTTAATACGGACTGTCCTTCAAATAGGGTCTGTCAGCAAAATAAATGCCAAGATCCTTGCCTGGGCACTTGTGGTGCCAACGCTCTATGCCAGACGGTGAACCATGCTCCAATTTGCACGTGCAATAGTGGATACACGGGCAATCCTTTCCATCATTGTATTGTCATCCAAAGTAAGTAATCATAAATTCATTACCAGTTATCATAGGTTTTTTTGAAATACCAGTTTTATTAAAAATTGCGTATTTTATTTTCAGATATTGAACCGCCGAAAAATCCATGTGCGCCGTCCCCTTGTGGTCCAAATAGCGCATGTAAAGTAGTAAATGATCAAGCTGTTTGTACTTGTTTGACGGATTACAGAGGCACACCGCCCAACTGCAGACCTGAATGCGTTGTCAGTGCTGAATGCCCTTCAAATAAAGCATGTGTGGCACTAAAATGCACTGACCCATGTGTCGGGCAATGTGGTCTTAATGCGAAATGTCTTGTCATCAACCACAGTCCGATATGCTCTTGCAGAGATGGTTTTTCTGGAGATCCCTTCAGTAGGTGTTACCAAATAACGATAGCTACCCAGGTTCAAGAAACACCAAAGAACCCCTGCTTACCGTCGCCTTGTGGACCGTTTAGTGAATGTAGAGATATCGGTGGTATTCCGTCTTGTACTTGCCTTCCCAACTACATTGGGGCTCCACCAGGTTGTCGTCCCGAATGTATCATTAACGCCGACTGCTCCAGTAACTTAGCTTGCATTAATCAAAAGTGCAGAGACCCTTGCCCAGGCTCATGTGGCATAAACGCTCAATGTATTGTTAAAAAAAATACTCCAATTTGTACGTGTCTCGATAATTACATCGGAGATGCCTTCACTGAGTGCAAACTTCAAGGTGAGTCATCATAATCCTGTCGAAATATAGGTGTTGTTGTGGGTGGTTTTTTTATAAAGTTTGTTACGAAAACTCTCACTTGTGTTACAGAAATACCACATGATGAAGTTGATCTATGCAATCCATCACCTTGTGGTGCGAATGCAATTTGTGACAATGGGGAATGTTCGTGTCTACCTGAATATCATGGAGATCCATACTATGAGTGTCGGCCTGAATGCGTTCTTAGTTCTGATTGTCCGCAAGATAAGACATGCTTACGGAATAAATGTGTAAACCCATGTAACAGTGGAGTGTGTGCTTCTAACGCAATATGTGAAGTAATAAATCATACTCCAATGTGCCGGTGCCCAGAACGTATGACAGGCAATGCATTTATACAATGTTCACCAGTTGAAGGTAACAGTTTAGCCTTATTTATTTTTAACTTATTTTATCTCACAAAATATTCAACAGTGGCGTAATTGTATTAATATATTTTCAGTTATACATACGCAACCTTGTCAACCAAGTCCGTGCGGACCTAACAGCCAATGTAGAGAAATAAACAATCAGGCGGTGTGCTCGTGTCTTAGCGGTTACAAGGGCAGTCCACCATCCTGCAAGCCCGAATGTACCGTCAGCACAGACTGTTTGCCCAATGAAGCCTGCAGCAATATGAAATGTGTCAATCCGTGTCAAGGAGCCTGTGGTGTCGAAGCAAAATGTCAAGTGATTAACCATAATCCTATTTGTTCGTGCCCACCATCGTACACTGGAAATCCATTCGTTAGGTGTATAATTCAAGAATATAATCCAGATCCTGTAAACCCTTGTCTCCCATCACCATGTGGAGCAAATTCAGTATGCAAAGAAACGTCAGGTGCACCTTCATGTTCGTGCCTTAGTGGCTTTGTAGGGTCACCACCATACTGCAAACCGGAATGTATCAGCAATTCTGAATGTCGTCTTCAACTCGCTTGCATAAATCAAAAATGCGCAGATCCTTGTATTGGTGCCTGTGGTACAAACGCCCATTGCCACGTAATAAGCCACTCTCCTTCATGTTCTTGCATGGCTGAACATACTGGTAATCCATTTGTAGAATGCCACAGAATTGAAATATACCAAGAAGTAACATCTCCTTGTCAACCTTCCCCATGTGGAGCCAATGCTAATTGCAAAGAATTCAATGGAGCAGGATCATGCACATGCTTACCTGACTACTTTGGTAATCCCTATGAAGGTTGTAAGCCTGAGTGCATTATAAACACAGACTGCCCATCAAACAAAGCTTGCCTCCAAACTAAATGTCAAGATCCTTGTCCCGGTGCTTGTGCGCCAAACGCCTTGTGTCAAGTGGTCAACCATGCTCCGTCGTGTTCATGTCAAAGAGGTTATACAGGAGATCCGTTTAGATATTGTACTCCTGAACGTAAGTTTATCTTCCCATATACTTTATTAATCAATTGTTATCATAAATAGTGTTACATAATAATAATACAAAATTTTATTTTAGAAATATTGAATACACCGATTGATGTCTGTCAACCGTCACCATGTGGACCAAACAGCCGTTGCCAGGAGGTCAACAAGCAAGCAGTATGCTCATGTCTGCCTAATTACATAGGAACACCTCCAGGGTGTCACCCGGAGTGTGTCACAAGCGCAGAATGCCCGAGAGAACAAGCATGCATAAATCAGAAATGTGAAAACCCATGTCAAAATGCCTGTGGTACAAACGCCGACTGTAAAGTAATTAACCACAGCCCTATTTGTACATGCAAGCCCCGATACACTGGTGACCCTTTCACTAGGTGCAACCCGATACCACGTAAGTTACTAGACAACCCACCAAGAACATGTTTATTCTATCTTAGCACATGTGAGTAACATTTATGTTTTATTTTTAGCACCAGTGGCGAATTCAGTCTTAGAACCATACAGAAATCCGTGCATCCCATCTCCATGTGGGCCTAATTCGATATGTCAAGAGCTTCGAAACGTGCCTTCTTGCACATGCATGCCTAATTTCGTTGGAAGTCCACCGAATTGTAGACCTGAATGTACGTTAAACGCAGAATGTTCCACTTCACAAGCATGTATTCAGCAGAAGTGTCGGGATCCGTGCCTTGGCTCCTGCGGCGTGGGGGCGTTGTGCACTGTATCACGTCACACTCCCATATGCACATGTCCAGAGGGATACACTGGCGATGCCTTTACAGTATGCACGCCTAAGCCGTTAGGTATGTTACTTTTGTTTTTTGTTTTTTTTTTATTTACACTCGTATTGTATTTTACATGTCGGTTAATAAATACCGCTAAAATTATATTGAGTTTTTATGTTGACACTTTAATAGATAGGTATGCCTATTGAGACTTAATGTTTAAAAAATACCTTTTTCAATGTATAACTATAACCATTATAATACCGAAGGTTTCATTCTTTCATAAGAAGAACGTCTCAAGGCCACTCAAAATATCTTATTCAGATAATAAGAACGATTTTCTCGGACAAAACCTGAATCGTAAAAATGCAATCTGTTTAATACATTAACATTCCCATATCTCTACAATTATTATTTGTATACATTATTATTAAATTTATAACTTAATTACAGAAGCTGAGGTTATCGACAAATGTAACCCATCTCCTTGTGGATCAAATGCTATATGTAGAGACGGATCATGTTCTTGTATAGAGGAGCATCAAGGAGACCCTTACGTTGGATGTCGACCTGAATGCGTGCTTAGCACTGATTGTCAGCGTGACAAAGCTTGTGTCCGCAACAAATGCGTCGACCCCTGTCCAGGCACATGTGCTCCCAATGCAATGTGCGACGTTATTAATCATGTGCCTATGTGCAGTTGTCCTCAAGGCATGTCTGGTAACGCATTTTACAATTGTCAACCTATTCAAGGTACGTGAAGCAGCTTTTTTTATTTAACCTTATTACTTAAATGTTGATTGAAATACATTAACGCCTGTTTGTTATTTATAGTACCCATCGTCACGAATCCGTGTATTCCGACTCCTTGTGGACCCAACAGTCAATGCAGAGAAATCAACGGGCAAGCAGTATGTTCTTGTGTGGCTGGGTACCTTGGAAGCCCACCTCTGTGTAGACCAGAGTGTGTGGTCAGTTCCGACTGTCCACTCAACAGAGCATGTAGCAATCAGAAATGTATTGATCCATGCGTTGGGTCTTGTGGTGTTGATGCGAAATGTAATGTCGTGAAACATAATCCGATTTGTACTTGTCCAGCCAAATACACTGGGGATCCATTTACAAGATGTGTTCCATACAGTAAGTACTTCTGTTAAAAAACTATATAAGCGTTAGGTTCTACCTTTTAAGACAGAATATAATATAAGTTGTTTTTTTTTTGTTTTAGGAGCGCCAATTGCTGATGTAACACCTTGCACTCCATCGCCATGTGGACTTAATTCTATTTGCAAAGATATATCAGGGACACCCTCATGTACCTGCATGCCAAACTTCTTTGGGTCACCACCGTACTGCAGACCTGAATGTTCTAGTAACAGCGAGTGTCTTTCTAATCAAGCTTGTATCAACCAAAAGTGTAAAGATCCCTGCGTCAACGCATGTGGTTTCAACGCACAGTGCAGAACAATAAGTCACTCTCCAATGTGTTTCTGTGACAATGGCTTTTCTGGAGATCCATTCTCAAATTGTTATCAACAAAATGACATTTACCCTGAAAAGTCTACCCCATGTGAGCCATCGCCTTGTGGACCTAATGCTGAGTGCAGAGAACATAATGCTGCTGGCTCTTGTACATGTTTACCTGATTACATTGGCAACCCCTACGAAGGATGTAGGCCAGAATGTACAGTAAATACAGATTGTATACCTAGCAGATCGTGTATCCGTAATAAATGTCAAGATCCCTGCCCTGGAACATGCGGACCACTGGCAATGTGTACGGTCGTTAACCATCTCCCGTCATGTAGCTGCCCAGGTGGCTACAGTGGGGATCCTTACACAAGATGTGAGATCGATAGAGGTATGCAATACCATCTTTAATGCTCTTTTGTAATACTTTTCAATTAATGATATGGGGTTATAACTTATCTTTTTCATTACAGACCCAATTCCGGAAATTACAACCCCATGTGTACCAAATCCATGTGGACCAAATGGTTTATGTCGTGCCGTCAACGGACAAAGTGTATGCTCGTGTATGCCAAATTACATTGGTTCTCCACCTGGTTGTAGACCAGAATGTACAGTTAGTTCAGAATGTTCCAAAGAGAAAGCTTGCATCAACCAAAAATGTTCTGACCCCTGCCCTCGCCATTGTGGATTGAATACAATCTGTAGAGTTATAAATCACAGCCCTATATGTTCTTGTAGTCCAAGTTTCATCGGTGATCCGTTTACTCGCTGTTACTCTCAACGTAAGTTGAACCATACTGCCTTATCATTTTTTTTTAATTATTGCATGTAAATGCTTTCCACTTTCTTAATATTTAATTTTCCGTTTCAGCGCCTGTACAACATCTACCAGAACCAATAAGGAACCCTTGTGTGCCGAACCCTTGCGGACCAAATGGGATCTGTCGCGAGGTCAATGACTCTCCGATATGCACGTGCATGCCCGACTATCAGGGACTTCCACCAAACTGTCGACCAGAATGCGCTATAAATCAAGACTGTCCTTCAGACAAAGCGTGTATCAACCTGAAATGTCGGGATCCTTGTCCGGGAAGCTGCGGCCAGAACGCTGTATGCTCAGTATTTTCCCACGTTCCCGCCTGCTCCTGTAGTCAAGGGTATACTGGCGATCCATTTGCTCATTGCTTCATGCTTCAACCTGTAGAAGGTAAGAAAGACTATAGCATTATTGAAAGCCTAAAACCACCTGAGGTCTTTTTTACTACCATATTAGTAAGAACAACATTCTAAATAATTAATAACGATCTAGCCTAAAAGGCCAATAATCACCTGTGATGGCCGAAAAACTGTCCGCTAAAGTACATAAACGTGAACATTATGTGAACTCGATATACTTTAACATACATACTTACGTTCAGTTTCAGATGAACTTCCAGATCCTTGTTATCCCTCACCATGCGGATATAACGCACAATGCAGAGATGGAATTTGTACATGTATCAGTGACTACCAAGGAGATCCATATCTCGGCTGTAAGCCAGAATGTTTAACAAGCATGGACTGTGCGTTGGACAAAGTGTGCTCTGGAAATAAATGTATAAACCCATGTCCTGGAACATGTGCACCAACTGCGCAATGTAATGTTTACAATCATATCCCAATATGCACATGCCCTGAAGGAACAACAGGAAACGCATTCATCGAATGTCATTTATACGAAGGTTTGTTACCTAACTTTCGTGTATACGAATGATATTTTTTAGACAAGTAATCTCAAACTATTCAGCATGTTTAATATATTATATTAATGTAGGTATTTTATGATTTCATACAAGCGAAATACAATATTTTTGTGTAAAGCCTAGTTCTATTTTCAGTTATGCACGTTGAACCTTGTAATCCAAGCCCATGCGGCCCCAACAGCCAGTGCCGCGCAATCAACAACCAAGCTGTTTGCTCGTGTCTGCCAACGTATATCGGTAGCCCGCCATCTTGCAGGCCAGAATGTACAATAAGCGCAGAATGTCGTCTAAATGAAGCGTGCAACAACCACAAGTGTATAAACCCTTGTATCGGTAGCTGTGGTTTCGGAGCAAAGTGTGAAGTAGTTAATCATAACCCTATATGTTCTTGTCCACCACAATATACTGGAGACCCATTTTCGCGCTGCAGTCCAATTGGTACGTCTACATTTATGAATTTAACGCACTTAAGTTGAAACTATTGGTTTTAATAATGGCTTTTCACTTTTCTCCATTTTAGTTCCTACTCCACTGCCACCAGTTGATCCATGCACACCGTCGCCTTGTGGTCCTTACTCAGTATGTAAAGTGATTGGTGAATCACCTTCGTGCACATGCCAATCTGATTACATCGGCGCTCCACCGAATTGTCGACCGGAATGCATAAGCAATTCCGAATGTTCGAGCAACTTAGCATGTGTCAACCAAAAGTGCAAAGACCCCTGCCCAGGAAGTTGCGGATATAATGCAGACTGCAGAGTTATCAGTCATGCCCTAGTCTGTTCGTGTCCGTTTGGCCAATCTGGCGACCCTCTCATATCTTGTGCTCCTGTGAAAGGTACGTACATAAAACTCTTTACTCTCTCTACTTGTTGGATAAAAAAAATCTGTAACTATCACTTTATAACACTTGTTTCAAATGAACACATTTTTTTTTCAGAGTATGACATTGAATACAACTCTCCCTGCGAACCGTCACCTTGTGGTCTTAACGCAGAATGCACTGAAAGGAATGGAGCCGGAGCTTGCAGATGTGTTGATACGTATGTGGGCAACCCGTACGAGGGATGTCGCCCTGAGTGCGTTATAAACACAGACTGTCCTCCTATGTTAGCTTGCATGCAGAACAAATGTAGAGACCCCTGTCCGGGCATATGTGCACGAAATGGAATCTGTCAAGTTGTGAATCATTTACCTTCCTGTTATTGTCCGCCAGGACTAACTGGAAATGCATACGTCAATTGTATTGAGAAAATGGAAGGTATGTTTAGTAAAAATGTAACTTTAGTTAGTTTGGGTGTTGAATCGTATTTAGGGATTTGTCTACTGTATAATTTATATTTTTTACAGATGTTGTCAAGCCAACACCTTGTTCGCCATCGCCGTGCGGACCAAACAGTCAATGCAGAGAAGTAAACGCACAAGCAATATGTACTTGCCAGATCGATTTTATGGGGACACCGCCCAACTGTCGACCGGAATGTACAATAAACAGTGAATGCGCTAGTGATAAAGCCTGCACAAACCGGAAATGTGTTGACCCATGCGTTAACCAATGTGGTAGAAATGCAAACTGCAGAGTAATTGCTCACAACCCTATCTGTTCATGTCAAGATCGATTTACCGGAGATCCGTTTACTAATTGTGTACCCAGTAAGTATTAATTATGTTATGTACCCCGTACACCTTATGTTGCAAACCAGTTCATACCTAACATATTATTCTGTTACGCATTCTTTAAATAAATGTTCAATGTGTTTTCCAGTGCCACTATCAATTCCTACGACACGACCAGTAGTCAATCCGTGCATACCATCGCCCTGTGGTCCAAATGCCCAATGCCAAGAGTTCAATGGGAACGCCCGCTGCACCTGTCTGCCGAACTACATAAGCTCTCCACCGCGATGCAGACCGGAATGTACTGTCAATTCGGAGTGCAATGCGGTCATGGCGTGCATCAACAGCCGGTGTAGCGACCCGTGCCCCGGCGCGTGCGGTAACAATGCACAGTGTAACGTCAACAACCACCTACCGATCTGCTCGTGCTTGCCTGGGTTCAGCGGTGATCCGTTCAGCAGCTGTCAAATCATATACCAAGGTGATTAATTATTTAAAGTTATTACTTTGTTTTATAAATTGTGTTTGTGTAGTTACTAGTTGTGACTGAAACACTCCTTTTTTTATTCTTTAGAAATCGAACCAGTGAATCCTTGCTCACCTTCACCATGCGGTGCTAATGCTGTGTGCAACGATGGCACTTGCTCATGCTTACCAGAATACTTTGGTGACCCTTACTTTGGATGTAAACCTGAGTGTGTGCTCAACTCAGACTGTCCAAGAGATAGGGCCTGTATCCGAAACAAATGCAATGACCCGTGCATTGGAACATGTGGAACTGGAGCCATTTGTGAAACTATCAACCATATTCCTATGTGTTCATGCCCACTAGGATTTACAGGAACACCATTCCACTATTGCAATGAAGTTCAAGGTAAAGATTGAATATATGTCTACTGAGCTACTTTTTCTTTCCATGTATAAGAAAGAACATCTCTAAAAACTGTTACTATTTTCAGAAACACCGATCAATTTATGTCAGCCTTCCCCGTGCGGACCTTTCAGTCAGTGCAGAGAGGTGAATGGACACGCCGTGTGTGTCTGCGTGCAGGGTTACGTAGGCAGCCCTCCTAACTGTAGACCAGAGTGCACAGTCAGCTCCGATTGTAAATTGAGCCAAGCTTGTTCCAATCAGAAGTGTATAGACCCATGCCCAGGAGCCTGCGGACGCAACACACATTGCATAGTTGTCAATCATAACCCTGTATGCACCTGCTTGTCTGGATACTCTGGAGATCCGTTTTCTATTTGTCAATTAATTCGTAAGTATACATCATTACCTACATGTTACAATGCCAGTTTTTGGTCCGTATTTACCGTGAAACCTTATGAAATTATTTCATTACAGCCGCCACACCGCCAGTGAAAGTTAACCCATGCCTTCCTTCACCATGTGGACCCAACTCTCAATGTACAGAAAATGGAGACAGTGCGGATTGCCGGTGCTTGCCCGAGTTTACTGGCGCTCCACCCAATTGTAGACCCGAATGTACTAGTAACACAGATTGTGCATCGAATATGGCTTGTATTAATAGGAAATGTCAAGATCCATGTCGTGGCTCGTGCGGTGTTAACGCTGAATGTAGAGTCGTTAGTCACACTCCCATTTGCTTATGCCAGAACGGCTACACCGGCGATCCATTCCTATACTGTAACATCAAGGTGGCCGCCACAGAAATAGAACGCCTCACTCCTTGCGTCCCTTCACCATGTGGTGCCAACGCCCAATGTAGGGAGCAAAACAATGCCGGATCTTGCACATGTATAACTGGTTACTTTGGTAACCCTTACGAAGCATGCAAACCAGAATGCCTTATTAATTCCGATTGTCCATCAAATTTGGCTTGTTATCAAAACAAATGTCATGATCCTTGCCCTGGCACATGTGGTATAAATGCTCAGTGTAACGTAATCAACCATGTTCCAAGTTGTTCATGCCCCGACCAGCATTATGGCGATCCGTACAAAATATGTACATTCAAAATACAATGTGAGTATATAAAAGTGAAATTACTTAATAAGTTTTTCTTTGATATTAAGTATGCACATTAGAAATAAACATACACACATTAAATAACGACAAATCATTTTTGTAATTTTAAATTGATTTCATGTTAATTTTGACACAATATGGTTTATTACAACATCAATAACATGTACATCATTTTATTGCAGCCGACCCAATAGACCCGTGCAATCCTTCACCATGCGGCCCGAACAGCCAATGCAAAACACAAAATGGTATAGCTATATGCACTTGCTTGAGTGGGTACCAAGGATCACCACCCGACTGCCGCCCGGAATGCGTTTCCAGCTCGGAATGTCCGCTAGACAAAGTATGCGAAAACTTCAAGTGTGTATCTCCTTGCGACAGAGCATGCGGTATCCAAACAGAATGCAGAGTGATAAAACACAATCCAATTTGTTCTTGCAAACAAGGTTACACTGGCGATCCATTCTCGGTTTGCTACATACTTCCTGAAAAGCAACCGTCTCTAAAGGATCCAGTTAATCCATGCATTCCTTCACCTTGTGGACTGAATGCAGAATGCCGTGAAATTAGTGGCGTACCATCTTGCTCATGCACACTTGGATTCTTTGGCAGTCCTCCTAATTGTAAACCGGAATGTGTAGTCAACACAGACTGTAGCAATGATAAGTCTTGTATGAACATGAAATGTCAGAACCCATGTTTGGGATCGTGTGGCTTAAGTGCAATTTGCAACGTTGTTAATCACATACCAGTGTGTTCATGCCCGAATGGATATGAAGGTGATCCTTTTGCAGTATGCAACGTCAAACCAGCGGGTAAGTTTCTAACAAATATTTAAGTGTTAATTATTATTGAAGACGTAGTACAAACAAATTTTGAAACATACAATAACACCCAAACGGGTATATCTGAGGTTAAGCTACGCTTAAGTGGATCGGTCCATGAATCCCAGACTAACAATGGGGTGTCATGCTAACCAATCAGACGCTTGTAGAGGTTAGATAGGCTGTCGCTGCATGTAAAACAATGGCATCCAGCCGTAACTGGTTACACTTGCAGCCGACCCTAACTTAGTTGGGATAAGGCTAGGCAGATGATAACCCTTAAATTTAAGATACTGTGCTAGAAAAAGTATTTCTGTTACCTTATGGTACTGTTTACAGATACACCTGAGAAAATAGATCCATGCCATGCTTCGCCGTGCGGTGCTAATGCAGTATGTAATAACGGCGAGTGCAGATGCTTGCCAGAGTATAATGGAGATCCATACTTCGGTTGTCGACCTGAATGTGTTCTAAGTACAGACTGCCCGCTCGACAAAGCGTGTCTTAGATCCAAATGTGTAGATCCATGCCGTGATATGTGCGGTCTGAACGCAGAATGCAATGCATATAACCACGTTGCGATCTGTAGCTGTCCTAGTGGTATGACAGGTGATGCATTTACGCAATGCATCCGAATTGAAAGTAAGTTACATGCATACATACACTCACGCCTTTTTCCCTTGAGGATAGGCAGAATAAATTCTTGAAACAAAATGTGCTAATAAGAAATCATTTTCATTTTCAGAACCTGTAAGTAGGCCATGTGAACCTTCGCCTTGCGGACCAAATAGTTTATGCAGAGAAGCAAATGGTCAAGCAATCTGTGCCTGTCTCCAAGATTTTATTGGCAATCCACCCAACTGTCGTCCAGAATGTATTCAAAGTACAGATTGTGCTCCTTCTCTGGCTTGCATTAATCGAAAATGCCAAGACCCATGTCCAGGATCATGCGGTCATAACGCAATATGCAATGTCAATAATCATAATCCAATATGTACATGTCCTCCAAGATATACTGGCTCTCCATTTAGTCACTGCTATGGTAATTATTTCTTTTAGTTAATCCGAAATCGTTAATTTGTTGTAGGTATCCTATTAAAAATTTCTTATATTTTCAGTCCTACCAATAGAAGAACAACATTCAGACCCCTGCGTGCCGTCGCCTTGTGGACCTAATAGTATATGTAACCCAACTCCGAACGGTGACTCGTATGTTTGCACGTGTCAACCAACGTTTGAAGGCACTCCGCCGCAGTGTCGCCGCGAGTGCACCACAAGCGACGACTGTCCAACAAATAGGGCGTGTATTAACTACAAGTGCAAAGACCCGTGTCCTGGATCTTGTGGAACTAACACGCAGTGTGTTGTGCGTTTACATAGCCCGATGTGCTCTTGCGAAGAAGGTTTCACCGGAGATCCATTTACAGCTTGTTACCTAATACCACAAGCAGTCGAAAAATTAGATCCTTGTAATCCTACACCATGTGGAGCTAATGCTCAATGCAAAGTATCAAGAAATGGCGCTGCAGCGTGTATTTGTGAGCCTGGATATTTTGGAAATCCCTACGAGTCATGTAGACCCGAATGTGTGGTCAATACCGACTGTCCTTACAATAAAGCATGCCTGAGGAACAAATGTGAAGATCCTTGTCCAGGAGTTTGTGGCTCTACGGCATTATGTCAAGTAATCAATCATATTCCATCATGCAACTGCGCACCTGGATATACCGGAAATCCTTATGCCTACTGTCACATCATCTTTAATGAACCAGGTAAGCAACCAACCATTACGATACCCAGACGATATACCCATTAGAAACTATTTTATTCATAACGCTATTTTACAGCACCAGTGCCTGAAAATCCTTGTGTGCCCAATCCATGCGGAAGCAACTCTATCTGTAAAGACAACAATGGACTAGCAATATGTTCGTGTATGCCAGACTTCCACGGAGCTCCACCTAGTTGCAGACCCGAATGCACAGTCAATTCAGAATGTGACTCTACCAAGAGTTGTATCAGACAAAAGTGTGTGGACCCATGTATTGGTTCATGTGGACAAGAAGCCGAATGTAGAGTTGTAAACCACGCACCGATATGTTCCTGTAGGAGAGGATTTGAAGGAGATCCGTTTGTCAGATGTGCTATTGTTAAAGGTATGCTTCGTTTCCATTGTAATCAATAAATCCAATAATAATTTATGTAACAACTTGAACTTCTCATTTTCGTAATCCATCTAACGAAATTCTTTTCTTATAGAACAAACAGTGCCACTTCAAGATCAAAATCCATGTGTACCATCGCCCTGTGGACCGAATTCTCAATGCCAAGTTGTAAATCGAGTATCTTCATGTGCTTGCTTGGAGAACTATGTCGGCTCACCACCGAGCTGTAGAGCAGAATGTACTGTGAACTCAGACTGCCCAAGTACCAAAGCTTGTATCAATCAGAAATGTCGCGATCCGTGCCCGGGCTCGTGCGGTCTACAAACAGAGTGCCAGGTTTACCAGCACGCAGCTATTTGCAGTTGCAGAGAGGGATATACTGGAAATCCATTCCAAAGTTGTCACGTGAAGGAAAAAATTGGTAAATATTTAGTAGATTTTTAATTCTATAACAAATCGCGTACCTCGCAATCCGTTCTTTATTTTTGTTGTAAATTTGATTAATAATAACTGAACCTTATTGCATATATTACAGAACCTCTACCTGATGTTTATGACAAGTGCAACCCAAGCCCTTGTGGTGCAAACGCTGACTGTAACGATGGACAATGCACATGTAGGCCCGATTACTTCGGAAATCCGTACTTGAGTTGTCGTCCGGAATGCACCCACAACTCCGACTGTCCTCCTACCAAAACCTGTGTTAACAACAAATGTGTTAATCCTTGCACTAACCTATGCGGACAGGGCGCATTATGTGAAGTTTATAATCACATACCAATGTGTAGCTGTCCATCGAACACTAGTGGAAATGCATTCTTTTCATGCACTCCAGTATCAGGTAAATACATTTATACTTTGCAGCTTTAAAAGAAAAGAAAGAAAGAAAAACATTTATTTGACATCAGTCATCAAAACACACATACAAACAATAATTTATAAAACAATAGAAGATATACAATAGAACACAATTCGACACAATAACACACACATACATAATTCGATGTTATCCAGGAATTTCGAACATACTTAAATTTAAATCCGTTTTCAGTTATCCCAGAAAACCGAAACCCCTGTCATCCGTCTCCATGTGGCCCATATAGCGTATGCCGAGCGATGCAGGAACAAGGGGTTTGTTCGTGTCTGATTGGCTACATTGGTGCACCTCCATCGTGCAGGCCAGAATGTGTAGTGGACTCTGATTGCACAAGTCTCATGTCGTGCTCGAATCAAAAGTGCGCTGATCCTTGTATTGGTTCTTGCGGATTATATGCAGAGTGCCGCGTTCACAACCACAAGCCAATTTGTTACTGTAGAAATGGTTATACCGGTGATCCATTTACCCACTGTATAGACATTCAAAGTGAGTATCATATCGATATAATTTACATAGGTATTTGTTTTTTGTTTAATGGCGAAATGTGGGTGTACTACCAGGTACACCTCTGCCTAGCCCTTCGGGGATTACAGGCGTGACGATATGTGTGTGTATTTGTTTTTATAAAAGAAAGTGTCTGTCCTCTAAAAAAGAGTCTACCACTATGAACTTAATTCATCGTGAACTATTTGTTTACCTACATTATGATTCCTCGAAGCTCTGCACTTAGATTTTTGCTCCCAAGTTACGAATAGGTAAATTTTTCAACTGATCAATGAACATTGCTTTTTTTGTTTAGATGAAGCGCCACCAAAGAGAGCACCGTGTGAACCGTCGCCGTGTGGTCCTAATTCTGAATGTCGAGCTGTAAATGAAGCGCCGACGTGTTCTTGTCGATCCGGCTACATGGGGCAACCCCCATACTGTCGCCCAGAGTGCTCTACAAACAGTGAATGCAACTTTGATAAGGCATGCATAAACAACAAATGTGCTGATCCATGCATTGGTGCCTGCGGGCTTAACACGGAATGTCGGGTCATCAGTCATTCACCGCAATGCGCATGCCAACCAGGATTTGAAGGAGACTCATTCTATCAGTGCACTCCTGTCAAAGGTATTTATTTTGAAAGGTTTCTGCTCCTGACGATTACTTAATTACTCTTTAAGACTCTCATTATCTAAAGCTTTATACTTATTTATTTAACGTGTTCAGTTCCAGCTGTCAAACCGCCACCACCGACCGCACCATGCGTACCTAATCCTTGTGGACCAAACGCTGTTTGCCAAGAGCGTAACAACGCTGGTAGTTGTACATGTGTCACGGGATATTTCGGCAATCCTTATGAAGGTTGTAGACCTGAATGCGTACTCAATTCTGACTGCCGTGAAAATCTAGCGTGTATCAACAACAGATGTCAAGATCCATGCCCCGGACTATGCGGAACGAATGCTCAATGTCAGATGATTAATCATATACCTAACTGCGCGTGCACATCGGGTTATGTGGGTAACCCTTACGATAGGTGCATCCTTAGAGACGGTAATATTTTTTTTAATATTTTCATAAAATATAACAGATTGACTGAATCTGTAAATAATTAAAGGCAATACCTAAGTGCTCAAAACTAAACGGTTTTAAATTAATGTTTAATTTCACAGAACCACCAATTGACCCCTGCAATCCTTCACCATGTGGTCCTTATAGTACATGCAACGCTGCAGGCAACAAAGCCATATGCAATTGCCTATCAGAGCACATTGGAAACCCACCAAATTGCAGACCGGAATGTATGTTAAGTTCAGAGTGTCCCCTCGACAAAGCATGTGTCAAGCAAAAATGTATCGACCCATGCATCGGAACATGCGGAGATAATGCACAATGTCGTGTGTATCACCACAGCCCTTACTGTACATGTTTACCTGGTTTTGAAGGAGATGCGTTCATCAGATGTTCAAAAGAAAAAGTATTACCGCCACCAGTAAAATCTCCTTGCGAACCCAATCCTTGCGGTCCATTTGCAACGTGCAGGGAGTCAGCTGGAGCGGCTATCTGTAGTTGCAGGGAAGGCTACTTCGGTGCTCCGCCTCGATGTGCGCCAGAGTGCGCTATCAACGAAGATTGTCCGAATGATAAAGCTTGTGTGCGGGAGAGATGTGTTGACCCTTGCATTGGATCTTGTGGGTCTAATACTGAATGCCGACCGATGAACCATCTAGCCATATGTACATGTTTACCAGGTCATCGTGGCAATTCTTTCGTCGGATGTTATGTGTTTGATGGTACGTATAAGTTTTTTTTTAAATGTCCGTCGGGCGCGTTTGCTCGTGCTATTGCAAAAAAACATGTTATTTTTGTCAATGATAAATTAAGTATGTCGCCGTACTCAAAATACGCGCTTAGACATAGAGTTGTGGATACCTGCCCTATAAACCTAACCTTCTTTTTTTATGCGGGGTGGAAAATCCTCACGGATGTCCTCGCCCTGGGGAGGAAGGAGGGGTCTGTCAGACTCTTACTGACTAAAAACCACCCCGGTGTTCCGTCTCACACCTACACTGGGGATCACGGGAACATAAGATACTTCCGCGACCCCCGACAATAAACCTAATCTAACACAACTTAGTTAAGTATCAATTAGAAGTTAGAACCAACAAAATAATGTATCATATATTTTACAGAACCGCAAACACCAGAACCAAAAGACCCTTGCGCTCGAAATCCCTGTGGAAATAATGCTATTTGTGCCAACGGTACTTGCTCATGTATACCGGGATACCACGGCAACCCTACAATAGAGTGTCGACCGGAATGTACCATTGATAATGAATGTGACAAACGTAAAGCTTGCGTGAACTACAAATGTGTTGATCCGTGCAAAAATGCATGTGGTCTCGATGCAGTCTGCAATGTCTACAATCATATTGCGATTTGCGAGTGTCCAGCGCCTCTTCATGGAGATGCTTTTATAGCCTGCCGGCGTGAAATAGGTAATGTACTTACTACTTATATCCGATGTAAAATTGACATTTATGTTGAAACATTACAGTTTCCCACTAATAAAATACCGCAAAATTTTATTTCCATCTAACGATAAATTACGTATACAGCATCAGTGGAGACGGAGCCGTGCTCACCTAACCCATGCGGGCCGAACAGCGTGTGCCGTGCGCAGGGTTCAGTGGCTCACTGCTCATGCCGGCCACCCATGCACGCAGAGCCGCCTAGCTGCCGGCCTGAGTGCCGCAGCTCGGCCGACTGCCCATCCGCGCTGGCGTGCCGAGCCGGCAAGTGCCGCGACCCGTGCCCGGGCGCGTGTGGTGCTCACGCCGTTTGTCGAACAACCATGCATTCTCCTATTTGTACTTGTCCACCTGGATACGTTGGGGATCCGTTCATTCGTTGTATGCTAGGTATGTGGTTTATTACTTTAGCGGTCGAGATGGCTCTCGACATCATTCTATTTCAGTAATGTGTATTTAATGTGATTTTTTTTATGCAGCAATCGACTCGGAGCCTAAAAAGGATTCACCCTGTCAAGATTGTGGCCCGAACGCTGACTGCATCGATGGTGACTGTCGTTGTCGCCCAGGCTTCTTCGGAACACCTCCATTCTGTCGTTACGAGTGTCTGGATTCTAATGACTGCGAATGGCATCTAACTTGCATTAACAGACGTTGCATAGATCCATGTCCAGGAGCGTGCGGTCAGAACGCTGACTGTGTCCCGGTGGCTCACGAGCCACGCTGCACATGTCCTCCCACCACAACCGGAAATCCTCTCACGGCGTGCCGTCCAATCGACAATATTCGTAAGACAGATTAGATCAAACGGATGATTGCTTAAAAAATTGGATAATAGTATTATTCATAAATGCAGGGATGTAGGATGCGGCAAACTTGCGTCTTCGCTTTTAAAACTTAGGCATGGGTTTTACTAGTGAAACCAAGTGCGCCGTTCGCCTTGTTACGTGACGACAGTTTTAGCTTGACAAAAAGCTTTCCATGATATTTGCTTCATTTATTATAACTTATGCATAGGTTTAAACTTTCATCTACCATGTTACAGCCAATCCTCCGAACGATGCGTGTGTACCATCACCATGTGGACCTGGCGCCTTGTGTCGAGTGAAAGGAACAAGCGCTTCTTGTGAGTGTGAACCTGGTCTACGTGGTGATCCGAACACTGGATGCCGACCTGAGTGTCTTGCGGACTCTGATTGCTCACCTACGAAAGCTTGCATACGCTCTCACTGCCGCGACCCTTGCCAGGGCACTTGCGGTGTTGGAGCAGACTGTGAAACCGTCAATCACATACCCCTGTGTTCGTGCCCACCTGGAACTAGAGGAAACGCATTTGAAAGATGCTATGTTGAAATAATCCGTAAGTCTTAATGTTCTAAAAGGATCATACCAATTTTCTATCGCAGATACTGTAAGGAACTAACTAACCATTTATGCTTTACAGAACCTCCGTGTACTCCATCTCCGTGCGGCCCAGGAGCCCTGTGCTCAGTGGTCCGTGACAGCGCTATGTGCACGTGCCCGAGCGGCACTAGCGGCGATGCGGCCACCATAGGATGCAGGCCTGAGTGCGTAGTCAGCTCGGAGTGTCCACGCGATCGCGCCTGCGTACGCAATAAGTGCATCGATCCCTGCCCCGGCACGTGCGGCAATGCAGCCATGTGCCGCGTGTTTAACCATGCACCTATCTGCTGGTGTCCACCATCTTCAACTGGCGATCCATTTGTTGGCTGCATAGGTCAGTACCTACTATAAGATTTTACCGGCGTAACCTGTTAAATTAAACACGAACTTTTAAGACCCAGTGGCAAGAT
The DNA here is from genome assembly GCA_921972225.1 of Euplexia lucipara. Lineage (NCBI taxonomy): Eukaryota > Metazoa > Arthropoda > Insecta > Lepidoptera > Noctuidae > Euplexia > Euplexia lucipara. Next base: position 12,272,793 of record OV179149.1, read on the forward strand.
TTATTTGACAACGTCAGTACTCATAATTGTATTTCGAGTTAATGATGCGTTTTTATTTCTTCATTTAGAAACAACACCGAAGTCGGATGATCCTTGCGACCCCAATCCTTGTGGAGCGCATGCTACCTGCCGCAATGGAATATGCACCTACTACGAATGTACCGTAAACGATGACTGTTCTGGTGACCGCGCATGTATTAACAGAAAGTGCACGGATCCATGCGTTAACGCGTGTGGACTTAACGCGATATGCACGGGCGTGAGACACTCGCCAGTATGTTCGTGTCCCGCTGGATACACAGGTTCTCCACTTGTGCGGTGTAGTGTGGTCTCGTCCCCGCCGCCACCACCGACGCCCGAGTGCGTCTCCGACGATCAGTGCGCCGATAACGCCGCGTGTGTAAACGCGCACTGCTCGCCCGTATGTGGGCCTAACAACTGCGGACTCAATGCGCGCTGCATGGCCAAACAACATAGAGCTCTTTGCACCTGTCTACCAGGATATGAGGGTGACGGCTACACGGGATGTTACTCAGGTATCTATTTATTTTTGATTATCTACTTGTGAAACAATGTGTTGCTTTTACGTTTATATTCGGAGAAATATCCTTAAGATATTTCCTAACAAATTAATTTCAATTTTAATCATTACAGTTACTTATCACTTGCTTAAAAAGGTAAAGGAATTCATCGTGAGGAAACCGGCCAGCCTGAGAAATATTCATATACTTATATTTTGTTTGTTCTAGTGCAATGCCATAGCAACAATGACTGCCCAGATGATGAAAGCTGCGAGAGTGGTTCATGTGTTAAGGTCTGCCTTCGAATACGCTGTGGAACCGAGGCGCACTGCGTTGCGCGAGGCCACTCTGCATCGTGTGAATGTAATGCTGGAGCCCACGGTAACCCATGGACTGGATGTCGCAGAGCCGAGTGCGTTGTAGATGACGATTGTTCCTCATGGCTGGCTTGCTCTCGCGATACTTGTAAAGACCCATGCCTTGGAGCTTGTGCTCAGGGCGCAATTTGTACGGTTGTCCGTCATGTACCAACTTGCGAGTGCCCGAGAGGCACCCAGGGCAATCCTAAGATTGAATGCCGAAGAGGTTTGTTGTTTTATTGAATCATCTTTTCTGCTGTTCTTTTAACTAAGTTCAACGTATAATGTACGCTGCTTCTGTCTTTAGTTGTAGAACAAGGACAATGTGAAATGGACGGTGAATGTGGACCTGGCTTAGCATGTCTGCGGGGAATATGCAGAAATCCCTGTGAACCAACATCTTGTGGCATCCGAGCGGAATGCAGAGTTGCAAATACACTGCCATTCCGAACACTTGTTTGTGAATGTCCTAAGCCTCTTGTTGGAGACGCCTCAGTGCAATGTAATCCAAGTACGTATGGACCTGTTTGTTATAGTTTTGGATCAAATAATATAGACCTTTTATTAATTGATTTCAATATACCTACCTACTTATGACGGCCTTGTAGACTTATATTTACAGATATCACAGGGAGAAATGCTTCTAATTTTATAATAATTTGTGTGAAGAAATCACCAACGGTAGGTTTGATTACAACGAGATTACACGGGAATAAAGTTTTAGCTCCATTTATGTTAAATGCACTACGGTTACCTAGGTACTATGTATTTAATGCATGTAAATATATACAGCATTAGGAGTACTTACTGCACCTAACTTTCGGTCATCTAAGGTTCTTCCAAAGCTAAAGGAACAAACTGTACAAAGATTGACATTGACGTGTGTGTACTTGTGCATGCGCAGCAAAAGACAATACCAATCGTTTGCCGCTCGAGAAATAGCAACATGTATCTCTTGTATGTTTGTTTGTTTACAGTACTAGTTAATATTAAACGTAATTTTTATTTGCAGGGGATGAATGTAGCGCAGATAACGATTGCGGATCAGAAGAGCGTTGCCTTAACCGCGTGTGTGTGAATGCGTGTGCTGATAAAACCTGTGGGCCTGGCGCCGAATGCCGCGCCAATGCGCATCGCGCTACATGTGCCTGCGTGCCACCACTGCAAGGCAACCCTGAAGTGGCCTGCTCACTTGGTAAGTACATAGACAATAGCGTGAATGCTTTTGATTACTTGTTGCTTTTTCATGACTTTAATTTCATATGCCTATCTCTAGTATATAAATAAAGGTTTATTCTCGCGTACAGGTGTACCGGGTGTAGAGTGCACATCGGACTCGCAATGCGGTGGAGCGGAAGCTTGTGTATCACAGCGCTGTGTGTCGGCGTGCGCAGGCGCGTGCGGCACCGGCGCACTGTGCGACGCCGCGCAACACCGCGCGCGTTGCCACTGCCCGCCTGGCACCGCCGGCGACCCCGCACGCATCTGCTACACACGTAATTCTATCTTTATTGATGTATTGCTGTAAATCACTTAAGTAAAAAAAGATCATTAGATAATATTAATTGATGTATACTCTTTTACAGCTGAGTGCACATCAGATGATAACTGTCCATTCGATAAGACCTGTATCAACGGATATTGTCAAGATCCGTGCACGCTCGGCACGCCTTGCGGAAGAGACGCGAACTGCGTGGCGGTTGCGCACATTGCCAGCTGCCGTTGCCCGCCAGGGACCCAGGGCGACCCACGACGTGCATGCGTTTCAGCTATCTGTCACTACAACGAGGATTGCGATGACACACAAATTTGCAACCGACTCAACCGTGTTTGCCAACCGGCGTGTTCCGAACAGTCGTGCGCGCCCGACGCGCTGTGCACCGCACGCAGTCACCGAGCCGAGTGCACGTGTCCAGCAGGCCGTACCGGAGATCCCTATTCGCGTGGCTGCAGCACAATGCACGACGACACAGAATGCACCACCGACGCCGATTGCTCGGCGCCATTTGCCTGTGTTAATGCACGCTGCATCGACCTCTGTTTAGGAAACCCCTGCGACTCTGGCCTTATTTGTAAGATCGTCGACGTGCTACCATTACGCGCTGTGGCTTGTATTTGCCCTGACGGAGGTCGCGTGGCACCGGACAATGGATGTCGTGCTCCACCGGACGCCGAATGCTCAGTTGATTCTGAATGCGCTAACAGTCAAACATGCCGTCGTGGCAGCTGTGTCGAGTCTTGCAGAGCTGATCCTTGCGGACAAAATGCTCTTTGTGAATCTATAGACCATACATCTCGCTGCACTTGTGCACGTGGATACACAGGAAATCCGAGAATTGAATGTAACCCGAGTAAGTACCTTGATGATGTAATGTTTTCGTAGCTGAAGGTAATTTTGTGCAGGTGTTTACCTATGTCTTACGTGCTATTTTTTTACAGTACCGCGACACCCAACAGTCTATGAATGCTACAATGATGAGGAATGCGGCCCAGAACGAGCTTGTATCGAGCGGGCTTGTGTTAACCCATGTAACGACGCGTGCGGCCTCGGTGCCCTATGCAGAGTTATAAACCATAAACCACAATGTTCTTGCCCGAGAGAATATACGGGTAATGGATACGACCGATGTTCGCCACGTAAGTAAAAAAGATATCTTTAAACTCTGCTTACACTTTATCGCTTCACACTCAAATAAAATACATTGATGGGAAACTTTATTGTGCTCTATAAACTATACAATAAAACACTACAATGTCTAGTTCACACAACGGAGTGACTTTGTCTCTTTTTATAAGCAGACAATCTAGTAATCTAGAGTAAACAAAACTTTACATTGATTTACTGTCTTTTTCGCTGGTCTTAGCGTTACTGTGGTCCTGGGTTTGAATCCCGGGTCGAGCAAAGTCATATTGGCTTATTCCATCAGGAGTTTCTCAGTAGCAGACCGGAGTCTAGATTCGTTCCCGATTGGCGGCAAATGGCGCTTTTACATGGGACTTAAATATAACTAGCTTTTTTTGTTTAAGTATTATTTTAATTTTTGTAATTGGTTCCCAAGATTAGCTTACCTAGCTTGGGGCCAATGATGAAATTCATGTAAATATTTTCTGCATTACATTATTATTATTATTAATGAAATAGGGGAACACTTCTGTCTTCCTCTTCAGATAATGCCAGCATTACTTTATTTTGATTTATGGCTTGTTATTTTACTTAGTAAATATTCTGCTATTTTACTGTTTCAGCTTCTGACGAAAAAACTATACCTGTTGGCTGCAAAGCCAATTCCGATTGTCCACTATCGCAAGCATGTGTCAATGGGGCGTGCGCAGATCCTTGTGCGTGCGGCTCAAACGCCGAGTGCACTGTAGTGAGGCACCATCCCGTATGCTACTGTGAGCGAGGATATTCAGGAAACCCTTACGTCGGCTGCACTAAAGGTACGTTGCGTTTCCTAACCACTTTCTTTATTGTCAGGTTTTTTCATATTCTCATCTAAATATGTGTTTTGTAACTGAACCATATTGAGTTTTACCTTTGTTCACAGTTGGTTGTACATCCGATTCAGAGTGTGGCGACAGCGACACATGTTACAACGGTGCTTGTGTCAACCCTTGCGTAGTCGAAGCTCCTTGCGCTATCAGCGCCGAATGCTTCGGTAAAGCACATCGTCCTAACTGTCGCTGCCCAACCGGAACCACAGGAAATCCCTACACTAGGTGCCAAGCCGCGGAATGTGAGATAGATAATGATTGTAACGACGACAGCGTTTGTGTAAAGGGATCTTGTCGCAACGCTTGTTCGAGTGACGGTCGAAGCCCATGTGCAAACAATGCTGAGTGCTTTGCACGGAACCACGCTGCGTCTTGCAAGTGTCCTCCGGCATTACCTCTCGGAGACCCTCTAGTCCATTGCCTTAGAATCGGAGTAAGTGGTGAACCTGAATGTCGTATGGACAGCGAATGTCCGAGCGGCTACGCTTGTCTTAGAGACGAATGTCGCGAAGCTTGCAGCGAGCTAAAACCATGCACTGGCAACGCGCGTTGTACTGTTTCCGATAGCGTACCATTCCGAACTTTAATATGTCGCTGTCCCGATGGATATATTCCTGAAGAAGGAGGAAATTGTAAACCTGCACAACTACCAGCGCTCAGTTGCTCTTCTGACCAGGACTGCGGTGACCATGAGTCATGTGTCAACAGAATTTGTCGTAACCCATGTAATTGCGGGGATAATGCAGAATGTTTCATCCGGAATCATAGACCCATTTGCTCATGTCGCGAAGGATTTGAAGGTGACCCATACCGACGATGCCACATCGTTGGCTGCCGCAGCAATTCCGAGTGTCAGTCTTATGAAGCATGTGTCAATGGCAACTGCATCAGTCCTTGCCTCTTGAACAGTTCGTGCGGGCCCAACGCTGAATGTTATGTAGAAAATAATTCACCATCGTGCAGATGCCGTCCCGGATTTGAAGGAGATGTTCATTTAGGTTGCCATGCGATAGAATGCAGAAGTAATGGCGACTGTCTACAGGACAAACAATGTCACGCACACAGATGTGTTAATCCATGCCTCAGCGATAATATATGCGGCACTGGAGCCACATGCTTGGTCAGAAATCATATTGCTGTATGTAAATGTGAACACGGCTATACCGGCAGCCCATATATTGAATGTAAACCACAAATCATCGCAGAATGCTACGTAGACGCCGACTGTCCATCCAGAATGGCATGTTTATCATCAAGATGCGTAAATCCTTGCACAGAGTTGCGGCCTTGCGCCACTCCAGCCCAATGTGAAGTGTCACCAACTCTTCCTGTGCGAACAATGCTGTGCACGTGCCCACCGGGATATGTGAGTAGCGGCGGAGGCGTTTGCCGACCAGCTACATCGATCGTAGATGTCATTTGTAACGCTGATGATAATTGCACAGCAAATCATGCTTGTATTACATCGGTCTGTAAAAACCCCTGCGAATGTGGTCCGAATACGGATTGTCAAATTAAAGACCACAAACCAGTCTGTGCTTGCCAGCCCGGCTTCGTGGGCGATGCCCGCACCGGGTGCTACAAGGTTCTCTGCCAATCTGATTCACAATGTGCAGATGATGAAACTTGCTTCAACAGCCGTTGTATACCAGCTTGTTCGGTTGACTCCGACATGTGTGGAGAGTCTGCTGAATGTTACGGCAACGAACATCGCGCGTCGTGCAGATGCAAGATTGGTACCATTGGAAATCCATCAATTGCGTGTACTCCTATCGGCTGCCGTGCTGACTCGGACTGTCCTTTAACCAAATCGTGTATAAACTCTAAATGTGTTAACCCTTGTAACACAACAACTTGTAACGAACCCGCAGAGTGCAAAGTACACCATCACGAGGTGCACTGTATTTGTCCACCTGGCTACCAAAGCACAGAAAGCGGATGCTTAAGCACGAGACAACCTCAATGCATTACAGATATTGACTGTCCCTCTGGAACCGCTTGCTTGAACGCCAAGTGCGTAAATCCTTGTCTGGAGATAAAACCATGTGGCACTAATGCCGAGTGCAAGGTCATTGACACCCTACCAGTCCGAACTATGATCTGTGAATGTATACCTGGATACAAAGGAAATGCTCTTGTCGAGTGCACTTCTAATAGACGTGAGTACATACTTTAATTTCTTTAGAAATTGAAACTTAAAAAATCTAACATTATTTTCTTCAAAAAAGTGAACACTTTATATAATGCTCAAATACTGTACTCTACCGTGTATTGTTTAAAACTACGTAACTTAGGCTTAACACTAAAAACACATAAAAGAATGGCATAATATGGCAATGTTGAATTTTTTAGACACCGCGCTCAACCCAGCGTTTAAAATTGAACAATACGCTTTTAAGTAGACATGTATTTTTTGTCACTAGTGTTATTGGAAACAACTATTAGCACAATATGTGTCTTCAAATCTATTTACCAGCTTATATTTTAACTATGCTGTGTAAAGTTAAGTTGTATGTCACAAATAAGCTTTTTGTTCTTAGGCCCGATTCCGGAATGTATAGAAGGCCAAGGTATCGACTCCTCCGGCGAGTGCGTCCCGTGCCGCGCAAGCGATGGTCGCGTTCTAGATGCACGGGGACGCTGCGTGTGCGACGCGACGCGCGGATACGTGCCACGCGGCGACATATGCGAGCCGCGCGGATGCCGCGCTGACGCACAGTGTGACGACCATGAGCGCTGTATCAACGGCACGTGCGTGGACGCTTGCCGGGCAGAGCCGTGCGGCACGTCGGCCACCTGCGACGCCGTCGGCCACCGCTCGCACTGTACCTGCATAACCGGGTATACTGGCAACCCGAGGGTGCACTGCAACACTACCAACCCACCTGTGTACCGCACCGATTTCCCTCTACCTGATATGGAGGTGAGAATCTTAATTTTGTGCTGGTATAATTATGTGCCTATGTGTTTGTTCTGCAAATATTTCGATAAATATTTATCTGTTATTAATAAAAAAATGTTTTAGGTTCACTGTCTAGCTGACGGCGTTCGCGTTAGTCTGAAGATCAAGGACTTTAACGGCGTATTATATGTAAAGAGTTACAGTAAAGACGAGCGCTGCCGCCTAGCCGTAGACACACCTAAGGAGGATGAAACATTTGTTGACTTTACCGTGCACTTTGGCGAGTGTGGCTTAGTGCATGTGAACGTAAGTTTCATGTTTAATGATATTATCACTTTTATTTTTAGATTAATTGTTTTATAGCATATAATATTCAATTAACTTTCAAACAATATCGAGAAGTAAGTGCTGTGCACACCTGTAAATGACAAATTCACTCTAGTTTTTAAGTTTCACTGTAACTGTACCCCTAAAATGTATTAGTGAATAAGTCGTTGGAGTGCCATAAATAAATAAATATTAAAATTTGTATTGGTCAAAAAATGACTCACAGCCTTTTCAACGTATGGCATTGTAACTTAAACGACACCAAACGAAAAGTTAGTCAAATTAAAACGTTAACTTGTAATTTCCAGGGTCTAGCAAGCTTCGTCCTTGTAATGCAGAAACATCCTAAACTTGTTACTTCGAACGCCAAAGCGTTCCACATAAAATGTATATACCAAACGGGCGAGCAGAACGTAACGCTGGCTTTCAACGTGTCGATGCTGACAACAGCCGGCACCATCGCCAACACCGGCCCACCGCCCACCTGCTCTATGAGAATAGTCTCTCGCTCCGGCAGCCAAGTTAGCTCCGCTGAAATTGGAGAGAACCTAGTCTTACAAGTCGATGTACAACCCTCAAGTAAGGATTTCGCTTGTGTTTTTCATAATCCAATCGTTAAATTTCTATAAACTTATTAACAGTCTAATTTTTACTGCCAGACAAGGCATAAGCTAAAAGCGGTTTTTTATTTTTAATATTTTTTTTCTTCCATTTCTATTCCTTAGATATTTATGGCGGGTTTGCGCGTAGCTGTATAGCAAAGACGAGTGAAGTAGCTACGAATGTGGAAAATGAATACCCGGTGACGGACGCCGACGGATGTGCGACGGATCCATCAATCTTTGGCGAATGGGAACGGAGTGAAGACGGCAGCGTACTGCGAGTCGCCTTTAACGCATTCAAGTTCCCCAGCAGCGATAACATACGATTCCAATGTAACATTCGCGTCTGTTTCGGCAAATGTCAACCGGTAAGAAACAATAGCGTTGTAAAAACCTACGTATGTAATAAGAGTGTACAATTTTACAACATTTTGCCGTTATCCACAGGTAAACTGTCGCGGCGCCGACGCCTTTGGCAAGCGACGAAAACGGGAAGCGATCGACAGCAGGACGTCGTCTTCACCTGCGGGCCAGTACCGAGAGGAAGTGACCGTCGAGTCTAACCAAATCCTGACGCTGCAGCGGCGCGACCCGTCGCAGGTGGCGCGGCAGCGCGACGCCGGCAGCGCAGCGGGCGCGGGCGCAGGAGCGGGAGAGGTTTGCGTGTCGGCGGCGGGGCTGGCCGTGGCGCTGGCGCTTACGGCACTGCTAGCGCTGGTGGCGGTAGCGGCGGCTGTAGCGTGCTGGTTAGTGGCGTGGCGCCGGGCGCGCCCCCCTCCCGCGCCGCTGCCGCATCCGGCCGACTTCCCCAACCCGCTGTTCCAGCGCTGAGTACGCTAGTCGCGGCCGCGCTCCTCCGCCGGCACCGGGCGGTGTCGGTCTTCCTCTCTCCTTATCTCTGTGCTGCCGCCGGAGGACCGCCGGCCGGGGGCGCGCCGGGCGCCCAGCTCGCGCTCGCCGCGCCCCACCCTATACTTTATATTATAATATTTTTTACGTTTTACCTTAAAACTAATGTGACATCCGTCGCTCTTCGAATTTTGTGATATTCATATAAATATTCGAATACTTGTGTATGTAATTAAAATAAAAATATTTTTATGTACTTAATCATCTTATGTAAGTACTTAAAATAAAAATCGATTATATCTAATTTTAAGAATAAATAATTAATAATAAGTTTTTAGTTTCATTCGAAGTTAGCAATAATCCTTACTTAGTTCCTATATGGCGAGACACATGTCGCTACATCACTTCGCTCTACAATAGCAGGATCAGCTCGTCTAAACATCGTGTGATGATAGTCGAACCAGTGAAATGTTCACGGTGAGTGAACTGAGTGTTGGGACTTACAAAGATCTGTTAGGTAAAGCCCTGCCAGAAATAGTAAAGTCTTTGAAGGAAGTTACATTCAGTCAAAACTCTTAACCAGTCAAAAGTACTATTGACTAGCAAAATCAGTCAAAACTACTTTTGACCGTATGCTTTAGTCAATCTTTTGACTAAAATAACTGTGTTATAAGTTATTGTGTATAAAAAAAAAGTTTCTTTGGGTAAGTTTATCGAAATCATGAATACAATCACTATATTAATATTCACGGTATTGGTATTCCACCGTGTAAGGCTATGACAACATGTATGAATGTAAACGAATCAAAATAAGTATGTAAGCATGGGCGTACCCATGGGGGGGGGGGGGCAGGAGGGGGCAGTGAAATCCCGAACGATGCCCAAGTAGAGGCGCTTTTCATTAATTTTATATGAATTCTATCTTGGTGGAGTGCTAAAAAATTTTTGAGCTCGCTCTACTCGCTCAGTTTTTTTTTCGGTTGCCGTTGCAATATACATCTCCAAATACTAGAGTCGTATCGTACAAAAATTTTACAAAATCGTACAAAAATTGGTTCAATTGTTTAAAATGTATGATTCCGGGAGTTCACATTTACCTAAAATCTGGCACTTTAGACATGTATCTAAACCGCCAGCTTAAGGTATGTCAGTTAACTAGGATCGTCGCCCAGGGTTGCATGTCCGAAGAGTGCGCCATTCTTCAAAATATTCGTAGGTAGACTGCCAAAAAATTTCGAGCTTGCCTCGCTTGCTTAAACCCTATTCGGGTTACTAATGTTATTTTATATTTTTAGAAACGTATAGCGTTTCTAAAAATATAAAATAACATTTGATGGAGGCCTAACCAGAGAAATTGGTCGATAATATCAAAGCTGTGCCATGTGCTTACAGTGCAGTGCTGGCTTTGAAATTCTGGGCCACCGGAACCGTCACCCAGGGCGCCAAGTACGTACAGGCATTCTCCCCAAAACTTGTCTGAGATGCAGTGTGAAAAATTATCGAGCTCGCTTCGCTCGCTCAAAACCTTTTTGACTTACCTTACAATGAACGTCTTGAAAGATAATAAATGAAATCTTAAATAATTGTTGAGACCTAATCAGAAATAATGGTTCATAATATCAAAGCCGCATGGGCTTTCAGCCTATGCTGGCTTTAGAAATTCTGGGCCACTAAGACCGTTGCCCAGCGGTTTCCGTTGTCCGTTCACAGGCATCTTTCCCCAATGTTTTCTGTGGTGAAGGTTTAAAAAATTTCGAGCTCGCTTTAACTGTTTTTCGTTAACCTGGCGCTATCGCTAGCTTGCTTCGCTTACTCAGATCCATGTATCTATTCTAGTATTATTATTATTGCCTGTATGGGTATTCTATAACTACTGAGTACTGATTAAAGAGACTGATATGAATCACCAATCTACCAATCTACAAACGGACTGTCCTAGAGTACCATACCTAATAGGTGATATAATGTAAACGACTAGTAGGTAAATAGATAGGTAACCGAGGGATATTAAAGCGCAGTACTTATTGTAACTGTAAACCTGATATGGCGTAGTGCTGGTTAAATGCTGACCTTAGAAACAGCATTGTCTTAGTATTGCAGGTAGTTGTGTCGTCCCACATACCATAGCACTTTTTGAACGTCATAGTTACATACGACAGTCCCCCTTTACTTCTTCCTTCTTTTCACCTCTGTCTCCAAATATTTTTGGCCATTTTTCTCCATATCTCGTTCGTCACTGCCGCAAACATTTTTATTTTACTACACCTTAATTCAATGCAAATAAACATCATATTAAGAAGGATAACCTAAAGCCTTTTACTGATGTTAGAATTAAAATTACATAATAACCGACCAAGTGCGTGTCGGTACCCATACATCGAAGGGTTCCGTAGTCACTGCCTGCGACATTTAGCGTCATAAAATTGTCACAACTACTTTTTTTTATTATATAAAATCAGTAAAAGGTGTTGGTTAAAGTATACTAATCTTAATGAAAAGAAAAAAAAGGCTGTTTGATGCTTCCTACCTTAGCCAAGCCGTGTGAGGATGGAAGCGTGAGCACCACTTTGTATGTACCATTCTCGTCCGTTGATTAATTAGTTTTATTATTAGACTAAAAAGCTTATACGACCCATTTGAACCTAGAAGGTCGGTTCGAGTTCGCTAGATGGCTGTAAAACTGATAATTAATAAAAGATTTTTGTTACTATGTTAGGTTCTGCTTTTAACATCAAGTTTTTATTCCAGATTATAAACTTTGACGTTCGTTTTAAGCCTTAAACTGTCTTTCACTCGATCCACGCACGTTAGACTTCATTTAGTGTAAAAGTTCTGAACATGAATATGTTCAACATTTTGGCTCCATTTCCTATATCTCCGGCGTCAATGTATGTCAATGTATGTGTCAAGCCTCCTTATGGCCAAACTGTCGAAGCTGAGATACTTAGCGTAAACTTACGTTTCGTCTATTACCTACCACGCCATAATAAACTGTTTTTGTCAGACTGCAAGTACTTCGACTTGTAAAGTTCATTCGTAAATCATCTTACTATAGGGAACTATTTAGTCACAACTTCCGCTTTCAAAGTAACAAAACTAACATCCCGAAGTACCTATATCACATCTTCAGCTTAACTAATGAGCTCCAAGTTTTTATACGCACGTCTGTACCCACTTCTCGCTCAATTAACGGACTTAATCTAAATATAATAAAGTTGTCAAACATAATCACGTAAAATAAATAATTTCGAAGTACTGGGTAAAAGCCAAGCAAAACGTTTATTTAGTAGATATGAATTAGTGACACTGAAGACGTAAACAGATTATAAGTGTTAATAGACAGGGAACGAATTACAAATTAGCAACGTAGAGGGGGCACGGCTATTAGAGCAGCGACATCATTCAACGTTAACTGTGTTCACAGATCGGTGGGGTAAAAAAGGACGTAATATTTTGTTCAATTAGGAATTATAGTGCAAACGTTATGTCTAAATCTTTCCCAGTTACACCTAAAGACGCAAAATATGAACTCATTTGGTAAGTTTTATTTTTTCTTTGTAATAAAAAATAATAATGACATAAGTAGTAGCCATCTACTTAATTCAAACACCATCTTATTTTTACAATTAAATGAGAAAATATCTAACTCGAACTTCGGTCACATTCACTACTGCTTCTTCTTCTTTTTTTATTTCACTGTTCAACCAAAAAAAAAAAATTATAAATCTGTTCTAACAGCTCTGTACTGAATCGTGTTTTTAAAGTAGAAAAAAATCCATAAATCTTTATTTAGGTAAGTGAGTTGGTTAAAGAGAGGAAGAACTAGTTGACTCCCTAGGACCACATCGCGACGGACACGGGAAGATAAAGATCAGTTTATTTGCAGGAAGGAAGGTCTGTGATCTGGCAGTTTATACAAGACTCGTCTAGTTTAAACTCTGGATCTGATATAGTAGAAACCGTTCCACAATATCTTGAATATTGGCCTAATTTAACTAGGTAATTTAGTAGGGAAATCAATATAAGGTTACTTTTATTGTTACAACGTATATATCTATACTAATATATAAAGAGAAATGTTTCATTATTTGCATTGAATAGGCTCCGAAACTACTGGACCGATTTGGAAAATTCTTTCACTGTTGGGAAGCTACACTATCCCCGGGTGACATAGGCTGGTGAAACCGCGGGACGTCTGCCAGTATTATATATTTTAATGACAAACGAATAATTTATTCGGATTTTAATGGATTGTTTTTCAACATTTAAACGCTGACTGGGTTGCCAAAAGTTGCTTCAGAATGATCAAATTTTGGCTGAATCAGCCTGTTATTTTCCGATACAAAGGTTGATTACAAGATTACTAAACGACTTAGTGGTTTAGAAGTGAACCATTGAAAGATTCATATGTTTTCGTCAGCAATGGAGATCCGAAGTTGCAGAGTTGAATTTTGCATGGAAAGCGTAGAAATACGACACCCAAAGGACTTTTTTTTACCGGACGCGTCTGTGGGTGCCTTAGAATAAATACCTCCATGCAGCCAGGATAAAAACTAAGCGACTACACACTAAGGGCACGCGTCCTGTGGGGTACGGGCTCCAGAAAAGCGCGTCGCTGGGACAGCAAAGGGGTAGGCTGGAATTGATTCGATGTGATTTAGTCGTCGCAGTGATAAGTATGATTTGAAAAAGCTCAACGGTGCGGGCTGGCACGTGCACGACCACGGGTCGGGGAGACCCAAAGGACTTATTTATAATTCCGTAGCAATAATTCTTCGTGAAGTATCTCACTGATTAGTTGATGATTGGTGAAAAGGAAACCTCAAGCAGTCTCACTCTTTAGAAAGGTTTCCCAAAATAAAATATCTACTTGAATAAACTTTAGCATTACTTTACTTCTATATTTCCCGTAAATGTGAATTCAATTTAAAAAATTAAACTAAAATGAATTTATTTCGGACAACAGTGATCCATATTTTGTTAGTGATAATTGAGTGTTCTTTTTTCTGTAAGTATACAATCTATGTATTTGTAATGAATAAAAATAATGCCAAAATAAATATTTAAATAGTAATAGATAGATACATAAAAACTTTGCATATAAAAGCATTGAGAAACTTCTTATCTAATATTTAAAATACTCGTGTATACTCGTGTATGTTTGTTACAAAATTACTTGTGAGTACCTATATTCAGTAGGTCTGAGAATAGGTCGTAAACATTTTTTTGGAAAAAAGGCGGAACAAAGATTGCCGGAGCAGCTAATTGCTATAAAAATACATCAGCTTATTGCATTGTAGCGCTGTATCTCACTGCATCGTGGTTGAATTGTTATTGAACTTTTCCGTATTTTCTTTTCTCACCCAAGTAGGTACTATTCAGGCAACTTCTTTTTCATTGATTGATGATCACTGGTGCAAACTCCTGCAGGCAATATAACCTACTGTTAGTAATGATGTATTCTATTGATAATAAAACTCTCCCAAATACGTTACGTCTAATTTATCGTGAAGGCTCAACATCTGTAAACACCGAAATATCTTTATTTGCACCCAGCTAACTACCTATGTAGTTAGGTGCTGGGTGTAGTAGTTGAAGTCAGATTCCATCCAGCCCGGAGGCCAGATGCAACATGACATTATATCTGTGTTCCTGGAGGATTTGGCTGAGGTGTTAAGTGTACACGCATACTTAGTACTAAATACTCACTACACCAATTACATCTAAGTGGGGCGATCCTCTTGACAAAACCTGCAGTGCGATTCTGTTAAAATCACCGCGTGAAAAAGTAAGTGAATTGAGTTGTCGTTCCATTCTAATGCTAGGCATTGACAGCTCACGTTACTCAAGTTTTCACCTAGTGTTTTAATGAATCGACCGGATGGTACAAATATTCCGAGATTATTTTGCTGGTCTACAGTGACGACTATTTCTTTATATAAATATTTTTTAACAATCCAGGGCCTAACAAACTTATCCTTTATTGTCTAACCATAGATTACTTAGCTATAGTGGCCCAGCCCTGAGATAAACGCAAGCGCAGCGCAACGACTCACGGCCGCCACGGCGCATGCGCGACCCTCCCCCCTCCCTGTGATCTACTCCCACCACCCGGTGTTAGAGTCGCACTTTGTTTACCAATTGCCTTGCTGCGATTGACGAACCAGTCAGGGCAGTCGGTCCGCCAGTTCAGCCGACCTCGCTCGCTCGGTCTCGCGATCGGTCATTATTCACAGTCGCGCGTCGCCAGCGACGCACGCGACGATAGTCATCGCGTCATGACCCTGTGACGCGATAGTATGAGTAAAATCGAATATTCGACGGAAGCCGCCGCGCCCAGCGTGGCGATCCACGTGGAGCAGTATGACATCCAAGACAGGGAGAACTCCAAGCTCCTCGACCACACGCTACACGCTCCGGCGCCGATGATAACGCCCTCTGGGCAAATGCGCAAAGTGAAGAGCTTCAGTGATACACACAGGATTCGTGATGTGTCGACAGCCTCGGGTGCAGCATCCGCGCGGTGTCTACGGCCTTACGAGCAAGTGGCCACATATCCTGAAGGATCTGACAGCGGCACCAACCACTATGGCGCCCCGTCGGTCCGATCTCTTGCCTCAATCGGTATGGGATGCACGGATGGTCGCAAAATGGTTATAAGACGGGTACCAACATCGCCTACGGAACTGTTCCATCTAGTTCGTCCTCCTACGTGAGTACCTCTGCGAATGACATCCTCTGGGTTGCCATTATTCAATTGACTTCTATCAACCGTACACATCGCCCCATCCTCCGTGCATTATGTTCTCTAAGCAATGTACCTAATACATTGCTTGCCCACGGACTTAACCAATACATATCACAGGCACAGCCCTAAAATTTATAACCTCACTTAATATTATTAATTCTATACAATGTAGTTTCAATGTAGAGTACAAAGTTTTACTCTAAGTATAGGTAACCTCAAGTGCATCAGTTAGATTGTTTTTTGTTAGTTTATATGAACGTGATGAACTATCGTTCATTAATATGTATAAATACATATTTAAGTAACTCAGATTACTCGTCACTGGTCACATCATGCCATGCTGCATTCAATAAATCTGTGTTTAATAATTCAATTCGGTTGATTACGGGAGCTGCTAAGTAGGCAGAGCAGTCAATTAGTTTAGTAAATACATACAAAAATGACCTACCATCATTATTTACTATCGAACTGTTTTAGAGTTATACATAGTTTACGTAAGTCTGACAAATTTAGAAAAAAAACATATGAGTAATTGTTATACATTACTAAACTATGGGAGATCCTGGCATCAATCTTAAAGCTGACGAACAAAAGATGAACTATGATGATATTGGTTACAATATGGAAAAACGTCAGGAAATTTATATGTCGATAACATCAATGCATAACAGCGTTAATGAATATCAATGTAATTACAATCCATCAAAGGATCGGCCTATCAGTGATAAATTAGGTGTGCCTAAATACTCCGAGCAACACGGTTCATAATATATAATAATAATATATCATCGTTATCGCCATAATATAATTATGTAAATCGCACATATGAAATATGAAATACGGTCCATAAATTTTATAACCGATAGTTTAGCTAGTGGGTAAATCTAATTTTTCGGTAGGTTACCGCCATTCCTAACCATCAATATACATAATAACAACTACAACAATACTTACAATATAAGTATTCCGTAGTATACTTATAAGTATTCTTCTCAGAGTAGTTATATAGTGACATGTAAAAGTGTTTGTATGAACCTATTTACAGAAATAAATATAATTTATTTCCTATACATAATATATAAGTATGCGAACTATTTGTAACAGAACTGATATTATGTTACACTGTTTCTTTTTCTGCTTATCCTGCATGCCTAGCCATATCACAAATTATATTTCTATTAAAGAAATAAAATGGCGTATAATAATATGGAATCAGCTGTTTGTCAACTGTCAAGTGTATTTTATTTTCAGCCATATTACAAATTCTACTCGTAAACACTTGACAGTTGACAAACAGCTGATTCCATATACGCCATTTTATTTCTATAATAGAAATAGAATTTGTGATATGGCTAGGCCTTCAGATCACTTTCAAATAGTACCTAATTGGTAACAAACAGTTTTTTTTTCAGATAAGCATCTTCACTATTGTTCTGAATTATATTAATGTGTGTAACTCTACGTTTTGCTCTAATTTTCATTGTTATAAACACCTGTTGTCAGTTAACAACTTGAATTATAGTGACCTTTGCGTCATTAAAATTGAGTACCTATGTTGTTGGAAATAAAGGAAGACCTCGAACTCAATAAAATTATAATAAAGCAATATCAGACAAAATAGGTAGGTACCATGTAGGTAAGTTAGTAAGTAAAAAATATAATTTATCTGAACCGATGATGAATCACGTTTTTTAATGGAGTAAGATTGAGTTTAGTTTGATAAAGGTTTTATTACATCGTACAATTCACTGATTTCCTCGAAATAACAGGTAAGCGACGGGTATAAATAAATTGATTCATGTGTAGGTAATTTATAAAACCATAAACGTGCTTATGGATCACATAATCGAAACTAAAAAAGTTATGTATCTAGCTGAAGTGCAACAAATCTATCTGTGCAGTAAATTCAGCAAAACACTAAGTGCCTTAAATATCTGTAAAGCACTTGAGGTCTCAACGAACTGGTATTATTACTTCTAACTGTAGAACAAAGGTGTCCAATTACTTATCATAAGTGGTTCTTACAATGTGCGCTGTGCCCTCTACCTATAGGTAATAAAGAGTTCCGCATCTCGTGAACATGTACTCTGGCACTGTAGTTTAGTTTGCGCTTATTACTAAAAATACCTACTTGTATTTTATGCGTAGACCTAAACATTATCATACAAAAGTAAACAGAAAAGCATTGTCTGATTGTTTGTTCCCATTCATGTAAAAATAGCTTATCTGATTGATATGAAACCTTCAATGTCAAGAGTCAAACAACTCACAAGTGAACCTTATGGTTTAGAAGTAAGTTCCGAGCTAGAGGTAGCTATGTTGGTTGCTATTGGTGTTTGTATAGTTTTGATTTACGACAAGAAACTGCAAATTGCAACATTAGCATTTTATTAGTTAGGTAAATTATTCCTGTTAAAGGTATAACAATTAAATTACGTAGTGAAAATATCGTTCTAAAATCATTTTATTACAAAAAGCGTTATGGCCAGTCATTTCCCAAGGTCGACTGGCAAGCATCAGTTCACTTCACAGAAGTTGCTTACTTACTAGTGTATTTCTAATGACCTCGGTGACCGCTAACATCTTATGAGTAAACTAGCAGACATCCTGCGGTTTCACCCGCGTAGGTCCCGTTCCCGTGGGAATACAGGGATAAAAAGTAGCCTATGTCACCCGGGGATAGTGTAGCTTCCCAACGGTGAAAGAATTTCAAATCGGTCCAGTAGTTTCGGAGCCTATTCAATGCAAACAAACAATCAAACATTTCCTCTTTATATATTAGTAAAGAAGTATAGACAATCGAGCGAGAAAAAGGAAAATGCTTAACAAGACATTCTCTAAGTTTCTTTCAGTGTTTCTTCTCGGAGTAGTCATTTAGTGAAACACCGACCTCGCCACACTAGCTTAAAATACGTGTAAAAGTGTTTGTAAAAATTAATTTACAGGCACAAACACCATTTAACATTTAGCTGTACCATTTATCACGGTATTCAAAGAAAATAATATAAAAAAATACGTGTGCAATGTGTGGTGTTTTCACTGACGTACCTAAAATGATTGATGTCACTGAAGTGAAATGATTATTGACACTCTTTCACTTTACATGAATGATGTTCATCAATGTTCCTTAAATTAGGGTAAATCAAGTACAAAATTGAAATATTTAAGACGACATAACTGCTAAATTAGAAAAAAGATTAATTTATTTATGAATTGGGTTACTAAGCAAAGCTTAGCTAAGTAGCAAACGAGTTACAATTTTTTTTTTCTTTCTTTCTCTGCGTTTCAGTTACAAACCCATTTAACATTGGAAACAATATAAATTTATCAATAAATTTGTCAGCCTGCAACGTCATTTTACGAATAAAAACTACGTCATAACTTCATTTCATAGTAATGATATTGAGATAATACCTATATGTACGTATTCACATACAGCACCTCTAAGTTAAATTATCTCGTTTCTTAAGTGTCTTGCAGAATCCTTTTTCCTTAAACAACTATTACAAACACATTACAAATTTTGTTATTGCTTCGTCTGTAAACTGAATTCTTATAATTTATTGGCTAGTAGGTAAATATGCCTATCGGAGCACGTGATATCCGAGGTATGTCCAAGCGAAAATGACTAGAGCATCGAGTATCCTACAATATATCATGAAATTGAAGAGTTTCTTTAATTTATAGTCCGCTATAGACTAAGTAAGTTACAAGTTTGGAAACTTAAAGTATTACTATACTACTGTTTTGTTTTGATCGTATGATGTATGTACCAGAGTAAAAAAATTACACATTTTTTGTTCCAAAACTAATGAATCAAAACTTCGAATCACTGTTTCCCGTAGACATCTAGGTAATTAATCGTTACTGTAACCGAAGCAGAACTAGGCACCTTTTTGGAGGGCATCTTCTCTCGAAGCCTTAAAAATATGTAAAGACGAACTATTCACAAGTTTTCAACGCAGTGATAAATAAAAGTGACAAAGATTCCTTTGTTTTTCGATTGTATCTGATGATGTCACCCATTGCTGACTGAAATTCTATAGGACATAGGACAAACGTATTATAATACTGTTTTATTCGTCAGTTGCCATTACTTGTAAGCACTAAAATTGGTGTATCCTTGAGGGGTGATTCTGGGGGCCTGGCTAAGTTCTCGCCGAGAGAGGTACATCAAGCTACTCCTAACTAATTTTTGCAGTTGGACATGAACCTTAATCTATTTGTAATGAAGTTAAAAAACTATCAAAGAAATTAGACACAGGGGTAACTTGTGCTTCTGCTACCTAATAAAAATGCAGGGTTTAGGCCTTATAATTAAATCGAAACCGTTACTGTGCCAATGGTTCGTATACGTCGTAAATGAAAATAAGCAGGAGTAGGTATCACGTTTATACATAAAATACTATGCTTCCGTAAAAGTATAATAATGGAGTAGAGATATTGGATATAACGATCGATTCATGGATGATTATAAGTAGTTTCATTTGATATAATTTTCATGGTATAAGTATCCCCTTTTTTCATTAAATCACATGTTATTCAATTAGATCTTACTAAATTATTTCGTAACGATTATGAAATAGTTTTATATATTGATCTTAATTAGTTTTATCTAAACAACATACGATAAATTTTACATAATTTTATTTTACCTATATGAAACCTACTTTGCGAATGAAGTAGGATAGTAGGGTTGCAAGCGTTTTATGAGTAAATTGGACCTATCTAAGTCGGATCCGCTTTAAAAGACTAATACTCGTACGCTAAAAAACAAAACTGATTCAGCTTACAATTTAATATAGAAATATATAAGTATGTTTATCAGCTGTTTAGTACCCATAACTCAAGCTCTGCTTAGCTTGGGACTAGATGGCTTTGTGTGAAAGTCGTGGAATATTTATTTATTTTATTTATTGCTTAATTTACAATCATCAATATTCTAAAAGAACGTAAGTGTTAAGTTCGTAAGTGAGAGCTGATTAGGTATAAGGTTTTATAAAACTGCACGTTACAATAAATTAAAAGCATGTAAAGAATTTTTCACTTAGTAAATATTTGACTAGTGGCACGTTGCGGTCAAAGCCAGAAGTTAAATAATTTCGGATCCACACAGAGAATCTCGAAATCGTCATGTTTTCGAAAAATCCTGAACCAATTTTATTTAATACTACCATTTTCTGCCTTCTTGTTTTCATTCTTCCGATAAAACTTAATTACCCGGCTTAAAAATGAGTCTCTTTATGTCAATTTTGTTCTTCTATTTTACTCATTTTTATAAACAACTTAGTTAAATAACCAGTTTATCCTGGATCGTAAAAAATGGATGTCATGGGGAGAGACCTTTGCCAAGTAGTGGGATGATGCAGGCTAGCAGTATTAGTATGGGCAACTACAACAAAAATTATATCAATTAAATTTAGGTATTATTTTTTTTCAAAACACATTCTTTGTATCCCTTTATTTTCCGATTTCTCCGTATTAGCTATATAAAAACAGCCCTCAGTATGTATCGGTAATAATTATCATTAGGCGTCTTGGCGGCGCATCAAGATAATACGCGTTCCAGATTTGAATTTAGATTTTTTTTTAATGTTAGAAGACTCATGGAGAATTCCTAGTGTGGGGCACTAGGAATTTCTCCGTGATACTTTTACAGTGGGTGAATTTATAGGCATTTAAACTCACATTTACAAACAACCGGACCCGGAACATCTACCTACGATCGATCTTCTATCATGTATGTACAGACGCCAGCACATCAAGTTACCCCAATGTGTCAAATTTCTTTGATCGTTTTTCAACTTCATGAAGAACAAAATAAGGTTCATATTCAATTGGAAAAATTTGACATAGGTATTGGGATAACTTGATGTCCTCGCGCCTGTACATTGTATTGCAATAATACAATTGTGAAAATGCGTGATTTTCGTATATACATACGGAAAAACAGACAGACAGATCAATTAAAATTCCATAGATAGCTAGAAAACTAGTAAGAAAATAAGTCTAGTCTGATCTAACACGAAAATAAGTTTTGGCTTCTAATGCTGTTGCCCACATCGGCTTATGTAATGTTACAATTTGTATATGTATCCATACATAGATAGCTAGGCAGTATGTTATTATACCAAATAAACTGCAGCCAAAGTACCTGAGTTCCAGCACTTTCACTGTCAGGCGAAGGATTTGAATGCGTCCGATTAAACTATGACATGAACTACTTGAGGCAATCCTCAAATCCCAAAAGGCTTATGTTTATAGGGAGTTTGGTCGTTTGACCTTCACGCCATGAGCCGATAACACTGCAATGCTGCTATCTTTCCACACACACACACATATCTCACATACGACGTGGATACGACGATTGATCGTGCGCCCGCGCCGCTTCGCCTTATCACTGCCTACTTGATAATGATTTTAAAATACGTTTGCCTACTTACACGTTGACAGCTAGGGATCACTTCTTTAAATTGTTCTTGAAAATATGGTGATTTAACCACCGAAAATGATTCAACTATTTCCACTTAAGGAAACATTGAATTTATGTAACATAGGCCATGACAGATATCATGGATACTGTTGTAGCTCAATCAATCAGCTGCCGGTCGATTCAGTAAAACTCGTGCCGTGAAAACTTGAGTGAAGAGAACTGTCAAGGCCTATCATTTGTATGGAATGACAGCTCAATTCACCCTCACTACGCCTACATTTTTACGCGATGATTTGACCAGAATCGCACTGCTGGTATAGTGTTACCATGCCTTTTCATTTTAACCTTTCAATCGTGTCAATTAGAGATAAAATAAAAAGACAATGACAGCGCGGACGCCGGTTTCCTCTTCGGACACCGTTGTCACAAATGTTTGAGAAAACAAACAAAAATATTTATGGGACACGCACTCTCGCACAGGGACACGCACTACACAGACCATTCTACATGTCGTGTAAACGTAAAAAAATGAAAAAAAAAAAACTTAGGTACAGCATTATTTTTGGCTAGTGTCCCATTCGCATAACGGTAACAGTAGACCCTTTATTTAGTTTAATATATTATTCTCGGGAGGCACACTATTTCATAACCTACTTTTAGCTCAACCACCTAGATACCTACATTGATAGCCTAAGAGATAACCATGATTCACGTAGTTATTCTAAAATTTATTTATTTATTTATTTATTTATTTATTTATTTATTTATTTATTTAGTACATGGAGGACTTACAGCTAATAAAAACAAACAAAACAAAAAAAATAAACCATAGTGAAATGAATAAATTAATGAATAAATAAATAAATGACTTTAAATTTTTGTAAAGTAGGTAATTAATTGATGTGGAATGAACTAAATTGCTTTCAACAGTTTTGAAAAAAGAACGGGCTAGGTAAAAGTCTCACTCAGACGCAGGGTTCCGTATCATGTCGAACAAAAAAACTTCTAAAAAAATCTTTTTTGCAAAAAATAAAGCCGACTTAAAAAAAACACTAACCGGTGTAAAATAACTCTAAATTAGGAAGTCTGTGGCTTTGGTGGTTTTGTCTTATTGATGATGGGCCACCGACTTCCGAATTTAGAGTTATTTTACACTGGTTAGTGTTTTTTTCAAGTCGGTTTTATTTTTTGCAAAAAAGATTTTTATTTTTCCATTTTTAGTTGTTCCCATACAAATATTTGCCATTAATTTATTTTTATATTGTTATTTGCTAACAATACATGTCATGGTAATAGGGTTATCCACTTATCCCTAATATAAATATGTATATAAACTTAACAAACCTAACTGTCGAAATCTAGGTATATTGTACACATCTGCGTACCCCTCAGAGCATACAGGCGTGATGATACGTCATGATGTTGTATAAACAATAAATATCCAAGCGATTCCAGCAATCACGACATATTTGCCGTCTATTTTTGAAGAGTTCCATTGTATATTTCCGAAGATCAGCACCAGACCTTCCACAAATGGAATCGGTCCACAAATAGGGGAGAAATCGCGTAACAAACACACAAAAAAAAAAAAACATACCGTTGAATTGAGAACCTCCTCTTTTTTTTGAAGTCGGTTAAAAATTCTCCAGCACCCCTTCATTTTTATTATTTTTTATTATTGTTTATTGTATCGAAAATTTAAAGACACAGTGTAAAACCTATGGAATTTTCAAGTATCTACCTATTACGGGTAATAAGATACCCGCTGAGATACGGACGAGTGCCGAGGTTTAGTAATAACCCCAGTTGTAGGTTTATTTGGTACCTACCCTTTGCATAGGAACCATAAAACACAAATAAGTAATCGTCAAATTATCTAACTTATACCCTCTTTCTAACCCAGGCGCATTACTTTCTGTAATTTATTTCATTACCACTGCTCTCAAAAACGGTGAAGGAAAACATCGTGAGGAAACCGGCATGTCCTAGAACCAAAAATTCGAAGACATGTGACATCTACCAATTCGCACTGGGCCCGCGTGGTGGATTATAGCCCAAACGCAAAATACGCGCTTTGACGTGGAGTTGCGGATACCAGCCCGGTATCTTTAATCTTTAATCTTTTTTTACCCTCTTTCTAGAAAGAAAGAAACTAAATATCTACGCGTCAAAAATAAAAAGCAAGTCCAGTCCGCTGTCGAACATTAGTTTAACCAATCATAACAGTCGAAAATTAAAGTGACAAATTATTTAAGAAACGCGAGAGCTGGAGGTTAAAAAATGGTATTTCCAAATTTCTAAAATTTTCTTACTCTTTGACTATCGTCACAATACTTTTTAATTTTAATACTTATTTAGTTTGAATTAATATTTATACCGATTCTTTCAACAATAAAATAATAGTCATTCTAAACCGCAACTAAGATAGAAGGATTTCCGTGGTCCTTGTTGAGAGTAATATTTTTCTTTATGCAATAAAACTATACACAAACCTGAAAAAAAAAATTAATTCATCATGAAGCGTGCCAATACTGCCTTAATTTATTTAAATATCTCAATTGCTTAAACCACCTACCTACATCAAACACTTTTACGGATTAAAATCTTGTCTCTGAAATTGTAAACCTACGTTTACTTACGCATCATCAAAAGTGGGTAAAGCCTTTGAGCTGTGTGACGTCATTCTAATCTACCGTCATTGTAGATCATTCATCATTAATCCAAACAACTCGGTTTATCAAATATGGTTTAGTAAGTTTTGTGGGACTCGCCACAGAATCTATTACTCAAATAAACCTACGAAAGGAAAAACCCTGGCCATTTTTTTAAATGAAAGAAACAAGAAAAAGTTTAGCGACCCATCGCGAGTCATCTTTCCTTCATTTGTAAACTTCGTTATCAGCGTCATGTTTAGTATTTCATTAGTTGTACAAATATGTCATTCCATATAAAACTTGACACACACATAATCTACATAAATTATCTGCGACATGTTAAATCTCTTTTAAATAGTTACAATTATTTGTGGATTGTTATTATTTTATCTTATTTATATTATTGTTTACGTCTACATGCTTTAGCAAAACTCTTTTTCATATTTGCCAGTCTAAAAATATTAGTGTAGGTACCAACTAACCACTTTTATGCGGATACTAGTTTACGTTCTTGAAAGATATTAACAGGTGTTAGGTTAGGTTAAATTATAAATAAGCTGTACTCCAATATTATGCTGTGACCAATGATATTATAAGTAAAAAGGTGTAGATAGGTTATAAGCGCTCAGCAAGCGACACGTTAAAATGGAGCTAACTAGCCACACTTGACCTCAGTGTCGCGTCGCGCCGTCAACGGACGCGTGCGTGCGTTAGTGTGCCGTTTTTGAAGATCGGATGTTGTTTAGGTAACCATCTACACCTTTCTACTTTTAATATCATTGACCGTGACCCCACCAGATTTTTCTGGAAATGTTTCTTATCATATCACGCTAACCAAATAAGAATAAATCATGGATCATATGATTTTAAAGCAATTAAAACGATTTTCAATAACCTTTTTATTTGTTCGTGCAGGCCTCCCGACGAGGATACAGCGTCACATGAGAGTGACTGCGAGGAGGAAGAAGAGGACACAACAGCCCACCTGAAGCCCCGCCGACCGTTCTGGGCCAACAAAATACAATTCGTGTTAGCATGTGTTGGCTACTCAGTTGGCCTAGGGAATGTGTGGAGGTTCCCCTACCTGTGCTACAAAAGTGGAGGAGGTAAGACAATTAGCTTTTCAATATAAAAGGCACTTTTAAACGTCAGACTTATAAGTTTAATAAATTAAGTGTGTAGCGTAGTGGATTTGTTGGTAGTTAAATGAGACACGGAAGACTTAGTTCTACATTTATTGTATCACTACACATACATAAGTTTCTAGGGTCTAGGGTTCTAGTGTCTCTAAAGGTCACGCACTGTCACTGAAGGTAGGTAATACGGTACTGCCCTGAGCAACCAGAAGATGTCGATCGCCACGCACGGTAGGTAGGCCGGGTAAGCGGCCTCACGCGTCGGTAGGGACGCGCGGCAGGGCGGTCGACCAGGCGGCAGCGGGCTCAGGGCAACCAGCCCTAGGCAGCGTTGGTGGTGGCCGGCACTGACAGCGCAGACGGCCAGCAGGTAGCAGCGGCAGGCCACTGACTACACGGCCGCGGCTTAAGGTAGCTCGCGGTAGGGCGGCCGTGCAGGTGAGTGTTTCTCACCGCGTGGGTAGGCACGCGGGAGCACAGTTAAGCAGCAGAGCAGTGCAGCGTGCGCGAAGCAGCGATAGTCGTTTAGCCAGCGCCAGGAACCCTGAAACAGCGCCAAGGGGGGGCGCTTGAGCTTCAAGATGTTCCTGTAAGCCCCTACGATGTGCGTGTCCCAGCCATGCGTCAGATGCGGCAAGCTCAAGGCAGTGAAGAAGATGGAAGATGGGTACTCACACATCGCAGTGGTTTACAGTGATTAGATGATAGGTGAATAGGCTGACAGACTAGAGGCAAGGCGTGGCGTCACATCGCCACGTGGTTCTCATTCACCGTCGACTAGCGTCGCCGGTTTATGATACAGCATGGATGAGCATGATTTAGTTTATAGAGAATAGAATAGGATGCACGCCATGCGGAGAACCATATAACCAATTAGAGTACATGTGCATAGTGAATAGCTAGGTGCTAATTAATATTAGATACAGAATACATTGCCGGCAGCCATGTTAAATAGACACAGAGATTACAAATAGTTATGGCTTGCCGGGACATAAATTCAGCAGCAAAAGAACACAATGGCGGAGTTCACTTACCCAATAACTGGGGACTTATCTAGTAGGCTGCTCGCTTGATGTAAAAAGGCAGAGCCTATGCGTGCAGCCGTTTTTATAGGAGGTCCTGAGTGACGTTCTCCCTCCATTGTGACATATCAGAACATTTAGGGTTGTACCGATAATTTAGTTTGGTGAATACTATTTAGAATTAGTCGGTTTTTAGTGAATCGACTAATTTATGCTACAGTACCCCGCCTGCAAAGAAAGGATTTTCCCTAGGGTAAATCCGCTAGAAGGCCTAAACCACTTAGACTGACTACCTGTACGTACATACATCTCATTCGCGTGCTTCCATCCCATCATCAATTATTCATCGTCAAACATCCATCATTCAAAGTCCGTCACTGACTTGAATGTAGTCCTAAGTCAGTGACTTACTAAACACACAAGAGGTAAACTAAATTAGAGTAGCTTAACTCAAGACAGTCAGTCGGAAAAACAACAAGATAGTGCAAGTGTATCTCCTTGGGGGTCAGGTCACTGAGGTGTTAAATTGCTGGGTAATGTGTATAATGTAGGTTCTTGTTAAATTTAGAAACAAATATTAAAGATAACCATTGATTGCTGAACACTATTATGTAGTGTAGTAGTTATAGTACAAACACTGTCAAGTGAGTGCTGAACCATGTCTAAGTGTGTAATCCGAACATGAAGATGTAGTCTTCATAGTCAATGAATGTTATCAAGAAAAAGGAAAAAAAATGCAATTTAAATAGTATTAGTTTAAAAAAAACCGCAAGTATCTAGTTTATTTTAAGTTAACTTGCATTTAAAAAAAATTGTTAAAGTTTTAAAATCTTAAGTGTCCATGCTAAGTTTAAGTTCCATGTCTATGTTAAATTGATTTATGTTTTGTCTATGTTCTATGTCTATGACACATTTTATTGTTATATAATTTTTAGTCTGAGTCCATAATGTAGGGTTTAAAATTTCTGAACGATAAAACAATGACAAGCAGAAAGGCTAATATCCTAGTTAGGTGTCAAACGTCAAAGAAGTGTCAAACGTCAAAGTTGAATAAAATTTTATAAGTCGTTGACACTTGTAAAGTTAGGTTAGTTATGACATCTCAGCATTATAGGTTAAATTTATTTGTTTAACATGCTTGGTTATGAATTAATTGTTAAGTTACAGAAGTTGTAGAAGTCGTTAACGTTATGGACTAAAGTTTAGTTTTTAATTATGTGTAAGGATTACGTGACATTTATGAGAGGTTTACAGTATGTGTTTATCAACAATCAATTAGCATTTATTTAGTGAAGTTAGTTTTTATACAAGACTTTATAGATTTATAGTGTGTATGTAGTTGTAACTAGTGTTTAGATTACAGCTAGTTTTAGATTTTTGATAGTTTAGATATGTATTTAGGTAGCTGTTTAGGCTTGTTTATTGAGTTGCAATCCGCTCATAGTTAGAAAACACCTGGTTTAGAGCCAGAAGTGTTAGTGTCTTGCTACCGGGTAGGCGGTAGAAGATCCAACTGATTAACAGTTGTATTTTATCAATGGTTAGCCATGATAAAATTAGGTGCTATGGTTTAGAGCCATTAGCACTTTTAGTAGTCCTCTATCAACGGGGTAGGCCGAGATGAGGTCCAACTGTGGCTTAGGCCAACAGTTGTTAGAACATCCATGAACTTGGTCATGAATGTTTTAGACACTGGTTTAGAGCCTAGTGTTTGAATTCTATAGTTATAGTTCTACTATTTTAAGTTTTAAATTCTAGTTGTAACTAATTAAGTTTTAAGTTATCATATTATAGGATAGGACAATGCCTGCAATTTCAATTTTGCAGTTATTCTTCATGAAAGTGCAGACTTGTTAGTGTTTACAGTTACACAAACAACACGATTGTTTTATAGTAGTTCCTAATGACCTACTCTGCTATCTAAGAAAATAAATACACTCCTTAGTGACCACAGCATGCAGTGCTATGGCAGTGAGTGTTTTAAGCAACAGAAGATGCTTACATGTGTAAAATGCACATAGAATGTTTAGTATGATTGCAGTCACCTATGTGTAGGCACTGTCTTTAAGATGTTCTTGTTGGAACATGATAATAACAACACAAAAATAAGGGTAGTGTACCATAGAGCATATTCTGCTACAAAATAAATAATCATCCCTTGGGATCCACAATACCCTCTATGGCAACGCCGTTTTAACAGAAAGGTGCTTACACATTTAATAAGCACAGTGAAGAGTGTGACAGCAGTATGCAAGTGAGTGTGTGTGTGTGTGTGTAGCTAGTTAGGTACAGAATTTAAGGTATGTAACTTACAACCATGCAGCCCAGAAGCAATTAGATAAACCTCTGTGGACGTGTTGTATGCCACATTAATAGCAATTACTATATTATAGTTAGTGTAGGTAGTTGGCGGATGCAGATTTTCCTGCACGCCATTGACTAGTTTAGGACTAATCTAAGGTACAAGTGGACCTTCTACGACTGGTTGTTGATAGATGTCGTAGTATTTTAACCCTTGGCATCGTTTGACCCTGCATGGATCAAACACTAGTTAGCTAGGCCTACGGGTGATGACTCTGCTTGCTGTTTACTGGCAGAGTTATCTATCGTAGGGGTATTGTATTTTGCCTGAAGGGCCTTGTAATGTGTGTCTAAGGTAGTGAAGAGTGACTAGAGTTGGTTTTTTAGCTTAGTAGTGTCTTGTGTGGTTGGTGTAATCCTAGCTAGACAGTAGTAAATATGATTCCTGTTTGACTGTGCTACACTAAGAGAGCGATCAGAGTTCACCGTTGTTAGATAGTTACTGAAATCGGTTAATGTCTGACTCACACAATTCAGATCATCCTTCTCATCTATCCCGGAGAGCAAAATGTCATCACTTTCATAATGACTAACTAGCTTGCTTATTTGCTTCCTAAGTTCTATGTCTGTCCCCTTGTCGCCACCTCTTACTCTAACTCCGCCTTTCTTAGATGGACGAAGTTAATCTTATTGAGAAGACATTGTGTTCTTTTGTTGACTTTATGGTTAGATTGAACTAAGAACCAGGATTTCTGTGCAGACAGACTCATAAGACCGATCTACTGATGGCTAAAGGTGTCTTGGCCACAGTGAGAGGATGTCAACACAATACACAACACACCAATTAATATAGTAGGTACATTCAGCAACGCGATGGCTTATAGTTAGCTTATTATAAGATTTTACAATTTTATTATTGTTGTAGGTAGGTGATAAAAAAATTTTAGATTATTTTTCTCACAAAATTATTAGTAAATACCACAACGATGCTGAGCGTAGGAGAAAGAGACCAGTGCGAGAACCTTAGAGACTACCGAGTGGGCGCCACTGTAGCGTAGTGGATTTGTTGGTAGTTAAATGAGACACGGAAGACTTAGTTCTACATTTATTGTATCACTACACATACATAAGTTTCTAGGGTCTAGGGTTCTAGTGTCTCTAAAGGTCACGCACTGTCACTGAAGGTAGGTAATACGGTACTGCCCTGAGCAACCAGAAGATGTCGATCGCCACGCACGGTAGGTAGGCCGGGTAAGCGGCCTCACGCGTCGGTAGGGACGCGCGGCAGGGCGGTCGACCAGGCGGCAGCGGGCTCAGGGCAACCAGCCCTAGGCAGCGTTGGTGGTGGCCGGCACTGACAGCGCAGACGGCCAGCAGGTAGCAGCGGCAGGCCACTGACTACACGGCCGCGGCTTAAGGTAGCTCGCGGTAGGGCGGCCGTGCAGGTGAGTGTTTCTCACCGCGTGGGTAGGCACGCGGGAGCACAGTTAAGCAGCAGAGCAGTGCAGCGTGCGCGAAGCAGCGATAGTCGTTTAGCCAGCGCCAGGAACCCTGAAACAGCGCCAAGGGGGGGCGCTTGAGCTTCAAGATGTTCCTGTAAGCCCCTACGATGTGCGTGTCCCAGCCATGCGTCAGATGCGGCAAGCTCAAGGCAGTGAAGAAGATGGAAGATGGGTACTCACACATCGCAGTGGTTTACAGTGATTAGATGATAGGTGAATAGGCTGACAGACTAGAGGCAAGGCGTGGCGTCACATCGCCACGTGGTTCTCATTCACCGTCGACTAGCGTCGCCGGTTTATGATACAGCATGGATGAGCATGATTTAGTTTATAGAGAATAGAATAGGATGCACGCCATGCGGAGAACCATATAACCAATTAGAGTACATGTGCATAGTGAATAGCTAGGTGCTAATTAATATTAGATACAGAATACATTGCCGGCAGCCATGTTAAATGGACACAGAGATTACAAATAGTTATGGCTTGCCGGGACATAAATTCAGCGGCAAAAGAACACAATGGCGGAGTTCACTTACCCAATAACTGGGGACTTATCTAGTAGGCTGCTCGCTTGATGTAAAAAGGCAGAGCCTATGCGTGCAGCCGTTTTTATAGGAGGTCCTGAGTGACGTTCTCCCTCCATTGTGACATATCAGAACATTTAGGGTTGTACCGATAATTTAGTTTGGTGAATACTATTTAGAATTAGTCGGTTTTTAGTGAATCGACTAATTTATGCTACAAGTGATTGATTCTAGTTGGGTAGCTACTGCGTCAAACCCGCGTTTCCACTGCTGCTTGCGTTTTCAAGCGTGTAGGCTTGCGTAGCAGCTGCGTAGACTCCTGTAGCAACTACGTAGGCTAGTGTAGAAGTAACGTAGACCTACGCAGGGCCCGCATAGAAGTAGCGTAGAACTGCGTAGGACCCGCGTAGCACCCGCGTAGCACCCACGTAGCACCTGCGTAGGCTTAAATAAAAGCGACGACGCCTACGCGTAACTAACACCAGCGTAGAACCCGCGTAAAACGTGCGCGCCGTATTAAACTTGCGTCCAATTCAAAGTTGATCATGACATGGGAAAATGAAACTATGACACCTGTTAACTATAGACTTTTCTTGGTTTAACCGACCAGAAACAAACAAAGACAATTAACAAATCAACAATATTACTTTACAATCAAATGTTGCACCGTTCCAATCTTGTTCTCATGATTGTATATATCCACCGTATCTTGTGACGTAACAATATGTTGTTATTATTATTATATCACTGCTGTAACGACGTAAAAACGAGCGAGTCTTTGGTATGATTTTTCATTATAAAAGTAAAATTTTACTAGTTGTGACCGTAAAACTAATTATGTTTACTGTAACTAATATGGTTTCTTGTTGAGTACTAAAAAACTATATTTGTTTGATAAATCGTTTTATAGGTACATTATGTTCCTGTAGCTACCATTTATGTTACATTGTTCGCCTACCAGACCTAGACGACAATAGGAGCCTTTATCTTATAGTTATATTATGTAAAAAACTGATTACCGACTAAAATGGGGTGAATAGATACTTAAGGGCGAATAGAAACAATATTTTCAGGAAGTTATTCACGTAAGTTAAAAGTTTTTTGTTATAAACGAGGACTGGAATGCTTTTATATAATTGAAATAAATAGTTTCGACACCTTGATAATATCAAACAATATTAAACTAGCGTGAAAATCCTCCTCAAAGTTTTGTTTCTATTCACCCTTAAGTTTCTTTTCACCCCGGTAGTAATGTGCAAATGAATGTGTTTTTTCGCTCCGCTACAAAACCTCAAGTCCCCATACTATTGCGACGACAACACTCTAATTTTCTATTCTTTCACTTGTTTATTACTAATCCATCTTTTAAGTAGGAGCTTGTTGCTAAATAATAGTGGTCCGTGGATTGGTCATTACATTTCAAGATTCCTGCGTGCCTCGGAAAGCACAAGTTGGTCCCGGCTGTCATTTGTAGATTTTGTACAGTCGTTACGGGTAGAAGCACGAATGTCTGACAACCAATTTAACCAAAAGGTATCGTGATACCCAATAACTGGGTTGCGGAGGCACCACAGGCAGTCGCTCCATGTTTAAAACACTGACATTCAGCTGTATGCGGTTAAACTGGAAGCCGATCCCAACATAGTAGGTAAAAGGCAAGCCAGATGATGATCCTTTAAGTTAAACCTTTAGGAGTTCCTTAAATAAGTAGCTATGACAGTTGGACAGATAAAATTGCACTGGTTATTTTTTTGCACATTTAGTATGGAACCTTAAAAATAAACTAGATATTATTTATTTATTGCATAAAACACAATATAAGCTTACAGTTATGACCAAAACGCTTACATGCTAACAATTTCCACAATCCATTTAAAACAAATAATCAAGAATTAAGGAAATTGAGAAAACAAAATAGAAAAATGATACCTACATGTCAATAGAAAGATGTCAAAGAAATTCAACATAAAAGCAAAAAAAAATATTAAAATTATACAATAATGTCAAAGATGTAAAAAAAAACAATTTATCAAATACAAAAAAATAAAATAGAAATAATAACATGTCCAAATTCAATATCACGGTCAAATTCAATAATTACAATTGAAAATTTAAAAATAATAATACCACATAGTCCACATAATCAACTACAGTACAATTAGATTATTAACTATTGTCTATTTAAAAACGACAATACATCTTTTCTTATGCTGTTATCCACAAATATGTCGGCATCTGGACTAGGTACTATCAAGGTAACTAACTATTTATGAGAGAAATTGCTCTTGCGGTTGGGCTGCTTTTGCTATTGCTATTTGAGTTTACTAGTTACTGTCACACTATATCGTAGTACTATTAAATGTCGAATAAGCTAATAAATAAGGCGATATCTTGGTGTTTATCAAAAGGTAGGTGTAATATTTTTACAAGAATACATAGTCCAGGAACGAGTCTACAAACTAACAATAGGACACACCCACACGATTACAAAGTTTAGATTAGCAATTCGCAGCCGACTGGATACAACGGCTATAACTCGTAGATATCATTTTATTTGGAAGAGTATATTTTCGTCATAGTTGAGCTAGTAGCACATCGTCGCGGCCACTGTAAATTAACTCATTAAGGCGACAAAAAGACGATCGTGTCCGTCGTGACATTGCATTAAGTCTATACTAATTGTCCAGCACTTTACACTTAGTAAAAATGATCTTAGAAGCATGAAATATGGACACAATTGAGACGACCATGAGGACATCGATTATATTTTTATCACATGCTTATAATTATATAACTTTTTAACACCTGTTTATTAGTCGTGAGTCGTGATCATAAACATGTCATTGTATATTTGTGTTATGTGTTGTATCTAATCTAAAAACGTCACACCCCTATTGATATACATTTTTTATTACTCCCATGTTATAGAAAACGTTTTAAATAGGTATTTACAAGTAATTGGTTAAGTAAATGTGTTATTTACACCGTCACAATCTTGCCTTATTTACTGCAGCCTCTCAATTAATTTCAGCACCCACACTGTTCTATAAATCGCAGCCACGTAAATATTATGTGCCTGATGTACCTTCCTTGATAATTGCATTATATAATTTAATTGTCATATTAAACCGGCGCCATAAATGGCACAGAAAATCATAATTTCAAATAACAGGAAAGACGTTAGTCACCAAGGTAAACTATATAATGTACACACGAGGGCGAAGTCGTGTCTGAGCAATGTATGTGTGTGTTTGTGTCGCGGCGTGCTAACAGGCTGGTTGACACCAAGGCACCAACACGATCTGACGACACTACAATACGGTGTGAATTACAGCTGATGCCTACGGTAAACTGATACTTGACACCGCGTAGACGTATTCACAAGATATCAAATGATTTATTGCCAGATATATATAGAAATCACTGCAGATATTTAAATTACATCGATTTGTTTGTACATTGTAACGTTTTGCATTATTTTGTTTATACGTCACAAAGGTAAATGTGTATACATACAAAATACAGTTCCAAACAATTGTCTGAAACATACTAACCAAACTAAATTAAAATGATGCGAACTTAATCGGCGTTACCAAACTTTCTGTTACATAGCCGTCGTTATAATTAAGTATGTAGACTAGACTATAAATATTGAACACAGAAAATAAGACTAAAAAATACAGAATAAAATTACCGTCAAAGGAATAGGTTATGTTTGTTCAGACAAAACTTTGGCTATAGAATATCTAGGTATAAGTATGTGGTAGGTAAACATACAATAGGAATGACTAAATAATTTCCTAGAAGTCGATAGCACTAAAATTCGTCAACTAAACTAAATAAACAACGACGTGGGAACAAATATGTATCTAGTTATTTAAATGTATGTATTGTACCAGATACTGCAGACTTGTAGAGTCACAAGTGTGGTGACCTAAACGCTCTACAACATCGCTCATATAAATATATTCTTACATTGTATCTAAGTAACAATAGTTTCCTCCGTTAGTATTCGAAGCAAAACGTAGCGTTTATTGTTGTTGTAACCAGCAGTCGTAGTTCCTTACTCTTGTTATCTGAGATATTTTGTGGAGAAAGAAGAAGCATGAGATAAATAGGAATACTGTAATTTCTTCACCTAATAAATGCAGAAACGCGCAGGCGAAAAATGCTTGCCCGGCGACGAAGTTGCTGATACGATTCCCGAAAAGCTTTCAAAAAACATATATTATGACACTCGGCCAAGATCTTGTACAGACACCAGCATATCAAGCTCCCCAAATTGAACAGGAACCTTGTTCTATTTGACATCAAGTTAAAAAACTATTGACACATTGGGGTAGCTTGATGTGCTCTGCTCAATTGGTCAACGCAGGCGAATTTGCGGGGTGAACACTGGTTTAAACGTAGTGTTCCAAACATTATCCTAGAGATCTCAATTAGGGTTGTGGACATGCCCATCTTGTCCACAACTGTGGATCTGCGCTTGGTAATGCGTCTATGGACCTTTTACCACAACCATCTCTTTCTGCCCTGCCAGCTTTTCGTATCTTTTCTTTTTGTATCTCTATCAGCTACATTATCCCACATCGAGCCAAACTTATCAAGTAAATATATCCTGCGATCTTTATTTAGAATTAAACGTCGCTGGAAATTATCAAAATATTAACGATAACCAACCTTACAGTCATTTGATTCGATAAAAAGTTGTTTACTAGTCATCACAGCGTGGAACTATGTAATGACTGTACCTTTATACACATAATCGGACGAGCACATGACTAGACTAATTACGCCAGTTCCTGTAGGTCAACTCATTGGTTTCAATGATACAATTGGCGCAACGATGACCTCTTCAAAACAGTCCGATGTACCTATACAGACTAACTTTGAAGTAATTTTCAATCATTTATGAGTAGGTACCTACATAACTTTCACGTAGTCTACAGTATTACAAACAATAATTATAGGGTGACTGGTTATTAGCGAAAGATACTTAAATACGTGATTTTACTCATGAATACGAATAACTTTCCCATGAAACTTATTTTATACTTACTCATTAACTTTCAATTAATTCAATTACGTCAGTACTGCGCAATGGGAACGGTGGGGGTAGCGGAGGAGCGTGTGACGCTACTACTACTAGCAGATTTTGCCCTTCCTGAGGTTAGACTATCAGCTGATAGTCTACTGTTATCGATGAAAGGCGCGCGCGCGTGGGAATTACAAACAGCGTTTTTGTTATTTTATTGTGTTATACTTTATTGTGTATAAAAAAAAGTTTCTTTGGGATAGTTTAATGAAATCATGAATACAATTACCCTATATAAAAATACTGTAAAAGTGCAACTATCTTGTAGAATACAAGAGCCACACACAGTACACTTCCTCACAGAGGGGCCGAAGCTTTATTTCTTCATCATTCCCAAGTTGGTCCAATAGTAAACATGTATGATACCCTCATACCCTTCATTATTCTCCTTTTTAAATATATTTATTTGAATCTGACATAGAAAAACGCTTGATTTTAATTTAAATAATAATATGATTACCTAAGTACTCCTATTCATTAATTTGTTTGTGCTAATTTTACTTCAAAATTATTTGTACATTCCACTTAAATTCCATCATCGGTCTTCGTAATATGCGTCCCACATGCTATGAATTATTCTCACGTGGGGTCTAAGAATACTAATGGGTGTGACATTTTCATTAAAATAACTTCGCATCTCAGTTTTCTTTAGTAAATTAATGAGATTTAAGATGTTTTTACAGAAATCCTACGTAATTTTCTATTAGTGCTATGTTGTAGAATTTAGATTTTATCAATCTTTCAGGTAGGTACAGTACTTTTAACGGATAAATTCAAATCCAAAAAAAAAAAAAACAATAATATTTTTTTAGTTTGTACCCCTGATATCGTATCCTATATCCATGCTTACTAAAATGTATAATGAAAGTAGTTACGATGTAAAAGCGAAATAAACATTTTGTAATTTAAATGTTGCGAAAAGTTCCTTTGCTACACTATTAAAGAATTGGTAGCAATCCGACCAGACTATTTCCAAACGAGCTAGTTCACTGTCCTATTTCAGAGGGCATCTAGAGACACATCATTATCTCAACTTTCGTCAAGCTGCCTGTCGCTCAGTCACTGCTATCTTCGTGCTGTCATAGAGAAAGAGAAAAGACTTCACAAATCAAAAATCATACCTCAGGAATAGTTTTAACTGGTCAACCAAATATGAAGCATGATGAGTTAATGCTAAATATTTTATTGATAAATATTTTAAAACCTCTTTTAATATTACCTAATCGTTACTTTGTTCCATTTGTTTGTATGTAGAAAGGTATTGTGCACTCAATAAGATAGTGATAATAGTGTTTTTTTGTTTCAGGAGCCTTCCTCATTCCTTATTTCATAATACTCTTAGTATGCGGTGTGCCAATGCTTTTCATGGAATTGGCTGTGGGCCAGTATACAGCTCACGGTCCCATTGGTGCCCTGTCACAAATATGCCCACTCTTTAAAGGTGAGCTAAAAATCTAATTATTTATTCTATCTTTAATTCTGAAAATATAAGGAAAATACTAACATAATTTAAAATAATTTCAGGTGCAGGCTTAGCAAGCGTAGTGATCTCATTTTTAATGTCCACCTACTACGCGGTGATAATAGCGTGGGCCATCTACTACTTCTTCACGTCGTTCAAGACGGAGGTACCGTGGGCGAGCTGCTCCAACCGGTGGAACACACCGCAATGCTGGGTTCCCAACCACAACATGACCAAGCCCAACGGCTCGCAGACTCCCACCGAACAATTCTTCGAGTAAGTTTTAAATAAAACTACCAAAAAGTAGTAGTGTTTTAGGTGTACGAGTATCTAACACCGGTCTTATCTTCAAATTATTTAAAAAGAATAGGTCCTTTCAGTTTTCATCACCTATTTACAATTTTATCAGGAGCGCTAGCAAGTATCTAATATTAGATTACGCACCTTATTAAATTCACGTGTGGAGAGATAGCATTGCCCGTTTTAATTTTTATCAATTTATTTTTGGAACTACGAGTACCTACCCAGTCAAATTTATGTAGCTACACCTCGAGTTCCGCATATGAATAATACTTTAGCACACATCGCTATGCCAATACCTGAGAAATCGTCATTCGTCAATAAGGCTCATAAAGATTTCATACTTCGTAGTTATTGATAACTAATAAATATTTATCAATGATCAAGTCATGTGAACATACATTTAAACGTTGATTACGTTCTCCGGAATGGTTCCGACTCAAATAGCTGTATATAAAAGTGGCGAGTTGTTTGGAGATAATCTTAACTATTGAGATGTATATACCACTAATTTTTAAATAGTACAAATACTTAAAGGACTTATTCTAGACGGTCTTCTCATTATATTTGCAAAGTATCAATAAATAATATTCATTAACAGCTAATTTATTAGCGTTTGTTTATATCCCAAAAAGTCACCCAATTTATGTAGTTATAAATATTGTACACAATGATCAAAGTGTCCAAGTGAAAATGTTTAAAAAAATTTAGGCCGAAGAAAAAACCTGTGAAGGAATATTGTACTAAAATGTCGACATAAAACAGAATTATTTGATTGTACTATAGTTCGAGAACTTGTTGATTAATTGGTTGAATGTATATTTTCAGGAAAAAGGTACTGAACATGAGCGCCGGCATGGAATACCCGAATGGAATGCGGTGGGAGTTGGCAGCTTGCTTGGTCTGTGCTTGGGTGCTAGTTTATTTCGCTCTATGGAAAAGTATCAAGTCTTCCGCCAAAGTACGCTATATCACCACAACATTGCCCTTTCTACTGATTATAGTTTTCCTCGGACGCTCATTGACACTCGATGGCGCTGATAAAGGTCTTAGATTCTTCTTCAAGCCAGAATGGGAACTATTAAAGCAGTCAAGACCATGGGTTAACGCAGCATCACAAGTGTTTAACTCAATCGGAGTTGCGTTTGGATCCATGATAATGTTCGCTTCATACAATCGATTCGACAATAATTTCCTCCACGACACTGTGGCTGTTTCACTTATCAACGCAATCACCAGTCTCATCGTAGGAATCTTCACATTTGCTACCATCGGGAATATCGCTTTTGAACAAAATACTTCCGTGAAGGATGTCATCGCCGACAGTAAGTTTAACTTGCAATAAAGTAAACGTTGTAAGATACCTACCAATTTTCAATGAAGACGTCTCTTAATGTTTTGAATACTTTGTTTTCAGGTCCTGGATTATTATTTGTGGTGTATCCCCAGGCTATTGCGAAAATGCCGGCATCTCAATTATGGGCGGTGCTATTTTTCTTTATGTTCCTTTGTCTTGGACTTAATAGCCAGGTGAATATAATGAAGTCTTTACGCAAAAAATTAAAATTAATTTACTACTCAATGGTAAAAATTGACTCGTGTCTGTACACTTTCCAGTTTGCAATCGTTGAGGTTGTGGTGACGTCGATACAAGATGGGTTTCCAGATATGATACGCAGAAAACTTGTGTACCACGAACTATTAGTGCTGTGCGTATGTGGAGTGTCACTTGTGTTTGGGTTACCACACATAATACACAGTGGCATCTACGTGTTCCAACTGATGGATTACTACGCCGCATCACTCAGCATCACATATCTTGCCTTCTTCGAAGTGGTAGCTATTGCTTGGTTTTACGGCGTTGGCAGGTTATCCAAGAATATTAAACAAATGACAGGTTTGTAGACTATAACTAAATATACAAGTACCATTACCTATATTGTTCAAAACAACAATTCATTCATAAAATTAACTTTCTATCGTTTCACCTATTTGTTTTGTTTTTCATGATTGTCATCAATCTTTGTTTATCCTTGATCAAAGTTAATTGTCTTCATATTTAAAACTCATTGTACATGATATGAATATTATTACGTAAATGACATTCGTTGCCTGTGCATACGTACACATATTTAAGTGAATACCTGCGTATATGGTGACGTCACACGGGATGTCCTGCCATTTCCTACAGCGCAACTTCCGTTTATGTTTGTAGTTACCCTAGAAGATAATAATCATTTTTTTTGCATTTTACCATTATGAACGTATAAATAAGGATGACTCATCGTTATTGTTACTTTATCAATACCTGCGTTATAATTCGCCACTCCCTAACAGATGTATTTTACACCTATGTTATCGGATATAGTACAAGTACACGGCAGAATGGCATTAGCCTTGACGATATCTTAATATATTTTGCCAGCAGCTTTCTCAAGTGCGCCAGGTCTTAATACCTGCACCAACACTGAATCTGCGTAAAAGCATCCACAGATCCAACCAGCATGATCTGCAAGCTTATACATGATTCCGATCCACACCGAATTCAAAACGAATCCATTTTTCGTCGGATATTTTTTAATTTATGTACATTTTTAAATGTACCTATTTTTTATTCAAAACTGTAAAGAACCATGAAACAGTCACCATTTCTTTCTAACCAAATGAGATTTTTTCGTAATTGATAAATCAGTTTCTTTCGTTAAAAATCTCATTGGTTTGCATAGAAATTAAGATTCAATAAGGAAGACGACGAAAAATGACAAAGTATAGTGTCTGGATGTGCCGATTGCAAGGCCTTATAATATCACGTATTATCTTTTGACTATTTCAGGTCGTCGCCCTTCGTTATATTTTCGAGTGTGTTGGCTGGTAGCGACGCCGGCGCTGCTCATAGCTTTGTGGGTAGCCAGCTTAGTGGACTACACGCCGCCGAGCTACCGACAGTACCAGTATCCTACGTGGGCGCAGGCGCTCGGGTGGATCATCGCTTCTCTGTCATTGCTCTGCATCCCAGTGTATGCCGTCTTTGTCGTGGTTAAGTCCCCCGGAAATAATTGGAGAGAGGTAAGTGGTCCCATCGTATTGCAATGCAGACCAAGTTAGCACACTTTAAATCGTTTTTATCGTTTAATTATGACTAGTTAGGTGCCCTTGAGAACAATCAACACATTCCAGAACAATTAATTAACATTAATATGTACCTAAGCTAATTAATAGTGGTCACAAAAAGATAGCATAATGCATTATAATTTATAAAAATAAGTATTTGTCAAGTCATTCATCAGCCACGCATGACTGATATAAGACAACAAACTTACCTTAAAGTGATTTATTTATGCTCGTATCCCATCAAAGTAGTCCGAAAAACTTAGAAATCTGACGCGCTGTCATTTAGGCTTCGATTACGAAGTCGGGAGGTGGGCTACAGCGGCGGCATGCAGCGCGTTTTATTGCATAGCTTTATGTAGATCGCGCAGATCCCCGCGCCGCTGCCGTCGAGGCCAGTTCCATTTAAATCAATGCATTTGAACGCGCCGCGCCCGCTCTGCCGCCGCTGCCGCGCCGCTCCGCTGCCCGCTGACTTCGTGTCCGTGGCCTTAGACAGACATTTAGTATCGCTTAGTGCAAGTGAAAACGGACATTAATATCCATTTTAACAGATTCCAATAAATGATACTGCAGTGATCAATTCAAATAATCTTATTTTTCTTTTCAGAAACTGCGTCATTCCATACGTCCGACGTCTCTTTGTGAATGCGGTGTCACTGGATGCGATATTTGCTACTCGGAGTCCGAGCAACCGGACGATAAACCTGCTATCAACTAGTCTGAAAACAACTTAGAGAATAAGAACATACCTACTTTCTACAGAAGTATATGATACTTTGATATCAAGAATAAACAAGACAAAGAGATAATGAAACGAGACGGTATTCCATCATAATTATCATTAATTTACAACAAGGCGGGGAACGCACTCGACCTACTATTGTAATGAAGTACCTAGTGTTGTCATCGTTTTGGAGTGTTCGCTATGAAAGCGCTTCATCATTTTTTGGTGATTTTAACGATATTCGATTTTACTAATACTGTCAATTGTTTTTATATCAGCTGTACAACAATTCTTTATACCTACCTAATCTAGACATTTAGTTTTAACTCAGTCCAAACAAAGTTCACAGTTTGTGTAGGTAAGTTAGAAAATTCTAGATGATAGACACCCAACAGAACCAGTATTAAGTTTTGTATGTATTTAGTTAACGTTAAACAATGTGACATAATATGAATTTGTCATATTAAAACGATTATTAGTATAAGTATTTAGTACGTTTCCTATAACTTTTGTGATCAAAGTCATTCCATTAGAAATCGTATTTTA
The DNA here is from genome assembly GCA_921972225.1 of Euplexia lucipara. Lineage (NCBI taxonomy): Eukaryota > Metazoa > Arthropoda > Insecta > Lepidoptera > Noctuidae > Euplexia > Euplexia lucipara. Next base: position 12,315,409 of record OV179149.1, read on the forward strand.
TGTAATTTAGGTAAATTTATATTTATTCCTAGTAAATACCTACTTACCATGATTATTCTTATAAATAAAATTATTCGAATTGAAAATAAATAAACAATCGTTAACTGCGGTAACAATCTCATTACCTAGGGGTGGTATGAAAATATAGATATATACTATTTCCTTAGGTACTCCCAAGATATTGTCGCGCTGCCATAAATATATTACTGAATTGATAAAATAATGTCTGCTAAAAATAAATGAACGATGTACCAGTCTTGTATTTAATAAATATGGACCTGGGTACTCTATGTACTCAAAGAAACGGCAAATAATAAACACAAAATGAAATCAAAGTACAACGTATCTTTATATACTGTTTCGTAATGTAAATAAGTAACTATTTGTAAATAAACAAGTACTATACTTGTTACTATAGCATTTAAGATAATTGAATAAAAAAATTAAATTACTTAAATATTTTCATTTTATTTGTTATAAGTGCGTGTGAGTGTGTGTGTCAGCTATTAAGAAAGTCGATTGGCACTTTTTTAGTACCTAAGGTACCTACAAACATCTTATTTCTAAATTTATAATGGTAAACATAATATATACACTGCTTTGCAATATTTACCTAGCCCGAACGAAAATGAGCTATTTGACCAAAATTTAGTTTAAAGTCCATCATTTAGATTACAAGAAAATATAGGTACTTAACCCACATATTTTTTTTCTTTTTCAAATTCATGGAAAACTGCTTAGATAAGCGCATTCAAGTTGAGGAGAGGGGGCTTGTAACGTCATAATGTAGTATAAACTGCACTGGCTAGTGACGTCATGCGACATTTTTACTCAATGTGTCGCCGTAATTTTTTTAATTACGTGAATAAAGAAAAAAATATGTGTCGAATATTTTCTTGTAATCTAAATGAGGGACTAATAACTAAAATTTTGTCAAGTAGCCCATTGCATGCAGTAAAATGCTTACCAGTAGGTACCTACTTTAAATGGAGCGACTGGCTTTACCTATGGCACAGCTCTACCGGTGCTGGATAACACAATACACCTTGGTAAAACTGGCTGTCAGACTTTCAAGTTTCTGTAGACTCATACGTTTCTAAGTAACGACTGGCAGAGTTATCCGAATGGCAACTGGTTATGAGAATGAATGGCATGTCTATTGAAGCAGAGCGAAGAAACGGAGATATATTAACGTAGCGGAGCGGTTAATATTTTCATGTTTCGCCACTCTTCGGAGAGCGCTCGATATGGAATTATGGATGGTCTTCAGTCCACCAACCGACCTTGGTAAGCGCAGCTTATTATCCTGAATCGACTCGTGCGGCCATTATTAACACCTATCGTTTAGAACGCTTCCAATTTTCCATTAATTGACTGTATTGATACTAATCATCGAATGAATTGCGTTGTAGATTGGTGGATGTCCACCAATTTACACCATAATATATGTGTGGTGTTGTTAAGGGCTTGCTTAAAAGTTAGTCCGTAGGCTAGAACTTCCCTTGTACCTATCGCCAAACATTTAAACTGACATACACAATCAGCCAGACTAGGAACAAACTACCTGTAGATACAAATATTTGCTCCGTGGGGGAATCGAATTCGCGACTCGCAGCGCAGCAGCCAGCATCGCACTGCCACAGTTCATTCGTACTGTCAAAACGGTCTTTACTTCAAAAAGAGGAAGTTAAGTAAACGTAAAACGGGACGAATAGTCTCTAGGGTGAATAAAAACAAAACCTTTTAGGAGGATTTTCCCACTAATTTAATATTATTTAATGCTAACAAGGTGTCGAAACTATTTACGTAGGTATCTCAATTTGCTATTTAAAAGCATTAGATTCCTCGTATGTACGAGGGCTGCCTTTTAAGTTGTGTCGTTTGAAATAAGTATAGACAATCGAATAGATTATTACCATTTATTGTTTTTCTAATAATTCTCCGCGATTTTTTACACTTTTGGATACTTTCGAACCAGTTTTTAAAACATTTATTCCACTCCGAAGTGGGGTAGTCAAAATGGCCGTAGTTCGTAGTCAATTTTTATTTATGTCAACAGCTTCGTCGGGTGAGCTGAAACGTTGACCACGAAGACTTTGGTTAGTTTTGGGGCACGTAAAAGAATCGTTAGGGCTCAAGTCAGGGCTGTAAGGCGGGTGATCTAAAATTTTGACATTTTGGGTGCTCAAATATTAAAAAAAAAAAAAAAAAAAAAAAAAACAAACATCTTTGTACCGCGGGCCGCGGACCGTGTGCGAACATGCATTGTCATGGTGCAGCAGGTGCAGTATCATACGACCGACGTTTTGCCCTGTGGTCAAACTGTTATGGTTTTAAGAAAAGTACAGTCATTTATAAAATAAAAAATTATAATACCTACATATAATGCCAAGTCATAAGGAAATGCCAATTTACAATTTAGATATGTAGATACTTATAAAGAAAAGTTTGCCTTTGGTCGGTTTTGCCTTATCTTGGAAGACCCAGACAGCTGACTGCTGCTTGGAATCTGGATCGTAAGCATATATCCAACACTCGTCACCACTAACCATATCATAAACGTGTTTTGACTCTACTCGGTGGAATCGCTGCAGAGTTTTTCGACGTCATCTAACACGGTCTGCTCTTTGGTCGTCGCTAGGCAAATGTGGTGTCCAACGAGAGATCAACTTTCTTACACCGAGTTCTTTATGCAGGATTTTTTGGATACCTACTAGTCCCTGAAATGCCCACGGCTGCCTCTATTTCACGGTATGCCGCACGGCGTCGAATCGTCGATAACTCGATATTCTCTTGCGTCATGGCGGTTTTCGGACGACCTTCACGTGGCTTGTCACTGAAGCTAGAGTGCCCACGTTTAAATTCTAAATACCAGCGTTCTACAGTCCTAAGACATGGTGCTGCCCTTTGAAAGTTGTAGAAAATTACCGCACGGATATTTTCCTTTGATATTTCCATTTTTACAGCCGACTTGTCACAACATTCTTTTGTTTTCGAATTCCGAATTCAAAAAGATGAAAAAGCCACATGTTTTTTTTTTAATAATTGCGGCAGGTTTGCAAACGACACGACTTAAAAGGCAGCCCTCGTACCAAACAACTTTTAACTTATCTACATGAATATCGTACATAAAGTTATGTTTCTATTCACCCTTGAGTTTCTATCCGTTTTACCGATTTTGAAAAGTTTTGATTTCTTTACGGGTTGTAGACTTGTGGCAGATTGTTTTGTGGTGGTAAAGCCATATTTTTTGGTAACAGTTTTTTTTTTAAATATTATAAACCAGTGCTTGACTGCAATCCCACCTGATGGTAAGCAGTGATGCAATCAGTGATGGTGAAGCACGCTAGTTTATTAAGAGCCTATTCACTCTAGCCTTAAATTATAAGCGGACGGGAAGACCGCAGCAGGCCAGTTGTTCCTGTCCTTCGATGTACGCGGTATAAACGACGAAGCGAAACGCTTTGTCCGAATCGTGGGAGTGCCAACGATGAAAGGGTGGACACTCGCCGGTTGTCCGATGATAGAAAGGTGATGGCGGAATCAAGTCATGTAAGTAATTCCTGTGCACACTCTCCAAAATGTATCCTATAGAAAACAGAAAGGCTAGCTAGCTATAGTTTACAGTACATGCAACGGTTACGGTTGCGGCTTGCTAGTGATTACCCGGTTTTAAGTGTTTTTGAGACATTATTCTAGTGAAATTTATTTAATTACTTCCTCTTCCCAGCAATATGCGGGCATTTTGCCGTTTTGTCTTATGTATTTTTTTACGTTCAAAAAGTGCTGATCTTCAGCTTGTTTTAGTTAATGAATTGAAATGAATTTTGATATTTTTATTTCCACCAAGAATAAGAACTCATTATGCTTATTCCATAATTATAAAACCCAGTTTATTGAATAAATTACAGGCTGCCTTCTGGCGCCCATGTAACAGCTTGCAACCTAGTAGACTACCAAACAACACCCAGCAGACTTTACATTCTTAGAACTACTCATTTAAAATCTAGATGTAATAATCATAGGAGCAAGTTTATGTCATGGACAATATCAACTATGACAATATCAGCACTCATAATAAAAATGAAAACCTTATTAAACATTGTTTATTCAATTTATATTTTGATATTTCCATAAAAACAACAATTTAAATAATAGGTAATATAAAACATATTGGCCCATTAATGATCAGGCACCATTTCTCAACTTGAGTTTAGCTTCCGAACCTTAATCGGATTACTCAGCTACTTGTAGCATTTACTTATAAAGTTAATTTAGTAAAAGGTAGATTTTAAGTTTTCACAACAGTAACAGTTGAAACATTATTACTAATTAAACTGGCTATTGTAGATGCACCTTTCAAATGGTCAGGTAATTTTAATGATTTCTTTTCTTTTTGGATTCACTATGACCCTTTAATTGCATGTCAGTGGATTGTGAGCTCTCAACTTCGTCATCTGTATTCTCATCATCTTCATCATCCATGTAAGCATCAGCAACTTAAACAAAAAATTCAATATTTATCCTAATATTCGATCCTAATAAAATGATGGCCAGAGTGGCTGAAAGACATGAGTATAATAATAGAATAACTTATAAACAAAAAACTTTTTGGTAAAAAAGATTCACACACAACCATTCTTTCCAGCTCAATGCAGTCTACTTTTTTTCAGTTCAGCTTGTGTATCTGATTGTCCTCTAGTGATTTGAAGCTGCAACGTATTATATTTTCAATTAAAGCCCGGTAGTAACAACGAAATTATGAAAGTGCAAAACTTACTGGCTTCATCAACTTCACCAAGTTCTTCTATCATCTTCGTTAATGCGGTATTCGCCTCTACTTGGAATTCCTCTAGCGACTTGACTAAATGTCGCTTTTCGATTGATTTAGTGACTGTCTTAATTATTTTCTCGTTTTGGGTAACAGTAAGTTCAATTTGAGGTGACATTTTATAAATCGATGTAAATCGTAATTCACGGATATTACAAAATGTACAAATTATTACAAAACAATGCTGTTGCTGTGTTTGTTTTGGTCTGGTGTCCAGTGTCGTGTCTCTTTCAGTTTGTCAGTGTCATTGTCAATGTCATGAACTGTCATGTCTGTCAATATTTAATTTGATGAATTTTTTGATGCCTTATAATTTTCTTTTTTTTTAGTTTTTATTAAGTATGGCTAGTTGCGAGCTAGTTGATAATAACGGATTCGTTATTAGGACATTGCGCCCGGATTCAGAGAAATCCTTTCGCACATCTGCCAGTAGGTCTTTAATATAGGTTTATAATATTAAAAGCCTATTTGTTTTTGGAACATTTTGTATTAATAATAATAATGATAATAATAATAGTATTAGAACGGCCACGAAGTTATTCACTGCTGCGATATTTACGATGCAATATAAGAATGAATGTGTTGTGCTATTTCGTTATGATGAGTTCTTAGATTATAATAGAATACTCTTTATGGTACACCATAAAAACTTACAAATTATAACTTTAGGTAAGGCTACAAAGGGTGTTACAATGGGCGGCAGTTCTTATATACACTTCTGGACACATCTATTGGCCCCCCTTGTATTTTCAGTTTCGTTTGGTCCTAGCTAAAATTTTATATTAGGTCGAGCAAAAAGTTTTTATGCAGTTTTGAACCTGGCACATTCACAATTTCATTCAATAGTCTTTTTTTGAATTTCGAACACAGAATTTAAAGAAACAAAAGACAATTTGGAGCCTGTTTGTTGATATCAAACAATCGAATACTAAGAAAACTTGGTTTTATTGGTTTACTTGGATTTAATTCTTGAAAAAGTGATTGATATCTTTGGTTTTGCAACAAACATTACAAATTGTACTTATTCTTAACATTAAGGTGAGGTTCTATAAAAATTCTATGGATACTTCACCTGAAGTCGCCGCCCAAGCTGTGGCACTTATTCAGGCCGGACACAGCCAAAGAAACGTGAGTGCTCAACTTAATAGTCGATCTGCGGTCCGAAATTTTTATCGGAGGTACCTAGAGACTGGCGGCTTTGTTCGTCGCCAAGGAAGGCCACGATCTCGGGTCACAACTGAAAGGCAGGATCGATTCATCGTGATGACCAGCTTGAGAAATCGTCACCTTACCTCGATTGAGATGCAAAACCAACTTCGCGACTACCACGGAGTATCTGTAAGCGCTCGAACTGTTCGGAGAAGGTTAAAAGAACGCGATATAGTACCACACAAGCCAGCTAATGGGCCCAAACTAACGCGAGCCCACCGAACAGCGCGCCTTCATTTCGCACGCAGTCATTTAAATTGGACACAGCAAGATTGGAGCCGTGTACTCTTTTCTGATGAGTCTAAAATTGTGTTACATGGCAATGATGGAAGGAAGAAGGTCTACCGACGTAAGGGAGAGCGTTTCGCACAATGCTGCTTTGAAGAGAGGGTTGCCTATGGCGGTGGCTCATGGACTGTCTGAGGCGGTATATCCGCGAGCGGCAAAACTCAACTTGAGGTTGTTACAGGACCACGGCTGCCAACATTAAATGCTAAAAGGTACATTCGTGAGTGCTTAGAACCTCACGTGATACCATACGCGGACTATGTGGGCCCAAATTTCCTTTTTATGCATGATAATGCAAGAGCCCATGCGGCTGGCATCGTCAGGGAATATCTTCGGGATGTGAACATCACAGTTATTGACTGGCCAGCCAGAAGCCCAGACATGAACCCCATTTAGCACACGTGGGACGAGCTAAAAAGACGTGTTAGGGCTCGTCAGCCAGTTGCCAAGACGATGCAGGAGTTGAAAACTGGGGGGCCACCTCACAGTGCTTGCGTCCACGTCGCGCCCCCTGGAAACGATCCAGTACTGACCACCGTATTGCAGTGCCAGACTGGGTCGGCCAAAGTGCACTGTGGCGGCTGTGCCGCAAGACGTGGGTTCGATTCCCGCTTGGGATGGATGTTTGTGTGTGTGTTTGGATGTGTGTGATTGGGTTTGCTGGCTGTTTGGTGCCCATGGCACAGGAATAGTCACTCTCTGGACTCAGACGACTCACTGGTTGGTGCGTCGGACGTGGAAGTCCCTCGGTCGTGGTAACGAGTCCGCGGGGGCGGTTTTGTCCGAGGGGGTCTCGGCTTCAGGGTCGACGGGGTTGCCAAGGCTGGAGCGCCGACGGTGGCCTCGGAGACCTCTGTCGTGGGGGGAGATGGCCCTGGAGGGGGCCAGTCTCTCCTCCGGGCCGCTCTCTGTCGGACTCTGACTTTGGGGCTGCTCATTTTTTTTTTTTTTTTTTTTTTTTTATTATTTAAGAAAGAAAGAAAGTGTGTGTGTTTGGTCGCGTGTGATTGGGTTTGTTGGCTGTTTGGTGCCCATGGCACAGGAATAGTTACTCTCTGGACTCAGACGACTCACTGATTGGTGCGTCGGACGTGGAAGTCCCTCGGTCGTGGTAACGAGTCCGCGGGGGCGGTTTTGTCCGAGGGCGTCTCGGCTTCAGGGTCGACGGGGTTGCCAAGGCTGGAGCGCCGACGGTGACCTCGGAGACTTCTGTCGTGGGGGGAGATGGCCCTGGAGGGGGCCAGTCGCTCCTCCGGGCCGCTCTCTGTCGGACTCTGACTTTGGGGCTGCTCATTTTTTATGGTGAGCGCGACGTTGTGCTGTGTCTGGGTGGTACTTGCGAGTAAAGTGTGTATGTTCAGAGGTGTTTATTTATTATTTATTTATTTATCACAGTCTGGCGGAAGCGGGTCCGAAGGGGTGGTTTGTCCGAGGGCGCCTTGGCTTCAGGGTCGACGGGGTTGCCAAGGCCGGAGGGCCGACGGTAGCCTCGGAGGCCCATGTCGTGGGGGGGGGATGGCCCTGGTGGGGGTCGATCTCTCTCCCGAACTGCTTTCTCGGACTCGGACTTTCAAGCGGTTCACGGTGGCGACGGGCGGGCGACGGTACGGGGGTGCCTTCGCCCGCATTGCACCCGTCACCACCTTTGTCGGTCCCCTAGGGGAAGCCATGCGGGGCAATCGTCGACGGAGGACTGGACGTAAAGGCTGTGCCGGTTTCCCAGTCCCCTGCCACTTAGACGAAGCGGGAATAAAGCTGGGTTGTTTTAGTGGGTATACCGGGTCTGACCGGGGAGTCCCACATAGCCTCCCATCCCCCGATGGGCGGGTATGCGTAATTGTCATTTTTTCCCAGCGCAAACAAAAAAAAAAAAAAAAAGGAGGAATGGGAGATGATCCCTCAAAATTTCATAGAGCGGTTGATAAACTCTATGCCTAATCCTATGAGAGCTGTGGTAGATGCCTATGGAGGCAACACGCGTTATTAAATTAAACCTTTATTTGATAGAACATGTTTTTTATTCAAAAATCAATTGCCTTTAACAAGGCGCATATCCGATTTGTTAGGCGTAGCTCCATGTCGTATGGTATTCTGAATTCAAATTTAAAACAATACGATCGAAAAAGATGGTAAAATGTATCAGGTTTAAAACTGCATCAACAGTTATTGTTCAATCTAGCAATCATATTTCGGTAGGGGCCATCGAAACCTAAACTATAAGGTGGGCCAATAGATGTGTCCAGCTGCCTTATTCTAAACCGTTCGATTGGTTTCCGTGTCGGTAAGGAACCGTTTTCGACAATCTCATTTCCGAGCCGAAGAACTGACAAAACGCTATTCACAGATCCGAACGGATACGTTTTTTTTTCTAAACAATTGATCATTGTATTTATGGGGAACGCTACAAAATGGTAGTAAAAAAATCAGCGTGGTAGAAAATTTAAAGTAGTAAATAAAATTGGTTCATTTGAATGTTTCGATCCGTTTAATTATAGAATATACAGCTAGTAATTTAATAGACTGCAAACGGCACAAAATGATTTTATTATTAATCAAACAAACTTTATTTCGAATAAACTTACTTTGTAAACAGCCGTCTGTCAAACTAGCATTGCCAGTTTGACAGACTTTTTTACTTTTTAAACTTTTTTTACTTTTTAAACATTGCCAGTCTGGCAATACGGAAAAAGTTTTTATTTGAAATAAAACTATGGATTTCTTTTTATTATAACTTTGCTTAAAAAAGGCTAAATGACTGTAAGTATTTGATATCAATACACAAATTTTGCTATTTGCTCATTGTCAAACAATAACACGTACAACTATACGAATAACTACATAATTACACTTTGAATTTATGTAAATGCGAAAGTATCAATGAAAACGGTCAATACATTAATAAAACTTAATTTACTTAAAAGTGCAGTGTTTTAAAGGTTCACAGTGTTTATATTTCTCTGAAATAATCTGGATTTATGAAAAATAAATCGTTTAAATTTTGTTCGTTATGGCTCCCGTTAGCAAACAGCTGTCGGAAAGATTTGAGTCTTCTTATCGAATTTGAACTGTCAAAAAAAACGGTTTCGGATTTGTGAATTGCGTTTGGGTGACATCTTCGACATCTTAGACGTTCGATTCGGTACGGAATCTAGTCGAATGGTTGTGAATAAGCCAGCAGAAGTGTATAAGCCATAATCAAAATGTACTTACTCTGTAGGCCTTACCAAACTGGCTATGGCATCCATAGACAATATAGTCTAAGATGGCATCCTAATCACGATGGGATTGTGTGTCAGGCCGACTCAGGCGTGCGTCCAGCCGTCCAGTCCAGCGCCTGTTAGGTTCTCTGTGGTCATACAAATCATGCATTATTAGATTCCACAGACTATAAATAATTTTCAATGATTGTGCTAATTAGTCTGTGATTGTGTCATTCACTATGTCATTCATTCATTGATTCATTGTCTGTCACTATCAGCTGATTTTTGAATAGAAAACATTTTCTAAGAAAATTAAACTACATTTCACTATGTAATATTAAAGTTATTATGCGGGAATTCGGAAAATTTGGTCCTTTAATTGGTGCAATAGATGAAGGAACTTCAAATGTTAAGTTTCTGGTAATATTTATTATCAATTGAATTCATAAACTAAAATTATTGTAACTGTGACTGCAATCAGTACTCATGTGAGTAAAATTGCAGGTATTTGCAGCAAACACATCAGAAGTACTTACTTACCACCAAATAACATTAAAACGATTTAGTCCTCAAGAAGGGTGGATTGAGCAGGATGCTCTAGAAATCTTAAATGCAGTATTGGAATGCATTGAGGTAAGATACCGCAACAAGTGAGACAAAATAAAAACATATAAGTACATACGATAATCTTATAAGTAAAAAGGTGTTACGATAGGTTACCTAAACTACATTCGTTTTTCTAAACGGCTAACTAACGCACGCACGCGTCCATTGACGGCGCGAAGCGGCACTAAGGTCAAGTGTGGCTAGTTAACCACACTTTAACTTGTCTCTTGCTGAGCGCTTATAACATAGGATCTATTAACACCTTTTAACTCATAATATCATTGAGTACATATAAACATATTTATTAGACTTACCTATACTTAATATATAATTATTGTTTAATTCATTAAACCCCAAGAGGGCAATGGGGTCCATCTTTCTATTGTGTCTCTAATTAACACAATTGAAAGGTTAAAAAAAAACATAGAAATGTTAAGTTTTATACATGACTAGGTACTTTAAAAACCATTTCGTAAGTATTATATAATGTCTTCTAAGTATTATAAATTAAAATCACGAAACTACTACTTACTCACGGTACTTTTAACTTCTGTTTATAGAAAATTAGCAATTAGTTCGCGACCTCGCCCGCATGCATAACATTCGTTTTCATTTTCTATAACATCCCCTCCACCCCTCTTAGTTTTGAAAATAAAATGCAAGCTAAAATACTTAAAAATAATGTAGTTTCTAGAGGTAAAAGAATTTTTAGAAACAAAATTACCACATCCAGAGGTTACCCCCTACAACGCACAAATTTTTCCTCTTATAATTTTAGTAAAGAAAACCTCTGTATTGTACTAAAATTATATAATTTTATAATAATATTTCAGGTCACTACTGATAATCTGCGAAAGCTAGATATTAACCCGGAGGATGTGGTTGGTATTGGTATAACTAATCAAAGGGAAACCACAATAGTATGGGATTCAGTTACTGGACAACCATTATATAGTGCCATAGGTAAGATTTTAGTAAAACTGGAAAACATGTATGAATTTTATGTTTGCTACCAAAAATTACATTATTGTTTTACTAACTTTTTTAGTTTATTTGTAATAAAATATTTATTAAACTTGCTAGAAGTTATCTAAAAGATTAATTGACACTGGTATATAATGTACACACGGCTACACATCAAGCTATACCTACATTTCCAGTTTATCCTAACCTCATAATGTATAATAATAATAATAATCAGGTTCAGGTCTCTCATATGGCGGAAACTTTGAACAGTTTACACAATAATAGTCGAAATGTAAATTAATGTTTTTGATAACTTCCTGCAACTTTAAGTTTATGTTTGTGATACAATTTAGTCTGTAGCACTGTGTATCGACAGAACAATTCAAAAGAATCTTGTTAAAGCAAGTACATACCAAAAGTGTACTAGGTAGGTACACTTTTGGTATGTGGTACATAATATGCATGTGGACGGTGTATGAATATCAAAATTATATTTAGTCCATCAGTTAGATTAAGTATAAAAAATAATACACAAGTATTTTTATGCTTTTTGCGGAAAACAACGACCTCATAATGCTGTATTGCTGCTACTGCTAATGCTCTACAGGATAGTGACGTCATGTGACATGTTGACTCGATGTATCAGCATTATTTTGTTGATTACCTTAATAAAGAAATAATATGTGTCAAATATTTTCTAGTAATCTAGATGAGGGACTAAAAAAACTAAATCTAGTCAACTAGCTGATTGAGCTTCTGGTTCCTTTACGTTAATCCAGTACTCACTACTATTATTGCAGTTTGGCTGGATGTGAGAACATCAAGTATTGTAGATGAACTGATTAAAGCAAAAGGTGCACATTGTGTTAATGCTGTTACACAGACCAGCGGGCTTCCTTTGTCAACATACTTCTCGTCTGTGAAGTTGAAATGGTTGTTACAAAATGTATCTGCGGTCAAGAATTCGGTTAAAGCTGGCGAATGTATGGCAGGCACTGTGGATTCCTGGTTGATTTGGGTATGTTTCTTTTAATTTGATTTTTTTCTAAATTTCTAGGCACTTGGGACTACCCATACCCATCATCATCTGCCTAGCCTTTCCCTACTATGTCATATACTAAATCAGTTACTGGGTAACACAATATGCCTTGGTTGAACTGGTTGTCAGATTTTCGGGCCTCTGACTATCTGCAACAACAGTCAAAGATTTACAAATAACAGCCGGGACCAACGGCTTTTCGTGCTTTCCGAGGCACGGAGGAGTCTTCATATTATGTAATTAGGTACTGATCCAAACACCCATTCATGGACCAAATTCGTCAAGCGTAGCTTAACCTTCGATCGACCCGTGAGGCTGTAATTATTTAGCCACAAGCTCCTAGTCCTCAGGACTATGAAATGAAATGAAACGATATTAAATGAAATGATTTTTATTTCTGTAAGTAGATCTTCTCAGATACTTTTACATGACTTTTTTTTTAAACTTAATGGCATTTCCAAAGTGACTGATTCCTGAGAAGAAATGCCGAAAGAAACTCAGGGGTCATGGTCTCTTTTAAAGTCCAGACATAATCCATACCCTACAAACATTACACCAAACTGTTTAAAAAATAGCACAGTCAAACTAATATAATTATCATGTTTTGAATAGGTACAGGCATGCCATTACTAGAGAGCTAGGACACATTACTTCCTCATTAAATACTAGTAAAAGTAATGTTTTAAGGAATTCCTTTCAGAACCTTACTGGTGGCAGTCATGGTGGAGCACATGTCACGGATGTCACAAATGCCTCACGAACACAGCTCATGTCACTACGGAGTCTGCAATGGGATAAAGGATTGTTGCGTTTTTTCGACATACCCATTGAAATCCTTCCAAAGATTAAAAGTTCCGCTGAAATATATGGTTACATTTCTACAGGATCCCTTCTTGGCGTACCAATAGCTGGGGTCAGTTTTTATTGTTTTTACCTGACTGCCTATGACGAAGCTTACAGGAGGTTAATGTTTTTCCTGTGTTTGTATTTTTTTAACTATTTGCTTTGTATTTTTTTTTTTTTGTAAACCAGTTGATCTTTATCTTCAAGGGGTGGTGGATACTTATAAATGTCCAATCCAAACAGAATTATGCAGTTTAAACATTAATATTAATAAAAATGTGTTAACACAAAACATGCTTACTGCAGTGTTTAGGAGATCAACAAGCAGCGCTCGTTGGACAAGGATGCATGCGATTTGGTCAAGTAAAATGTACTTTCGGCACAGGATGCTTTTTGTTATACAATACAGGTAAGTACCTACTCATGCATAATCCTTAGAATAATAACGCATAGAAGCCACGTATAGTATAAAACACGGGCGAAATCGTAAGGCCACTTTATGTTAATAAAAGTGAGCCGTGTTCGACGGAACGTGACTTTGAGTACCTACCTGCCTACTGACGGCTTGCCGAGCAAAGGCCACTTATGCTTAGATTTAGATGCCTCACTTTTTTGCACTTGTACCTTCCTACTAGGTTTCTATGCGTTATACTACTAAGATCAACACACTATAAAATGATTCACTGTTTCATGACATTTCCTAAAACTACCTGATTTTTAGGTGATTCAATTATTCACTCTCAACAAGGTCTTCTAACCACCGTGGCGTATAAGCTAGGACCTGACGCACCACCAGTTTATGCATTAGAAGGATCTGTTGCCATTGCAGGTAAATCACATGATCATAATAACAATTGCTAGATACTATGTTTTATAGACTGGCTGACTTTATCGATATTTTAATTAGGTGACACATTGCAGTGGCTACGAGATGGCTTGGAGCTTATCGATGATATACAAGATACTGAGGCGTTAGCAGCATCAGTTGACGATGATGATGAAGGAAGCATTTGTTTTGTACCTGCATTTAATGGGTTATACTCTCCTTATTGGAGAAAAGATGCCAGAGGGTAAGTAAACAATTAGTAGGTAGGTAGGTACTGTTTCTATTATCACTTTTTTTTTATATAGTAGGCTGGCGGTAATTATTATTATGATTTCATGTGCCCAGTTCGATGGTTTGTGATCTGAAATCCGCTTCGTACAGACTCCGCGCGGGTATTGATCTAAACGGTCAAACCACCTATCCCGCGTTCGTAATTTTGTTTAAAAAAATGTATCCGTAACACCTTCAGCTCAAGTTTTATGGCCGTTGGTAGTACAGTTAGGGTGCGTATCCACTGAAGCGGAGTTAGGCGGAGCAGACCCAAGTCCTGCAGTAATGATCCTATCACAGACGAGACGAGCGACACGATGAGATATTCAACCATTGTGGTTGGTCGATTTCCGCTCCACTCCGCGAAGGTCCACTTCAATGCAATCGCACCACACTCCCATTAAGATGTAATACCTGCTTACTTGGTTCCTGAAGTCCAGTTTTAAAAGTATTTTTCTTCAGTGCAGAATCAAATCCGCGTTTGGTACGCAGTGCAGACTGCAATCGCTCAACCACTACGCCGATCGTGCGGTTCCAAATTCCTTTCTCTGTCAATACCATTTAAATAACATCATTTCAATTATAATAATGCATACCTACTTGCAGCATAATGTGTGGAATAAGTGGAAAAACTCGTCGAGAACACATCGTCAGGGCAGCGTTGGAATCAGTTTGTCATCAAACACGTAGTGTGGCAATGGCGATGGCTAAGGATTGTGCGCCACTGGGACGACTTCTTGCCGACGGCGGTATGGCGCAGAATACTCTTTTAATGCAAATGCAAGCAGACATCCTAGGCATTCCTGTGGTATGTTCATTATACTATTCTATTTTTCATGTTTGTGGGTTTAAATCCGAACAAGCACCAATGTGTCACTTTTTATTCTTATGTAGGTACTGGCTTGTCATTTTTTAACTTTAAGTATACAAAATAAAGTTAAAAATTAAAAGCTTTTATGTATTCCTCGACGTAGTAACTATTGTGAGAAAAAACTGTTGGCGCAGCGGCTGAGCAATAAATTGGCTGCTGCGCTTCGTGTCTCGGGTTTGATTCCTGATTTAATTATTTATTTGGGCTACAGGTAGTTTCGGGTTTGGCTGGGTTTGTACGTGAGTTTAAATGTTTGTAAACGCATCCACGATACAGAAGCTATTCCTAGCGTAGGGTAACATTGTGAAAAACCTAAGAAAAACTAGCTCTAACTAAAGCGATACCTACTTAGTTTATCTTCTTAGGTTTTGGTCGACTTCGCTATCAAACCATCAACTAACACGTCTATCGAAACTATAACTGTCGAGTTAAATTCCTCTGGTAACCTTATGAGCAAGATCACAAAATCATCATCCAGTACCCAGACAAGACCTTAGTTAATTATTCTTAGTTAATTAACTTTTCAGATTCGACCTCTGATGATGGAAAGTACAGCTCTTGGAGCTGCTATAGTTGCGGGCCAAGCTCTGCGAGTGTGGCCTACTTCTACACCGTGTCCTCCTGCAGATACCTTTTCACCGGCTATGACTTCCGAAGGTAATAATAATACTGATGATCAATTTTCTATTAATCATCTGTGCTTCATATCCTACTAATATTATAAACGCGAAAGTTTGTGAGTATAGATGGATGGATGTTTGTTACTCTTTTACGTAAAAACTACTGAATGGATTTTAATAAAAAATGGCATGGAGTTAGCTGACACCCTGGATTAACACATAGGCTACTTTTTATCCCTATATTCCCACGGGAACGGGACCTACGCGGGTGAAACCGTGGGACGTCTGCTAGTCAAAATAAAATGTTTTTTTATCGTGTCGGTATAGTTTTAATTTCTTTTAATAAAACATGTAATTATTTTCATTCATTTAATTTCAGAACGTGATATCAGACGTGTTCGATGGGAGAAGGCGCTTAGCCGGTGTTTGGCGTGGACTACGGATGGAAGCGAAGAGAAAGAAAAAATATTCCCTGGTACATATTTTTAGTATCTTAAAAATTAACTACAATAATGACTTATTAGAATAACAGAAAGTTTTAACAAAAAAATATATACATTTTTATATAGGAAATCTATTAACGAACTTATTATGATTTATTGCAGAAGAGACGGACCGCAAGATAGCAGCCATACCACCCGGTCTGTTTTTCATCGGTACCGCGCTTCTCGTTATTATTGCAGAAAAATTAAAACCTATTTAAGAAATAGTCTCAAGAGCCAGGCCATTACAAAGTCATTAGTAGAAAAATCTGTGTACCTCCAAAGTTAGTTGTATAGTATTAATTTATTCATAGCTGAATTGTTAATTATTTTGTTGTCAAATAATATAAACAGTTATAAATACTTTGTTTTATTGTTATCAATTACCAAGAAATGAAAACATGTAAAGGTATGTAAATTCACTTACATTTTAAATATGAGATGTTATACAAATAAATATAGAAAATAATTTTATAACTTCATCAGTCCACTTATCCAGTAAAATCTTGAGATATAAACAAGAATCAATTACAATACAATTGATTCTTGTCTGATTGCAGTTATCAAAGGGAGAAGTATAGCTACTTCAGCCTTTAATTACTGCAATTGGTCGCAACTTGACTGTCTTCTTACTTATACCAGCTGCATGACACGTATTAACGACATCTGTAACATTTTTGTATGACTCTGGTGCTTCTTCCATAACCAATTTTGGTGAAGCAACTCTTATAGAAATACCCATGGTTTCCAACTTTGAGAGTACATCTTGATAGTCTATGTTCCTTCTGGATTTCGCCCGAGATAATGCTCTACCCTATAAAAATAAAAAAATATCAAACACTTTAATTGCATAAAATAGGTACAACTTAGGTACAAATTTGTAGCAACATCAAATCAATTTTTCTAATTTTATTTTTGCCTTTTTTTGATTATACTGCAGCACCTAATGATCGCGGTATGGCGTAGGAGTTAGGACCCAAGCTACTATTCAATATTGAATGCCATAAAACTAGTATAAAATCAGCCACTCTCTGCGCAAACATTAACATTTACATAAATATGAACATTTTATTTAGTGATGGTGTGCCATGTCGGTAACAAAAAGTGTCTACGTTTGCGCAGCTCCTAAGTGAAAACGGATAATTGTGTTTTTATCTTAGTATCTCATATTTGTTTTATTTTGTCATAATAAAAATCATTACCAGATATGTAACACTTACCGCTCCATGACAGGTAGATCCAAAGGTTTCAGTCATTCCTTGATGAGTTCCAGTTAGTACATAGCTGCATGTACCCATTGTTCCACCAATCAATACTGGCTGTCCAGTTAACTGGTAGTCAACAGGTATCAAAGGGTGATGTGGAGGGAAAGCCCTTGTTGAACCCTGGAATTACATTTATAGGTCAGAATACATTTAATAAGAGATTTTGTGCTTACAATGATAAGTTTGTTTGATCATAATCTATGCAACTACCAGTTGTATTTGAAAAATTGTTTTACATTTGACAGCACTTGAGGTTTATATGCTATTTACTATCAAGCTATAAACCTTAGGAGCAGATTAAACCTCAAGGCACAGCTAGTTTTGAAAAACAACTCATAAAAAATTACCTTTCTATGAACCAATAATGTTTTGACTTTTCCTTCCACAACATGCTCTTCAACTTTTGCAATATTATGTGAGACATCATATATAACATGCATGTCTAGATCATCGGGTGCCATTTTGAATTGTTTAGCGAAAGCCTGGCGAGTCAAGAATGTCATTGAACTTCTGTTGACCCATGCAAAGTTACCAGCTGCTGCCATTGCCTTCAAGTAATCTTGACCTTCTACTGAATTAATTCTTGCACAAGCTAGCTGGCGATCATTTGTCTCAATCTGGTCCCTCTTCATAGCTTTCTCCATTTGGACAAGTGCATCTGTGGCTACCTGATGGCCAAATCCTCGGCTACCTGAATGAATCATTACACAGACCTGCCCAATTCGTTCAATACCCATTTTTCCAGCAGCATATTTATCAAAGATTTCATCTACCACCTGTATCTCAGCATAGTGATTGCCTGCACCAAGGGTACCCAACTGTGGAAGGCCTCTCTTCTTGGCACGAAGGCTGACTTTAGAGGGATCAGCATTAAGCATACGTCCATACTCCTCACAATGTTCTTTGTCCTCAGCCCAGACATAACCTTCCCTGAGAGACCAGTCCATTCCCATTTCAAGGGCTTCTTCGAGGTCCCTAGCATTCATAGGAATTATACCCTTAGAACCTACACCTACTGGTATATGATCAAACAGACTCTGGGCAAGTTGTTCCTGGAAATATAAATGCAAATGTATTTTAACGGAAAAATTACTTACATCTTGACAACACTATTGTGTTTAATAAAATCTATACCTTTAGGTATACTAGTTTTCAGAAATAAGTAAAGTACCTATTCGCATTTATAACATGAGGCTGTTTTGTACATAAGCTGTAAGCTAGAACTTATAAGGATTCTAGTTCTTTTATCAGAATTAAAGGAGAGTGGTAATGAAGAATGTTACCTAATTTTGATTAGTAGCACTCCATATTCTCTTTCAAAAATAAAAAAACTAGTGAAAGAATTACTTCAATGCTTCAATTAGTTTCCGATTTGGAAGTAAAACAAGTTGTAACCGTCATCGTACAACACGCTCAGTCTGGCTCACTCAGTCCGCTCGTGGACGCGCGCCCGTGCCATCGAAATTATACCTAAATACTTTAGAAATGTCCAATCCAAATACTAGGATA
This sequence comes from Euplexia lucipara, assembly GCA_921972225.1. Classification (NCBI taxonomy): domain Eukaryota; kingdom Metazoa; phylum Arthropoda; class Insecta; order Lepidoptera; family Noctuidae; genus Euplexia; species Euplexia lucipara. The sequence continues at coordinate 12,334,234 of OV179149.1, forward strand.
TCGTGTGTTGTGCCTAAATGTAAAAAAAAAATACCGATTTGCCGGAAAAGTTGTTTTTTATAATAATCCTTCATCCATTTTATAAATCGAATAATAATTACTATTATTAGACTATTAACGTAATACGCGGACGAAAACACAACAAAATACTGCGCAAGCTATTACCACCTACTATAACCATAACCACTGGCGACTTGATACTAACCAGGGCGCGGACCGCGCGGCGCATTGTAGCATGACGTCAGGAGGACTCAATATTTTTTGAAACTTTGAATGCCTATCAAATATTTTTGACTACAACAAAAACTAGTGTATTTGTATACACACAGGCTTTACTGAGACAAAATTTCAAGCGATTTGGCATACCTAGTAACATTCTTCATTGCCATGTTTAAAAAGAGTAGAAGAATAAGTGTCAACCCTTAGTCTACCTTAATTGGCTGGACATCTTTCTCATGCAGGTTGGTTCTCAATAGGCGAACACCACAGTTTATGTCAAAGCCTACACCTCCAGGTGACACAATTGATTTCGGGTCCCCCATATCAAAAGCTGCCATATTCCCTGAAACATAATTCAACTTACAAATTAACAACTGCAGAGATTGCATCATATCTAGAAATATCTCCATCAGAATAAAAAAATTGCATCATAAATAAATAATTAATAAAAAATGCCTTTCTAAAGATTCAGCAAAAATATATTGATAAATAAAAGCTAACATTTTTGATAAGGCCGAGAAAGCCCAATTGTTTTAATTATATTGAAATGGCACTGACTAATCATGTTGTAATATTTACTATGTTTTGAAACAACAGATAGAAACATATAACTGTGACATTTTCCTACTTGGCTTTTTTAATACTTGAACAATTCTAAGTACTTAAATAAGTTTAGGTGTATGAATGTATTATTCTGATCATAAGTTTCAAATTATTGTGGTGATATGGATGTGCAAAATTATTTATTACTAAAGCTGTTTTTTTGTCTGGGGTTATTTAACTAGTACCTACCTAGTTTAAAAAAAAAGTACTTACCTATAGCAAATCCATACCCAGAATGTATATCTGGCAAGCCGATAGACCGACCCACGATCCCTGGCAAAGCAGCTACATTAGCTATCTGCTTTACTCCTGGGAGGAACCCTCCCGTCATTCCCGGTCGACATGCGTTCTTCAATTCATCTAACATTAGCTTCTCAAGAGTAGAATTTACGTAAAATACGCCTTCAACATTCATATTTGGTTGGAAACCCTTTTTGATTTTCCAGCAATATGGGTTGATCTTTTCAAGGTACTTCAGTTCTTCGTTATATTGACGCACAACCATTTTTTCGGGGTTAAAAAACGATTAAAATGTAAAGCTGTATGATAATAGTAGACCTCTTCTGCTGAAGCTTCTTCTTCTTTAACTTAGTTGTGTTGGTTGAGCACTTTGTAACTTGGAATAGTGCTGATTGATACTGCCGAAGTGCCGATGGCGATTGATGCCGTGCCGATGCCGAATATGCCGATGCTGTGCTGCTGTGCACTGTGCAGTGTGTGTGCTTGTGTCAGTCAGTAGTCAAGTCAATAGTCAAGTGTCAAGTTGTTTGTGCCTGTCAGTGGTTCAGTGACATTAACTGACATCGACAAATTGACGGTTAAAGAAACAAATAACTAAACGTAGACAGTATCATTCTGTCTACGTAACTAAACCTAACAATAAATAACTACAAAGCGTCAAAAAATTCTTTTGCATCGCTGCTGGTAAAGTGCCCAAAAGACTGGCGGCATTGCCACGTTGAATGGCAGTAGTGACAGTTGAGTAGAATGAGTAGCCAACAGGTTCATCATTTTTACATACACTAGCGCCTTTTCCACTGAGGTTACTTTATTAATACTACTTTTAATCTTTTTTACTATTCATTAATTTACTGAATTGCTTGTAGACTTGTTGGTCTGAGGAATAACTAAATATGGACATCGGCAAAAATAAATGTAATAGTAGTCTATGGTAGATGGAAATTCTGAGTCTGACATTTGCGTAGAAACGTCAGTGTGTCGCAGACATCTGTGGGCTCCATTTTCGTTCTTTGGGCCTTTGGGTTTCATAATCAGTTTTTAACCTCGTGAAAAAAAAAACTTATTGGCTTGTTATTTGATCAAGAAACAGAAGGAAACATTAAACAATGGCTGCACTGATAAAGCTTCGTCAAATGCCTATTCTACAGAGATGTGTTTGGAACCATTTAAGCCGTAATATTTCTACTTCGAAAAAGAACAGTGATAGCGCTGCAACTGTGACTTCTACTGCCAGTAATGAAGACAAAAATTGGGTGAGCTATGGCTTCGACTACAATAGTAAAGAAGAGGACACAAATGTCCACAACGCCTCATTCTTTTTCTCCGTTACATTGTGTTTGGTCTTCGGTGGATTTGCCTGGGCCTACGCTCCTGATACACATTTGCGAGATTGGGCACAGCGAGAAGCATTTTTAGAACTCCGTCGCCGTGAAAAGGCAGGGCTTCGTCCGATAGACCCTAATTATATCGACCCAAAACTTGTTAAACTTCCCAATGAATCAGATATCTGTGGTGTTGAGATCATTATTTAAGTTGTATGTATAAGTATTACATTTTGTAATGATCGCATTGTAGATATGTATGTGTAGTAAAATTTTATGTAAGTAAATTTCTTTTATTTAATTTGAAAGCTTCATAAATATCTATCTTATAAATCCATCACTTCATGTTTGACTTCTTATGAATGAATAAAAATGGTTTTTCAGTTACAAAATAGTTATTGGAGAATTAACTTACATTTTTGTAAATATTCTGATTCTTGTACAAATATATGAACATTGTTTTTCACCACTGTACTTTTTATTTTCTTTAAGTTTTGAACAGCAGGTGCATCAAACAACAAACTGTTAGGCAGACCAGTTTCGCTTTAGGGAGTGTTAAATGATGATATTAGGGTTTAGAAAGAAATCTAATCCTTTTTCCTAATTTGTAATATTTTTAATTTATAATAATCTGAATCAATTTGGATTAACTGAAGAACCATATAAAAACCATAGAATAGAAAAAAGAATAGCAATAACTCTTTATTGTACACAATAAAAACTTACAAATTCCATTAAACCTATTCTGTTTAATAAGTCTGTGTTTGACATGGTGTTTATACCTACCTAACATAGTTATAATAAGGTCTAGTAATCTGTTATTCTTCATTTAGAGCAAAATCAAACTGTTTCCCATGAGTAAGGCTTTCTGTTTAAGAGAAACCAATTCAATTGATGCTTGCGGTGCTGTATACTCAGAGCTTACATACCTTCTAGAGCCATAGCTCTAGAAGGTATGTAAAAAAATTGTGCCAATCATAATTGGCACAATTTTTATTTATATTATGGCTTTATAAAAAAATCAACTACAACTTGTGAATTGACACTAACAACCATATTGCGCTTTACTCATTTTAGCCCACAGATGCCTACACATCAACATGTAGATACGTAATTACAAGCTACCACTATCGTAAACAAAATCCTATTTATCTACCTAACACTAACTTTAAGAATAGGCACGTAAGTAGGTGCCCATATGACTGTTCTAACCCTATACTGCGCTTACATGAACTATTTTCCCGCCAGTCACAGCTACGTAAGCTGTGTCACCAGTAGCAACTAGTGAATTAATACTACCACCTAGATTAATGTCTCCAGCAGGTTCAAGTTTGTCGCCGGCTATCTTCCACCGATGCACGAAGCCATCCCAGCCGCCAGTCCACACATAGTCACCACTTGTTGACAAACTTGTTACAATCATGTCACTCACCTGGAAAAAAATACGTCGATATTAATTCATTAAGCCCTTGTCCAGAAGGAACGAATTCGATACGCATTGACACATGATTTGAAGTTCAATGCTGGGAATGTAGCATACATTATTTACAGAGCTTCTAGCTGAAGAGCAATGTATTACAAAACGCATCCAACTCGCGCGTATATACAGGGTGTAACGGAAAGGGTATATACATACAAACGGGGTGAATAGAGTATTTAATAACGAGTCTTTCCTCAAAATTTCAGCTCCCAACTAATAACTTTGAAACTTCACGATATTATTTAATATCGACAGTTTATTAAATGCAAAATCATAACAAACGTGTCACCGCACTATGAGGGTCATAATCCTGTCCGGCAAGGTTCAAGTATATCTATCTCAGGTTCTGCGCGCCTAGTACAGACCTATCGGGCTCTGCCTAACCGACGAAGGCGCGACGGCGCGGGCGGGCTCAACTTTACAATTATGTATGTACCTATATGTATAAAAACGTTGCCATGTCGTTTCTTATCACCAAGAGAATCCGTGCCCTTCGTATGTATATACCCTTTCCGTTACACCCTGTATAGATAAGGCCTAAAGCGCAAGTGGACGCCGCCGGCGGCGTCCGCGCTGTCATTGTCTTTCTATTGTGTCTCTAATTGACACGATTGAAAGATTAAGATCAATTGTTTATTTACTTACTGTCAAGTCTTTATTATTCACCCAAGTATTTCTTTTTATGGGATGAACAGGAACGGGTTGAATAATGTATCTAGGTAATGTAGCAACCTCAAATTCTTGAACTTGCGTCTAAAGGAAGGATTAGGAAGGTGGGCATGAAAGTTACGAATATTTTAGTAAGGTAAAGGGCTCAAAAGAAGAACACCTACAGTTTTTAAAAAGACGAAGATTACGTCCATACACAACTATACGACGACGACGGCCCCGTGGCTGAGTGCCGCGGGTTCTGTTCCCGCACAGTACAAAAATATTGTATTGCTTACAAATTGTTACAGGTCTGGCTGTTTGTGTGTGTGTTTAAATGTTAGTAAACGCACCCCACGATTTAGGAGTAAAAAAAAGTGCAAAGTGAACCAAAATTAAAACTTCTGAAAAAATCTTTTTCTGTCACCTTGATTTCATCGAGTGGTTTAAAACTAGTATCGATGGAGCCGTCATGTAATCGTAAATTTTTGCCATCCCTGGTCATGAACACGAGTCGATTCCCAGATATCCGCAACGGCGCTCGCCCTTCCATCGTGTGCCGCGTCATAAAACGGGTTTGCGATTCCTCTGAAATGAGAAAAAAGAGAATTTAGTAACAACGTTTTTACACTGACAACTATTTCAAGTAAGTAGGTACCTATATATATCAATTAGCTTTATGCACGTGTAAAAAACGATTAATTAGTTAATTATTACCTAGATAGGTACATATGAGTTAAATATATAACAACTATTTTAAATAAGAGGTATCGTATTACCCAGTCACTGGTCTGATATAAGGCAGTCGCTTCATGTTGAACATTGGCGACAACTCAGCGACATCAGGTTAGACTGGAAACCTTTTTTTTAGGGGTGGAAAATCCTTATTGATGTAGGTACCCCGCCCCGGGGAGGGCGGAGGGGTTTTCAGACTTACTGACTCAAAATCACCCCGTGTTCCTTCTCACACCTGCGCCGGGGGTCACGGGAACAGAAGATACTGGTGCTCCAAGACGCGCGACTGGTGCTCCAAGCAAGGGCCTCGCCAAGTCAGCGAGGGGAGTGAGGTGTTAGACTCCCCTCTCGACGTCTAAGAGGAGCGAGCGTGAACACGACGCGCCGCCACCTCGGGTCCATGTACCTGGGGGGCGGCGAACGTCCCCCTATCCGTCGCCCCCGGACCCATTCAGGGGGGCTGGAAGAGGGCGTTATCCACCCTCCGCCTGACATATTGATCACGTTACAAGTTAAAGTCATTAAAAGCGAGCACTAAATAAGCGCCTGCGATTTAAACCTTTTTACACTGCTCTAATGATTATTGCTGTTCAAATATATTTCAAAGTCAAAGTCAAACCATTTATTTCTATTATGCCACTTTATGGCACTTTTGAACGTCGAACAAAAATTAACTTTAATAAATGATTCTAGTTGCCCCTTTCAAAAGGTAGATTTGTATGGAGAAGAATAGGCAACTCCACTCCATTGAAAAACAAAGAAACGAACCAACAGGTTACTACGATGTAATAATTAAGCAATACATCAAAACAAGGCATCATAATTATCTGAAATTGAACTAAAACAACCGTCAGCAACTGCCACAAACGACTTTTCAAGCAATAGGTAAGTACCTACCTACTGCTTGAAAATACGCCTTGTTCGTAATTAGTCAGTTATTTTATAATCACGCATGCAGCAGCAGCTACTGCAATTTAGGTAGACAGTATTATATAAGTAATGGTAAGATTAGACTAGGACACTATACACGGTATCTACCTCCTGCTAAGTGTAGGTATAATGAGAAGGTATGATCTATCTCAATATACGTATACAACGGGTGTCTCTGTATGAACGCGAGTGTCTCTAATTGTGAAATTGATGGTGACACGATAATTAATGTCGCATCAGCTGCTGTGTGAGCCGTTTGTCCAAGTGTCTGAACAGTGACGACAGTGAGTGTGAACAGAACAGAAATGAATGTCAGACATTTATGTAACGTTGGAATTTCTGTCGCTGTCTAACCTCACCTTAGTGCATCTAACTAACTAGGTGGGTCTTTACACGCCGTCAGCAAAGCTGTAAGAACCGCTCCGGCAAGGCTCCTGTTGAGCCCAACGCTAAACTGCGTGCCGCGAAGCCGAACACCCCGGTGTACATCTCTCGCCTGCATTACACCACTGAGGCTAAGGACATCGAGGAGTAGGTACGTGCGCCAAAGATTAAAGTACACGCCAAGAGCACAGCTACTGGAGTCGCGCCGCAACGTCAATTTCAAGGCGTTTGTGGTGCGCATCCCAACGTGTATGCTCCATTTGGTGCTGGAAGAAAGTTTTTGGCCGCTGGATGTGGTGTTCCGTCGCTTCCGCGGACAAATTCCTCAAGAACGCACATAATTTCGTGTAATTTCGTGTGCTAGTGAAGTGTTACTAACATAGTTTTATAAGATTTTACTAACAAAAGTGTTATTAGTATGTATTTTTAGGTTAAGGTATTTATCTATGGGTCTTTGTTACTTGAAATAAATGGATTATTATTATTATTATTATTTACAGAGGTGCCAACTTATTTATTAACGAAAATCTTTACCTGGCTTGATTTCAGTGGCGGTAACGTAGAGATCCCGTGCTGTGAATAGGAATGGAGGACTGAACCACAAATCTTTAACTTCTTCCAAAACATTGTATGTAGCTTTTATCGCGTTGTTTTCATAGACAATGATCTGGAAACCATAATTATAATATGGTGTATGAAATAAATCAGATGTTGGGTATCTAGGTATATTATTTAATTTTATGTGCTTATAAAAAAGGTATGGAACAGAGCGCTTGGGTTCGCCCCTTAGTAAAAGTTGATATTTTTGTAAGTATAGGGATTTATACAAAAACTAAGTTACAAATTGTATGTTTCAAAAAACACACCTAGCTAGGTTTTCCAAAAATAAATAAAGCTGCGTGCGGTACACTATATGCTTAACATAAGAGCATATTCGATGCGAGGCTAGTCGAATGGTAAAGACCATATAGATATCCGTGGTAAAGACGAAGGTGAGGGCCAACGGCAACGTTGCCCACACCCACATATTCCGCCACTCATTTTATGCACAAGGCATCAACACCCTCAGGTACTCTGACTACTATCCTACTTCCCACTTAATATTATTAAATCTAAAAGTTTTTGAGTTGTTTGTTAATAAGTAGGTACCGTCACAACGACTAAAAGGATGGACTCTTTCTACTTACGTTTCCATCCTCGTCACCGGCATAAACATATTTATCAAACACGTGTATAGTGCCTACATCAGCTCCAGTAGATTGTAGTTCAGCAATTTTATCCCCCTTTGATGACCAAACCTTGATACCTCCATCGTTCGAAGATGAGTATAAGGTATCTTCATCAGTGGCTAACGCAAATGGTTGGACTCCATGCGCTGTCCAGGATTCTTGTGGTGTCAATTTGGCATCAAATGACTTTAAAAAAATAAATGTAGATAAGTATTTCTTAATAAAAAACCAAGCCAATATCTATAAAATAACGAGTAGATATTTATTTATGGAAGTAGGTACAGACGCCAGCACATCAAGCAACCCCAAATTGTCTTATTTTCCCAATGGAAAATGAACCTTATTCTATTTGTAATAAAGTTGAAAAAATATCAAAGAAATCTGACATATTGGGGTAGCTTGATGTGCTTGACTCTGTACTTAACCACAAACTATGTAGGTTCCTACAGTCAGTGAGCTACGTTGCCTGACCCATCTTCCTCTTATATTGTTTTCTAAGATAGCTAACGTAGCTCACTGACTGTACATACCATACCTAATTAAAACAAAAAGAAAATTAAAGAATAACCTATAGGCAAATGGTGGGTATAGAGCATCAAAAAATTCATTCACTTTTCTTAGTTGTTTTTATTGAAAACCTAAAAAAAAAATTGTAATAGATAAATGTATTTAAGTTACCTATGACTTTCCGAGCCAGGTAACCCAAAATCAGTTGGGAGAAAGTCTGTTGGGCCCTATGCTTTTAGAAAAATAATTATGTAGAAAGGATGTTTTCAGTAGCAACAAGCACCTTATACATAGTCCGATATTTACTTACTTTAATGGATCCATCTTCAGTGCCAACAAACAATTTGTTGCCCCAGGTCAGCACACACGGTTCCGAATCAACTTTTATTTCAGATTCAATTTTGAGTGGCATTGTTTGTGTCAATTCTATAAAGTTAGTAGGAAACTTTATGTTTATAAGTAATTAGTTACATAATGCGTCTACTCTCTATTCAATATTTTTGAATACTGCTAGTGCCGACAACACCAGAGCTATTTGCGACCAAAATAAACTAAAGCAGCGTCCAATGATCTTACATAAATATATCTACTAAGAACTTTCTGTAGGTACAGAAATAACGATTCTGACGAATCTTTAGTGCCGGGAAGCAAGAAAAGTACATAATATTATAATGAATCCAAACATAATATACATAAAGAAGCGTATAAACCGCTAAATAACCAACTGATAGAATTAATTAGGCTCTAGGCATTCAGTTAAGAGTCCATAATACCTAAGATTTTATCTCATTTATCTTCGCCAACGATTCTTACGTGCGAGCGGTTCTTTTACGTTTGACAGCCAAAGCGAGACAGAGCGCGGCCGCGCGGCAGTATTTCCGCTCAGTTGCAAACTTCATATTTTTCCGTTGAATAATTGCCATTTTAAAAATCCATAAATCATAGTAAGTACTACATGGGTACTTCTCTTTAAATGAACCCCCCGAGCGCTTGAGCAGATGCAAAGTTTCATGATTTCATGATGTTTCATAAACAAGTTTTTGAATAGGTAGGTACTAGTGGTTTAACGTAGGTACGGTTTTGTTTTTATGAAATTGTGTTTTAGCCATTCATTATTACAAATTGAAAGCTGCAGGATTTTTGACGTTACAGCGGATGATGCCAAGCAATTTGAGGTCGTAAAGGCCCTTAGCTCGCCGCCGGTATGAATGTTAGTCAATTACCGCAATCCAGACACAATTAAATTACTGTTGTTTGCGGACACCGGTGTCCACGCGGAGCCTGATTAGTTAAAAGCTTGGACGAATACTCGAAAACAGTCTTTGATATGCACTTTATTGGAATAGCACACGGATATCGAGTATGAGATATGGGAAACATGTTATAACATAAAAAACTAAGTTCTCCAGAATCGACTTTTCTCCGAAAATAGCGGTGTTTTCCCATATAATAAGTAGAACTTACATAGTGTTCAGTAAAACAAAAAACCGAGAGTGCTTTGTTGAACTGCCTTAAAAGAATGCAGCTATCATTGAGTTTCCTAGTGCCTATGATTATGAATTCAAAATCTTAACGCTCATTAAATCGCAATGCAAAGTTAGTTATGTAATAAAATTATAGTTATCTATATTTAACGGTGAATTTCCAACGTTTAGGTAGATTAGAAGTAATATCACCTCATTATGTGGTAGAAAATTATGTTCATAAACATAATCACTTTGACTTTTTATTGAAGTTAGAGTAGTCGAATATTATCCAATAGAAAGTAGAGCTCCATATCAACTCCAGAAGTAATAAAACCACACGTAAGTACGAGTAAGTCATATCAATTTAGCATTCTTCGGTAGCAAGTAGCCAAGCCACCACGTAATATTACGGGAACCACATATGATATCATTGTTACACAATAGTCGCACACAACATCGACCATTAGTCAAAACAATGAAAAGGATGACTAACTGTTGCGGTCTACCCCGACACGACACGTGAGAGACCTACTTAAAACGAAACAAGTTTAATAGCATGCATGGCATACATCAGATACTTAATCTATATTGTTTTGAAGACAATCCTAGTTTACGGAAGCTTCCATTGACCACATTCGTACCATCCGAGAAAGTGAAAATGCAGAATTGCTGACATTTAATAGAGCCGTGAGACGTTTCTTACTATTGTGTAGGTACTTATGTTGAAGAGACCTAGTGATGGTTCACATTACATCATAATCTACCCACATACGTTAATGTGTCTGAATCTTGCACAAAATGTAATGTGGGCTCGTGACTTCGTGGCCACAAGTGGACCACGTGAAAAATACTAACATCTCAAAACGATAAAGAAGTGAAAACTCTTGGTCCATATAATTATGATAGTTGTAAAGCTGCAGCTGAATATCAGTAACTAACAGGAGACGTCTGTTATCGGAAACTGACACTGTTGACCCGTTATTAAATTGTGAGTACCTACCAAAGCCATGTAAGTACCTACCTACCAGCCTAACAACTTCTACCTACTGGAAATCATGAATTTACATAACGATGGAGTTTCTTCAGTTCAAACAATGTACAACATATGCTGAGGGTATATTCTTAGTAGTTGATATAGCACAAGAGCTACACAAAATCTGATATTAAGTTTCTGAGACTTATGGTCTATCACTCTATCAGGGAGGCGAAAGCAAACAGAGTGCCGGTATCTACAATTCTACATGGTAGAAACTCTGTTTGCTGTACACATTCTACAGGAACTTAAACCTAGAAAGTATGTGTATTGGGTGCACACGTACCTATAAACACACAAATACAAACATTGAAGTACAGAGGCCAGCATATCAAGCTACCCCAATGTGCCAGGTTGCTTTGATGGTTTTGAACTCAATTACAAACAGAATAAGGTTCATGTTCAATAGGGAAAAAAATTACAGCTTGGGGGAGCTGGATGTGCTGATTCTGTACTTTGGCTTTATTATCTACGGCACACGGGCGCCTTGTATCCCTGGATGCCCAAGGAACAAATGAAAATAAAGACTTAGATTCGCGGTTGTGTGGGATCAGAGTTGAATAAGTAGGTACAATAATGTATGTGTACAAAACAGTTTGAAGGCACACCCTGTATCTACATATTTTTATATCTAAGTAAGTTCTAAGCCCAGAAGTTTTTGTAAACAGAAATGTATGCCTAACACATAAATGTAAATGTGAGTTTACTAAAATATTTTTTTATTTACATACATAAAAAAACGTATTATATGACCTTAGAATATTAAGTAACTGCACATCTACTACATTACTATTTTCAATATAATTCACATGTTTTCACTTTTAGCGAGTTACTAATCAACCCTGTTGGAGAGTCGTTAACACCTTTCGCAACGGACACGCAGACATTTTCATGTGAAGGTATAATCACTTCAGAGTATATATGGAAATGCTGTACTTTAATACAAAATCATCCATAATTAAGTACATAGGTATGTTTAGTAGCGATCACAAGAGCGTAAGTGCAGATATGCAATGATTTTTTTATCTTGATTAATTTTAGGCTCGCGTTAGAGCACAGTCTCACTTGTTGGTAAGCTATGATGTGGTCTACGATGAAGCACGTTGCCTAGAAGTTCACTTTTGACTTAAAGAACCCTAGGTTGTATGTAAGCTATCAGGAAACACCGACTCCAGCAGGGAATTCCAATATTTAAATAAACTGTAACTTAGCTATTAAGTTGAGGGAGTAGGTATATATTATACACGAAATAGGCAGGCAACATTCGATAGTGTTTACCTACATAATATAACATAGCGTATAGTGTTCCCACTGCTGGGACACAAGACTCTGCTGGGACACAAGACCCTGCTGTTCTCTTCTGTTAACTCAAACTAACGCAATTTAGTCAGTAGGTAATCTTTGTGATTGCGTCTCGAGTCTACAAGGAACCCAAATAATTATAATGATATTATTCTCTTGCAACCTTTATCCGGAGGCCAATAAAAATCCGTTTTTTTTTTCAAAAATTAAATTGTTACGTCGCAAAAATCCTTTAAACGCCATAAATAAGACCCATAAATCTAGCTGGACCTAAGCTCTCCCTAGACCTATGCTCCTGAGCTCTCACTACGAAGGGCATAACGCCACGAAAATGTTACAAATTCTGTTTAAAGGGTTTAGTTACAATAAAACAAGAATAATTAAATTATTATAAAACATTTTAATTATAAAAAATAATATATTTACAAACATTCACATCAATTTGATGTAATAATACAAGTTGCAGTACGTTTTGGCGAAACGCCAGCATGCTGCCCCCAGTGCTCGGCCGCCCCTACACAGCTAAGGCATTGTCGAACAAGGTAATTATTCTAATTAATCTATCTATATTGATCTTAATGCCGTGTTAGCCCATAAATCTTCAGGATACAAAAAACGTCAAAATCGCTTCAGATTATAACGAAACAACTTAATAAGAAGAGAAAATGTCGTAATACTATTTCAAAGTAATGTTTAGTTACTAATTAACTCCTACAGAGTCTACCATCACACTATACGAATGTGAAGACATACAGCAGGGTAGACTCTAATAGTTATATAGCTTTGGTGTAACTTCTATAAATTTAACCAATAAAATCATTAGTTGACCAAGTTACGCAAATAACGTGATTACTAAGATTTTTTTATAAGTGGGCTTAAAGAAGATGGTCGAGCACTAATAGTCAGCCCGTTTGTGGTCGTCAAGAGTGATCGCCTTAGGGAGCACCGTATTCTGATGAGGGCTGGGAAGCGGGAGGTCCGTATTCGGGCTTGGGAGCCGGAGCCGGGTAACCTTCCTGTTTCTGAAAACAAAATGAAGTAATTAGGTTAGTTATAGTTTTAAAGATAACAATGTTTGCCATTTTTACAGATTCGAGGAAAGATATTGTGCTTTTGATATTTCTGCCTTTTCGGGATAGCGCAAATTATTGATTCTGATTTTGCAAAGGGTTCTTCGTTGGAAAGTCGGTACGAAGTTTAGGATTTTGTGCCCAGTTAATTTCTCATAACCCAACCGACCCAATGTACGTGTACCTATTACACAAAACAAACGACTAGTAGGTTCCTCCACATTTCGCCTGTTCAGAAGAAATGTTACGCTAAAAATATTTAGTTTATTTAATAATTATAATTTATTAATAAAGGGTGGAAGGGACATTGTCGCTCATACGGATGCCAAGAATAATCCTTGTACCCCAAGAGTTGAAAATTTTCGTCGGCTTTTCCCAACTTACAAGTTGGTCCTTGTATTCTTTTTGCTTTCAAACTGCATAAAATCATGTTTTCAGTCCGAACTAATGCAAGTTTTAATTGAAGCAGTAATTTATTTACTCATTAAAGAATAATTTTATAGGATTAGATTAAAATGATGAACTTTTCATGGTTCTTTACAATTTTAAGCGAAAATAATTAAAAGTTGGTATAGTTATATATGTAGTTATTATTTTATTTAAATTTTTAATTTGACTTATGTTCAGAATTTTTGGTATAAGTATGTGTGACCGTGTTCCTTTCACCCTGTAAGTAGAATTAATTATATTTCATAACAATCTAATACTTTTGCGAGTCAAATATTCAAAGCTAAGCTTGATACTTGGTATATTTACAAATCAGTTAGAATTGTGACATGGTGTCTAAACGAATAATAAATGGAGAATGCAAGAAGATGCACTTTGGATCTAATAGACAAATTGATTGCACTGAAGGTTACATATTTTCGCAGGTTAAACGTTGGTCATCAAGTGAAAGGAATCTTGGCTTTACTACGAATGACACAATAGACATTATATAGCAAACATTTATATGGTGGATATATATTTTTTTAACTTACTTTTTGGACTAAATAACACGAATATCTACAAAAATGAAGAAGCAGTTTTTGAAAGCCGAAATGATATTACCATTAAGTACTAAACAATCTAGCGAATTATCTAAATACTAAGGTTCATAGTAAGTATAAGTCTTGTTATACAAGGTTTAGGTAATTGAAGTTGCCACTTTTTTGCTAACATGCATTAAGTTACTTGTAATTTTTTTTTGTCTCTTAAGACTAGAGCTTTCTCATTAACGTCTGGTCAGCTGAACCAATCAATTTTAAACCCAAAAACCAAAAAAAAAAACACTTTTGCTATGAAAGTTATATAACTATTATTATATTAAATAGAAATATGAATAATAATTTATAAGTAAATTTTTGGAATTGACCTCCATACAACGTCTTATATGTAACCGCGTTAGAGCTTTTACGTTACCATGTTAATAATGCTACGTATACTTTCGTTGTGGCTCCATTCTGATCTTTGAACGACCTACCAATTATAACGCTATTTGTTGAAATTTGCGTTACAACGAGTTATTTACATTACGTAAAAGAAATAGCCCAGATTACTCTGTTTACTAGCAATAAAAACCGGCCAATTGCGTGTCGGACCACGCACTTTGTATCTACTACGGCACCTTCTTAGTCGGGGTCAATATAGTTTTTTTTCTTTAGCAAAAAATAGTTAATAGTTAGTGAGATTGACTTAAATAAACCAGTCAATTTAAGAAAAAACCTCAAAATGTTTTTAACTACAAGATTTTTATCCTTCGGTTACCTACATGTACCTATGGAGAGAACCACCCCTAATTTGATTTTAATTGATAACGTAATTTCACTACCTACGTCATTGTTTAGCGATTACTACAATTTGACTTCGTACCTAATTTCACCTAATTTATAGGTTACAGAGAACTCTTAAGTTATTTTTGCCATTTTTTAGAGGTGCTGGTATATATTATAATCCGTCTCAAATTCTTATAATGGGAATCGTTATCCAAAGAAAATTCGCAAAGTTCATGACATTAATTAGTAGTTTTAGGGTGGTTTATCAATGACGTAGTACAAAATAAAAACCTGTGGTCTAGTTAAATAAATCTAGCACTAATGTGACGTAACGTCCAGGTGACATTTCTTGAAGAGGGTTAACCCACTGGGCGATAATGACACAAAAAATTCTACCTGCCGGCTGCCCACTTATTGCGAGAAACATTGCGTTACATAGAAAATACGGGTTGTCGGAGTACAGTGGCATCCTCGGTTGCGTTAATGTAATGATGATGCAGGTGTATCTACTGAGTGCCGAGCACGCTAGGTCTTGCAGATAATGCCATATAATACTTCCTAGATTGTTGTAGGAAATGTTTACGCGCACTTTCACGAGGCAGAGCGGACGCATCCTCGAGCCATCACCATGACACATGACGACTTGGTAAGTAAATGTGGAGAAATATTTAAAGTCAAGATCCGTGAAATGAATTATTAATGTTTTCTTTTTTCCATAGTTATCTACATCAGTGATGATTTTCCTACATTATAGCGTTAAGTTATGGTACTAACTCGGCAAATATTACTTTTACGTGGTGATTGTTTTTTATTTTGAATGAGATAGCGTAAAATTATATTGTAAGTCATTGGAAGTTCTTTTCTTCAAGTACCTACTGACCGATCTCATTTTCTAGTAATTTGATCTTTCTATTTGATAAAATAAAAGAATCACATGCATCGTGCTGTGGCGTGACTATTCACGAGCTGATCAATACAAATATAATCATTGACTTGAACATTGGAACATTATAGGGCCATATTCATTAGAAAATGTATGAGTGGAATAAAACGTTGCAATATCGGTACTTTATAGCCACGATTGATTCAAAAGAATATGTGTTGCATTAATTAATCAATGCTTGTGGTGTGGATTAACAACAACAAAATAATTGAGGATAGGGTAATACACCCTTATCTTACCTGTGTCTTGTATCTGATGAAGTAAACTTCTGGTTTTGAGGGCTGTGTGGGCGCGGGTGTCGGGATCACGACATCGGGCTGTTCTTCGGGTTTCTTCACCAGCACGTAGACAAGAGTCTTCTCCTCGTTCTGAGGCTGCACAGGGATGATGGGCGCAGTGGGGGTGGGTGGAGTCGGTGCCTTGATGAACACAATCTTGTAGTGTTTCTGGGGAGGAGGAACCCAAATGGGTTTGCGGGGTGCAATGATGTCATTGTCTGGAGGTGGGACATGCACGTACACATGCTTGTGCACTATGGGTTGCTGGGGAGGTCCGTATTGCGGCGCGGGGGCACCGTAGGACGATGAGGGAGCACCGTATGACGATGAGGGAGCACTGTAAGACGGGGCGGGTGCGCCGTACGACGTCGGAGGCTCAGGCCTCGCGACCGCACATGCCACCACCACCGCTACCACCAGAGATCGAAGTACCTGCACACACAAATTACGATCCTATTAACATTATGTACTTACTGAGTTTTAATTCGTTAAATATTTTTTTAGGTAAGGGTTGAATAAATTCACACTTTAACACTATTTTTGTCTGTAAAGATACTGATATCTTATCAGATGCACTTTGTTAATATCACCAGGTCACTATGTTGATCAGAGATGATCCTCACAAGATAGCGTGTCACGAGCACCTACCGTTTTGTCACACATCCTGGGTATGCGATAAGACGCAGCTAGATAGTGTAATGTCCAGTGCCCAGGCGCCACCTGTGTTTATAAGAGTTGTGCGCTCCATATCCGGGGGAGGGGGCACTTTCGATGGTTCACATACCTTTCGCAATAGATGGTGCTCACGCGCCGCCCTCCTTCTGACGCCGTATCAAGTGACGTGCTCGAGGGCACATTCTGCCGTCAATCCTTTTACACAGATGTTTAAAGCGCCATACTGCCGTGGTATAACTATAAAATGCCGAATGCCGTTATCTGCTAAAGTCATTTTCAGACTCACAAAGTTACTTAATGTTGTTTTTGCTTATTTCACACGTGAGAAATATGTACTTAACGGCATTTTTAAAATAATTATTTCCAAAACTATTCAAGATATTGAAAATTCGCAAACACAGATCGATAGATTTTTTTTTTCTCATTAATGTAGCATCAAAAGTTGAAAATCGACCAGATATTGGATAACGGCATTTTAGTTATACCACGGCAGCATATTCGTTTTGATTTTATTTACTAACGAAATACTCCAGTAGAAAAAAAAACCGGTAGATTATATCGTCAATTGTTTAGAAAGGATAAAAGGTACACAAAATTATTACCTAGTAGATTGTGAAGTTAAGAAAAATAGGCACTCCATTTTGAATACTTAGATTCCAAGCCGACCCCAACTATATCAACATTTGAGTTAATAGGCTGTTAATGAAGGTACATTGTAGTACCTACCGAAAATGTTTATTTTGTTACGATACCGGCCAGTATAATTATTATAGTATTTTTTTTTAGAAAATATTGACGAGACTCAATTGTTTCCCTTTTTTTAAACATTCTGTTGTGGGAGCGTTTACAAATATGTATTTAAAAATATACACAAACATCCAACAAAAATCTGTAGGCCATGCACATATTTGTTCCGTGCAGGAATCGAACCGGCGACACGCAACGCAGCGCCAACAGTATAGTCAACTTTAAATGCAAGTAAAGTGATGCGATTCCGAACCAATCACAGAAGATAAATCTTCAATTGTCTATCACTCATATATTTGTTTTAGAAACTGGGTGATAAAAAAGTATTAGTGACTTTACTAATTAGCAATGCTTGTATCTTCAAAGCTAACTGTACAATAAACTATAAAGTATTCAGGAAAATTACTTTAGTACCTACCTAACTTCCTTTTCTGGTAACTTAACTAAAGTCAGATAGGTATTTTAGGTTGTTTTATTTGCGATAACTATGTATTTGTACCTATAAAATTAAATATTATGTGAATTCTTACTTACACTATTATATGGACTACATCTGAATTAAAGTATATATTATTACTATTACTTCCTTTATTTCCTTATACACACACATAAATTATATTTTTAAATATTCAAATACAAATAAAAAAAAATATTAAAACATATAAAATTAGTATCCCACCGGTCGGGGTATCGCGAACAGGGTCCGAGCTACCAGCGATAAGGGCTCCTGAAAGAGGAAACGCATAACTATGCTCTTCGTGTCCAAGAGTACTGCATTATTAATGTTATTGAAATGGCTTCCCATTTTTGCTACTAAATTTTTGATTAGTGCTACTCTGACTGAATGATTCGTGCGACTTCATGTACCTATCTGTCTGTTTGTGATTGTGACAACTGGTCCACTTAGTACAGAATAGGTACTTGTAATTGCAATAGAAGCCTAGAATAGGGCTTACAATTTTAAAGTGTAACCCCGATGGGCGAATTCGACTCGTTCTTTCTCGATTTTTTAAAATAAAAATTAATGTATTGTTATTTACTATAACGATCGACATCATGATCCTCCTGACCTTATTCCAATTTATTACAAATTAAATTTCTATTTTAGAAAGAAAATGGCGTATGTGGAATCAGCTGTTTGTCAACTGTCAAGTGTATTTAATTTTCAGCCATATTACAAATTCTACTCGTTAACACTTGACAGTTGACAAAACAGCAGGCCTAAGCCATATTACAAATTCTATTTCTATTCTATTGCGACAATAGAAAGAAAATGGCGCATAGGAATCAGCTGTTTGTCAACTGTCAAGTGCTAACGCTGTGGCTGAAAATTAAATACACTTGACAGTTGACAAACAGCTGATTCCATATAATACGCCATTTTCTTTTTATTGTCGCCTTATCGATTACGATAGTAGAAATAGAATTTGTAAGATGGCTAGGCCTGCTGTTTTGTCAACTGTCAAGTGTTAACGAGTAGAATTTGTAATATGGCCAGGTCTGCCGATGCGGCTGAATGCCAGAGTTTTACATGGAGCAATTGCCTATCTGACCCTCAACCCAGTGACTGGGTAACACGATACCCCTTAGTTAGATTTTCGGGGTTTTGACTAATAGTAACGACTGTCAAATAACTACAAATGATAGTCGGGCCCAAACGGCTTAACCGTGTGGCTGATATTATTTAGCCACAAGACTCACTATAGTGTATGTCTTCTAATAGAATACTAATATACACAACCACTAGATTCCATGGTATAAGTAACCGCCGCATAACTTAAGTGCATCGATCACTACGATTTTTGCTTGACTGCCTGCCTAGCCTGCCCTCGGTTTTCCTATTTTCACAAGTTCTAGCTCATAAGAAATGAAAACTAGCGTATAGATGTTTAAATACAACAAATTTGCAACAACCTTGAACGTAATGTCTTTTTCTTTATTTTTAAATTCTAGAAATAATATTAAATAGACATAAAATGCAGTCGGTTGTAAACAATTATACTTTGAGTACTTTCTCGTATAAAAAGAATGGTTGGTCCAACTACATTTTTATTTGATAATTTATGTACATTTATTTACCTACTTAAATTTTAACATATTTTTTATTAGATTACAGATCTGTTTTTAAGTATTCAATCGTTACAAATGAGGTGTGAACAAACAATTGTGTTCAATTTCGATCCAGAATTCAAATTGCACTAGGTGTACAGTTTATATACTTTATACATTATTTTTTATTTGTGAATGCATTTATAATAATATGTGGCGCCGACACGACGACGCCTTCCACAAAATAAATAAATAACTGACAGTGGCCGGTACTCTTTCATAAAACAAATGATGTTATCCATTATTTTGATGCGATTGCATTGAAAGATTAGCACATACCTGTAGAAACATTAGGTACTTGTTCTGAGCAAGTATCGCTCCGAGCTATGTATGATGGTAGCGAAATGTCCCTCTTACCGTGTAACCAGGTAATCGCAATTTGCTATGAGTTCAAATGTTAATATACTGCAGCTTAGCCGACACTCGCAGCGCATCTTTAGTAGGTAGGTACTTAGTTTTATATTCATGTGCAGCACCTAACTCAAATAAATACCCATTGGAAATTCGAATGATCACAACACCAAATTCTGCGTGTTCGGGAAAAAAAATGCCAATATACCATACTTTTCTCTATGAAATATTACCTACCCGCTATCGACTTTTAAACAAAATGTAAGCGCCCACAGAGGTATTACAACAATGCATTGTTGATTAAAACGTAAGGTACTTTATAAGCATTTTACTCTGTTCCGTGCTGGTTTACTTGTGATTGATTCCATCTCACCAATCGTTTCCGATACGATACGCTTGCTCGTTTCGCAGTATCGCGTTCATTGTAAAGTAGGTGCGCGATTCTAATACATATAATGTTTCATAACTAGTTTATGGAGACGCGCTGCGAATGCAATTTGTAGTGTGAACAGAGCACTTAGTGACAATATGTCAGTGCATCATTGTTAACGGTTTGTGTCGAAGCGAAGTGGGAATAATTGACCCCTGACACGGCGCAAGTTCCATAATGTGGAAACACCAGGAAGGTAGGCGAGCATCGGTGCCTATTTCTACGAAACCGGTCATGTGATTACTATTCGTGTTATCTAGGACATAGTGTTCTATAATTTCCTTAGTAATCAACACCCTGCTTGATTATTACCTGTTGCATTATTATTTTGTATAAAATTCAGTCTTTCACAAGCATTAAAAAAATATTGTTTCTAAACTATCAATTGTTTTAATGAGTATTTTGCTTGCAAATTCTTACATACCTATACAGTTAATAACTTTTTCAGCTCTGAGCGCAGTTTTCTTATCGTTGTTTTATAAACACTATTAAACGCCTAATGGTATAAGCTGCAGATTGGTTCGGAACGCAACAAGGCTCACGCGCAGTCTCACGTCATTGATAAAAGATTACACTCATTCATCGGGAGATGAAGACGCCCTTGATTAACAATTAACTATAGAGGTCGTATAGGAAGATTCTTAGACACAAATGTTGACACATCCGAAAAAGCTCCAGTTGTGACGCCTCGTGCAGCGCATTGTTCCGTGCTCGTTGTCTTAGTTACAATTGATTGGTGTACATATCCGGCACGTATCAGAACCTCTCAGCCTCCAGTCACTATATAGCACGAGTGTGGATTGCCTGTCGTTTCCTATACAACTTATAAATCGGAAAATATGTAAACAATTCTAATCACAGTAGTAAAGAAACAATTTGACGAGAACAAAATTTGACTTAAGGAATAAGCATCTAAGAAATGGCGTTATATTCACCGAACATAAGATTAAGGCTGAAGATTACCGGCCAAAGTGAGGTGAGTACCAACTTTGATCATAAATTGTTTAGTAAATACCTAGCAGATGCGGTCAAATGCTCAACATCTTCGATTTATTATGTTTGTAAGCAATATCTAATGAAGATGAAGAGCAGGTATTGCGTTTGTTAATACTTAAGTACCTAATATTGCAGCTTTGGCGCACTTTATTGGATAACCTGTTACTAGTAGAGATTCGTACGTATGAGTGTGCATTTATTTAAATCTAAGCAGTGTGTTTTAGAATCTATTTTAGCCTTTGTAATTGATACTGTTTATAATTGATTTTAATATTTAAAGATAAAACAATAGGTACCTAATAAAAATAAATACAAACAAAAAATACATCGTTATAATACTAGTAGATAAGTAAGATCAGGTTTATAAGTCTATATGAGGTCTATTTGAATTCTAATAATCAATTATCTGCGCATTCCACATTTATGCTTTCGTAAGTTTCACCAAGGATAAGTTCAGTCTTGCGATCGCAGTTTCAAATAAAATATTTTAAAACCCGCCTTGTATAATTAGCCGCCACACGAAATAACCTTTGACTTCTAACTAATCTCACTTCATTTAAAAATGCAAATATGTAGCTATCGCTGTTATGTAATCAGAAAAAGATAAGTACTCGCAAAATATAACCACGCTACTATTTAGAAAGATTTTTAAAATATAATGAAGACAGTTAATAAAATGTTCCTTTTGAAAAACAGTACCTACAATTGCAAGCGATTACGATATCATTACTTCGCGACCGCGACTCTTTACGTAGTAAACGTAGAAAGTTAGACAAACGTCAAGTGTACAAAGGGCACACGACATTATGTTCTCTAACACAACAATACCGCTATTATTTTTTTAAGTATTCGAAATTTGACGTAATAACCGTGTTTCGGTTTATAAAAACCCCAAGGCTCTATTATGCCAAATTACAGAAAGGTTGCAATTCATCACGAACAGTATAACATCGTTTCGGAAAATTACGAAACCAAAAATTTGAAGTCTGCTGGTGGTGGGTACCAACTGCCACATTTGTAATTTCAACATTTTAATTTTTGAGTAGACAGCATGTAGACAATAGACATATGTAAAGGTCAATAATCTGTTTTGGACTCTCAATGCACCTCATATACTTTGTTACTTCATTCAGAAATCTTGACTTAATGCCACAGATTTATTACAGAGAATTTAATTAACAAGACATTTCCTTTGGAATGAGCACTTACCTAACCATAGCTCAACAGAATGAGGACTAGAGAGCATGATTAGTTTTTTATATATATGAAAAAAAAAACAGTAGTGTCATCACTAACTGCACTGGCTTTCCACGCGGTCATAATAAGGTCTTGAAATAGGTCTTCAAATCACGGTCAGTAGTAATGATTATAAGAAAAATGGTTGAGTTTCAGATTGTAGAACCATATAATGTCATCTTAGGTTCGCGATCAAGTAGGTAGGTACCTTTAGTGAGATTTGATTTTAGAACTATGACATGTCTTGTATGGTTTCCATTCTGATTTTTGAGAAGCCATTTTTGGCTTCATCTTTAAACCAACATCAAAGGCTCTGATGTCAAATTTCACTTCAAACGTCAGCAAGTTATCAAACGCATTTCTGTGTCACTGAATTTCCCTTCATTGGTAGTTTGGCAAACCGTTTCAAGCAATTTAATTATTTTGATAACTTCTACTAAGAAGAGAGATGTTCAAAAGATGAATGGGATTATTATTCATGACATGGTTTTGTCTCAATATCAAATAACCAAACGTTCGTGCGTAAAGTTGTTAAAGCGTAAATTTTGAGTTGTTTTTTCACTTCTAGAAGTTTAGCTATTCCTACATACGTATAAAACGAAAAATCTTTTTGCCGCAAACCAACCGCTGGAACTACGCTGGATTAATAGAAAATTTAACAGCTGATCTGGTTGAGATTTTTCCTTTAGAAATTGCATGACATAATAATTGAGCCAGGCCATTTCGATAAGTGCTCAATAAATCGAAATTCATATCTGTTAACTCTGATGGCCAGAGGTTAAACTTTGTTGTTTCTTAGCACTAGCCGGCTAAAAAAAAATCTAATCTAGAACAAATGACAAATATTGAACCACTGTAATAACACTGAACCACTGTAAGGATTTTTTAGTAACGCATATAACATTGGGAACCAAATGCAAAAATTATTGAATAAAAATTAAAATATCTTTTATTTTTAAGCCCTACGTGGCTACGCCGTAACCTACTACGAGTACTACGCCAAAAAGGGTCTACGAAAATTGCTACGCAAATGACTACGACAGTACTTGCACATCGATATAAAAATAGGTAACAATGACAACCTTGTTTTCCTAGCTGTCTACAAACAAATAGAAACAAGATGTATCAACAGCTATGCTTAATTGTTTGGAATGTGGTGAGGCATTAATACCAGTCCCATGCCCATGAGTTGGTGACGAGTTATTCATTGAAGCGTTCAGTCCGGAACTATCCGGTTTGAGGAAGCTAGTGCGGGTAATAAACCGGCTTATTCCGCCCTTACATTGTCATGCGTGTCGGTGTCGCACAACATGCGTTGTTCTTGAGTGTTGTTGAGTTTGAGTTGAGTAAATCAACTGGGGCGTATAATGTTTACGCTACTGTTCAACAAGCGTGCGCGCCATCCATTTGATATAACCTGTAGGCGCGTGCAGTTTGCAGATACTGAGTACAATTTACTATATTTTGGCTGATACTCGTAGTTTTCTTCTCCATATATATATACATACAGGAAGTTTTCATTAATTTTTTTATGTTTATTGTGAGAATAAAAACATCCTCGAAAATCCATGTATGCGTTAGTTGTCTGACGCTTACCATTTACCTAAATGATTGTTCCTTCATACCTTATATATATTTTTTTTATTATATTTTAATAAAATAATTTATATTGTACTCAAAACCCTGAAAATTTTATATTTTTTAGTATGTAATTGTATAAGAACTCGGTTATATCCTGTAATTAAAAAATGACACATGTAGCTAAGTAGTTTGTTTGTTTGGTGATACACAATTTATTGGCAGTTAGATTATTAGCCTTCATTAGTAGACTAAGCCAATTTTAAACAATTTAAAAGGCAATTGAAATTGTTCTTAATTAAAAAAACACTGTACGAACGGGCATTATTTCTTATTGTCTGTGTACCTACAGTTGGCATCCACCCACTCGCCGATTAAGCAATTATGTATAACATATACCATAGGTATGTTATTTTTAAATGATTGATATGAGTTCGAGGCTACGTAATTAAAAAGTGGATGTCTGATCCGAGAGTCGCGATGTGAGAGAAGAAGCATTACATGCAAAACGCAACAGCAATAACTCGGTAAAGATCAACGTAACTAAAACAGCTAATTTAATTTCTAACGTTGTAGCGAGCGCCGTGTTGTTTCACAACCACATAACGTATTGAATCATAGTAATTAAAATCTTAATTTCAATGTCTTTCGTAAACTAGCATTATGTGCTTCTATCTATTATACTTTTAATTTAGAGTACGATACTTGGGTACTGTAGGCAACTTGGGATTCCTTTTTAAGAATATTTCGCTAATGGAGGAGCGTGAAATACGGCATAGAAAAATTACATTTATAGTGAAGTGCAGAAAACTTAGCTTAGCTTAGTAAGCTTGGCTTTGCTAGTGCAGTGGCTGGGAGTGTGTTTTCCCCTTTTCTGAGACATTTTGTGGAGAAGATGACTGAGTAGGTAAGTCACTTGGTCATCTTCTATACAAAGTGGCTCAATTTAATTTTACTTTTATTTTATTTTCTTTTTATATGTGTACTAACACTAGATATAAGGTACGTTACCAACATTGTGGATCCTTGTTATCCGATTATTTAAATAAATTATTATTATTATTTTTATACGCTTAGATTTCTCGGAACCCTTGGGTTCCGGACCTTTGGAAGGCGTACCAGGGGCCGATGCCAACTCGCATAGGCCCATTGTTGACTTTAATGAAAAGAGGGACCAATCGCAGATTTTCCCTGTATATTATTATTAAACATCGAATTTCAATAATGTGACGACCACTGATGATGCTATTCGTTATTTTAGACGGAAAAGGCAACTATAAAAGGTCCTGGTAAGCGTCGCTCTATACTATAATCTTCTTCTTAGCGCGTGGTTATAGTGACAAACTTATAGTGTTTGAGTTTAAATGCCGCCCATGAACCTCTGACTTGGCTTCACATAGTCAATAAACTAATATCGCTCAGGTATGCGGTTTTCCTCACGATGCAGCGATGTTTTCCTTCAACGTTTTTAAAGCAAGTGATCATTATGTAAAACGCACATACATCCGAAAAGTCGCGTGCCTTGGGTTGGAACTCGACTGTGACTGACCTACATACTATAATATAAGGGTAGGAAATGAAATGGTTCGAATTTCGTTTTTTTTTAAATATTATTAACTGGTGCTTGACTGCAATCCTACCTGATGGTAAGCAGTGATGCAATCAATGATGGTTAAGCGCACTTAAATTATACTCGGACGGAAGACCGCAGCAGGCAAGTTGTTCCAATCCTTCGATGGACGCGGTACTTTTAACGACGAGCAAAACGCTTTGTCCGGATCGTTGAGGTGCCAACGATGTAAGGGTGGACACTCGCCACTTATCCGATGGAATTTGGAATTCCCGTGGACACTCTAGAAAATGTATCCTACAGAATACCCAAAGGCTAGCTACCCTACGCCTGTACTCAAGGCTTTGCAGATTGGTTTTAACCATATCGATTACTTCATTAGTAATTCTAAACGAATGCGACTTATATTTTGCCACACAAAGTGTCGCCCATTGACGAGTGAGACAAGAGGACAGAGATTCAACCTCTGTGTAGTAGAGCAATTGAGAGGTCGACTATATACCTATGTACTCTGTGCTGGATGGGAGACATAGATAGATTCTTCATGTCAGAAATTGTTTGCTGTACATCAATAATTGAGATGTAAAATGTTTTCGATATACTGACTATTTAACTAATAAATCCATACAGGTGAAGTGTGTTTGGAAGTTTGTACCTATGTGGTAATCGCCGAAACTATTTATCCGACTTCAACAATTGTATAACTGTTGGAAAGCTACATTATTGACGAGTGGTATAGGGTATTATATATACCTCCATGTAAACGAAGTCGAGTGCAGAAGCAAGTTCTTTATAAATCATTGAGTGAGAGAAAATAGGTTAACGATTTGTTTGTAACAGTAACTGATGGGCCACCGACCTTTCACTGCATGTGCTCTGTTGTAACCTCTATTATATGACTCGTCTACAATACATAGATTACCCTAGCTAGACCAAATACTATAGCTTGAAATGTAACAAAAAAATAGAAGAATGCACGAGTGATTGTATGAATATTCGTATCAAGTAGTGTGAGCTGCAACGAAACACAACAATTACAGACTATATTTATGGCATATATATACATATAATATATCACACAATACTGGCGAAGGGCGACACGAGAAAATTGTTCCCTAAGTAAGTTTTTTTCTGAACGTTAACAATAGCTGTATCTCTAATCTTTAAAACTAACCCATCTTTAATCTTTTAGAGAGTGGCTAGAGTATAGTAGTTAACGTGATTATCTTCTGTGCCAAATGCTTCTTAAACTCAATCTCTCTCTGTTTTTATTTATTTATTAGCTCTAGATATAAGACATACGCTATAGATTTCTGTTTTTGAAACAATTAAGTAAATAGAATTTACACACTCAGTATTAATAGGGTGTTTGACAGAATATAAACATCAAAATACGAGTAGAATTAATCCATAATCTAACTGAGATTAAAAAAATAATTTTCTAATACTTTCTAAACTTTTTCAAATGAAAACTACTTCGATTAAGCGCATTAAAGTTGAGGAGAGGGGGGTTGTAACGTCATTATCTAGTATACACATGTACTGGCTAGTGACGTCATGGGACATTTTGACTCGAGAAAGCGCCGTTATTTTTTGATTACGTGAACAGAAAAAATATGTGTCGAATATTATAAGTAATCTAGATGAGGGACGAAAAACTAAAATGTTGTCAAGTAGCCCATTACGAGCATCTACTTGACAGTTAAAAAAACACAATCGATGATAAAGATCGAGCAAAAATAAAAGTTTGTTGTAGGGTAACAACATTTTAAAAATTAATTTAAACAACACTTTTAGTGAAAATTTCAAATCTCCAATTTTTTTTTAATTCTGAATTTTCGGTCCGCTGGCAGGCATGCGTACGCCGGGGGTTGAGCCTTAGGATACATTGGCAAAACGAGAAACATTTTTTGCATGGTTGCATGGCTGGGAAAGACTGCTGGAGTAGTGATTCCACAAGATGTTCCCACTGATGCCAAATTAAAAAAAGTGTGCAAACTTAACTGCGAACCCAACCTGAGCGAAGTCAAACCACCATATTTATTCTTTACACACAAGTTGTCTGACTATTAAAAAAACCGCTACTTATAAGATAAGGATTTTTGTTATTAGTTACAATCATTCTGTGCACATTTTCTTTCTCAGTCGAGGCGTTCTGAGTAAAACTTTAAAAAAGTAGGTAACGTTTTATTTTATTTGAGGTGCGGAACTGCAATGTGATGATAAAATAAAATTTGTGTTAGATTTCTAGATTTTGTTTATTTCTGGGAGCAAATGTTAATTAAGGAGATTTCCTCCATCCTATCGATAAGAAGAATAAAAATATAGTGAGTGTTCAAATTCAAATTCATTTATTGCAAATATGGGTAGTTAGACAGGTGGTTTTTTTTAAGAACAAGAAAGTTCATTTTATAATTTTTGAACTGGTTTGATTTCCGGTTTACATATTATATATATGCTTGTTGTGAAATCTCTAAATGCAGTTTAATAAACAATCTATCTTAAAATTAAAAGTGCCCGTTGTTTTTTTCCACTCAATTAAAATAATAATATACTCCTAGGTATAATATCGGTGGAAACACCCAACGACCACCCATATTTCCTTTACCTTTACTTAAACGAGTATTTCTAACTAGTTTTGACTCATCGAAATAGGATTTTTCTCATGTTCATTAAGCATCTACCACACCACGTTACGGACTAACGGTTATGTTAGCTCTGTCAGTCACGCTCATACATACATACATTGATACAATTTATTTTAACATTGGAATGAAACATTGAACTTGAGAAAGCAAATCACTAAGCATGTAATGCGTTTCCTTTCAGATAATATTACTTACAGTATTATGTTGGAGTTTAAGTTCAATATCAGTGGCATCAGCGTCACTCAACTTATCAAAAACGAAGAATATAGACATAGTTGCAACGCAGAATGAAAGTGTGGCTGAAGTTCTTTTCCACTGGGAGGACTACAGCGTGCTTGCTGCGATGCTACTGATTTCCTGCCTAATTGGTGTATTCTATGGGTATTTTGGAGAAAAACAAACCACCGGCGACGATTTCTTGCTTGGTGGTTCTTCAATGGGGACATTCCCCATGGCGCTGAGTCTTGCCGCAAGGTCAGTTCAACGATTAATATTAAACTTTACGTATTTTGTTTAATTCTCTATTGTTCATCTTAACGTGATTGTTTTCAGTTTCATCACAGCTATCGAGTTGTTAGGAAACCCAGCTGAGATGTACATGGCAGGTGCTCAATTTTGGATGATTTGTGTCGCCTTTGTGCTAGTGGTGCCCATCGCTAGCCATCTGTACCTGCCAGTGTTCATGAGGCTTCGACTGACGTCATGCTACGAATACTTGGTATGTTACTTATTGACTTGTTCAAGGTAGAAGAGTGCTTAATACTGTTCGCGCTGCAGTAGATGAATGCGAAACACAGCGCATCGCCAATCTGTATGACAGGTATCATTGAGGTTAATTCACTATGTACTTATAGAATTGAATTTTGACTGGCCTGTTGGTCTAGTAGTTAGTGACCCTGACTGCTATGCCGGAGGTTGTGGGTTCGATTCCCACCCAGGACAAATGTTTGTGTGATGAGCACGATCATTTGTTCTGTGTCTGGGTGTAATTTATGTATAATGTGTATGTATTTAGAAATATATAAGTATGTTTATCAGCTATTTAGTACCCATAACACAAGCTCTCAAGCTTAACTTGGGACTAAATGGCGTTGTGTAAAAAGTTGTGGAATATTTATTATTATTATTATTTCCTTTATATCATTATTATACATATAAATTATATTTTTAAATATTTAAATACAAAATTAAAAAAAAACATTTAAAAATATAAAAAAAAAATAGTAGCCCACCGGTATCGGGAACAGGGTCCAAGCTACCGGTGGTCAGGGCTACTGAGAGAGGAAACGCCTAACAATGCGCGCCGTGTCCAGGAGTACTGCCTTCTGGATCAAGCCCTTGATCCAGCCGCCTAACGAGAGCCTCTTAAGGTGTTGGTCGAGGCTCTTGGCTATTATGCCATTGGCCGTCACGACTATCGGCACGACGATTGCTGTATCCACATCCCACATGTCGACAACCTCGCGAGCCAGATCAAGATACTTAAGTTGTTTATCTTTCCCTGCCTTCACGAGATTCTCGTCATGCGGGACGGTTATATCAACAATCATCGTGTGACGTTCCAATCGATCTATCACCACTATATCAGGTTTATTCGCGATAATAGTCCTGTCAGTGATGATAGATCGATCCCAGTATAACGTGATATTGCCATTTTCGAGAACTGGGTCGGGCACATACCTGTAGTACGGTACTTCGGATTCCACAAGGTTGTATTTAAGAGCAAGTTGCTGGTGGATAATCCTGGCTACTAGGTTGTGTCTGTGCAAATAGTCTCCGTTAGCAAGACGAGAACAACCAGAAATAATGTGGCGGATTGATTCCCCGGGACGGTGGCATGCCCGACAGATGTCAACCGTACCGTCTTTCACAATATACTTCCGGTAGTTATTCGTCATGATAACTTCGTCCATTATCGCACAGACAAAACCTTCGGTTTCCCCGAAGAGGTCACCGAAGCGCAGCCAGGATATGGACGCTAATAGGTCTACATCAGGTCCATGAAGGGCCCGATAAAAGCGTCCATGAAGCTCTTTGCTCTTCCATACATCCATGCGGTCAGCAGTATCTAATACTACAGGTTTGCGCCAGTTCTCGTTAGCCAAGGAGAGCGGTGTGAGGCCCTTGTCCACCGCGACTACTTCCCGATGCATCCCCACGTCGGCTTTTAGGAAGTATTCCCTGAGACTGCATACCTCGCGGTTGTGTAGGGTCTTGGCATTAAGGAAACCTCGACCTCCACACTTCCGCGGGATATACAGTCTCATCACCGATGATCGTGGGTGATGCATCCGATTTGCAGTCAACAGTGTGCGGACCCTCCTATCCAGGGCGTCAATCTCAGTCTGAGTCCATTTGAGTATGCCGAAAGAGTACATCAAGACCGGCATGACCCAACCATTAAAGGCGCGCACCTTGTTGCCGCCTGATAAAAGACTAGTTAATACTTTTTTCAGGCGGCCGAAGAAGCGCTCCTTCAATGATTGTTTCATGTCGGCAGCATTGATACCCAACGCTTCCGACATACCCAAATATTTGTAGGTTTCAGTTGAGGAGAGGGATCGAAGGCATGTGGAATCCGAAAGATGGGTTCCTACGGATTCCACAATCTCCCCTCGCTTTACATGCATGACCGCACATTTGTCCACACCAAAATCCATCCTGATGCCACTACTAAAGGTTTCTGTTATTATATTATTATATTATTATTATTATTTTCATTAGCCTTTATTTCTCGGAACCCTTGGGTTCCGGACCTTTGGAAGGCGTACGAGGGGCCGCAGCCAACTCGCAGAGGCCTATTGTCGTCTTTTATTAAATTATTCTTTATTATTATTATTATTAATTGATTTAATGAAAAGGTAATTATTGGAACGAGTAATCTATTAAGCAACATAAAAAGCAAAAAAGAACTACAACCCGAACCAGAATTAGAATACCATAATAATATTAAACGTATCTAATTTACACGTGTTGGGATTTATAACAACACCAGCACGTAGGTAACAGACAATGAATATTGACCATTTAATCATCTGTTACAATGTTGATGTGAGTATAATTGATGACACTGGTCAATTTGTTCACAGGAAGTGCGTTTCTGCAAGTCAATCCGCGTGTACGCCAGTGCATTGTATCTGATGCAGATGATACTGTACACGGCAGTAGCAGTCTATGCGCCGGCGCTAGCACTCTCAGACGGTAAGAAATTACTTCATTCTGTATTGCAACAGATCATAACAAAAGAGTAAAATACCCTTTTTGTACATACACCACGTAACTTTAAACATGGGGCATATTCATCGAATACTTAGTAACAAATTTTCTATTTTAAGGAAACTTTAAAAACTAGGTACTGCAAAGGCTACCATAAGCTTCGTTAATCTTACTGTTGTAGACGTGAAGTTAAGAAGTTATTTTAATAAAATTGACTTCGTAACTCGTAAGAGATTAATACAGCACACGAAATTATAACAGAAACCTCTATACAAAACGGATCATTATAACAAATTAGCTATAAAAATTCTTACACGTCGTAATAACTATAATTATCTTCAGCGCCTACAACTATTGTTAAATATACGTTTTGTAACGTGCAACATATCATACATAACTATGTCAATGTATATAATTATACTAATATCGTCAGAACTATAAACTATTATAGCTTCGTCATATTTCCTATGAACTTTGGCTCAAAAGAGAGACAGCAATACTCCTTCAATCAAATGTATAGGAATTAAAGTTCATTCAAAAATCTAGACACCTACTTTACCTACATACCTCCAAAACTTTCAGTTTTCAAAATAATTCTCTACAAAAACAACTCGAGATTCTCTAGACCTTGAAAAGTCTTCATGCAATCGCTCATATGAATGCTTCGGGTGGAACAAAACTGCTTCAATGTTATGAAAGTGATGCGTTCGATTTCATTTACATATAGCACTACACATAGTCAATGTCAATAGAATTTTTGCAATTTAGTATTGAAGCCAAATATGGGGTCAAGTTAAGCGGTACCGTGTGCTCCTGTCCCATCCATACGTTGAATTATTCAATGTCACTGCATTCGCTTTTCACGTAACAAGGCTGTTGAATGGTCTATGTATTAGGGTTACATTACATCACGACCGATCGCCAAATATTTTTACCATAACATGTATCGCCATTTCTAGATGAGATAAAAACTATGTAACGAGCAATTAGTTTTAATAGCGTTATACATGTTATGTAATCCGGCAGACACTTACTAAAACGAATTGAGAATTTAAGGTATTACGTAGGTACGCTACACGCGAATTAATTACTTACCTTCTGATGAGTATTATAATGTTTGCACTATTATTGCATTTACAACTCTGGTATTTATAGCTATATTAGTAAGTCAACATCGGTTTAGGTTTAGGTTTATCGGGCAGGTGTCCGCAACTTCACGACCAAGCGCGTATTTTGCGTACAAAAGTACGCGCTTGGTCGTGGAGTGCGGAAAAGGCAGAGTAAATTACCTACCATTATATTACAAGTAAAAAATCTTGATCTTGTTCGCCTGCTTGCCACGCTCACGGCTGCTTATTTACATAACCAAAGACTACTATAGTAGGTATACTGGCACTGGCTATCTAGAAATAAGTTAGTAGGGACTTAGCTCTAGTTAAAGCTGTCATTGGTATTACAGCATCTCAGTAGGTATATAAATACATTAATCTTCTTCTTACACAGCAAGAGCTTTTCATAATGTTGTTTTTTGTTACTGCAATTGGATCCTAAAAAGGGGGCTCAATTTTCAAGCTATGAAACTAAATCACGTGGAGCTTCCTGACATTACGTCTATGTAAAAAGAACAGGAAGAATAGACCGATATCAAGCTAAACATAGTATTTACGTAGTAAGTACTACATTCACATTTACATATTCTTAGTTTTGCGATAACAAAAACACTGTCATTCAGCTTCATAAATGAAAATGTTGACCTTTTAATTTTAAAATATACACAAATAATAATGACTTATGTGTTTTAAACAACTAACTATTTTTAATAAAAAAATATGTACAGACGCCAGCACATCAATCGACGCGGAACTGTCAAATTTTCCCAATTGAATATGAACCTTATTCTATTCTATCTATATACCTACATATAATAAGACAGTAAAAAAACTGTGTCTGTACATTGAATATATTTAAAAAATAATAATTGAGGGGGTTTAGAAACATTAATAGAGCCCAAATCCAAAAAAAAGTCTGTCTGTTTGTCTATCTGTTAGTACACGCTAATCTTCGAAACTACTGGACGGATTTGAATGATTTTTTTTGTTGTATAGATATTAAGTCTGGGCAACACATAGGCTATAATTTATTTGGGAAACTTGAACACCTGATGCAGAACCGCAACAGACCAGCTAAACTATAGGAGATACAAAAATGGTACCATAGCAAAAATTGTTCCACGTGATAAGCATTTTCTGCTGAGAGAATAAATTTGAAGATCCGGAACACCTGATGTGGAACTTCAAGCATAATTATATAGGAATGATGACGTCTTAGCAAGAGTTGTTCAGCCTTATGAGCACTCGCTGTTGACGTATAAAAATCGAAGATCTGGAACATTTGACATGGAAATTAAAGCTATGACTAATTTCCCTGCATAATTATAAAAACTTTTTTTAAAAAAAATTTAACCAACTTCTTAAAAAAAAACTAACAGGTGAAAAATAACTCCAGTTTCGGAAGTCTGTAGCTTTGGTGGTTTTGTTTTGTTCATTATTGGCCACCGACTTCCGAAACTGGAGTTATTTTTCACCTGTTAGTTTTTTTTAAGAAGTCGGTTGTTTTTTTTTTAAGTTTTTATTTTGTCATTTTTAGTTTCTATGTATGTAAAAAATGTCATTCAGAACTTGAAACAATAGTTGTAAATGGATAACAATTGCTATCTTTAGCAATTTTTATCCAATTTCAATGATTCTATCTAAACATTAATCTGTACATCTCTGACGGGCCCCTTTTCAATTAGAATGGCGTAATGTTATGTTGTGGAAATACAAAAGCTCAGCATAAACATCTCACTACAGCAATCGCGAATAATTTGCTGTTATGCGTTGAAGAGTTCCGTTGCCTGTCTTCTTCATCAGTCGTTCTTCACCAAATGATACTTTCTAAATGAAAATGCTTGATTTGTTACTAAAAATGTTAAAATCGGTGCGTGTGTGCCTATATTTTTTGAGGAGTTCCCTCAATTCCTCAAAGATCCTTAATCAGTTTTGATACAAATGGGACCAATCTGTTAGTATACCCTATCAAATAAAAAAAGAATTTTGAAAATCGGTCCATAAATGACGGTACTGAGGTAACAAACCCTAAAAAAAAAAACAAAAAAAAACAAAAAAATATACAACCGAATTGAGAACCTCCTCCTTTTTTTGAAGTCGGTTAAAAATAACATAAGTTGAGAGTACCTCCACGCGGGGAAGACGGGAACAGTTCAGGACTGATTTTCGATAACGATGGTATATCATTGAATATTAGACTCTACTGGCCAAAACTCCCATTTTTTTTATCGAATAAATATGCCTTCGGGCTTATGTTATTGGAGTGTTTAATTTCCTTTTCCATTTATCTTCGTGGCACGGTAGTCTACCCGGTAACGCAGGGGAGCAGTCACTTAGATATTAATTGATCAGTTATCTTCACAATAAAACTATAACCATGCCTAGAAAAAGAGGTCAAATCTTTCCCCATATTCCAAAGGTGCTAAATGATTAAAAATCATAAGATCCCAACAATCTACCGAAGAGCGTTGGGAGAGACTTGATGCTGTTCGAGAATATGAGGCTGCAACTCGCTCCGTGGAAACTTCTTCGGATCGCGAAGCACGCCTGCATTCTTAGCGTATTTACGCATATACATCCAGGTCTCTAGAGACCAGTGAAGAATATGAAGCGGGACTGACAGCTGATCGTGAACATCATGCACTGTCTCACGAGTTGGAGACGTTCACGGAAAGAGCATGGCGCTTGAGTTTTCTGCGTATATACGCATCGACTCTAGAGATAAGTGGGGGAAGGAGATGTGCGACTGACCGCTGATCGTAAACGTCACGCAACATAATAGGCTATAATTTATTTTGGAATTGGAACACCTAAAGTAAAAGAGATATAAAAATGGTGCCGTGAAGAGCGTTTTCTGCTGTGAGACTAAATTTGAAGATCTGGAGCACCTGTAGTGGAACTCCAAAGCCCAGCGACCATATAACGTATATATATAATAGAAATGGCGTCTTAGCAAAAGTTTTTAAGTCTGATGGCATTTCCTGTTGACCAACAAAAATAAAAAATCTAGAACGTCTTGAATCGTCTCGCGCATCTCATTTATTTCCCGTCCCTGGGCTTTTAGAATTCGACATCAGACGTTTCAGATCTTCGATTTTGACGACCTGGTTGTCGCTGGCATAAGGAACAGTATCCGCGTACGAAGTCGCGGGCTAGTTTGCAATAAAGTTGAAAAACTATCGATGAAATTTGACATATTGGGGTAACTTGATGTGCTGGCCGCTGTAATTTGTTCGTTGTTGTTTTCAACAGAACCCGGGTAGGCGGGTCCGACTTGCTCTTTGCCGCAATTTTTATATTTTTCACATTATTTTTTGGTTTTCATTTTTAAACCACGACTTTGCTTGTAAACTTACCTAGCTGCTTGCAAAGCTACTTACGTAAAATGTTATTTTTGTTTAGTAATACCGATCTCTAGTTATGTTACGATTATTGATTCGGCAACTTTGCCTACTTATTATTTCTCAAGTGGTTCTAAGTATGCAATACTGCCGAAAATCAACATTAGAATTAAAATTCAAATAGCGTTCAAATGGCGCGATCGTAAGTATTTTGTTACATCACAACCCTAAATAAACTAAGGTGCCTGTATACTATCAAATTAACTTCTATCATCCTTGAACCTGTGAACATGTTGAATAGAAAATAACGCCACGTACCTAATTGAACCCAAGATAAATTTAGAGCGGCACTTTCCCCTTAACGCATCAACAAAAAGCACGAAAGACTTATATTTGCAAAGATGGAGTGAAGGACAACTTTATTCAAATGTGGGTACTCTTCACAGCACATGCTTTAAATAATGGGCTATACTTTCCAAATCGAATTTGTCCAAGATTTCTTTGTTGCATTATCATTAACATTTATCACTACGTAAGTAGCTACTGCTACTACGAGTACCCAAATTTGAACTTCCGCTCATTATAAAATGAATTCAAATGTGCCTACTTTTGTATGTAATTCAGTACCTCCAGTAAAAAAAGTCAGCCAATTCACAGTATAAAATTAAATAGCTGAAAGTTGTAACACGACGGTTGACTTGCGGTTAATTTTTTTCACTATATAAGTAAGTTTGATGACATTTTACACCTTTGTTAATGCAACAAGGTCATCAATGTAATAGTATTTGGTATACTTATGGATAATATTTTAATATCATCCATATTGCGTATATTCTAGACTGCGGCGCAGACGCAGTGAAAGTGAAGTCTGTATAAAAGTCGCATCCATGGCAAATATCGTAATTGAGCTCCTCTAGTGAGCCAGCATAATGTTGTAATTTTGTATATATGTACCTACCGCACCTTGTACGACAATACCTGGCAATACCTTTATCATTACTTAAAAGTTCAAATTTTTACAACGTTCAAATGAATAGACAAATGAATGATTCACAAGTATCTACTGCAACATATCTCTACAATTATGTACTTTATTTTTATGTACCTACCAGTTAGTGATGGGTTATGGATATTACTTTAGTGAAATTTAATATTATTAAAGTTAATTACCAATCGAACTAATTAGCAATTTACTTACAACCCATTCGGGGACTCTTAAATTTAAACCAAAATTAATAATTAACCTTAAATTTAAACAAAAATACCCAAAACTCCATAATTATGTGCACTTTTTATTTAAGGTGCCAAAGTATTTTTTAAATATTATGGACAAAATACACTTACGTATTATATTTAAACTTTTATCGCAATGAAATATCCAGGCTTTGGCAAATAGACATCAACATTTTGGGTGGAATTGTTTTTTTTTTAAATTGGCTCGAGGCCATGAGCTTTTGAATCAAGTACCTACCTATATTTTGCATCGTTTTAACAGTGCAGTTTTTACCATAGTGTGGGATTAGTTGCATGTTGCTTCAGTAATCTCCTCTTCTACCAACTCTAATACCTATAAGGATACCTACCTAAGGGAATTTAAAAATGTGTTGCTCAATTTATTGTGGAGAAATCATCCTTGACAAAGGAAAACGTTGTCACAATAATAATTTACTTTACCACAAATTTTCGTAAAGGGTTTCTCAATAGTGAAAGTTTTGAGTAGTTATTTCAATGGCCTTTGTTCGAATTTAAATAAAACTTCTCTAACGATTCATTATTACTTTAGAATTAAATTACAGATGATATTAATTTTAAATTAACTCAATACTTAACAATGCCTTATAGGTACCTATTATACTGACATAAAATAATAACATTTCTATTCAGATTTTTATTTGGCCTTCGACTGGTAAAGTTACGAAAGAAAATAATCAGATATTCAGCGAAGACGAGCGTTGGTTTATATATCGGTACTTTATTGCTATGGTTTTATGGGTGCGCACATTAAACTGATGTATTGCACAGACCTATAGAGCCACCATAGGCCGCTCGACCGGTCAGCCAAGGTGCATCGATGACATGTTTGCACTTAGTCCGCATGCCTTCAGCTATTAAATTGCACAAATTACATAACTCCCCCATTAAGTCATGCAAGGAAGCGGTAATGATTCCTAATGAATCAAAAGTGATGGCCATCATTTCAGTTTTGGTGATTGGTGTCAAACGTTTTATATCGTAATTGTAATATTCAGATTGGTCAATTCTTAGTTGATCGATTCCAATTTTGATCAATAATTAAGATCAAAGATAATATAGCTGCGCATATTTAATTAAGACAATGATGGGAGGATGATAATGAAATCTTTCCGATTTAAAGTAACTACCAACAAATACCACTAAAATATTATTATTCCTGACTCAATGGTTTTTAAATAACACAAGGTTCAGCTGCGCAACATGAAAACCCAGTAAGAGACATTGAAAGACGGTTTTTTTACGTGATGGTTACTTTCAAAGTATGTTCTTTAGATTTGTTAAGACATCGTTGGTTATGTTAAAATTATAGTAACTAAACAAGATATTAATAATATAAATCTAGATGTCAATTTAATTTAACCATTTCATAAGTTTGCAATAGAACTTACTACAACTAGACTACTAGGGGTAGGCCCTAGTAAACCCCCCTCCCTTAAAAAACCTAGGTGGTTAAAACCTAGTACCTAAGTCCTGCAAGTCCTAGGGTACAGAACCTAGGAATTTCAGGACTTGCTAGGTTTTTGAGGTCGTAGGTATACGAACATCGAGAAAGGGAAATTATAAATGAAATTGATATTTGCATAATGAAAACCAGTAGGTATCCGCGTTATTTTACAAATTTTCAATGTTAGTAAGGAGCATAAAACATTGTGACCAATAGTACATAGGTAACTATTTTTATTCTAATATTCGTTACATTACACATTCATTAGTTCGACAGTAACTATTATTTTAATAGCAAACTAAAGCCAGCTCTATAATTTATGTTTTTGCGCACTCGTGGATTATTTACACCTGCACTTGGGGTATTCCTCGAAGCGCAACCTTTTCTAAGCTCAACCACCGAAGCGCAACTTTCTTGATCCGCAAAGCATAATTACATAACATAATTGACCAAAAGTTGCTTAATACTTAGTTCCAGTCAATTTATGTTTGCCTGGTAAAAAATTTAGACAGTCGATTTATAACTATCTATCGATATTTGATTAATCTTTCATACCCCTCGCTCTCTAACTTTAATCATGGTTGCGCTTCGCTATCAAAATAAAAATATAATATTTTTATTTTGATTTTGTGAGCGCAACTAACGGTTGCGCTTCGCGGAATAAGATAGTTGCACATCGACGGTTTCGCTAAGAAAAGGTTGCGCTTCGAGGAATACCCCCTGCACTTAGGTACTGGTTCTAAGGGATTCATCAAAAATCAAAAACGTAGAAAAGGACATTTCAAACCGAACAATAACAGTATTTCTGATGACAATTACTTCATTTACATAAGTAAATCTATTTTCTTATCCGTACCCTTTGCCGTACCATGTATGCCGTTGTCGTACCATGTATGTGTATGCCGGTAGGTACGTAAATTACCAAAAATGTTAAATGTAAAATGTAAATTGTTTCTGGCAAATAAATTAAAAACATTTCAAGTTTTTATTCCATATCTAATATCTAATATTAAACCTTACGGTAGTGGAGGATGGTTTAACGTTGTGATAGCAATTTTAGATTTACTTGCGGAACTTCAATGGCACAGGTCAATATTGATATTATGTTTATTGTTGGTATGAAGGTGTACCTACTAAAAACGGAATAAGAATTCGTATATTATCCTTTACTCATACTATATGGTCTAAATATTACTTGCTATAATTATGTCTATTCCTAATTATTATTTACAGTGACTGGATTGAATACATATTTAGCTGTTACTCTGGTGTACGTGGTTTGCATATTCTATGCTACTCAGGTTAGTTACACGGCAGTTTTTTTTTAATAATAAATTAAGTACCTATAGTGGTATAGGTATACGTAACTAACGCTACGCTTGATTAGTTACAATGAAAATGAAGCTATGTTTGTGTTTAGTTTCACTTATATACCTCGCTAAAGGTTTTGATCCCTGCACAGAGTTTGTGGTGGAAAAGCATGACTATGCACTGTGTTTTTTTAATCGTCTGACAAATTTTCACAGGTTGTTCTATCCATGAATATGAACAACTTTTACTATGAGACCAACTCGGAAATCAAGAAAAAAAAAACCGCTGTTTCATACATTTTGACTTAAAAAACACCGTGTCAAAAGAATCTTACCTTTGCGCTACATACTTTTTTTGTTGTACAGGGTGGTATGAAAGCAGTAATAATGACGGACTCATTCCAATCGGCTGTCCTTGTGGGCTCGCTAGCTGCGGTCTTGGCAATGTCTTCAACAAAAGTTGGCGGATTTGATGTGGTGTGGGAGCACGCCTGGCGAACAGACCGACTTCACTTTTTTGAGTAACTATTTTTATTTTTTCTTTATTTTAGATTTTTATTTTATTTTATTTTATATTTTTCGGAAAACTTACAGCTAGGCAGACATAATATTTGAAGCGATAACAACATGATGGCCAATTACAAGTTTTCACATGTAACAAATAAAAATTGATTAAATTAACACTACGGTAGCAGACGGTGTTAGATCATATAAACTAAAAAGTAAAGACTATTTTACGCTATCAAAAAAGGAGTTACAGAGAGATTTTTTTAATTTAGACACGCTTGTATTATAGAGATCTATATCAACTTTCTGGCAAGCTTCATTGTACATACGGCTCGCCCTAATTATATAAGAATTTCGTCTATAAGTAGTTCGTGTCGCTGGTGTGTGCAACAAACGAGGTTTACGTAGAAACGAAGAACATACTCGCAGCCCAATTTTGCTCAGCAACTCAGGGATGTCGTTGAATCCGTTTGCAGTTTTGGATAGAAATGCTAAATCAGCAATTTTTCTTCTTTCAGAAAGAGGTAGGATATGAAATTTTTTACATCGCTTATGATAATGAGGAAGATATGTTTTAGAACGAAATTGAATGTACCTTAGGAATTTTTTCTGTATGCCCTCCAAACGATCGATATAAATATTATAATTGGGGTTCCAGACTTGAGAGGCATACTCGAGGTGACTACGAACGAAGGAGCAATAGAGAATTTTTAAAGTTTTGATGCTTTTGAACTCAGGCGAGACCCTAAAAATAAAACCTAGTGATTTCGACGCTTTTTTGATAATGTTATTTATGTGAGTGTCAAAAATAAGCTTAGAGTCAAAAGTAACTCCGAGGTCTTTGATAGAATTGACTCTAGTTATTGGGGTATCCATGAGTTTATACGAAAAGTAATAGGGGTGAGGTTTGCGAGTGAAAGAGCATACATAGCATTTGGAGACATTCAAATCCAACTTATTTGAATTGCAGTAGATTTGAAAAGCATCTAGATCTTCCTGCAGTAAAAGAGCATCTGAATGGGAGACTACCTGTTTCATGATCTTCATGTCGTCTGCATACAACAGTATTTTAGCGTGTCGGAAACAGGAAATAACGTCGTTAATAAAAATATTAAATAATAGAGGCCCTAATAGCGAGCCCTGCGGAACTCCCGAGGGAATACGCATAGCTCTAGATGAGTAACCGTTAAGTACCACAGTCTGACACCGGTTCTCAACATACGACGTGAACCACCTGAATAGGTTACCCCTGATACCCATCGACAAAAGTTTACACATTAAAGTAGCATGATCAATACGATCGAAACATTTACTGTAATCGGTATATATAACGTCGACTTGGGACCGATGTGACATGGATTCTAACAGGAAGTCACTACAAAGAACTAGGTTGGAAGTGGTAGACCGACCTCCAAGGAAACCGTGCTGATTTTCAATGAAGCTTTGTTTGATAGCCGAATAAACTTGCTTGTAAACTATTTTCTCCAGTATTTTTGAAAACACACACAACTTAGATATCGGTCTATAATTTTCGATAGAAGTTCTTGGCCCCTTTTTGTGTATCGGCGTTATATATGCCGACTTCCAGATTGTGGGTACCACACCCATATCAAGTGATCTTTTAAACAAGATCGAGAGCGGGATAGAAAGACCTTTGGTGCAGTTCACGATAAAAATCGGCGGAATGTTATCTGGGCCAGCTGATTTATTTATGTCAACTTGTTTAAGCAGCCTATAGACCTCATGCTCACATATTTCGACGGAACTGATGTCAGATGTGCTATGTGCCGCACTACTATGATTCACATCACGTGGTAGAGGAATACTGCCAGCACCAGTGGCTGAAAGAAAGTTGGAATTAAAAAAGTCACCAAACATGTTGCAGATTACGTCACCGTCACTAGAAGACTGCTGCCCAAGGTGTAGAACGGAGGGATAGGAATTTGAATGTCTCCTTGCTTTAACATAACTCCAAAAAGCCCGAGGGTTATTACTTATGTTCGATTCAATTTTTTTTATATAATCATCAAACATAACCTTTTCCAGATCACTAACCCGTTGCCTTAATAGAACAAAACTCTGGAAATCTGATAAATTTCCATATTTTTTAAATTTGGTATGATATTTAGCCTTTTCCTTAATGGCCTTGATCAATGGGCTTTTGTACCAGCGTGGATACTTTGTTTGGGAAAATACAGTTTTTGTTGGTATAAAAGTATTACGTAACCTATCGATAACAGAATAAAAGTATGTAACAGCATCTTCCAATGACCGACAGCTTAGATCACTCTGCCAATCCACAAGATTAAGTTCGTTATTTATTGCATTATAGTCAGCCAAGTGATATATGTATTTTACATGGGGACAAGCAGGAAGACTATGCAGTTGAACGAAATCCGCAGTGACACATAATGCGTTGTGGTGCGAGTCCTCAGGAACAAGTGGATCACCACAGCGGGTGACAACAACTTGGTCATTAGATAGCACCAGATCTAGTATCCTATGGTTGATGTTTGAATGGAAGTTGT
Organism: Euplexia lucipara; assembly: GCA_921972225.1. Lineage (NCBI taxonomy): Eukaryota > Metazoa > Arthropoda > Insecta > Lepidoptera > Noctuidae > Euplexia > Euplexia lucipara. The sequence continues at coordinate 12,377,426 of OV179149.1, forward strand.
ATTGTGAAAGATTACAGACACAAAGATTATCAATAAAGTCTGTTTGGATAACGCCCTGCAGATTAGTAGGGCATAAAGTATAACCGTCGGCAGTCGGCTGCCACTTTATGTTGGGTTGATTGAAATCACCCAAAATAACAAACTTGTCCGCAGAATTCTGAAGGATAATGTTAGATAGGTTGTCTGAAAAATTACTCAGTTGGACTGCTAAGGAGTTGCCAAGGTTCTGGCAGCAAATATAAACTACGCAAATGTGCATTTTATATGATATTCTTGGTTTTTTTCGCAGTAGTGACAGTGTTACCCACAAGTCCTCAGCAGTCGAGCACCATTCACTGCGAGTGTCCACCACAAGTTCACGTCTAACCGCGATTAAGACACCTCCTCCCATAACCTGATTAGTGTTAGCGTAATCACGGTCCCGCCTCCATACGAGATATCTATCGTCAAATACCTCGGAATCAGATATCCCATCAATTAACCATGTCTCTGTTAAGCAAATGACATCAAAACTATTGGTACATACATTCCTAAAGAAAACTCCTGTTTTAGTTCGCAGTCCCCGCACATTTTGATAATAAATGCTAAGGGACGCCATCTAAAATAATAAAAAACGTAAGCCTAACATAAATATTAGAGGCGTAAGGTACATTCAATTCGTGGAACAAAATAATATTATTTCTATGAGTTTGGTTATCTAATAAGAGTAAGGAAATTAAGACTTTAGCGACATTAACATTGAGTTTAATTAGCAATGTAAACAGTATGGTGTTATTATAAAAAATATGGTCATAACAAGCTCGGTAATTATGTATCACCAGGCTAATTGAATCTTTACCTGCATAGTAATAGTGATTGAAATCAAAGTGCAAAAATAATGCGAAACGGTCAACTCCAATAGATAAGCGAACAAAAGGCCGGCGAGAATGGAATGCGTAGAAAAAACGAATGCATAAGTTTCTCAAACTTAATGAACCGATGTAATAAACAAACAACTTGCCAGAATGATGAATAGATATCGTTAGTATAAAAACTTCTTGAGATCCTGCTCAGACTTTATGTGGTGTTTTGGAGACGTGGTATTTTTTCGAAGCATTATTTTGCATCCCCTGACCCAAACATGCTCAAAACCCCGTTCTTTGGCTCTGGCTTTGGTCTTATTCAGAAGCATTTTGCTTTCGAATGTTAGATGGTCGTTAACATATATTCTGTTCACGCCGCGCAGTCCCAGGTCACCAGCATTCAGCGTCCTGTGCTTTTTCGCGGCAGCTACAAAATCATTTTTCAAATAATTGTTGTGCACCGAACAAATTATGTTTTTATGATCTTTGTCATTGCGCATCGGCACCCTTGCTACATAATTAATCTGTTCCTTTGGGATATGACAGTTAATGACATCCCCGATCTTAGCTATAAGTGAGAATAGGTTTTCGTCGCTGGACATCGGTACTCCCTTGATCTCAATGTTATTAATCCGGGATCTCTGCTCACTCTGACATTGCTGAATCTCAAGCCTCTCCACACGGCTTCGCAGAACAAATATCTCTTCCTTTGCTTTCTTCATGGCCTCGGTTTCATTCTCCAGTGTTGATACCTTGCATGTCAAGACCTTCATATCTTCGTCAATAGTGTCCATTGATGACTTAATTTCTGAGAACTCAGATCTGATGGCTTTCAACTCCATGAGCTCAGTTTGGATTGCTTTTACGCTTTCAACCAGCGCTGGCAATGCCTCCATTTGGCTTGAAAGTCGTCTGAGCTCAGCCAGGATGGTCTCCGAGTCAGAAGTAGAAGCCTTGAGAGAATCTACGCGGGGACTGGCTGCCGCAGTTGATTTACAGCTAGCACATTTCCACGTTGCTTTTCGATCCCCGAGCTTTCTCCATCCAAGTTCCGTTATACCTGCACATGGGAAGTCAAACTGCCCCTCGCATAGTGTGCATGTTACGCCATCTCTAGCTTTAACTTGACAAGATTTGCACGTGAACATCCTTTGTAACTAGATTGCAAATTTGAGAACCGTTGCCAAGTGTTCGCTTACGGAGCCAAAGAAATATTATGTACGCGCGCGTTCGATTAGCTGTCTACCGACGTACTGATTAGATGTTGATTTTTGAGGAATCTCACAATAGAAGGTTGATGCCGTAACTTTAACCACCTCGCGGTTACGACCAAGTATATTCACGCAACCGGCCGCAATCTTGACCGCAAAATCAGTGTCATGAAGAAGTTTTGTTCAGGATTGCGGCTAATCGAGGTCGTGTTGTAATACATATTTGAGCTTTACTAAGACCAGTCTGAGAGAAAAGAACTGCTAGTAATCTCTCGTGGCTGCGAACCGACTGCACTTTCGTGAATCATACCAGAGTTGTGATAAACACCAGAGTTTTAATGAACACCCTTATTTTAACAACTTAATCTCATATTGTGCCATGAGATTACATAACGAAAGTACATATTAGCACACTGATCAGGTACCTACGAACGAAAATCAAAGTACTACCTATGTATGTCTACTTATTATTCGGTACAAGTCTTTTAACTAAACCCACCTTCCTACTCATGTAGGTATTCGTAAATACGTAGCTGGTAGATGGGTACCTATTTTACCATTGTGGCATTACCTACTTATGCATGTAAGTAGGTGACTTCAAAAGGCACCGGTATGTTGTTATGCTTAAAGTTCACTCACCTCGTAAACAAATGGTGACGTATTAAAAGTAGAAGCAGAAACCTAGTTAGATCATAGCTTCTGCTTCCATTGGCTTTAATTCTGTTTATTATTTTAGCATGAACCCCGACCCGACAGTACGTCACTCATTTTGGTCGGTGGTCATCGGTGGCACCATGTACTGGGTTAGCATGTTCTGCGCGAACCAGGCGTCAGTTCAGAAGTACTTGTCTGTGGAGCGCATAGCTCAGGTCCGCGTGGCTCTGTGGGTGTCAGCCTTCGGCCTGATCGCCATCTACTCAGTCAATTTCATCACAGGCGCTGTCCTTGCTGTCCATTACGCTGACTGTGATCCAATTCAGGTAAACACGTAGCTGGAGAAGTAATTCAATGTAACCCTGACACAACGTCGCAATAGAACTGTTTTCAAGTCAAAAGTCGTCTGATGTCGAAACCGATACATAGTTTTGTGTTATCTGAAGTACGTAGGTAATACCCAATTATTAAAAAAAAAAACCAACCCACCTTTAAAAAACATTTTTGTTTTCACTACACCGTAAATTGATAGAATAACTGCTAGTTGCAAACAGAGTGCGCATCTACAACCATCTTCTTGGGTAGCTAACTACTTAAATTATTATGAAATCTTAGTGACCAAAATCTTGTCTGCTTGTCGTCGTTAATTGACAGCAATGTCAAAAAAATCACTACCTATCCTTTGATATTTTAAACGGATTATGAAATTACCTTATTTGACTACAATACCCTAAAAAATACGATAGCAATATTTCTAAGCCGTTTTGTTAGCATGAATGATATGATAGATAATGTAAGTACCTAATTAAGAAAATGTAAGTTATATTAAGTAATTTACCTCCAGGCTGGTGTGATCAACGCATCAGACCGCCTGCTGCCGCTGTACGTGGTGAGGCAGTTAGGTAGCTCACGCGGTATTCCCGGCTTCTTCGTCGCAGGAATCTTTGCAGCTAGTCTTGGGTAAAGTATTCGTCACACACTTTATAGTATCACTTAGAATTTGTCCTACGAGCACTAGCATTGTTAAAATCAATGTTGAGTAAAACAATTAGCACAATTTGGCACTACCGAAATCGACAAGCACTGCGAAACGTACGAAAGCGTCCTGTGAACTGACGCAAAGAGCAACCATGAAACAGAATTAAGATGAAACTAGAAAAGTCCAGTTGGGATACCGACTGGACTGTTCTGGTTTTAATTTGAGGGAATCAAATGCGAATTAAAAACCTCATTTATTTGCTCGTAATGGACACCAATCAATTGTGTCATGCGGTACCTACTTAAGTATTTAAAAGTCTGGTATGTTTAATGAATACATACTTTGTTTATTTTAGGTAGTCAATTAGATGATGAATTATCGAATGAAGACCCAGTTTTGTTTGGCGAACCATGTCATGTCAAAATTATTGTTCTATCTGCAGAACGGTAGCGTCGGCGCTGAACTCTCTGGCTGCTATTCTTTGTCAAGATCTCGCCACGGGGCTACTCGGAATCACGCTACCAGAACACAGAGGAGCAGCAGTAAGATAATTAAATTTCGTTTTAGTGCGAGATATGTAACTGAGAGCTTACCTATGTTATGTTCTTTAATAGTGATCGATGGGGGTTACAGACATTTCCATAAGGGAACCTGAAAATAAGTATTTCAGTTCACAGTAACTACCGATCGACGTGATCGGACTACTTCGCTGATCTAGTAGTCAGCTGCTACCGAGTGTAATTGGGTTCTTCCACCAGGTATTAAGGAATATACCTATCAGGGTACCTATGGAACGTTAACTAAAGATGACACTAAAACATTAGGTACTGGCCAAATGAGAGTACCTACTACTGAGTGGTACTTTCTGTACCTACCTCCAGGTGTGATTTAAATCTTTTGAAATTAAGAACCTTTGCGACTGTTAGCGGTGAAAAACAACTCCAGTTTCGGAAGTCTGTGGCTTTGGTGGTTTTGTTTCGTTCATTATTGGCCACCGACTTAAGAAACTGGAGTTATTTTTCATCTGTTAGTGTTTTTTTAAGAAGTCGGTTGTTTTTTTAGTAAAAAAGTTTTTATTTTGCAATTTTTAGTTTCTTCGTATGTAAAGAAGGTCGTTTAAAACTTCAAAGAATCATTGAAATTGGTTAACAATTACTAAAGAAGTTCTTTCTAATCATTAATCTGTACATTTCTGCCGGGCCCCTTTTAAAATAGAAGGGCGTAATGTTATGTTATGGAAATACAAAAACTCTGCATAGACATCTAACTACCTATAGCAATCGCGAATTATTTGCTGTTCTGCGTTGAAGAGTTCCGTCGCATGTCATCTTCATCAGTTTTTCTTCACAAAATGATACTTTTAAATAAAAATGCTTGATTTGTTACTAAAAATGTTAAAATCGGTACGTGTGTAGGTACCTACCTATATTTTTTGAGGAGTTCCCTTAATTCCTCCAGGATCCGTCATCAGATATGAGTTTTGATACAAGTGGGACTAATCTGTTAGTAGGTATACCTTATCAAATAAAAATCGGTCCGACGGACCTACCTACTGGTAGGTACTGTCGTCCCGCATCCGGACTACAAATCAGTCCATAATCCTGAACCCTCACGAGGTAGAGCTTTTAATGTTCAAGATTTCCTGAGGATGTTTTTGCTTGAAACTGAATTCTAATTAGGTAAGTACCCAACGAGACTTTACGTGAAAGAAACAAGAGATACCAATTTACTTTTTAAGAAAAAAAAATCTGGAGTTGATAGAAATTATGACTTTTTAATAATCTACAGTTTTCGCAAAAACAACATCAGATTTTTTTAGGACAAAACCGATGAAACATTTCTACGTAGAACCATGTAGGAAAAGCCCGGTTGATGTAGGTACCTAAGTAATATCCCGTAAAGAACAGATTTTTGTGGAAGTCTTTTCCACCCTGCATTGACTTCATGGGAAACCCAATAACATTATTATCATCGCATTTTTATCGAAATTATTAACATTATCAGATAGCGCGCTGGTTGGTGCTCGCCTGCGGTCTGGTTTCTTTTGGTCTGGTGTTCGCGGTGGAGCGACTGGGTCCGGTACTACAATTGGCACTCTCCTTCAACGGAATGGCAGGCGGAGTTGCCCTTGGGCTGTTCTCTCTCGGAATGTTCTTCCCATGGGCTAATGCAAAGGTTTGTCACTTAGATTTTTATATTAAGAAATGGAAAAGAAATAGGATTCGTTGGCTGAACAAAAGTACTATATTCCCGATCAGGGTGCTGTAGCAGGGGGGGTGTTCGGTCTGTTACTGGTGGTGGCTGCAGGCGGCGGCGCGCAACTGGCACAGCTGCCTATGCCGCGCGTAGCTGCCTCCACAGACGGCTGCGTAGCACCATATAATATGACTACGCACATGACTATGAACCCTGAGTAAGTATTATTTATTGGGACTGCCCTGTTGGTCTCGTAGGTAGTTAGTGGTTCTGAGCCCCTGACTGCTATGCCGTAGGTCGTAGGCTCGATTCCTTCCCAAGACGTGATCGAGATCGTGCTCATCACAAATGTTTGTGTGGTGAGCACGATCATTTGTTGTTTGTTGCGTAATTTATCCATGTAGGTATGTATTTAGAAATACATAGGTACATAAGTTTAAGTTGTTTAGTAGGTATAGGTACCCACATCATAACACAAGCTCTGCTTAGCTTGGGACTAGATGGCGTTGTGTTAAAGTTGTGGAATATTATTATTATTTATCATTATTATGTTTATCGATACACCGTTTATATTTTAATTCAAAGTACCTACTTAAATAACTTGTTGCTCATGATCATTACTTCACTATTAGAATTTACTTAGATTTACCTACTTACTAATCTAGGCTTACTTAAGTAACTTAACTGACATTCTGTGGCGTTTTTAGTGAAAATCGTGATGAGGCTGTATTTTGGCTGTTCCGTGTGTCATATCTGTGGTACTCCGGCCTGGGATGTGCTGCCACGTTGGTGGCAGGACTGATCGTATCCATCCTCACGGGCGTCACCGACCCGGCGCAAGTGCCGATCGACCTAATCTCACCGCCAGTCGTCGCGCTCCTCAACTCTCTACCCAAGAGATTTAAGGTAACTATTTAGGGCGCCTACAAATTTGCCGCCAGGTGCCGCGCGGCTCCGTTGCACGGCAACCGTTGCACTGCTTTGTTAATTCAGCTAAATAAAAAAAGCGCGACTGCACGACAGCCGCGCTGCCGCCGCGCATCGGTTTATCCATCGACTAGTGATGATGCGTACGTGTTTTGATTCAGACATGAACGAAAACCAGCTTGAACAATTTATCGATGAGGTTAAACTAAATGTACAATACTATGATGCTCGAACCTAGCGGTAGCAGCGCGGCGCGCGGCGGCCTGCGGCAGCGCTGTAGCCGGCGTAGCCGCGCGGGTCTTTGCGGCTAATTTGAAGGGGCCCTTAGGATCATTAGAATTATTTTATTATACTCGTTTATATTCAATTAAAGAAAGAAATATGTAGGTACATACATTCATATTTAGTTCAAATGTATCAAGATCTCATTTCTTTCTTATTTTTTTCTTAACGTTAAAGGTAAAATATTAAAAACGTTACGTATTTAGGTACCCTACCTAATATACTATAATATATTAAATTCTTGGAGAAGTTAGGTAATAAATAACAAACACTAAGTATGTTAGTTACCAAACTCGTCCCAAACGGCTTGACCGTTTATTATGAAATTTTGTGTGTAGGTATTGTTAACGCCAATTTGATCTTTATAAAGAAATGCATGACCGATAGTTTTTTAGTTGCCAATAAACCTTGTAAAGGACAGACGCGTAACAATTCAAACCCAAAGACAAGTGCAAACTAAAGCCAACCTTATCACCACAACATATGGTCGATTACGAGCCGGACCGAACCTCATTAAGAATTGACGGAGCGCCGCCGTGAGAACAAAAGAACCACATTCCGTCGAGCGATAAGTGAACACCTGGTGTTGTTTTGCACAGATTTCTTAGAACAGCAGTGCGATTCTGGTCAAATCACCGCGTGAAAATGTAGGCGTAGTGAGGGTGAATTGAGCTGTCATTCCATACTAATGATAGGCATTGACAGTTCACTTCACTTAAGTTTTCACGGCGTGACTTTTACTGAATCGACCGGCTGGACTATTAGTTTGTGCGTAAAGTGTATCATTTGAACATTAAAAACAACTTATTAAAGAGACTATATTTGAAGATTCTTGTGATTAACCTATATAAACAATGACAACTCAAGTAGACCAAGCGTTAAGTGTACTAGAAGATTTAGCGTCGTTACTTAAAAAAACTCAGACGAACCTTAAAAAGTGCCCAAAAGAACGGTTAATGAAAACTGGATATTTACAAACTCGTATTCAAGCTATCGAAGAATACTGGGTAGCTTTTAAGAAAGCACATCATGATCTGTTGAAATGTACTACTCGGGAACAACGTGGACTTATTCCGTATTACGTGAATGAAGAATTCCTTCTTCAAGAAGATTTATACCTATCTATGTTAGGAGATCTTAGAGACATGTTAGCTGCAATTACTTCGAAGACGACTGATCAACCTTCATGCAGCAACACGTCGTGTGATGGAAAATTACGGCCTAAAGTGATGCTACCTAACATACAGCTCCCTCCGTTTTCCGGTAACTACGAAGAATGGCCTACATTTAAAGACTTGTATGTGACTTTAATTCATGAGTGCACTACACTAACTGAAGTTGAAAAATTACACTATCTGAAGACCAGTATCACGGGCGAAGCGGCATCGTTATTAAAGCACATTCAGGTAACGGGTGCTCATTATGTTCAAGCATGGGAAACGTTGAATCACCGATACGATAATAGGCGTATTATAGTAAATGCTTTGATGAAGCGATTATTTTACCAAAAAAAATGTACCAATCAAAGTGCAGCACAGCTAAAGGCCCTCCTCGATTGTACTACGGAGGTTATTAACAGCTTAGAAAACGTTAACGTGCCTACCGATTCCTGGGATCCAGTAATTATATTTCTGGTTGTGCAGAAGTTGGACCCGGAGTCACACAAAGAATGGGAACAGACTGCCTACTCGGTGAATTCTCAAGATCTGCCTACATGGAAGGAACTGCGCGAGTTTTTAGAATCTAAATTCCGAATGCTTGAAATGGTTTCCCCGACAAGTACCACTAAAACTAATAAAGAGCGTGTTCTGCATGTTACAACAACAGACAATGGTAAACAAAAACCATGCGCTTTGTGTAAAGAAACGCACACACTATGTCATTGCAGCATATTCAATAAGATGTCAGTTAATGAAAGAAGCGAACATGTCAAAGCAAACAAACTATGTTTCAACTGCCTTGGGGCGGGACATGCGGTTTTCAAGTGCCGTATACCAATGTCTTGCCGTACCTGTAAGAGACGACATCACACACTTTTACATCAAATCAATTTCAAGAAGAGTGATGAAGCGGATCCAAATGAAGAAAGCAAGCAACCGACTTCATCCAGCCAAGCGGATGTAGAAGAGAAGAAAGTTCATACAATGATTGCGTCTCATTATAACGCGGGGCAGAAAATATCACTATTGGCTACCGCAGTAGTAATTTTGAAGAGTGAACATGGACATACTACTGTTCTAAGAGCGCTAATAGACTCAGGATCTCAAGCATGTTTTATAAGCGAGAAGGCAACTCGGATCCTGAATCTAGAAAAAACATCAGTAAATCTAATTGTCTCCGGAATGGAATCCATGAAAGTTAGAGTCAAGCATGAAGTCAAGTTTCAATTATTGTCACGATGGGAAAATCACTTCTACCTACCTATCAGAGCCTACGTGATGTCCAAGCACTTGACCTCTAACATACCTACAAACACTACAATGGGGACCAATTGGCCACATATAGCAAACCTCCAACTAGCAGATACAAATTATTATGCATCAGGACCTATTGATCTATTGTTGGGTGTAAACGAATATGCATCAATTCTCAAGCAAGGACTTGTTAAGGGTCCACCAGATACACCGTGCGCCCAAAATACGTCTCTGGGATGGATCTTAATGGGAGGCATAAGAAAGAAACTAAATGCAAGAGAAAAATCCTTGACAGCGATGAGTCAAGAAATCAACATGGAAGAGTTACTGAACACAATATGGGAAGTTGATACTGATACAAAAAGAAAATTGAACATAACTGAACAACTATGTGAAAATATATACGAGAAGACACACAAGCGAGACAAAGACGGAAAATACATAGTTAAGCTACCATTCAAGGTACAACAGCCAATATCAGTAGAAGGCAACACAAGAGAAATAGCAAAGAGAAGACTCCTCCAACTAGAAAAAAGATTCGATCAAAACACAGAACTAAAGCAAGAATACACAAAGGTGATCAAGGAATATAAAGAGCTAAAACATATAGAAGAAATACCTAAGGATGAAATAAATAAAAAATCGGTATACTTACCTCACCACGCAGTGATTCGTAGTGACAAGGAAACGACGAAGACTCGTGTTGTATTCGACGCCTCGTGCAAAGGCTCCAACGGTACTTCACTAAACGATGAACTCTTGTTGGGTCCAATATTACAAGACGACTTGAGAAGCATTATTATAAGGTGGAGAATTCATGCTATTTGTTATGTTTCTGACATTCAGAAGATGTACAGAATGATCTGGACAAACAAGGAAGACCTCGATTATCAAAGAATTCTATGGAGAGATAGCACGTTGGAAGACATCAAGGACTACAGACTTTTAACTGTTACATTCGGAACGGCGTCCGCACCTTATCTCGCCGTAAAGACACTCATGCAATTGGCTGATGATGAAGGTGATAAATATCCCGAAGCTGCAAAAATATTACGCGAAGACTTTTACGTCGACGATGTTATGTCCGGTCACGATGATCTCGAACAAGCCATAAGAATCAGCCAAGACCTCAAACAACTACTACGTCTAGGCGGCTTCGAACTGAAAAAATGGTCTTCTAACAGTCGTGATTTTATGGAAACTATTGAACCAAGCGAAAGATCATCTAATGCACATTTAGAACTAAAGGTAGATGGAACAATCAAAGCGCTGGGCATACAATGGAATTTAGGTAAAGATCAATTCGAATACAATCTAACCTTACCTGTTATCAGCAAAGCAATCACGAAGCGAAACATTTTATCCGACATTCAAAAGTTATTCGACCCACTCGGATGGATTGCGCCTTGTCTCGTAATGGCAAAGATTTTAATACAGCAACTCTGGCAAGAAAAAATTGGTTGGGACGAAGTCTTGAACACGACACTGGCAGAAAAATGGGTTACAATACGATCTGATCTCGAACATGTAAACGGAATCTACATAAACAGATGGATGGGAACATCTAGCTCAAGAAAGAATTTTATAGAAATCCATGGATTCTGCGATGCCTCTGTACTAGCATACGGTGCTGTGGCATATTGCCGAGTCACTAACTCAGATGGCATAATAAAAAGCACAATTATTGCTGCACGAACCAGAGTAGCTCCATTGAAAACAATTTCACTGCCTCGACTAGAGCTGTGTGGAGCTTTGCTATTATCCAAACTTCTGAAGAAAATTAGGGACGCAATGAGGATACCTGCAACACAGATCCATGCTTGGACAGATTCAACTATTGTTATCTCATGGTTACATGGAGATCCAACCAAATGGAAGACGTTTGTAGCAAATCGTGTTGTCGAGATCACAACTAATGTCAGTTGCAGTCAGTGGCACCATGTCCAATCTCACGACAATCCAGCAGATGTTGCATCAAGAGGTATGTTAGTCACTAACTTGAAAGATTGCGACCTGTGGTGGAACGGACCACAGTGGTTAGCACACCAGAAGATACAGTTCACTAAACAAAACATAACACCAACAGACCTAGAAAGAAAGAAAAACACCATACAAGCTCTGAAAATAACAAATAACGAAAACGAAGAAAGTAACAAGTTATCGGCTCAACTCGATAAATTTGACTCGCTGACTGAACTACTGAGAGTAATCTCTTACTGCCGAAGATTTCTGAAACAAAGGAAATTAAAGGAAAATATAGATAGTACAATTAAAACTGAAGAACTCCAACACTCGCTGTTAACCTGTATAAAACGAGAACAAGAGGAAGAATTTCAAGAAGAGATAGAAAGCTTGAAAATTAAGAATAGAGTAAAAAGGTCTAGTAAATTAAAATCGTTAAATCCTTACCTAGACGAGAATGGTGTCCTCAAGGTGGGCGGCCGGCTCAGGAACGCAGAGTTGAGTGACGAATGCAAGCATCCAATCATTCTGGGTCGTAACAGTAAACTTACCTGTCTAATAATAGCAGAAGCCCACTCGAAGACGTTGCATGGAGGTATACAATTAATGCTTACTTACCTCAGATCCAAGTATTGGATACTGCGAGCAAAAACGCTGGTCAAACAATACCTTCATCGTTGCTTGGTGTGTGCTAAACTGAACGCAAAAGTGAGAACACAAGTAATGGGTGACTTGCCGAGAGTACGGGTGAAACCAGCACGAGCATTCCTTAATTCAGGTGTCGACTTTGCGGGACCATTCCCAGTATTGATGAGTAAAGGTAGAGGAGCCAGGACTAATAAGGCTTATGTAGCTGTGTTTATTTGCATGTCTACGAAGGCAATTCATCTGGAATTGGTTGGCGACTTAAGTACAGCAGCATTCATAGGCGCCTTCAAAAGGTTTTGCGCCCGCAGAGGTAAATGCATAAATCTGTGGAGTGACCAAGGGCGAAATTTTGTTGGCGCTAACAAGCAGCTGCATGAAGCATGGAAAGAAGCGGGTTTGCAATTTGATGGAAAAATCGCTGAATCACTCGCCAACGACGGAACTCAATGGCATTTTATACCAGCGTATTCACCTAACTTCGGAGGACTATGGGAAGCCGGAGTAAAATCCATAAAATTTCACATGAAGAGAGTCCTCACTACAAACTTGACTTTTGAAGAAATGACGACGGTTCTCTGCGAAATAGAAGCGTGCCTGAACTCACGTCCGCTATGTCCAATGGACGATGACACCACGCAAGCATTGACACCAGGTCATTTTTTAATAACGGAAGCACCAGTCACCGTCCCAAACCCAAATATAAAGGACGCTAAAATGAGCAATTTGTCACGTTGGCAATATACACAAAAATTGTTGAGTGATTTCTGGTCGCGATGGCAGAAGGAGTACCTAACGAGACTCCAACAGAGACCAAAATGGTTAAAACGCGAGGAAGAGTTTAAAAGGGGAGATATAGTGCTGATCAAGCAAGACAATCTCCCGCCGGGAAAATGGTCCATGGGACGTATCACTGACAAACACCCCGGCCCCGACGGTTTAACTAGGGTGTATAGCGTAAAAAGCGGTGACAGTATAACGAAGCGATGTGTGACAAAGTTGTGCGCTTTACCAATCGATACAGTACCAGATGAGATGATTGTTTAACTTGTAATCTGGACTAATGTAACTTATTTTGTTAATTATGTAATTTGATTTATTGTTTGAAAGGACTTTAAGAGTCCTTTGGTGGGCGGCTTATGTTAACGCCAATTTGATCTTTATAAAGAAATGCATGACCGATAGTTTTTTAGTTGCCAATAAACCTTGTAAAGGACAGACGCGTTTCAATTCAAACCCAAAGACAAGTGCAAACTAAAGCCAACCTTATCACCACAACAGGTATATTTAGAAGGTCTGAGAATTGGTCATAAACTATTTTTAAAAAAAGGCGGAACGAAATTCGCCGGGGCAGCTAGCAAATTGTTTTAAAAGTTTTCCAATGATGGTGTACTAAGCAGTAATTTTTGATTTTATATAGCGAGCTTTACGGGTGCCCACTCGGCTTGGCTCGGAGCGACGCCGCAGCTCAAGCTTGCGTCCTCCGAGTGTGGCCGACGACAAAGACACACGACGTCGACGACGACTGTCCGAGATGGCCGGGGGAGTGTTCTACAGCGATGCTCCTACACTCACACGAGGCTACGACAATTTCGCCCTTGGTCTAGACCCTGAAAAACCCCCACCAGTTGACCATGACAGATCGAACAGTATTAAATTTGAATCCAATTCAGAGAGTCATTTGCCAGAGACATCCACTTGTTGAGCCGTTATGCAAATAGTTTAGAATATTGACAATAAGTAGCTTGAAAAGCGAATCTTATTCGTTCTTCAATCATCTTCTATTATGACGTCGACACTTTATTTAATTTTATCGTAAGGTATCTACGTAGACGAAACTGGGTATGGTTGTAACAACTCGAATATATTAAATATCTACCAGCTATAGGGGACGGTAATAATACCTTGGGGAGAAAAACTATTAGGTACAAGTCCAATCATAATGTGTTGCGTCCCCTTTCGTTCCGTGCTGTAGGTAGGTATACCTACGCTCTCGTAATAGGACTGTTGTGTTTTGTAGCCGACTGCGCCAGAATGAGGGTTATTTGAAAACAGATTCTCTTAGTAAGATTTTAACGTGTTGTATTTGTAATAAGTAGGTAAGTACCTAATAAAAATATGTTTACTACTTATATGAGATTATAAAAATTCTGATTAATTAGGTAGGTAGTTACAGGTAGGTACTTAAAAATATCTTTTGAAAGTGTGCGCGTTTTTACCCGCTTCTAAGGGTTAATTATAATACCTACATAGGTATAGGTACTTATCCTTTTTCGAATAGAGATTGCGAGACAGTTCAAACATAAAGAGCGCAGAAAAACATTTAAATAGTCACCCATAAAAATACAACATTTTACCGTTAGCATGCATGTATATTAAAGAATTGTGCCTATTAGTACGGCAACATCCTGAAAATTTTACTAAGCATAGTGATGTAACCAAAAGGAATGTTGCCTCTAGAGATAAACATAGGCTCTGCTTGCCACAATGCAAGCTCGATTTATATAAAAGAAACTCATTTATTATGGCTATTACGGTTTACAATAAATTACCAAATGCTTTTAAAGAACTTCCTTTGCTTATGTTCAAAAAAAAGTTGATTCAGTGGCTTAAAGAAAACTGTTTTTACACCGTCAATGAATTTGTGTCACATGTCGAACAAAGCAAATAATGTCAATTCTGATTATTGTATTTTTAGTTTATTATTATTATTATTATTTTTAATTTGACATTTGCTTACTACCTAGAATTATTATTTTTATCTTGACATGTTAAAAAAATATTTAAAGACATTAAAAATTTCAATTAATGCATGGTATGTGACATGTAGTAAGTATCTACAATTAAATTATTCTACAATTAAAAATTTGCACACCAGGTATAATGGTAGAATGTAAACGGCCACTTTATGTTAAGATTACAACTTTGTACACCTACGTTCTGGCAAATAAAGTATTATTATTATTATTAACTAAAAAATAAAACCTATTCTAGCTAAATACTTTTTCTCTTTTTCTGCAGTAACTGTTTAAGGAGTTATTGAAATAATTACGCTAGTTTTTTACATACAGATTTTGTAAATATCTACATCCAATTATTGACACAAATGCATTATCTTTTAAGTACTTTTAACAATAAGTTATACATTAACAATATATCGTGACCGTCAGAATGACTGAACCAAGTGAGATATGTCCTTAAGACCATGTGCACTATTTAATACATATTTGCTACTATTTAGTACCTAAAGTGAAATATTTGGTAACTTTGCACAACGAAATATATCAACGAAATGAAGTGGCCAGCCGTCTTGACGTCAGTTTGGTTGGCCACTTCCAAGTTCTCGTAGTTTTAGAGTTGTATTAACCGCGTTGTTTTGTTAATGTTAATATTTACTAAGTACCTATTTGCTGCCTTAACATATATTTTTTACACAACTTTAAGAAGCTCCTATCAAAAGTTATGTAAGCTTTAAAGATAAGTTTAGAGAGTTCCTGAAAAACTATTTTTAGCAATGTTACGTAATAAGGCGTTATCAGTTTTAGTGCAGGCGTTTTAATGTCTTTTATAATAATACCTTTTTATTTTTTAGAGCTTTTTATAATTGTGAAAAAAAAAACAGGTAGTACATATTAACATTAACAACATGGCTAATATAAATCTAAAACTACGAGAACTTGGAAGTGGCCAGCCAACCTGACGTCAAGAATATATCTACCTATACTAATTTTATAAAGAGGTAAAGTTTTAAGTTTGTGAAGTTGTAGGGGGTACCTAATCTCTAAATCTACTGAACCGATTTTGAAAATTCTTTTAGCAATAGAAAGCCACATAATTTGTGAGTGTTATGGCTTGGGTATATTTTATTTTAAACACTGAGGTGATGTTAAAGTACGAAATGCACGCGGACGAAGTCGCGAACGAAGGGCTAGTAAAATACACCTATAAAACTTAATGTAATCATTATGAAATTGTAAACAGAAATAATTTAAGTAGTTTTTTAAGCTATTACATTACCTATGTATTATATTGTTTATATCAAACGAATTGTAGTAAATAAATAAAATATGGTTTTTCTTTTTCTATTATTTATTTATCATTTTGAATGTACACTTATAATAACTTTGAAGGCAGACCTAAAAGGAAACCTTAAGTGTATTTGTCAAATACCCAGTTCTTGGTACATTTCTTTAACATTTTTGCACTTGTTTACAATAAAGATACAATAAAAGAAAATCATATTTGTTTGTAATAAAATGCTAAAATCACTATACCTGCCTTCCAAGTGAATGATTTTAGCATAACATTTAAAATAACATAAATTTGGGCCAATAAGAGAAGTCTCTGCTTAATAATATAAAATAGGCATATAGTAAAATAATTTTATCATTTCACGATAATAAATCTTGGTGTTGCTGCTGCTGATGTATTTCCTGCATGGTGGAGACAGGTAGAGTGGCACTCACTGTGATAGACGGCATTCCAGGTAGTGAAACAGGTGTAACTACTGGCAGTCCAGTGGACATTGGCGGTGGCTGGATTGGCGCCTGAGCGAAGTTGCTCATGTCAAAAGTGGGAACTAAGTTTGGTGCACTTTGAGGGTATGGTGAAGATGTAGGGACTTGAGACGCAGTATAGTTAGGCATAATAGGTATGTATGGTTGTGGCTGATTCATAGGAATACCAGGTAAGTTGGGCAGTGGTGCCGGAGGTTGCATATTAGAGACTGATGGTATACTTCCCAGGTTAGTTAATGTTGCATCTGCTAAATCTGAAAATAAGGAATATATTCAGTACTAACTTTAATTGGGGCAATTTAGGACAAAGTAGCAGATAGACAACTGATAAACAGTGTAATGTTAACCACACATTTGAAAAAAGTTAAAGGATTTTTTGTCATAAATTAAACTTTTCAGGTAGAGTCAATATACTTACTGCTAGAATAAGCTGCCATATTCGAAACAACTGATTGTGTCTGAGAAATAGGTTGCTGTGATGAGATTATTTGTTGACCAGCTTGTGGATGTGGATAAGCTGATGTTACAGCAGCGTCAATGGCTACAGGAGGGCCAGCATAGCCACCAGGATTTACCATTGGAACTCCTGACAAGAAAGGTGGAGGTACACCTTGTGGATACTGTGCATGAACATTGGACACTTGAGGTGCAGACATCAATGGAGTTTTATCATCTTCTATACTCAAACTTTGCACACCTGGTACCAGACCCTGTTGAATGTTAACAGTTTGTGCCACCTGCAAAGTTAATATTGTGATTAATACTTCAATTAGATGAGGACACATTATTGTGAAAATAACTTTAAAGACCAAGTGTTTCATACCATTGGAGCATTTGGTACATATGGTTGTTGCCCGGGTAGAGCTTGAGCACTTCTTATTGGAATTCTATGCAAGTATCCATAGCCTATTCCACAACCAAGGCTACCTTCCCCTCCCCAATTATGATTTGGAGTAATGTGCACTTCTCTGCAAGTGTCATCATTTACATTATACACATAAAGCTTCAGAGCCCTGCCTTCATGGGCCTCAATCAATGTAAACAGGTCTTCACTCTCATGCATAATAGAATCTGCTCCTATTATATAATCGGAAAATGGTCTCAAACCAGCCAGTTCCGCAGGCGATGATGGATGTATCTCCTGTAAGAAGAAAACCAAATATTAAACATTGTGTTACTACGTAAATATTCATACTTACTGAGCCAGATAACCTACCACAATAACAGAATAAACATATTGACATAAATATCATTGACTCAAGTTGTGATGCAAGATAAACAACATGTAATTACCTATTATTCATAAAAATATTTAATAACAAAAAACCAGATCCTAATATTATTGATACATACCAATACATGCCACACATTTTCATTAGCACCTTCAAATGAGCAAAACCGAATGCTAACTCCAAGCAGGCCCTGACCACCCCAGTTGGCACTAGGTGTAATCATTACTTCCCTTACGGTTTGGGTTTTACTACTATAAATTAGCATTTTAATTGTTTTATCAACATTTTTCTTTAACAACTCTTTAAGTGTGTCATTATCCTGGTCCAATCTAGTATCTTCAATAGCTACTACAAAGTCGAAAAATGCTTCCAGATTCGCCTTTTGACCTGGAGACCCATCCTGAACCTAAAATGAAATACATTGGCAATAAGTTAAGGCACAATAATCAGTAACAATTTTTATAAAATATCAACACAAACCCGCAAAACATGATATCCTTCAGAGCCGCCTCCTGGCACTTCAGTACTATGGGAGGAACCCATTGGTTATTTTAAGGAGTGCAGATGCCAATTACCGGCAATTTTTAATTATATTTGAAGTATTTATTATATTTTCATCAAATTGGAATTCCTTACAACCGCAACAATTTTGGCATTGACATTTCCATTACGTGGCATGAAGTTGCAGGCAGTTGAGTTGCACAGCACTAGACGTGTAGTGTTGTCCTGAAAAAATAAATTACTATTCGACTAAAATATGTAGTTAAAAAGGCTACAAAACTATGAAATATTAAACGCATGAAATATACAAAATTATAATACTACTGTGTATAGTAATCATAACCAATGTGTGCCATGGAAAGCGATCATGCGGGGAAGGCGTGGGTGTGTTTTCATATACAAATAACTCTTCGTCTCCATACACCAATAATTAGATAAATATTACTAAAAAAAAAATTAAACACAAGTAGTATAAGTATACATTCAAACGGGGGACGATATGGAGGGGGGCGTGCCAGTGATAATGAATAACTTATTACGTTATCATTCACAGAGACAATAGATATTTATTTTATGGACCAAAACTTCGTCATATCGATTTACCGGTAGTTATCCAGCTTTATAAGGAAGGTTCATATCTGACGGAACATGCGCCGAGCGTTTGAATGATGTACGCTCGACGCACTAACGTATCGTCGGTTGAGTGTGAACGGTCAAGTGTTTTTCTATACATTTGTCTGTTCTGGCGTTACGCGACCGATAATACGTGACGCATATTCCGTCAGATATGAACCTTCCCTTAAATTTTACTGTTTTTAGTAACACCCGTGCTAGGGCGGGGCGAGTCGCCAGCATTACTATAATACTAGTCAAATTACAGCTTGGCAAAAAAGAGTGTGGAATAAATGAGGTCGCTAGTATCGAGCATGTGGCCACCCTGAATAGTACGACTTAACAGGTTTGATACTTGTTATTTTTCCCTAAGCTAAGTGGGTGGTTCTGTCTGTCGGATGCTACGCAAACACCATGGAAGGCTTCAATTTCCAGTATTAACACTATTAATAGTGGGCAAATGTACACATTTTTACATGTTGTTATACATAACAACATGTAAAAATGTATACGAAGCAAAAGAAGTATGTAAGAATGCATATGCATATGCTACGATTCTTACATACTTCTTTTGCTTCGTATGCGCTCTCTAGTTTCTGCCTACCAGCGTAGGAAAGAGGCGTGAGTTAATACACCTATGTATGTTATAGTGGGCACTGAAGCCTTGCACGAAAGTGATGCATTAGGTATACACAGACAGATATAATCATGCCCTCGAGAGCAGTCTAACCGTAAGATTGTTAGGAATTAACGACAATAGTTTGTTTACAGGGATAATGAAAGAACACGTTTTTTTAAGTTTTATTTTAATACCAAAAATTTAATTAGACGAATCGAACACACTACCATCAAATATTCGATCCCGGGAAAGCTCACATGTTGGCTAGAGCTTCTTGCAACTTCTGAAACACTAGTATTTTCTAATTCTGATAAATCACTGCTACTGTCATCTGTGAGATTTATTACTGTCATGATATTATTTTTCTATTTTCATTACAATATCCTTGCATGTTTTTTTCCAATCTTAGTAATGTTTGCAAATGCTTGTTCAGCAGCCACCTTTAAAAACAAAAAATAATCATAAACAATGGTTCTAACATAGCAAATTTAAATATGTATAAACTAGGCTACATACCTTTATATCAATGGATCCAACATTGATTGAAGCAATTTAATGTTTTGCAATGCCCCATGGCCCCATATTAATTCAATTAGATTCACGTCACAATGATAAGGTGGTAACTTTCTTCAAGCGACCTTTGAAGTTTTCCCGGTGTTTAAAAATATCTTATTTTTTACCTTCCTTAAACATTTTCCTTACTGTGTTGACAGATTTACCTAAAACAAAAATATACGGTACTTTATTATTAATTCCCTATTCTTTATCTTCAAGTATCAAATATGGGTATACGAGGCACTTTAAACTACAAGACATAACCTTAAATTTCAATTTCTGTAAACAAGACAAATAGTTACTTAAATCTGTATATCAACAAAACTACGCATTGAAAACATTTAGAAAAACTTATTTTAATGTACAATGATTTAATTAGGGTAGATAAATACCTGTCCTAGCGGCAGTTCTTCGATAAACATTCCCGATATCGGACAAAACTTGTCCCGCTTTAGATTTGGCCAAACA
This sequence comes from Euplexia lucipara, assembly GCA_921972225.1. Taxonomy (NCBI): domain Eukaryota; kingdom Metazoa; phylum Arthropoda; class Insecta; order Lepidoptera; family Noctuidae; genus Euplexia; species Euplexia lucipara. The sequence goes on from OV179149.1 coordinate 12,398,042, forward strand.
CCACAAAAAGACGAGGTAAATCACTGCTCTGATACAACTACGAATGGTTTTATTAACTTTTAATCGTTAATTTTGCAATGAAACTTAATAATTTTGTTAAATCTATGAAAAACGACGAGGATTTACGCACTTTTGACACATGATGTACTAGCACTAGACAAATAAATCAATGTTGCCACAATCATCCACTTTTAGTTTCAACTGTCACCGCGTCAGACTCTTTTTTGCCAAGCTGTACTTCGGTGATTAAAAAAGGTAAATCAGATTAATCGAGTGATAGATTCTATAGACGTACGGATTGTTCCTGTCTGGTGGGTGTCTGAGATGCGGGGATGCGTTCATAGAGAATGTACTGAAAAAATATTTCGAAATTACCGGTACTGTGGCAGAACTGTAGCTTTCTTTACTGATACATGTGTAAATCGACCTTTGAAATCAATTTAAAAAAAAATGTTGTCATGGACAAGTTATATTATTAAATTAAATGTCATCTGACTGATGTGATGTCATCTTGTCATCTGTCCTCTGTCGACTGTCTGGCCCGTCAGTGTTTTTGTGGGTCAGGGCAGTATTATTACAAAAATTCAAGAAAAAAAAGTGTACTTACTGTCTCTGTAATGGTACAGACTACAGTGCTTCACGAAATTTAAGTTTATCTAAAAATCCTAGAACTGAAAGGTATGTCATCATCTTCACATTGCAATAGACAGTTCGTTTTATCGATTTTTACTTATAGATTTTATTTGAATTTGTTACAGTAAAATCCAACAATACCTCGTAATACTTACTTAAAACTACACGCTGCGTTTTTCTGTCAATAATATTGATGATTAAGTTATAGGCACAAGGGGTGTGGCAAAACACATTTACTGATTTCAAACTTTTCCAAATGTTGTGTTTTTCAAACGAATAGGTATCAAACAAGAAAAAAAATTGAAAAACAACGCCATAACCAGCGATAGTGAAAAAGAATCATTTGATTTGTGATGAAAATATAATATTGTATTGGATATAAGTTTTCATTGTATCACTTTTCTGGGTTTAACTAAGTAGGTAGCTATAATCTATTTTTCTGCAGGCGATAAAAGATTACATTTGCTAAAATGGCAGAATGGAAACAACTAATATTAGAGTGGCTCAATGAGTATGCTGCGTTGCAAGAAAATGAAATAAAAAGTTTTGCTGCTGAACATGAACACAATCATGAAATAGCTACAGCCATTTTTAACCTGTTCTATAGTGAAGATGAAAGTGAAGCTAACACTAATAGTAAAATAGAGAATGATTCACAATTTGAACAGGTATTATTTATTATTATTTTTTTATTTATTGCATTTACAATTTACATACAATAAGTATAAGGGTCGGTACATATCTGACGGAAGATGTGTCGCATGTTATTGGTTGTGTAGTGCCTGAATGACAAATATATAGTATAATATTCAACTTTACACACTCAACAATGATGGGTTAGTGCGTCAAGGAACAGTGTATACGCTTCCAGTAAGGGTCGTATACGCTTGGCGCATCTTCCGTCAAATCTATACCCTTAGTTTTAAGTACTTGATACTTATCTTTAATAAAAAATTGTATTAAATATACATTCATTGTGTGTGTTTCAGATGTTGGAAAATGTTTGTACACAGTTATTCAGCTTCTACAGATCAAAAGAGGTTGAGTTACAAAGATTTACACTACAGTTTGTTCCTACATTAATTTATAACTACTTAAGCTCAGTGGCTCAAGGAAATAAGAAAACATGCCGCTGCATAGAAACATTACTGATTGGTAAACTCTAAAGCAAACAATATGTTTTTGAAGTTATACTTCTTTTGGCGCAATAGGGAAAAATTATGCGAGTAAATTTTTATGATGCACATGCACACCGTCACAAACAACTAACACCCTGAAGTTAGCTATAGTTTTTTTCTATTATTACGCCATAGAAGTATTACTTCTAACGTGTGTACATAAGTACACACACACACTTTTTTTGCCTAATCACAGAGATATAATTATAAATTATAATCATATTTTAACTATTATTTTTTCAGGTTTGTATAACTATGAAGTAGTTGATGAAGAAGGCAAACCCAAAGTAGTGTCCTTCAGACTTCCATCATTGGCTCAATCTTCCATATATCATGAGGTATAAATATATTTTAATAATAAAAGCAGACAATCTTTTTAGATGATGAATCGAAATGGTGCGATTTCAATTTAAAATAATTTTAAAATATTGTTTTTAACATTGCAATATTAGCTGAAATCAGGGGCTGAAACATTATAAATATTAACCCTTTGACCACTTGTGTCACATAAATACGACACATATTTCCGTGCCCCTGCCGCCCGTGTCGTATTTCTGCGACAGAAAAAATGCATGACTTTTTCGTTTTAATTTTGTAATTAAAATAGTTCTAGTTGTACCACGCAGTCAATCTGCGTGGTACAACTAGAACCATTTTTAAATAGATACATCATACATATATGCAACAAAAACTTAAAATTGCTACAACTTTTATTTCTTGTATGTATTATTTTATTGATTTGTAGCAATAGCATCGGCAACAGATATTTAGCCAAGCGGTTAGAAGGTTTAATCAATATAATTATAATATATGTATTAGAAAAAATAAACAAACATGTCTTCCCAGTGTAAGTTCTTAGTAATCAGCAAAAATAACTTCACAAAATATTTTTTCTACTAACTCTCTCTTTGCTAGTTTTTCTTTTTGTTAAACACTCTAAGACAAACTTCAAAAGCAATTCCCATATTTCAACCTTTTGTTTTGTGTATTTCCAGCCACTCTCTTTAGGACCTCAGTTTCTAACGGAAAGTGCATTACGGAGATGGGAAGAGTGCAATACTAAACTAGTGAACTGGGGACCACTGCCACAAGTGGAAGTTATCAATGCACAGAATCGGCTGAAAGTTATGTCGGCTTTACTTTTTATTTACAATCGCCAACTTAGCCTGTTACCAAAACTGGCATTACGACATTTCTGCATTGCTGCATCCAGGTAATTAATTAAATATATTGGTATTATTTTAGGTAGATTAAATGGATGACAGACAACCAGTTGTGGAGGTCAAAAAGGCTGTTACTCCATGAAACTGCAGTTTGTATGTACTGATAGTCTATTGTATCTGATTACACTGGAATGATGAATAGAGTATTGCCACATTACTAGAAATATTATAACTATACAATAAAACTAATTAAAATAAAATAAATATGTACACTTAAACTAACTACAAATAAAATAATAATAATAAACCCAAAGGAAAACAAAATTGGAACACTCAGGTGTCAAAGTACTCCTCCCCAACGCTGGCATCTGGAAACATGCCCAGAAGACTGGCTGACTAGCAATTGAAATATATGTATGTTAATGTACTTCTAAGATTTACAACCTTATTTTGTATTTACAGAATAGTCACCCAAGGATTCAAAAAGAAAAATAGTACTTCTTCTGGAAAACAAGTGTCCAGAGTCCCAGTTTCGCCTAGTTTCTTATTAGAAATGATTGAAGGGGCATATTTTGCTATGTTCAATGAATTCTACACATTAGCACATCAGGCAGTGCAAGATATCGACCAAAGAGCCCAGTATGAACTATTTCCTGATGTTATGTTGGTTACTAGTGCTGTGATAAACTCCTTGAAAAATAATCCTTCAGGTACTTAAAATTTAATTTTAACTTAAGCTTAAGGTCCTAATCATTTTTGCATTGATTTCCGATATGAAATGGTTATGATGCTAAATATGTACAATATACCCAATGCTTCCAAAAGTTAATATTAAACATACGATAAATGATTTCAACCTGACGGCGGTCAAGAGTCGACCGTCTTGCTTCTTGCTTTGCTTGTTTGCCGTGGCGACATCAAAAAAGTAAAAACGTGTCTGTCGGTATGCTACGAATTAATCGTTTTAATTCGTCATGTAATCGTGACGCATGGCGTGCTGGGCACATTTTGATTTGTCATCTATTCATGATTATGGCGGTCAAATGGTTAAAGCATCTCACTGCATGCGTTTTTGTCTCTATCATTTATACAGATGACCAACGCAGATTAGCGGTAAGAACAGCCGCGAATTTTCAATTTATCAATCGAATTTAATGCTTATCCAAACGCGATGAGGTGTCAATTTTAATGCATAGTGGTTGTCCACGGAGCATCCCAGCTATTTTTTTTTTACTGACCGGAATTATTAAATGCCTGTGCGTTTTGTTCAACTTCAGTTTGCGTAAAGCGCTAAAAAGCGCGACGCTGCGATCTGTGGCGTGACTGAGGGCAATATGTGAGATGCCTAAGGAATTATTTTACTCAAACAAATGCATTTATTTACTTAACCTCATCTAGACATACTGATACATACACCCACATACACACTTATATACTAACACACACTCCCATATAGGCATGAACTCACGACACACTCAAATTGCCAAAACTTAAATTAATTTAATTTTACCTTTTTTCTTAAAATCACTTTAAGAAGGCTAACTTTACTGTAAAATTAGGGGGGTTGGACACTGATAGTCGAAATACAGGCGCTGCCTAGTTCGACTACAGAAGCTTGAATTAAGCTTCTGTAGTCGAACTAGGCAGCGCCATGGCATGCTTAGAAAAACATTGTATATTGTATTATGTACTAAGTTTTTAGGAAAATTAAGACATTATTATATTATTTATGCTACACTGTTCCATGTCTGTGTAGACTCGCTGTGTAGGGACCAAGACGGGCCACGGACGCATGTCGTTGTACCATAAAATGCTTTCTATAAAATGTCCGTTTCGGATTTGTGCCTCGCCGCACCGCGTACATCACTGCTGCATTAGCAGTGGTAGAAAAACCGATTTACGCTAACCAGTTATTCCATTATGACTCCTTACTACACTAGACCACCCGCAGAATAATAATATAATAATAATAATAATGAACCCCGCAGGGCAGCTTGTTGCGAGCTGTTGGGCAGTAGCGACCCCACGGACCCGATCTCCCGGGAGAAGTCTTGTTCCTCATCTCTGGCTTGCCTTTATTGGCCGGCCAGAGTGAGCACTGACGAGGAACGGAGCTCCCACCTCTTTCTTGCCTTTGTTGGCCTGTTAGAGTGGAGATTCGCAAGAGCAAACGTGCTCGGGGGAAGGAAGCATTCCAGTAAGGTGCTGGTAGGGATCTTGACCGTACTTCCGGGATTGTCCCGATAGCCGTGGAATGCCTCTCCACTCCTCAAGCACCTCAGGTTATGTTGCCCTCTTGTCGCTACGTCACTATGTGCTAGCGGCCGTTTCAGAGGGCCCATTACTGAGTGAGCAAGTCACCCCCTGTCGTTTTATTCGTGTATTTATGAATGATGAGGCAGGGGCCTTCCATAGTACTAGGTAACCAGTTCACCTTATCCACTCCTAACCTATAGCCAATACATTTGTTGCTTTAGTCTGCAATAGTCCTGCACTAGTCGTAGGTTTTCCTTGGGTGCATTTGCATAATGCATACAGGGAAGATCTGCGATTGGTGCCTCACTGCATTAAAAACGTCAAAGGGCCTCTGCGAGTTGGCTTAGGCCCCTCGTACGCCTTCCAAAGGTCCGGAACCCAAGGGTTCCGAGAAATATAACCACATAAAAATAATAATGACATAATCTAGAACAAAATTATTTAAGTACTTCAAATGTTGTATTTTTGTTTTCAGGACAACCTTGTGACGGACCCATGGGAATTAGCGTGGCTTTGTCACCAGCGACAACTACCGTCACGATGTCTAAATCTATGATTACCAATGCGTCATTCCGTACCAAGAAGTTACCAGGTGAGAATTCCTGTCATCCAATGTACTGCAATTTTATCATATTTTAGTTTAGCGTTCCAGTAGTATTGTATTTAGTTGTTGAATTGCTCCCTATAAAATAATATCTAGCTGACATGATATTGTAATTTATTGTTTTTGGTTTACATACAGATGAGCATAACTGTATGCTGCCAAATGCATGCTCTACGCCTCGTACTTTGGATTGTAGCTTGTGGGCTAAAAACATTAATTGTATGTTCAGTAACTCTACATAATCTTACAATATTAAAACACGCCACACCAATTTTCGCTTTATGGGGTAATTAAACACTTCCAACCTTCATGGGTGTTGTCAAAATATTGTGTACATTATGTTAACATATTTCTCAAGTAATACACAGGTATTTAGGAAAATAAATCACGCTATTTTACTTTTGTAGGACTTTAGAAATACTTATTGAAGCACATGTGACGTCCAGCTGTAGAAGTTCTCCATCCACTATGTCAATGTGTGTTAGTGGGACAATTCCTTCATCTTTTAAATCAGTAGACCACTTTCGAAAGATCCATTGCTTCAATAAACTTAGGTATACTAAACACCTAAAACCTTAGCAGTCGTGGTCATAAAACTAGCTAATAGATCAGTACAAAAATTCACAAAACTCCGCAGGTTATTGGCATCTCACTTCCGCATTTTATGATCACCTCTGCCAAGAACGTCGGCGTATACATTAGACACAGTTGTACGTAAATATTAGAGAAAGCGAAAGCTTATTTCATTGACCGTTGGAACTTAAGAATCCGTTTATATGTATAGATCTATTTCAGCACTTACCTACCTAATGTCACTGTTAAATCACTTATTTTATGAATAGCGATCACAAATACAAATTTATTAGTACATATTTATAATTGTAGACCCGCTGCATTGTAAACGTCGCCTAGCTTGTATTAAAGCGCTTTTAAGCCGGCCATATTTCCACAGCAAAACGTAGTTTTTGGGTACATTTCCTATTTTGACTAAGGTATGGAAGTGAGTGTTGGGCGTGTGAAGAGACGAGAAGAGAAGAGAAGTAGGTAAATGTTGTAGAAGTGCGTTCCTTGCGAAGTATGTGTGGTGTAACAATGAATGATCGATTGAGGAATGATGTGGTAAAGAAGATGTAGTCAGAAAAATCGAAAAGAGTATGCTTAGATGGTTTGAACGTTGAGGGGTTGAATGAAAGGCCATAACGCAAGTTGTATACCTACTTCAGAAAGGTCAGGCGCGTAGTATTCGCACTGGCGTGTGTGACTACACGTATAAACATAAACGAAGCAAAAGAAGTATGTATGAATTGTAGCCTCTGGCGCTCTGTAGTTTCTACCTACCTCCTTTGGAAATTTGGAAAAGGGCGGGAGTTTATGTATTTATCTATCCGTCAATTCCTATTTTCTTGTAATATTTCAAGTAGGCCCACACTAGTTAGTCTATACTCGGCATTTCGACCTAGCCACTGGCCAAATTGCAAGTAGGTAGGTACTATTGCAACACTTTTATGCATTGTAAAAAGGATATCTATAGTTAGTACATGATTCTGGACCTCCCAGCGTTAAAATTTTTCGTCGCCTTTTCTAATTAGTCCTGATTACGTGTAACTCAATGATATTTTTTAATTAAGAAGTGGATTATTTACATAGATTAGCTAGAAATAGATAGTAATATTATGAGATATTCTACAGTTTAAAGTAAAATAAAACGTAAAAATTAGGAAAATCTGACGAATTTCAACGCTTTCAATAAAATATCGTCTTATCCGTCGTTCTTATTTTCGTTGTTTTAAATCAAAAAAGGGCTACAGCATGAATTGTTTTATGTTGCCTATGTAGACGGAAAAAAATCCGGCGATATAATAAACATATTGCTGTGAAAGTATTGCCCATTAGAAGGTTCCTTAGTTGGTAGGTAGTAACTTAGTAATTTAAAGCAAGCTACAAACCATTTCCCTAAAAACATATACCTACACTGCTAATAGCAACACGACATTTCATTAAAAGACAAAACTGCATAATTATAACATTTGAATTACTTACCTTTCTAAATGTTTCATTCAATCAGAAATAGTAACTCACTACGAAATCCTGATTGTACGTGATCTAAAATTTCAACATTTATTTTCAGATGACATTCCTATACAAGCTGGACAAGCAGTGCCATCTGACTCGGCAGACATGCTGACTTCAATTATCGAGGAGTGTGAAGCGGAAGCCGCTCCGATACAACGGGGTGGTGCGGTCCGGAGTTCCAAGCCCAAGTTAAGCTCATTTCCAGTTCTTGGCAAAAAGACCAAAGATGGTAAAGACAAAGGTGCCAACACGGGCGAGAAGAAAGTTACTCTCAAGGAGTCTTCCAAGGGTATTTGGAATTCACTTAGCGGCGGCGGCGGAGACAGTGTAGATGCGCAACAGAAGTCCAACGTTACTGATATTTCCCTAGACGCCAATGGTAGTATGAAAGACGAAAAGATGTCTATGACATCTATACTTAACAGCACCGAGAACTCTGATACTCGATCTCAAGTCACTTCTGATTCGCTGGATATAGAAACAACTCCACGGTTTGCGGCAATGCAAGTCAGTTCGGTGTAACTTCAACGGTTCACGGTTGTTAGTAAATTACTTTGATAATATGATAGATCAGATTATGTTCCAAGGTGGTAGAAAATTCTTCTGTACCTACCCTACAGTCGAAGAATGAAAATGTTAGGCACCAATTATGGTTATTTTTACATGCACCCTATTTTTCCTGAGATGTATTTTGGAATGAAAACGACAGTTCAAAAAGGTGGTACTTATGTGCATGCGTCATCTCAAAAAGCAATTTGTTTGGAACTCTGTTATCATTTCCCCTCCTTGTCCGTCACTCGTCAACACAATATTTTCACCAATCCTGAATAAATAGGGATAAGGGCAGGAGGATGATGATAAACCACCGTAAAGCCTCGAATATTGGAATCATTAAAATTAATATAACTGTTAACGAATACAAGTAGGGTGTAAAAATGTTTAAGGGGCGTGGTACACATGTTGGAAGTGGTTACTAATTACGGTGCATTGATCTAATTTACTCTCATTGGTTCAAAATGTCTATCTATATACTAACAATAAAATGTTTTAAAATATTTATTTAATAATGCTGTTATGGAAATTGTTTGTTGAACACAAGCATTTGTTAGAAAAATATTACAGATATTATCCGAAATATACGTCATAAATTGTTAATCGTTCTTTAATTTAAAATATTTGTATACTTAAAACTACAAACAAAGAGAGATTTCTCTGAAGTGTTATAATAATGTCAAACTTAAATGATATGATATTTATGCTCCCTGTCTCAGTAGCTTATCTTAACTTTGTGAGTCTTTGCTCTTAGAGGTTACCATTATCAAACGAAAACATTTCGTGTGAAGTAATTAAAAGGTTAACATACTACACCTAATTAAACTTTTTTTCTTATATAACGAGTAAGAGGTTTGAAACTCATTTAGTCAGATCTTAAGGTTGCTGTAAAGTGATTTTGAAGTCATAATGAAGTGCGTATTTGCGTTAACTGTATTCGTGTTGATAGCAATATCTTCATGTGTATCATATGACCTAAATGTTGGCACTAGCTACAACGTTCGCTTGACATGGAACCAGAAAGCTGAGTACATGGGTATTCTGTTCAAAAAGAGAGTGAAGGAAATTTTCTACTCTGATCCCGGCCAGCAAGTAATAAGGGTAAGTACCTATGTGCGCAACTTTTTCATAGTCTGTTTCTTAGGTTAAGAATTCGATCATAAAGTAGGTGCTACCTACGTACTTTCGTCTACATTTTTTTGGTCTTATTTTATTGACGATAGAGGAATATTATAGGTACCTCTTAAAACGATAGGTGCTAATTGGCTCTTACCAAATGGAACTAGAACACTATAATTTTTTCGCTACCCTTAATTTTGATATACCTAATCATAGCCGAAAGACCCGCCCACTATTTGTCAGGGCTCACTCAATATCCTCTTTCTACTCATACTTTAAGAAGGGTCGATTTAGTCAATTTATTCGAGAAGGAATATAATTACCTGTTTTACTTAAATAGCTCAAAAATTTCGATGATTTGACATGTCGATAAATCAATTCAGTACGTGGCACCAGTGAAGGTACAGACGCCAGCACATCAAGTTACCCCAATGTGTCAAATTTCTTTGATCGTTTCTCAACTTTATGGCAAACAGAATAAGGTTCATATTCAATTGGGAAAATTTGACACATTGGGGTAACTTTGTGCTGGCGTCTGTACAAGGGACGCTACCTATATAGTATGTGATATACCCATTAGGCTGCCTGTCCACTGAAGCGGAGCGAGATTGTGGAGCGGAGAAACAGAGAAATAGGTATAAACCAATAGGACTGCGTAAAATTTTCGCTCTGATCTAGCCCTTTTGGTTAATATATTTCTTCGTTTCTCAGCTCCGCAGCCTAGCTCTGTTTCACTGCCCTGGAAGCCATAAAGGATGTCACTGACATCAAATTAACTGGTGAAGTGGAGCCGAGGGGCTGGTCTAATGAACACCGGCAGCTGGCTCATGGAACACTCGAACTAAAGTCCTGTCGTGTTTGGGTCACTGTACCTACACATATAAAATAATATACCTACCTATTGTATTATGCTGTTAGGTAAGTATCTAAATATTAAATAAATAAACAGTAGGTTCGCAAACTGTAATAAATGCCTTGAGACAACAATATCATAGCAATAATCATTTTACATTCTAAAGTAATACCTATTACATCCACGATGTATATGTATAAGTTATTGTTCATTTATGTTTGTTTGAAGATTATCCATACAAACCTATGCCTACTGACTGCTGGTGTTAGTAGTTTCACTGATAGAAAGTGAATTAAAATTGTAGATACTTTTTAAGTATTAGTAAACCTAAAATAAGACACATAAGAACTACTACTTCATGTCCAGCAACGCCGCGACATGGTGCATGGTTAGGTAGACCATTGCGTTTTAGGATGGACACCATTTCTACAACGAAATAAATTCCGGAAGAAGTAGGTACGAGTACCTACGTGACTTTTATGCCTCGGCCTCGAATTTAGCGGGCAGCGGTGCGGCGGCGGCGGCGGGGCGGGAACGGCAGGATCTTATGCGTAAAATCAAATGGACCGGGTTCTCGAAAACAGCGGCGTGGCAGCGGCGCGGGGGCGGGCAACGAGCGGTGCACTCCAGTCAAGCGGTGATCGCCCGCGTTGCGCGTCTGCATTGTAGTATAGTGTCGTACATTCATTTTCACTCTTGATTGTTTCAAGAATATAGTCAAAAGTTTCTACACTCATTCTGGTGTAGTCGTAGAATTTGTCGGGATTTTGTCTCTGTTCTTCATAATTTCGATAAAACTCGCTATTTATTTTCCTTGCCCTATAGTAGGGATCCACTTCTTCTTTTGCCCACAATAAATCGAGCGTTAGGAATAAATTTGAATCAAAAAGATGTTGTCGCCGTTTTTCAGACATTTCGTTCGCGAATAAAAACAAATATCTCGACAACACAACCACGAACACAACTCTACACCGCTATAGTGCCGCGCGATCTGCCAGGTATGCGTTCATGCGTTGCCCGCCCCGATGCCGCGCCGCCGCCGCCGCCGCCTCGCTGCCCGCAAAATTCGAGGCTGAGGCCTTTCTCATGGCGTGGTGTCCAAGTTCAAGGGGACGATATTATGACGTAATTATTGCTTTGTTTTCAGGGCATCGTGGCGAAGGAGGTCGAACACACAACAGGAAGCGCTACTATCACCGCCGGTGGCGTCGGTTTTAGTTTCGTCAACCTCCGTTTCAAGAGTGAACGTGGCAGTGGACTCAATTACTTAGTTGAAATCTATGTGTAAAGATTGATAAGCTGTGAAACCGTGTGTACGGCAATAGCAGAAGTTAATGGAACTACTTTATTTCTTTTTATTTGTGTTTCTTTGTAGTGCTAAACCGAGTCTGTTGTCCGCTTCCAATTTCCTGTCACTAAATTTCATTGGTATCTAAATGGGAGGTGGATAGCACCACGTCCCACTACCTTACCAAAGAAGTTAACGGAAGCCTAGGGAGTCGGGCTTCCAAAAAAGAGAGATGATATTACAACTTTTATTTAAAGACTAGCTTCTGCCCGCGACTTCGTACGCGGATCCTTTTGCTTATGCCAGCGACAACGGGGTCGTCAAAATCGAAGATCTGAAACACCTGATGTCGAATTCTATAAGCCCGGGGACGGGAAAACAATGGGATGCGCGAGACGATTCAAGATGTTCCAAATTTTTTATTTTTGTTGGTCAACAGGAAATGCCATCAGACTTAACAACTTTTGCTAAGACGCCATTTCTATTATGTATATGTTATATTGTCTCTGGGCTTTGGAGTTCCCCTACAGGTGCTCCAGATCTTCAAATTTAGTCTCACAGCAGAAAACACTCTTCACGTGGAATAGTTTTTGCAATGGCACCATTTTTATATCTCTTTTACTTTAGGTGTTCCATTTTCCAAAATAAATTATAGCCTATAATATGTTGCGTGACGATCACGATCAGCGGTCAGTCGCGCATCTCCTTCCCCCACTTATGTCTAGAGTCGATGCGTATATACGCTGAAAACTCAAGCGTCATGCTTTTTCCGTGAACGTCTCCAACTCGCGAGACAGTGCATGATGTTCACGATCAGCGGTCAGTCGCGCACATAGTGGTCTCTAGAGACCTGGATGTAGATGCGTAAATACGCTGAGAATGCAGGCGTGCTTCGCGATCCCAAGAAGTTTCCACGGAGCGAGTTGCAGCCTCATGTTCTCGAACAGCATCAAGTCTCGCCTAACGCTCTTCGGTAGATTGTTGGATCTTATAGTCTTTAATCATTTAGCACCTTTGGAACATTGGGAAAAATTTGACCTCTTTCTAGGCATGGTTATAGTTTTATTGTGATGATACCTGATCAATTAAAATCTAAGTGGCTGCTCCCCTGCGTTACCGGGTAAGCTACCGTGTAACGAAGATAAATGGAAAAGGAAATTAAACACTCAAATAACATAAGCCCGAAGGCATACGATAAAAAAATGGGAGTTTTAGCCAGTAGAGTCTAATTTTCAACGATATACCATCGTCATCGAAAATCAGTCCTGAACTGTTCCCGCCTTCACCGCGTAGTACCTCCTACTTATGTTATTTTATAATTATGCAATGAAATTAGTGATAGTTTTAATTTCTATATCAAATGTTTCTGATCTTCGATTTTTATAAGTCAACAGGAAATGCCTATCAGACCGAACAACTTTTGCTAAGACGTCATTCCTATTTGAGTTATGGTGTAGCTGGGCTCTTGGAGTTCCACAACAGGTGTTCCAGATCTTCAAATTTATTCTCTCAGCAGAAAATGCTCATAACGTGGAACAATTTTTGCTATGGTACCATTTTTGTATCTCCTATAGTTTAGATGGTCTGTTGCGGTTCTGCATCAGGTGTTCCGGATCTTCAAATTTATTCTCTCAGCAGAAAATGCTCATCACGTGGAACAATTTTTGCTATGGGACCATTTTTGTATCTCCTATAGTTTAGCTGGTCTGTTGCGGTTCTGCATCAGGTGTTCCGGATCTTCAAATTTATTCTCTCAGCAGAAAATGCTCATCACGTGGAACAATTTTTGCTATGGGGCCATTTTTGTATCGCCTATAGTTTAGCTGGTCTGTTGCGGTTCTGCATCAGGTGTACCAGTTTCCAAGATAAATTATAGCCTATGTGTTGACCAGACTTAATATCTATACAACAAAAAAAAAATCATTCAAATCCGTCCAGTAGTTCCGAAGATTAGCGTGTGCAAACAAACAGACAAACAGACAGACTTTTTTTTTTGGATTCGTGCTCTATTACTGTTTCTAAACCCCCCTCAATTATTATTTTTTAAATATATTCAATGTACAGACACAGTTTTTTTACAGTCTTATTATATGTATAGAAGACACCGCTTGATATTTGCCTACTCAATTCAGTTTAGAAGAACATGTTTAAACTGAACTGAGTAGGCAAATCATTATTATTATAGGTAACTAATTAACACAATATTTGCATTCCAAGAATGGTAACCAACTTTTTTAATAAGGATAGGTCCCTAAATATGATAGTGACTGTAAATACATTTTTTTTTTTTCAAATAATAAGCTAGCATTGTGGATTGCACTTTATTGCTACTAGTAATTTAGTAGGCTTGTTAACCCATCAGACTAAGCTGAAAATGCTGTATCTAGAGTAGGTTTACGACAATAGTGAAATGAATGCGGATCGAATTCACGACCTCACGATAGTTAGTCCGACGCGTTAACCACTGGGCTATTGGGGCTACAAAATGCTCACCACGGTCAAAGAAATTATTGCATTGGCTGTGGTTTGATTTTTGATTGAATCAACATCCAGTTGCGGAGCGTAGCCTCGAAGCGTGATCGATCGAACTGACCGCCACACAAGCCCTCACTCAACTAAACATTAAACTGAAATCAATACAAGTCGTGTATGTATGTAACTCGTAACTATTGGGGGTAAACTTACTAAATTAGTAAGTATCACTGTTCAAGTTAAAAGTTTAATGTTATCTATATGTAGGTACCTACCACGCGCAATAAATATGTGTAAGTAGTAGGTACATAGGTCTGTCATGTCATGTCTTATACAATAGCGATACGTACGTACCCATTTGCATATGTTTGATAGCCTACAACTGCCCTTTCGAACTCAATCGATTGAAGCACATGCATAATATCTAGCGTTTTCTTGGAACTGAACGCAATAAGCGCGCGCTGTAGATAAACGATTAAAAGTTGAATATGTAGTACCTACACCTACATAATTATGTTATTATTTTATACGAACGGCTCCGTTTTGAAGCTGCTATGTAGGTCGATCTTCGAATTCTAAAGGGAAATTGTTGGCCACGTTTTGCCCGTACACAGACTAAAAGGGACATTGTAGCGCGTCATCCGGACACCTGAGTTCAGTCCATGACCCTGATCCCCAGCGTTGAAATTATTCGTTGGCTTCGTAATTTCCAAGCTTTTCCTTACGTTCTTTTTGTTATAAACTGAATAAAATCTTGATTTCTATCTAGCCCAATTGGGTTTTAAAGGAAAGAAGTGGGTTTACCTTTCTTGAAATAATGCCATTAGGTTAAATAGGAATGACATTTTGTTGTTACAGTTGTTGTTGTTTTATTGTTGTTGTATTGTTTACAGTTAAGCAAAAACTACATCTGAAAAAAAATACGTTAAAATTAAACAATAACCGATGCCGACGATTTTCAACGCTGGGGAGTCCAGGACCTTGTACGGAATTAATTATGTCCCTTCGATTCTAATGTGTAGTAGGTAAATACAATAACCAACCATAAAAAAAAATACACCCGAATTGAGAAACTCCTCCTTTTTTTGAAGTCAGTTAAAAATATACTTGTTCAGTAAACATATTACTTTTACCAATTTGTAATATAGGTATACCCACCTTCGCGGCTACACCGGAATCAAAATACGATTTTTTAAAACAATGACTGAATTGTTTATTGCATTATCTCTCCTTTGGTTACCTATACATTTAAAAACAGGATACAAAAATAAGTTTATTTGAAATTATTATTCATGTAAGGCTTAGTAGAGTATCCATTGATTCTGTTACTGTCATGCGTTCCATTTTTTTTGGGGACAATAAAAATGTTCCTATTGACAATATCTTCTGGTTGTGCAGAAAAAGGAATATTGTCTAAAGCACGTGGAACTGTTCTCCGATTGTTAACTTCGAGGAGTTGTTGCAGTCTGTTGATGACACCAGCCTGTTCGTCACGTTCCATCTCGTGTATGACTACCGGCAGATTAGCAGCACATACCCATAAGTAGAACATTGTCACTGAAAGTACGAAGTAGATACCATTATTAGAAAGCAAGTAACTGTATAGTTAGTATACCTACCTTTATATACTTTTCTTTTTTAAAACGTTGCTAGGTACCTACACTAAGAATTTCTTCTCTTTGAAGATTTGTTTTGTACGGGCTCAGACCAATATTGGTCTGAGTGTACGGGTATCAAAACCGCGTGACCGCGACAAGCTGCCACTCAGCTACTGCGTCAGCCGTGCCGACAAATACTTCAACACACTTACACTCTTTCAACTTCGTTTCTAGTCTTTTAAATCTCTTGGTTTATAGTCTTAATTTAAACGTAGATAAGTCTAAGAACTAAATTGGCGTATTGCAGCGCGTTTCTTTCCTAGCATTAAAATACTTGAGTAGGATACAAGAAACTATATAGAAAGTAGGTAGGTAGTAATTGAAACTTACGAAGCAGAAATCCGCCTGCAACACTTGCCCCTATCAGCAAACCAATGTCCATTGTGTTTTGCTTGATTAGAAGTAGAAAGGTTGCAACTAAAGTAGATATCAAAATAAGACGCAGTAGTTCCATCAGTATGTAGGTGACCATCAGCATGTTGTTACACTGTCATGGAAAAAAAGAATTAATAGTATCCAAATAGGTACCTATATCTACTGCCAGTAAAGAAAGTTATGTTACTTTAGTAAGTAGGTACCTAAGTAGGCAGGATATTTACTTATGTTATTTTAATTTGGAAGGAATAGGTAGGTACCTACCTACTTGTGTCGATCTGGCTTCTTTATAGTAGGTATTACTATTACTGATTGTCATGTTACAAACTGACTTTTGTTGCTCTAATGCCCCGTATTTATGGTAAACATTTGTTTAGCAACAAAGTTGAATCAACGTGTTGCGGAGTTGCTGTCAACATGTTGCTAGCAACACTGTGTGTTGCAGAGATGTTAACAGAGTGCCTAGTGGGAGTTTGTTTTACGTTAACGCGATCGACACGTTCATGACGTTCGGCGCTCCGATTGGCCCGTTCCAAGTTTTTAACCAATCAGACAGCCAAACGCGGTGAACGTTTCGATCACGTTAGCGTAAAAACAACTCGCACTTAGGGCACAGCTCTCGCTCGATGTGTTGCGGTGTTTACGCTCATCGAGCGTGAACACCGCAACACGATGATTCAACTTTGTTGCTAAACAAATGTTTACCATGAATACGAGGCTTTACTGCAACAGAATGTTACATGTTGTGATATAAAAAGCTAGGTACTTACCGTGTAGGCTCCGTAAATATAAACAATGCTCACTACCATGTAAATACTTGTAAAACTAATTCCAAGAGAAAGATATTTTTCTGGATCTGTAAAATGGGAAAATAATTAGAACAATAATCCGTGTGGTCCACCCTTGTTAGCAACTTGCCTTGCCCAAGCTCACCTGCTTGCATGTCTTCTAGATAGCTCTTTGCGTAAATGAGATTGTAGTCATTGGTCCAGTTGGTAATCTCATCTCTAACTAATTGAGAATGACTGTACCCCAAGCAACAAAACACTAACATCAGGAGTCCCTGTATCTGTGAAGTGTATGATTTGTTACTTACGTATTCACTCTCTTGATGATTAGGTAGGTACCTAATGTTGTAGATATAACACTAAGCTTACCAATGCAAATATCCCAATCAAAATACCGCCTAATCGCAAGGAAAACCAAAAGCAACAGCTATATACTAAAGCCATGATATTCTCCAATGAACATTATAAGTAGGTACCTATGTTCATTTGTTTTTAAATGTCCGAGCGTTGGTACATTCCAGGCTCGCAACTCACTACAAAGTGTTACGTGTCTAAACCAAATCTATCGCATCGTGTCGTGTCACATAAACGACGGTGGTAGATAGCTACCTAATAGCTTATAATAACAACGAATCACGGTAATTGCTTGATATTGATCCACCAGATCCTATTTCTGATATCGTTTTGGAGTCAGTAGCTAACTACGCAAAACCATCAAAAACAAATGAACCGCTTTGGTAAGTAAGTTAGGTATATAGTTATAAGGTAGGTGCAAATATTAAGCTAAAAACTTCGCAAATCGCAAACCTGCTTTGGCACCCTTTGCCTGCTTAACGTTTTACTGTAGGTACCTACCCACTTATCTACCAATAGGGAAATCCATACCTATTTAAATAAATTATATTTGAATTTAACGGTTATTTAAGTAGATCGAGATTGCACATGCACGCAGAAACCTATCAATTTAATGAACCAATAATAAAGGAGACAGACATACTTAGGAGTATTAATTAATAGGGAAACGTAGGGAGGAACAAACATCATCATCTGCCCTTTTCCCAACTATGTTGGGGTTGGCTTCCAGTTTAACCGGATGTTATAGCTGAATTATACCAGTGTTTAATTGGAGGGACTGCCCGCAGCCAGTGGATTGAAAAGGGAGACAGCGCTGTGGCCCATCCTGTTAAGTTAAAAATAAGTCCCACTGGCAAAGGACTTTTCTCAAACAGAGAAAGCACGAGCATTAGTCACTACTACGGTTGCTTAAGGCGGATTGATGATTTCACACTAGCGCTGAATACAAGATTAGGTTTCCTAACGATGTTTTCCTTTATCGATGTGTCTGCCCTCCATACCCCAGGTACTGGGTAACTATCACGATACCCCTTTTTTTAGGGGTGTGGTTTTTTTTTAGGGATACCCGTTGATTTAACTGGTTGTCAGACTTTCGCGCTTTTGACTACACCCTGTCAAAGATCTGCAAATGACAGCCGGGACCAACGGCTTTACGTATTTTCTAAGGCACGGAGAAGTCTTGATATTGTAATAAAAGGGCACCCATCCAATCCAAGCGTACCTTAACCTTCGATCGACCCCTGAGGCTGTTATTATTCAGCCACAAGCTCCTGGATGGAATAAACATAATAGCCTACATGGATATTCGATTACCTACTAGGAAGGTACCTACGCGTAGTTTCATGGCAATTTAACTTGGCTAATGAAAATTTACGTAATGGAAGAACAAATTAAACAGGTGTTGCTCCGTTTTAATAAGTAGGTATGTTGTCAGACATTTTTATTATTTAAACTTTAATGTTTTGAGGAAAGCGTATCAGGAGGGTTGACTCCGAGTAGGGATTGCGCCAGGCGAATGATAATGATTTTAAATTATTTGTTTCCACTGGGCCACCGCTGCTCTCTTGCGTGCTTTATGTTACTAAACCTAACCTTGTAAGTATAGGTAGATATCCATGGCAGTCAATGGCATGGCAATGATCCAGAAAAAAAATAAGTTACAAATAAGTATTTTTTCTGGATAACACATAGATATGCTATTGGCATGTAAACTACCCACACAGCACATAATGTCTACAGAATATCTAAAAAATATCTATTAAATATTAGTGCAAACGTCTAGGAGATATCTTGTGATATTTATAAGTAGTATTCTAGACATCTTGTAGATGACTCTATGTCCGCCTCCTAAATGTCTTCTAGACATTATAAATGTATATCTACTACATATCTACTAGACATGTTTTCTAGATGTATGCTAGTAACATATGGAAGATATCTTCTAGATTATCTGCTAAACCTCTAATAGAACATATCCTAATATCTTCTAGATATCTGCTAGGCGATTCTAAGAGTATGGAAGACATCTTGTAGATTATCTGCCATACGTCTATTAGAAAGTATGTGGAATATCTTCTAGACGTCTTCTAGGTGTTCAAAGCGTGGGCCAGACTGTTGTAAACAAGCCTTCCACACACCGGCGGTTTACTACAGTGCGTGCAGTTGTAGCTCTTTTGTAAACCGCCGGTGGACACCGATGTGTGGAAGGCTTGTTTACAACAGTCTGGCACGGGCATAAGAGTGGAAATTAGAAGATACATTATATTTCAATCAAACTCAGAAAATGTAAATAAAATTATGAAATTTTAAAATAAAAAATCAACGTAATAAGTATTACAAAGAAATTGGTTAGTATATTATAATGATATGTCCACACACTATATTCTTAAATACTTGTAATTAACGTTTTTTTTTTTTCAAGGCTAAATTGATGGTCAGACTCATCTGATACATACTAAACATAAACCCTGAATTTAGAATCCATCACCAACACACTATAGTACTATATTTACTTATTTGGTACCTACCCATTTGTTCAAAGTAGGCTTTATTTCTTAAGTTTTATTGTAATGGAGTTTCATTTTAAACTGAAAAAAAAGCCACAGGTATTTTCAGAAGTCTATTAAAAAAAACTTACAATCATTTGGTTACGTTGTAGGTAACTGGAGTAAATTTACATAGGTAGGCCACTATTATTTTTCTGTTTAAGCAGAATACACATGGGAGCATTCCGCAGCCATGTTTTCATAAGTGTGGAAATTTCTTGTATAGTTGAATCTGGGAGCCCGTATTGCATCTAAAATTAAAATAAACCACAGTCAGTATAAAATCGTCATACCTGCAGGTGATAATCTACTATAGCAAGGTATTCAAATCACAAAACAAATTAGGGTTTAGTAAATAATTGTACTATACCTGACTTAGCTCCAAAAACCCTTAAGGTGGCAAAAACTTTTTATTTTAGCTCCAACTCATGAGAATTTGGATCCAGTGTCATCTGAACTCATCATTCTCAAGAGTAAAATACACCTAGTCTTTACATTGTTTCCACCATATTTCTTCAAATAACTAATCTGAAAGTAACAAAAGTGATTTATAAGTATAATATTCCTTCAATTACATGATACCTATTATATCAAATGCCACATTCTGTGATTACTGTATAGTAGGTGTACCATCAAATCAAAGCACGCACTGCTGGAATAGTTAACACAAAGTTATAATTTTGGATAGCGCATGAAGGATCATAACACGAAGGGGCAGGTGGGGCATGTTGGGATGACCGACAATGACTATGCAAAAGCAATAACTTAATGTCTTACCAAATAATTCTTGATCTTAGCATTTACCAAAATGATTTCTACTGTCTCCAAATCTTCTTAAGACATTTATTGGTAATGGAGATTATCTCCTCAAATTGTTCAGCGTTTTGTTCAGTTACTCCAGTACTAAGGACACTACCTATTTAGTATTTTATTTTTCAGGTCATCAAATGATTCCATAAATGTAAGTATTTAGTTTTAACTTCATGTCCAAATCATCTCTCCGTAACAATATCAGAGGTTCTGAAAGAAATATTTATGTTATTAAACATCTAGGTACATTCAAATTATAAAAAGAGACATGGGACAAGAACGGAGTAGAAAACAAGTCTTTTAATAAAAATTTCTGACCATCTTTCTTGCCATCTTTCTCAACAATATTCTTATTCTTCATAATTTCATTAGTGCCCCTCAACCCAAATACAGGATCAGCAGCTGATTGCAAATTAATAGCAAACTCATTACAAGTAAGAGTACCATTTGTCACTGGACCATCAAAATGTTGTGATGTTTCAAATAAATACACATAGTTCTCTAATAATAGACGGCCGGCACCTGGCGGATAACCGCGAGTTGAATTTCAGGAACGCATTCCGATCACAAGCTTGTCCCGATCTATGGTGATGTTTTACCTGATTGCATGCCATGCATCAACAAATGTTGTTGCACAC
Organism: Euplexia lucipara; assembly: GCA_921972225.1. Taxonomy (NCBI): domain Eukaryota; kingdom Metazoa; phylum Arthropoda; class Insecta; order Lepidoptera; family Noctuidae; genus Euplexia; species Euplexia lucipara. The sequence continues at coordinate 12,419,402 of OV179149.1, forward strand.
CACACTTAGACTTAAATTACATAGGTTGTTGGTAGGTATTCTTACTTTTGGTATTCGTTCCAGACTTTTCCGTTTCGAACACAACTTGAAAACACTTGTTAAACTAACACATAAAAACACTTGTTACACTAACACATAACATTATAAGATTAAACATAGGGTACGCCGCCGTTGCCGTTGACCCGTTGAATTTTGAAAGAAAAGAATCTTCAAGATCGGAATCCGACTATGGAGAGGCTTCGTCCTTCTTTCATTTCAACTTCAACGTTCCTTTCACAGAGTAGAGTAGGTACCTTACCTACATTGAATGTTCCTTTACCCGTTTACGCCTTTACGGCCAAGCCAGTAGGTACGTTTCGTTCAGTGTGACCAGATTATTTTTTACAAAAAAACCGAAGCTCCTTAAAAATATACTGAAATATACCAACTTGCACAGGGAAAATATACCAATAAAGATACTGATTTTCAAAACATATTTTATTTATTAATCATCATCATTATCGCAATAAATATTAGAATTATATTTTATTTAACATTCGTTTTGATGGTGGCTTTCAATGGTGCCTTTTTGAAAAATGTTACAACCTGGAAACGAGTAAAAACATAAATTATACATTTTGACCATACAACAAAGTACCTCCGAACTTCTCGACTTTAGGTAGAGTAATTCTAATTTTACTAAAAACTTAAAACAAGTTAAGCTTACCTTTGACTGTCCTTTACATTTGTTCAAGTTCGATTTATGCTTTTCAGTATTTGCAAGTTGTATAGATGCCATGCTTTTACCCAAGAGGGACTACATATAACAATTACATCTTAATATTGTTGTAAAATTTATTAACTCTGTATGTAGAGAAATAAAGCTTATTATTATTATTATGATTATATATAGATGCTAAGCTACTTTGGAGTTTCGCACTGAATGCAAAACGCAGCGTACTCGTCATCTTTATAACGTGAAAGCCACGAAGAAAACTCCGGAATTTGTTCCCATTTAGCCAAATAACTTTGCTGAAAACTAGACATGTTTTCTGGATTCTGAATTGCTTATCAGATAACAGCGTAATAGTATGAAGTAAAACGACAACAAAAAATCGCGCGCTCTATTTATATTACGACGAACACGTACAATATTAAACACACGTACAATATTTTGAAAGTTTGAAACCAAACCTTCAAAGATTAAGCCAAGTGCAAACAGAAAATCATTTTGTGACTAGATGATTGGATACTATATTGTAATTCTAGGGAGCCCACCTATCATGTCCTATCTGTAACTTACCTACTGATCTTTGCTCCAAAATGAATTATACACTAAATCCGGAAATTCCCTTGAACATCAATGTACGCAGTTTTTTTTTAATAATTTTATGACATGGCTATGGCATTGCCATAACTTTTTTTCCAAGATATACCTAAAAATACTGGCTTCTGCCAATATACCTTTAAAAATACTGACTCTTGGAAAACTTACTAAAATATACTCAAAAAGTATTAAAATACTGAATCTGGTCACACTGGTTTCGTTCGTGCTCACTTTTGAAAGAAAATACATGACAGCGCTTGATATAACCTGTCACCATCAAGGACTGTATTCCTGTATTGCTCAAAGCCTGCCACAAAAATGGCCACAAACATTAAAAATACCACCTCCTGTATTCGGTAGTGTCGATTGACAACGCGATGATCAGCACAGACAAACTATGATTTGCTTATAATAAAATTATATGAAACGAAACGTAAACGTCCAACCAATAATCTAGCGCGAAATTCATACGGGCAGCCGGGCAGTTAGACAATTAATAGTTATTTTTTCTTAGACATTATTAATCATTATGAGGTAATAGGTATGGAGTAGCGAGGCATTACAGCGATGTGCGAAACAATAGGTATTTTTCGTAAAGGTCATTTATATTTTATCGAGGGAATTTTTCATAATTTTGTGTTTTAATTCTTACAGAACCAATGAAAGAATTATACCTATTATATTTTATTAGATCATTTTATGAAGGTAGGTACCTTCATAAAATGATCTAATAAAATATATACCTACCTACATAGATACATTCCAGTAGGTATTATTTCTAAGAGGCAATCGTAAGACCAGCTATAGATATCTGCTAGATATGAAGTAATATCTTTTTATTGAGACAATTTCAAGACCAGGTGTAGACATCTACTAGATATTAATTACATATCTTTGATATCTAAGATCTATGTAGATTATTATTTAACATCTAGTAGATATCATGTGCTGTGTGGGTATTGATTCGTTTATCAGTTACGACGGCAATTTATATTGTTCACGAGGATGTCTATATCATATGGTAGTCACGTTTATTTTTTTTATGAAATCTAGCTTGGCAGTAGGCACGCGATGCCTATAAAACTGACAGGTAATAATATTATACTATCGGGAGTAGGCGAAATCGAAACCCATAATTTCCGGAGCAGGGGAGCAGACTCCTAAGGCATTGGTGAATAAGATAAACAGATGACGTAGTGTGATAAGAGTTCTAACCCCATACATACCTCGTATAAGTAGATAGGTTTTTGTTTAGTCGGCGGTATCTTTGGCTTGTTGATATACTTACAGACACGTCAATGTAGCCCTTTCCTCGAAAGAGCTCGATTTTAATCCTTTTTTGTTTTTTTTTAATTCTTTTTTAAATTTGAAACATTTTAGAGCCAGGGACGGAATTATTTACATAGTAACAATATCAATCTTACTCATGTGGTAAATAGAAATAGAGCAATAAAAAAACGAGTTTCAACCTGTGATCACTCTTTCAAGTTTTAGGATGTCAAGATAAAGGTTTATACAAAATAGCCGTCTAGCGGAAATTCTTATTTGACTGGAGTATAAGAGAAAATACTACTGATTGGATTTAAGAATGCATAATTAAATTTGTGCTGGAGGACCATAAAACTTATGAACTGTAAATAAATAAACAATTAAAAATTATTTTTATTTATTAATCATTCTTCCTGCAGTGCTTAATAGTTGCTGACAATTTAAGAACGAGATCTTGCAGTTAACATTATTATTTACATTTAATGTGTGCTAGGCTTGCTTCCTCTGGTTTAGTAATGGCACTATTTACTAATGTAAAGCGGTATCGGTTGCACTACGGTATTAGAATATTATTATGAATAGTTTGATACTGTAAATTTCAATCAAATTCTTCTTTACAACAGAAACATTAAGTACATTCGAATTAGCATAATAAAGTGGAGATTATATTTTAATACTATTAACACAGTAGGTAGGTATCGGTAGTTTATTTAAATGACTTCATCATATACCCAATACAAAATTTGAACAAAAACTTGGCAAATCTAACTTACAAAGCTATTTTTTGGCAAACACATTAATTTAAAATGTTATACAAAGATAAGTAAAACACAAATTACCTTTTTGTGTCACATGAGTTACGGAATTGAAGGCATGACTACGATACAATCATCTCATAATCTGAATTTCCCTAATAGTCTAGTAATCTGGACGTCAAACATACATTAAAATTCTGTCCAGGTCAATGCACTGACCGCAAAAGTATGTGCGCCACTAGTAAATAAAATGGAAACTATGTAATAAGGCTTAAAAGTACCAACTCATTATTTTTTTAATTCAATGAACAATATTTACAATTGGTGCAAATAATTTTGGTCAGTGCATCTTGACATTCTTGACACAAATCATGAAATGTTGAGTGTGCCTTGTTATGCTAAGTGCGTAATAGTTTTGTAACGAAAAAGATTTGACACACAACTATTTCTACACAAGGATTGGGCCGACTACTTACGTTTTTACTAAAGTTGGAGTCTATTTCATAAGTTTAGGAGAGCTATGTTTGCTACACAGGAATATTACATTAATATTATTATAAGTACCACATAGTAAAAATACGCAATTGATATTGAAAAATCTGACGATATTTTTCCAGTCAATTAAAGCTTTTCTATCAACATGAAATTCTTACAAAATATTAACTACAAAATTAAAATGCCATCAATTGCCATTATGTAAAACATTTAGAACTTTGATTCGAATTGGTTGCAATTGAACCTCCTATTGTTTATCGTTTTTTTTAACAAAATCGAAATTAAATGTAACTGTGATTATTATGTCTATTTGCTAAAAAAATAAAACTTAGCTTGGCAGCAAATTATTATTATCGTCGCTGTACACAATGTGAACAAGATCGTGGTGTCATTTGCACAATTACATACAAGCTCGTATTGAGTCGGAGATCATCGGCAGTGCACGTGCGACGAAAACAGAACCTAAAATTTCTAGTAGAGCGAGATTTATACATTGAGCAATACTCTAAAATCTCACCCAAATTATAATTATTTAAAGTTAACATAAGTCGGTATAGAAGCAAATAGTAACCTAATAAAACTAAAATTAGATAGGCATTATTACATTTCCACCACTAAAATTTACAGTGACTGGACAACATGTTTAAATAAAGCAAAATTATAAATTATAAGTTGGAACTCATAAATCGCATAACATGTTGAGTACATTTGGATCAAGTTTGGTTACAAGCTGTTACATCAAAGTTTAACTATATGTTAATGATTGAGGTACGCCATTGACAGTCTTTGATTTCAGGACCCCGTTTTCATACGACATTATTGTCTCCCGACCGTTCTCGGTCACCCTGGAAAAACAAAATAATATTTTTGAGTATAAAACAGGTGTATTCATTCCTCATTCTGCTCGTTTTTGTTAAGATACAATAAACTTTATATCTAAAACAGGAGAATGTGGATTTTCATTTGATGACAAACCACATTGAAGCTTACGATAATTTAAAAACTATGATCAGCTTGACAGTTAACAAAACAAGGCAGTAAGAGACCCACCCTTCCTGTCATGAAGTTAACATGTCACGCTAAGGTGATCTCGTCATTAAAATCTCAAATGGGGTTCACTTTATATGCTCATTTATATGCAAAATACCTATTACATGTACATTATTTCAAAGTTAAGGTAACATTTAAAAGTGTCATTGTTACTTTCTTCGGGCTTTGGCAAAACATTTATCATTTCATCATCGTGTAATTAATAATTGAAATCGACCGTACTAATGAATGCAGCCCACGCTTTGACCCCCAGGGATGGTTATCGCATCGCGTTCCCTAGCGTTTCAAAGCGTTTTTGTGTATGCGGTAATAATAATTGATGTACAAAAGCAGTCAGCTGTCTAACTCATTACCTATGCCTACGTAAATCAGACGGGCTTCTTTCTACCGGTGCCAACTGCCAAGTTGCCTAGGCCAGAATACTGTTCAAGTATCAACTGACAGAGAGACTGGTTTAAATTTAAAAAGGGTTTCTTTAAACAAAATCATGCTCACTTCTTAGTAGTTATCTTCTTCCCGTTGACGACGCGCGTAGTGGTCGTAGTACTCCTCATGTTGGCGCTGCCGGGTCCCGCTAATGAACTATTGAATGTTGAGAATGATGTGAAAGTGTTCCCGTTTGCATGTGCAAATATGTCATCGAGTCCCATTCCCTGCATGCCGCCGAACCCAAATGGGCTGAATAGGGATGAAGTGAGGGAAGTGCCCGGGTGGCTTCGACGACCGTGCCTATGGTGACCGTGTCCATGACCGTTGATTTCTGTAAATATAAAGTATCCATTTATATAAATGCACACCAAAATCCAAATATGTTACAACAACACAATCACCAAACTAAAGTCGACATATTTATCAGTTTATCGTTGTTATCTGTGTAGTCTTTCAGGTCACTGTGACTCCCATTAGCAAGCCATAGTGAATTTAGGTAAGATAAGTTGATATAGAATTTAAATCGATCGACCTTAATTGCAGCACTCATCCAAATTATAATACTGGCTCGAGATCTCGTATCTTACTTGCAGCTAATTTCAAATGTCACTAAGTTAATGGGTATCTAATATTTAAAATTATAAATATTGTGACAAGCTGATTTAAGTCTATTACCAGCAAATAAATCGCCAAATGGAGAACCGCCGAAGAATTCTCTGAAAACCTCTTCGGGGTCACGGAATGTGAACGGGTAATTAGGGTAGCCGAAGTCGTAATCATCGTCGGGGGCGGAACGTCTGCCTCTGCCGTTGTTCAACCCTTCTTTGCCGTACTGATCGTACACTCGCCGTTTCCTTTCTGCAATAAATAGCATTGAAATGTATTTTTATTTAACTATAATAAATTTGTTATAGGTAGGTGTGTGCAGTATGATAGCCTCTGCAACGTCATCATGCGTTGTGTCCAACAATTCTAATTAGAACGTTAAAGTCTACGCGTGATCTCGAACACACAGCGCAGCGGGTTAAACAAAAGTGATGTCACCAATAAACGAACTTCGGCAGAAACGACCTTAGCTACGCTTGTGGCGAATTTCCTAGTAGCACACTCCTACCTATGTGACCACGAGTTTATTCAGAAGAAAAAAAAAGGTCTATAAACGCACATAATGGGTGCGATTTAAAATTACTCGGTAATTAAGTTTAACTTCAACAATAATTTGGATTTCATCCAAGGTTAAAGAATTCTTAACCATAAATAACTTAAGCAATATAAATAAGTTCCTTTGATACGTGACCGGAAAGTTATAAACTAATGGCATAGGTCACGTAATTGAATATCAACACCTACCCACTTAACGTAAGGTCTTGCTAATGTAATACTTTCAAACATTAGGTTGCTCAAGTACCTAGTTAGTCAATTAATAATAGAATACCGCAAACTATTCAATACAAAACATACAAAATAAAGCTGTGGGGAATGTTGTTAATATTATAGGTAGGAAAATCAGGAGGCCAAGTTAGATACTAACCATTTGGCTAAACCTGGATCTCCCAAATTACAGCGAAACACGAAAGTACCTCTTGATAACTTTATACAATTACATAAAGGGTCAGTGTCTCAATTAGTTCGCGATTATTATTCAAGAATTAAAAAGCAAAGCATGTCAGTATATAACGACAAAAATTAATATAGAAACGCGATAAGAGTTTGGAAATCGACGACGATAACGGACGAAGTTGTAGCCAGAACAGTTGGTGTTATGTACTCATGAACCGTCCAGAATATTTTCTCTAAATGATGGTGTGAAGCGGACTAAAATCCATAGAGCAGTTGAGGACAAAGGAACTACAAGGGAACACCGACGAAAAGTGACTTTGTTTGATAGGTACCTACTTACTATTTGTAGATGACGATGCGATTCTAAAAATGTTTGTTGTGTACTGATAACTTAGATAAATATTTTCATGATTTGTGTGGGTGAGGATTGTTTTTTGGCAAATTTTTGAGCATGTTGTGTGTTATTCGTAAAGACCTATTCTGTGCTTAAGTTATTTATAATCAAAATGTTTGATAGGCACATATAGGTATTTGGTATTTGGCTGATTCTTTTGAGTTGAGTTTCCGAAATGGTAACAGAGTATCAAATCTATTTTTAGTGTTGTAATAATGCTACTTAACAATTTTTCCCACGTGTTTCTATGATTATTTTGAATCCTAATTTGGAAGAATCCAGAATACAGATATCTTCAATTTCGTAGTAATTACTTTTAGCCGACTTCCGTGTTTTAAAAGTAGGTACCGTTACAATGACTCGCCAAATATAATGTAATGTTCCCATTTTATTCATCACCAAGATGTGAATCATTTCGTGCGTAGGAGGATATGTTTGCATATGTATAACCTATGAATGTTTAACTTGAAAAGTTCCACGTTTATAAGAATTGAAACAAAACGAAATGCACTTCGTAATATTTGCGAAACGATTCGGGTCCTAGTCCCATGAATATTAATAATGAAGCAATGTTTTATCCTACATCAATATTATTCCTTTTTAAACAACTTTCAAAACCTTTTTAATTATACAATTTCCTGCGAAGCTGTACCTACTCAATAAAGTTGTTTAGAGCCCTAGTTGCTTCTACTAATTATTATTAGTAAATTACATTACAGTAAAACCAATACCTACTGTAATGTTAATATCACAGTTGAAACGTTTGTTATTTATTAAGCAGTAAGTAATAAAATAATGTTATGTACACAACCATTATCAAATTATGTCACACAAAACTCATATTTATGTTAGTAATAAAAATAAGTGGCCCCAAACAAAATAAAATTAAGGTTGCAGTTTTCAACACTGTTTTGAATATTACCACGACTATACTTAACCGTAATTACAGGTCATATACGTATTGGGTAAGGTTGGTAAACTAAAAGTTTAAGTTTGTGCTGGAATTGCAAAATATAATCAAGTGATAATATTCACAACTTCTTAAGCCAATCCTGCATTAAATGGACAGCTACCAAAAAAGCGGTGGAATGGAGTGTCTCCAAAAAACCCTCTGAAGTTAAAGTGCCGATGCCCATTGACTCCGTTCTTGCTTTGATATCTGTGCGCGTGATGACTGGATCCCCGTGCATCATATACTTTCCGCTTGTTTGCTACCCAACAACAAAAATCATTTTACACTTCTATAACAAGCAACTACTAATATATTCTTACTTTATTAGAAACATTAATAGCGCTGTTACACATCAATGGAGGTATTTTTATCTTTTGATGAGTGAATTAAAGATTGCTGCATTCATCTAAAAATATCAAAAAGATAGAAACTAAAGACAGATATACAAAATCTCACGAACTTGTTGAGTAGCTGTGGTATTCATTATATCAAAGGTTATGGAATATTCATAAATAAATTAATATTTGAGTAGTAGATTTATATAAAATAGTATAATACATTAATAATAAAAAATAATTTACAGGTTTATTTTATTACAAGTTTGATCATATTAAAAGCATCTAAGTAAAGGAGACGTTCAACCAATGGGGTTTGGTTTTTGCTTTAGCTAATAAAATATGTAAAATTCTCGTGTCACAGTGTTTTTGACCAAACTCCCTCGAAACGGCTTCTCCAATTCTTATGAAATTTTAGGTGTATATTCAATAGGTTCTATTATTTAAAAAAAAAACGCGGAACAAAGTTTGCTAGGGCTTCTAATATTTTTATATTATTCTACATTTTCATTCCTATTCTCATTCCTAATGTATTATTTATTAATAATAGCGGCGCCTTACGGTATTGCCAGTAGTTCAAAATCTAACATGAGTCAATTAAAAATTTCCAAGGCAATGTAATATACTTATGGAATAAATTGTAACCTATGTGCACAAATTTCATCCAAGTACGTCCAGCAGTTTCGGCCTGGGCAAGTAACAAGCAGACACACAAATAAGACAAACTTTCGTTTATGTTGTTCATGATATTAGTTTTAATTGATGTTTTATGTCTATTACAGTTTTATGTATGTGTAACATACATTTATATTACTAATTAATTAATTGTTTTCATGTTGTCATTCAATTGGAAAATCCTTATCCACTTAGTTGATGGATTACACAGTTTACAACCTGCATCAATACGAAATTAATTGTAATTGTTTGCAACACAACTGCACAACCATAATACAGGCTCCATTTTTTTGTGATTCGCTATGTGGTGATTATTTAAGTACAGTTGTACAAGGATATCTTTCGGAAACCCCAAATGCATTCTAAAGCAATTTATAAAAGAAAAACTTTAAATAATATCAGTTTTGCTACATATAATATAGAAACTAAAAGATTTGTAAGGTTTTAGTTTCTGTATTATAAATAAATAAAGGAGCTAAAACCCAGGGCTGTAGACTTCTAGCCAATAAAACCTGACCTGTCTACTATAATCATAAAAAAAATATACCACTTTTGACCATCTCCTTTATAAGGTAAATTACTTGAATAGCCATATTATTATTAAAGACATTGACAATCGAACAACATTGAATACTCCAGCTAAACAAACAGTAAATTGGTTTCATATAAAATATAATTAATAAACTCACACTCACCATCTGAAAGAACTTCATAAGCCTCAGATATTTCTTTGAATCGTCTATTAGATTCATCAGCATTATCTGGATTCTTATCAGGATGCCATTTCAATGCTAGTTTTCTGTAACTGAAATTAAAATGGTTTGCATTAGGAGAATTTCTTCTACAGGCAAGCATTGGGCAAAAAATAATTAGATTAATAATTACAAATTACAGTTACATTGTAATTGTTAATTTAGATACTTCATAACAGATTACTTAAGTAACGGATTACAACAAGTAGTTACTGTAATTAGATACAAAGTAAGAAGATTGTAAGTTAATCTAATTACATTTTAACAGATTACATATTATTCTGTTAGCCGATCGATACAGATTAACACAAATAACACTAATATTACTTGAAACTGTAAAAGGCTTACAAAGTTAGTTTAATAACAATTTTGATAAACACGAAATTGAAAGAAACATCTTTTCATAAACAATATTTTTAATCAACTGTATTATTGTATCAAATTTCATTTTACTTTTATAAATAATCATTTTCATTATTAATTAGTACTTGACCATTCATTTGCTGATTATTAATTCAAATTAACTTACTTAAAATATGTTTTTTTGTTGTAATTAAAACACACATTTATCATTTATCATGTATAAATGTGTGTTGTTATGGCAACTAAACTAATATTTTCAAAAGAATGATTACAATATAATTGAATACTATGTAATTTGATTACATTGTAATTTAATTACTTTGCAATTAAATACATTGTATCCAATTCTTTACACATCCAAAGTAATTGTAATTACAATATAATTGAATACTATATAATTAGATTACATTTTATTCAAAATACTTTGTAATTAAATTATTAATTAGATTACAAAAGTAATTAGTTACGCCCATCACTGCATGGTATACACCACTAACATGGTTTTTAATTATCTGTAATGCAAAGAGGTAAAAAATCTTTGATCAGCAGTAAGACAGTTTAGCTGAAAAAATCAATATTATGCAAATATCAATTATTATTTTGCTGCCTAATTTCTTATTTTAGGCGATTTACATTGCATTGCATTATAATACAAAGTGGAAAGAGCTCAAGATATGTATGAAAATACTTTCAAGTGAATTAGACAGTTCATACTTACGCCTTTTTTATTTCTGTCTCGGAAGCAGCTCGAGTAACACCCAGTACCCTGTAATAGTCCACCATCGCTGGTCTCCCTCAAGGGATGTGATATGATCTGAAATCACAAATATTTCTAGTTCAAATTACTTCAAGTTACTGCCTAGGTCTAGTCGTAGATTGCAAATGTTATTAGGTTTTTCCATCTGTAATTTCTTAGTAGCAGCCTAAAGACTGGATTTATGCCTGATTGATGGATAATGGTGTCAGCCCCTGCTCCATGGGATTTAAACATAAATGATGAAATTCAAGTGTACTATCAGTACATCTCTGTGATCTGTCTAACCTTTATAGAAATGCAGTTAGGATGTTATATTTTACATTACATAATGTCACGCCTGTAATCCCCGAAGGGCTAGGCAGAGGTGTACCTACACCCACATTTCGCCAGCTATGTTTTAAGTCCCATGTAATAGGGGGCGAGCCTATTGCCATCAATCGGGCACGAATCCAGACTCCGGGCTGCTACTGACAAATCCCAGATGGAAAAACTCAATAACACTTTGCCCGACCCGGGGATCGAACCCGGGACCTCATGCTCAGCAGTAGCACTAGCGACCACTAGACCAACGAGGCAGTTTATATATAGTAATATAGTTCTATTTGTAATTTCATCATTATTCCTAGTCCTGGCACAAAATGGTAATATATTAAGGTCTACTTTAGTTGATCCAAAATAAATACAGTAAAACATATAATAGACACACTGGTTACAAAATAGTAAAATTAAAAGAAGATGCAATGAAAATTGACCAAAGCTGGTTACATCATAATTACAATATAAGCCAGAACTTTTTCCCAACTGAGTAGGCAAATACTAACTAGGTACTACAATTCTTACATCATCCTTTTGCTTTGTTTACATTCATAGTATGGATCATACAAGCATGCTTCATGAGAATATTCCATATCAGACCTTTCTAATGAACATAGCTAATAAGGTATCTATATCTTCCTAGGGTTACCCTTTCCTTTAAATCCATTTACATCGCCCTTCCTTATAAATAAATGTGTTTTGTTGGTTTCCTTTCATTCATCTTTTCAACAGAATTTTTCGAACATAAAGCAATATTTCTCTATTCAATTTGTAGGATCCTAACTAGGAACAGTTAGGAAGCAACCAAGCAGTCTAAAACTCCGATATGCTCTAAATCGGATCCAATCTGTTCTAACTGTGATTACATCTCCCGATTTCCTAGTTAGATTTCCTACAAAATTAATAGTGTGTTTTCCCTTTAACCATAGTTACATTACACATACTTTGCAAGGAATGTATTTTTACTTTTGTTTCAACTTTCATGTTTCTTTTGCAAGTCCCAAGATTCACTACCATTTACAAGTGAAGACACAAGCACAACACTGCAAACAACCATGGAATGTTTATGGACATCACTGGCTAGTCACAATGCCATATGCATATACAAATCACTATATTTCCTGCATTTACTCATCTTTTCACATCTACTATTTTTGCTTCTCCTATAAACTGTCTCACCCAAATAATTTTTCCATTTAAAAAACAATAATTTTAAACCACACACCAACACAATACATTAACGTCTCTTTCGAACGCCCTCCAACTTGATCACATATTCATACTTTTCATCTTATGATCTGTAAAACACAGTCACCATGTCTTGCAACTAAGTATTTTGCCGAACGGTGCATGAAATAAAGAACATGAACTTAAACTGCATATACATTTTGGCAGGTATCATTCATCCAATACGACACCAAATACATGATTATATCGACACTCACGCACTTTTGATTTCCAAACAAAACCAACTTATAGGCTACTTTATTACAGTAAACATAGACGTAGTTTCTACTAGGTACTTCTTTTGAAACGAAAATAGATACAAATCGATTTAATTGACTGCGTCGTCGCATGTGAGAATATCCACAGTAGGTAGAATAATACAAAAATTACTAACCAATCTTTCTTACTTACCTAATGTTAGAACTATAAATTTATGTAAGAATCCAGAAAATGTCAATGATAGCAAAATTTTAAAACTGATGTGACTTTTTTTGTAATTACCTCAAAACGCGAAAAATATTCCATACAACATTGTCAATTAATTTGTCAAAATGTCAAACAAAAAAAACTAAATTATTAACGAAATAAAAAAAGATACTAAATTATCTTTGGAAAACCAAGAACTTTTTTTGATCATAGTAAAGTTGGAAAAATAGCAATTAATTTAGAGTTTTAAACACTTCAGCGTAATAAAATCAATGTTTCGGTATTTTATTGATCGGCTTTGCTTGCTTATTATTAGTGAGGTTCGTGACTTGTGAGTTTGTGATGTTATAGGGGGTAATCTCTGGATCTACTGAACCGATTTTAAAAATGATTTTACCAAGAGAAAGCGATTTTTTTTATACTATGAGTGGGTGGAGGGCATTTAAAGTACGAAATTCATGCGGACGAAATCGCAAGGAACTAGTATAATATATAATGCTAAAATAGTCTTGATTCTAGAACAGTTTTTTAAACGCACAGACTCACTTTTTATTTCACTACGAAAAAAGAAAGTCTGAGAAACGTAATAAATTGGCAACACTTTTCATTTAAACGTTAATTTCCGTTTTCGACTGACTTTCGTTAAAAATAATATTGTGACTTGTGATTGTCGTTGACGGCGCTCGGTCATAATATCTTCAACTGATTTTGAGATGAAACTCAAGAAAATCAGAGGAAAAGGCTTCTTGACATGTATCTGCACTGTACCTACTGTTGTGGATCTAATTTTAAAGTTGTAAAATATGTTTATGTAAAAGCTAATGCTATTTGTGTGCTTTGGATATTTACCTATATCTTGTTTTTGCATTACGTAGATATTTGAGTTTGTACCAATCTGAGATTGCTTGTTCCCAATAGCTAGTAACCAACTAATAGAAATTAGTTAAATTGAACCTACACTTAGGAAGAGAAGAAGGAAGCTTCTACTGCTGCACTGATGAGGTAAGTTTGATATGTATTGTTTTTTTTAGTACCTTCCATAAGTTTCGGTAGGTAATGCAAGAAAATATCAAAAAGTCTTGATCATCAACTGCTGTGAACCTCGAACCTCAAGCTAACCTCAAGTATGAGGCTGAGCTGAAACATATTCTCTGCGATATTCTGCCGGTAGGTTTTTGTCTTTGCCGGCGGAATATCTACTTTCTGTATTATATTTGTGGCCTATGTTTTTAAATTATACGTCAAAATAGGTTAAGAAGAGTCTCAGACTGAGAGAAGAGTACGAGTTTAATCGCGTAGGTACTGTAGGTACCTACTAACTAGGTAGGTAAATAATTAAGTGTTTTTTCTCTGTTGTAAAATAATTAGATGAAAGCTATTGAGTCACAACACCCATGGAGCATCTCCATGGAGATGTTTCGATTCGTTCATATTTAACATCATGTTGGTGGTGGCGATTACCTTCTCAAAACATTATCCTCTTTTTGGGGCCATCGCAATCGGTTAGAAACAGATGAACAATGGCGCTTGATATTGGAAAAGTTTGGTTTAGGTACCTTTAAAATGGTGTTATCGATTCAATTAAGTAAAAGTAGTTTGTTTCCACTTTCCCGGCGCTTTATATTCCGTATTATTTCAATATTTCCTGTAAGTAGGTATAAACTGTTAAACTTTTCCTAGCGTAGGTATCTCAGGTTTCATAATTTACGTCCGAAATATTCCAGACCGTGAAATATATGCCACTGGGTAATGGCCGGTATTCATTTTTACCGCACTAAAGGTATTTTTTTTTCTCTTTATGTAAAATTATCTATAAATTTGTGCTATTTCTATTAAGCTATTTATGTCACAATTTGTCTTTGCAATGGTCCCGTTTTTATTCACCCTTTGAGCAGGGACGTCCCTTATCGATCGAATAAACGATGAAATCAACATTAATTCGTTTAAACTATAATAGTACGCATTCGTTTAACCCGTACATTAATTTTTAAAAGAGATTCGATATTGCATTTCTACTTATCAATTTCAATTCATCTTTAATCGGAAGTGATCAAGTGAGTAATACTTCTAAGTACTTAGGTACCTACTTCTAACTATCATGTGTCATCTACCATCACTTCATCAGTTGTCCCATCCAATCAGTTTTGTGAGCAGACGGTTAAATGAGTTAACTTGCCTATTAAAAGTATTCGACTATCCCAGAAATCCAATTTTGTTTACAAATTCCTTACTTAACGCAACTACTGTGTCGCTCTGTGCTTCTTGTGGTGACAGGTGAATAGTGATGTCAATGACGCCAAAACCGGCAAGGACATACAAAATTTGAACACTTGGTGCTCGTAATTTCAATCTCAGTTATAGTAATTAAAAGTAAGTAAATTAAAAAAATCGATACCTAGCAAATGTCATACCTAGTTCCTGTAAATACTTAAGTAAGTACAATAACAATGGGTTTGAAAAAAAAAAAAAGTATTGCAGGTGTTGTATTTTGTTCTTGTTAATAGCCCTTTTAGTTGTTTTAACAGAATTATTTATTTTAAGTAATAGGTACAAGAATGGCCCCAAAATCTAATTAAATAGAGATCCCATTCAATAGTATTTTTTAACCACGAGGACAAAGCTGGTAATGCGGAGTAGAGGGCGCCACTTACCACTATAACTGCTGTTATTGTTTCGATTATTATGCTATGCTTCACACAACAGCGTTGCTTGCGCTATCTTTTTCACGCAAAGTTATAGTAATCTTATAATTGTCCATTCAAACAAGCCATGGTATCCTAAATCTAACACCTAATGTAAATCTTTTGTGCATTCACAATAGTCAATACTTTTTAACGTTTAGCATTAAACGTCAGTGTCATATTTCAAAGATACAACATTGACTGTGTGAGGATTAAGCTTTCAACCTTAGAAGCACACCATGTCCATGGGTGCCAGCGAATCTTAAGTTTCTGTTTAGATAGGTAATAGGCACAAACCTTAAAATAACATTGGCTCTTCCGGTGATTATAACGTTGGTGCCAACCACGGATAGCAAAACGGTCTCCACCTGCACTAGACGAAACTCAGCGTTCGTAGAACTTCTCCGGTTTCTTCAGTCTTATGCAACTTCGTTTTGTTCTCAAATGATTGTACGACACTATCACGTTTTATGTCGAACACACTTGCACTAAATGGATGACTGATCTTGTCCAATGACACTTGTTTTCAATCTGCATGAGTAACCAATAACACAATAATAAAAATATCTGTTGTTAACAAAATCGCCACCAAATGGAAAATTTTTGCACATGAAATCGATAAAACACAGATTCACAGTGGTGTCAGTGTGGGCACGATAAGACAAAGCGTAGGTAGAGGTAGCGGTAACGTAACCGCACCTACAAGAACAAACGATCCGAGCGCACGTTTTCCATCGACTGACATTCGAAGACGCGAATACTAACGAACGATTCACGAATGGCACCGAACAGCGGATACATAACACAATAATAGCGCTAGTAGCGCGCACCAGCTGACGTGAGCGTGAAGGACAAGACTACAGACTAATGTATTATAACGAATTAACGATCATAAACCCAATGGCCGATGTATTTTGATACTGCATTCTACAAGTATGCAATATTATGTTCCTAGTCCCAGTATGACGACCTAAGCACGGATAGGTATTCAGTTAAGCACACGATGGTTGATTTATTGCCACCTAGATCTGCAAATGCAGCTATGTAAAGAAAGAAAATAACAAGAATATTCCATTGTTTGGTTAGAATTACCTCACAGGCCTAAGCCTAGATAAATTGTGACCTAAGGACGGTGTGATATATGCCTCAGGTCATTTAACAATTTTAAAAAACGATATCAATTTCATCTTTATCATTTGATTTCTCCAACTGTCGTCAACGAATTTTTATAGTTAATTGTTTATGTATACTATGTAAACTATGTATCGAAGTTTTTTTTACCCTTCATGGCGTTTACGGTTTGATTGAGGCATAACTCGTGAATCGAAACCGAGGTAGTCGACCGGCTTGACGACCGTGCTTTGTGAGAGTTTCGCTTATTGCTTGTCAATGAACCTCATCTAGATAATGAGATGGATTCTCTTAACGTTAACACCTTCATTACCTAAATAATATAATTTTACTAGTTTTTGGTTCTTATAGAATAATTCCGTAGTCAAATAATAATGACTTAATTATTAAATTACCAAAATTTTATTTACTTTAATGTTTTCCATACTCATGCAAATATAATGTGAATCATTAAGGCAGACTGCAGATATCACTTTCTGTGTGGTATACAGCATCACTCGGCCTTCAAGAGACCGGTTACACTGTACCGGGTACAGTCACTACAGCTGATACGGTAAGACTTACTTACGTCACTACATGCTAATAATGTGGCTGTGTGACAGAAAATTTCATTCAACATCTTTTCAGTGACTCAACATCAGTAATAAAGATTTTTCTATTGTTAGCTTGTTGGTAAATTAAATTGCAACTACGATATCACGCAAACATATGAATTCAATAGGAACGTTTAACGGTTATTAATCGACAAATGAATGGAGTAGTGGGCGAATTTAGATCGCCCACCTTCATCATCATGTTGAATTGGAATTATTAAAACATTTAAGTTAGTCATTCGAGAAAGCGAAAGATCACCTGAGCACGACCAAAAAAATAGAGCTAAAAATGAACCGTCAGAACGAATGCAGGTATGATTAACTCGTTACTCAGGATTCGTATGTGGGCGAAATACTTTTAGAGATAGTTTTCTCTTATATGCGATCAATTTTGTACATTCAAATTTCACTGGTGGGTCAGTAGTCGGCAGACTAGGCAGTAGAAACAACTATAGCTTGGAAAGATCATAACCAGAAATCTTCCTCAATCAGTTCACATTATACATTCTGTTACATTCCATTATACAAAAATTGATATCGCTCGTCAACCAGGTTCTTACTATCCTCAAGATTTTGTAATTTTAATTCTAAGATATTTCTACTAACAATCGTTTGCATGTTGTCATGTCTTACACCTCTCTCTTTTGTCGTTGAGATCCTTAAAATAGGACATACCGTCTGTCGGGACAAATCAACTCGAGGCTGCAATGGTTCTTCCTTCAGATGGTCTTTCCAAAGTTTGCCCTGCATCGTTCTAGTTTATTTCAATGAATTAGGTACTTACCTATATTTTAATGTTATCACCACGGAAAGAAATGCGAGGTCAACGTAAACTGGAAATATATGTATAGCTTAATGTGTAGCCGTGTGTAGATCCAGGTGACGTACCTACTATGCGTTTCAAATAAGAATAGAAACGTCAATGACCTCTATCTGTCAAATGTCACTTAACGAAGGAGGACCACGGGCATTTTCCGAATAAAATAAAACGGTTTATAAAAAAATCCTTGTGGCGGTTCCTTTATGCTCTATGTTATGACTTATGTTCACAGTATAAATATTAATACAGTAGGACGACGCCTCTGATCTCTGAAAAAATGCCGACAACGTCTACACGCGTTAGCCCTGAATAATACCTCCCGAACTACGAACATTGTTTTGTTTGCAGTTCGGGAGCGGCTTTCCCGCGTCTTGCCCCTCACGCCCCGCACGATTGCCCTGTCTAGACGGCTTCGTCGGACGACTGTAGTTTTTAGACTGTGTTATGGTTCCATAAAAATGTATTGTGTCCAAAGTAATTCAAAGTATCTTAAATTTTTGATTGTGTCCATGTTTTTTAAGTTTGTCATCTCTTCCTTTTTTTCATTTCTCTCGCCTCATGTACCTACATAAAAAGTCTACTGTTGTTTTGGGGACTGTAACTTCAGTAAGTAGTAGTTCCATAGCGATGATGAGAGTCAGACATCAACTCACTGCATATTGTACCTTAATACCTAAATAAACATTAGTATTTAGGTACCTATAGACAAATAGAAGTATTACTTTTATTAGTAACGATAAAGCTAGGTAGACAAACTCAGTATCTTGAAATGTTCAAAGGTTCTGATTTATCATTTTGAAGAAAGAAAGAAAGAAAAGGCATTTATTTGGCACGACACAGGCACACGTTAATAAAAGAAATAGGTAAGTACAGTAAAAAGAATTAATAAAAAAAAAAACAATAAAAATAAGTAAACAAAAATAAAGATTTATGTGCCTTGCGGCTGCGCCAAATAGGTCCAGTTCAGCAAAACCGGACGACTAGTGCCTGACGCTGGTTTTCAACTGGACCTGAAGTTGTGAGGTGTCACCGACGATAGAAAGATTATTTTTTTATTATTTCTTGAAAGATATTAAATTTCAAACAACACCAACAACCGTTGACATTAAGTGATGTGGATGTATAATAATAATTAAGCGGGTAACGATCAACTAGGAACATATTTTTATATCTTACTAATCTCAGCTTCATTGTAAAGTGTTTCGCGCAACGCTTTGTAAGAATTTGCTTTGCAGTCCGCTTGCAGTAATACCAACGACTTGTTTCAAAAGTCGGCCAAGAAACTCTTACGACAGACTATGTTATTTAAGAATTACACAGTTATTTGCTGTTGGCTAGACTACCGACTTAACTCCTTTTATGACAGCTTAGCATAATTTATCGCTAATAAATATGCAAGCCTACCATACTTTTAGCTTTTTCACACTTTTGATTTCTTGAACGTCTTTATTGCATCCGCGGTGATACTATGTTAAACAGAAAAGTAAGCAGAACTCTTAAAGCTTGTCAAAAATCAAAGAAACAAAATCGATCGACATCAACCAAGAAGGGTTTCGTGCTCTCTTGTAATATCCGCAAAACCAGCTTTGTCTTTAAGTGGCCTCTATGAGAAAAGTATCTTTACATTCGCATCGCATTGTAGTAGACTTAACTCGCCCTGCACATGTATAACTACTTAAGTCAAAAAATAAAACAAATAGACCAACATGACAAAAATGGCCATCAGATTTTTTAGGTCTTAAATTGTCTAACGTCTTGTTTAAAAGGTTTAATGACAGGCAACCGTTAGCCCAAGAGGTCATCGAAAATGCCTTTATTTCACTGCAGTAGAATGAAAAATGAAATTTCTTATCTCCATTATTGAGGCCAGACTGAGTGAAGAGAAGTACATACCCATGTATGTTCCCAATGTATGTAGGTATGAGTAGGTAACTCGTTGCGCACAGTATAGTTAACATTTACTAAATAAGGATAACTTTTACTTCGACTCTCTTGTATTTATTTATTGCTACATTGGATCGAGTTTCATTTTGATTTACCGTGTCTCGCGAGATTCAACTATTTATGACACACTCGTCAAACAAGTTGCCAACCGAAACGTACCGTGGAATCGTTTTCATAATAAAAAGTTCCACACAATAGCACGCCTCTCTGACTGATAACATGGCAAATACATAGTATATTCTCAAGCACACACACAGCACTATTTCTCAAACTACTTCATTTGCATAAAATAATCATTTTCGGTGCTGATTGGTGAAAGTTACTAATAATAGGTACAGACATGATGATAGGCATACGTAGATTTAAACCCAACGGGGGGGGGGGGGGGGGGGGGGCTAGTCAGTTCTTTAGCACTCCACTTCCCCTAGTGCAATGGTGACCGTCCGTTTGTCCAGTGCCAGTATGTCAGTAACGTCTGATAATGTAGAACTCCACCTCCACGGCCTTGGTGCCCTGGACGACGATACGGCCCCAGTTCCCTACCTAAATCACGACTCACAAATAAAAGAAGAAGAGTATTTATTTAAGACCTCCAGTCTATTTCAAGCTGTTAAGAGGTTAATAAGGACTTTTTAATTATTTGCAGTTCTTTTTTATATTCAACATACAGCTATCATTACTGGGTTTAAATTTCATATTTTTATGTTGCTTAGACCTAATTAATTACCCATTGACTTCGTTTTTACCAACCCCTAATATTTAAATTTACGTAAAAACTGAAGTATGAATGAACATACCATGTCGCCAATTACTCAGTAGCTGGCAAAACTTCTTGTGCGAATTATTGCGAGGCCTTGTTCCCACCATACTGGCCGGATGAGCATAACACTTCTGACCCCTCTAAACGATCGGAAATCGGAAGCGCTCGTTAGAGTTGTTTATATTAAATTTTACGGATCAGTACCGCCAAATCCACAAAAAAGAGGTTCATAGAGGATTTTTGTGACTGAGTGATTTGGGTTTACCTTTTTCGTTGTATCTCTAGGGAATGTTGCTGAAAGAGATTTGCGCATTGCATTCACAGATTTGGAAAGACATAAAAATACAATATAGGTACAAGATGGGCCAATAACGCATCGGAAAGCTGCAGTTATTATCACTACGTTAATTATTCTCGTTAGACCAAGGAGGCAGTCCATTAATTCAATAAGCTAGTTGAATCCAATCAAAATGAATATAAATATTGTGTATTTCCTACATTATTTGACATATGGATCCAAAATACTTATACCAATTTCATAAATAAAAGTAAAGTAAATAGTAGGTTGCAGTATAAATTGAACTTAAAATGTTTTGTTAACTTTTTTACTCGCACGCTTCATTCGAACGGCGTTATGACGTCACTCCTTTTGCAAACATCTCAACGTCAAACTTCTTCAGAAAGAAACACGTCTCTTTCGATATTTTCGTTTCCAAAGAACTACTGAAACGTCTTTAGAAACGTTAGTCAACTTTTTACTTATATTAGGTACAGATATTTTAGAATCTCTGAATTTAAGTAAAAGTTGTGAAATTATTCGTATTATACAAAAATCATCATGTATATTGGATTTGTCTCAAAAGAAGAAAGTACAACTTAGCCAAAAATTCTTATCGTTTTATCGTGTACTCTTTATTGTACACCATAAAAACTTACAAAATAATAACTTTAAGGGCTACATAGGGTGTTACAAACTTACAATAGGCGGCCTTATCGCTAAAAGCGATCTCTTACAGACAACCTTTGGATGGACTTGATAGTGGAGGAAAAAAGATGAGTAGGCAGTTTATGGTTTACTATTTACATAAATATATAACACTAGCAGACGTCACGCGGTTTCACACGCGTAGTTCCCGTTCCCGTGGGAATACAGGGATAAAAAGTATGTCTGCCTCATGCCTATGTCACCCGGGGATAGTGTAGCTTCCCAACGGTGAAAGAATTTTACAAATCGGTCCAGTAGGTTCGGAGCCTATTCGATGCAAACAAACAAACAATCAAACTTTTCCTCTTTTTATATTAGTATAGATACATGACTATCTCAAAAAATTTATAAAATAAGTCTATATAAGAAAAAAAAGTAAAAAATAAATACAATACATAAAATACTAATCATTTACAGAGTAGGTAACGAACTGTTATATTAAGACGCTGTTAGGAGAGGTAATAATTTTTTCTTCCAACTATGCTTTAATTTCATCACAAAACTCAGTACAAAGCGAGTCTTTAATGCTCTAGAGCAATAAAAATGTATGAAATTTCATTATTGCACAGTTTATTTTTTAATCGCACCAAAAGGTGCCAATCTCAATGTAATAGCTCTATTCAGCCAGCCAATATCAACAATAATATCGTCTGAGAGACTTTCCAGAAGCAAAAATTTTGCGGCTTACCTCTGTTAACTGAGGTCCCCAAGCAAGATGCTTGTCAATCCAAACCCCAAGATTTTTAACCTTCTAGCGAGAAGATAAAAAATCTTGGGGTTTGGATTGACAGGAATAATAGTTTCATTAAACAAAACTTGAGGGAGCTGCGTCCAGTTTACCTTAGGGGTTAAACGAGATTTACCAACAACAATAACCTGAGTCTTTGTAGGGTTAACCTTCAAACCATGCTCTTCACTCCATTCGCAAATTGATGCCAAGTCCTGGTTAACAATATAGCACAGTCCGCATATGCAGCTTAGCTCAATAAAGTTTAAGCTTCAGAAGCCGGTGACAAAAATACCAAATCAATCAAACACAGGTCACCACTCACCGACTTCGAAGCTTAAACTTTATTTAATCGATTTGGTGTTTTTGTCACCGGCTTCTGAAGCTATTTATTTTTCACTTTTTGTGTTTTTCTTTTAGTTTTTTTGTTTGTATTTTTTTGAAGTCGGTTTTATTTTTTTGCAAAAAAGTTTTTATTTTTCCATTTTTAGTTGTTCCCCTAAAAATATTAACCATAAGTTTACGTTATATAGTTAATTGTTAACAATACATGTCTAGGTAATATCTAGGATTATCCACTTATCCCTAATAAATGAAACTTAACATACCTAATTGTCGAAATCTAGGTATATTGTACATATCTGCGTACCCCTCAAAGCATACAGGCGTGATGATAGGATTATTTAATCGATTTGGTGATTTTGTCACCGGCTTCTGAAGCTTCTTTCCACATTGACAGAAAGACCATAAGAAATGGAGTAGTTAAGGATATAAGATAGGATTGGGACGATTTCGTCAAGGACAGGGAGTATCATCTTCACTGACTGACAAAGTCACTACCAACTGCGTTAGACTTGATTGAGACTAACGCTCTTCCTAACATCACCAACAGAGAATTGACTAAAATTAAATGGAGGGTGATCCGGAGTTGGAAGGTCAGAAAGATGTTTTAATGTGGTTGCCTTCAAAGATCCGTTACAGCAGGATGAAGAGGAGATTTTTATTTATATTTCAAAGTTATTCTTGCTTGTAACTGCGAAAACCCAATGATAATTTATTTATTTGGTTTACCAACAATTGTGTTCGAAAACAGCTTGCACTTAAAAATAATAACATTTAAACTTAATTAAAGTAAACATAATTTATATCTAAACCTTTAAAATTTTACCTTTAAAAGTAAATAAGTCACATCTTACATATAAAATCTCATTGGGCTGTATAGAAACTATTTATACCTACTATTTATAGCAAAAATAACATTATGAAAATCTGGAAAATTTCAATGAGCGGTCTAGGATTATGGACTAAACTTAATGTTTGAATGTGCGACAATCTCCCCATTTCCATAAACTTGTGACATGATGACTCGACTGACTTGACGCCATATTGCTGTAGCAAGCGTTTTGTTTGACAGCTCCAATCATTGTATTTTATAATGTTTTTTTTTAAATGACAAACCTAAAAGTTCAATATATGAACATAAATATTAGTTGTCTTTTTACACCACTAAATAATGCAAGACAGTTTTTAGAAACAAATCTTGTTCTATTTAAAATATTTTTCAGTCAGTTATACACTGAGGTACCTACCGTGATACAATAACCTACCACAATAATTCACTAAAAAACTTAAGTGTTGAGTATTTATTCTTAAATAATTATATTGGACCAAAGAGATTTATATTGAATGTCTTTGTATTGGACACGGTTTTTGTTGATGTGGTAATGCATCGCGTATTACTATTTACATACAGTGTTCTACTAAATTATACATCTTACATACTTACCTGTGTAAATGTGTGCATACCTGCAAAATATAGTAGGCCTAACTAGCACATTCACATAATGATACAAGGGGTCAATGTTCGCTGTAGTAGTTAGTTACCTACAACCGCGCATAATGATGCCAAGTTGTAAGTTAGACGATATAGCACACTGCACAACACATCGCTTCGTGGCTTTGTATTTAACCGCGAGCAGGTCGTTGGTCAACGAGGTCAACAAACTAGCTCCTACACAAATAGGTTAGTAGGCGCTCGTCGTATTTGAACCTGAAAATAGTATTGTACTGAGATACCTCAACGTATGTGTGCTATGTAGAAATAGGACAAACAATGCATACCTATCAACTGTTCAAATGGTTGGATGTACCAAACATAATACCAAAGCTAAAAAGTAAGTTAGTAAGTGAGTAGGTACCTATCTTCGATCAATAATAGTACTAGATACAAGATCAGGAACAAAAATACCTCGCAAAAGTGTCCACGTTTAGACACGCATAAACAATTGCATTTCTTACTACGAATATAGAAAAATGTTTTATAATATTATCAAGTTCAGTTCATTATAAACCTTGACACTCAAGCATAAAGTTTAATTACAATTGCAAAATATTTATGCCTTAGTCCTTCTGTCGTCGGAGAAAAGTAAAAGGAATAAATTTGAAATGTGACTTAATAACAATCTTTTTTTGCAAAAAATAAAACCGACTTAAAAAAAACACTAACCAGTGTAAAATAACTCTAAATTCGGAAGTCGGTGGCCCATCGTGAATAAGACAAAACCACCAAAGCCACAGACTTCCTAATTTAGAGTTATTTTACACTGGTTAGTGTTTTTTTTAAGTCGGTTTTATTTTTTGCAAAAAAAGATTTTTATTTTTCCATTTTTAGTTGTTCCCATACAAACATTTGCCATGGATTTATTTTAATATTGTTATTTGTTAACAATACATGTCATGGTAATAGGGTTATCCACTTATCCCTAATAAATTAAACTTAACATACCTAACTGTCGAAATCTAGGTATATTGTGTACAATATACCTAGATTTTACACATCTGCATACCCCTCAAAGCATACAGGCGTGATGATACGTCATGATGTTGTATAAACAATAAATATCCAAGCGATTCCAGCAATCACGACAGATTTGCCGTCTATTTTTGAAGAGTTCCACTGTATATCTCCGAAGATCAGCACCAGATCTTCACCAAATTAAAATGGGACCACCTCGGGAGTATACTCTTTCAAATAAAAAAAGAATTTTGAAAATCGGTCCACAAATGGGGAAGAAATCGCGTAACAAACACACAAAAAAAAAAAAAAAAAAACATACCGTCGAATTGAGAACCTCCTCCTTTTTTTGAAGTCGGTTAAAAATGAAAGCCATTTTTATAATAAGTACAACAATATTTATTCTAAAATGAAACTTAAGGCCTAATTGGTTAAAAACGTTTTGTTCACAATTTCGTCTTTACTTTATTTTGGAACTAGACGTTGTTCTTGGTATGACATTTCAATGCTCAAAACACAGTAAGAATTGAGACGTAGAGTTGCAGAATAATCATATTTATTTAATATATTTCTTATGCGAGCGAAGGTTTGTTTTATATGGTAGCAAATAATTACTAAGGCTACTTTTAACTACTCCTGGTTTACGCGGGTTAAACCACGGGGAGCAGATTGAATGAAATCAAATTATTTTAACCGACTTCTAATAAAGGAGGAGGTTATCAATTCGGTTGTATTTTTTTTAGGTTTTGTGCCTCAGTACTCCGTCATTTAAAGACGATTTTCAAAATTCTTTTTTTATTTGATAGGGTATATAAACAGATTGGTCCCATTTGTATAAAAACTCATCTCTAATGAGGGGCCCTTGAGGAATTGAGGGAACTCTTCAAAAAATATAGGTACACACGTACCGATTTTTACATTTTTAGTAACAAATCGAGCATTTTCATTTAGAAAGTAACATTTTGTGAAAAAAAAACTGATGAAAAAGACAGGCGACGGAACTCTTCAAGACATAACAGCAAATTGTTCGCGATTGCTACAGTAAGATGTCTATGCAGAGTTCTTATATTTGCATAACATAACATTACGCCTGGCTATTTTATTAATGATACTAAGCGTAAAGTCAAACTCCATCATAAATGGACAGTTTCACGATGTGATCTTTTATACGCGGAATTTAGTGCTCTGCGACGGGACCTTACGGGAGTAAGTCAAGGATCAGTGTTAGGGCCGCTTCTATTTCTGATCGCGATCAATGACCTCATTTCCAAGGTTAAGTTTGCCAAATGCCTGCTATATGCTGACGACCTTAAGCTGGTCGCACAAATCCGAACGGAGGAGGACTGCAAACTCCTACAAAGAGACATCGACGCCATCCATGTGTGGAGCATTGCGAACAAACTACTGTTCAATACAAGCAAGTGCTTTGTTATGACCTATGGTAGAGGGTTGCGGCCAATTCTTTATAACTACAATTTGGGTGGCCACGCTATTACCCGTGTTGTCATCATAAAGGATTTGGGAGTGACTTTTGACCGGTGTTTGACTTTTCGAGACCACGTCTCTACACTTGCTAAGGAATCTTTTAGGCGCTTAGAATTTGTCTTACGTAATGCTCGAGACTTTCGCAATCCTGATGTTGTAAGGCTGTTGTACGCGGCTTTGGTACGAAGCAAGCTGGAGTCAAGTGCTTGTGTTTGGCACCCCTTATAACGCGACCCAAACACTGATGCTGGAAAAGGTACAAAAAACATTCCTTAGATGCCTCTTCCAAAAGATATACTACTTCTTTCCCTACATATATCCTACCTAAACTATCTTTTAGGGACGTTAGGCTTTAACTCGCTGGAGGTGAGAAGAGGTTTTGATCAACTCACTATAGCCTGCAAAACCCTACGGGGACGTATCGACTGTCCTGAACTCCATGGTCTTTTCTGTCGACTATTTGTGCCCGACAAATACATAGGCCACCGTCAGAGCGTAATTGTATCTATGTTACTTAGTGTAATTGGTGTTGTACCGTATTAAGTAACTATAAATAAATAAATAAATAAAAGGGGCCCAGCAGAGATGTACAAATTAATGTTTAGATAGAAAAACGGTGATACGGTGTGTTTTGTTTGTGTTTCTTTAGCAATATTGTTAAGCGATTTCAATGATTCTTTGAAGTTTTGAAAGACTTTCTTGACACACGAAGAAACTAAAAATGGCGAAACAAAAACTTTTTTACAAATAATAAACCTTCTTAAAAAAACACCGCCAGGTGAAAAATAACTCCAGTTTCGAAAGTCGGTGGCCAATAATGAACGAAACAAAACTAAAGTAGCATTAACCGAATTTAACCAACAAATTTTTAAGTATTAGTAACAAATTATTAAAATGATTACAATACAAATCTACTCCATGCATCTGCTGTTCAGTTAAACAAAAGTTTGTGCAAATGTTGGCGAGCATTGGTCAAACATTTGTAGCGGTGGTTTAAAATCGGTAATTTTGTTAAAAAATTGATATTATTTGTTAAATTATAGCTTAAAATATAACTTATTCTTCATGTCCTTACTGAAAGTAAAATACTCCGGCCGAATAATTACGTTTTCGGGGATTATTTTTGCAACTGTTGAATACACACTGCGGCATTGTGGGACGTGTTTACATTGGCCGTGTTTCAAGCAAACAAAACAAAATACCAACCCCGGTTTCTATTGAGCTTATATTTACCGAGACGGAGTTTTGACGCCGACCCGACATCTAGTGCTATTATTGATCGAAGGTACCTATATAAATCTCCTTCTTTAATGTAGTTATCACTAGTTTATTATAATTAAGTATGGATGATATAACAACACAGCCGGCAGCCGTAGAAAAAAAATATTCTAAGCATTAAGTACCTACTCCTTTTTGAGAAGTATTATTTGACAGAAACTCTATATACAGTTTCTACTTTTTAACCGACTTCAAAAAAGGAGGAGGTTCTATGTTCGTGTGTATGTATTTTTTTTTTTTATGTATGTTACCTGATTTCTCCGCCATTTGTGGATCGATTCTCAAAATTCTTTTTTTATTTGAAAGAGTAGACTCCTGAGGTGGTCCCATTTTAATTTGGTGAAGATCTGGTGCTGATCTTCGGAGATATACCATGGAACTCTTCAAAAATAGACGGCAAATCGGTCGTGATTGCTGGAATCGCTTGGATACTTATTGTTTATACACCATCATGACCTATCATTACGCTTGTATGCTCTGAGTGGTACGCAGATGTGTCAAAAATCCAATATACAAGTCATTAACCGACTTTCAAAAAAGGAGGAGGTTCTATGTTCGTGTGTATGTATTTTTTTTTTTTTTTTTTTTTTAATGTATGTTACCTGATTTCTCCCCCATTTGTGGACCGATTCTCGAAATTCTTTTTTTATTCGAAAGAGTATACTCCCGAGGTGGTCCAATTTTAATTTGGTGAAGATCTGGTGCTGATCTTCGGAGATATGCAACGGAACTCTTCAAAAATAGACGGCAAATCTGTCGTGATTGCTGGAATCGCTTGGATGTTTATTGTTTATACAGCATCATGACGTATCATCACGCCTGGAATGCTCTGAGGGGTACGCAGATGTGTACAATATACTTAGATTTCGACAGTTAGGTATGTTAATTATCATTTATTAGGGATAAGTGGATAACCCTATTATCATGACATGTACTGTTACAATTAACAATATTAAATAAATATATAGCAAATATTTATATGGGAACCACTAAAAATGGAAAAATAAAAAACTTTTTTGCCAAAAAATTAAACCGACTTCAAAAAAAAACACTAAACGGTGTAAAATAACTCTAAATTAGGAAGTCTGTGGCTTTGGTGGTTTTGTCTTATTCATGATGGGCCACCGACTTCCGAATTTAGAGTTATTTTACACCGTTTAGTGTTTTTTTTTGAAGTCGGTTTAATTTTTTGGCAAAAAAGTTTGTTTAGTTTCACACATCGTAATAGGAAGCCCCAATTAATACCAATCTTAATTGTGTTTGTTCTCCATTGACATTTAAAAAAAAAAACGAATGCCTACGTCATGTAAATAGTATAAAGCCTCTTGCCCACTATGTCGTGGTCGGCTTCGAGTTTAACCGGATGTAGCTGATTAAGAGTGTTTTGCGTTTCGTTAATTCGTATAGATCTCTCTTTGTGGGTAAGTACAGACGCCAGCACATCAAGTTACCCCAATATGTCAAATTTCTTTGATCGTTTTTCAACTCTATGCCAAACAAAATAAGGTTCATATTCAATTGGAAAAATTTGAAACATTGGGGTAACTTGATGTGCTGGCGTCTGTACATAATTATTAAACAGCGATGATGCCGAAAAGTCGTCCTAAAGATATATTTTACGGCTTAACTATAATAAAATTGCGCTACCTACTTACAGTGAATACTCTGCCTAACTAACCCACAAGATAATGCTCAATGCTATTCAATACTTGACATAAATTGGGATGTCATACTTGATAGTGTTATTATTTAAACGCAACAGTACATATACATAAAGTTTACAAACCTAATTGACGCTTCTTCAGCAACTCGTTGGGGTAACTATGACATGAGCATGATGTATTATTATTATTAAATTGCATAGGTATGTTCAGTTCAGAGTTAAAATGATAAGCTAGCCAGGAAAGCTGGAAACGAAGCTAGATGCCCTGCCGCTAAATAGCCGTAGAATCGGAATTTTATGTACGTAGGTAACTGGAATTTTAAGTTTTAATTTTACTTTAATTAGTTGGCACTATCAATGATAATATTTAGTATTTCAATTTAGCCCGCTAACTTAAAATGTTATGAAATGTTGTATTGCGAATCTAAATTTTAATTGAATTTTGCTTAGTATTATGTGAATACTAACCAATAGTGTGGACCGAAAGTTGTCTTATAAATAAATAAATAATAATAACTACGTTGGAGGCTCGATTGTGTCGTTAATACCAAATAACAACAAATGCAGATGTTTAATAATCAACATACCAAAATGCATTTTGTTTGCTTAGGATGAAATATGTGGGTGCAAGCTGCCTATATATCTATGTAAGGAGCCTTATTTCCATTTACTTAGACATGTTATACCTTCCTCCTTTCGCGTGTACGGTCACGCTAGTTGGTTCCAAAATTTGATTTACTTGAAATAAAAACGCGACGAAACACTACCTAAAACAAATTAGAAGGAAGACACGACAAAGGAACGTATGATGACTCGCATCAATACAGGGGGTCGAGTCTGCTATTGCAATCGTGTCTCAATGACCGGTCAATGATCGATTTTTTATGTGTAACGTCAAACTTATGAGACATTTCCCATACAAAAACTGTCAAAGTTGTCAAATATTCGATCAATGACCGGTCATTGAGACACGATTGCAATAGCAGACTCGACCCCCAGATGCAATGTAAGCGAGAATACTGGGCACGCAGCAAGTACTTACTAAAATTATTCTAAATCCCCAATAGCGCGAGTAAACACAGCACTGGCTACAATGTTACGCATAAAAATAATATTTCAGTGGATTCTATTTAAATCATCGCACTACGTAAATAGCACTTCGTTGTGGGTGATACCTCCCGTAACGTTTCAAATCAATATAAATTACTGTTACAAGAATACATATCAATAGGTATTTTTGCTTTTCCTATAAACGATGATACCTAAAGTTTATTAAGAAAATAATTGATAAATAATATGAATTGGTTTGGGTACGGGTAGGGAACGGCATATTTTAATGCTTAGTAAATCCCTCTAACTTTATTTTGGAATAATATTAACACGGTATTCCACGGTATAGGTACGGGTAGGTAGTCTATTTTTTTTTTGTTGGATGCTACAAATTCATAATGCTTAGTTGCATTTCATAGCATAATGGATGAATTACGTTAGTAACGAGAAATTAATGGATTTCTCCTTCAAATAATTTTACCTTCAGGTCTTTGATTTACGTATTCCGTAAATGTAGATTATGTAGACAATCGTTAGAGTGCTACTCGGATGGGTTGAGAGATTTGGGCTATTTTTGCTCGTCGCAAGAGGTGGTATAATTATAGAAGTAGACAGATATACCTACGTAAGTATCTTTTGCTTCCTAAATATATCACGTGTGTGACGTCACTTTCTATTAATACGCTGTGTACGTCTAGTATTATGTTATATTATGTATGCAGCTGCTTGGAATACCTGGCATAAATATGTTCCTAGGCAGGTTCAAACTTCGTTATCTTCCATGATTTTTCGCAATAATGGGATTGGCTTTCAGTCTAAACGGAATAGTGATGTATGTTTGGGCAAATTTACCATTTCCGGGAAAATTTCCGGGATGACCACTGCTGACAAAATTCCAAATTGCCAGATCATTTATAATAAAAAATATTACAAACCTGTGACCGCTGTCACTGCAGCTCACAGGCCTCTCTTCGCAGAGAGAAGGCGCGAGGATTAATCGCGCTTGGTGAATTGGCGATTTCAGCCTTATGTATACCTATATCAATATTAAAGGCTTAGGTTTATTTAGGCTTAGGTCGCCTAGCAAAGTACGGTTGGAGATGAGACGACAGCGCTGTGACATCTCCAAAGACTTGGTTACACTGCGTGAGCTAGCTTGCGTAGATGGCCTATTTAGTTACAGTTACAGTGACCGCATCATGCGAGAGATTCATCATAATATGCTTAACGGTCGGTAGCTCTCGTCCAAGTTACTACAATATTCCTGTTAACATGATCGAATTGCCGGTGCAGCTCAGTAGGGGCGACTAAACTCAACTCACTACTGTTATGTTAGAACAAAGCTAGTGTACGAGCTATATGTTAGTCAGTTACAGCAGTAAAACACTACACAGTGAAATGCTACACATTGCAGCGTTGTGGGTGGTGTGGGGACAGTGTCAGGGCGACGAACCACGATGATGATGTGG
Organism: Euplexia lucipara; assembly: GCA_921972225.1. Classification (NCBI taxonomy): domain Eukaryota; kingdom Metazoa; phylum Arthropoda; class Insecta; order Lepidoptera; family Noctuidae; genus Euplexia; species Euplexia lucipara. The sequence goes on from OV179149.1 coordinate 12,451,842, forward strand.
TACGAACGTTTGACGCCAGCGCAGCAGTTTTGTCCAATTTATTCCAGAAATCCCTTCTACTTTAATAAACTCAACCTACTGCGGATTTCTCGAAAATAATAACAATCCCCACTAGTAGGATTTTTTGGAATAAATCTTGTTCGTACTATCGATCGAAGGCACTTATAATGGTGTGTTGCGTGGCGACTTTCCAGCATAACACTGCACTGCCTTGGTCATGTGACTGTGCCCTTACGTGCGAGCACACAAACGCCACCACCATAAAAGTATCCTTAGCATTTAGCAAGTCATAATATTTTAATTTGCTTTGTTGTTTTGTTCTAAAATGTATTTTTGAATGTTTGACATACCTACTTTATTATGTAGCTACTTTATTTTATTTGACTTTTGTTTCGTAATAATTCTACTTTTGCTGTTATTGCCAAGAGTGTTGCCCAAAGTGACAATATTGCTGGCAACGGAATACCTTTAAACCTGATGCAGCTGACTCTCGGTAACACGATAAGTACCTTCTTTACGGAAGACAATAAGTAAGAGGACTTGCCTAAGAAAGCACGTTTATTGAAAACCGAATAATGGGTAAGGGACTTACCCCACTTTCCTTTGAGAGCCTGTATTTACTGACACAACTCATACGGCCAGCGCACAGCGAAGCGCGCTTTTCACTGCCAAAGAAATATCAACATTACGTCTCTTTAAAATAATGTCTAAAATAACCCGAGATGCGTACCACTCAGTCCGTCTTGCTGCGCTCTCGGATAATAGGAAGTTTAAAATAAATTAAAATTGTTTATTGATACCAGATACATTCACAACTTTGCAGGCTAAAGCGGGTAACAATTGAAATGTATAGTACAATCATAGAAATCTAACTTTATTATACACACATCAAAAGTGTCAACAACAATATTTGGAATAGTAATAGTTGTTAATGTGGGATCAACATATATTTTTGCAATAACTTTTCTCCTGATTGATATTAATTAAAATTTTCTTTAAGGATTCATCAAATAAAGTGTTTTCGTTTGTCACAGTAACGATAAACCAAGTCACCTTTGCATTAATAAAGAAATTTGCCATTTTCCTAATAAAGGGATTTTTGACATTTGAACCACTAACATTAAAGTTCGAAAAAAAGACTAAAATAACAGTTTTCTCTAAAATTTTATTGGGTAACTTAAACAATTAATAATCCGTGTTTCTACCGCGAACACTAACAACACAAGAACATCGGTTTGGCATACTCAAAATGAGTTCATCCAAATCACGCTGTGGAATGGCCGCCCATGTTCGTTGCAACAACAAAAAAAGGTCTTCTTGCGACTGGATACCCTCCATATTCGGCAGAGCTCTTCTCTGTAGCATATCCCATGCATGCTCAATCGGGTTCAAGTCTGGCGACTGAGCAGGCCAGGGCAGGACGTTGATGTTAGCTGCGGCGAGAGTCTGTCTTACAACTCTTGCGGTGTGCGGTCGTGCATTATCATGCATTAACTGAAATAAGGGACCGATTTGCACTTGTAGAGGAACGATGACGTCTGATACAATCGTCTCAGCATAAATTTGAGCGTTGAGGTTGCCTCTGATCCAAATCAACTCAGTTCTTCCGCCGATCCAAATACCCGCCCATACCATGATGGTTCCACCACTATAAGGATGGACTTCCTGGCAGGATTTTAATCGCTGTTGGCGTCCAGGGGTTCTCCAGTGTCGTATACGTCTTGTATCCGGTCTCATACCAAAACGAGACTCATCAGAAAAGCACACGAAACGCCATTGTTCTTCTGCCCAATTTCTGTGTTCAAGAGCCCATTGATATCGAATCCTACGATTGTGCATTGCTATAGGTGGTACCCGTAGCGGTCTTCGGGAATGAAGGTTCACTTCATGCAAGCGGTTTCTGACTGTTTGGTCGCTAATTAAGTTCCCTGAAGAGTGATGAAGCCTCACGGCTAACATCATGGCGGTTATTGTTGGAGCTCTTCGAGTTAAGATTTGAATGTATCGGTCTTGTCTCCGTGTGGTGCAGCGATACCGTCCTCCATGGCGCTCAGCCACGGTACCAGTGCTTCGGTAACGTGTCCAAAGTCGACTGATAACACTCTGACCTGTATTCAGAGCTAAAGCCACAGTACGTTGCCGGGAACCAGCTTCTATCATTCCCACGGCTCTGAGCATTTCTTCCCTGCTTATGACGTCGCCGCTCCATAATAACGTTGGTTTTAATCAGTAGTAGGGAAACAGTAGCACTAATAATGTCTTCAATGCGTTGTATGTTTTTATAGGGAAAATATTGACAGCTGATTTTCATCTTTTACTCGAATTTGATTCACAGTTCCTGATTCAAATTATGAAATGCACCAAAAAGGATCCATATAAATTTATAAAATCATAAATTTATTACAAAGCCACATCTCAATCTCAAGAAATCCGCATAAAAATGCTTGATCCCTAGACACTTTTGATGTGTGTATCTATGAGTACAATACATGCTGATATTGATTCCCAAACTAAGCTAGAGCGTATTTTGGGAAACAATGTTCAGTCATAGTGATGACATACAATATACATTGATAGATGCTTGAGGACAAAGGTGAAATATTGTGAAAAATTTGTCGCTGCACGGTGCATATGGTTACAAAATAATTATTCCTAATTATTATATCATTATATATTACGGTAGGTGTAGCGTGTAAGTGCGTGCATGTATCTATGTATACATAGATACATGCACGCACTTACACGCTACACCTACCATATGTATGTATTTATCAGTAATAATTAAGGGAGAGTGTATGTGGATGGGTGAGTATCCGAATGTATGGGTGAGTGTCCGTGTGTGTGGGTATACGCAGCCCTGCGATGTAAATCTTGGGATCGGTTTCATTACCACTACGTACTGTGTGTTTAGTATGTGAGTATGCATCTGTGGTTTTATGCGTGTATGAAAAAGTTTACAGTTTTGTGGAAGTCTAGTTGCAGAAGCCATTACACCACTAGAGGTTTAATTTTATTTTTAGTTAGTCCTGTAATTTGCAGATCGTTGTTTATTATATTGTACAGCTTACAGCTTATTGCATTATAGTGTCTACTTGCAAAAGACGTCTTACAGGGGACTCCACGGCAAACAAAAGTTTTTGGCGTCTCCTTGGGTCAGGTAAGGGGACATCACTATTATATTATATTTTGTACTTTATATCATTACCTGCAAAGTTAATCAGTTTTGTCTGGCAGTGGCACCCGCTCTTCGCTAGGCCTATCTGCTCAAATAGATCGGTAAAAATTGAAGCAATAACTGTTCGTTATTGAATAAATTTAAAGTTTGGGTTAAAATATTTGTAGGTTAGTATTTTGTGGTGCTTCGGTTTTACGCATCATAAAAAACTACATCATAATTATGAATTCTCTTAATACTAACAATCCAAAACAATTGAAGTATTAGGCTTTGGCTTTTTAATTCATACAGATCTAGAAATTACTTGGTCGACTGTAAATACCAGAATAGCATAAAAATATTGCAACCCCATAGGGTAAATGCATCATTCATACAAAAATAGCTGTTACGACTAGGAATTTTAAGGGTTTAGAGATCGTAGAACGACTAAGTATATACTTGAGAATAGATAGATAATGAAATCTTTGAATGACTACCTCTGGATGATTGAGTTCTAAACATTTGACCTAAAATAGATTATGGTACTGGTATGATCTGAAATTCATTGGATAACCTTATTATAACGGAAACCCAAAATTCCACCCAAACAGTGTGTTGAGGGTAATGGTGGTTAAAAACTTACCATGTCCCAGACTTCACCTCATTGCACCGGGTGCAACTATAAATATGAACCAAATAATCAATTCGAAATAGTTATAAAACACAAATTGATAATTGAACTTTTCTAACTTTCCGTCACCATATAAGGCAGTTGGCCATTGTTGGGGCGTGATTGAGGCCAGTGGAACGGTATTTAATACTCTTGAAATGAGTGGTTCCATTAAATTACACTCTTCACATATCTTATACTTACTTTTAACAAGCCAGTAACGGCGTTTTCATGTCGGGGGCATGCAAAAACCGGGTTGATTAAGCAAACCGGTTTTTTCGGTTTTTTTGTTTACAAAACCGGTGAAACCGGTTAAATCGGTTTTTTCGGTTTCTTTTTCAATTTTTATTAAAGAAATGAGAAATATGTAGGTAAAGAAATGAAAATGCTCAAGTCTAATCAAAATATGTATTTTTAAATATTAATGGCCATCCAAAGCAGCATCCCTGATACAACTTATACAACAGAATGTAATTTTGTGAAAAAAATAATATGTTTTTCGTTTGATGGATCTGTTTGTGTATCTTGAGTATCTTTGAAAACATATGAGTCTACTGCACTTATGTTTGGGGTTGGTTCTGCTGATGCAAAACATTAAAATTTAAATGTAACGTAATGTAATGTGCTTTGTGACCAGCTCGGACTTTTTCCAACCATTATAGGATTTTATTTAAGTATAAGGACATTACATATTTACAAGATTAAGAACGTGCCGCTTGCGGCTGGTACAATCTAATTAATTAAAGCTATTATTTAAACAAAACCTCCCTGCTGTGATCACATTTCCAGTATTTGTTCATTAACTTCATGTAATATTATCGACATCATTAAAAAAAACACTGACAGGTGTAAAATAACTCTAGTTTCGTATGTAGCAATGTCAATGATTCTTTCAACTTTTGATAAACTATTCTTAAGGAGAATATGTTTCCAAAGTAGAAAAAATCTTTGAACTCTGTTAACTATTGCAACAACAAAAGAAGTTCTTTTAAAACATTAATCTCTACACACTTCTTCTAAAATAGACAGACATATGTTGTAGAAATACATAAACTATGCACAGACATGTGACTGTAGCAATCGCGAGTATGCGTTGAAGAGTTCCGTTGCCTGTCATCTTCATCAGTTTTTCTTCACCAAATGATACTTTCTAAATGAAAATGCTTGATTTGTTACTATAAAAGTAAATATTGGTACAAGTATTCCTATATTATTTGAGGAGTCCTCTCAATTCCTCAAGGATCTCATCATCAGATCTGAGTTTTGATACAAATGGGACCAATTTGGTAGAATACCCGATATTTTTTTTTTTTTGAAAATCGGTTCACTAATGACGGAGTAATGACGTAACAAACCCTAAAAGAAAAATTCGAATGGAGAACCTTCTCCTTTTTCAAATCTAAATTAACGTGGCTGAAAAGGGAACTACGCCGCCTCGCCGTCCACGTTTCACGTTTTTCAGTCATAAAGTTAATATTTTGTTAGGGAAAATTAAAGTAGATTATTAAATCAACAACAAAGGAGAAAGAAACCGAAAAAACCGAAAACTCCGGTTTTGTTAAGCTAAAAAACCGGGGTTCCAAATCAGTCGGTTATCCGGTTTTTTCAGTTATCTGGGTATCCGGTTTGCATGCCCTATGTCGGACTCACGCCAAGCAAATGAAGAGTTGACGACTAACTAACATAGAGAAAGTGTATTTCTGCCGCACGTCCGCCGCGTCAAACCAAATTTGATTTGGCACTTTATTGAAATGTGAAAGATAACATTTGTGGTATTTAACCCAGAAAATATATACAGTTTGGTAAGAAGTATCCGATTAAAGTGCAACTTTTATGGTTTTTAGAGTTCCACACCCAAAGGTGCCAACGAAACCGTATTACTAATCGGTCTCCACTGTCTGTCCGTCCGTCTATCTGTCTGTCACCTCATGAACAGTAGTAGAGTGTTTCTATTGCTCCTTATAAAATAATAAAAAAAAAAAAACAAAAAAAAAAGTAAAATAAGTATAAGATTTTTGGCACTTTTTGCCAAAACCCTTTGCGAGGATTTCTGCAGGGCGTCCATTGTAAATGATCACCGAACTTTGATGAATGCAACTGAGAATTTACAAAAAAATACCTAATCAGACGGGAGTGCACAACGCGTCATTCTAGATGCACCGTGATGATAGCCAATATGAAACCAGCTATTTGACGGTTAATCGTTGAACACTGGCCAGTGTCAATGGTATAAGACAACGGCAATAACCCTGCAGGTGTGGGTCCAACTCGAACTAGGCCAGTTTTTAAACTGGCCAAATATACATACATACTTAAAGTACTTCTTAACAGGTTACTTTATCCACGATTTAGGAACGCAGTAAAAACCCTTCTCTGTTGTCCACTATGAAAATTAATATAAATCAGAGGACATCGTCACACATACCTACAGATACTATGAGTTCTGTAAGTACCTACTTGATTTGATTCAGCGTTGAATAAGTCAATTGACTCCAGAGGGAACGCTATCGCAGCTTCTGCGCTGCGCATACGTTCATCGTACGCCTAGGCTGGACAAACGCTAGTGTGAAGGCCGCGCTCTTTATTCTTTAATCAATTTCTGAAATAAATTGTAAATGAATAATAATAATAATAATAACCCCGCAGGGCAGCTTGTGGCGAGCTGTTGGGCAGTAGCGACCCCACGGAGAGACGTCTTGTTCCTCATCTCTGGCTTGCCTTGATTGGCCGGCCAGAGTGAACTCTGACGAGGAACGGATTTCCCACCTCTTTCTTGCCTTAGTTGGCCGGCTAGAGTGGAGATTCGCAAGAGCAAACGTGCTTGGAGGAAGGAAGCATTCCAGTAAGGTGTTGGTAGGGATCTTCACCGTACTTCCGGGATTGTCCTGATAGCCGTGGAATGCCACTCTACTATTATTTTGCGAACCCTTGATGTAAGTGATGTAATGTGTTTGTGCCAATTTAAACGCTCGTCTATTAATGCACCGAGATATTTGATGTAAGAAGCTTTGCTCAAGTGAGGACAGGTGCAGTCAGGCTTCAGTTAGCAGCTGTGAAACAAGCCAGTTTGATACCGTGACGAGACATTTTTCAACGTGACGTTTTGTTTCAATCCAATCTGTACCATACACAATCAGTGCTGTATCATCCGCGTAAGTGAAAACTACAATTTGAAAGTGTAAGCATGCATTACTGGTTTATGTAAATTATGAAGAGTGTTGGTCCCAGGATACTTACCTGTGGTACTCCGTAGCTACTTATGGGGTGTTCATTACTGACGCAATTATTTATGATTACACTCTGCATTCTACCTGTCAGATAACTAAATAAATTTAATGAGGTTCCTCTTACACCCATATTCTCAAGTTTAAGTAGAAGTTTATGGACAGAGACTGTGTCAAATGCGTTGGACAGGTCCAAGAAGATGCCAAGACATTTTGCACCTTGATCCAATTTGCGGGACAAAAGATCGTTTAAGCCAATCACGGCATCCTTTGTAGACCTCCCCGATAGAAACCCGAACTGATTGGATGATATGATGTTGTAGGCATCTAAGTATTTTATTAGCTTATTGTTTATGATTCTCTCTAGGATCTTAGACATGGCAGAGAGCACAGAAATAGGTCGATAGATGTTGACTGTTGTTTCTGTCACCCGACTTATAAATTGACTAACTACTTATAAATAAGCATTGATTTCGTAGTCTTTTTGAGTTTTTTCCTCACTGTGAAACTTTTGAAACTATGGACTTATTCGCAGACGAATAGAGATTATGTCCGTTTTTACATCATGCGACACCTAAACTAATATCGGAATAAAAGCCTCTCTGTTGATTTTTCTAGGTTCGACTCATCGCGCGTGTTTGAAATCGAACAGTGCAATAAATTTAGGCATTTATTTAGGTGAGTTACTGAAAACGGGGGTGGCGTGCCGTCCCAACCTACGCGACGTGCTAACGGATCAACATATCGCATAATGGCCTGACTCATTTAAAAGCCATGTTTTTGCAGAAGGTGGGCACTTACTCATGACGAAATAAAATGCATGTTTTCGCTATCTTGCCATCATTTTATCTTGCCCATCCTTACAACATAGTGGATGACGGTAAATAAAGCCTATCGACTCATCGAGTACCTAGTTACTTATTAATAATATTCATCTTTATGATCTGGATGTACAGACGCCAGCACATCAAGTTACCCCAATGTGTCAATTTTTCCCTATTGAATATGAACCTTATTCTGTATGACATAAAGTTGATACACGATCAAAGAAATTTTGGGGTAACTTGATGTCTGTAGATATTTATTTAGTTATTTATTTATTTACAATAAGCACACCAACAGCACAGTCACCACCAATATTCAAATAAAAATTACATAGTAAAAGGCAAAAAATCAAATACCTACTTAGAAGTAAAAAACTGTGACTTCAAATTAGGACACTACAAACAATACTATATTAATTATTTATTTTCAAAGTACCTACTTTTTTTTCATTACTTAGGGGTATTATCTCCAACTCCCACGGACATGGCAGCCCCAACGTAACCAGCTAACTTTAAATCACTAACTATGAAAATGCAAAAACATGTTCTCAACTAGTGCGTCATATGTCAGGCCCATGGTCATATTACACATATTTACTTATGTACAGACGCCAGCACTTCAATCTACCCCAAACTGTATTTTCCCAATTGAACACGAACTTATTGTGTTTAGAATAAAGTTGAAAACAAAGAGATTTAGTTGAAAACCTATCAAAGAAATTTAATACATTGGGGTAGGTTGATGTGCTGGCGTTCTGTACGGTAGGTACATATTATTTTTGTATCAAAGCTTCTCTCGTAATTTAACTGACATCGAGACAGCCCGTTTAGTGTAGGTACCTCCTTAGGATTTGTTCATAGTAGGTATCTATAATGTTATACGGTATTGTTCCTGACGTCACATCGGACCACCAAAGGTATCGACGTATGCCCCACCGCGGCCTCGACGTGGTGGGGTCGCGGTGGCCACCTCACTCGCTCGCCGACCCTTTAGCGTGCGCACATGGTCAACTTATACCTATGTACTTAAATAATATATCGGAACTTAAACAGTCTTTTCGGAATTTTATTCATTAGTCAAGACCGCCCGTAACACACCTGGAGCTTGGCACTCAACATTGGTCCTTCGAGCCGGATCTATTGTGGGGGAATACTGCCGACATTCAGAATTGAAAATCTACCGGAGCGAGCCCTCAGATTGCTTTGGAGAAGAGTGCCTTTACGAACTTGGCGCACTGGGCGAAGGCCCTAATATATTGACACTGGTTTATTCCCTTAGTGCACACAATCTAGGAAGGTACCGTTTCGGACCTGTGATCATTAGATCACTGTTATTAGAATATCGAGTTATTGTTGAGAACTGAATGACCAAAAAAGACTCTTCTGGCGGTGTTTCCTAAATTCACTTAGGTTATCAGGTATGATGGAAAATAGGTAAATTTACCGTAGCTAGATAAAAATAACTTAAGACTGCTTGCAACCTAACCTACTAGATAAAGACATTTTATCTTGAATAAATGTCCATTTACCTCCTGCGTATGTACCCACCTGTACAAACAGTTCAAAACACTGCACGGAACGATCTACACTTACCTACACATTCAAAATGTATTTGTAATTTTGCGCATTAGCCAAGACTGGTCATCAGTGTGGTCGTGTAAGTTTGTGAATTGATTATTATGTCGACAACGCGTCGCGCCCACTGCTTCTTATCCTTCAGAAACTCGTATTCCATTAATAAAATATAAGGTTAAGTAGGTACCCATACCTGAGTAAGATTATAATATGATTTGAGGACAATACTTATTAGAAATAGTAAAATCTACTTTCCTCTTAAAGCAAGTACGAGTAGTGTCGCCGAAGATGGCCCGGCTCCTAGGATAGCTGCTCTCACTTTAAAAAAATACAATTAGTTATGATTACTAGAAACATAAATTTCGCGAGTTTATGCTACTAGTACCTACCATAGAAAATAGTGCAAGACTAAGTGTGTTTCATTACCGGCGCGTCGCTATTTTGAAGACAGATGACAGTTTGCTTGGTCATGTTAAAACGATACACGTTTTATACCGACCCTCCATTATCTAAATCCTTTTGAAAATAACAAACTTAAAATAACAAACTTAAAACAAGTCTCTGCTCTAAACTATGGAAATTCATGTTTAATCTATTTATCAGCAAATTACAGGGGAGAGTGTTATTATTTTATTTTCCTTTTTTTCGTATGTTTTCGAGAGTATAGGTACCCATACTCAACCCTGATAATAAGGGTTAAAATAATTCTAAAATAATTCCCAAACATAGCCCGGGCCTTTCTAGGATTATTGAAATGTACTGTTAGTACCTATATTTTTGGGTTTGTAAGTTCTGATTAAGCAAGTAAATTCACTTTTGAGATTCTATTCAGTTTTTTTTTTGTTAGGAGTGTACAGACGCCAGCACATTAACCTACCCAAATTTCCGTTCAAGAATAGCGTTGTAAAACTATCAAAGAAATTTGACACATTGGGGTAGGTTACTGTGCTGGCGTCTGTACATACTCCATTAAAGACAGTAGCGTCTTATTTGTTTGAGTAAGTATATTTTGATTGATTTAAATTCATTTTCAGTGAGTATTCCTGAATTAGAAATCGTGAGTCCCCTAGTTCGTCGCTGGGACTGCTCCTGCGAGTGTTCTCAATTTCTCATACTCGCACGCACGCTTCTATGTACTAGCTAGCCAAAAACTTATAGCTTTCTCTAATGCGCTGGTAAAGTTCATTGCAAATACAAAAAACAACAATTCAGACAGACGAAGAGGGGATAGGGGCATGGGCGTACCTGGGGAATCAGGAGGGGCGTAACTGCCCCCCCCCCCCTCGCCCCTCTTGGAATCTCAGTGGGGAGGCACTTTTTTTATAATTTTTATCTCAGGAGTACGTAAATTTTGGGGGTCGCTTCGCTCGCTCTGATTCCTTTAGGTTGCCGCTGCAATTTACGTCTCCAAAAGCTAAATAACATTTTAAATACTTATATGCGGAGATGACTCGACATGACAAATAGGTAATTGTCAATTAATTTTTCTATGATAAGGACTACACAAGTACACACACGCCAATAAGCCGAACCTAACTTGTAAACACATGGGGTTTTCATATTAAACAAAGCTACGGGTGCTTATGCTTAGAGCCCGTGCCAGTATTAGCGATGTCGGGCAATTGGTTCATAATTTCATATGCACAGCCGATGTCGGCTTTAGGAGTACTGGGCAAGTCGGTAATGGCACCCTTCTCTAAATCTATCTGAGCTGACGGGCTAAAAAACTTCGAGCTCGTTTCGCTCGCTCAGATTTCTTCCGTGCGGTTTTCATAATTGTGACACTTCCACCTTTACTTGGGTTAACTTTAGCTTTGACATAGTCATATCATATTACATTACAAGTTGAGGTACAGTGCTATAAATTTACAAGCTCGCTACGCTCGCCATGATTTTTCTAGATTGCCATTACAATATATTTCCCCAAATATACTAAATAAGATTTTAAAAAGTTGTGCGAGCCCCAATCAGACAAAAAATTATTAATACCAAGAAACCCTTAAGAGTTTTGAGGACCAACGGGAGCCCAAAGAACCCAATTGGAAGTTATTAACATTATTTATGTCACACTTATTTTAACCCGAGAAAATGAGAGCGAACAATAATCAATTATTTTAATGAGCGAAGCAAGCCTGCAATTTTTTAACACTCCGCCTCAGACAAGATTGTAGAATCAATACAATCTTGTCTGAGGTGGAGTATAGACATAAATAATGTTAATAACTTCCAATTAACATTGTGAAGTACAGAGAGGTACCTCACACCTCCATTTAAAAGTAAGTAGTAGATCCTACAATAGTTATAGTTATTGTGCAACAAGAGACCATAGTATTTTTTTGCTGCGAGAGCTGATTTTGAATCCTGAGAGTGGCGAGGGATTCAAAGGCACGAGATGCAAAAACTTTGCACTCGTGTAACACACATAACTTTTCACTTCAGCAGCGAGAACACTTTTTTGAACTAGAAATAAATATTTAAGTACAGGTTAAACATTAGTTTTATTTGCAGTAAATACTTATTTTCGTTTAAATACAATAATAAGTTGATAATTCAATAAATTACATTAAAAGACATAATTATCTTTTTGCAAAATTTCTTAAAAACTCTGAAATTCCGAACGTGTTTGTCTTTGAGGTCGAATTCAAAATCGGAACTTCGAAAGGGCTGGTCATTCTCTCTCTCTCTCTCTCTCTCTCTTTCTCTCTCTCTCTCTCTCTCTCTCTCTCTCTCTTTCTAAACGCAAAATGCGATTTTGCTCACAGATTTCAGGCAGCAAAACCTACATGTTTGAGCTACTGAAGTGAAAATATAGGTACATTCGTGAAAATGAAAAACACGATCAAAATAGAAAATATCTAAGCTTCTAGGTACGCCCATGGATAGAGGTTTAATAAAAAAAACAACCATTTCAGAATCGACCTGGTATAATTTGGAAGACATCAATCAGTCGTACTCGTATCTACTTTCCTTACTAGAATAAACATTAGATGTTCATTGATTGTACGGTGTACCTACAAGGATATTATAGCTGTATATAAATAGCTATTATCTACGTTTAAATATGGTTAGTAGGTATTTCAGAATACGTTCAAATTAATTATTTATTAAAATCCACCTTTTACTGTCCTCGTTTTATGATAGGTAAGTTTAACAACTGTTTCGCCTGCTCCTAAGGATCGTGACGTTATACAGCCAGAAAAAATATGAAAAAGCGCTCAACGCAAACATGTAAATGCGTCTTTGAATTTGTGCTACAAGTTCGCTTCTCATCCAACCAAAACAAATCAAATTTCTTCTATCAATGATTTCCCTGCCATAGTACCTACCTATGTAACTAATTAATTAAAATGCGCCTTCGTTTAACATAGTTCGAAAAGTATATGGCATACATTTCCTATTATTACAATGAGCATTTATATTGTAGACAGATATGAATAACTGATAAGTAATTTTCTGTTTTCTTTTACCTTTTTTTCTGTGAATTTGTGGACAAAGTAGAGGATACCTACATGTGTGGTAATATAAATATGGAATAGATAGTTTTATTGTTTCTAATTATTGTGCTAAGTATTTTAAGAATCTCTAGTTAATAAATAGTAAACTGGGCTTTTTGTACCTAACTAATATAAAAAAATGCTTTTTTTTTCAGACAAAAATCCGCCGTGGTAACCCTCCTCGACGCTTTTATCATCCTGTGTACATGGTAAGCTCATGTATGTGAATGTAGGTATAAAGTAAAACTACTACAAAAAATAACATAAGTATAGAAAAAATAAAATAGTTACATTATAATGGCACATAAAAAAACCTAATTCCTAAGAAGTATAGGCATTCGCATCGAGCGTTAGTTCAGTGTAGGCGCAGACGATGTCATCTTTAGATTATGATGATATAACGCTACGCTAACGCCATATTTTCGCAGACACATTTACCTACAGTTAATAGGAAAATCAATAAAAGGAGATCATTCATGTCATGCATCTTATAACGTATTGTATATACCTACCGAATCAAGAGTGCCCGAACATGCAAACCTCATTGGATTTTTCTAAAACCATTCCTTCGAAGATGCTACATACTTTCGAAGGTAATTAATTACGAAATATGTAATTAAGGGTATTTTGACGTTTACATAATAGCACGTAGTAACTAACTTCAGTTAACTATTAGCTATTCAATGGGTCTTGTCAATAAACTTTAAATTCCACTTTTTATCGATTTTGTAATTTAATAACATTAAACAACAAAGCTTGATGTTTTCCGAATTGAATGCATTTTTCTCAGTACAAAGTACGGAAAATCGAAACCAGACAGCCTCATGTCTACGTGGCGCTAGCGCTGTGTATTCGCGACGGAACGAAAGTGGCGTTGTGGTTTTATGACGTCGACGCTTATGCTGCACATACACTCAGTGTAAAAGAGCTCATAAAATACAAATGCAAAAAATAAACATTTTAAAATAAATTACTGAAGCATTCATTGGCTTCTTCATCAGTGACCTTTATTCAGTTGCTGTAAAGTCTTCCTGAGTATATCCAAATAGATCTCCGCATGCTTTGGTTCGAAAATCAACGCAGGTCGAAGGCGAATTGCGGATTCTCCACAAGTTCCTCCTAGCACACCTGAAAATAATAAAAATTTAAATAAATCCAATGACAATCGTCTAATCGTAATAGACTTTTACTTCAACCAGCCTTAGGTAACTTATTGGAGAACGGTTAGCAATTATGAAACGGTTTCAATAAACCTTTGAGATGATTATGATTATAGCCGAACAATATTGCATGAAAATTTTAGCGCACCACCTTAGATATATTTATTTTGACCGTTGATACAATGACCTAATTATCTTTAGAGTTAAAACAATTAGATAATTTCAATTTCAGGATCCCGCCTCCAATAAGTGAAACTTTCTTTTGGCATTCATCCAGATACAGCCACGATACTGATTTAATTTAATCGATTTGCGCTTATAGTTACAAATGCAGCAAGTAAATACGCCAACGGTCACACCGACGACTTATAACGAGGGCCACAATAAGTTTCTAGAAAATTAAAAACAGGATGATTGAGGAGCCTGTTAAATTTTTTTAGTCAAATTAATTTCGACGCATAACGTCTCACCATAAATTTTTCAAAAGTAATAAGTGAGGAAGGAATTTAATTACCATTTTTCTTCAGATTGCCAATAATTTTATCCCTCAATGCAACTGAGCTGACGTCGAAAGCCAGAAACGTGCCTCGACCACGCACGCTATTTATCATATTCGGAAACTCGCACTCCAGATCGTGAAGTCCACTTTTCAGAACACGACCTGTTTTTTGTACTAATTCCAGAAGTCTGTCAGTTTTTATGACTTTTAATACGCGATCTAACATGATTAACTTCGACGGGTCTCCCATCCACGTGTTGAATATTCTGAAGGCTTGTGGAGGCCTGAAATGAGCAATGAAAGAGACACAATAATATTATGCTAAAAAATAGTATCCAGCATAACTAAGGGCAAAGAGTTTCCTTGTGAAAGCTGTGTTCAAATCGTTAAGATATTCATGTTGGTAACGTAGTTTATATTCAGTGTGCGACGGTTGGTTAAAACCAGGACTTTACTTTCTTGAGCCACAGAATCTACGAATTATTCCTAAAAATTAAGAATTCGACGTTAAAATCGTGTTAAGTATAAGTATTCTAGAAAACTTACTTAAATAACGGTTTGCAATAAAATCCACCCGTCATCATCTTCTTACTAAATGTAACCAAATCGGGTGGGTTTGGTAAATTGAAATGTTCATAGCACCACATTTTCCCTGTTGGGCCACATCCAGTCTGCACTTCATCGATAATCAAAGCTGCTCCTTTCTATCGAAATAAATAAAGGATAAAATTATGAGTCATTATTTTATTTATACAGAAATTCTAAAGGATTAAAAAAAATCCAAGATGCTAGAGACCGAGTCAACCAAGTGACTTACATACAAAACGAGCTGAAATAGCGATAAGCGAGCTGCTACTGTTATTTTGACCTTTCATAGATACAGAAAAGGACGTCTTGGTCGATGTAAGATACGAAAAGTTTAATAATAATTAGCATTCGTAGCAGAGGCTGCAAGAGCAAGCTCGAAAGCTTTTATAGTAGTTAGAAATATGGGCAAGATTTTTATTTCATTTTGTAGGCATCCACTAAGAAGTGATTTTGAAGAGTCTCGATCAATTTTTTTATCAACGTAATTGTCACAACACAAAATACGCTTAACAGACGTCATACAACAACATAAATATCTCGAATGAAAATTAGAAAGTAGCTTAGCCCATAATAGCCCCTTTTTGACAAGCCTTTGTTTAAATTATCTAAGGAACTCTACAAATTATTCACAATAAGATTTAAGTAAAATGAAGAACATTTTTAAGCATAAGCACTTAAAGAGGGTCGTTCAAATTACTTACGCTTGCGCATATTTTTTGTAATTCTTGGAAAAAATCGGGCGAAGCATGGTTGTCACCTCCTTCCGATTGAATGGGTTCAATAATTACAGCAGCAATTGGATTTTTCTTTTCATATGTTTCGAATAACTCACATACATGTGCGAGACATCTAGAAACAAAATGACGAAAAATACAATGATGTTCCAATACTGTAATGGTGCATAGACCTTTATCTTAGATTCCTTTTTAGCTGATTGTGGTGGAGTGTTGCTGATATAAGCCCGTATTTAGGTGACCATAATACAACATATATATCGAGACTCGTCCGTTACTCGGAAAGTACAATAAGCAGTTAGTCCGGGCTGTCTTTTGTAGATCTTTGACCGTCAGCGTCATATGTAAATAAAAACCCAAAAGTCTTACCACTTCATATTGAATGTGGAGGTGAGATAGGCAGCAACATTGTAAAATATTGATATTCAGCCACTTCAGTTTGCGTCAGTTTCCAATCTAGCCGATTCCAATAGTAAAAAGAACAAAAACAAGAGAATTGGGAAAAGTTAAGTTAGTGCTCAGGTTATTATCACGGTTAGATATTGGTATATAATACTTGTGATTCTACTTTGACCTGTTATAGCACAATGTAGTGTGTATAAAGTACTCGACAACCTAGCCTAATGCGCTGCGAAAAAGACAAAATTTTCGAAGGCCAATTCCCGTAATTGAAAACATGATCTAATACTTTGCAATCTCATCTCAACGACAATCAATGTCAAAAATATAGGGAAATTAAACATATTTTTGACAGATTAGGATTGGAATGCAAACGTTCTAAAGAAAACCGAGAATTACCCCGCAGCACAGGGCAAATAGGAGCGTGCGAGTACGCCACATCAGACGTACCTACATCCTGTACTGCAAAACACAGAGACTTGACGTACAGAGGCCAGCACATCAAGCTACCCCAAAGTGTCAAGTTTATTTAATAGTTTTACACTTTATTTCAAACATAATCAGGTTCATGTTCAATTAGGAAATTTTGTCAGTTTGCGGTAGCTTGATGTGCTGGCGTCTGTTTTAGAAACTAAAGCCTTACTTTTTATCTTCTTCTTCGTTTTCTCGTTGAAATTGATCCAGAGGATACCGGTAGTGTGGGAACGAAGCCGCAGGCCAATCAAATGACGGGAAGTCCAATTTGTGAATAGCTTTCGATCTTGTCGTCGCCAAAGATCCAAATGTACGACCGTGGAAAGCCCCCTGTAACAGCGGTGCCTGTTTTCGAAATAAGTATTAATATTTGTATAAAAAACCTGCGTCATTGTAGATACTTATATCTAATTAAGTAATTTAAAATTCTTAGTCCAAGCTGTGAAAGAGCCACCTTAACAAATTCACGATAGAGTAAAAGATAGAGCTAGATAGATTTAAGGCTAAAATTAGACTATAAGTCATGTAGAAACAATACACTGCAGATTTTGTAAATTGGTTTAACTTAAGGGCTACGGTTTAAAAGAAAATACCTAATAGGCAGGGTTCTGTAGCATTTTTTTCTCGACATCGTGGTGTACAGGTGGATAATTATAAAAAAAAATAGTTAAATAGACCAAAAAACTTCAAACACAAAACACGATCATTGTCTGTGGGTGAAAACTAACATATTTTATTAGAAGTATATTTACATATTTATTTAGTTGCTATATTTACATCACACATAATATTTATTTACAAATTTAACAATACGCATAATTATTTACACTATACAAAATATAGGCTTAAAATTGTAATGTTCTGGTCGCTGCCTTTCCGAACGCAACTTCGGGCGCGTTCGGCAAAGCTCGGCTTTCATCGGAGCATATGACTTGCCTAATAGCGATAAAGCATCGTCATGTAGATCAGTACTCGTTTTGACCTCCCGAACAGTACACGCTTGAACTTACAACCAAATCTAGACTTGCTCGTAGACCTAAGTTCTGCTAGTTGACTCGATATCGTCTTCTTAGCTTTTTGTCTGTGTCCAGTAATTTCCCCGCTGTCGTCTTAACTTAATTGTAGCCTTAAGCGACTCAGAAGTGTTGAGAAATTAATTATACAAGGATAACGTTCAAACCACCGTTTCATTTCGCCATTTTGCTCTATACACTTCATTGGTGACCCCGTCAAAGAGCACAGTAGCCACGCGGAGCAAAGATGCCTACCGGAGCAGAGCAGGGAGCGCAGGCGGACGCAGCAATGGTCAAGCAGGACGTGTGCAGAGTCAGCGTGAAGTTGCCGCCATTCTGGCCTGAGGAGCCGACACTTTGGTTTGCACAAGTAGAAGGTCAGTTTACAATAGCCGGCATTACCGCCGACACCACAAAATTCTACACGGTCGTGGGTCAGCTAGACCATCGCTACATGGTAGAAGCTCGGGACATAATAGAGAACCCACCAGCACAGGACAAGTACGCCAAGCTGAAGGCTGAGCTCATACGTCGACTATCCGACTCGCGTGAAAAAAGGGTTCAGCAAATCCTCACTCAAGAGGAGCTCGGCGACCGGAAGCCATCACAGTTCTTGCGGCACCTGCAGACTTTGGCCGGACCACATGTTCCAGACACATTCCTAGCCACGTTGTGGGCGAGCAGGTTGCCGACGAACATACAGACGGTAATAGCTTCCCAGCCTAACCTTCCGCTTCAGTCTGTCGCAGATTTGGCCGACCGCGTGCACGAGATCGCGCCAACGCGGCCAGCGCTCACGACACCTCCCGCCGTGGCGAGCACGAGCACCAGCAGTGACATCGCGGAGCTGAAACAGTGCATGGCGGAGTTATGTCTACAGGTGGCGGCTCTACAAAAGCAAGGTCAGGTACACCATCGATCGCGCTCCACAGATAGGTACCGGCGTGGTGACAGAGAACCGACCCCAAGCCGACGCCGCAGTCGCTCGCGCTCCAGCAGCGCGTGGAACGACGCTCACTGCTGGTACCACAACAGTTTCGGTGACAGGGCCACGCGGTGCAGGTCGCCATGTACGTACGCGGGAAACGCCGTCGGCAGCCGGAAATAGCGGCAAATGGCTGCCCTCACAAACCACGCCGCCTATTCGTAACAGATCGGGACTCTAAAACCACGTTTTTAGTAGACACAGGGTCCGATCTGTGCGTATACCCACGTGCAGCCCTACGACAGCAGCGCAGCAGGACGGCGTACCAGTTATACGCGGCAAACGGAACTGCCATCGACACGTACGGTTGGGTGGAGCTCCACTTGAATTTAGGGCTTCGCCGCGTGTACACGTGGAAGTTCGTGGTTGCAGACGTCACCAAGGCAATCATAGGCGCCGACTTCTTGGCGCATTATAACATCTTGGTAGACCTCAAAAGTCACCGGCTAATCGATGGGCTGACCCAACTGTCTTCGCCGGCGTCGCCAGCGGCCGAATCAGCAGCAATGATCGCCTCAGTGAAGTCCGTAGGAGGCAACACGGAGTACCACGAGATACTTCGCCAGTACCCGGAAGTCACGCGGCCTGCTGGAACACAGAAACAGGTCAGTCACGGTACCGAACATCACATCCGCACTACACCAGGTCCGCCTATCACTGGACGACCTCGCCGTCTTGCACCAGACAAACTGAAGGCAGCACAGAGGGAGTTCGAGGCTATGCTGGCTAACGGCACAGCACGGCCGTCAGAGAGTCCGTGGTCGTCCCCACTTCACCTCGCTCCTAAGAAGGACAACAGCTGGCGGCCATGCGGTGACTACAGGGCACTCAATGCCCGTACTGTTCCGGACAGATACCCCATCCCGCATATACAGGACTTCTCACATCAGCTGGCTGGCAGCCGAATATATAGCAAAATCGATCTCATTAAAGCATACAATCAGATACCAGTCCAGCCAGCCGACGTTCACAAGACAGCGATCACAACACCTTTCGGACTGTACGAATTTCCATTCATGACCTTTGGCCTCAGGAATGCCGCTCAAACGTTCCAACGGTTCATGGACGAGGTGCTGCGCGGGCTGCCGTTCTGCTACTGTTATTTAGACGATATTCTCTTGTTCTCAGAGACAGCAGCCCAGCACACCGAGCACCTGCATCAGCTTCTGAAGCGGTTATCCCAGTATGGAATTATTATTAACTCGGCAAAGTGTGAGTTTGGCCGTACCACCATAACTTTCCTAGGACACGAAGTATCCGAAGAAGGTGTTCGCCCGCTGCAGGAGAAGGTGCAGGCAATCCAGGACTTCCCAGCTCCCAAGACTGTCAAGGAGATGCGTCGCTTCCTGGGTATGTTCAATTTTTACCGCCGCTTTGTCCCAGATGCCGCTCGCTTACAAGCGCCACTCAACGTAGTTCTGGCAGGACCTAAAACAAAGAGAACACAAACAATTAATCTATCGCAAGAAATGCTAGACGCTTTTAACGCTTGTAAAAGTGGCTTATCTAGGGCAGCTCTGCTTGCTCACCCAGAGCCCAACGCCGAACTCGCGATATTTACAGACGCTTCAGACACTTCTATGGGTGCAGTATTACAGCAGAAGGCAGGTGTCACATGGAACCCACTAGCATTTTTCTCTAGGCGACTGTCAGCTTCACAGAAAAAGTATAGCCCTTATGACAGGGAGCTCTTAGCCATCTACGACGCAGTCAGATACTTCCGCCACATGGTTGAAGGTAGGCACTTCACCATTTACACGGATCACAAACCCCTGTCATATGTGTACGCACACAACCGTGACAACTGTTCACCGAGGCAATACCGGTACCTGGACTACATTGCTCAATTCACCACGGATATCAGGTTTGTCGCAGGCAGGGACAACATTGTGGCAGACGCGCTGTCGCGTGTGGAGTCGGTGGCAGTACCGGCGTGTAATTACACAGCTCTTGCACAGTCCCAAGAAACAGACCACGAGCTGCAGGGGCTCTTAAATAACAACAGCACGTCACTCAAGCTGTGTAAAGTGCATTTCACGGACTCAGGCACTGAACTATATTGTGATGTCTCCACTGGTAACACCCGCCCTTATGTTACAGAACCCTTCAGGAGGCAGGTGTTCCAAAAACTACACCAGCTGAGCCATCCCGGCAGACAGGCCACAGTCAAACTGATTTCTGAGCGTTTCGTTTGGCCTGGCCTAAAGAAGGACTGCAGGGCCTGGACCAGAGAGTGCGTAGAGTGCCAGAAGAACAAAATCTCGCGGCACACAACCAGTCCCACCTCCGCTTTCCCTGTCCCTTCCCAACGCTTCTCCCATGTCCACATGGACATAGTAGGGCCACTGACCGTGTCATCAAATTACAGGTACATACTAACTGTGGTCGACCGCTTCACCCGCTGGCCAGAGGCGTACCCCATCGCGGACATCACAGCGGAGACATGCGCCCGCACTTTCATCACCGGCTGGGTGTCCCGCTTTGGCTGCCCCCAGCGCATCACTACCGACAGGGGCAGGCAGTTTGAGAGCAAGCTGTTCCACACCATCACGGAGACCCTCGGTAGCCAGCACCGCCCAACCACAGCATACCACCCAGCCTGTAACGGCATGGTGGAACGCCTACACCGCCAGCTGAAGGCAGCCATCCGCTGCCACACAGACACCAACTGGACCGAAGCACTACCCCTGGTGCTGCTCGGCATCCGCAGCGCCTGGAAGGAAGACGTCAAAGCATCAGCGGCAGAGCTCGTTTACGGCGAGCCCCTAAGACTCCCAGGCGAGTTCATCGCCCCCACACTCACCAGCACAGTCGACTACACCGACTTCGCGTCAAGACTCCGGCATCACATGGCGAAGCTGTCTCCAGAACCGGCGAGTCGACACGGCAACAAGCCGTTCTACGTGCCCGACAGCTTGTCAACTTCGTCTCATGTATTCTTGCGACATGACGCCGTTCGCCGACCGCTAGACCCGCCGTACACCGGCCCCTACAGAGTGGAGTGTATAGAGCAAAATGGCGAAATGAAACGGTGGTTTGAACGTTATCCTTGTATAATTAATTTCTCAACACTTCTGAGTCGCTTAAGGCTACAATTAAGTTAAGACGACAGCGGGGAAATTACTGGACACAGACAAAAAGCTAAGAAGACGATATCGAGTCAACTAGCAGAACTTAGGTCTACGAGCAAGTCTAGATTTGGTTGTAAGTTCAAGCGTGTACTGTTCGGGAGGTCAAAACGAGTACTGATCTACATGACGATGCTTTATCGCTATTAGGCAAGTCATATGCTCCGATGAAAGCCGAGCTTTGCCGAACGCGCCCGAAGTTGCGTTCGGAAAGGCAGCGACCAGAACATTACAATTTTAAGCCTATATTTTGTATAGTGTAAATAATTATGCGTATTGTTAAATTTGTAAATAAATATTATGTGTGATGTAAATATAGCAACTAAATAAATATGTAAATATACTTCTAATAAAATATGTTAGTTTTCACCCACAGACAATGATCGTGTTTTGTGTTTGAAGTTTTTTGGTCTTT
This sequence comes from Euplexia lucipara, assembly GCA_921972225.1. Classification (NCBI taxonomy): domain Eukaryota; kingdom Metazoa; phylum Arthropoda; class Insecta; order Lepidoptera; family Noctuidae; genus Euplexia; species Euplexia lucipara. Next base: position 12,474,178 of record OV179149.1, read on the forward strand.
GGTTTGACGTTTGTTCAAATTTGACAGTTCGGTGTAACGGGACAATAAGGAAAAGTTTTGTATTGTGGAGTGTTTACAATTATAAAAAGTTTAAATTAATATTACGAATTCATACGAATTCCGGTGTAGCTGTGACCGCTACACTACTCCCCCCCTGAGACCGTGGCTACTTAGCTACGGGTGATAGTAGTCCGGGAAGCGAACGGTGCGGCCGGAGCGTGTTTTCTTCTCGACGGTGGGCTGCGGTGGCGTTGGTGCTGTGTTTGCGACCGTTGGTGCGCTGGTTACACCGGAGGGACTGTAGTCTGCGTTATTGAGGTAAGCGGGTTTCAACCGATCTACGGTTACTGTGGTTTCCTTTCCGTTTACCTCAATACGGTACGTTTTGTCGCCTCTTTGCAGGACTCTGTAGGGGCCGGTGTACGGCGGGTCTAGCGGTCGGCGAACGGCGTCATGTCGCAAGAATACATGAGACGAAGTTGACAAGCTGTCGGGCACGTAGAACGGCTTGTTGCCGTGTCGACTCGCCGGTTCTGGAGACAGCTTCGCCATGTGATGCCGGAGTCTTGACGCGAAGTCGGTGTAGTCGACTGTGCTGGTGAGTGTGGGGGCGATGAACTCGCCTGGGAGTCTTAGGGGCTCGCCGTAAACGAGCTCTGCCGCTGATGCTTTGACGTCTTCCTTCCAGGCGCTGCGGATGCCGAGCAGCACCAGGGGTAGTGCTTCGGTCCAGTTGGTGTCTGTGTGGCAGCGGATGGCTGCCTTCAGCTGGCGGTGTAGGCGTTCCACCATGCCATTACAGGCTGGGTGGTATGCTGTGGTTGGGCGGTGCTGGCTACCGAGGGTCTCCGTGATGGTGTGGAACAGCTTGCTCTCAAACTGCCTGCCCCTGTCGGTAGTGATGCGCTGGGGGCAGCCAAAGCGGGACACCCAGCCGGTGATGAAAGTGCGGGCGCATGTCTCCGCTGTGATGTCCGCGATGGGGTACGCCTCAGGCCAGCGGGTGAAGCGGTCGACCACAGTTAGTATGTACCTGTAATTTGATGACACGGTCAGTGGCCCTACTATGTCCATGTGGACATGGGAGAAGCGTTGGGAAGGGACAGGGAAAGCGGAGGTGGGACTGGTTGTGTGCCGCGAGATTTTGTTCTTCTGGCACTCTACGCACTCTCTGGTCCAGGCCCTGCAGTCCTTCTTTAGGCCAGGCCAAACGAAACGCTCAGAAATCAGTTTGACTGTGGCCTGTCTGCCGGGATGGCTCAGCTGGTGTAGTTTTTGGAACACCTGCCTCCTGAAGGGTTCTGTAACATAAGGGCGGGTGTTACCAGTGGAGACATCACAATATAGTTCAGTGCCTGAGTCCGTGAAATGCACTTTACACAGCTTGAGTGACGTGCTGTTGTTATTTAAGAGCCCCTGCAGCTCGTGGTCTGTTTCTTGGGACTGTGCAAGAGCTGTGTAATTACACGCCGGTACTGCCACCGACTCCACACGCGACAGCGCGTCTGCCACAATGTTGTCCCTGCCTGCGACAAACCTGATATCCGTGGTGAATTGAGCAATGTAGTCCAGGTACCGGTATTGCCTCGGTGAACAGTTGTCACGGTTGTGTGCGTACACATATGACAGGGGTTTGTGATCCGTGTAAATGGTGAAGTGCCTACCTTCAACCATGTGGCGGAAGTATCTGACTGCGTCGTAGATGGCTAAGAGCTCCCTGTCATAAGGGCTATACTTTTTCTGTGAAGCTGACAGTCGCCTAGAGAAAAATGCTAGTGGGTTCCATGTGACACCTGCCTTCTGCTGTAATACTGCACCCATAGAAGTGTCTGAAGCGTCTGTAAATATCGCGAGTTCGGCGTTGGGCTCTGGGTGAGCAAGCAGAGCTGCCCTAGATAAGCCACTTTTACAAGCGTTAAAAGCGTCTAGCATTTCTTGCGATAGATTAATTGTTTGTGTTCTCTTTGTTTTAGGTCCTGCCAGAACTACGTTGAGTGGCGCTTGTAAGCGAGCGGCATCTGGGACAAAGCGGCGGTAAAAATTGAACATACCCAGGAAGCGACGCATCTCCTTGACAGTCTTGGGAGCTGGGAAGTCCTGGATTGCCTGCACCTTCTCCTGCAGCGGGCGAACACCTTCTTCGGATACTTCGTGTCCTAGGAAAGTTATGGTGGTACGGCCAAACTCACACTTTGCCGAGTTAATAATAATTCCATACTGGGATAACCGCTTCAGAAGCTGATGCAGGTGCTCGGTGTGCTGGGCTGCTGTCTCTGAGAACAAGAGAATATCGTCTAAATAACAGTAGCAGAACGGCAGCCCGCGCAGCACCTCGTCCATGAACCGTTGGAACGTTTGAGCGGCATTCCTGAGGCCAAAGGTCATGAATGGAAATTCGTACAGTCCGAAAGGTGTTGTGATCGCTGTCTTGTGAACGTCGGCTGGCTGGACTGGTATCTGATTGTATGCTTTAATGAGATCGATTTTGCTATATATTCGGCTGCCAGCCAGCTGATGTGAGAAGTCCTGTATATGCGGGATGGGGTATCTGTCCGGAACAGTACGGGCATTGAGTGCCCTGTAGTCACCGCATGGCCGCCAGCTGTTGTCCTTCTTAGGAGCGAGGTGAAGTGGGGACGACCACGGACTCTCTGACGGCCGTGCTGTGCCGTTAGCCAGCATAGCCTCGAACTCCCTCTGTGCTGCCTTCAGTTTGTCTGGTGCAAGACGGCGAGGTCGTCCAGTGATAGGCGGACCTGGTGTAGTGCGGATGTGATGTTCGGTACCGTGACTGACCTGTTTCTGTGTTCCAGCAGGCCGCGTGACTTCCGGGTACTGGCGAAGTATCTCGTGGTACTCCGTGTTGCCTCCTACGGACTTCACTGAGGCGATCATTGCTGCTGATTCGGCCGCTGGCGACGCCGGCGAAGACAGTTGGGTCAGCCCATCGATTAGCCGGTGACTTTTGAGGTCTACCAAGATGTTATAATGCGCCAAGAAGTCGGCGCCTATGATTGCCTTGGTGACGTCTGCAACCACGAACTTCCACGTGTACACGCGGCGAAGCCCTAAATTCAAGTGGAGCTCCACCCAACCGTACGTGTCGATGGCAGTTCCGTTTGCCGCGTATAACTGGTACGCCGTCCTGCTGCGCTGCTGTCGTAGGGCTGCACGTGGGTATACGCACAGATCGGACCCTGTGTCTACTAAAAACGTGGTTTTAGAGTCCCGATCTGTTACGAATAGGCGGCGTGGTTTGTGAGGGCAGCCATTTGCCGCTATTTCCGGCTGCCGACGGCGTTTCCCGCGTACGTACATGGCGACCTGCACCGCGTGGCCCTGTCACCGAAACTGTTGTGGTACCAGCAGTGAGCGTCGTTCCACGCGCTGCTGGAGCGCGAGCGACTGCGGCGTCGGCTTGGGGTCGGTTCTCTGTCACCACGCCGGTACCTATCTGTGGAGCGCGATCGATGGTGTACCTGACCTTGCTTTTGTAGAGCCGCCACCTGTAGACATAACTCCGCCATGCACTGTTTCAGCTCCGCGATGTCACTGCTGGTGCTCGTGCTCGCCACGGCGGGAGGTGTCGTGAGCGCTGGCCGCGTTGGCGCGATCTCGTGCACGCGGTCGGCCAAATCTGCGACAGACTGAAGCGGAAGGTTAGGCTGGGAAGCTATTACCGTCTGTATGTTCGTCGGCAACCTGCTCGCCCACAACGTGGCTAGGAATGTGTCTGGAACATGTGGTCCGGCCAAAGTCTGCAGGTGCCGCAAGAACTGTGATGGCTTCCGGTCGCCGAGCTCCTCTTGAGTGAGGATTTGCTGAACCCTTTTTTCACGCGAGTCGGATAGTCGACGTATGAGCTCAGCCTTCAGCTTGGCGTACTTGTCCTGTGCTGGTGGGTTCTCTATTATGTCCCGAGCTTCTACCATGTAGCGATGGTCTAGCTGACCCACGACCGTGTAGAATTTTGTGGTGTCGGCGGTAATGCCGGCTATTGTAAACTGACCTTCTACTTGTGCAAACCAAAGTGTCGGCTCCTCAGGCCAGAATGGCGGCAACTTCACGCTGACTCTGCACACGTCCTGCTTGACCATTGCTGCGTCCGCCTGCGCTCCCTGCTCTGCTCCGGTAGGCATCTTTGCTCCGCGTGGCTACTGTGCTCTTTGACGGGGTCACCAATGAAGTGTATAGAGCAAAATGGCGAAATGAAACGGTGGTTTGAACGTTATCCTTGTATAATTAATTTCTCAACACTTCTGAGTCGCTTAAGGCTACAATTAAGTTAAGACGACAGCGGGGAAATTACTGGACACAGACAAAAAGCTAAGAAGACGATATCGAGTCAACTAGCAGAACTTAGGTCTACGAGCAAGTCTAGATTTGGTTGTAAGTTCAAGCGTGTACTGTTCGGGAGGTCAAAACGAGTACTGATCTACATGACGATGCTTTATCGCTATTAGGCAAGTCATATGCTCCGATGAAAGCCGAGCTTTGCCGAACGCGCCCGAAGTTGCGTTCGGAAAGGCAGCGACCAGAACATTACAATTTTAAGCCTATATTTTGTATAGTGTAAATAATTATGCGTATTGTTAAATTTGTAAATAAATATTATGTGTGATGTAAATATAGCAACTAAATAAATATGTAAATATACTTCTAATAAAATATGTTAGTTTTCACCCACAGACAATGATCGTGTTTTGTGTTTGAAGTTTTTTGGTCTTTGGTTTGACGTTTGTTCAAATTTGACAGTTCGGTGTAACGGGACAATAAGGAAAAGTTTTGTATTGTGGAGTGTTTACAATTATAAAAAGTTTAAATTAATATTACGAATTCATACGAATTCCGGTGTAGCTGTGACCGCTACAGTAGGTTCCATATTATTTTTCCATTAAAGCGTTTGTAGGTATATGTATATCGGGGTTACATTTAATTTATTAATGTGGTAGAAGCACAGGACGATGAAGAAGAAAACGATAAGGATAACCTTTGTCTAATATTGGACAACTTTTGGCTCAAGTAAGAATAACGTTGAAAGCAAAACTGCGTAAAACTGTCATCGCTAATTATTACCTATGCTGATTTGTTCGTCAAACTTTGATTAATTAATCAGCAACTTCATTTTAGAGCTAGTTTCTCGTCATTGAACTCTCGACGATACTACTTAGTCCTACGTACCTAGATATCAGTGCCCCATTATGATCCCCAGCGGAAATCAAAGCTATTGAGGCATTTAAGCCAGTTAACGGGTGTGTTCGTGATCGCCACAAGAGGACAAGAAGAAGAAGATCGAATAACATTTTTAAAGTGCCGGTTTACCGAAATACAAAACTGTGTATTGGTTTTCTATGCCTGTTTAGGGGGAAAATTTTAAGACTTTTTAATATAAGATTACACTTTGTCATAAAAAGATAGATATCGATGTCCATTGTCCATGGTGTCTTTCGACTGATGTTCCCTACGTACATACCTACTAATCAACAACGCCATGGAGAACGAAACGTTTTCGGAAAAACATCGCTACGTTATTATTATCTACTGATTTAAAGAATGCTTGTTACCTCTGAATGAAATTGTACGAAACGTTCTAAGTGGAACCAATTTAAATCTTATTGGTACGTTGATAAATAAGTAGGTATATCGTGTACCTACCTAGTACAGTTACTCTTATGAAATAATAAATATTATTTTAAAAATTGAAGCTAACTAAACCTTTAATACATCTTATTTTTCTGTGCAATATTTTAGATATAGGTAATAATATGTAGGTATATAATAACAGATGTAGTAACTCGGAAGCCAATCACTTCTGTTTTTTTTCTAGATAATGATGTATGATTTTACGGAGGTATAAAAAAATTAAATCTTTGGCACTTTATAGTCTCATAATCACGTTACACAACTCTTCTACGCTAGAACAAATAGGAAAAAAATACCTTTAAATTCACACAATGTTGTAACAGAATGACAAATGATAGTTTTCTTTTTTTCATCTATGAACATTCTTTCTTGCAGTATTATTGTCTTGCGTGTTAGTTCATATTCAAAGTGGCTAAAGATAAAGTGTCCTGTAGGCTGTAATCCATCAGTTTAACCACCCAAAATCAAAACCGTGTCAAGAAGTTAGCATATCAAATTACTTCTGAGAGCTACCTAGGTAGGTATATGACTACTGGGTTCTATTATAAAAAAAATAGTCGAGTAGGTAAGTGGAAACGAAAGCAATACATAATGATAAAGAATACTAACCTTGAACGACATTACTGATAAATTTGGTGCCCCTGGTGGCTTGTTCTCGAGGACCGATTGCATTTCTGCATCAGTAAAGGTTGTTCTGCCCCCACGTTGGTTTATAGCATACCGTATGAAGGCGGCTTTAAATGCATTTTCATTAGAACAGGAGCCACACATCATAGTCATTACTTGATCCAAACCGGGAGGAGCCACCGACAACAAAACATCTCTTAATTTATCAGGCCAGTCGACTGCTGGAAACACACCCAGTGCTGGGCGATTCACCAACGCCCGCTGAAATCATTTGTTATACTCAGATTTAGACACATTCTCAGTCAAATTGACTAAAAGAGACTGCGGTATATATGGACGTCGACTATTATAAATTGACGTTGGATCGTCAGATAATTGTTGGTTCCATGGCGCACTGGTCCATTTACAGATTGGAAGGGGTATTATCTATCGCCGCACATTCAAATACCATACATGATCAATCTTAGACCCCCAAGGTTGAAATTATCCGGATTTTCCAAATTTCTGTTTTGTTTTTTTGATGTAGGTACCTACTTTTAAGGAAAAATCTTGTTGAGTTAGAAATACTTAGCAAAGAAAAAACTGAAAAAAACTATAAGAATCAATATAATTACAGTTTCCTAAAGTTTAAAATGACAAAAAAATGAGAATAAATTAAAGAAAATTTAGAAAAAACGGACTATTTCAGTATTTGGGATTATATCCCTTCCGCCTTTCATATACATATTATACAAGATAATTATGTCATTTAAATGAATGTTGTAATTTAGCAATCAACCTCCAATAGATAAGGAATATAAAATTTATTTCGGGCTATAAACATCTGTAAGTCGACGTATCTCTACCGCAGTCTAGGTTTTAGTGGGTTGAACGACATTGGTCAAGTCGGATATTCGTCAAATCGGCAATTAGTCAAATTTGAAATGGACTGGACAAACAGACGATTAGACGAACTGCAGCGTTGTCCAATATCAAATTTGACGAATTGCCGATATGACGAAAATCTGACTTGACCAATGTCGTTCAACCCGTTTTAGTGAAGGTATACATACAATATTGGAATCATTGTCGAAAGCAGTTAGAAGTTGCGGATGGTTATATCCAAGAGGTAGCGAAGATATTTGCGTATAAGTATCCAAAAGCACGTTGCCATCAGCATCCGCAATATAATTTCCAGCACATTTATCGAAGTCAGTAAACAGTTGAATAGAACTGCATTGCTGAAACGACAAGAAAATATTATAAGTTGCTATCTACTTATGTTATTACAAGTACTGTGCGCGATTTTGTTCGCGTGGAAAACGTTTTCAACTGCAAGGTAAACTATCAACAAAAATTTCACACATTCCTTGATGTGCTGTACTTAGCTTTTAACCAACTTTAAAATAGGAGGTTTTGAATTTGACAATTTGTTTTGATGTTACGCGATATCTTTTATTTATTTATTTAGCATTCATAATATATATGTACTTAAACAGATTTTAACTATAATTCTTATTTGAAAGAATTTCTTTCCCATAAAGTTTTGGTCAAGCTTTCGATTTCTGCTTCGTAGATTAGGTATGTTGACGAAATTGTAATAAGTGTTACACTCATTTACTACTTCTGTAAAAAATAATAATGTATTTAGAACTTTTATGGGATAAATTAATTATAAGTACCTAATTAAATTCCTGAAAAATTAAAAATAAATATTTCAAAAGAATATCAACAATTCAAAATAAAAACATATTAAACGACGATGGTACTTTCCTTTCAAGGCTCACTTAACTTTCCAACTTGTACCTACCTATAAATGTGCATTTAAACTAGATAGATAAAAGGTACCTACCTACACCTGCCGATTATTTAATGCACATTTCATTGATACGAAGGTTAAGTTCATATTTATGGATACTTAAAACTTAGTGATAAGATAAACTATACAAACGAGGGCAGCTGTAGCAAAGTCAACACATTAAGTACCTATTATTATAAGCCGAAAACAACAGCTGTATTGTAATTTGAAAGTATGTGTCTACAACGACACGAAAACAATTGAGCCCATTAACTGCCAATTGAATAGCAATAACAGCTATGCTTATAACAGCTCACACAGTTACCTACATACTTATAGCAAATACTGCTATAAAGAGGTTTGGCAAATGGCTGTGTTTCAACCGGACAGAGTGATAAACCGGACAGGCGAGGCGGACAGACTGATACCTAAACCGGACAGGACGAATTCATAAAGGTTTCCATTTTGACATTTGTAAGAAAATATATTATTCGTTTGTTTGACCGCTTATATCATTATTTTTGAGAAAGGTAAAATTACAGAAAAACTGAGCCAGTTAGATAACGTTTTGTTTTTCCTGTAAGTACCTATTAGATATTTACATTCACACCCGTTAATCAGATTACCAGACCACCAAAAGGGGTCTCGGAAAATATCTCGTAAATTTTTTTCAGCAAGAAGCACTGAAATTTCGAGAAAACTGGGTTAAGTGTAGTACCTAACAATACATAAGTATTATGTCGTATTTGGACAGGAGCTCCTCTCGATTGCAAAATAACTAAGCAACTTTATTTTTTCCAATGAAATACAGCACACATTAACATTTTTACTTTAAAACTACGCATTTCGATTCGGGTTGATGTGTCGAGCGAAATCTCACCAAGTGTGAAGGACCGTCAAAACCTACGGAAATAATGCGCATGCATGATTGCCCCTACTCAAACAAAACATAAAAAATGTAGGTACATGTCAAGCTGAAAATCTCCTTCCATTCTGTCGTCAGTTAAAATAACTGCTCCTGATTCAGAACAGCACGTCACAGCCACGCACTTTACGTTTCATATTCATATAATATTCTTGCATTCCATGTAGGTACAAAGATAACCGACAATCTACATTTTAAATTAGTTCAAAATAATGTGTTATCAACTTAGTAGGTTATAGTAATTTGACGCAAATAGAACAATAATAGAACATTGACGCTAGCAATCGTTTAGTGGTAAATCGCCGTATTTTTTGAGTACCTGTCTGCCAAGCCAAATTAACATTTATAATATTTATACGAATACCTATGTTTTTTTTTATTAACTTTGTACCTATGTTTATTTCTAATCTCTAATGGCTGGATCAATTTTGACGGAACTTTTCCTGGATGATAGCTGATGTAACTAGGGGTGTTTAGCTTACTTTTATTTCCGTAGTGTTCTGCTCAACAGAATATAGTTATTTGTGCAACAAGAGAACAAAGTCGTTTTTTACTGCGAGTTGAATCCTGAGTGTGGCGAGGTATTCAAGGCACGAGATGCAAAAAACTTTGCTCTCGTGTAACACATAACTTTTCACTTCAGCAGCGAGAACACTTTTAGAAACTAGAAAAAAAAAATTAAGTACTTATCAGTTTTATTTGCAGTAAATACTTATTTTATTTAAAATACAACTTTAGGTTAATAATTCAATAAACTATTAAAACACTTAATTATCTTTTTGCAAAATTTCTTTCGTTAGTACGAAATTCCGAACGTGTTTGTCTTTGAGGTCTAATTCAAAATCGGAACTTCGAAAGGGCTGGTATTTGTCTCTCTCTCTTTCTAATGGCGGACAAGAGATAGAGTGTAAATGATAATTAACCCAATTAACCCAAGGCTGAATAAGATATCTACTTATTCGTAGTTTTCTGAAAACAAAAATTAAAAAGTTACTTTGCCTCACTCAGCAAAATCGCATTTTGCTCACTGATTTCAGGCATCAAAACCTACTTGTTTAAGCTACTGAAGTGAAAAATTGTTAATTTAACGTGAACGTAGTCGTGCGTAACAGTTAGGTAGTTATAATAAAAGGTGCAGGTGCTTACCTGAATTGCATCCATTTCTTTTAAAAGTGCCTTCGATTTGGGTCCAGGTATTTCTGTCCTAACACAAGGCCCAGATGGCTCCTTATGTTCAGTTGAATACCCCGATGCATAGCGAAATTCTGTTGAAAACATGAACAAGTGTACAGCATAAAATAGCATCACACCCGATTCCCCGAGGACAAAGGTCTACCTATATAAGTTCACCCACATTTCGCTAGTTTTGTTTCAACCCCATGTGCGGTAATGGCGGACGAGCCTATTTCCATTAACCAGGCACAAATCCAGACTCCAGGCTGCTACTGAGAAATTTCAGATGGAAAAACCTTATAACACTGCCCGGCCTGGAAACCAGAACGGTACTTAGGTAGGTATACCTATGCGGATAGCAGCAGCATTAGCAACCACTAGAGCAATGAGGCAGTCACACAACATATTATTACAGTTTTATTCATAATTACATATTTAGGGCGACAAGCGTAGACCGGTCAAACATTTTTCTACTGCAATGTTGATTGTTCAATCAATTCGGAATTAGAATTCACGGATACGAGATGAAACACTTGGGACACGAGATGGTTAATTCTTGGGACGCGATTTCCATTCGTTTTCGTCCGGTTTTTATTTAGTGCATGATCATACATTCTTTTTACACGAATTGTACCTATTATCTCGGTCTAGTGGTCTCAAGTGCGGTTCTGCTAAACATGATCATGCGTTCAATTACCGATTACCAGGTTGGACAAAATGTAAAATTGAGTTTTTTAGTGCGTAGGTAACAGCCCGGAGTCCAAATCCGTGATTGGTTGATGTCGTTATTAGGTAGGTACATGACCCTTAAAATAACGTAATGTGGGTGTACTACTTAAGTATTAGTAGGTATACACGCCTGCCTTATCCTTTGGGGAATACAAAGAGGTAACTCGAATTGTGTGTGCCTGACAAAAGAAATATGGTCTAGATTCTTTCCGCTACGTATAGGTAATAGTGCACCATATTTAAAAAAAAAAGGTTTTACTTCTATCCTCTCGGTTTTCTGTAGTTTTATATAATTATGTAGGAGCCCTACCTATCTAGGTAACTATTGTGTTTCTTTTTGACCATACTTAGGTAATAAATATAGTTCCTAAGTGTGGTCAAAATGAAAAAAATATGTACAAATAATATACCTAAGATGTTTAAAAAAACGGATATTTAATTCAGTAAAATGTTAACAGTCTATGTCTAGCTGCCTCAGTATATTAATAATTAGCAACTAATATTTACCTTTTAAGATCACTGGCCGCAAGGACGATTTGATAGTTGCGGGGCGCAACAACATCTTGAAACTTGTTTATTTTTCACGTCACAAAATTTTGCTGTAAGTAATAAAAAAGGTCCGTTCACAAAAACATCTACAATGCCATTGTACGGTGGAACGTCGCTCTTCGCTAACGCACTGTATCCGTTTGCGCCGCGCGTGGGGAGGAGTAAACGTAGTGATTATGTGAGTCCCCTGCAGAGTAGCACCGCGCAGTCGCGCAGCCAACTAGCCGCGAGCTGCGCTGAACAGACAGAGTAAAACACCCGGGTTACTTCACAAATATGAAAACATACGTACAAACAATATTGGGGCAAATCGTCAAATTAGGACGGTTTTCAAAAACAAGATTTTATCAGAGTTGGTTCATTTGTCCCGCGTACCAAAGTAATTTACAGGCTACCATTGCACGTACCAAATTAAATGTTCTGAAGTTTCAGGGTGCATCCAAATAAGTGTCGGTGGGCTTCTGGTTGGATTCCGCAAAATACACTTGTAAGCAATCAATTCGGGTCACCACCTATCTTGAAGATTTGTCAGGTGACACGATTAGCTCTTGACAAAGAATGTCTTTGGCTCTTGATAATTCACTCAGCCAATCACAGCAGTCAACTCCCGTTAGATAATTTTATGACAAATCTTGCAAAAAAAATCGTTTCAGAAATTGTAAAATGCTCTTTAATATTATTCCTTTTATGACTCTTATTTTAGATTAACTCTCTTATTTTTACAACAGAACCAAATCTGTGGCGCAGTGATTCAGATTCAGTCATAGATAGGATTTCGAGAGACAGCTAGGTATCTAGATAAGGGAACGTGGAAAATCTGAATCCGAGCACTTCATACATACTTACAGTTAAAGCTCAGCACCTTGATTTTCATCTTTTAGTAGGGATGGTTAATCATGAGCGGATGTTCGCAGCACTTTGTTCTGGAGCATCAATGTGATGCTAATGTTGTTATACTAGAGCTAAACCACGTGGTGGTGTTTTGATAGACGTGAGTGACGGATTAGGTACTAACCAGTATTCTACTGGTTATAAGTGTAGGTACCTAATCTGTCATTCAATTCACTCAGTACCTATCTAAAGAGACTATCAGTTGACGTATGTGGTTAAACAAGATTCGCAAACTTTACAACGAAACGATAATAAAGACAAAGATAATAAAAACAAAGATAATAAATTATTATTATTAAGAAGACTAGACACAAGATATGTGATAGTCAAAATTATGTAAAATTATCTATTGCACAAGAATTTGCACTTGAGATGAATATTAAAATGAGTGTAGGTAATCTTGATGACATTTATGGTTCTTGCAAAAACGAAACAATTTCAAAGAAATTTTATAAAGCGTGTAAAAAGTTCACTATGCATAACTCCGTAATTTAACAAACTTTATAGAATTGAATGATAGGCGTATGAAGGAGTCGCGGAAGAGGTATGCATGCCAGCACCAGCACAAGCAGTGAATTTGCGAGCGCCGTTGTGGGTGTATGTAGTCCCCACGGAAAAAAATGTCAAAAGTAATATTTTTGACGTTCCTTATTTTCAGTCTAACATTGGTAATTCGAATATTACAAAACTATAGTTTTGATATACCTACTATGATTTCTTGTTCATATTTCATACCAAGCAAAAGTAATAAGTATCAATAAACACATCCGTTTTTATTCTATGATCTTAAATAAAAGTGCACCTATCATAAGGGCACAAAGGAAATGCCGCCAGCGGAAATTAGCTTATAAGCAAAGACATTCAAGTTTTTAAATCTCTTTGCATATAAGTATGCCATGAAGTGTACCTAATATCAAAATGCCAGAAACATGGTTCACCAACAAAATAGCAGACAAAGGATGGCAGTCGGGTTTTATGACTAAAAATAACCGGCTGTCAATATAAAAAAGATGATTTTCACACACAGTCCAGTTCTGAACGAAAAATAATTTTCGAATCTTTTCTGGAATGCATGTTAATTACGTTCCTTTTTTTCATAAAGAAATACGAAGCTTTATTAATATTGCATGATTTATGAGGATTTATGATCATTTTTTTTCCTGAAATTACCGTAATATTAGCATTCAATTATCCTGGTCGTTTGTTTCCCAGCAGTGGATCATTTTACCCCACCCTTGGGGCATAAAGGACCATTGGATAAAAAAAAACAAAAGTCATTTTAAATTCAAATTAGGCTGAGGATCAGCACTTTTCGAACGTCGAAATTACATAAGACACAATGTTAAAAATCATTATTATCTGGAATTTACATATAATATTGGCTAAATTCAATTGTTACTACATAAACATGAAGAATTACGCTGTTGACTACAACAGAGACTTTTCTTTTGCAGCCAAGAGATAAAGAGTTAGAGGAGGATATGTGTAAATTGGGCCTTTTAGCCCCGCCCTACCCTACCTAAATCACAAGCTTTTAGCTTAGCTTGGGACTAAATCGCGTTGTGTGAAAAATTGTGGAATATATATTATTTATAAGTACTATTTGACAAAATTTTAGTTTTTAGTCCCTCATCTAGATTAGAAGAAAATATTCGACACATGTTTTTTCTTTTTCCACGTAAACAAAAAATACATCGAGTCAAAAAGTCGCATGACCTCACTAGCCAGTACAGTTTATCCTACTAATATTATAAACGCAAAAGTTTGTGAGGGAGGATGGATGGATGGATGTTTGTTACTCTTTCACGTAAAAACTACTCAATGGATTTTAATAAAATTTCGTAAGTATGGAGTTAGCTGACACCCTGGATTAACACATAGGCTACTTTTTTTTTTATCCCTGTATTCCCACGGTTACGGGAATTACGCGGGTGAAACCGCGGGACGTCTGCTAGTACTAGATAATGACGTTACAAGCCCCCTCTCCTCAACTTTAATGCGCATAATCTAAGCAGTTTTCCATCAATTTGAAAAAGAAAAAAATATGTGTCTAATATTTCAATATTTCCTTGTAATCTAGATGAGGGACTAAAAACCCCACCCATTCTCGTGTCCTAAAAGGGTTTAAGGGTTATTCCGTCCGAATATTACAACTTTCAAAATCTAAGCACTAACATTAGTTATTTAAATTTATTATTTTTAACCGACTTCAAAAAAGGAGGAGGTTCTCAATTGGGTTATTTTTTCTTTTCTATAGGCTTTTGTTACCTCGTTACTCCGTCATTAATGGGCCGTTTTTCAAAATTCCTTTTTTATTTGATAGGGTATACTAGCAGATTGGTCCCATTTGTATCAAAACTCATATCAGATGATGGGATCCTCGATAAATTGAGAGAACTCCTAAAATAATATAGGTACACATATACCGATTTTTACATTCTTAGTAACAAATCAAGCATTTTCACTTCGATCAATAATTGATTGAAGCATTTTCATTTAAAAAGTCTCATTCGGTGAAGAGATGAAGAAGACAGGCAAAGGAACTCTTCAACGCATTACAGCAAATTACTTGCGATTGCTACAATCACAAGTCTGTGCATGGTTTATGAATTGCCATAACATAACATTACGCCTGTCTATTTTAGGAGTCTGGCAGAGATGATTCATGTTTAAAAACTACTTCTTTAGCAATTGCTAACTGATTTCGATGACGCTTTAAATTTTTGTAAGATTTACATTTAGTGCTACAAAACACTAACAGGCGTAAAATAACTCTAGTTTCGGAATCGGTGGCCAATAATAAACGAAAAAAAACCACCGAAGCCACAGAACGTAACCTAATAAGAGTTTTTTTTTTAATCTGCGGGTTACACATTACTAGCAGGTAGTCTTGTCTTGTCTTGTCTTGTTGTCTTGTTTACCCCTCCAACTATGCTTGTGTCTGGAGTGGGTTCACGTCAATAGTCCAATGGGTGGGGAACTCACGACCTCTCGATCGTCAGGCCAACACCTTAACCATTGGGCTAATGCCGCTTTTTAAACACCAGCGATTTAACACTTGTTAGTGTTTTATAAGCAGCCGGTTGTTATTTTTTGTAATAAAGTTTTTGTAGATCTTTATCTGTCCTTATGAATAAGTCAGACCCTTGAAAGTCTGACAACCAAGGGATATCTTGTTACACAGTTACTAGGTTGTGGGGGTCAGATTAGCAGTCGCTGCATGTAAACACTCACCGGTAAGTATTATGCGTAAAAGTGGAAGCTGAACCGAATATAATTATGTCGGAATAAGGTTAGACAGATGACGATATTGGAAATGAAGGCTTAAAACCGAAAGCGTAAAGGTTCTCTTCTTGAGGATGCAAAACATGGACAGCCGAATACACGAGCTGTGCACAGACCATGCTCAGATGTGGCAAGGCAAGGTACGAACAGTTCACTACCATTATTTAATGTTAAATTGTTCATGTTGCTACACCATGCGATCGTGCGTTTTCTAGATAATGGGCCTGGGACAGTAGTGAATGTCCTTCAGGGCTTCGATCAATGATGGATATGAACGACAATGTTTTAATAATTAGTAGAAATAATAAATTAGAATTGCTGATTCCCGATCTAAAGACATAATAAACACGTAAAAGTAAACGGTACGTACCTACTTTTTAAAGAAAAGTCCAGTGAATCCAGTGTAAAAGTTTATTATCAAATTGTTATTTAAACATAACCACCCAACCCCTCAACTGACAACTCAAAGTAAGACAAAACATGCCAAAAACGATGTGGCTCAGGTTGGCTGCACAAATCTTCAAAATAGCTCGCATTTAGCTAGGTCATTATGGCATTTTATGTGACGGCTAAACACCCTTATTTCAGAATTTGTGACGCTACTGAATCTTAGATAATCGATCGAAAACGTGTCCAGCCATCTTGAAAACTCTCTTTTTGCTGGTCTCTCAATCTTGGTAACGGAAGTGATTTTGACGACTTTTTGCATATCAACGGGCGTCACCTAAATTTGTGACAGGCATCGAGCTAAAAGTTTTGTGATACGTACAGTGGTTTAGTAGAGAATTGCAGAAACCTGTGCCCAGTCATCTTGAATTTACGTAGAAAACTTTTGGCTGGCACTTCCGAATCTCAATAACGGGATCGTTTTCGGATATGGTTCTTTTACCAATATTTAGTGACGCAATGTGTGACAGTAATAACGTTTGATTTATGGCGTCACATGTAAGGGTTTACGAGAAATCAATAAAAACTTAGTGTCCAGCCAACCTGAGTTCAAGCTGGCTGGACACGTGGATCTCCGCTGCCTGATTATCTACGACCTTCTAAATGTGTTCAAATTATTGTGACGGGGACGATAATGATAACCTGAATTTGTGACGGAGAAACTTTGCGTAGTTTCAAAGATATTGATCATTTAAATTTTCCCATACAAACATTCATTAATATTGTGAGGTGACCATAATTTTTACATAAATAAAGGATTTCTTTTAAATCGACTAATCGGCATGGTTTAACTCCCAGGCTCGAAATATTATTTAAAAAACGTGACTTTTAGTGACATCCGTGGCAAAAGTTTTCTTCCTCTCGTTTCCAAGCTTTTTATTTTTCTTTGGCAATTAGCGCCAGCCGCCGATGTCTAGTTCAGTCATTCAACCAACCTGTCATTGATAACGATTAGTGTCACTAGTGTCAGATTGATCTGTCGTCTGTCACTGTCATATGTTGAATTTCATTTGTGTTATTGGTTCGATTTGCTGTGCACTGTTTGATCAGTTCGTTCTACTAGGGACAAAAATCCTATTGCATTGTATGACTAAACACATAATTCCTGTCTAATTTGATAAAATTTAGAACTCATGTTAGCGACATTAAGAAAAGCATTAAGATGGAATGCGGCAAAATCTTCAGAAACCAAAAATACCCAGACGTCCCTCTTACTAGCAGCTTTTATTGGCATACTTGAAGATGTTTTATTTTGGAGAAAAATGTGGATGTCTTTGTCTTTTATGTTTATTCTAAATGTTATATTTTTGTAAGTATTTACATATTTAATTTTTCTTCCGCATTTATTAATTACTAATATTTATTGTATTGTTCTTCAGCATTTTTATTATGTATCTTTTTAAATAATCTGTTTGTTGTCAGTGTAAGTGTTCATCGCCAAGTCAACCTTTTAGAATTCGTTTTGGGTTCATGTGTAGCAGTTGTAAGCATTGATGCATTTGAGAGTTGGTTAAAACACAAACATAGAACAACCTGTTTAAAACGGCTAACCAGTGATGGAGATCAATTGTATTCAGCAGCAACACAAACAAAACTGTGGTTGCAAAACAGATGGAATGATTTCTTGTATTTAAGAGAAACAAATCACACCAAAGTAAGTATTTTTTAATCAGAATTACTTATGAGATACATTGAATGAGAGTTGTAATATTGTAAGTATTTTGTTAAATAATTAAATCATATATTTATTTAGTTAGGGTATATACACGGTTAAATTTAAGTCGTTTTAATCCTCTTCAGGGGTAATGACCCCTGAAGAGGATTAAAACGACTTAAATTTAATAAAAGTTGTTCACAATGATGAGTACAATGGTACTCATCATTGTGAACAACTTTTACTATGGCACCAAACCGCGAAAAAAAAATCAGCTGTTCCCTACATTTATGTATATAACTCGTTAAAATGTAGGGAACAGCTGATTTATTTTTAACGACTTATATTTAACTGAGTATAGCTAGTAAGTACTTTTCCCGTGACTTCATTAAATGTGGGTTTTGTGCTTTGCCCTTAGAACTTCAACATCACCTCCACCACCTCATAGTATTTTCTAAAAATAAAATCAGTTTAGTAGTTTTAGAATTAAATCCTTACAAACAAACAAAAAATCAAACCTTTCATCTTCTTCTCCTTTCCATGTGGTTAGTGATTAACCTGGTCTCAAGAGTTTTTATTCCACTCATGGGCATCCTGCTTGGCTTGGCTTCTCTTTACAATATTAATTTACATGAAATGATTATTAGCTGCAGCCTATTATGGTAACTTCCACACCTTGTCTAGCAATATTATGCTTTGAAAGGGTTGTGATCAATACAAATATTATTACTGCAATACACCCATCATTGTCTGTGCTAATTAGATACATAAATATTTTTGTAACTCCTTTGCTGTAAGTTTCTGAATAATTGTTATGATAGATCTAAATGCCCATCTCTGACTGTGGTGGGATAGTCCTGATAAATTCTAACCATTTTGTACAGACGCCAGCACATCAAGTTACTACAATGTGTCTAATTTTCCCAATTGAATATGAACCTTATTCTGTTTGACATAAAGTTGAACAACGATCAAAGAAATTTGACACATTGGGGTAACTTGATGTGCTGGCGTCTGTACTTAAGAATGGCTTTTAAGAAACTGTTGATCACAGCTTAGTTGACTCTATTGTTATTCATAGATTAAAACATAATGTTGAGGTCACTGCCACTGTCTTTGTATCACAAAACCAGACCAATATCAATGTAATGTTTTTATATAATAATAATAATAATAGTGGACACTGAGGTACCGTACTACAGGTATGTGCCCGACCCAGTTCTCGAAAATGACCATGTCACGTTGTACTGGGATCGGTCTATCATTACTGACAGGACTATTGTCGCCAATAAGCCAGATATAGTAGTGATGGACCGATTAGCGCGCCGCGCAATGATAGTTGATATTACCATCCCACATGACGAAAATCTCGTGAAAGCTGAAAAAGATAAACAAATAAAATATCTTGACTTAGCCCACGAGATTGTCGACATGTGGCATGTGGATTCTGCTGTCATTGTGCCGATTGTTGTGACGGCGAATGGCCTTATTGCCAAAAGCCTCGACGACCATCTGTCGAGGCTTTCGTTACGCGGTTGGATCAAAGGCCTGATACAGAAGGCAGTACTCCTCGATACGGCTCGCATTGTGAGGAGGTTCCTGTCTCTGAGACCCTAACCACCGGTAGCTTGGACCCTGCTCCCGCCATCGGTGGCCTACTATTTTTTATATTTTTAAATGTTTTTATATCTTTTTTGTATCAATATTTAAAAATATAATTTATATGTATGTACAAAAAATAAATGGAAATAATAATAATAAATAAATATTCCACAACTTAACACACAACGCCATTTAGTCCCAAGCTAAGCTTGAGAGCTTGTGTTATGGGTACTAAACAGCTGATAAACATACTTATATATTTTTAAATACATACATATTATAGATAAATTCTGTACCTTCAGTGAAAAGTGATACAAGTGAAAAATCATAGTTTTGAGTAATTTAAGGTTAAAGATTTTAAAAAATCTCGTTATTTTTCTAACGTTCTAAAATAAAAAACGATATGTGGTACGTGTAGATAATATTATAAAGATTATATCGAGCTTGGTTTGAATATATTATTTTGCACGGAATTTAAGTAATTAGTAAAAATAGCCAGTTATATCACCGTACACTACAGTTTTCTTTGCTTATTTTTGTGTATTTAAATCTATAATGAAATGAATTATTTTACACATTTAGTTACCGTTTTGTGTGAAATGTTATAAGGCTTGTGTTTTGGCATGTTTTGCCTGCAAATAGTTGTTGTGAGAAAAAGTCGTAAAACTAATATGATCATTTTGATTATCAGCAACCTTTTTTCATTGTTTTATTTAAAATTCCTACGTAAATATTCAATTGTACCCCTTAACACCAATGTATTTTTCAAACTAGTAAGTGATTAATGCTACAAGCTAGAATTGATTGTAATACATTTTGTTTACATCGAAGAGTTTATTGATACAAGTAATAAGTATTTTCAAACGTTTTTGTCACAGAAAGGGTAAAACTATGTTAATATCATAATAAAATAATAACTAAATTTAAAAAATGTAAATGAAGCAAAAGAAATGTATAAGAAACGTAGCAGATGGCGCGTAGTTTCTGCCTACCATGCCATGGGAAACCATGGGAAAAAGGCGTGAGTGTATGTATGTATATACTAGTTATTTATATTATGCAGAACAAACAACCACGTTTAATATTGCAAAAAAGTTGCCTTTTTTAGCCACTAAAATTTATCTACCACAAAGTTCAATGTTCGACGGCTCACCACATTAATAACACGACCGTCAACACACATGACGCTGGCAAAATAATCGAAACTAACTCAGTTGCTAGAGAAGAAAATAAATAAAAAGAAGATGTAGTAACAAAAATTGAAAAGAGTAGGTATGCTTAGATGGTTTGGTCACGTTGAAAAGATGGATGAAGACGACTAACGAAAGGTATTTACAAGGCAGATGTAAGTGGGAACGCCGGGAGGGGACGCCCATGAAGGACATACATAGACCTTATTGGTGAGGTTCTTCAGAAAGGTCAGGTGCGTAGTACTCGCAACCGGCGTGTGTGTATGACAACATGTATGAATGTAAACGAAGCAAGAGAAGTAAGAATCGTAGCATATGGCGCTCTGTAGTTTCTGCCTACCCCCACGGGAAAAAGGCGTGAGTTTATGTATGTATGTATGTAAACACAATAAAATTTACGACTGGCCTGTTGGTCTAGGGGTTAGTGGTCCTGACTGCTATGCTGGATATAATTATATAGGTTTGATCCTATCATGTTTATCATATTCATGTTTATGTGATGAGCACGACCATTTATTCTGTGTTTCATGTAAGTATCTATAATATGTATGAATTTAGAAATGTATATGTATTATTATCGGTTGTCTAGTACTCATAACACAAGCTCTGCAGGTTCTAGCCATATTACAAATTCTATTTCTATTATCGTAAAGGATGAGGCGACAATAGAAAGAAAATGGCGTATATGGAATCAGCTGTTTGTCAACTGTCAAGTGTTAACGAGTAGAATTTGTAATAGGGCTGAAAATGAAATACACTTGACAGTTGACAAACAGCTGATTCCATATACGCCATTTTCTTTCTATTGTCGCCTCATCCTTTGACAAATAGAATAGAAATAGAATTTGTTATATGGCTAGACCTGCTGCTTAGTTTAGGACTAGATGGCGTTGTGTGAAAGTTGTGGAATATTTTATTTATTTGTATAAATCTTTAGATGATAACTTTTCTAAATAATATCTTACTATCACATTGTTGCAAATATGTCTAAAACTAGCCTACTGTTCAATATCTCCAACTAAATTCATGAACAATCCAAAAAGCAACCGTCAAACAGATAGAGACAATTCAAAAGCTCAATTAAATTATACCGGGACTGTCACATCATATCCTTATGTGTCGGAACAAAACAAGCGAGGCTAATCCGGTGTGCAGAGATAATTAAAAATTATAGCTTAGGTAAGCTGTGATAACAGCAACTTGTACCTGCGTTTTATGTCATTTGCTAAAGAAATTACCTAATTATAGTGAAAATTGTAAATCATATCGGTGAATTTGACAATATCAGATTCAGTTTCAGATTCATTTATTTGCCTGAAATATGGTATTTTACAGATGTTGAGAAGGCATAGGTAAACATTTGAACTTCATATTCCGCCTCCTAAATTAGGCATGCAAATTTTGTAACAAAAGCAATGATTTAAAATACTATAACAAAAAAAATTCAACAAAATTATTAAATTGCTATGTACATAAAGAAAAAAAGAAAGTACGATTTCAATAAATGTCCCAATATTAAATTACAAATGTCAAATAAAAATAATAATTAAATTTCAAAATAATAACAATTAAATTAGATCGAACTTCTTGATGTTGGATATGTTGTCTGAGTTTAAAATTTTAAGAAGAACAAGGATTAATGTAACACTTTTCACTAGATATAGGATATAGGATTTCATTTGTATCACTTTGGATTAATTGAAGTAAAAGCTTTCGGTTCGTGTAAGATGTGGTAACTCGAGTCGTATTAAAATACATTTCAGAAATATAAAGATCGGTTCGGAGCACTTTGGTATGAATCAAAAAGTATTATTTTACACAATAATATCAATAAAAATTGCTTACTTATATCAATGTACACAAATAAATCTCTTTCATTTTTAATCGTATAACAACGGGGATAAGATAGAAATTAAGTTAATTTTTTTTTAATAAGTTTAATCAGAGAATATAAAAACCGATCTAGGTCGACATGTATCACTTTTCACTGAAGGTACAGAATTACACCCAGACACAGAACAAATGATTGTGCTCATCACACAAACATTTGTCCTGGGTGGGAATCGAACCCACGACCTCCGGCATAGCAGTCAGGGTCACTAACTACTAGACCAACCAATTATATATAATACTAAGTATATGTTACCTTCATAGTAATCAATTTGAATATTTTTGTGTTTTGTTTTTGTTTCAGGCTTACATTTTAATAAATATCAACCTGATAATAGTTTTTCTTACTGGAAAATATATAAATGGCTATCTGCTAACATACTTATTACTAATGTTTATATGTGTTTATTACAAAGTGATATTACCTGTAATTAAATTATGCAAGAATATGAGACAAGACTTAGGTAACTAAATTTTTCTTTCAAATTTGATGTAAGTACTCAATAGATAATTGAACTTAGTAACAATTTACTTTTTTTTTGCAGAATCTGACTTTGAATTGGAAGGTCTTATACCAGAAGTATCTGAAAATAACATAAAATTGTTATCCATAGAACCTGATCCTCTACCAAGTATGGACGACAAACAAATTTACGGTACACACATGACTCCATCTTTAGTTAAATTTGACGACTTGACCAATTTTGTTTATTCTGATTTGTTTTATGTTTCTACATTGTAGTGTAGAGTAAGTCTGTACATGTAGCATATATTTTGGGATATTAAAAAATGAAGTGACCCATAGATTAATTAACTTTAACAGTTTTCACCATTTTTTTCACCAGTAGGGGAAAGCAGGTAGGATTCGTACAATTTTTATTCTTAGCCGATTATACGAAATACTATTAACTATTTTAAAATAATTTTAATGTCTATGAGTACCCTATTTATCTAGCTTTAAAAATAGTGTAGTGTTGTCTTGATACTATTCAGCATGGCGAAGCTACGGTTACTTTTCTAAAACATGGAAAACGTACGAAACTACCCCACAGGTGGGGTAGATTCGTACATAGCGTTCAATCAATGAAAATGCCATTTTACAAATGTAATATAAATGTTTATTGAGTTCAAAGTAATCAGTCTTCATGCAGTACTAATTAACAATTATTGTTTCTTAAAAACATATTGTAAACTTCAAAAACTTAAAAATTTAAAGAAATTAAAAAATAGAGGAGTTCTAAAACCAACAAAATTCCCTCCGTCCACTAGGCTGATAAGACTTACCATTTATAAATGGTAAGAGCTCTCATTAAATACCTACTAGCCAATATTATACATTTACACCACCATGGCTTGACACCATATTTCTGTGCAGATTTCCTTATTCATGAAGTTTTATCCAAAACTTCTTTCATCGCAGACTTCATTGCACCTTCATCTACTTCTCCTGTATTTGTCCCTTTTTATGTATATTCGCGGCATGGTTCTGTAACAACACTTTAGTTTAGTTTGACATGTATTTTTACTTTGAAAGTATATTATATATTTTAATTTTTTTTTTATTGTGAAAGTAAGGACTACGTGGATTCTTTTTTTAGATTTTCTTTTCTAAATCTTTTTAATTTCTTTTATTTATTTATTTTAAATTTTGTCTGGCAGTTTGAGTTCTTTATGGAACCAACCCAAATGTTCTTTCTTTGGTATTGTTCGTCAGCACGTGGAGCTCCTCAAGTTCCGAGTTGAGCTCACGATTACTGACAAATGCTTGCACTTACTGATCTGGTCCCATCATTATGTGTGGTTCTTTCCTCAAAAGACCATCTCAGACACTAATCTGCGTGGATCTTACATGATTTGACCAAGATAATGTCTGGACTTTAAAAGAGACTATGACCTCTGAGTTCATTTCGGGGTTTCTTTTCAGAGTAGTCAAATAGTGAAACTCCAATCTCATATTTGCTAAAAAAAACGTGTTTGTCAAAACCTATTACGAAAATAATATCATTTATCATCATTTATCATTAGTGATTAATATTTTTTCTGGCACAAAGTAAAGAATGGGGAGCATTCGTACAGTACGAATCTACCCCATTCATAGCTGCACGAAGGTACCCCAACCAGAGAAATCCACAATAAAATTAAAAATAAAAATAACTGTAATAGTTAGCCTAAAATTACTATTATCGTAATAAACTACGTAATCACTACATAAAATAAATAAAACTACTTTAACAGTTCGACTAAAACTTATAACAGATATACGCGTTCAAAAGTGAATATGAAAAATACTTACCGAGTGCGAAAACACGTATTGACTCGTCACGTTGCACCCGGCGGCCGCACTGACCCGCCACCTCGCGGTTCACACATGCGTGTGGGTTAGCGTCACGCACACAAAGATCAACGCGGTAACGTATTGGATAGTGTAAATATGACTACTGTACGAACGCTCCCGCTGTACGAAGCCTACCTGCTCTCCCCTAATTCCTGTTTCTCATGATAAAAATTCTTGCAGAAGCATAATGATTTTTATTTATAGATTATTGGAAACCTGACGATGTTCCATTAGCTGAGTGCAGTGACAGCTCTGACAACAGCAGCTCATTAGTTACAAATTTCTCCATGGAAAAAATGCATACTCTGGAAAAAGATGTAGATTCTTCGGACACCAGTGAAGATGAATATATACCTCTAGGCAAGTTCTATGAGTGATTATTTTATAGATGAAGAAAATGCAAAACTGTAAGATTCTGACACAATTTCAGCATGTTTTGAAACAAATGGTACCATACTAATATTTATGTCATAACAATTTATTAATGAAAGATCCCAGTGAAAGCCACTTATATTGTATAAATAGATTACACTTTTTATTAATTAGCATTGATGATAATCAACATTTTTTTTTGTTTTAGCTCAACTGCAGGAGAAGGCAAAAACTAAATCTACGTTAGTAGTAGAACCAGCCAGTAGCTCCTGGAGCAACACTGCATATAATGCATTCTGGAACTTTACTGGAGCAGTTGCAAATATGATTCAGACAGAATCAAATGAAACTAAAAGGAACCGACTATCCAGTATAGACTCGTCCGATGGTTTCGAAATGATTGATCAGCATGATTTAACCTAACAATTTTGAATGCGACACTTACGCCCAGTAACATCCTATCAAACTTACATAGCCTACTAATTTGATTTTATTCAGAAAACGGGTGTTGTTTATAAAAAAATATCATTTTTCATATGCACTTATTTATTATGTAATTATAATAGTAAATAAGTATTTTTATACTCTGTTCATTTTGATGACTGAATTGTTGAAACTTCATGTTAATTCAATAAATAATCAATTTAATGAAATACCTTGGAATTAAACATTCAAATGTAATTCAGCATCCAAAGCATCAATCCTAATCAAAAGTGTGTATCTTAAACATTACAAGACATGTTTTCTAACTTTGACATCATTTCCTGGTGTTGTCTTTTTAGTGCTTTCAAGCGTACTGTGTTAAGAGTGTTTCTTGCTACAAGACCTTCTAGCATTGGCCGGGACATCTGAAAGAATATAAGATATTAGATTGTGTTTGCTAAGTAGTATTAGTTTTGATTCAACCAGTTTAATAAAATAACATATTTTATGTTTTGTTTACAATGTTATCAATTAAAATATCTTTTCACCTTATGCTTTTACAATTATTTTAATGTTACATAATCCATTCATTTTAAAAACGTAATTCGTAAGATTTATTATTTACATTTTTATCAATATACCTACTTCTTTCATAATGAACTCGAAAGTACAGGTTGGTTGGTTTAAAATATTAAAAAGATATATATTTCACTTAAAGACGGGTAAAATTTTAAATGCATTAATTTTGTTTTATAGAGTTTACAGTTATGAGAATTTTACAGTGCATTGTATGTAGAGTCAAATGCTGGTTAAAACGAATCCAAACACAACATATCGGCTATTATTTTGTCAAGAGTCTACCTACTGGTGTGCTGGATAGTCTGGCTGCAGCATCAGCTCATCCTGTTGCCATCAGTGCATTGTGTTTAGAATCAAATGCTGGTTGAAATTAATCCAACCACGACATATCTGCTATTATTTTGTCAAGAGTCTACCTAAGGTGTGCTGGATAGCCTGGCTGCAGCATCAGCTCATCCAGTTGCCATCAGTGCATTGTGTGCAGAATCAAATGCAGGATGAAATGAATCCAAACACGACATATCTGCTGTTATTTTCCCAAGAGTGTATTAGTCTGCTAGATATCCTGGCTGCATCAGACCAACTATACCATAATGGTACTTATTAATATTACACACATGGGTGTTTGAAATTTTAAGACACACATATGTTTGTAAGTAAAGTTAATACCCATAGACGTCTAAAATAGCCACAGTAGCTAACACAAAAGAGCTGATAACCTTGAAACGGCTGAACCTGATATTGATGAATTATGTCTAAGATCCATAGCAAGAAACCCTGCTTTCAAATAAAAAAATCCGCATCTAAATCGGTTCACCTGTTTGGGCGCTACGGTGCCACAGACAGACAGACAGACACACACACATAGCGGTGAAACTTATAACACCCCTCTTTTTGCGTCGGGGGTTAATAAATATACCAGGCTGGTATCCGCAACTCCACGTCAAAGCGCATATTTTGCGTAAATTGTTACCTTGTCAACAATGTGTCCAATTGCAATTGTTCTTACTGCTGCATTATGTTGTTTGTTTATTATGTCATCAGATTGTTCTGGTCCAACCTCATTATTGAAAGCTTCATCTTCTTCCTCTTTCAATATAGCAGGCAATTGAGTTAAAGTCTTAAAATTAAATGAACTACATTAGAATAAAACCAAACATTTTCAATATTTCTGCTTCCAAGTTCCATGCCCAATAGTATGCAATGTAAGAAAGCATTGCAGTTGAAGGGGTTAACAAGACTACTAGGTAGTAATGTCATAATGTGGAACCCACTATGCTCATAAGGTTATAAAAAAAGAAAAAAAAGTAATAAAAGCCACAAAGTACGAATCATATCAGTACTTACCTCAAAATTATTAGACAATAAAGAGTCATTATTATTTATTATTTCCATTTCAATTTCTTTCCTACTCTGACTTGAACCATCATTTATAGATTGAAAACAAGTGATTTGAATCTGGAAATAGGTAACAAACATGAACCCATAGTACACATTGTATATTAATTAGGTTTTTTTTGTTTCTTCATGGGCTCTAGACCAGGCGGTCGAGTCTGCTATTGCAATTGTGTCTCAATGACCGGTCAATGATCGATTTTTGACATATAATGTCAAACTTATGAAACATTTCCCATACAAAAATTGTCAAAGTTGTCAAATATTTGATCAATGACCGGTCATTGAGACACGATTGCAATAGCAGACTCGAGCCCCAGTTAGGGTGTTGTTCCTGTTCATAAAACTGTAATTGGACTTACAAAAAACTAATTAGAAGACAGTCCAGTACTTCACTGCTTTGTGTAACTAAAACACTGGCTTTTTGTCTAAAGCCCATTACTTAATATGAATATATCAAGGAAAAGAGGGATTTACCGAAGGAGCTTTTGTTGTCTGATCTGTAAGGAATACAGCAAATATAATTCCAACAAAGCTCGAGTCCATTCTTTGATACATGGATTGAGTAGCAAGATCTGAAAAATATATCCATAATGTTCTTATCTACTATAGTACTTAATAGTATAAATAAATATCACAAAAAAATCTAATTTTAACGTAACTTACCAACATGTGAGGGCCACACAGTGATATGAGGATGAGAATGGTACCATCCAACGACTCGTAGCGGTCTATTTACTTCAGCTGCTAACTCTTCGGCACGTAATGTGGCTTGTACTAACTGCTCTTCAGATATTTCCACACGATCTGGTTTTTTATCCAAGCGTCGTAATATTACAGAAGACACAATTGAAACCAAAGTACCATTGTTATGCACCTGTAAAATATTCGGTAATTTAATTAATCTAATATTTATTACAACACTATTATAAAATAGACATAATTTAAGAGGTAGGTAGGTACCTCTCCGATAAGCAGGCCCATAATTTCTTCTTTTTCTGTAGACAACGCATGTTGAACACAAACCAACGCAACATCAGAAGAAAGCAAAACCTTATTTAACATGTTTTTCATTAAGTCTACCGATTCTACAGTTGAATGACTAATATATTTTTAACAATATTGTCAATCGGCCCAATAAAAAACCTGAAACAAATAAAATAAACACAGCATGACAGCAGTGACACAGGTGACAGACGTGACAGTCGTGCGTGACAGATGACACAGGACACAGCACTCCACAGACAGCAGAAAGGTATAATCTAATATACGTCTACGGCCTACATATTAGTTTATCAAAAACCTAGTCCTACACTAGTCGCTAGTAGTGAAGAAATAGTTAATTCGGCAATATTACTTCGAATTACTCCATTTAATCCATATTGTATATTTGAAGCTCAGACCAATAAAATTGGTCTGAGATTTGAAGTGTTTAAGTTCGTACGTAAGTACCCGGAATTCTTTACAAAAAGGGAAGACATACAAACAAAAATTTTATTGAGACATAAAAACATACTAAACTTGTACGCATCTTCCCTAGTAATGTTAAAATCATTATTATATTTTCAATGGAGCCATATCTTGATATCAGATATTAAACAGCATAACTGCAATTTTCAGCAATAGTCATTCATCATCATTTCAGCCATAGGAAGTCCACCGCTGGACATAGTACTATATTTTTTTTATAAATCCCAGAAATTCCTTTGCGTAACACAGACATTTTAGTGTTTTTTTTTGGAGAAGAGTACAAGAGTACCGTGTGAATTAGACATGTGCAAAACAGTGCACTACGAAGTGATGTGATATGTCATTACATTTCGTGCCGAGTGATCGTTCACACGTGATATTATGATGTAGCGCCATGCGATAGCACACCATCGCGCGTTCTAATGTAGTGCAATGTTCTAGTGTAATAGGAATAGGATGTGTTATTGAAATAGTAACATTGCAGCGAGCGATATGATTTTGTCCGCGTGTCATTATGATGATTCATAATTACATGAAAGAAATGAAAGATAAAGATATTTTTATTTGCAAACATGGGTACATGATTGGTGGTACAGAAAAATTAAAGTGATTTAGCCATATTTTACCACTAGGCATGCAAATACGTGAAACATTATAATTATTATAATGAGAAAAAAAAAATGAGCAATAGTGTGATTTACTCATTAATCACTAAGATTTAAATAGACAAATTATATAAAGTTGATTTTCCTTCATACTTATACCCTAAATCAACAAGTAACGGGTTTCCAGGCTTAGGACTGGCAATATTCTTAGGCGTAGGATTAAAAGTATCTATGAAAGAAGTCAAGGAAGGACTCATGAACTGCATGACTGCGCTGCGAGTCATCGGAGTCATTGACAAGTCACGAGCTACTGCGCTGCTACCGCGCGTGTGATGTTAAGTGTGATGGTGTGATGCTTATTTCAGTGGGTGGTGTAATGTGTGATGTTACAGTATGTGCTCGGGTGATATTACATGTGATGCATCACTCGCATTACTTACACTTACACATGTCTAGCTGTGAATTGTCACTGTCAGCCAGTTGAGTCAGTCAATGGTCTTGTTATCTTGTACTGTCAAATCAAAGAGTTATATTATATTGAGTCTAGTGAGTAGACAGTAGACAAAAAGTCAAAAACAAAACTTAAACAAATAAAATGACTTCATTAAAATTCGTCTGGCGAATGTGCTAAATACATCAATGTTATAGTTTCATGACCGTCAGTCTCCTCTATTTTACCTAGTTCCCGGTGGATACATAATATTATTGTAATTGTGTTATTTTTGACATGACGACAAATGCATATGAGCAATGCACACCCAAAGATGGGGCTCGTCCCTATAAATGTTGTGACTACGCCAACAAAATTTCTGTGAATTTAAATCACTTCAAAAGGGATGGAAGGTTTTGTGATATAGACTTAATATCAGGCTCAACGAGAGTTAAGGTACATCCAAAAATTAAAGCCAAAATAAAACTTTTTTGTCATCACTGCTTCTGTGACTGCACTATCACTTTCCAACCCAACAGGTGGCACCTATTAGTTGAGAATAAAAAGTTCCAATTGTGTACCCAATCTAAAGTCTACCAAAGACACTCATCATTATAATCTACTTGATGTGTAAATAAAATAATGTAACCATATAAGTGTAACTAACCCTCCACATTAAATGTGTAGCCAAGCAAATTTTATAAGGAATACCTTAAGTAGAGGTATTCCTTATAAAATTTGCTTGGCTATGCATTAAATATTTCAAAGTTTAAACTTTATTTAATTTGATAAGCCCCAAGAGGACACCGGAGACCGCGCTGTCATCATATTTCTATTTTGTCTCTTATTGACAAGATTGAAAGGTTAAACAACAAGATTGAACATTTTGAATTTCAGGCTCATCGTGTGGTGCTTGCAGCAAGCTGTGCTTATTTTGATGCAATGTTCAATGTGGGCTTGGAGGAGACTCAAAAAGGATATGTTGCCCTTCCAAGTGTTCCTCCTGATATCCTGCCAATTATAATAGATTTTATATACACAGGTAACAAACATTTTATTCTGTAAAACAACAAAATCAATTTATCTTTCTTGTACATTGTTATTTACAGGAATCAAAAATTTATCAAAGTGATTATTATTGCCATTTGTCTAATTTTGTGTATTTGCCATTAATTTACATCATTGAATATTTAATCCTGCATGTTTGCATGTGTCACTGGATGAGTTAATAAACTCGATAAACTACTACTACATTTATTACTATTATTACTTACTACTACTTGAACATAATCCCTAATTATGCATATATATAATTATTCTAGCAGACGTTCCGCGGTTTCACCCGGATTGTTTCAGTTCCTGTGGGAGTACAGGGATAAAAAGTAGCCTATGTCACCCGGGGATAGTGTAGCTTCCCAACAGTGAAAGAATTTTCCAAATCGGTCAAGTAGTTTTGCAGCCTATTCAATGCAAACAAACAATCAAACATTTCCTCTTTATATATTAGTATAGATTAACTGTTCTGTCCATACCATTTTGAAAGTCTGTAATGTATTAATAAGTCTGTAACATATTTAAATTTAGCTATTACATTTTTATCTAAAAAAAGTTATAAGTAAGTAAGTAAAAACAATGTTTTCTATTGAAGGTGAAGTTATGATTGATAAGAGTACAGTACAGCATTTATTGATTGCCGCTGATATGTTACAACTTAGAGAGCTTGTTACTGGCTGTGGTGAGTTCCTGAGGAGAGAATTGCACCCCTCTAATGCACTTGGGATTTTCAGGTATTTACTTATAGTATAGTTAAGTAGTAAATACCACCATAACAAGCTACCATACCACCATATATTCTACCATAACAAGTTACATTTAAAGTCACATAAGATTTTATGCCTGGTTTTTTAATGCCAAATTTAATGTAGTCCTATTTCTGAATCAATTTCATTTAAACTATTCGTGTATACTTATTTGGTAGTTCTTAATATGCTGGGTACTGACATATTGTTAAAATCAACAATCCTAATTGATGCAATGCAACATGAAATGTATCAACTAGGCTAATTTATTTATGTTGCTTATGCTTTACTCAGGGGCGAATTTATATAAGGGCTTTGCTGTTTGGGCAAGACCCCGTGGATATAGAAAGCCCCTTTAAAGAGAATGGTCAATATTGTGGAATAAAAAATAAAATCATCTAAATGACACTCAGTTGGTAATGGTAAATAAGGTCCTTAAGAAGAATTAGCCCAGGGCTTCACAACAAGGCACCAAAATGCATCTGATATGATCGGCCCCTACTGCACAAGGTTTTTAAGTCATACCATTACATCAAAATGAATAAAGTATATTTAAATTTAATACCATGTTTCACCATGTTTTACGCAAATAAATATATTATTATTATTATTATTATTATTATTAATATGAATATTTTATTGACTCAAACTTTTAGAATAAATTATGTTATTAGATGAAGTTAGTTACTTTGATGAAGAATGCTGTCTCAGACCGACATGAAAATCTATTTTGTTTAATGTTTTTATGTACACTAATGGATTTTTTCATCATGTTAGGTTTGCTGAAGCTCACAACTGTGTAGAGTTGGTCAAAGAGGCACTAGAGCATGTTCAAGCAAACTGGAATACAGTATCCAATGGCGATGAGCTTTTAGAATTGCCATTACCACAGCTAATAACTTTGCTTTCTTCAGAACAACTAAAAGTTGACAGTGAAGCTCAGGTAAGTTATCTAACAAGTACTATATTATCATTACCTCGTAAGTAACTTAAGTTGATATTAACAACTTCACCGTTAAACAATCAACATGAATCATAAAATTAAATGTGACTCATGGGACAAGGAACATAAAAAAATAAAAAATAAAAATAAGGAACTTATTAAACAAAAAAAAAACAGGCTAGTCCAAGTTGAACTCGAACATGAATGGTTCTATATCACGTCAAATATAATCATCTAAATTACACTTCTTGGACAGCCTCATTTAATTTTAAATTTTTGGTATTTTTATTTCATTAAATATTGTTATAAAAAAATACTATGAGGTACAGTTCCGGGTCTGTCTGGCTGTGTATATGAGAAGCTCCTAGTGTGGGCCAAACTTTGTTTAAGAGAAAAAAGATAGAGATAAAAACCAGCCAAGAGCGTGTCGGGCCACGCTCAGTGTAGGGTTCCGTAGAATATGTAAACGAAGTTAAAAAAAATGCTTGCATATACGATTATACTACAAACCTAGTCCAGAAATTATTTTGTACAACTTTTTGTTTTTTTTTTGTACAAAAACTGTTTCCATCCAAGTTCAAAATAATTTTCCTAGAAAGTCCTTATAACGTTCTACTTTTCAGTTTTTTTTTCATATTTTCTAAACTTATGGTTCAAAAGTTAGAGGGGGGACACATTGTTTTTTACTTTTGGAGCGATTATTTCCGAAATTATTGACATTATCAAAAAATGATTTTAGTAAACCCCTATTCATTTTTAAATACCATTCCAACAATATATCACACGTTAGGGTTGAAATTAAAAAAAAATCACTTTCCACTTTACATATAGGGGGGCTACCCTAATAAAACTTTTTTTTTGCAATTTTTTTTTCCCATTTTGTCGGCGTGATTAATACATATTTTGGTACCAAATTTCAGCTTTCTAGTGCTAACGGTCACAGAGATTAAGCGAGGACAGACGGACGGACGGACAGACAGACATGGCGAAACTATAAGGGTTCCTAGTTGACTACGGAACCCTAAAAATGCTAAAATTATTATAATAGTCCAACACCATAAAATTAGTTCTCATTCTGAACATTTCCACAAGTTCCACAACACAACCTCTAGTCTCAAACAAAGCAGAGCTTGTGCTTTAAGTACTAGACAACTGATAAACATACTTTACATTTCTAAAAATACATACGTATTATAGATAAATTGCAACCAGACAGAACACATGATAATGCTCATCACACATAATAATAATAATATAGATATACGTTCCTCATCTCTGGCTTGCCTTTACTGGCCAGCCAGAGTGAGCACTGACGAGGAACGGAGCTCCCACCTCTTTCTTGCCTTAGTTGGCCGGCTAGAGTTGAGATTCGCAAGAGCAGTGCTCGGAGGAAGGAAGCGTTCCAGTAAGGTGCTGGTAGGGATCTTGACCGTACTTCCGGGATTGTCCTGATAGCCGTGGAATGCCTCTCCACTCCTCAAGCACCTCAGGTTATGTTGCCCTCTTGTCGCTACGTCACTACGTGCGAGCGGCCGTTTCAGAGGGCCCATTACTGAGTGTGCAAGTCACCCCCTGCCATTTTATTCGTGTATTTATAAAGCATTGATGAGTCAGGGGCCATAGTCCTTCACTAGTACTAGGTAACCAGTTCACCTTTTCCACCCCTAACCTATAGCCCAATACATTTGTTGCTTTAGTCTGCAATAGTCCTGCACTAGTCGTAGGTTTTCCTTGGGTACATTAGCATAATGCATACAGGGAAAATCTGCGATTGGTGCCTCACTTCATTAAAAACGACAAAGGGCCTGTGCGAGTTGGCTTAGGCCCCTCGTACGCCTTCCAAAGGTCAGGAACCCAAGGGTTCCGAGAAATATAAGCATATAATAATAATAATTTTATTTCAAGTTTGCACTCATAAGTGTTAGTAAATAAATGTTAGTATATCTAAAATGTTAATTGCAATAAAAATAATTGAAATTATGAAAAATAAAAATAAATAGATCAATACATAGGTAGGTACATTAGAGTACACCATCAATCACTAGACCAACAGGCCAGTCAGAAAAGGGGCTTTATTAACAGAAAATATTAATTTTCAGGTTTTATACGCGGCTCTGCGATGGTTAGAGCACGATCCAGCATGTCGTAGACGTCACTGTTTCGAAGTATTGAGTCATGTTAGACTGCCACTTATATCACCACAAGTTTTAGACCAAGCCATCAAAAATGTACAAGATCCGTCTATAGCTGTAGCCCTAAAAACAGTAAGAGTTGACATGGTAAGAGATTATTCTAATAACGAGAAAAGACACTTAACGAAGCTGCGAGATGCTTCTCAGGAAGAAGCATCTCGCAGCTTCGTTAAGTGTCTTTGTAGTTTTGTTTTGCACTGGAGCACATGTGGGAACCTTTTGATTACGGGGGAGATTGAAGGTTTTAAGGACACGACGTTGACGTCACGTCGTCGCGTGGGAAGCATTAACGTCCGCTGACCGCGACGTTAACGTCGCGCACATGATACTATTTGAGGCGTACAATCAGAAACATAATGGATTCCGACGAGGAAACACTACCTACTGTTGGCTTTTCTACGACAACTGCGACGAAAATTACGTAAAAGAAAAAGTCGTCGTCAACTTTGGGAAAACCCTTTATGGTCCAATCGATCACAAGAAAGTCAATATTTCGCACTGTACTCTAATAATATTAAAAATAATTAATCGGAATTTTATAAATATTTGCGATTGCCGGAGACTACATTTGAAGAACTTTTAGAAGTGATTCAAAGTGACATACAATATTTAGACCCTAATCTTAGAGTGGCTTGTTATAACTTTGAACTTTGTAATTTTGTACCCACACGCACAGAGCAGGACGGCGTGGTTATGGTTATGCTTGTTGCCAACAATCGCGACGTTAACATTGCGTTGGTGCGAAGTTAACTTTGCGAGGTCACAAGGCGAACGCTTGCCACTAAAGACTCGTGTCGTCAACGTCGCGTCTCGACTCTCCAACGACTGCGCAGCGTTGACGCTGCGCAGTCGTTGGAGAGACGCCAACGCTCGTAAAACGCCAGTGCGATAGCAGCCTTAGTCTAATCGAAAGTTCCATTTAAGGTTACTTCAAGCAAAGCCTATTTGGCTGCCAAATTCAGTTTTTTGTGTAGTAAAATGTGTTTAGTGTTTATTTTTTTAGAAAACACGCCGAGGTGCTTTAGTTTCTTTGTTGGTGGAGCCCCGTCAACGCGCGCGTCGTATATTACTTTTAGCTGGAGGGTCATGCCGCGACAAAGCGGCACACCCGCCATTATCAACACACTATAATCAAGACAATATCCTCTCTTCAGTACTAAAATTCGATCTGCATAAACGGTAACTCATTTCTAATACATTTATAAATAATACAATGTTACATATAAGAAGACAGAACAAAACTACTTAAGGTAACACCAATTGTAAATATTATTATGATGATTTTTTAAGAGAGTGGGAAGAACTTTCACCGATGGGTATAGCACGAATCCAGCCAGGCGTTGCCACCTTAGGAGGGCGGGTCTATGCCGTCGGAGGCGAACAAGGAAGTCAAATACTCGCCAACGGAGAGGTTTACGATCCACTGGTAAATAATCTATTTTATTTTTTAATGTTAAACCTGCCCAAATACCTCCTGAGCTTCTGCTAAATTCTTAATGGACAAGTTCGATTGTCTTTTCTCAACTTAGGGGTGCGATATTTTCCATGTGAAAGTAGAGTATTGGCACTTGGTGTGTTCAGTGTTCTAATATAAAATGTTATACCGCAATGGTAAAAAAGAATCCACATTATGTGATTTTGTGCGTCGATGTCAGCTGTTTATTTCTGGAACCACTAATACTATCAAATTGAAATTTTGAATAGGTACCTACTTATACGTTTGGCCACTTACATACGTAGCAAGTGTAAATATTTAAATTTTCAAGTGAGGTAACGAGGTCAAGCCACTGACATTGGTAAAGGAAAAATATCACGACGATACCTGGCCGTAAAATAATGTATAATTTGACGTCACGAATCCGCCTTGAGAAAGCGTTATGATCAATGCTAATGCCTTCTCTGCTCTTCTTCTTTATAAGTATTGAGTAGTGGTCTTACTCCTACAGTGGGTCCATAATTGGCTGGTATAATATTTTCATAACTAGGTCTAATGTTGTAACGAAAATAAACGAAATACTTGAAATAATTTTAATGTGTGGAAATTCATGTAAATCTAATAGTAGTGGAAAAATTAAACAACTAACATAGGTACTTTATTAACAAATACCTAAACTTCTTTTAGGCAGATAAGTGGTCGAATATTGCCCCAATGAAGGAGGCGCGTTGTGAATTTGGGCTAACAGGTTGGAATGGAAATCTATATGCCTTTGGAGGTTGGGTGGGATCAGACATGGGCTCATCAGTTGAGGTGTACGATCCAGTCGCTGACGAATGGACGTTAGTTGGCAGAATGCCGGAGCCAAGGTTTGGAATGGGTGTCATCAATTTCGAAGGTATAATAGTTGTTTCAAAAAAAAACTATTTCAACTTTCCGTTCCGTTTTCTAATGCAGTCCTTTTTTTAGGGCTAATATATATAGTTGGAGGATGTACTCACACATGGAGACATACCAGAGATTTATTATGTTATCATCCTGCATCTCGAAAATGGCATACGTTGACACCGATGCACCATGCTCGTAGTCAAGCTGCAGCTGTTGTTCTCGACAACTATCTGTACGTCATTGGAGGGAATGCGCCGAGGCGATCAGTTCTTACGTCTGTAGAGCGGTACAGCTTCGATGAGGTAACAGATACGTTTCATTGTACTCAGTTTTTTTGTTTTTCGTGTATTTTACTGGGTTTTTAAAAGACGTAATTTAAAACGTGTCCTATATTTTTCATGATTCGTGATAAGTGTGAACACAGGCATGGAACAAGCATAGCGAATCGTCTTTGTGTGAATGAGCACTTATTCCAGCAATTTATGTAAATTATGGATAATAATTATTATTTATCATTTTTATTTATAATGAAAAAACTGCGAGAATGGGCTATTTGGCAACATTTTAGTTTTTAGTCCTTCATCTAGATAACAAGAAAATATTCGACACATATTTTTTTCTTTTTCAAATTGATGGAAAACTGCTTACATTTAGCTATTTACTACTTTTTTAACTGACTTCAAAAAAGGAGGAGGTTCTCAATTCGACAGTATTTTTTTTTTTTTTTTGTGTTTGTTACGCGATTGCTCCCCCATTTGTGGACCGATTCTCAAAATTCTTTTTTTATTTGAAAGAGTATACTCCCGAGGTAGTCCCATTTTAATTTGGTGAAGATCTGGTGCTGATCTTCGGAGATATACAATGGAACTCTTCAAAAATAGACGGCAAATCTGTCGTGAGTACTGGAATCGCTTGGATATTTATTGTTTATACAACATCATGACGTATTATTACGCCTGAATGCTCTGAGGGGTACGCAGATGTGTGCAATATATCTAGATTTCGACAGTTAGGTATGTTAAGTTTCATTTATTAGGGATAAGTGGATAACCCTATTACCATGAGTCCATGACATCTATTGTTAACAAATAACAATATAAAAATAAATTCATGGCAAATATTTGTATGGGAACAACTAAAAATAGAAAAATAAAAATCTTTTTCGCAAAAAATAAAACCGACAAAAAAGATAGTAATTGGTGTTTTTACCCCTAAAACAAGATCTGCGGCACGTACTCGGGTTGACCGTTGCGCCATGAATATAACGTATAGTAGGTACACTGCAACCGTCTGCATCGGTTCTAGGGCACATGGGAAGAGGTGGCGAGCTTGAAGGAGGCGCGCGCGGGATGCGCGGCGGGCGCGGCCGAGGGTGTGCTGGTAGTGGCGGGCGGCGACAGCGAGAGCGCGGGCGAGCGCACCTTCTACCGCGCGCGCACCACGCTAGCAAGCGTGGAGACGTACGAGCCGCGCGACAACACGTGGCGCGCGGCGCCGCCGCTGCCGCACTCACGCGCCGAGGCTGGCGCCGCGCTACTCTGACAGGCGCTACCCGACCCAGCGCGCGCACCACGCTAGCAAGCGTGGAGACGTACGAGCCGGGCGACAACACGTGGCGCGCGGCGCCGCCGCTGCCGCACTCACGCGCCGAGGCTGGCGCCGCGCTACTCTGACAGGCGCTACCCGACCCAGCGCGCGCACCACGCTAGCAAGCGTGGAGACGTACGAGCCGCGCGACAACACGTGGCACGCGGCGCCGCCGCTGCCGCACTCACGCGCCGAGGCTGGCGCCGCGCTACTCTGACAGGCGCTACCCGACCCAGCGCGCGCACCACGCTAGCAAGCGTGGAGACGTACGAGCCGCGCGACAACACGTGGCGCGCGGCGCCGCCGCTGCCGCAGTCACGCGCCGAGGCTGGCGCCGCGCTACTCTGACAGGCGCTACCCGACCCAGCGCGCGCACCACGCTAGCAAGCGTGGAGACGTACGCGCCGCGCGACAACACGTGGCGCGCGGCGCCGCCGCTGCCGCAGTCACGCGCCGAGGCTGGCGCCGCGCTACTCTGACAGGCGCTACCCGACCCAGCGCGCGCACCACGCTAGCAAGCGTGGAGACGTACGAGCCGCGCGACAACACGTGGCGCGCGGCGCCGCCGCTGCCGCACTCACGCGCCGAGGCTGGCGCCGCGCTACTCTGACAGGCGCTACCCGACCCAGCGCGCGCACCACGCTAGCAAGCGTGGAGACGTACGAGCCGCGCGACAACACGTGGCGCGCGGCGCCGCCGCTGCCGCACTCACGCGCCGAGGCTGGCGCCGCGCTACTCTGACAGGCGCTACCCGACCCAGCGCGCGCACCACGCTAGCAAGCGTGGAGACGTACGAGCCGCGCGACAACACGTGGCGCGCGGCGCCGCCGCTGCCGCACTCACGCGCCGAGGCTGGCGCCGCGCTACTCTGACAGGCGCTACCCGACCCAGCGCGCGCACCACGCTAGCAAGCGTGGAGACGTACGAGCCGCGCGACAACACGTGGCGCGCGGCGCCGCCGCTGCCGCACTCACGCGCCGAGGCTGGCGCCGCGCTACTCTGACAGGCGCTACCCGACCCAGCGCGCGCACCACGCTAGCAAGCGTGGAGACGTACGAGCCGCGCGACAACACGTGGCGCGCGGCGCCGCCGCTGCCGCACTCACGCGCCGAGGCTGGCGCCGCGCTACTCTGACAGGCGCTACCCGACCCAGCGCGCGCACCACGCTAGCAAGCGTGGAGACGTACGAGCCGCGCGACAACACGTGGCGCGCGGCGCCGCCGCTGCCGCACTCACGCGCCGAGGCTGGCGCCGCGCTACTCTGACAGGCGCTACCCGACCCAGCGCGCGCACCACGCTAGCAAGCGTGGAGACGTGTGGCGACAATGCGATGCGGTCACAACTCTCCAAAAAGTACTATCTGGGACAAAGGTACAAATGCATTAGCACTTTTGGTAAAATAGTAACACACCAGTCAACTGTGAAGGTCATGTTTCCATTTTTATAACATAGGTAATTCTATTGATGTGACATGTGTATTTAGAATATAAAGTCATTCGTCCAATTTTCTTACACAACTGTTAACTCCGTACTAATATCCGAATAATTTTATGAATGTGAAAGTTTGGATGTATTTCACATAGTTCAGCTAAATGGACATATTATATTAGTTCCTTAATTGACAACATTTCAAAATTTTAACCTGCATGTTTTATTACGTTAATAATATAAAAGTAAATCCAAAACTAGAGGACCCATATTTTTTGGTTTTTCGAAATTATGTACTTTTCATTCATAATTTTACTTTGAAATTAGGTGCATTCTAAAAAGGCGTAAGCGCCAAATGACGTCATTCATACGGTGGAATGGCGATAAATCCATTGCTTTACTGCGATACGTAAAAAAAAACTGTTACTTAGATGCTTAGATAATATACCTCTAGATCGAGCTACCGCGTGGCCGCACATGCGACAGCAATATAAAAGTTGAGTGTTGCTATTCCTTAAAAAAGTCCCAAAATACGAGCAAAATTATACTTAACTGAGGGTTCCAATTTTAGCACTATTATAAATTATAATTTACGTATTCAACGTGGTAGTAGGTATGAAAGTAGAAGTATCCATGTGTGGGATGTGTGGGGTAAATATGTTATAAAACACCGAATGACATACGTGCGCTTTGATAATTACAGCCTCTGATTTCTTGCAGCAATATTGCCTCGGCTGTAATTATCAACTTACCGCACTTATATCATAATGTATCTACTACTACTGTATTTGTTATTACGAATTTATTCTATTGTTATTTTTTGTAATGACTGTAAGCTATGTTCTGCAATTCTAAAAGTAACTACAGTAACCAACTTACATGAACATTTTTTACTGGTATTGCTTCAGGCTTTATTCTTTTCATTTTGTTCACAATCCAGATTGCATCATCATCAAAATGCATGGAACAAAGTTTGGATGTACTGTTAGGCTGCCAATTCTGTCGGCCAGTAGCATTAATCCAAACTTTTTTTATATTGTTTTCTTTAGGAAACCTTAAATCATTTTTTGTTTGTTTAAACCAAAGGCATTCTTATATAATAGTCTTGTTATACTTGCCAATTAAGTAATAATTATTATTCTGGTTTGTATTAGCACTCATCACTAATAGTTCGACATCAATTATTATTTAGTGAGAGCACACAAATCGGCATCGAGATACTTAGGTAGGTATACTAAATTCTGATACCGTGTTTCATAAGATTTTGATACCACATTAAGGTAATTGTGTGTGTTTAGCGACCATCGATTTATTTGACCTACCTTTTGAACATTACGCCTGTTTTTGGGAAAATATGTGAAACGTGTAGCAACACTGTAAGTAAGTATTCCTAGGTTATGTGGTTTATGAAATTAAGTTTACTTTAAGAAATCTTCCATATTTTGGTCTGAAACCTATGACAATAAAAGCGCACAAATGTATAAATTCAATAATCATACAATAACACAAACAGTATTGAATACTTACGAATGAAAAGAGATTTTGTTATTGGCCTTTTCTGAGCGGCTTTTACAGCCTATTAAACTGCATCCTCCCATCGTAGCGCATTCACCATACACTAAACACTTATCTAATGGAGTCTATTTCTCATTAAATGACTTAAACTATTACAAAAATTGCAAAAACCATCCGAAAACTTAAATTAAATCGAGCATAATAATATACGTGACAGTGACAGCACTTTGTTTGGCTAACATTCAAAAGTTAGCCATGCAAAAATCCGGCACGCCGTAAGGGACAGAAGATACGATGCTTTGTCTCAATTTTCCTACGAACTTTGTATTATTGCGTCTCACTTCCACACTTGACACTGTAAATTGGGCTACGTCTAGAGGTATATAGTCTAAGCTTAGATGTCACGGTCATTTAGCAGTTGTCAATGTCATACATTGACATTATAGATATGTCTTGTTTGACATTATGGTTTTCATCTTAAAAATAGCTTGCTTACGCTAAGGTAATAAAGTAAACCTCATTCCACCGTATAAGTGACGTCATCGCATGTTTTTTTTTTATTTATTTTTTCTTAGAAACTAAGCAATTTAAAAAATAAAAAAATGTGTTGAACTCAGCATACAAAAATGATGAAACGGTATTTTTGTTTTAGGGTCATGTCAATTTTGAAATGTTGTCAATTAAAACGAAGGATACCTTTTTACCCGGATTCATAACGTTTCCTTTCGAATGTAAACCTACACATACGAAATTGTGTCTGTTCGATTCTTTCTACGCGATGCCTTAACTACAGGGCAACTATAAGATAGAAACTAAATAGCTCAGACCAATAAAAAAGTATAGACAGAGCATTGCGCTCCTAAAAGTGTGGCACGTAATATGAAGACGATTCGCAATATGAAGACGGCCGCTCGGTAGTCTGCCGCTAGCAAGCGAGAGCGCGTGACGTTATTTTGTTTTAATCATAATTACGAAATTATGCCGCCCCGCATTATAAA
The DNA here is from genome assembly GCA_921972225.1 of Euplexia lucipara. Lineage (NCBI taxonomy): Eukaryota > Metazoa > Arthropoda > Insecta > Lepidoptera > Noctuidae > Euplexia > Euplexia lucipara. The sequence continues at coordinate 12,516,954 of OV179149.1, forward strand.
CTGCTGCAAGAACAATTCCTGTTTCCAAAATAAAGCTTCTGGGATTATTTTTCACAAGAAAGTAACGTTTTTTCAAATGAAATCGTGAAAATATCAGAAATAATTATTCGGAGCACGCCATTGTGTCGGTGTTGCAAGTTAAGAACATTATTTTTTCTCAAAAAACAAGGAAAATCGTAATGTTTTACGGACACTTCTCAGCATTTTTTTATATAATTTTACTATTAGACACAGTCAAATTTATTCAAATAATAGTATGTTTGATACGATATTTTTAGGTTCCCAGCTCATAAAACGTGGAAAGAAAAATGGATTAAAACTATACGGGACAAAATTCTAAATTTAGTAGGATCATGACCAACGATGTATGGAAATCCGTCTCAAGTTGAAACACAATAAGTCTTTTTTTATTATAGCCTACGCTTTATATACTATTAAATAAAAGTATTCATTTTAACATAAATACCCGAGTTTTAAAGCAAAAAAATATGGAGTTAATCTACAAATTATGTCTATGCTACTCGCAACTTGTAATGACCGCAGATCACTCATGTAAGTACCAAACAACAATGTCAGTTTAAAACAAAACAAGAGAACAGTTGCTAATTTAAAAATAAAATGTTATATTCATGCTTTTTATGGCTTTACAGCGGCTTTGCAGAATCCCTATCTAAATCTTGTAAAAATGTGGAAATAATTTCTATATTAATTTCATTTTGTTTCATGCATCTTTGCTAGCCTGCTTTTGGTCATGATCCTTTAGTAAGTAAGTACATAAACTTAGGGTTCCATCATATTGCGAAACAAGAAACTTTACTCAAAAGTTGTGACTCAAAACGTCAGACATTTAAAAAGCTGTCATGCCCTTTATGTAGTGTCTACATAAGGGGCATTAATAATTTCCCTTATTCAGAAAATTAATTATTGTAATTAAACAAAAATATCTTTAATTTCATACAACCAAGATAAACACTATACATACATACATAATAATAAAACTTAACCAAAGTATCTCTCGCACTTGGGAGTCGCAGCGCAACGCTTGCAACATTTTTCTCTAGCACACATGCGCAAATCTACGATGTCATACACCAAGTTACGCACACAACGCCAAAAGTAGTCCTCACTTTTTTAGTCGCGATTGTTTACGACGGCTCCGTCTATACTTTTTTATTGGTCTGAGCTAAATAGCATGCAGTTATATTAGCCTACCTGACCAAGAGATGCCCTTTCTGAATATGAACTAAAAAGGTCCGAATTTGCCCCTTTAAAAGATTCAGTTCTATACAAAGTGGACATAAGTTTTGTTCGTTCCATTTTTAAATACCGGATTGTTTGTTGTATTGAAAGTCAAACAAACAGGAGCGTAAACTCGCTCGTGTAGAACAGCAGTACTATTCTGTAAAAAAAACACCCCGTGAGAATGTAGGTGAAGTGAAGGCGAATTGAGAAGTCATTCCATAATCATGCTAATAGTTGATAGTTCACTTCACTCGAAGTTTTTACAGGGTGATTTTTACTGGATCGAGAGACTGTAGCGTAAATGATTCGTATCTCTAATTTAGTTCTTAGTCACCGTATTTCTCTTTTCTTTCCTGTTCTAAAGCTGTAAGGGACTAAGCACATTAAATTAGCTCGATTCAGCTTTTGTCCATAAAAGCAGTTTTGTATGAGATGCGTACGCGTCCGTTGAGCCGTGCGGAAGCGTACGTACACGTATATCATACGTGTGTCTAAGTCAGAGATGTAAATTCTCTAATTTTTTATAAGTTTTAAAACAAGGGAATCTATAGCAGTTTCTAACATTATTAAATGAGGTATGTATAGGTAATATAAAAGGAACACACTTACAGCTTGGCAAAAAAGATAAGAAAATAATGGGGGCGCCAATGTGTTGTTCGTATGGCAACCCGTTGCAACCGAAATAGCGTACCAACCTAATCTTGCTACTTACCTGTTCTTTTTTTCGACATAAATTTATTCTTAATCTATTTATGTATTATTTTTACAAACCAGTAAGTTACTGATAACTTACTGGTTTGAAAAAATAATACATAAATAGATTAAGAATAAATTTGTGTATGCGCACGCTGCACGCACGTCACACGGCGGTAACACCCGACGCTCACGCAGCGCGCGCGCGTCGCTCGCGCTACTTGCACGCCCGAGGATCGCGCACGCCAAATGTGGGGTCAGCCTTAGGGTTTAATGAATTAAATAATAGATTTAGACTATGGTACGATAATTTCTTTTACATTTCTAATGCAACAAATAATACTTTGCTTTGATATCACACTTAAAGTATAAGATAAGTAGAAATTGAATTTTCATTCACTTAAAAATCAAGTCGCCTAAGTATCAAATTAATCTCAGCGCGCTATCGGCGCTATACCAGGGTGTAGAAAAAATGTAAACATAACCTATGTCCTCGACATTTATTGTTTCAAATTTCTAGTTATTCCTTAGGCAAGCCAATTAATATAGTTTTGTATTCATCAATGAACACTTGATTTAACTAAAATCAACAAAACAAACTCTTACACACCTGTCTTATCACAACGGTTCTTTAGTAAACATTGTTAAGATCAGAAAGAATAGTTTGGGCCTCATGTACCGCCAGACATCGCCTGTACACCTTGTAAATAACCTCCCTGCCAGCACTCTGAATGGTTTTATTCATTATTCTTCACTTTTACGGGTTTTAATCAACGTTTGGTGGTCGAAATTAAAATTCTACGAAGTCATGAACTTTGTTTATTATGAGATGTCATTTATTAGTTATTGGAATTGGAATTGTTGCCAATAGACAAAAATTAGTTTCGTTTCTAGACTTTTTTGCCAAGCTGTACGCAGTGGAGTTCCTCTTGAATATGGCCGCTAATTATTAATCTACTGGTCACATATAAGCTCTTGTTTTCCAAACGACTTCAAGGACTTTCGTTACTTGTCAGCATTTTGTTTGTACAATTAGGCTAATTAATTAACAATTTATTAATAGTAGCACTATACCGTGATGACGCGTTACAATCAGAGTTAAAGTAAAGACCGTCACTCATTTCAACTAACACCAACTCGACTGAAAATATACCCTGTTCCAAAACTATTTGATGAAAGTGTAAGGCAGCTCAGAATATAACTGCAAGGTCCTTTCGTGTGGAACAATGGTATCCTATAGATGATAATGTAAACATACAAATTAGATATGATGCAACATAAATATAATTGCCAATTTGCCAAAGTAGGCTATGGAAACGGGAACAGATATTGTTTATGGGGAGAAAGGTTAATTAGCTGGTTACTCATTCCAAATTCCATGTCCAGTATGTCTTAAAACTATACTTCATTTATAGCATTCGAAAAAATCCAATAGCATTAGAAAAAAGAGGCTAGTAGAAGCAGGAATGTAGAACATTTTATGTTAACTTTAGAAGAGTAAAAGTGAAACGAGAACGTATCCATGTATTGTTCATCCCTGCTTCTTTAAGGTTTTTATCATTGACACTGTAATTTTCAACTAAAATTAAATAATATAGGTAACTTAAAGAAATCCACATAATTTCTTAAAATTGTTGCAATGGTTACAACTAAGTGCAACTAGCTGCAGTGAAAATTAGATTATAATTAATTCGACGTCGATCGTAATTGTAACGTGGTTATTGTACTTGTTGCTAAGTGTGCATTAAAATAACCTCTTTTAACTTCTGTCTTATGCTATTGTAAATGGAGTATAGTATTTATCATAATCAATGGTCACATACTGTATGTACATATACATTACATAATAATATGCCAAATCAAATGTATTGTATGATTTGTATGCAATGCAGATGACACTTTCCTGACTGAGCTTTCATAATATGATGATGTTTTTATTATTGCAAGTCTGAATGACCATAATTAACTTTTCAATTCCTATATATTATTAATGTCCTATAGTTTATTATTATTATTACTTTACATTAACACTATGGTACTATTCTAAATGATGTTGTTATTGTCTTGATATATTTTATGTAATTACGTTCCATATTTAAAATATGTTACAATGCTTCCAATATGTACTTCTATTATTTTTTCCTAATTATTATATAATGTGTTCAAATTAGGATCTACAAAATATCTATGATACATATAGGGATATAATATAATTAAGCTTAACTGTTGGACTGCCGCCTGGTAGCAATATTTACATTTATAATTTAAGCTGGGTGATATTAATGAATCTAATTTAAGTATAAATAAGAATTAAAACATTATTAAATATTTTTACAAAGAGAATTGTTTTCATTTCTATACATAATATAGTGGCTAAAGATCGGAATAGGTAGAGTACATAAATTTTACCTACACTTGGAGGAAATATTACGTACGGGTGGATAAAACCTCCAAATCATAAATTAAGAATTTTATTTATTTTAGTTTGAATACAATGGTAAAAAAATATTGTTTCGAAGAATAATAATTATAAAAGTTTTTAGGGTTCCCTAAAATTATGTCAAATTATTTCTTTTTATTTTTTTCTCTTGGTAGCTAACTTAAAATTGTAATTCGTGTTTAAAATAAGGCGGTATTATTCCGGATTCAAAGGATGTTTTATCCGTATGTTACTTACTTCCTCGAAGTTTAGGAAAATATACTCCATGTATTACATACAAATCAGTGATTTTGTGTTGTTGTGATTGCATAGAGTATATTTTCCTAAACAATGTTACTTATAAGTATGCCTCTTACAAAGTAAATGCTGGGAACTTGGCATCTAAGACCCGTGTTATATCTTCGGCTAAATAAAGCCGCCCTACTAATCCTTCAAACAATGATGCTGGTCTGTCCGGGTGATGTAACTCTGTGCCTGTGCGTTCCACAGCACACCATTCCATGAAGCAACAAGCTTGGTATAGATACATAGGTTTCTGGAAAATAATAATAGTTGCCTGTACCGAATGCTTGTTACAAATGAGGACTTACAATCGAAATGACTGGGCGTGGTAAAATTTTCGGGTTGCCTCGACTTTTATGTATTCACGTATTAGTCAAGAATGAAAATATGCACTAGCAGACGTCACGCGGTTTCACCCCCGTTCCCATGAGAAAACAGGGATAAAAAGTAGCCTATATTACCCAGGAATAGTGAAACTTCCCAACGGTATATTATGAAAATTTTCAAATATCGGTTCAGTAGTTTCGGAGCCTTATCAATGCAAACAAATAAACAATCAAATCTTTACTCTTTACAATATTAAGTATAGATTAAAAAGCCACAGAGAAAAAGCTGTTAATAAGATTTAAAATGTGTACAAATGATATGTGCATGGATATAAAGGTGTTATACCTTCGTGGCTTGGTACAGTTGTATAAAGGCGTATGCATTTCCACTGACTCCGTGACACATACTATAACCCTTAGTACACAATCCTCGGCGCCATATGATATCTCCACATTGCACAGCTATTTTCAAATATTTGTCTTCTTCAAAAATCTGAAAAATAATATTTGTTTAGTATTGCTGTCCAAAACTCAACATAAAACCTAAGACTGAATGGGGTTTTGTAAAAAAACCAGAGGAAAAATTTAATTTCGGGTTACGCTGGAACACCTGAATTGGAACCTCATACCTAAAGTAAGGTTGAGTTGGAAGTGGTTTCACAATGTAACGGTATTGTCAAAGTATCTGAGCTAGCTAAGCAAGCTCGATTTTTTTTTAGCTTTCACCTTAAATAGGTTTGGATAAGGGCGCCTCTATGTACTTGGCGCCCTCGGCGACGCCGGCAGTTTTGGTTGGCCGATACCCACACACAAAGCACAGTAGTAAGCACATGCTGTTTCGATATTATCGACCAATTTCTGACCAGGATTCCACAAAATATCTTAAATTTCACTTTACTCCCCTCGCCTTGGAAAGCAGCATCGCTTATTTTCTGATACGATGTGATGACTCTACGCAGCCGTGGTCTCGGTGCCAGTCTCAGGTTTTCTGACGTTTCTGCTAGCTAGCCCAAGGACTGTCATTTTGGTATGAGTAGAGCTTATGGTCCTTGAAAATTGGGCACTGTTATGTTCAATTACCTGGTAAGCCAGAATGCACAAGGGTACAAATCCCGGAGCTCCATGACACCATTGTACCAGTTTGTCTCCCGAGCTGCTCCCTATGGATGACGGGAAATTGCCACTTGGAAAGCGTTGATTTAATAACCAGTCTAGAGCTGGTTTAATATAGGTACGTATTTCAACAACGTTGATGAATAAACGAGCCTGAAATAAAAAAATCAGGAAACATTAAATTAATAAGATTTTTTTTCGACATCTTTTTGTTTTTTCTTCATGGGGACAGTTTCTAATATGGTCTTGAAGCGGAACGTCCGAACGTTCTATCTAGCATTCTGCATCTGCGACATGAATGCATCTAGATTTTGTGACACCGTGTTTTCGGTATTGATTCTTTAGTCATCATCACTTTATTTTATTAGGTATCTAGCAACCCTAAAAATACCCTGAAAGGATTACCTCTTGAGAACAAATAGCTCGGTAGGTATTCAATGTTTGTACCTGCAACAATATATAAAGGATTCCCGCCATCCCATGAGCAGCTCCAAAATATACTTTTCCGTGCCAATGCCATAATAACGGGCACGCAGACTTCATTGCCGTGGCATATTGCTTCCCAGACTTCAATATGCTGCTAATCACCTGAAAGGGACAGTTTAGAAGTCGATCTCCACTTACGATTTTTGTACATGCCTAGCTAACGTACAAAAATCATAAGTGGCCACTTTCGCGCTCAGTCGTTTGCATCGGTGTATAGCGCTAGTCGGACGTCAGTTAAATAGTTATTTATGATATAAGTGCGGTAAGTTGGTTTTTACACACGAGTAGACGAATAGTCGAGGGCTTACCATAGTCACGAGTTTGTAAATACCAATTTCTGCACGTGTATCATACAACGTTTTTCAACACATTTGTGGGAAAACAGTACCTACAGTTATGTAATGAAACAAACTTTTTCAAGAATAATGGCAAATAAAATATTAAAATGCCGCGCATTTGCAAATGGCGCCACATGTACGTGGTGCAAATTAGAACTACAACTTTAATCTCATTTACTCTTTAGTATTAAAGTGAGACAAACGTATTGAACAAAAGCGCTTCCAAGGAGGTTCGTTCAGTCAGCTTATTTATTCTAGTAATGTGAAACTCCTTGGTGGAATTCTTGTATTACTTTTTATGGAAATTAAAAAAAAACCGTAAAGAATACGAACGGTGCTATACAACGGGGTATGGACCATGCTGTAAAATAGGTACTTACTTAGGTGAGAGTACCTATTTTACTGCACGGTATTAGGTGAGAGTACATATTTTACCGCACGTTCCGTTGTATAGTGCGTAATTTTTAACTTTCGAATAATGTATACAGGCTCCGTAAATGCATTTTTCGAGCAAATGTTTGAAAAAGTTTATTATACGTGCGGTATTTATTATTTTATTAAAGACATTGTAGCCCCCTATCTTGCAATAACTTTTAATAAATGTGTTGATTTAGGAACTTTTCCTGACCTGATGAAGAGTAGTAAAGTCATTCCATTGTTTAAGTCGGGTAATAAAAGCGATATCGGCAATTTCAGGCCTATTTCTATCTTACCTGCTTTCAGCAAAATATTTGAAAAATTAATACTCAAGCAGTTGCTAAGACATTTTAATTTGAACAGCCTCCTTCATACTGATCAGTATGGCTTTACAAAAGGTCGTTCAACTACTGATGCGGGAGTTGCTCTGCTAAAAAGCCTAAAACACATATTTAACGCATGGGAGAACTCTCAAAATGCAATTGAAGTTTTCTGTGATCTCTCAAAAGCCTTCGATTGCGTACTCCATGGCACGCTTTTGCGAAAACTAAGTCATTACGGTGTCCAAAATGTAGTTCTTAATGTAATAAATTCATATTTACACAATAGGTTTCAATGCGTAGATGTCAATGGTGCAAAATCTTCCGGGTTACCGGTTCAGTTAGGTGTACCTCAAGGTTCTATACTGGGTCCTTTCCTATTTTTAGTATACTCGTATATAAACGACTTGCCAAATTTCTTTTTAAACGGTATCTGTGATGTTGTACTGTTTGCAGATGATACCTCTCTTATATTTAAAGTAGACAGGAATAGACTAGATTTTGACGATGTAAATAGTGCACTTTCAAAAGTCACTAATTGGTTTGCGACAAATAATCTAGTTCTTAATGCTAAAAAGACGAAATGTTTAAAGTTCGCTTTGCCCAATGTTAGAAATCTCGGACCCAATTTATTACTTAGTAATGAGGTACTTGAGACTGCAGATTCCGCAGTATTTTTGGGTATAACTTAGATGCCAAACTTCAATGGGGACCACATATATCAACCCTAGCATGTAGGCTTAGCTCTGCCGCCTATGCCGTCAGGAAAGTAAGACAATACACTGATGTTGACACAGCTCGGTTAGTCTATTTTAGTTACTTTCATAGCGTGATGTCCTACGGTATGTTATTATGGGGAAAAGCAGCGGACATACAAAATATATTTGTCCTTCAAAAACGAGCTGTTCGCGCAATATACCAGCTAGGGTCCAGAGTCTCTTTAAGAGAACTATTTAAAGAGATTGGTATTCTTACGGTGGCATCTCAATTCATTTTTGCAAACATATTATACAGGGTGTAACGGAAAGGGTATATACATACATAGTACACATAATGCGTTTAAAGCCAAAGTTAAATCGAACCTTTGTTCGAAGGCATACCTACTATTCAATCAACGATTATTTAGACGACAAGAGTAGTTGGTCGCTTTGTTGAACACAAGACAATGTTGTTACGTTCTTTCACTTTTAATTGCTAATTTATTTGTAACTTTTAATGTGACATTAAAATTTTATTTTGTATACTTACTTTCAATTTTTTTTTTTTTGACAAAATCCTCTCTTTACAGTTTTATAGTAGTCTCTTTACAGTAATGAGTTGTAGGTATAGCAATATGTGGTGAACTAGTGACCTCGACGGTTCTTTAATTATCTTTATTTTTGAGTAACCAGAGCAAGTTCGTCATGCTCCCATAGACGTCACTGCTTGCGGTAGCGTCGAGGATCGGCTGATCTTTGCGTTATGCTCATGAACGGGTGCTGCTTGTGGTGACTGGTCGACTTGCTTACCAATGGTTTTTTTATTGTTATAACAGTTAACTGTTTATTGGTTTCACTTCGATGGTCCTAGATTATCATTTTAAACTTAGAGTCACAGCCTTATGAATATAAGCCAGCATTGCACATGTAAGCGGGTACACCTTTTATACCTGGAGGCTGTTATTTTTCAGTTTTGTAGTTGTTTTGCTTGAGTTTAGATTTCAATGTTAATATGTTTTTTTTTTTTTTTGTTTTAATCTCGGTATATTGGAGTGTGCTAGCTAACACGTGACAATCATTCTGAAATGTAATGTTTTACAATGTGTTTAAACATTAGTGCTATTTATTGAGCATTTCATTGTATAGATTCTTTGTATACCTAGTTCTTCAAACGAATCAGACAGATGTGTTGTTGGGGAGTTTGTTCCGCCACTTCTTCTTCCCAGCAAAAACACTAGGAAGTGGCGAAGGGTGGGCCGTTTTTGGGGGACTGTCTTTATGTATTTTTTTGACGTTCAAAAAGTGCTGATTCTCAGCCTAGTTTGAATAAAGACTTTTGATTATTATTTTTTTTTATTTTTTTATGTATGGATCCCTCTTGTCGTTGAGAAAAAGATGAAAATTCAGCAGTTTAATACGCGATAGGGATGCGCTCGGACTCTTGACACCAAAAGTTAAATAATATTAGAGATTTAGCGGTGCTGCATTATGCTGTACATACCTTTTCAATGTGCTTTACAGGAATCACCTCTTTCCCACTAATATGTTTGTTCACAAACAATAAAGCATAGAGGTATCCCGATTTGCCATATAAAAGCTCATCAGGTGATTCTTGTAACAAGGAAATTAGAGACATTAATCTGAAAAAAGAAATAATGCTAGAATTAGTACTTAGTGGAGTCAGTAGCGCTTTATTGCAAAAGCGTTAAAATCCTGTTTTGAAATATCATTGCGTTAAGGGTCAGGGTTGCCAGATGACTAAGTAACTCACATGGTCACACAGCTGCACAGTAGAGAAAACAAACATTTTAATTTTAAAAATAATCCATTTAAAACCTGTGTGTTAGGCTTTCTGTCCAAAATGTTTAAAATGTATGTGTACTAAATATCGCAACCCTTATTTAATCCTGGCGTGAATCTACTACTGTTTTCTGAGCATGTGGAATTCCCTCATGTTAACTCGAAAATATATCTCTCTATCTTTACTTTTTATAGTTTATATATATTATATACTACTTTTTTCTGGTTGTGTGGCAACACTGGCAACATTTTATTGCAGTATGTAGGTACCTTTGAGCTAAAGTCTTATAATCCGGCAGTGCCTTATCAGTATATTTAGAACCTAATTTAAATGATATTACAGTTGCAAGGGCAAGTGGTCCTGCATCTCCACACAAAAAGCTAATTCTGCATCCTTTTAGATTTTCAATGTTTAAGTATCCAAATGCAGTCTGCAAAAAGCATACATATACCAAATTAATATTACTGTAAAAAGCATACATGCCAAATAATTTTATATGTGTGTAACAAGGGTAGGGGCACTCTTACCTCTAAATGTACTCACTCACGTGTGATTCACTGTGCAATATTATATTCTTAGATACTCCATAACACCCAGGGCTGATACCAAGGTGGCTTTAGAGCATTTTAAAATAAATTTTGAGTACCTACATATTTTCAGGGGTAATAAAAGTATATATAGGATTAAATAGGGCCAAAGAATTAGCATTGCTATCAAACGTGGCAATGCTGAAAATAGGGCCTGAAGTAATGTTAATGTGTCAACTAGGGATATTATATTCCTAGCCACAAACCTTTAGTGATTCATGATTGTTATCATTTCTCAGGGAATCCATAAAATAAAGCAGAGCAAGGCCAGCTGATCCAGTGTATACAGTGCCATCAAAAAATATATTGCTTTCCATTTGCATCCTAAGAATATTTAATTTTTCGCTTTTAAACTTTTGCAATTTTGTCTTAAATTTTTCTGAAGTCTGCAAAAGAAACAATACTTAAGTAGTCCTTCATTTGTATAGGTTGTCTTTACTAGAGGTTTAAAATTTCTGGTAGCAAATTATAATCTGCTTGTTTCTGACTTAGTACTCATTAGCACTTGAGTTGTAGAAGATCTGATCCGAAGATGTTGGTCGGAGTTGTTGGAAAGATGTTAGCTCGTAATTTAGTGGTCGGTATCTGGTCAATGTAAACAGACAACAAATCTTTAATGTCCACATTCATAGTGTTGATGGTTTCGTTTTAGTTCTAAAGTAATAAGCTAGATTTATCCTTCATCGTGATGAAAATTTTCTTTTATGACAGTTAATAAGGTAAAACACTAAAACGAATAAAACAAACATACCCCATCTCGAGAATTGTTAAGAATATTAGCCGTAAGGTCAGGTGAATAGTCATCAAATTTATTTTCAAAAGAACCTTTTGGGGCCATTTTAGATTTGACTATTAAAGTGGTTACACCACAGAGTTGCAGTCTTGCAGACAATTTGTATTTTTTTTCTTTATTTATTTACCAACAAATCACTATTACTAGAGATTCTGACATTTCTGTCAAAAATCAAAATGTCAATATTATCAACCTTGACAACACAAGACAGATTCAAGACTTGACAATTAAATTCTGTTCAAGCGTAAATAAATTATAATTAGATAAATCTACTACTTAATTTTAATTCCTACAGGATAGAAAAAAATACTCTGAGCCTTAAAAACAGAAAATTTTCCTACACTTCAGTCCAGTGGAGGACAGGAGAGTAAGTATAAAAAGAAAGCCAAATAAGAGTTGAGTAGTAGAGTGTGTAGTAGAGGTGGCATGAGGCAAGCCTGTGTCTTGGGAATGAATGTCTTTGTGGGAAACCAATTTCAGAAATAATAATAATTTAAACGTAAGATCCCACAAATTGAGAAAACACAAAAGAAAGAAGACGGGAAAAATGTGGGGGAATGATAATTTTACCACGAGAAACTTACGACAGTAGAATATGTTGTGCTCCACTTTTATGAGCAAGAGTTATAAAAGTAAGCGTGGAGAGCTTGTTTAAAATGTTAGCGAAACTTAGTTTAGGGATCACTGCGATATAAGTACTTTCCTCAACAGATCACTGCATTCTTTGAAAATTGTAAGGTCCGTATTTTCCCTGCTAAATTTAACATTTGTTGTTTTTTTTTATACACATTAAGTAATAATATAATTATTAAGAAATTTAATTACATTAAAACCATACAATAGTTATATTTATGACATTTGATCAACATACGAAAATGTATCCGAAAAAGTTGAAAACTCGCGGGCTTTATTGTCATCATAACCATAAAGCCCGCCATAATTTGGAATTTTGAACGACATTGCCAGTTATTAAAAGAACAAATAACTGTCAAACTACTTTTTTCTCGATTTCCAATGTGGGTAACATCGAGAAGTAGCGCATTTAGCGCATGAAAAAGGCGGGAAAAACGTAATAGAGTGAAGGCGCGCTTTTTTGATTTAAAAATTTTTATTTGGCTTGTTTCATAATATCTCTGTAAATATTTATTGATAGTTAGTGTAAAGTGTTAGTTAATGTAAGTAATGGCTAAGAAGAGGAAAAGGAAGGAGGGGGATCCGCCTCCGAATCCCCAGCAGGTATTATCCACCGATTCTGACTCAGCGGAATCGGCGGACACTTGCTTTTCTTTTAGGGAGACTGTTTCAGACAGGGACCCGAAGGAAAAGTACAAAATTTTTAAAGTGAAGGGGTACACTCGCAGCTACCCTGAAGATACTAAACAAAAAGAGTTGGTTGTATTCTTAAACCACACTGAGGAAAATAAACCTTTTAGTGATAGGGACCGTATGGCTCTATCTAAAGGAGTACGTGAGCATGGAGTATCGGGAGTCATGCATTTGCGTTCTATAAATAAATACAAGGTCGGCATTACGTTTGATTTGCCGAACAACGCAAATATGTTTATTAAAAATAAAAAATTATTGGATCAATTAACACTGAAGGCATCCATCCCTGCTGCAGACACAGAGGTCACTGGGGTTCTTACCTCGGTCCCTATCGATATGTCGAATAAAGAAATATTTTCATTGATAGGCAGTTCTAAAAATGTTGTTCAAGTAAGGCGTTTCATGCGCAGGGTCAGGAGTGATGAAGGCTTGTCCTTTGTTCCCACACAGGCTGTTGCTGTGACCTTTGCTTCGACCATCTTACCCGACTATATCTACTTGGACTCTTGGCGCCATGAGGTCAAAAGGTATATCCCACCAGTTAAGCAGTGCCTTAAGTGTATGCAGTATGGGCATATTGCAAAATTTTGTAGAAATTCCCAAGTATGTTCTATTTGCACTGAAAATCACAGCTATAAAGTGTGTCAGGTTAATCCAAAGAACGCCAAATGTATAAACTGCAGTGGTAACCATTTAGCTATCTCTGCATTATGTAATATAAAAAAACAAAAAGTTGAAGAAAATAAAATAAAAAGTAGAAATGCAACATACTCTGATCTCTTCAACGTTAACGCATTTCCAGCGCTATCTGCGCGTAATTTAGATACACAAGTAAGTAATCTTATGAAATCAGACAAATTTTTGAATAGTTTAGTTGAAACAATTACTAGAATAGTTAGCAATAAGGATACTCCTATCAATTCATCGTCGATTAAAGAAGCATTAAAAACTACTCTAAGTAATAAATTTCCTTCAACCTCTTAATGGATCTTTCTGATTTAAATATAGTGCAATGGAATGCTCAAAGTTTAAACAGTAATAAACATATCTTTATCGATTTTTTATACAATTACAAAATACACATAGCAATTATAAGTGAAACATGGCTTAAACCTCAACAAAATTTTAAAATCAATCATTATAATATTGAAAGAAATGACACTGGTAACAAACATAATGGAGTAGCAATAATTATTCACAAAAGTATTTCATACACTAAAATTAATACCTTTTTTGATAACTCATTACAAAATATCTGTGTAAAAATTAAAGTTAACAACAAAGAGTTAAGTATAGTAAGTATTTATAGTCCTTTGAATTGTAGTCCAGTATTCAAAAAAGAAAATTTTGACTTATTAGTGAAGTCTATTCCTGAACCTTTTATAATTGCTGGTGACTTTAATGCTCATCATACTTCTTGGGGCTGTAACTCTGACTCTGTACGTGGACGAAATGTTTTAGATGTAATTGATAATAATAATTTAGTTCTGCTCAATAATGGTCAGGCAACAACAATTGGTTCTTTAACTTGGCGTCCTAATGCGTTGGATTTGACGTTAGTTTCTTCGTCTTTAGCAATTAATTGCGAATGGAATGTACATGATTGTCCTCTTGGTAGTAGTTATCACATTCCTGTAAGGATAAAATTATTTATTAGCAAAAGCAATAATATTGTTAGCAATTGTACTAATGCTGAACATTTGCCTATTTACCCTAATTACAAATTGGTAAATTGGGAAAAGTACAGTAATTGTGTTGATGAATTGTTACTTGATTTTAAAGTTGATGACACAAGTCTTCCTGATTCATATTCCAAATTTTGTACCATTTTGCGCACAGCCGCTGCAAATTCTATGCCAAACTTGAAACATTCCAATACCAGTCATTTTGTCAACCCCTCATGTCATAGAAATAATCCTAAAGGGCCTTCACTTCCTTGGTGGAATCAAAAATGCACAGAAGCTGTATTGAATTTTAAAACTGCATATTTACTGTTTAAGGATAATTCATCTGAAGAAAATTATATAGAATTTAAAAGGCTTCGCGCAGTTAAAAAACTTACATTAAAAACAGAAAGGCAAAAAAGTTGGGTTTCTCTTTGTGAAACATTTAACAGGTGCACTCCATTGTCTGTTATATGGAAATTCATGCGCAAGTATAATAAAACATATAATTTAAGTACTCAGGTGGATGATACTTGGGTTTTGGATTTTCTTAAAAAATACACACCAGACAATGTATCAAATGACTTAAAGTCTTCTTCCAATGCTAGCATTAATTCCAGCAATAGTTTTCTACTTAATCCTTTTTCCATACAAGAATTAATATCGGCCATTTCGTCCAGAAGAGATACTACCCATGGTCTTGATGGAATACCTTATATACTGTTCAAAAAACTTAACCTTACTAGTTTGAATATTCTTTTAAAACTTTTGAATTTATTATGGGAAAATGATATTTTACCTGATAGTTGGAAGGTGGATTGTCTTGTACCTGTTTTAAAACCTGATAAGCCAAAAATGTGTCCTGATTCGTATCGTCCTATAGCTCTGACTTCTTGTGTTGGCAAGTTATTTGAACAATTATTAAAACAACGCTTAGAGTTCTATATTGAGAAAAATTCAATCTTACCATCAAATCAATTTGGTTTTCGTAGGAATCATTCTGCTAGGGAAAGTGTTTGTCAATTACAGCTTGATATATGCAATTCTTTATCCGCAAACCACAATTTGGTTGGAGTTTTCTTCGACGTTGCAGGTGCTTTTAACAGTGTAAATATAGATATCTTATGTAATGAGTTATCACAGATTGGGATACCTGTGAAAATTATAAATTGGGTTAAAAATTTTCTTCTTAATAGGCAAGTTTTTGTAAAATTTAACAGACACCTCTATGGACCTAGACTATCTTCAAAAGGAGTTTGTCAAGGTGGTATATTATCGCCTTTAATATTCATATTGTATATACGTAAATTAAATTTAATTTTAGGATCTCATGTTAAAAACCTCCAATTTGCAGATGATTTAGTTGTATATGCATCTGGGAAAAATATAACACATGTAGTTGAAATAGTTAATGTTGCATTAGCAAATTTGTATAAATATTTTTCTTACCTTGATCTTCGTGTTAATCCATTGAAATCCAAAGTTGTTGTATTTGGTAAACAAATTCTTAATATGCCTGATGTGGTGTATAACAATTGTGCTCTACCCATTTCACTTGAGGTAAAATTCTTGGGTGTTATTTTTTCATATAATTTATCCTGGAACAATTATATAAAACATTTAATTAGTAAAGCAAATAAAGCTCATAACATATTAAAATCCTTGAGTGGTACATATTGGGGTGCAGACCCTAAAATTTTGTTATTATTATACAAATCTTTAGTTCGTAGTCACTTTGAATATGGTTTCTATTGCTTTGGTGCAGATTCCAAACATGTAAATAGTTTAAATATTTTGCAAAACAAGTGTTTGCGTGTAATAACTGGGGCATTCAGAAGTACTCCTGTGGTTGCAATGCAAATTGAATGCAATGTTCCCCCATTATCTATTCGTTTTGATTACTTAAAAGAAAGATTTTTGTTGAAACTTTATAGTGTATCTGGTAATAGACTACTTCTTAATTTGTTACATTCACCTGCTCATATTTCTTTAAAATCTTTTTATATGGTACAAGGTCTCCAAAGTTTTATGAATTTTATTCAAAATGTTAACATTTATCAATCAAAACATATTTTACCTTGTTATGAGGGTACTTTCAATGGTAAATTTCCAGCAATTGAAGTAATTATAAATAATAGGAAAAATTTGCCTTCAAAAGAAGAAGTTTATGCTATGCTGTCACAGTGGTCTGATCATAAATTGGTGTATACTGATGGTTCCAAGAGTGATAAAGCAGTGTCTTTTGCTATTTATGACCCCTCTTCAAATATTGCTATTGGACGGAGAATTGATATTAACGCTAGTATTTTTACAGCTGAAGCAGTTGCTATTTTGAGCGCTATGAAACATATTAAAAAATGTAATTTAGAAAATAGTAAATGGCTTATAGTTAGTGATAGCATGAGTGTTCTGAAAAATCTGGATAATAATAAATTGCTTGCTAACACCAACTACATAATTTTTCTGATAAAGCAACTATGGTTTGAATTGTCACAGTTGGATATTGTTGTTCGTTTTGTTTGGGTACCATCACATATTGGTGTTGCGGGGAATGAAAAAGCAGATTATCTTGCTAAAAAAATCGTTGAATTTGAAGAATTAATCAGTGACACTGATGTGAGTGTTTTCCTGCCATATACAGACGTAATTAGCCTTCTACGGCGCCGCATGTGTGAGGCATGGGGGAGACATTCATACCATTGTACACATGTCGAAAACACGGGGTCTTGGTTTAATAGTCTTGATGTTCAAATTAACTCTGTACCTTGGTTTTGTAAAAGTAGTAGTACATACATGAATAGAAAATTTTATTCGATTATCTGTCGTATGCGCTTTGGTCATTGTCGTTTAAATTATCATCTTCATCGTCTTAAAATGGTCAGCTCGCCGCACTGTGATTATTGTCAATCTCAAAAAGTTCAGTCACTGCATCATATCTTCTTCGAGTGTTCGTCTTTCAACATTCAGCGCCTTGTGTTGTCGGATGAGCTTCTAAAAATTTATAAAACGCCTGATAAGGTCCCGTCGTCCATACAGGAGTTACTTGTGAATGCTACCACTTTTATATATTTGTACAAATTCATACTGGAGACTGTAAATGATATATAATCGTTTGTGTTAGCTATAATATATGTATGTACATATCAAAATAATTATTACCTAAGTACTTTTATCTTCGTTATTTTTATATAGATTAAGATGGTTAGAAATAGCTTGTAGGTTATGTGCCTATCTAAACATAAACATGCAGAGATAGCTAAAAAAAAAAAATGTTTGACATGACATTACCCAGGATTTGACTGTACTTCGTACAAACTTGGATTTGACTAAAAAACGAAAAATTGACTATTAAAAATATCGAATTATGACTACATACGAAAGACTTAAAATAAAACATCATAATTACAAAGGAAATTACGAAAGACATTATATAAAAACTTAACACGACAGAAAAAAACATACGGAAGACTAGGCGGTATGGTCGAAAGACTTTAGCCTGCCCACTGGGCAATTTAAAAAAAAAAAAAAAAAAAAGCATTTAGCGCATGCGTCTGACAATTTTCGGCCATATTGTTATGACGCATACAAGATCATAGGTCTCCGCCAGTGACGAGTCTTCTCGCAGTTGACGTGGCTACTACGTACCATCCCGTTCGCCCACTCCGGACGCAGCATAGACGGTGACGAGGAATACGTAACTGGTGAGTGCTTGTGAAGACAAACCTTGCGACCTGTCATGGTTACTTATATTTGGATTTGCAAATAATGTATGATCCTTATGATATTGGGGTCCTCAAATCTAGTAAATATCGTAAAAATATGTTGCGTATGTATTAGACGCAATAGGAAATTCCGCGTCCCGTCTATGACGCGATGATTCCGTTTTAGGATTTCCAAGCCTACAAGAAACTTGTCAGAAAACCAGAGAGTGTTTATATTCAACGAAAGATATTGCCTTGAGCATGTCTGAAGATCAAGGAATGCACAGAAAGTTGACCTTGAATTTTAGGTGACCTTAGTGGGCATGGATGGAATGGTGGAAGAGAATGGCACATCAAGCGGTGCTGGTCCCACGGATCCGCTGGGCAGTGCGAGCTCCTCGGCGGCCGCGTCTGCTCCTCACGTAGTAGCCGTCACAAGCATTGTGCAACTTACATTACCAACTCAAGCTCCATCTGCGCAGGTGTTTATTTTGATCTTTATTTATTTTCATTGTGAAATAATCTTAATATCTGAGTGATAAGTGCCTGCATGTTTATATTGTGCAATCTTAATAATAGGTTACTTATATCTATCAGTTTACTTTAAAGCTTCCTAACATACCTACAGTATGATATCTTAAATAATAATGTACTATGATGGAATAATTATGAATATGATTTGTTTACATTTTGATGGTTAGGTATACAAATAATAATTCAAATAAAATGGTAGAAACTTTAAAGACATTTATGTTTTCAGGTTCAATCAGTAATACAACCAAACCAACAATCTGTTATTCAAACAGCATCCAATATACAGTCTGTGCAGTTACCAAAAGGGAATGTGATTCTTGTCAGCAAACCAAGTTCTGTAATACACACAACCCAAGGGACATTGCAAACGTTGCAGGTAAGGTCTATAAATTACTTTTCAATAATTATGGTAAATTTGTGGAAAGTAATTTAAATCTCAAAATTTTCCTTTCCTGCATTCTCTGATTACCACCATCTTACCAAGGTTAGGTTGGTGCACTTTAATTGAAAATTTTGTTTTTATTTAATCACATCAATTGTCAAATTTAATTAATAACCATAGGTAATATTACATGACTGTATTTAAGACTGGCTTAAATTACTTTCTTTAAAAAGGTTGTTCTGCAAAGCTTTCTCTATTACTCTTTGATTTGTGATTTTGGAATGTGTGATTGCCTGGAAAGTGGACAATACTTTACCCACTGATGCTGAAAGCAAACGGCATATGATTACAATAAGTATTTTAAAGGCCTGAGCATAAAAAAAATTCATTCATTGATATTAATATGTTAAAAAAAAACAATGTATTGTTTTTTTTTAAACCTTGATTGTAGTCTGTAGATGTTCATAGCTGCCAATGTTAGCAATATTGGTATTTATTACAAGTCTATAATGTTGACTAAATAAATGAAAGAAATACTTCAAAACAAGTAATAGTTAACTGAGGGAAATGGGTTTTTGTACAGTTTGAATACATTGCAATAGTTCCCTAGCACACCAATTGGTTTTCTACATTCTTGTACACTATGAGTGGCTTAGTATAGTGCCAGCGTTTGGGTTAAATGTAAGTATACAACATGCTTTAAAATTAATAAGTTTGGTTAAAACTAATGCTTTTTAATTAGGTACAAAACCACCTTGAGGATATTTTTAATATTTAAATGCTGAGATAAGTCATTGAAATGTTCTGATTATAGAGATAGCTGAAAAAATATGGAAATTGTGTACACTCAAGTATGTATCTAATATCTTGAAATTTTTATGATAACTCCTAAAACTACCATCTAAACCGGCCAATGTTTAAGTGAAGTTAAAGAAGATGAAAGGGTTATAGTTATTTTATTCACAGTAATTCTAAACATCTATATTTCAGGTCAAGGCTCACACCTGTTTTTTTTTAATTAAAAAATTTGAAGTTGCAAACTTGTCAAACTTTACTTATAGGAAAATAAATTATAAAATATTTTTTTTTAAAATGATTGTTTTGTTTTTGAATTGCTGTTTTATTTTACATTGTATGTTGGCCACAACACGTGGTAATTATCATAAAATGATTAATAAGTGTTATGTCGTTGATCTTTCCTGCAAAATTCAGTAAAGTAGAGAATGCCTAGTTCTCAAATTCAAATTATCAATTCAGGAATCAGATCTGAACCATGGAATATTATTAAATTTAAACTTTTGAATTTATAGATTAAACCTGAACCTAACACATTAATCAACACCCAAGGCCAATCATGCAGTGATGACAGTTGTAGTGGTGATGAGAGTCCGAAGCGGAAGTACAGGGAAATGCTGACCAGGCGTCCTTCTTACCGCAAAATCTTAAATGATCTTGGAGGTGCTGAAATTGCTGGTGAGTCCATAGCATAGTCTGATTAATACATTAGTGTCACAAATTCAATGAATAAGTAATAATACCAATAAATTTTGATATAAAGATTGTGCTGTGATAAAAATGTACATTACTAAAGATCAAATCTGATTCCAGAGCAGATATGGTTATTATAATGCTCTGAAGTATGGCTCAGCTTTTAGAAAATAAAATTAGTATCTATTCATTGCTAAAGATTTACTTATTTTGGTTATCATGTACATTCGAAATTTTTCAAATGCTGATGTTTGAAATGGTCAATCCCTAAATTTGGGTATACCAAATGCGTTGACACCTATTATGCGTTTCAAATGAGAATAGGAATGACTTTGCGCCATGTTGTTACGTCATAGCTGTCAATTCGAATAAATTGGGTAAAATCAGCAAAACAAGGTTCTTTTCAATATAATTTATTTACGAATTACGAACGAATAATTTTCGAAATTGTACTTTCAAAGTATTTGTTTACATTGGAGATAAATATTAATTCAGTAGGACGACGCCTTTGATCTCTGGAAAAATGCCGACAACTTCTACACGCGTTAGACTTGAATAATACCTCCCGCACTACGAACATCGTTTTGTTCGCAATGCGGGAGCGGCTTTCCCGCGTCCCGCCCCTCACACCCCGCACGACTGCCCCGTCTAGACGGCTTCGTCGGACGACTGTATGTTTTTAGACTGTGATATTATATTATGTTTACATCTATCGAGCCCTCCCATGCAAAACAGCGCCTCGTTCACACATTTTCGACCAGTCAGGGAGATGAAAACAAACAAATATCAACAACAACAAACAACCGTGTAACAAACAGAATGAATAAATAAAACGTAAACACTTCACAAGATCATTTTGAATAACTTCGACTCGGTAAAAACAAAAAAAAAGAAAATAATGATTAAGGTTTCGTTGCAGGCCGTACTTTTCAAGCGACATTTGACAGATAGAGGTCATTGACGTTCCTATTCTTATTTGAAACGCATAATACACGTCAGTAACAGTTGAACTACGATAGCGGATAGCCGCCCTTACTGCTAATGCTAACACATAAAAGCACTGCCAATGTAAAATTGTTATTATGGATGTGCAGTATACTATTGAAAACAGCCCACAAAAACATTTATTATTATCAAGCCTAAAATTTTACTTCAAGCCAACTTCTTGTTATATGTATAGGCATTCCTTACGATGATTGGACCGCTTGTACTGGAAATGAATAGGATCGTCGTCCTGCATGCTTAAAATGTTATTAAAAATATAAAAGTCTGCAAAGCAAAATGTAATTAAGTGTTCTCGAACAATAAATATATATTACATTAGCAAGTAATTTTCCTCATCAATTGCTTAGGTCATGTAGGTGTAGAATAGATTGTTTTAATGGCTGGTCTTGTACATGATAAAAGGTTGAACAGATTTAACTAAAATACTTGATAAGTATAAGAACCTGATGATATTGCAGAAAATCGCATGGGATCTAAACCAGGAAGTGAGAACGAAGTGTCGCTGTCATCTTCTTTATCATTTGCGCCAGGTCAGTTATATGTGCCGCCGTTGACACTCTATGTTTCTGTGTGCAACATGTGTCACTAACCTGTTACAACGCATCATAATCATGATAACTTTTAATGTACATTGTGTTGGTACATAGTTCATAACCACTAGCCTGAGGAGTAGACCATTTTCATTTGTTTTACATCACAAGATTGTTACGAATCTCTTCATTTCTACCTAGAATTAGAAACTAAATCTCACTATAACAATCGTTATCATCATCCTTTAGGTAGATGCGTTTTGTGAGCTAGTCATATTATAACTAATGGAACTTGAAATTCTTGCCTTGTTTATTTGTCATTTTTACTTTACGAAATAGCTATTAAATATTTCAGAAATGCTCAAATCTGAATTGTTCTTTTTCTCACCACATGGTTAACTATTACATCAAAGAACAAAAAATCAGTAAAAACTGGAATTCTATTTTGTTTACCCTATCCCACTAATATATGTTGAAAGTTTTGATGCTTCTTACTGAATCGTGCGTAAACCGTTTAACTGATTTGGTTGAAAATTGGCACATAGACAGACCATTTTATGGAACAAAACATTGAATACTTAATATCTCCTGTAATGTTAAGTTAGGGATCAATTTCACGAAATTTAAAATTGGAAAAGTAACTTTTTACGCGGGCAAAAGCCTAGATAAGATATACCTAATTTTAAAAATAGGTTTTTTGTTTAATAATTCATTGTACCCCATATTGTTTATTTATATTGTATCAATATTCAAGCAGTGTAAGAGAAAATTAACTATTAACTTAGTAATAATCCCGTGAGTGTCATTGAAACTTATGATGACATTGCAGATCTTTGGCATTTTTTTAAAATAAAGCAGGTATTTAAGTACAGCTTGGCAAAAAAGAGTAGAAAATAATGGAGGCGCCACTGTGCTCTTCGTATGGCAACCCGTGGCAACCACATAGCGTACCAACCCAGTCTTGATACTTAGCTGTTTTTTAGACAAATTAATCTAATTTTGTATTATTTTTTAAATCAGTAATTAATTATTGAACAAGGACGTGTTCTCGTCGCGCAACTGATTACTTACCTAAAAATAATAAATTGGGTAAATACTCCTGAGATCACAACATTGTTTAGGAATTCTAAAAAAAGAAAACATTACATTGTATAAAATAATTTCTATATTTTATTCTAGTAAATCTTCCTCTAAATAATCTACCCCGAACACGTAGGCCGCAAACTCATCTGAGTCATGTTCGGGTTGAAAGGTGAAGCTGCTATCATGTTCTAGATTTTTTACTAATCGCTCTATTTCCTCGTTCATAGTTATTTTTTTTCCAGAAATCCTTTTCTATTTTTATTACATGTTAGCACGAGTTCTTCCAATCCTCCTCGGTAATAGCTTGGAATGCATGTTCAGCTGCTTCCTGTAAAGACGAAATATTTCATTTATCCCTAACAATATTAAAAGTAAAACATTTTTATCACATACTGCTAATAAGCCAGATATAGAAAATACCCCTTTGTTTATCTCCTTCCAGCACGATTTTGCCTAGAACGATAACAGATTTCCCTGAATTAAATAATAGATTTAGACTACGGCACGCACGACAAATTCTTTTACATTTCTAATGCAAACGCTAGAACAAATAATTATCTCCCACTTATAATTAACGAAGAAATTTAATTTTCATTCAGTTAAAAGTCAAGTCACCAAAGTACCAATTTATCTCAGCGCGCTATACCAGAGTAATGCAGAAAAAATGTAAACATAACCTATGTGCTCGACATTTATTGTTTCAAATTTCTAGTTTTTCCTTATGCAAGCGAATTAATATAGCTTTGTATTCATCAATTAACACTTGATTCAACTAAAATCAGCAAAACAAACTCTTACATACCTGTCTTATCAGCGTTTCTTTGGTAAACAATGTAAAGTTCAGAAAGAATTGTTTGGGCCTCATGTTCCGCCAGATATCGCTTGTACACCTTATAAATAACCTCCCTGCCAGCACTCCGAATGGTTTTATTCATTATTCTTCACTTTTTACGGTTATTAATCAACGTTTGGTGGTCGAAATTAAAATTTTACGAAATCGTGAACTTTGTTTACTAAGAGATGTCATTATTTTGGAATTGTTGCCAACAATCAAAAATTTAGTTCCGTTTCTACACTTTTTTGCCAAGCTGTAGTGACGTACTTGGCTATTCTGTTTCAAATCTGTACGTTCGTTACGGCAGCCTCGACGTGATGCCCATCGTGAAACGGCCGAGCTGATAGAGATGTCTGTTAAACTGTTAAAAAATATATTTTATTATAAACTGTACCGGTATTTTAAAATATATAAGGACAAACTTAGTGTGAGTTCTGTGCGCTTCCGATACTTACTCTTTATTTTAAAATCGATCGATGGAGTAGGCTAGCAATAAATTAACTATAAATTGTATATTCTAGCTTTAGGCAAGGGAAGTACCTTAACATCCTGCGTCTCGAAACAAACGCCTGGATTTTGATTTTCAAACTAATTAAAAAATATTTTTAGTTTTTTTTTTATGAGTTGGAGTACATACCTATGTTTCAAAAATGTCTGGTAAAAAAAATGTGCCAGTTTCTAAATTGAGAATATAAAATCAATCTGTACTAAACTTATGCATTACCTATGTTGATTCCTCCAATTTAACCCTCGGAATTTAAAATGTATAACTTTTATAGCTAATTGCAACACGGTTTGACGTATGTTCAAAATAATGATTAAATACGTTATGTACCTTTCAACATATTTAAATCCTCCATGATAACGATTTTAGTACTCCATGACAATCGTTAACCACTGATACCCTAGTGGTGTGTATGGCGGACTGCCAAGACGTAAGTCTCAAGATCGAACCTAAGGCACCTCTCGACTTTTAGGATTCGTGTGCATATTGTAAAAGCACAGTCTAAAAACATAGTCGTCCGACGAAGCTAGACAGGGCATTCGTGCGGGGTCAGAGGGGTGAGACGCGGGAAAGCCGCTCCCGCACTGCGAACAAACCGATGTTCGTAGTGCGGGAGGTATTATTCAAGTCTAACGCGTGTAGAAGTTGTCGGCATTTTTCCAGAGATCAAACTGTATTAATATTTATACGGTGGTATAAGTATCACTACGCCTTAAAAACGGTTAAGGAAAACATCGTGAGTAGTGTCCGAGAGATATTTCTTGACGGCGTGTGAAGCCGAGGCACAGGCCCATGGACGGCATACAAACGGACACCAGGTTAAAACTAACCACGCAAGCAAAAGAAGTATAATTGCTTCATTACACAGTCATAGTAAAGTATGTACCTAAATACATGTTAGGAATGTTTTTAGTAACGTTGTAGGTATTAATTTTCTTTCTTGTACTCTAAAGTTGTTTTTATCTATTTACTTATAAATGTTTGTAGCTATAACTCTGTAGTTATAGGTACAAATTCCAACAATAATGACGTCATCACTGCTGAGACCTGATTAATATTCTACCCGGTGACGTAATCCGCGGTGAGAAGGCATGATGACGGCATCGACACCAACCTACATTGCTTATTCATATTTATTTCAGATTCGCGTTTAAATATTATGGTTTTTCAATATGTATACATTATTATATGGTTGAATATCACTACTACTGGGTTAATTACGCTATTGGTTGATGTTTGGTCCAGAAATTATGGTTGTCAATAATAGTCTTTCGTGTACCGTTATTTAGTACTTTATTATTTTTTACTTTTGAGTATAACCGAGCACTTGGTATTTATATAATATTATATTGGGAAAACAGAGCACAATCTTTATACAACATTTTATTAATAATACTTTTTATCAACATTTTTTTCATTGGATTTTAATACAAAAGAAGTTTTTGCCTAGCATCTAATTCCACCTTGTCCTGATAATTATTACCAACACAACAAAAAAATAACTCCATTTAAATATTTCAAAACACGCTGCCGCACCGAGTAACTGGATCAAGCCAATTAAAAAATACTCTTCGGTTTATATGACGATCATGTTTTCACGCATCTTGTGTTGCATTTCAATATGTTCTAATTTTTTACGTTAAATGAATTAACTTTTATCTGATAAAAATCACTTACTTTGTTTTTTAGTCATTCCAGCTGGAGCTCTTCAGACAGAGGGTGGCTTACATACGCTCTCTGTGTCGGGAGGAGGGGCTGGTGGTGCGATCGTGCAGTATGCCACCAATCAAGATGAACATTTTTATGTCCCTGGTTGGTATTGGCAATCATATAAACTATTATATAATCACATTACAATAAATTGATAAATCAGTAAATTTACAATATTTGCAGGTCCAATGTTAGAAGATCAAACGCGCAAACGTGAACTACGGCTGTTAAAAAATCGTGAGGCGGCAAGAGAATGTCGGCGTAAGAAAAAAGAATACATAAAATGTCTAGAGAACAGAGTTGCAGTGCTTGAAAACCAAAACAAAGCACTTATAGAAGAATTAAAGTCCCTGAAAGAATTATACTGTCAACAAAAGACAGAATGAGGTCCAGCTGGCTAACGGGTGTGCCGCTGCCTGCCAGAGAGCCTAAAGGCACACATTGTTACTGTACTGTCTGTGCTAAAGTGCTGCATTCAGATTGCTTAATGTGGCTCTCAACTTCAAGAGTATTGCAGTTTTGCAATTGTGTATTTAGTAGTTGATAAAGTCAAGTCAAATTGTTCGTGCATTGATTGATCAATCCATATTTTCTTAAAGTATTGTTAGATTTGATGTATTGAATTGTTAATGTGTTTTGTAATTTTCTATTGTTGTTTTATTATCATTTGTTTGATTTTATGCAGTATACTAATAACAGAACCGACACCAATAGTAGCCGTTTACGTCACTGTTTGATTCTTAATATGTTAAAATGTAAAAAGTACCGTAAGCTTGTGAGTTGATTATGATGAAAACTTCAGTCATAGTCATATATTTACATACCATTCCAAAATGTTTTTTATAGCATAAATTTCAAGCAATTTTGACTTGGTGCCATGTTTGGAGTCGGAATGTTATAATAATTGTCATTATGATGAAATGATTCAACCTCCTTTTTAATTAATAATGCGTAATAAAGTTAGGGCCGATTTAACTTTAAAAATGTACGTTAAATCTGGCGATTAAACTAGTTGTTAATTTCGCATTTATTAATTAATTAGGTATGATTTTAGTATTGTAGATTATTTGATGCATATATGTTTGAAAAAATTTTTTCATCTTCCGAAGGTACTTTTTCGTTGTTTTTTTGTGATATTTACAAAGTTTATCGAATGTGAAAAATTACAAATGACCGATTCTCAAAATGCAAAAGCTTACGCAAATTTTTAACTTTTCTACTATTAAAAAAAAATATGTACACTATAAATATCAGCCGCATTGTGATAATGCCTATATTTTGACATCGCAAACATGGACCCGTCCCTTTTGCGAACCTCAGGTCAGGATCGAACGGTTTATACGATTTTGTATTATTGTACTGTAACAACTTCATAAAACTGTATCTGAATGCAGTGAAAAATTTTATCTAAACTCTTTAATTGAAAATAGCATTAAAATGCATTCCAATACAAAAAAACCCGGCTTGTGAGCCCCTCTTTGGTGCGATGGTTCATACAAAATGTATATACCTACATTGTGATGTAGGGGCATTTTTGCAATGCGGTGCAACCCGGCCAAATGTGCTTCAGTCGTTACATTATATTATATAACTTTTAAAAAACAGATACATTTCTAACAACTATGATCAAAGATCACTTACCCAAGAATGGAATTTCTGCCTACGTGTTGTTTTACATTGTGAGTTAATATTTATGTTTTTCATCTAATAGTTCATTTCTTAACTGTGACGAGTTAGCATCTATTCAAATTTACTTCATAATCCAGTATGTGTTCTGCTGTCGACAATAGTTAAGCTGCAGTTTAACCAGTAGCTAGGAACGAGTCGGCAATCAAAAACATTTTCATTCTGAGTATATGGTCTACGCCGAGACAGGGTTACTGAGTGAGTTTAATTCTTTCATAGCTAAAAGGCGTGTACAGTACACATATATGTTTTAATATGTATGAGGAATCATAACTACATTTTTTTATAATAAATGCTTGCCAGTCGTTCTTGTCGGCGTCTGGAGGGCCTTGTTTGTGTGCCTTTCCAGCAATGTTTTTTTTTTTATTTCTTTCCTGTCGAATGAGGCGTCCTTTGTCTGGACCACAAACAGTTTGTGTGCTGCTGCTAGTTATTGTCATAGTTGTGTCTGTGATTGAAGATACTGAGAAGTGATAGATACGTTACACTGTGTAAGCTGATTATTACCGTTTACTTTTGACACCACACAGGGTGTTTTTAATGGATAAGCCAAAGTTAATATTTTTAGTTGTTTTGTGCAATATCCATATTGCAATGTACAGTTATCTATTTTTCTTATACTAATGAATAATACATACCTTTAATAAATGAGAATAAGAATTTTGTACATTGTGTATAGATGAAAGATATGTAAAAAAGAATGTATAAAAAATCTTTGTATATATTATACTAGTGTAATAATGTGGATGAGAAAGAGAATATGTTTTAAATTTAATCAATTACGATCAGTTTTAATGTGTCCTACCCATTAAGAAATGAAACGTATATGGGATTAACGCATGTTATTATTTAAACGACTAGTAACTAGTTCTGTCATCCACATCATATAATATACACACATTGTATTTTGTTTTTGTGAATGGGTAATTTTAGCTGACTACCAGAGTTAAACATAAGATTTTATATATTTTATTTGCCATGATCAATATAAATCTCTGTTTAATTGTGTAGTTTTGTAACAATAAAATTGTTTAGAGTAGTGAACACTCACTTACTTATATATGTAAAGATCACATATTATAATGTCTCTACTTGTTGTTTTTAAGAGACTGTGTTTTAAATTTATTGATCATGGCAAATGATTTAACATTAATTATAGACATTGTGGAAAGTGCCTTTACTTAGAATGAATAAAATTTATACCAACATAGCTCTTTATGTTAACTTAATGCTATTTATAAAATTAATAATATTAACTGTTTGATGTATTATTGTGGTCTTATTTTTTCATTATATTCCTCTGATTCACATGGAGACAGATAAAAAAAAATGGAGATATCTCAAGCTTTTTAACCTTTTGAACGCCATTGTCACATATATGTGACAAACGAAATCTTACCCTGAACGCCAACGTCACAAATATATGACAAAATACACGTCGCACCATATTATGAAATAAACAATTTAATCATTACTTTTGTGTTTTAATGTTTATGAAGGTCATTTGACAGAAAAAGTGGCCTGGCGTCAGGGGTACGGCGATACGTTTATACTCTGGCGTTCAAAAGGTTAAACAGTCTGGTCAACCCTATAAAATAGTCAAGTTAACAGTTTGGTATTCCAAACTTTATTCCTACCGAAGTAAAAATGGGTCTAGTTCATAATATCGACAATCATTACATCGATGGTCGCTGTATTGAAAACGTTCCATCGACGGGCTAATGTATCGACAGTACCCCAAATCGATGGTACGCTACATCGACAGTACCCTAAATCGTTGGTAGCTACATCGTTAGTACACTAAAACGACGGTATGCTACATCGACAGTAAACCGAATCGATAGTATGCTGCATCGACTACCCGACCCGAGCCAAATTCCCTCAATTCTTCGAGAATCCTTAATCAGATATGAGTTTTGATACAAATAGGACCAATCTGCTGGTATACCCTATCCAATAAAAACATAATTTTGATTATCGGTGCATAAATGACGGGAGTACTGAGGTAACAAACCCTAAAAAAACCTCCTTTTGTTGAAGCAGGTTAAAAATAGGTACTGTGTTTTTTATTTAAATCTGGCTCGGGTCGGGTAGTCGATGCAGCATACTATCGATTTGGTTTACTGTCGATGTAGCATACCGTCGTTTTAGTGTATTAACGATGTAGCGTACCAACGATTTAGGGTACTGTCGATGTAGCGTACCATCGATTTGGGGTACTGTCGATACATTAGCCCGTCGATGGAACGTTTTCGATACAGCGACCATCGATGTAGTGATTGTCGATATTATGAACTAGACCCAGTAAAAATACCTGACTCGGAAATAAAGCTTCACTGGTCTTAGGATAAACCATATCACCACCATCGCTTGCAGTCACCACCATCTGGGATTTTAATTTTCAACACAAAAAAAATTGTCTGAATTTGTCGCCTAGAATCAGAAGTAGGCCAATCTCAAAAACTAAGGTTCCTAGCAAAGTTCTGTTTTGTTCCAAATTTAATGCTTACTAGTCTCAATTTCCGCTAAGTTTCAATCTTCAATCAAACATGACTTGGCTTGTCGAACAAATAATTACCAGAACAAAAGCATGGATGGCCATAACGAATTATCGTGGATGCGTTTACCAACATATAAACTTGCATACACCAACACCCATACCCGAAACAACTACCTTGAAGGCCCACAAATATTTTTGCTCCGTGCGGATCTGCGGGATCGAACCCAGACACGCAGCTCAGCATAATGCGTCTACCGTGCCAAAGAAGTACTCTGTTCCTATTATGTAAAATGTAGTTGCTAGATTAGAGGTGGGGTATGGATTAAAAGCTTATTTGATTAAATCATTTTCCTCAAAAAAAAATATCCCACAACAGGAATTCACATGGGACATCTTATCAACATACTCAAGTTTACATACTTTTAAACTCACATAGAAAAGAAAAGACTTTTAACATCATGTGCAATATGCTGCTGCTCTCCCTGTTTCAAAAATTTTGCTATGACGGCTTTCTTTGAGTGAGTGCGAGTGTGTCAAAAAAGATAAAGTAACATGAGAAAGTACTGGATGATGTTTAAGTACTCACCAGTATATTTTTCCCTATTTGGCCAAGCAACAACCACAATAACAACAACATCAACAGCAAGAACAAGATTCTGAAATAGACTAGGTTTATTAAAAGATAAAATAATAAAAAAACAAAAAGTAAATATTTGAACAATAAGAAATTTATTAGATAATGAATTATGACAAAATGTTTGAAATTCAGTGTAAAAATACACATGAAACACAAGCAGTTAACACTATTATTAGGCTATTGACATAGACAACATATTAATTAAATACATTTTCTGTGTTATCTTTTCAATTTTGTCTCTTCACTTTTAAGATATCCATGAAAGATAAATCCTAATCATCAAAATTCTGTGAAAGTAAGAAATTAGCAGCAAGATTCTCATTTTTTTCACAAGCAAAATATGCTTGGATGACCATATGCTCTGGAAAGCCCAATGCTTTTAATCTTTCAATGGCTTCTTTGTCTTGGGGTGAGACTTGCGGCTGTTGCACTTGAGGAATCTCTATAGCACTCTCTTCTACTGCTGCACCAGCAGCAGTTGGATTCACAGGTTCATTCAACATTCTGACAAAAGCTGATTGGTGTTGACTGATTGCCTGCAACAATGCTGGGTTAGTTTGACCAATCTGTTGAAGAACTGCATTCAACAAATTAGGGTTTTGTTGGATTACTGCACGCATTTGTTGGAATTGAGGTTGATCACGAAGAAAAGCCAGTGGATCCTCGTCAGTGCCTTCTTCAGCATCCTGTTCTTGAAGTAATTCTTCTGGAATACCTGTTATTAAATATTCCACTGCTCTTTCACGATTATTAAATGATGCTCGAAGCGCTTGTTCTACTTGCTGTCTATTGTATCCCATGTCCATAATGCTTTGAACTGTAGCTTCAAAGTCAAGTTCATTAGCTGTGGCCACAGGTTCAGGTTCTGCAGCCGGAGGTGGTTTGGGTGGTTCTTCAGCAGCAGCAGCAGCAGCAGGCTTGGGTTTACCATCTCCACTTTCTGTTGAAGCACTTTCACCTGCTTCTGGAGCAGACGTAGTTGACGCCGGGATTTCCGAGGATTTCGGTTTCGTTACCATGATAACAATGAATTTTTTTTCATCTATGTTGTAGGTGTTTAATTTATCGTCATCTAGCAAGATTTTTCCTGCATAAATAAGTCTTTGATGATCAGCAACATAATCTTTACCTTTCTCAACTTCAATTTTCAGCTTGAGTGCTTTGACGGTTTCTTCTGGGTCGATTTCTATTTGAAAAGTTTGTTGTTGTAGTGTCTTCAGCGTTACCAACATTTTGATTACTCTCTTTGAAACTGTTAAATGATTGAGCAAGTTTTGTCCTAAATTAGATACCGACTGAATTCTGACTCGACAAAATTATGCAGTAAACATAACCTCACGGCTGTCCTTGCTTGCAGCGTTCGGATATATGTACGCCAAAGACAATATTATTTTTTATGGTTACAATGGACTAAATAACGACCGACGAAAACAAACAAAATTTTATTTTCATTTACATTTCTCTAACAAAATGACGCATTCCTTTTATTATATTAAAAAAATGTAATCAAAACTCAAGAAACTGCATCGACGCCAAGCAATAAAGCATATTCACCACGCATAGAGAACATTTTTTTAACCAACTGAAATTCAAATCCGGAAGGAAATATTTATTTATATATTCACAAAAAACATGTTTTCTTTGCCATTACAGATTAAATCTAATGCGACAAAGTAACTTAAAATAAACTTTTTTACCTATTGGTACCTACATGCTAATATATTTCTTTGAAAGGTGTCCAGGCTAGGTAGAGCATTATTCAGACTACGGATTCCAGAATTAAATTGAATAAAATTCTGGAAACCAGAACGGCATTCCGGCTGACTACAGCCGGCCATAAAAAATCAGTTTAACGGGCTTTTTACAATATATCTGATTTGTAGAAGAGTAGAAATTAATGGGGGCGCCACTGTGTTGTTCGTATGGCAACACGTTGCAACCGAATAGCGTACCAGCGTAATCTTGATACTTTGTTCTCTTTTTGACATAAATTTATTCTTTATCTATTTATGTATTATTTTTTCAAATCGATAAGTTATCAGTAGTATAATTGGGTATATGCATGCACTTTTTTATATTTTTAATTCACTGTTCACAACGTTTTAACATAATAAAAAAATAGAAACATTTTAAAAATGCAGTAATTAAGCTTAAAAATATATTAAAAATACAGAATAAATTTAAGCTGTTTAAACGCAGTCATTTTCGCGCGCCTTTTCGATGACGTCATTTTCTATGATCCTATTACTATTACTTTGGGTTCATTTATACCTTTCACCATGAAAAAAAATCAAAAACCAGTTACTGCTTGTACCCGAATGCAAAAACATTATCAGATTGTGCTTTTACAAAACCAGTGTCAGTCATTTTTCTTAAATAACTTATAACCTCATTATGAAGCTAAATTTACACTTGAACATTAAATAATTATGTTTCAATAATTATGTTTTCCAATAAAAGTCCATTCCAATACTAAATGCCATACTAACTAACACATTGTATGTTTTGTAGGCGTAAACTTGTTGTCGTAGTATTTGACGTCACGTTTCGTTATAACCAATGGTGACGCGTTTCACAAATTTGAATTTCCCGCGCTTAATTCGCACTTTTATTTTTAATTTTAAATAATTATGACGCTATTAAAAAGTAAAATACCTAATTATTTAGTTCATATTTTATGCCATTAAAGATTCGGAAAAAAAATATATGAACCAAATTGAACCTATTGAACAAGGACGTGTTTTCGACCCGCAACTGCTTACTAACCTAAAAGTAAATATTTGGGTAAATACTCGTGAGTTCACAACATATTTTAGGAATTATAAAAAAGAAAACATTATATTATTGTATGTACAATATTATTCTATATTCCATATTTTATTCTAGTAAATCTACCTCTAAATATTCTACCCCGACCACATCTAGGTCTTGGCTAGACCTAGCCGCAAACTCATCTGAGTCATAATATTCGGATTCAGAGGCGCTGCTGCTACCATCTTCTAGATATATGACTAATCGCTCTATTTACACGTACCTACGTAATTAGTTGTTTTTATCCCAGTAATCATTTTCTATTTGTATTACATGTAGACACGAGTTATTCCAACCCTCCTCGGAATAGCTAATAGCAATCTCGGTAATAGCTTGGAATTCACGTTTAGCTACTTTCTGTAAAGGCGAAATATTCCATTTATGTCTTACAATATTAAAAGTAAAACACATTTTTATCACATAGGTACTGTTAATTAATAAGCCGGATATCGAAAATACCCCTTTGGTTACCTTCTTTCAGCATGATTCTTCTGATAATGCTAACAGATTTCCCTGAATTAAAAATAGATTTAGACTATGGCACGATAATTTATTTTACATTTCTAATGCAAACGCTAAAACAAATAATTCTTTGCCTTGTGCTACAAAGCAATTCAATTTGTAAGAAACCAAACTTAGATCTAATCAATGTTAGAACAGATTGGATCCGATTTAGGGTAAATCGCAGGTTCCGACCGCTTGGTTGCTCCCTAGTTAGAATCCTATTAATTTAATAGTATAATAATGCTAAGACATGAATGCCAAGATAGCCCGCGAAATTCAAATTTTCTTGTTTTTGCAATTCGTCGTTCAGCCTCAGATTGTATGTTGTTTAAAATATGCATGATTCGCGACCGTAACAGGTATGTGTTTTCAGAATTATAAACATTTCAATAATTAAGACAACCCTGTAAGTTCATAGAATCCCAATGAATGAAAATTTCATGAAAAAACATAACCCTCTTTCTGGCGCAGTCGGGTAAAAAGTAATTTAGGATTCGTGATTTGACTGGTGGGCCTAAATGTAGAGGCGTGTCTTGTTGTATACGCCGAAAATATGTTTTATGGTATGGTAAACCTCCATATTGCTTGGTTCATCTTCATAGAGGGTCCATTTTTTAATCTTTTAAAAAAAATCCTACAAAAAACATAAAATCTAAGTATTCTCTCTTAAAGTATGGTTTTTAGAGGAACGAACGTTGTTTCATTTTCGTTAAATATTAGTTAAAAAATGTTGTTTTAATTTGCATTCATCTACGAGGTTGAGCCTAGTCAATAAAGCCGAAAATATTGGGCTCGCAGTTCAGACGTTTTAATACGAATCGACGAAATGCTTGATTTGTTACTAAAATGTAACAACCGGTACCTACATGTGTACCTATATTATATGAGGAGTTCCCTCAATTCCTCGAGGATCCCATCATCAGTATACCCTGTCAAATAAAAAAAGAATTTTGAAAATCGGTCCATAAATGAAGGAGAAATGAGGTAACAAACATACAAAAAAACATAGTCGAATTAAGAACCTCCACTTTTTTTTGAAGTCGGTTAAAAATAGAACCTGAATTTGGGAGGTAAAGTCGCAGAGTCACCTGGATTATAACGGAGTGTTTGTATTCAATATACTAATCGGCGACACTTAGTTGTGTGTGTTACTTTCGGAATTGTATGGAGACTCAAAAGCTATTGAAGCACGCGAAAATCAATAGAATAATGAAACATATTATTATTGGATAGATTTTAAGATAGACTGGCTAGACAGCGTAAGTGTTTTAACATAACATAACATGGGGTGCCAACTGAAAACCAGCGCTGGGTGTCTGTTGCCCAGCAAATGCTGAGATGGTTACCCTTTCGGCATGGGCACGCTCAGCGCAATTTGTGTACCTGCTATTAATTTATTACTTCTGTTTTCTTGGTTGCTGTGCGCTTGTTGTGTCTGTGCTGAATAAATATTTTTTCTATTCTTTCTATTCTATTCTAACATAACATAACGTCACGCCTGTAATCCCCGAAGGGCTAGGCAGAGGTGTACCTGGTAGTACACCCACATTTCGCCAGTTATGTTTAAGTGCCATGTAATAGGGGGCGAGCCTATTGCCATCAATCGGGCACATATCCAGACTCCGGGCTGCTACTGAGAAATCCCAGATGGAAAAACTCAATAACACTTTGCCCGACCCGGGGATCGAACCCGGGACCTCATGCTCAGCAGTAGCGCTTGCGACCACTAGACCAACGAGGCAGTCAGCCACGAGGCAGTCGAGGCCGTCGTAAGTGTTTTATGTCAAAGATAACCAATGATTTACTTTATGTTGTACCTGGTGGTGGTATTTTAACTTATATTGCGTAAACACCATATTATGTCAAGTTGGATAGAAAGAAATATATCGATTGTCGCAGGAAAGAAATAAAGGTGTACATGCTACGCGGGCGATGGTTTCAGCCCGCGTAGCATGGACACCAATGTAGGCTTCAAACATGATAATAATATTATGGTTAATATTATTATTATGTTTGAAGCCTACACGATTCCGAATTCCACCAACATTTTTTTTATGCTAAAGAATTAGTGAACCGTGTTAACCGAATACATTATAAAAATAGGATTTTCATTTTGTGTTAAGAAAAAAATCTGTGATTTCTTTTGATTTTCTTAATAAGTTTTGCAAAAACTAGCCGCGCACCGAAGCTTGGCGACCACTTCAGTACTGCGAAAACATATTTTAAAGAGTTACCTATGATAAAACAAGAGTAAACTAAAATATTGGGTAAAGTAATTTAAAGTATTTTTTTTTATTATTTCCGTGAAATAAAAAACATATTAGAAGAGAGTCATTCTCATTACATTACCCTGAATTATTTTTTAGGTCTAGTGTTTTAGTGTGCAGATTACTAGGAGAGAGGAAGTTGGATGAATTCTCTAGCAACTTTCAGTATACATAAATGAAACCATATACCATTTTATTAGCATCCTGGCCATTCCCGACAGCAGCGTCATAATTATTATTTCTTCTTTCTATCATGTACCCGCCCTTATCAATTAGTACGACAAATAAAACTGTATAATCATGAGAAATCCACTTTTGGGACAACTTAGTGGGGGGAACGGAATAGAATAATCTCAAAATACATCTCAATCAGCTCATCAGTTTATTTTTTGGGATGTGTAACTCTAGATCGATAGAAGGATTTGGTGTGTATAGCGCTCAATTGCTTGTTTTTCAGTCTCTTATAAGTTAGCACCGAAATCAAACGGCACTTCGATCTCTTATAATATTTTAGTGGTTGTCAGTCTTTATTCAGCAAAAATTCCAGGTTAAATCACATTAAATGAGCACCACTATATCTTATGTACGTACTACCAAACTTAAACAATTTCAATAATCTACATTAAGATTGTATTTTTTCAAATGTAGGATTTAAATTGCAGAAATTGATATCAAGAAATTGTTATTAAAAATTTATTACTTACATACAATATGTTTGTCTTATTCTAAATACAACTAACGTAACTAAAGTTGCTAATTTATATTAGCTAACATAATATCTCACAAAATGTATACATAATAATATTTCCCGTCAAGAGCTTAATATCTAACGAGCGTCAGCTTCATTCAGGGATATTATATTGAAGTGTGTAATAAATACAATAAATACATTAACAGAAAACCAAAACTGACAAACTCTATTAGATACCATCAGCTTGAAATTTAATATAAATTATTCTTTGTAATTTTCATCACATAGTTTACAATTTACAGACAGATCATAAAAACAAATATAGAAGTGAAAACAGCGAACAATGTGTTCCATAGACCGAATTCATCACATTTCATAGTTTGGACACTGTACACTGGCACTTTTATCATGGAGTCGTTTCAAATAACTTTTCACGAAAGTACTTAATTTTTTGCGCAAAGAAGGCTTCAAGACCTTCGGCACATCGATAAAATTCTGAGTCCTTTGGGTTAAAGTATCGACAGTTGTCAAATATTTTTGTCATATCACCAATAAACTCACTTAAAGTACTATATGTTTGTTCATTCACTTTTCGTTCCACAGTCTGTAGATCTGAAATAAAAATATTATTTACAAAGCACGTCAATTTACTGTAAACCTAACTAATAATATAATTAATACGAATGTGAGTTTCTATGTAACATTTTCATACTGTAATGACTGAACGAATTTGGAAGAAATTTAGCACGCAGATAGATCATGAGAAAGAAAGAAAGAAAGGAAACATGTTTATTTGGGAGGAAGTAGGTACTTTTATACTGGTAGTGCGTCCCCGTGGGATATTGCTGAACTTGAAAAGCGCTTCGCGGAAAAAAGCTAGGGAGCCATAATAAGGAAAAATTAAACATACCCATTGGTTCTTTGATAACTTTGTAGTAGGTGGGAGCTTCTCTGGGGTCTACAGGTTCCATAAAAGGCCATGCGTTTTTGTGTAACTGTATTTGCTTAACAAGCCTCTTTAAGTTTTCAAAATCTTTGAGAGTAAGCTCTTTCATATTAGCAAAATTGACCGAATTGTTTTTTTGACAATTTGGACAAATGTACTCGTCAATGTTATCTGCTTCTGATTGTAATATCCCAACGCAACGGCCATGAAACCAATCCTGGCAGCGATCGCAGCATATGTAGAATCTAAAAAATAATTAGAACAGTGCTTTTAAAGTAAACTGTGAAGTGAAGTGGAATGTATTATGAATGTCTTAGCCATGTAGTGGCCAACTACAATTTTAACTTATAACTTATAACCCCAACAACCCCGCATAGGCGATGTTGTCTTCCCTCTTACGCCAGACATTCTTAAATATGGCGTAAAAAAATAACTTTATTTATTTTTTAATAAAAAATAAATAAAGCACACATGTTATGTGTGCTCTATTTATATATTTCCTTTTTGTTTCAACTACTATATAACTCGATAGACTTACTGTGAATTGTCGTAAGGTTGCCGACAGAGACAGTACAGTTCTTGTGTTTCCTCAGCGCGACGGCAATCTGGGCAAACATACTCTTCCATCGTCTTGCTCATTTCTTCCGTGACTCCAACGCAATCGCCATGGAACCAGTTGCTGCAATGCTCACAGCCAACATAAAATCTAAAAAAACAAGATGGAATAGCAGTACGATTCTGCAATCTTCGCTTGGTGTAACATCTTTTTTCATTTCCAAATGTTCCTAGCCATTGTAGACAACTTTTCTAAATAGGCTAAATTATAACATATAAATAACTAAATCATCAACTGGCTTAGTTAGTATATTTCACAAATAAAATCAATTAATGGGGAA
Source organism: Euplexia lucipara (assembly GCA_921972225.1). Classification (NCBI taxonomy): domain Eukaryota; kingdom Metazoa; phylum Arthropoda; class Insecta; order Lepidoptera; family Noctuidae; genus Euplexia; species Euplexia lucipara. The sequence goes on from OV179149.1 coordinate 12,556,191, forward strand.
AAGAAGCGTGATATTCTCGGCGTATTCGCTCGACATAGAACTCTTCGAGTGCGAGCGACTTGGCCGGTATGATTGCAGATTGATTGTTTTTAAAATATTTTAAGAAATTGAATAAAAATGATACTTTTACGTATTCTAGGAAATTATGAGAGTAAAAAAAAATACATATTTAATGATAAAGAAGTTACTTACTTGGTGTTGTCGTATGGTGTACGACATATACATAACAATTTCTCTTTCTTCACGGATCTCTTGTTAGGTCTGGGCGTCGACGGCGCGGTTGCACCACGACGCTTGCCACCCCTAACTTCTTCCTGTTTGCTGCGTTCTGCTCTCGTTCTAAGCGCCAACTCTGCAGACAGCTCTTTCTGCAATATCATGATCAGATTAAAAACTCTGTGATAGTTATTCCTACCACACGATAACATGGCATATGACTGGCCTGTTGGTCTAGTAGTTAGTGGCTCTGACTGTTAAGCCGGAGGTTGTGAGTTCGATTCCTACCCAGGACAAATGTTTGTGTGATTTGTTCTGTGTCTGGGTGTTTATCAATAATATGTATGTATTTAGAAGTATATAAGTATATTTATCAGCTGTTTAGTACCCATAACACAAGCTCTGCTTAGTTTGGGGCTAGATTGCGTTGTGTGAAAAAGTTGTGGAATATTTATATTTATTTATTTATTTTATGGCCTAGAAAGTGTAACTACCTGGATCTCGACACCGAGCTCTTTTTCAAGGAGACCTCGTTTTTTAATAATGTCCTTCTTAAGCATCTCCTTATGTTTAAAGAGCAGCATTTGCAGACGGGAATTGTTAGAAGCGGCCCGCCGGCGCTCATCCATTCCGGAAGGATGCGGTTGTGCGGCAGGCGCAGGCGCCGCGGGCGCGGGCGCGGGCGGCTGCGCGGCGGGCGGCGCGCGCGGCGGGGGGCGCAGGCTGGGCGCGGGCGCGGGCGCGGGTGCGGGCGCGGGTGGCGAGCCGGGCCGTGCGCCTCGCGCTCGCTTGCGCGGACTGTTGTCGACCCACTCGTCGTCGTCCTCGCCGTGGCGGGAGGAGGTCGCGCGACGTCGCGCCGGCGGCGTCGGAGAGCGTGCGACCACGGCAATCGCTCGCGTTTCCCTCTCTGGCTGGACCTCGGGCTTCATTCGTTTTTCCTGATAGCGTTGAAGCTGCAGCAACTTTTCTTCTATTTCAGGATTCAAGTTCTCTTGCTTCAGAGCACTTTTAATAGCTGCAACCGTACATTTAAAACTATTATTTACATATTTTCATAAATAAGGCGCAGGTGAAAGATTACCTTACTATTATACTAATACTATAAATGCGCAATTTCGTCGGTACGTGTTATTTTTTGTACGCTGAAACAGCTGAACGGATTGGTATAAAATTTGATAAAATCTTGGATAAACATGACTTCTTTTTATCCCGAAATAGCGTAGTAGGTACTTCCGTGTCAATTTATAATCGCCTTATGACTACTTTATAACCGCAGTTAGGTAACCAACACTATGGGGTGCAGGTAATAAAGTCCTTACTAATATTATAAACGCGAATGGAGGTTTGTTAATCTTTTATCCAAAAATAAAATATAATTTTTAAAGATATTTTGTGTATTAACCAAAAAATTATCCATAAGTACAGACGCCAGCACAACAAGCTACCCCAATGTGTCAAATTTCTTTGATAGATTTTAAATTTATGTCAAACACAATAAGGTTCATGTTCAATTGGGAAAATTTGACGATTAATGAATATTACTATGCCATGAATAGCCTGTACAGTATTTCCATAAATTGGGTGACTTTTTGGGATATAAACAAACGCTAATAACTTTGCCGTTTATGACTATTATTTATTTATTGATACTTTACAAATATAATGAGAAGACCGTCTAGAACAAGCCCTTTAAGTATTTGTACTAATAAAAAAATAGTGGTGTATTACATAGAAGAATAAAAGTGAAACGAAGAACGTGTCATGTATTGTTCATTCCTGCTTGTTTGAGGATTTTATCATTGACACTAAAATGAAATAATGTAACTAAATGAAATCCACATCATTTCCTAAAATAAATAAATTGTTGTAATGGTTACAACTAAGTGTGACCGCTGCAGTCAATGATATTTTAAGAAAAAAGGTGTAGATAGGTTATAAGCCCTCAGCAAGCGACACGTCAAAATGTGGCTAACTAGCCACACTTTAGCTCAGTGTCGCGTCGCGCAGTCAAAGACGCGTCCGTGCGTTAGTGCCGTTTTTGAATATCGAATGTTGTTTAGGTAACCTATTTACACGTTTTTACTTTTAATATCATTGGCTGCAGTAATAATAGATAATAATAATTTCGGCGTCTATCGTAATTGTAACATGCTTAATAATAATTGTACTTTCGTTACAATGTGTCCATTAAAAATAATATTTTTTGATGTCCGTCTAATGCTATTGTTAATGGAGTATAGGAGGTTTAAAACATCATTTCTTGGGTCGACATTTTTTTTTAAGCAAACCAGTCTTTTACTCAATCCTATTACTTTATTAACACTGGAAGATAATAAAACAGGGTCACGAGTATCGCATATATTTATACTTTGTGTCGTCAGTGAAAAGGGTAATTACGGAATTTGGAACCTCAACTAAAAGTTAGTATGAAAACTTTTATCATCACGAGACATGCACCAAAAAGAACTTGTTCGTAAATCGAAGTAGCTACTAGAGATTAGTAGAGATATTGCTGTTCAGTATATTCATCCGATTGTGATGAAAGTTCTGTAAATGTATGTCTGGCATGATAACGTCGATACGTAAGTATCATAGGTCCTATTTCTTCATAACATTATTTAAATAAATAACTTGCCACTACTGATGTAATTTATCAAACTTAACTTATAGATTTTTGTTAATAGGTCTTCCGTAATCATAACTTTTTGTAACTCTTAACACAATACTTTGTTTCTTCATAACGGTTGAAAAAGTAAAGTATCTCCTCGGGAAAAAAGTGTTTAAATCATGACCTAGTTTGGGGTAATAAAATTTTCGGGTAATGCGGCAAGTATTGAGAATGGTGGCTTTTTGAAGCATGTGAAGTGTATGAGGAGGCATGTGGAGTGTGTTAAGACTTTGTGTAAGAGCCTTTGGCACAACACCGGTGGAGGAAGTATTATTGGGACGATTTGCACGGTTTGTGCTCGCCATTGGGTTTTAATTTCTATGGCGAGATTTTGGTACTTACTAAGCTTCTGGGATATTGTAGTTTGAATGTTGTGAGAGTTAGGTATGGCTACATCTATTATGTAAAATATTTTATTGAGTTTGTCGTGAACGGCTATGTCTGGTCTATTATAATGTATTGTTTGTATTTGTGTGCTAAGTGTTGGTGTATAATTGCGGCAACTTAGTCATGTCTGTGTTTATAGTATGTCTGTGCAAGTGATTTACAGGCCCCTGTTATGTGTTGTAAAGTCTCAGAAGCACTGTTACAATGTCTGCATGTGTCAGTCGGTTGATTGTGGTCTTTCATAATATACTTTCTATAATTGCGTGTTGCTATGATTTGATCCTGGATTGCAAGCATGAAACCTTCAGTTTCGGGAAAGAGTTCACCTCGTTTGAGCCATTCGTTCGACTTTATTTTATCGACGTGCGGCTGGCTCAAATAGGCCCGGTGTCTTCCGTGTAGAGCTTTGACCGCCCATGCTGCAATTTATTACTGTGTGCTTACAAGGTTTTCATTCATTAGAGTGTCTCTGTTTTGTAGATTGAGAGGCGTAAGTTTTCTGTCTGCTTCGGTTACATGTTTGTGTAGTGATGAATATTCTGATTTGTTGTGGAAGTAAGATTGGAGTGAAAGTTGTGTAAATTGTGTATGTCGATTATTCCTCTTCCTCCTTCTTGGCATGGTAGCCTTAGTCGCTGTATGCATGATTTGGGGCGGCGTTTTCTGTGCTTGGTAAGGAGTGTATTGATTGTGCGCTGTAGTTTTTGATATCGGTTTTTGACCATCGTATGATGCCGAAAGAGTATGTGAGAATAAGTATTGCGAATGTGTTGATAGCTTTTATTGTATTTCTAGAGTTAAGATTGGTTTTTAAAATTAGGTTAATGCGATATATGTTAACATTTTGATCAGCTTATTATTATTATATTCTACCTACCTTCAGTTCAGGTACCAATTTTTATAGAACTTTACTCTGATTTTATTCATAAGTGAAGGTTTTTCTTTTTATGTGTTAGTTTAATTATGCAACGAGGGGATGACGTGTGTTGTAATTACGTGTATATGCACCCAATACAATTTCTCTGAGTACATTGATCAATCATTTGATCAATTTACAACAATTTGTTGGCATTAGGAAAGATTCGCTTTACGCCAGATTCGCGTTAGGTCAGATTCGCTTAAAGACAGAATATGTACAGACCGCAACATAAATTAAATTTGAGTGTTTACAGTCAAGGGCAAAGACGAGGGCTAGAAGACTTAAAAAAGGATGAAAAGATTGAAAAACATGTCAACAAAGGGTTACCAGGACAAAATTCAACTTTAAAATGTTTAAAACATTTAGCCAATTAGTTTAAAATAGAAAAAACATAGGATTCGTAATGAGTACAGGGAATTCATTTATGTAAGGTTTTTTTTTAATTTTCTCTGATGTGTCGTATTAATGAATAAAATTATTTTTCATCCGACTGTACTTCTGTCTTAAAGTGAATCTGGCGTAAAGTAAATTGTCCTTATGGTAACAAATGTTTACAACACCAATTCTGTTGGTTCCCATATTTTATCCATATTGCGTGACATTTTCTTTGTATGCTGTTAAACCCACTCTAAAAAATCTTTCCTCAAACATTAGGCTTTCAAAAGAAATAAGGTGTAGAAGATCTGAATGTTAGTTCCCGAGACACGCCCCAACAATTAGTCTTCAGCTTTATAATTTTAGTATAGATTAATACATCTCTTCCTTACATTAATCATTTGCGGAAGTTTTTAAAAAAAATCGTAATGGCGTCGGGTTGAATATGCCGATTAAGTTCGTTCCCTGTAGAAGTGAGGTAACAAGGCCTAAACAGTATTATTTCGAAGGGCTTTTTTATTAACGCACTAAAAATTTTATTATGATACTAGCTTTTGCCCGCGGCTTCGCCCGCGTGGATGTCGAACTTCCGCCCCCTATGTTTTCCCATTAAGGGTTGAATTTCCAAAAATCGTGTTTTAGTGGATACTTATTCTTAACTAAGAAGTCCCCTTCAAGTTTCATGTCTCTAATACCAGCGGTTTGGGCTGTGCGTTGATATATAAACGTAATAATTTTAGCATAATACTTCCGGATAGACTACTTTCAAAGTTGATCCTTCCGATATGTATGCATAAAGATTTCTGGAACTACTGACCCGGGAAAGAGCGCCGTACAACTGACCATGTGTAAAACAACTGAGACTAAGATCAACCTACCCAGGCGTATTGATTACAACCGTACCAAGTCAATCCTAATCCCTATAATAGTTATTGAACTATGCGTGCACATACAGACAGACAGACAAACAAAACATTTACTGATTGCATTTTTGGCATCAGTATCGATCACCAATCATCCTCCAATATTCATTTGGAATATATATTCAATGTACATAATTATCTTCGTAGTGTGTGATAGTCCATTGAACTGTATGGCGAGCGATATTGTATCTTAGGATAAAATATTATAATATCTTAGCCGTGTGCAGCGCCCCTTGGTGAACTCCACTGCGGGTGACGTAACCTACGACAAACTTATTATTTGCGGTTGGTACAGTAGTCGGGTAAGGGGTCGAACCGCAAAATTAAGTTTGTTTTTTATTGTATATACTTTTCCGGGATAAAAAGTACCCAGTGTTGTGCCCAGGATATTAAAGAATAAGTATACAAAGTTTCATCGTAATCGAACCGGTAGTTTTTGCGTGATACCTGAACATACAGACAGACAGACAGACAGACAGACAAAAATTTTTTTAATCATATTTTTGGGTTTGCTGTCGGTCTAGTAACACCCCCTGCTATTTATTTTTTTGATATTTTCAATGTACAGAAATTTTACTTCTACTAAGTATAGATTATGCCTACTAATTGAAAAAAAAATGACACTGCAGTAATTCGATATGTAAAGTAAAAGGGTCGAGGGCAAAAACATTTATGAACAGATTGGGCATAAAATTGGCATATAGGGCATAAACGAGTTTACACCCAAATAAATGCTTAAACATATAACTTACCTATGGCTTACCTTTGCCTATGGCATTAAGTCCGCCTCTGTACATTAGTGTGCTTGAAGTATTAAATAATAATAATAATAACTTTATTTCGTAAAAATAAAGCAGGAAATTAACTTAAAATTAATTTTAATGTCAGTATTTTGTAAATTCAAAATTAAATTAAATTATTTTACCCTTCCTAATATTATAAACGCGAAAGTATGTAAGCAAGGATGGATATATGTATGGATGGTTGTTACTCTTTCACGAAGACTTCTGAATTGATTGTACTGAAACTTTACAATAATATAGCTATATCAGAATAGCAAACAAATACAAATACAAATACAAATACAAATAGTTTATTTGATAACCTTAAACGTACAACAAAATTTGAGATTGGAGCCTCCTTTTAAGCAAAAAATGCCTGTATTAGGAGTCTCCGCTCCTTCAAAAACAAAAAGTGTAAACTATAAAATACGAGTACATAATCAAAAACACGGTAATTTGAGTGAATGAGTGTGGGTGTGTGTGAGTGAGGGTGGGTGTGTGTGAGTTAGGGTGTGTGTGTGTGTATGCGAGGGTGTGTGTGTTTGTGTGGAATGTTGTGTTAGTTTAGTGTTAGTGTATCTGTTGTAGAAGTGATTCAGTCTCACTATAGGTTAGCTTTCTTATCCATTCCGTTAGAATTTTTTTGCATTCAAAAAAATTCTTAGGGTAGATGTAAATGTGTTTATTAATAACATTATAAAGCTGAGCAGATCGTTTACTTAGCTGAATACTGGCAAATAGTGTTTTTGTTTGTGGTATTTTTAATATAATATCTTTTCTTCTTCTAGCCAATATTCTGGGATCATAGGTTAGTGTTTTATGTTTTGTGAGAACAACCTGAGTTATATAAAGCTTCCGGACCGTTAAAAGGTTACTGATTTGATAAAGTTTTTCAGTACAATATCTCCGTTTTTTAAAATACATGCACTTGATGAGAGCCCGTTGTGCTCGCTCTAAATCCAAAAATTTTGTTTTATTAGCTCCCCCCCAAATAGTGATGCAGTATAGCAATACTGATTGTGCAAGCGCTAAATATACCATGTTTAGGAAGTTTTTGTTACTGCCTGAAGGAGTACATACATTTTGAGGTATTATGTGTCTAAGTGTCCTAAAGATCCAGCTTAATTTTCTGACCACACTAACTTTATAAATAATAGCACATAGGCTATAATTTATAAAGTTAGTGTGCGAAGTTTCCAAAACATGACGATACGTAAGAATCAAGGAAGTTGGAAAAAAATCTGCCATTTTCGAGCTATTCTGGCGTACGCTGACAAAACGGTTAGATTTACACGTATGTAAGTTATGGAAAGTTTAACAGTTCTACAAAAAAATCCGTCACAGCACAAATCTTTTTCTATGTGTAACGCTCTTTCCAGGCTACACTCTAATATCCTATTAAATAAATGATAATTATTTCTGTAAATAGGTTCATACATACACTTACATGTTATTTATTTTTTAAATAACTAGAAGGTGAGGTCGGTGTTTCACTTTGTGACTACGCTGAGAAGAAACTCCCAAAGAAACTTAGAGGTCAGTTTTTTTTTGAAGACCCAGACATTATCTTGGTCAGATCATGTTAGAACCATGCAGATTATACTATATATCACAATACTATAGCGTAGTCTGAAAAGAGCTTAATGTGAACGCTATGCTGTAGTATCACCCAGGATTCATCACATAGCACTGTATTTTGAGAGATAACAGTTTATGTTTTTGTGAGGTAGCCGTGCTCTGAAGCTTCTATCGTCATCAATATAGAATTAGGTCCTTATTTGCTAAACTATATTTCACAATAGTATAGCGTAGTCTGAAAAAAGCTTTAAAGTATGGCAAGCTCAGTCTGTTCACCGCGATCTTTGGAGAGTGTGTGCGCTATCGACACAGTGGATTTAATACTGTATAGTCTTCAAAGCTTATCGAGCAAAAATGATAATGCGGAATTTGACACTATATTATCATTAATTCTACGAAATAGGACAAAAGCGGGGGGTGAGGGATGCTATAGCACAGCATGAACTGAGCACGTGCTCAATGTTATAGCGTATAGTAAACCAATTCCTAGAACACTCAATTCGGACTGTGTCCATGCGATATAATCGTAAGCATTAAAGTTCTTTTTAGACCACGCTTTAATATAATAGCATATAGCATCGTTCATAGCACAAAACCATAAATCATTATGGACACAATTATGTTCTTCAGGTTTCGGGCCCAGCATAGTTATGTGCAGTGTACAACGGCGGATCCAGGGGGTGGGTCATGGGGGTCATGACCCCCCCCTGAGCTGGTTCCAGGACTTAGGTGGACCACTAATTGAACATAATGATTTTATTTATATAGGTGGCCCAGTGGTGGCGGCCCCGACTTACGAACAGTAAGTCGTGGGTTCGAACACAGGCAGGCGCATTACTTTGTGTAATTTATTTCAACACCACTGCTCTCAAAAACGGTGAAGGAAAACATCGTGAGGAAACCGGCATGTCCTAGAACCAAAAATTCGAAGACATGTGTCATCTACCAATTCGCACTGGGCCCGCGTGGTAGATTATAGCCCATACGCAAAATACGCGCTTTGGCGTGGAGTTGCGGATACCAGCCCGGTATCTTTAATCTTTTTTTTTTACATACCTAACTTCAATTTTTAATTAATTTAATATAATAACTTTGTGTGATGGCAAATGTTTGGGAACGAACGCATCGAAAACTTGAATTTTACCGCGCCACACTTGCGCGCGCTTGTCGACTACGTAACGGGTAGCAAGACTTAACCTTAATCGGACCCTTGCCGCAGTCGATTTCTGATCTTATTTTAATTTGTGACATCGATATGTATCCTAATATAAGATTTTTTTTATGTATTATGGCTACACTAGCGATGTAGTGTGTCAGTGTAGCGACAGCAGAAAGGTCTTTCTCTACATTGCGCAGAATTAAATCGTGGCTAAGATTTTCAATGGTTGAAGATCGCCTTTCCGGACTGGCACTTCTCCACGTTCATAAAAACGTACCCATTGACTTAAATGACGTAATAACACGTTTCGGGAGAAGATGTAAAAGAAAATATTGATTTTGTTTTATAAATATATGTATTTTGTCTGTTTCTATTTTGTTTGTTGGAAACCTTTGTCGTACCGCCTCTAAGAGGTGACCTCTTCACTTTTGCGGAGTTTTGCGTTATACTCCACGCTCGACATTCCTCTAGCTGTTATGACAAATCATTCACCACGGTTATGGAATATAAATAAAGTGACTCAGGTTGGCTGGACAAATCTTGAAAATAGCTCGCATTTAACTAGGTCAATAGGGCACTTTATGTGACGGCTAAACACCCTTATTTCAGAATTTGTGACGCTATACAGAATCTTAGATAATCGATCGAAAACGTGTCCAGCCAGCTTGAAAAACGGAAGTGATTTTGACGACTTTTTGCATATCAACGGGGCATCACATAAATTTGTAACAGGCATCGGGCTAAAAGTTTTGTGATACGTACAGTGGTTTAGTAGAAAAATGCAAAAATCTGTGTACAGCCAGCTTGAATTTGCGTAGAAAACTTTTGGCTTGCACTTCTGAATCTCAATAACGGGAGCTTTTTCGAATATGGTTCCTTTACTAACATTTGGTGACGCAATGTGTGACAGTAATAACGTTTGATTTATGGCGTCACGTGTAAGAGTTTACGAGAAATCAATAAAAACTTAATGTCCAGCCAGCCTGAGTTCAAGCTGGCTGGACACATGTATCTCCACTGCCTGATGATCTACGACCTTCAAAATGTGTTCAACATTTTGTGGCGCTGACGATAATGATAACCTGAATTTGCGACGGAGAAACTTTGCGTAGTTTCAAAGATATTGACCATTTTTTTTTTTTTTTTAAATTAAGAGTTTTTACTTATTGATTTCTCGTAAACCCTTACATGTGACGCCATAAATCAAACGTTATTTCTGTCACACATTGCGTCACCAAATGTTAGTAAATGAACCATATTCGAAAACGCTCCCGTTATTGAGATTCGGAAGTATCACCCAAAAGTTTTCTACGTAAATTTAAACTGGGTGAACACAGATTTTTGCATTTTTCTACTAAACCACTGTACGTATCACAAAACTTTTAGCTCGATGCCTGTCACAAATTTATGTGACGCCCGTTGATATGCAAAAAGTCGTCAAAATCACTTCCGTTACCGAAATTGAGCGACCAGCGAAAAGTGGTTTTTCAAGCTGGCTGGACACGTTTTCAATCCATTATCTAAGATTCTGTAGCGTCACAAATTCTGAAATAAGGGTGTTAGCCGTCATATGAAGTGCCCTATTGACTTAGTAAATGCGAGCTATATTGAAGATTTGTCTAGCCAACCTTGAGTTACATTATAAATAGGCTGCCTCATTCCGTAAGTGGTAGTGCTTCTCTGGATGTCTTCAAGAGGAGATGGCAATTATTATGCACGTGTATATGTACAAGTTAGTGTTAAGTTTTTCAAGTGTACAAAAGAATAAATATTTTTAAGTACAGTAGGTACTTACATTAATAAAATGTCTACATTTTACTTGTATCTATTGTTATCAAAATTAAATTATAAGTTCTTGACTTGACCACGACTATGTGACCCCCCCCTAGCGCCAAAGCTGGATCCGCCCTTGGCAGTGTAGTATATTGGTTTAAGAACTAGTGTTAATCAATGTTCTTTTGCAGTCTTCAAACTTTCGACATTAGAAGTTTCCAGAATATCTGTTGTAAAGCAAATAGCAATTTTGAAAATATATTTTTGAAGGTCATATAAACTTTACTATACTATACTTTTTCATACTTTTTATTTTTTATATTTTTTTTTTTTTGACAAAAATCCTTTCTTTACAGTTTTATCTCTTTACAGTAATGAGTTGTAAAGAAATATGTGGTGAACTAGCGACCTCGACGGTTCTTTAATTAAATATCTTTATTTTTGAGTAACCAGAGCAAGTTCGTCAGGCTCCCATAGACGTCGCTGCTTGCGGTAGCGTCGAGGATCGGGTTGCCCCCTTCCCTCAGATATGGCGAGGAGGGTAATGGCTGATTTTTGCGTTATGCTCGTGAACGGGTGCTGCTTGTGGTGACTGGTCGACTTGCTTACCAATGGTTTTTTTATTTTTAGTTAACTGCTTATTGGTTTCACTTCGATGGTCCTAGATTATCATTTTAAATTTAGAGTCACAGCCTTATGAATATAAGCCAGCATTGCACATGTAAGCGGGTACGACTTTTATACCTGGAGGCTGTTATCTTTCAGTTTTGTAGTTGTTTTGCTTGAGTTTAGATTTCAATGTTAATATGAATTTACTTTTTTTTTCTTAATCTCGGTATATTGGAGTGTGCTAGCTAACACGTAACAATCATTCTGAAATGAATGTACAGTTTTACAATGTGTATAAACATTAGTGCTATTTATTGAGCATTTCATTGTATAGATTCTTTGTATACCTCGTTCTTCAAACGAATCAGACAGATGTGTTGCTGGGGAGTTTGTTCCGCCACTTCTTCTTCCCAGCAAAAACACTAGGAAGTGGCTAGGGTGGGCCGTTTTTGGGGGACTGTCTTTATGTATTTTTTTGACGTTCAAAAAGTGCTGATTCTCAGCCTAGTTTGAATAAGACTTTTGATTTTGATTTTACTGATGTTATAATTAACATCCTCGAGTTCAAAAATAACTTATGTGATTGGTTCCATGACCAACACAACCAAGAAATCATTCGTAACAAAGCAATTTCTAAACTTCAACAAATTCAAAACCAATTTCCTATGATTATTGCAAAATATTAGCTATATCCAATATGTTTTTGAAAATTAATCTTATTGTAATCTCAAATTAGAAGTATTTAATTGAAAAATTCGTAAAAATTGTTTTTAAAGTTTTTGCCCAGTCAAAAGGAATTTATTTGGCGTTTATCGGGCGTTTATTTTATGCGCCCATTTGCCAGGGCATAAACCCATCTCTAGTCAAGTGTCAACTGTTGACAAAGTCAAGTTTGAAGTTATCTATTAGTGTTTTTTGTATGTACTGAAACGTGGCAAAGACTTAAAGCTATTCAGTCTACGAAATGACGTCATCACGAATAATACGTTAAAATATAATTAAAAAAAAACTGTTACTTGTAAAAAAGCTTCAAATTAGTGGCTTAAAATTAAATGTTTTATTAAATAAAAATATAAAAAAAATACCTGAAGAATACTTTACATACCGAATTGTAGATACAGTTGCAGTTTTTAACCTTGTACGCGTTAACATTTATGTTTTCAATTCTAGAGTTTGTGGTCGCAAACAATGAATATTTAACTTTGGAAATGGATTTTTTTTTTATTCTGATACTCAAGTATGGTACAAGTTGGTGGCTACTTCTCAAGATTTCAGTATCACTTTTTGATTTACCTTTAATTCAGTACCTATCTTGAGACATTTTTTTTTAACTTCTACATTTAGTGATGGACTTAAGTAATGCGGAGCCTATGTCTCATGCACGAGCTTATAATTCAAATCCGTGTACTAATGTGACTTGTCAATTCATATGTAGGTACTTTCTAGGTTTAACTTTGACATCATTGACATCGGTGAGGGAAAACATCGTAAAACAATCAGGAAATATACAGGGTGTAAGGGACAGCCCTCCTCAAACTGATAGGGTGCATTTAGCACCTGATTTTGAATCATAATTCACCGATTTTTTTCTCAGGATTTTTTTTATAGTTTTTCAGGTTTGCAGTTTCATTTCAATGCATAATAACATTCTTTGAAAGTAGCACTCCATTTATGTAAACAACACGGCTAAAATATAAAAAAAAAAACAATGGATGTTGAAATACTCTAACGAACGACTTGACGGAGCGGGCGCCCGAAGGCTCGCTGCGTGCGTGCGTGCCACGGTTAAAATGCATTGAGTATGAGGAAATAAAACAAATCAAGTTTATTGGATTCCCATAACGTTCCTAAAATAATTTCTTGTACTTCTTCTTTCTGGTCATCTTAGTATAATATACTGAATTCACCCCATCTGAGGAGGGCTGTCCCTTACACCGTGGTGTTAATACAGTTTGAAATCGCCAGTCCGCTTTAAGCATACGTAGTGTCAATACTCATACCTTCTCTGTATTAGAAGAGATCTTTATCCTCCAATGGGACGGTAACAGCCTGGTATAAGACTTGAACTAACTTAAAATTAACTACATTTACGTCTAATCTTTTGCTTTGTAGATTGCCAGTTGGTAGGCTCAATATTGATTTAAGTTTCTCATCATGGCTATGTAGTGTTGCAAATCATCGTATTATACGCGTGGGCTTCTGTTATTTCACATACTTTCTGGTGTTACACATACACACACAAAACACACACTCATACGCACTAATTTCCAGATATAAGTTAAATTAATTATTTTTATATGTACACTCCTACATTATAATTGTTTTTGTTTTAGAAGAGCGGGGTCTCCTAACACAGGTTTTTTATACTTAAAAGGAGGCCTCTATGTATGATTGTATATTGTAGAAGTTTTATAGTTACTGAAATAAATTTATTATTATTATTATGTCGCTTTCAGGTGAATATTCGAGCATTTCAACCGTCGCCATTAACTTCCTAAATGGTAATGAAAAAGACATATATTCAATGCAATATTTCAGCAATTCTCAGTAAAGTAAGTAAGTACCAGAATCTGGAAATGGCTGAAATATTTAATTAAATATCTATTCTCTTCCCTTAACGTTTAGGGGAAGGTAATGACGGCGGTTGAAACGCTCGAATATTAACCCTTTCAGTTCTATTACGGAAGTCCGACTCGAGTGCAGTGACAAACTGTAAATGTACTATTGCTGATTTTGCTAAGTGTCATATAATGAAACTTTATAATTTTACGATTTGCATGTGCATAAAGTCTATCAACTTTAAATTATATTACATACCTTTACGACGTGAGTGTAGAGAAATACTTCATTCACAAAAACGCGTGCCGTTTTTTGTCTAGTTACAAAATTAAAGGTTACTAAATACTTACTTTGTTGAATATAGTCTGGGGTTAACACGAATTTATTACTTTGTAGAACATCTGGGCCTGAATTTATAATATCTGTTTTCGTGTTATTCTCTTTGATATCTTCAGGTTTGGACGGTGTTGCCTCTTTATGACTCGCCGCCTCTGCTACATTTTCTTCACCATTCAAAAGTGTTTGTCTTTTTATTTGATCTTCTTCACTTACATCCTATAAGTAAAATGTGTAATACGTGTCAAAATATGAACGACCATCTTCTTTCCTTTTTCCTAGATATTTACCTTATTGGAAATTCCAAATTAAGAAATAGGGTTTGAGTAAAAAAAAAAAAACCAAAAACATCCGTTTGTGGGAATATATCAGTTTAAGTTATAATGTAATAACAATAATTTGTTTAGAACTATAAAGATAAACAATCCCTATTTATTAATTCAAATTGCCATATAAAGTAGCATTAAATTGCCCATACACCCCCACAAAACGTTTGTAAGAAAAAAATAATTACAAGAAATAAAAACTACATAAAATAAAACAGGACGTGTTTAAATAAAAGTCGATAATTATTTTAATATTTTATTCAAATGATACTAATTTATTATCAATATATTATTAGGGAATCAATTTGTAATGACTTACAGGTATAATACATTGTTAACAGGTGGTGTATGAGCAATTCTTTAGACCGGTAGCTTATACTTCAATCATTATTTGGGGGAATAAATAAATTAAATAGAACTAGAACTAAGATTGTTATTGATAACATTATTTTTTTGATTCAATTGCAATGTTGAATTATTTAAAAAAGAGACAGTTACTGAAAAAAGAAAATTATCAATACCAAATCTGTAACTATAATCAAAAATACATAGAACTACGGGAATAGTAATATTGATTTCATTTAAATATTATAACCGGCATCTTATCTATGCTCCATGAAATGTCTTACAGTATTCAGGCACATAATACCTATTGTAACTATTGCAATGAAAGTCTTTAGAGGACTGTAAACATCTATCCAATTTTTCTATTTGGGATACTGTCAGAAAGTTGTGCGTATTTTAATTTGTCGCTAACACTAGGCACTTTCCACTATGTATTCAGTACACGACGCAGGTATCAAAATCTCTCGGCAATTGTCAAGACAAGTGCATACTAAAGCCACATTGGGCCGCCGCATTGCATTAGAACAAAACCAGCATGTAATAAAATTTATCCTACCAAATAGATTTTTAATTCATTCATAAGTTCACAGAGTGGCCACCTAAATGTGCGCTAGCCTCATTAGCATTGGAGCACATAGCACATTGGAGTTACGGGATGTTTAATTTGCTACGCCAAGAATATTTGTCGTAGCCAAGAGAATTAAATTGACTAACTTTATGTAGAAGAGCTAATTCGTCAGTCGATCACTATCACATAAAAAAATATTAGCATGTGTGGCAGTTAAGTTATAACGCCAAATAATATAACAAACTTATTAACTTCATCGATGCCTTTCCAACAATTTGGTTTATAATCGTTAAAAATCAGATTTCTTTTTTTGCGTAATAGTAATTACGTTACTTAGGTTTGCATAAGAGCAGCGGAACGCAAGAAGGACCATCTTGAAGTCTATAGCTTAACTAGTCGGTGAAGAGAAGAAAACGGTTTAGCTGAAGTGGAAGTGGACTGGCCACGTTCGCGAATGCACTTGCCCAATAGTTACGACCTAATAGAAAGATGTACTAATTTTTGCAGTTAGTTTTCCGCTACAGTTTTGTATAATGGGTGTGACCAAGCCATTTGGAGGCCCTAAAACATACAATTATAACAGCAAGTAGTTAGTATCGCCATCTTTAAAACACGAGATGGTGACAATAAATTCTAGAAGTTGCTTGAAAAATTTAAACTAGAAAAAAGTTCAAATTAATCTTATAATAAGATGTATATTTTATTTTCTTTTAACAAGGTATTGACTTAGAAAATTGGGCGTTACCCTATGCCTTATCTAGATGCCTAGGATATTGCCATTCAGTCAACAGTGGCAAAAAATATGAGTGTGTGACGATTTCGTAATGTTTGCAGTGCAGACGTGGCCAGAACTCGGAAACAAAAGTGATGAGAAAATACGCAACAGTTATTAATGTGGACATCTTGTTGTTGTTCTTATGCAGAACGACAAAAGTCAGTTCAATGCGTCTTTCTTAAAAACTTATGGAAAAAATTGTACCTGCTGTAAATAATTATAATACTGAGATTATTTTGCTGCTTTAAGACTATTCTATTACCTATATCAGCGGAGGATAGATGTGTGTAATCTAAAAATATAAATTATAATATACATGGATACTTATTATTTACACAAATCTTTGGTGTTTTTCATGTATAACTTATAGTAGTAGTAACTATTTTTCACACCTTTTAAATAACATAAATATGTGCCAGTCTTATAAATTATAATACATTATTGTATGCACAGACATGTCTTGTACATAACTATTTAGAGTGTGATCATAACAGGTACATACATTAACAGTATTCCTAGTTTATACTTGTTACCATTTATTTTATGAAATGTGAATTTGCCTTTAGAGGCATATACAGCGCTCATTTTGATCACACCCTATTATGAAACCGAGCCCGTTATGAAATCCGCCATTAGTCATCTACTCATCTACTACTCAATTGTTATAATGTTAAATATAAAATGGCGGATTTTAGGCAGTGTAATAACAGTATTTTTTCAGTGTATGGAATTCTGGTTTATCCATTTACAATAAATGATGTATGTTTAAAATGATTAGTTTCGCAATATACATACATACATACATAGTAAATAGTTGTCGTTCGAGTCCAGAGCGTCATCTAATAGTAATATATTACCTGATGCGTAGGTACGGGTAGTGGTTGTAGTGACTGTATAGAGTGCAGAGCTTGAGGCGCCACCGGGGCGAGCGGAGGCGGCGCGCTGGGCGCGGGCTGCACTGCCAGGTACATCTTCCGGGGACCCAACATACCCTGCTTGCCTGTAGACTCTTGAGCTGTAAAAGTGCAGTCAATGAATGCTTGGATAATCACGAAGTTAACGAATTAAATAATCTCGGTATGTACTAATTTACCTTTCAGCAATTGTTGTTTCACTTGGTGCTGTACTAATGCCAGCTGTTGCGGCGTTAAAGAATATCCATGCAGTCCCTGTAGAACTATGCTAGGTCCACTACTGGTCTGCATGACCTGTAATGGACAGAAGGTGTGGCTGAAACACTGGACCAAAATAAAATTCTCTTATCTTGGCAAAGTTTCCATGACAACTAACTTAAAATCACACACCACAGACCATAATTAGAAGCAATAACATAAATACATAAAAGAAAAATGTTTTTTTATTTCAGTAAATCTTTACTAATAAGTTACGGGGTTTTCCCAGAAAGTAATCAAATGATACTTGTGTTGGAAAAGCCTCACATTTCTAGTGTAAACAAAAGTTTAGACTTACTAGACTAACAAACATCTGCTTAAATAATACTTATTGGATATAAATTTAGAATATTACGACTTAGTTCCAATTGAAAGGCCGTTTTGAGTTTTTGGTAGATATTCGTGGTCGTACCAGGCCAGCATGCGGTTGCATACAAAGACATATCATTTTCTTATAGGTTGATTTTTCGGAAAAACTTTAGATTTGGGTGATCTCAAGATTCTCAAGAACTATTTTTATTGGGATTTCTGCTTGAGTAAGCACAGAAAATAATTTTATTTGTTTAATTCAGGACTCTAAGTAAAGACTGCCTCGTTGGTCTAGTGGCCGTAAGCGCTACAGCTGAGCATGAGGTCCCGGGTTCGATCCTTGCGTCGGGCAAAGTGTAATTGAGTCTTACCACAAGGAATTTCTCAGTAGCAGCCCGGAGTCTGGAGTTATGCCCGATTGATGGCAATAGGCTCGCCCCCTATTACATGGGACTTTAAACATAACTGGCGAAATGTGTGTGTACTACAGGTACACCTCTGCCTAACCCTTCAGAGATTACCGGCGTGATGTTATGTTATGTAAGTAAAGAATAAACAGCGCAAACTATGCTAACGTTACATCAAGGAGGCGAGAGTGAAGGATGGATTAAATAGATACAGAAAATTATAAAAGTTGGATATTGTTTTTGTTAACAATTAGTAGATGAATGCGTTGGGGGTGGGTGCCGGTGATTTTTATTTTGGTAATAAAAAATAAAGCATTCATAGTAAAGTGGTGTGACCGGCGGACTGCCAAGTTATAGGTCGCGAGTTCGAACCCAAGACTGAAGATTTATGTGCGTAAGGCACTTGCTTTATAAACGGTGAAGAAAATAACATCGTGAGGAAACCAAGAGATATTTCTCGACGGCATATGAAGCTGAGTTAGAGGCCCATGGGCAGCATGAAAACTCAGACACCAGGTTAGTCGCTAACCACACGATGAGAAGAAGAACAATAAAAGATTACTGATGAGCGTGAGTGTATGGTAAGAACAAAAACATTAGTAGCGATACAATGCTGGTTTTAAAAATAAAGTTCTTAATTAATTTTATTTTGCTCAGCAAACCATTAGTCTACTTTTCTTATGATAACTTGATTTTAATTACCTGGGCTGTCACAGTCTTTATTACAGTGCCAGGAGGTTGACCGACTAAGAGTCGTTTTTCCACAATTTCGTCCTCAGTTAGTTGTTGTTGTTGCGGCTGTGGCTGGACGGGTGGTGGCGCGGGTTGCGGAGCCAGCGGGGTTGGCGCAGCTCGTGCTACGGGAGCCGGAGAAGGTACAGGCGCTGCGCTTACGGCCGACGGACTCTGCCCAATATGGGCGACAATCTGCGCCTGATTGTTTCCAGTGGGCCGTATGAGAACTTGCTGTCCGTTGACAGTCGCCAGTTGTATCTTGCCCGCGGCTATCTGCTGCACCAGCGCAGGGTTATTGACGACGATCTGCTGCGCCTGCGCAGGACGGGGGCGCGGCGTCTGCTGCACGGGGCGCGGCGCCACGGCCGGCGTGCGCGGCGCGACGGGGCGCTGCAGCAGCTGGCCCTGCACCAGCACGGTCTGCACGGTCTGCACGGCCTGCATGGCCTGCACGGCCGCCAGGCGCGGCGCGGGCCCGGCTCGCGCGCCCGCCTGTACCACCACCTGCTGCGCGGGCGCCACTACCACTTGCTGCTGAGGCACCACTATCTGTTGGGCAGGCTGCACGACGATCTGCCGGTTACCCTGCACTACCACCTGCTGACCGGAGGACGCGACCGTCCGTGCCGGTTGTCTTGTCTCTTCAACGGCGGCTTTTCCTTGAGTGACTTCAGCAGGGGAGCTACTTTCGACTGGTTTAGTCGCCGGAGAAGCCGCGACCAGCTGCCCTGTGATACCCTGTTGACCTGCCATTACTACATGTAACTTTCCATCGGGCATTTGAATTAGCTGCTGTCCCGCTAATAAACCTCTAACGGTTAGTTTTCCATCGGGAGCCCGAATTATTTGAACCTTTTGTGGCCCATCTTTCTGAGGTGTTGAATTTGATTTCGTAATAATTCCATCGCTTTGGGCTGATTTTGCCGGCCCCGCAATAGGCTGGCTGATTACTCGGGTTGACCCATCGGCACCTTTTGTCATAATAATTCTTCGGGTGCCAATAACTGTTTTCTGGCCAGTGGGAGTAGTGGCATTTGTAGTCAGCAAAGATGTGAGTGTACTTTTTCCGGAGTTTTGGTTAGGAGTGGATTTCGTTTTTTCTGTAATAATAAATTGAAATTATTCGGTTTACAACTGATGTCTAGTTCAGAAGAATACTAATTATTTTGTTCATTATGCTGTTGTGGCTACAAATAAATACCTTGTGACATTTCTAAAGCTCTTTTCTGCTGATGGGCAGCTCTCTGTTCACGTAGCTGTTGCTCCATTTTATCTTTCAGATCGGCCGCGTTGGCCGGCGGCGCGACGTTCCGCTGCGGCAGCTTGCCGGTGGACGTGCGGGTGACCGGCGTAGCGCGTTCCGTGCGCTCACCGTATTGACGCACCTCCCAAAGTTCCAGTTTATCTTCATCGACCCACTCTTCAGAGACCTTAACAAATAAACGATTTTCACGTTACAATTTTTGTGGAATATAAATTTTATTTTTCAATGCAGACATTTAACAAGTTGTATATACCTGAGGTTCGGTGTTTTGAGGAGATTCTGCACGCTTCCTTTTTCTTAAGCCACTACGAATTGATGTCACTTCACGGACCGTTTTGGGTAATTCGAGTGGTATTACTACCCGGCGGCGAAGATATTGTGTTCGCTCAGAAAATTGTCCTATATGTCGGTGTTTTAGTAATTCAAGTGATACTATTTCTGTATCAGTAGTGAGTTGATGTTTACCATCAGCAGAAGCGGGTTTGGCTACCATGTCGTCCCAACGTAGGCACGCCCACATGATACGAAGTTGCTGAGCTGCACTCGCTAACCATTGAAGATTTACAGTGCGATATAGCCAACATGTTTTAAACAACGGCCGAGGACATGGATATGGCCACACTACTTGATTAGGTTTTGCGTTATGACTAAACCCGGCCACCGAATTATGCCCAGATTGTCTACACAGTTTTCGCAACTCATGATGAGGTAAAACCATCATAGTTTTGGCTTTACTTCTTGTATGGAATGTTGAACAAAGTGGATATTTCACTGGGGTTCTTTTCTTTTTCTTTTCCACTGCTGATGTTTGTACTCGTTTTAGATATACTTTTCCTGAAGGGTTCCCCGTGGAATATACTCTTACTATATTTCCCTCAGTTTTTTCATCTTTTATAGACTTGTCCTCTCTTTTGTGGGTTTTTGCAGAACCAAATCTCCTATTGATCTTTGCACGATACTTCGCTTTATCGTTTTTAGCTGAGGTAACAGAACATTTGTAAGACGAATCTTTTGTTTCTTGGTTATTCCCAACACTTTGTGTATTAGAAGACGCTTTAGATGTCCTTCCTCTTGTTATTTTCAATTTTGGGATGGGCGGTCTTACGTTGTCATCTTTAGCTGCGCTAGTAATACTATCTTCTTCTGGTGGCTCACAATCAGTTAACTCTTTAAGCGGACCTATTTCGACTTCATTATCCTCATTATTGTTGTAAGTTATATCAATATCCATTTCATTGCCGACAGCTGGCACGGCGGATTCTTCAAGTGTACTCTCTGATTTAACTGTACATGAGTTATCATCACTTTCATTGCCAAGTTTATAATTGATACCATCACTGCTGTCCCCACTTAATTTTCTCTTTACATAGCAATCGGTGCTTTTATTGTCGCATTCCTGAGCACACGCAACTGCCGATAATAGGTCACTCAATATGTTTTCGTTCGAACTTGAGCTCGATGAACTTTTGCCTAATAGATATTGTTCCAATATTGACATTTTGTTATTATCTTTAGAATTTCCAAGTAGATGATTTGAATTTACCACTCCACCCTTTAATAAAGTTACTAATTGAGTCAAAAGTTTCCCTTTTGTAATGCACAGTGGTGAATAACAATTAATTTTTACTCCAGAATTTAGTAGAACATTTGTTGTGTCGATTTTGTTACAGCAATTTGAATAACACTGGTATCTTTTTGTTAACTGAGATATTTTTTGATATTCATCTCTTAGTGCATCTACATTTTCGGTATTGGTAGCATCTTTTTGCTTGCTTCCACCAACGGTCCCACAAATTGTTGAAATGTCAGGTTCTGGATCATCATTTTCTACATCAATATTCTTATCATCCTCGCTTTTTACTTCTAAATCTTCTTTTTTCACGTTAGCTATTAAGCTAGCTAACTTCTTCTCTTCCATGAATTTCAAGTATGTTCGTCGAGCTAAAAACTCATCTAATTTCGATTTTTTACCAATTTTTGGGTAATACCTTCGCGTTGACGAGCTTAATGCCTTTTCTACATCTATTTCTTCAAAACCATCTTCATCATTATCAACTTTTAAATTACGCATTGATGGTGGCACTGTAATAAAAAGAACTTTTAGTAAAATACAATTAGATACATCATCATCGTCGGTGTAGTCTTAACCCCACTAAGCTAGGGTTGGCTAGCAGTATAAAAGGATATTCTAGTATTTGACATAAGGCAACTATTTTATATAAACGACCTTTACAACCCAGTTACTGGGTAGCAGAAAACCTTTGTGTAAGATTGGTTGTCTGCGCCAGGGGCTTGTGACTCCGCATAACAACCGTCAAAGATATTCGTACTGTGCTTGGCACAACGGCTTAGTGGGCTGTTTGCCCTTAGTAAATACAATAGGCATGTGGACAGTGTATAAAAATCAAAAGTATAATAACTCCATCAGTTAGATTATAAAATTTTTACACAAGTATTTTTTTGCTTATTGGATTTGTGGAAAACTACTTAGATTCAAGTGCATTATAATTAGGGAGGGGGCTTGTGACGTCATTATTCAGTATAGTGACGTCATGCGACGAGCCGGCATTTACGGGTCACGGTATGGACTCCGCGGGAGGGGGGCGTAGCCCTGTGACCGCTCGCCACGTCCCCGGACGAGGACGTCGATTTATCGCCGTTATTCTTTGAATAGGTACGTGTAAAAATGTGTCGAATATTTTCTACTAATCTAAATGAGGGACTACAAACTAAAATTTAGTCAACTAGCCTATTACATGAAAAGAAAAATTCACGTGGTACATACATTTTTCCATAACGTCTTTATTTTCTCCTTCCTTTGAAATAAGATAGTCATAAGTTTTTGGTTCCACAGCTAAAACTTTTACGGAATTGCCTTCTCTTACACGCACAGCTATCTTAGCAGGACCATTCAAAAGACAGGTTTTTGCGTTACTATGCTTTTTATATTTTCTGGTAGAAGAATTCCACAACCATCCCCATTGTCCATGAATTCTGTACTCTTCTCCTTTTTGTTTCCATACCTCAAAATAATTAAATTTGGTTAAAATAAGTGTGAGAATTTATAACATAAAAACGCAAAATTATATAATAATTTCATGGCTAGTCATGCGACGCGGCGCATGTTTAGTCTTGAGTTGCTGGATGTAGTTACATTTCTTAGGTACTTAAATTTTAAGTTCATGTTGTAATGCAGTTTATTCCATACTGATCGATCTTAACAGATCACCCAGCATAAACAAGTTAAGTACACCTAAGCATACCTGATGTCGAAGACCAAGAGAGTATTTCACAAAGTTGTAAGCAGTACGATATCGTTCTTCTTCCTCATCTCTTTCCTTTTTCTCTCTCTTATCTAGTTTTTTGCGTTCCTCCCTTTCGTTTGCAGTTGTGCGTGATAACCTAACGTGACCTAGTTGTTCATGCCACGCTGGTACCCAAACAACACTTTTGATGCATGCCTGTTAAGAATACATTTAAATTAGTATCAATAAATTTAACATAAACTTATTTATCTTCAAACTAAAATACTAACCTGAAGTACGCAAAGGGCTCTTGCGAAATCGCGAGGTGCTTGACAAAGTTGAACTGCTTGTACCCATGGCTTTCTCAAAAGCGACCAGTTGGGGTGCATAAATTGTAATACTATATTTGATTCTAATTGCAGTAATGTTTGTCTCAGTGTAGCCTCCAGTAATGGTTTTGTTGCTAAAGAATAAAAAAAATCGTTAGAACCATGATGCATTCCTGAACAGAAAAGTGACACAAATCAATTTTATTACAAAAGTTTTTTTACACTTACCATTGAGCAAGCCTACCCATTTGAATTCTTGTGTTGAAGATAAAGAAAACTTATGAGACATGTATCGTTTTTTGTCTCTTTCTTCATTTCTCTGTGGCTTGTTTAAAGCTAAGGGATTTGCGGAGTACTGGTTTACGTAATTTTTAAAACTATTTTCATTTCCTAATTTAAACAGGTAAGTTCCATTAGACATTTGATTGGACTTTAATCTTGTCAACCTTTCCGTCACTGGAATAAAAAAAACATTAAGTGTGACTTTATGTGAATTATATTTTAGTAACTTTAAAGACTCACAAGCGGTCACCATGGGATTGCCAATAGCATTACGATGACAATTTATAAAGGATGTACAGTACACAATATTAAATCTGAAACGGATCGTCACCATATAAACTCGAGTCATTCAGTATTCTATGTATGAAATTCTACTGCAACGCACATTTATCGGAATCTTTTTTTATGTCTTAAACTTACTAGCAATGTGGGCTGCTCATTACTAGTAGTCTTGTTAACCCGTCCAACTAAGCTAAATAAGCATGTGTCTGGAGTGGGTTCACAATAAAGTAATTCCATCGCCCCGCCTCGTCTCGGGAGTCAGGACTCGAGTTGATAGGGTGACGATCCCTTTTAGAGTTGGTACGTGTGCTATTTCCTTCGTAATGATTATGCAAGTAAAGAATTAAATACAATCAGCAGGCACGAATCAATCAGGATAATTTCATCATTTTTACATACATACATATTATTGTGTTTGCGGATAAATGGATTAAACTAATGCGTGTATGCCTGGTGTTCTGTGAGAGTAAGTATGCCAGGGAGTCTACTGTTCCATGTTAGTTTTATTTTTTTTTATTTTTGAATTTCTTTTTATAACGTTTTATCGTAATTGTAATTGTCTCTATGTTACTTAGTGTAATTGGTGTTTTACCGTATTAAGTAACTAAAACTATAAATAAATCATTATTTTTAAATTGCGCTTTACAGAACGTTATTTCGAAGCGCATCCTTCTCGACTGAGTGAAGTTAAAATCCAAACGTTAAAACCCGTGTCAGTAAAGATTAAGCCAACTTAAAATATCACTAATTGTATTGTTATTTCGGCTTGAATGAAGTAAAAAAATGATAAGAGTATATTTTGAATTTAAACTGAAGAACAATTTTTTTCCACAGTCTATTGGAAACTGATGGCACGCCTTGGCCACAGTAGTAACACGCAACTGTCGTTGAAAAAGTAGTTTTTTTTTTTAAAGGAGATTGACACGAAGCAGGTCCTTTTTGTGGTATCGTGTGCCTGATTGAAACAATAACCTAAAAATATTATGTATTTTTTGGGTACGGGGTATTTTTAATGCAATTACTTTCTTCCTGGGAATAAAGTTAAGGTTAATTAATAGTTTAACATTACATCAACATCCATTTGATTCAATATTGCCTGTGACTTGATTACTTTACCAAAAAAAGTTGCCAGGTATTCAAGAATCAAAATAAAATATATTTAAACAGTTAAAAAACAATTATTTTTAGTTATATTATAACCGACTGTCAGTTTAACGACGCCAGCACATCAAGTTACCCCAATGTGTCAAATTTCTTTGATCGTTTTTCAACTTTATACCACACAGAATAAGGTTCATATTCAATTGGAAAAAATTGACACATTGGGGTAACTTGATGTGCTGGCGTCTGTACATAAAGTAGTTAAGACATAATCTCATCTTCAAAGTGATGTATAGGATAGGTAGTAGAAGTAGGTACCTTACTTAAATAGAATAAGGACGAAATGTCAATGTCAAATTCCTAATTATAACCTAGATTTCTACGACAGAAAAATGATGATATCTCTTGAACCAGGATGAATAAATGATAAATGGTTTCTGATTATGAAAATACTATGTTTTTACTATTATGTAAAATAAAAATCTTCAGGGCACAACCATTTTCCACTGGGACCCAACTTTCCTTACAAAACGGGCATTCTCCCTTAAATTTTAGTACCATGTCTGGGTTTGCCTTTCATTGATTAAACATTTTATTTAAGTGTATTTTTTTTATGTTCAGGCGTAAAAACGCAGGTCTGAAGTAAAAGACGTAACATATATAAGT
Organism: Euplexia lucipara; assembly: GCA_921972225.1. Classification (NCBI taxonomy): domain Eukaryota; kingdom Metazoa; phylum Arthropoda; class Insecta; order Lepidoptera; family Noctuidae; genus Euplexia; species Euplexia lucipara. The sequence continues at coordinate 12,582,284 of OV179149.1, forward strand.
ATACATACATAAGGAGAGCAAATTAGTATCCATAGTACAAGGAGTGTCCTGCTGATCTCTTTCGAAACAAAATGATTAATAAAAATGAAAAGGTATCAAAAGAATATATTAAGTGCTACTCAACCTTCTTCATGTTTTTTCTGAAGCGGTGGTTTTCCTCGAGTAACTGAACCTTTTGTTTTTTTATTATTGTCTTCTTCTTCTATAGATTCATCATTGTCTTCGTGAGCTGCGTCTTCACTGACCACTGTCACTTCGTTTTCTACATCTCCATCGCCTGCCAAGGCTGACAAATTTTCAAGCTTGTCATCTTCTGATTTTAATTCTAGATTGTGCTCATGTCGTTTTTGATCTTCCTTGACTTTTCGCTGTTTTTTAAGTATATTAGCGTTTTCAATCTCTAAGTATGACTTCCGATTTCCCTTGACTTGGTTTGTCAGACGCTCTGTTATGTCCATTTGTCTTAAAACTTCTTGTTTCATTTCCAACAGTTCTCGAACTAGAGGAGCTTCCATCTCATGAGAATCCAAAACCTTTAATAGTTCTTCAAATTGCTGAGGTGATGAATAATACCACACTTCACCATTTTCAGCTTCACTAAAAGCATAATTTTATTTTTATTATGATAAATTTGAGACAACTGCTCCTCCAGACTCCGTGAAAATATCCGTTACCCATACATACTGCGTAAATAAATATAAAATGAAAAGAGTTGGTAAGCAACATATATGGGGGTTTCGTGCATTTGTATGATTTTGAATCTGAAACCGAAGTGGTGGAAAAGCATTCACCACTAGCAACAGCTACAACAGCCAGACAAGTAGTGTTATTTAATTAAAAAATGCTTTCTTTCTGCTAACTCACTTATTTTGCTGTGCCCAACAGGGTCCATAATATGATACAAGTTTACCACCTAAGAATACACAAAGGCATTTGCAATGCATTAAAAATATCAGTAACTTTCCAATCAGTTACATTTCGACACATTATAGTTTTTATCAGTGAACCTAGACAATACTTAGTCAACTGTTTGGTCTTAAACAGTGGAAAAAAATACAATAATTTCATGCAATTTTAAAATTAATATTGTGCAACTTCTGTACAGTTTATGATGTTACTCTATTTAATTCTACATACATACATGAAGTCACACCATTTTACTAATTATGACTAATTTATTTTCATTTTCACTTTTTGAGCTTGCCACCTGGAAGCTCTATAACTTTATAATTTTATTTATTTTTCATAATTTTAAATGAATACTTACACAAATATGCGTCGGGCTATAAACCAATATTTTCTTCCATGTCTGTCAAAGCCCAAGTGCTCGTGCCTGCACATTAACCCTTGCTTTTCAGCATCTGGGAGGCAATCTGTGACTCCCATTGTTTTATGCTGCTTGCACAGGGCACACTGCCAGTCTTCAGATGGCACATCGCCTAATGGAGGATCCACACATTCTAAGTGAAAGACTGCAGGACATGTCTCACAACATAAAAGGTCTCCCAGGCGATGGCATACTCGACAATGATCATCATAATGTATAGGTACTGTAAAACAAATATTTTGTTAAACATATTTAGTTAAATCAAGTTTTGTTCTTTACATAAATAGGTACAACCATACAAGGCTATAATATTTGGCTTTTAAAATAATATCATTATTTTATTTGCATATTATAAAGATCCATATATTAAGTTAGTATTTGAGTGAGGCATTAGTAAAATACTTTAACTGCAACAACCTAACAGCCATCATAGAAATGCCGTTAAGCAGCACATTAACCTACCCCAAACTGTCAAATTTACTCATAATTTAGAATAAAGTTGAAAACCTATCAAAGCAATTTGACACATTGGGGTATGCTGATGTGCTGGCATCTGTACATAGGTACCAAAGAAACAAACAAAAAATAAAGTAAATAGCATCAAATTATAAGCAATAAAAAAATTCATCCGCATCACTGTCAACGGGAAAAGTGTACAAAGACTGGCCAAATTGCCATGTTGAATGGCAAAATAATAATTGCTTTAAATACATGTTATTACATTTATTTATTCCTTGAAGCTGGAAAGGATTTTGGAATTGGGTGTGTTATAAAGTAGCATTCAATATAGAGATTGGAAGAGCACAACCCATTTTTATTGAGTAACTAAGCCAACAATCAGATTTTGTGATAAGCCCAAATGAAGATAGCAAAATAACTATCTTACATATTGTATGGCTTGATCAATCAAGATGCTATGCAGATCTGGATTTTTTAACAAATATTTGCAAAGCAATAATTGTAATGAATAAACAATAAAAATAAAAACCAACCAAGTGTGATTCGACTCATACACTGTGGGTTCCGTTCAAATTTGCAGATGTGTCAATGGTATATATTTTATTTAATACAATTGTTTATGTAAATAAATATAGATATAATAATTAAAATTCACATGGCTTAATCATTTGCCTTTAATATTTAGACCCCATTACAAGTAATGGAATGAAACATTTATGGTTTTTGAACTTCTAGTTTAAGAAAACGTTACTTGCCAAATTTGATAGCTCTAGATCAATGGAAAATATCCTCGCAAAATTTGATTCCCTTGATAGAGTTGAAATATGTTTTTTTATTGTTTTGAGAAATTTTATTTTTTCACAGTTTTAAGAGACTATATATTATAGACTTGAGCATATGGTTTTTATTTCAAAACAATACCTCCATATATTCTCAAGATAAAGGGTTTTTAGAGACAGACAGACGGATGGACAGACATCGAAGTGATCCTAAGGATTCTGTTTTTCCTTATGAGGTACAAAACCAACCAGCAACGGTTCTGCATTGTTAGTCTTGTATAATATATTAATACAATCTTATGTCTGGACTTTAAAAGAAACCAACACCCCTGAACTTCTTTCGGAATTTCTTCTTGGGGATCAGACATTTTGAAAATATCTTGTTTTACAAAAATTTACAAGTAACAGTGTCTGGGGAAATCTATTTATAGAAGTAAAAAATCATTTCATTTCATAAAAATGCTGTTAACATTTATAAAATTGTGTAGGATATGTGATTTCAAAATGAAATACTCTGCTATTTTGTTTTGGTTTTTAATACATTTTTTTTCTGAGTTTTAAAATATTATAAACTTATTCTCATAAACTTCAAAAAATAATTTTGTGCATTATGACTACTCTATTGTTCATTTTCACAAATTTACCTACCAGTAAAGATTGGCCTGAAAAAAAGCACTTAAAACAACAATAAATATAATTATGCAAATTTATGAGTGCATATGAGAAAACAGCGAAAAACACTTGGCAGGTTAATGAAAGACATTAAAATACAGGACAGACATATACCATACCAACAGGTATGGTAGGTATAATGGTTGGTAGGTGGAAAGATTAAACCAGCCCTGGATGGAAATAAAAAAAATATCAACATTCCTAATTTGATAGAGTACAATTGAAAGGCAATTGTACACATGCTATGTTTAACAATGTCATATCTCTGTTGTATCACAGTATTTAGCACCTTTTGAAGTAGTCAACAAAATCTCTGTATTATGTATCGTTTAATTTAATTTGACTTACCTTCACTAAGCAGATCCTCACGAACAGGATTAGTTATTAAAAACTGATTGCATAAGAATTGAAGAACAGCCAGACGATCATCCAGTGTTGTGAAAGGATATTCACATGCATTTAAAATTCTGACAACATTCTGATCAAAAGATTTGTCACTTTCTACGTAAATTCTTAGGACTTCAGGCCATGTCATGACATCTAATAAAAACAAAGTAATATTAACACTGTCTTTATGGTCCAGTGGACCGAAATGTGTTTGTTGAGCATCTTCTTCTCTTAGCAAAGCTTTCAGTAGCATCATATGCACTTCTACAAGTAGATTGCTCTGATCTTCACAACTTATAGCTGCACACAGATCTTCTATGCGAAATGGTGATAATCGCACAAGATGTCTGAAGTGTCTTAATACTTCATAAACACCAACCACTTGTAAAATTAAATTCTGTGGAATTAGCAAGTCATCAGATGAAGAAGGAAGGCCTAGACCTGGAATTTGTCTTTCCTGTTGAAGCCAAAGTGGATCTGGACTAGGTGGTCTGAGTAAATTATTAACCTTACGAGGTGTACCACTGGTAGTGCTGAAGCTGCTGACCGAAAAGTCACTGTCGCTCGCGGCATTGTCACCACCTACACTGCCATCAGAACTTTCACTGGCGCGATCTTCTTCCGCTTCTGATCTATCGCTGTATTCGTCTCCAAAATCAGATCCATAATGGTATTCCGATTCATGGTTATCTGCAGCTTGTGGGTTGTATCCTCTTCGTGAATACGAACCTGATATTCCACCTCTTTTATTTTTATGTGTCTTTCCTCCTCTCTGTTTTCGTGTACTTCGTCTACTTATATCGCTACCCTGAGGAGACGATGCTCTTGATGCAGTGGGTGTGCTAACCAAAGAAGACGACCCTGCATTTTGTTGATTTAGTAAATATTTAGGTTTTTTCAACAAATGATACTGGAATTTCCTGCTTTTCTCGAAACTCCCCGATTTCGGAGGTCTTCCGCGTTTTTTTGCCCCCCTTCCCGACATCATTGAAAACAACTGTCAATTGTATACAGTTTCGCACGTGTATCGTAAAAACATAGTCTTGTTTACAAAAACAAAAAGATGGTATTGCATTTCAGTTCATCCTAAATCCAACGCAGTCATGATCGCAGCCGTCAGAATGCTTCACATTAAACGATCGTCTCATATCAATTTTAAACACAATATTCACAATGTCTTCTTAGTAATTAACTGAAAAGTCAATCAACTCACTGATATCAAAAGATTACCTACTAAATTTTATAGGAGAAAGAAGGCACCGAAACGTAATGACGCGAAATACGAGTACATGCAATTTCTGAAACGCTTGATGCTGGCTTCCTATTGGTTGATTATTAGTCCGCCATGTCGTTTTCATAACTTGTAGGTATTGAATTTTCGATATGACAAATAATCATCATCCTAGATGTTAACTGATACACAAGCAATAATTCATAAAAGAAAATATAACAGATTGGGGTTAAATTGCAGAATAATTTATCAAACGTTATCACTGGCAGGAGTGGTAGTTGCCGCACAGAACACATCGGCAGCCATTTTCTTTCTTTCGGAACGATTCGACCAGACGACTCACTATAAAGTCTTTTAAAAGTAATTTTAACATTTCTTCACATTATCTACACCATTGAAAGTAAATAATAATAATATAATTTTAAACTGAAATTTCATAAGAATTTACCCATTACTTTTGTTGATTCGTTACGAAAGCGGATATACTCAACTTGGGAATGAATTTGTCTGTGGTGTTCATTAATTTTCTATAACTTAACAAATGTAAGGTCATCCGGTTTAATCAAAGACAGTAAAAAAAATGACAGAAAAAAGAGGAGACCCTGCTTAGAGACCCTGTCACCTTCATCCACCACGACTATGACCCGCGAAACTCAAAATTACTCAAACTTTTTCAATTATTATTATATTATTATGTTGTTAAAAAATAACTACTTAGTAAGCAGGAGAAAATAGTTATTAATTTCGTATATTCATTTTTTATTTAATACATTTTAAATGATTTTTTTTATTTTTAAAAACTTCCGGCGGTCAGGGCTCCAGGGTGAGGAATCGCCTAACAATGCGAGCTGTGTCCAGAAGTACTGCTTTCTGAATCAAACCCTTTTCTAAGCTGTACTTTAATTTTCCCAAACAAAATATTAACTTTATCACTGAAAAACGTGAAACGTGGATGGCGAGGCGGCGTAGTTCCCTTTTTAGCCACGTTAATATCCATGTCACATTACTATTTAGATTAACCGACTTTTGAAAAAGGAGAAGGTTCTCCATTCGGATTTTCAGGGTTTGTTACCTCATTACTCCGTCGTTAGTGAACCGATTTTTAAAATTCTATTTTTTATCTGGTATACTACCAAATTGGTCCCATTTGTATCAAAACTCAGATGTGATGAGATCCTTGAGGAATTGAGAGGACTCTTCAAATAAGGAACACAGGTACTAATATTTACTTTTATGGTAACAAATCAAGCATTTTCATTTAGAAAGTATCATTTGGTGAAGGCAAACTGATGAAGATGACAGGCAACGGAACTCTTTAACGCATACTCGCGATTGCTACAGTCACATGTCTGTGTATAGTTTATATATTTCTACAACATAACATTACGCCTGTCTATTTTAGAAGAAGTGTGTAGAGATTCATGTTTTATAAGAACTTCTTTTGTTGTTGCAATTGTTAACAGAGTTCAAAGATTCTTTCTACTTTTGAGTATTTATTCATTCACTTCATGTAATATTACCGACTTCATTAAAGTAATGTCCTTATAAATAAAATATTATTATTGTTTGAAAAAGTCAAAGCTGGTCACAAAGCACATTACATTACGTTACATTAAAATTTTAATGTTTTGATTGCGTACGTTAATAAAGTACCGGTTTTTGGATAAAGATTGTTAAAAATATAAAATTAATACATAGGTTAGTAGACTCACAAAGATTGTGTTTTGGTAAGTATAAGTTTTTACCTACTGTAAAAACTTACTAACAAATGGCTCAAATGTGGCATATTTTTGCCTGTCTTCAATTTAGAATCTTCGTTATTTAGTTTCTGCACCAAAACGGCATTTAACTAGACTAAGTCGCTTAAAACTTCCTTCCAGTTGTGGTTTTTTTATATAAATCAGCACAACTAACCCCAAACATAAGTGCAGTAGACTCATATGTTTTCAAAGATAGTCAAGATACACAAACAGATCCATCAAACGCAAAACATACTAATTTTTTCACAAAATTACATTCTGTTGTATAAGTTGTATCAGGGATGCTGCTTTGGATGGCCATAAACATTTTAAAATACATATTTTAATTAGACTTTAGCATTTTCATTTCTTTACTTACATATTTCTCATTTCTTTAATAAAAAAGGAAAAAGAAACAAAAAAAACGATTTAACCGGTTTCACCGGTTTTGTAAACTAAAAAACCGGTTTGCTTATTCAACCCGGTTTTTGCATGCCCTAATTCCGATATATTCAATCAAATTCATCGTTATTATTTGGGTAAGCCATAATAGTTGTTTTCAGTTTCTTGTAAACAGTAGTGGGTAGTGATTGGAATGCGCACTGTTGTATATTTGCATTGAATTAGAAAAGCTTTTCTAATTCAATGTATATTTGTTTTTTGCTGAAAACTTTTATCTGTGTAACTTGTTTTCTATGGAAGTAAAAAATACATCGTTTTTCATATGCATTCGCTACTCATTATTCACAATGATCTAATTTTTCATGTATCATTTTGATAGTCTATGGAAAAACAAAGAAGAAGGTACAGCTTGGCAAAAAAGAGTCTGACGCGGTGACAGCTGAAACTAAAAGTGGATGATTGTGGCAACATTGATTTATTTGTCTAGTGCTAGTACATCATGTGTCAAAAGTGCGTAAATCCTCGTCGTTTTTCATAGATTTAACAAAATTATTAAGTTTCGTTGCAAAATTAACGATTAAAAGTTAATAAAACCATTCGTAGTTGTATCAGAGCAGTGATTTACCTCGTCTTCTTGTGGTGTTTGGCCAAATCTGAAGCAGGACAAGTTTTGTCCGATATCGAGAATGTTTATCGAAGAACTGCCGCTAGGACAGGTATTTATCTACCCTAATTAAATCATTGTACAGCTTGGCAAAAGAGTGTAGAAACGGAACTAAATTTTTGTCTGTTGGCAACATTTCCAAAATAATGACATCTTATAATAAACAAAGTTCATGATTTCGTAAAATTTTAATTTCGACTATCAAACGTTGATTAATAAAGGTAAAAAGTGAAGAATAATGAATAAAACCATTCGGAGTGCTGGCAGGGAGGTTATTTATAAAGTGTACAGGCGATATCTGGCGGAACATGAGGCCCAAACTATTCTTTCTGAATTTCACAATGTTTACCAAAGAACCGCTGATAAGACAGGTAAGTAAGAGTTTGTTTTGTTGATTTTAGTTGAATCAAGTGTCCATTGATAAATACAAAGCTATAATAATTTGCTTGCATAAGGAATAACTAGAGATTTGAAACAAAATATGTCGAGCACATAGGTTATGTTTACATTTTTTCTGCATTACTCTGGTATAGCGTGCTGAGATAAATTGATACTTTGGTGACTTGACTTTTAACTGAATGAAAATTCAATTTCTACGTAAATTATACTTTAAGTGCGATAATAAGGGATAAAATTATTTGTTCTAGCGTTTGCATTAGAAATGTAAAAGAAACTGTCGCACCATAGTCTAAATCTATTATTTAATTCAGGAAAATCGTTCTAAGCAAAATCGTGCTGGAAGGAGATAAACAACAGGGTATTTTCTACATCCGGCTTATTAACAGTATGTGATAAAAATGTTCTACTTTTAATATTGTTAGAGATAAATGAAATATTTCGTCTTTACAGGAAGCAGCTAAACGTGCATTCCAAGCTATTACCGAGGAGGATTGGAAGAACTCGTGCTAACATGTTATAAAAATAGAAAAGGATTACTGGAGAAAAAAAATAACTATGAACGAGGAAATAGAGTGATTAGTAATAAATCTAGAAGATGAACCTCTGAACCTGAACATGACTCAGATGAGTTTGCGGCCTACGTGTTCGGGGTAGAATATTTAGAGGAAGATTTACAAGAATAAAATATAAAAAATATGTTATACAATGTAATGTTTTCTTTTTTTATAATTCCTAAACAATGTTGTGAACTCAGGAGTATTTACCCAATTTGTTATTTTTAGGTAAGTAATCAGTTGCGTGTCAAGAACACGTCCTTGTTCAATTAATTACTGATTTAAAAATATTACATAATTAGATTAATTTGTCTAAAAAACAGCTAAGTATCAAGATTAGGTTGGTACGCTATGCGGTTGCTACGGGTTGCCATACGAAGAGCACAGTGGCGCCTCCATTATTTTCTACTCTTTTTTGCCAAGCTGTACATTAAATAAGTTTTTCTAAATGTATTCAATGCGTAGTTTTGTTGATAATATACAGATTTAAGTAACTATTTGTCTTGTTTACAGAAATTGAAATTTAAGGTTATGTTTTGTAGTTTAAAGAGCCTCGTATACCCATATTTGATACTTGAAGATAAAGAATAGGGAATTAATAATAAAGTACCGTATCTTTTTGTTTTAGGTAAATCTGTCAACACAGTAAGAAAAATGTTTAAGGAAGGTAAAAAATAAGATATTTTTAAACACCTCGAAAACTTCAAAGGTCGCTTGAAGAAAGTTACCACCTTATAATTGTGACGTGAATCTAATTGAATTAATATGGGGCATTGCAAAACATTAAATTGCTTCAATCAATGTTCCAACATTGATTGAAGCAATTGATATAAAGGTATGTAGCCTAGTTTATACATATTTAAATTTGCTATGTTAGAACCATTGTTTATGATTATTTTTTGTTTTTAAAGGTGGCTGCTGAACAAGCATTTGCAAACATTACTTAGATTGGAAAAAATCATGCAAGGATATTGTAATGAAAATAGAAAAATAATATCATGACAGTAATCAATCTCACTGATAACATTAGCAGTGATTTATCAGAATTAGAAAATACTAGTGTTTCAGAAGTTGCAGTAAGCTCTAGCCAACATGTGAGCTTTTCCGGGATCGAATATTTGATGGTAGTGTGTTCGATTCGTCTGATTACATTTTTGGTATTAAAATAAAACTTAAAAAAACGTGTTCTTTCATTATCCCTGTAAACAAACTATTGTCGTTAATTCCTAACAATCTTACGGTTAGACTGCTCTCGAGGGCATGATTATTATCTGTCTGTGTATACCTAATGCATCACTTTCGTGCAAGGCTTCAGTGCCCACTATAACATACATAGGTGTATTAACTCACGCCTCTTTCCCACGCTGGTAGGCAGAAACTAGAGAGCGCATACGAAGCAAAAGAAGTATGTAAGAATCGTAGCATATGCATTCTTACATACTTCTTTTGCTTCGTATACATTTTCCCACTAATAATAGTGTTAATACTGGACATTGAAGCCTTCCATGGTGTTTGCGTAGCATCCGACAGACAGAACCACCCACTTAGCTTTGGGAAAAAATAACAAGTATCAAACCCGTTAAGTCGTACTATTCAGGGTGGCCACATGCGCGATACTAGCGACCTCATTTATTCCACACTCTTTTTTGCCAAGCTGTACAATTATTTATTGTAATTTAATTATATTTGTAGTCTGTGGATTGAATCGAAATTCTGATTTGCTGTCAGTGTCAATGTCAAATTTTGTCAATTTGTGGTTGTGCAAATGTGGTGCACACATTCGTGATTCGAACGAAACGTGGCCGGGCTGAGTATTTCTAGTGACTTTAATATAATTTAGCTATTCCAATTCCATTTCGGTAAGAATAAAATTAAAACTGCAAGTTTTTTTATCACCAATGATGTACCATATGAAGAGAATAATTGATCATGATAAAGAAATCCTTTTGCCGAACTGCATGTATTCCGTTAAATATCGAACAAATTTTCCTAAAGAAGAAAATAGCGACATCAATATAAGTAACCAGGTTATCAAGTTTCTTAAGGTTTATGTCACTTAAGTTATTTCCTAAATTAATTAATTTACCGTTCTAAAGTTGGCTTGACGGCCGTTCGTAATACTAACACTTAATGCGATTGTTGTTGTTCTCCTATTCTAATGAACCTAGAGTACCTACTGGTAAAGCATTGTGAATCTGCTAGGGTATCTTGATCCGTGATTGTGATACGTGGCTTTCAGGGTCTTCAATGAAAATCCTGCCATGAACTGCAATCACACTGACTGCCAAGCCAACATCAACACACTCTTCACATCAATAACTAATATTAACATTGAGCTTTACCAGTTGGTTTTCTAAATATAGGATGATATGAAGACTATGTGTGATACTTTGTACTTTTTAAACCTGTAATATATTTAGCACAATTTTTTTATTTAATTGTACAGAAGCCAGCACATCAAGTTACCCCAATGTGTCAATCTTCTGTGATCGTTGATCAACTTTATATCAAACTGAACAAGGTTCATATTCAATTTGGAAAAATTTGACACATTGGGGTAACTTGATGTGTTGGCATCTGTCATTCACATCTTGATTACCTGCTAAGTATAACAGTTGATACTGATTATCTGCTACCACCCATGGCAAAGAAGCAGTTTCTAAGCACTGATATTGTTATTCTTAGTTACAAAAGTTACAATGACATGTTTGTGTATTTTTGTGTTTGTAAATTAAATTAAATTTACTATTACAGGGATCAAATAAAAATATGTCTGAATTGGAACAACGTCAGGAACAATTATTAAAGAAATTGGATACCCTATATGATAGAATTAAGACCATCAGTTCATATTGTGTTAAAGACAATGTTCAAGAAGTTAAAACAAAGAAAGGGGGGAAATGTGTAAGATAATTTATTTTATTATCCTCTACTATTGGCTATTCAATTCTTGTTGGTACCGTAATGATTTCTAACTGTACTTGCATTAACTTTACTTCAAGCCATTTTTCTGCTGTTTCTTACGGTTTTTACTTTAAAGCCCTACTTTCCACAAATCCTTGTCTCATATTTATGTAATATAATGTAACATCTAGTGATGAGGGCTGAATCAACGAACTAGTTGAATCAACGTTGATGACTCTTCAACGGGATTAACATTGACCATTTACAAATCTACTAGTTAAATTCATTAACGAGTTAACGACATTTACCAATTCAACGAGAAACTGAACGCACCATTTTGTTATTTTCAACGTCCGTAAATTGTATTTCTTTAACAATTGCTTACTGTAGTACTTTTTACACAAGCAGTCTCTCCCACAGTAGGCTGACAGCCTGAAAAAAGTATGAAGGGAAGATCGTCAAGAACCTTAGGTTGGTAGTAGGTAAAGTCTTAATTAAATGTTATCCTATTTCATTAGGTAAACTGCATCAAATTTGTTCGTAAATTAACTTTACAACAGCATACGTTAATAAATGCGTTAAAAAAGATTAAAGATACCGGGCTGGTATCCGCAACTCCACGTCAAAGCGCGTATTTTGCGTATGGAACTAAAATATAATATAATAAATGCGTTTAAGGTTAATCCGTTAATCATTCATGCAAGTTGACGTTCGTAAAAAGTTAATTTGTTGACGAAATTAACTAGTTGACAAACGCAAATCAACGTTAACGTTTCGTTGACGGAAAAACCTTCAATGACTCATCACTAGTAACATCATGCCTGTATTTGTCAAAGGGTTAGGCAAAGTTGTACCTAATCCATTTAATGAAGTTGTTATAGATTGTATAGTTGTAATTTACAGAAATAAAGAATTCTGTCTTCATGTTGACAGTAGAATCTAGTTATCCATTTATTATTGTGTATGTTTTATTTCTTTTCAGCTACCTACACCTGAAGAAATTGTATTGGTTCTCAGCCCAGACAGTTTACCTTGGTATCTGAATCTAATTCTTAAAGAATCATCTGTGGCCCTCAATATTTCTTGGCATGTTCACTCTTCAGTACCCAATGAGAAAGTGCCAAAGATTAAAAGCTATGTTCAAAGTATTCAAGTTTTGGAAAATAACCCTAAAATAAATTTAAGGCTGATATTTAAGTGTGGTAAGTGTCATTCATTTTTCAGTACAAATTGGGGTTCAACTTTATTTCTATAAAAAAAATTAAGTCATATCAAAGTGAAATACTTATCATTTAGACAATTTAATAACTTAATATTATTCTGCATATAAACTGTGTAAGAACCAATACTGCAAGAAGTAGTACATCTAAGCTAGTTGTACAAGTTTTCATAATTCCATTCTATTTTATTTACAGTTTCGGCTGACACCGAATTGAAGCTGTCTGCTCTGAATGTTCCCATTGTAGGCAATGTCAACATAATTCGATACCTTTCATATGTTTACCCAAGTGTTATTCCATACAATCCTGATGATCATTGTGTTGACTACTTACTTGATCTCTGTCACATGTTGGAAAGAACATCGGAAAAGAATAAAGAAGTAGTTGTTATGAAATTATTTTCACAGCATGAAAACTGGATTTACGGCAATGCCTTTTCTATCGTCGATTTGGCTGTTTACAATGTAATAAAGCAATGGAAAAATGTCCCTAAGTATGTTCCGAAAGCTTGGTTTGATAAATGCCAAAAACTGATTTTATAAATTATTATTGGTGTTTATCTGAAATCAACTTAGTACTTACTGTATAATTATCGTATGTATTATGGACGAATAAATGACAATTAAAAATTTGCTTATCATTCTATACTGATTTTTCTGGAATTCTGAGATACCTATTATTGTTGTTAAACATCTAGCAGAAACAGATGGAAAAAGCATGGGAATATTTTTGTATATTGCGATAATTCCTAATTAGCGAACTTATAGGGCAAAGCCGGATTTGTAGACTAGTGGTGCCATAATCATAATCATTTATTTTTATTTTACACGACAAGTACTATAACTAGTGTTCGAAGTGCCCTTTGAAGCAGAAATTGTCTGTATTAAGGCACTTCGCTCTTCCAAAACTTATTTTAACAAACAGTACCTACTTCCAGTTTTAATAATAACAAAAGAGATAAAAAAAAATTATTAAACTAAATACATTTTTGGTTACAAAATAAAATTTCATTGTGATTTCATTCAGAAACTAGACAGAAATAATATAAATAAGGTACCTACTAAAATTTTAGTGGAAATAAAAAAAAATTGAGAATGCATAAATTAAATCAAATCAAAGTAAGTAAGCCTATTTCTTAACACACACCTTGACTGCGGGACTCACATACGCTGTGTTCTCGCCGCCGGAACGCCAGTGCGGCTCGCGCACACCGGTTGTGATTTCATATTTTCCAATACGGCTGTGCGGATAATCACGCCCAGCGTGTAAAATTTAATTATGCCGCGAGTGCGGTTCTCGCAACTGCTGTGAGTTTTCACGTCTGTTTAGACGTTTGATAATTTCAAGTTTCAAGTCTATGAGAAATTATTATTTAAAATACAGAACCAGTAAGGGTTTCACTAGAATTTCTTATAAAATTACAAAAATCATAAAGTTGAAAATTGTATAATTAAGCTTTTTATGACCGGTATGCCAGGTGTCTACAAAGGATCCTAAACCCTATTGTGTTAGAGCTTAAGTTGATATTCGCAATGTTGTTTTATTTCACTTTAGCAATTATGATGCCAGGTGTTCACAAAGGATTTTAAACCCTATTGTGTTAGTTTGAGGGTCCTATTGTGTAGGATGGTCATTTTCGAAATAACTTGTTACATTCGTAAAAAAACACAATAGCCTGTGTTTTGCCGCACTGGAGGATTAAAACACACCCAGCGCTATATCCGCACTGGCGTATTGTTTTCGACCATCCGTTACGACTGTGCGGCTCTCGCAGCAGGTGTGCGGCCGTCCGCACTGGCGGCTTGGCGTAGGCGATAGCGCCCGCAGTCAAGGTGTTAAACAAAAGAAACAAACAAAACCGCAATAAAAGAATGATAGGTACAAATAACAATTTTAAAGTGTAGGTATGTGCGTGTGAGTGATTGTTTTGCGTGTGCTGAGAGTGCGTGTTGTTGTGCGTGATAGAAGCTGCTTTCAAATGAATTTAGATACCTACTGAAGAAGCCTGGTGATAATTTTTAAAGTTTTTCCAAACAGTTTGATATGGCTGGGAGGACAGATACGGACCTATAATTATTGTTTATCTATATCGTCTCTGTCTCCCCTCTTGTGAACTGGAGTAATAATCGAGTGCTGTTTAAAACACAAGTTTGCAAGGTGGCTAATAACGAACACATTCTTTACAAAGTAGGTACCTAATTGATTTCAAAAATCTTGTCGAAATGTTATCAGCCAGCAACACACTGTCTGACTTCAGGCCAAAGACATTCAATAAACTAAATCTCTTTGCTTCAGGCTCATTAGAGTTGTTTCCACTTCGTTGGAGTCAGTGTCCAGAAGGACGAAAGAGTGAGAGGTTTCTCATGGCCATCTATCATTAGCAATCGGTGGAATTTGTTGGACTAGCTGTATACCAATATTGACAAAGTTATTTTTGACGAAATTGGCTGTTTCTAGGGGGGTGGGTTTATTATTTAACAGTTCTGTAGCCATCTCATGCATTCCTGATGATGTATAAGCTATTTTATTGTCATGCGCATAGAGGAAAGTAATATATCGGGTGTCATGCTCGTATGCGTGCGCCCCCCGCGCGCCGCCCACGATCTATCGCTTCATAATATATACATGATATCTTTTTATTATGCGCGTTACACGTTCACGTTCCAAAAATTCGGCTCTGCGTACAGCCCGCAGCACACAGGCAGGCCTGGCCCGCACGCGGCGCTAACACGCATGACAATATAAAGACCCCTAAGTATCTAACCATGAATGATGTATTGAGAAATTATTTGATATAGCAACATTGTGGTTTCAAAGAAGATGAAGTGGCAAAGATCGAAAAAAGTAGGTAGGTATGATGATCATCCGTTACGACTGTGCGGCTTTCGCAGCAGGTGTGCGACCGGCCGCACTGGCGGCCTGGCGTAGGCGATAGCGCCCGCAGTCAAGGTGTACCCAAATAACATTCGATCTTAAAAACGGCGCATTAACGCATGCACGCGTCCGTCGACGGCGCGACGCGACACTGAGGTCAAGTGTGGCTAGATAGCCACATTTTAACGTGTCGCTTGCTGAGCGCTTACCTATCTACACCTTTTTACTTATAATATCATTGACGTTGAGAGCATGAATGAAAGGGCGAAAGTAACGTCAGAAAGCGTCGCCTTTAGAGGACAATAAACGTAAACGAAGCCAAAAGAGTGTAAGCGCTAGTTCCTTACCCCAATGGAAATCAGCGCCAATTGAACATATACACTCAACAACACCCGACCCGTTGTTCCCGACAGCAACTGTCGGGCAGTAGTACCTAATACCTATCCCACCAGACGGGTCCACCATTCACCATTGACGGATTCACCATTGTGAATAACGCTTTACACCCGGAACTTTACACCCCGTTCAGGATACCTCTAAACGTACATATGCGTGGGACGAGTTGGGAAGGGATCGAAATACAGCATAAAACGTGTAAGAATACCTACAGGCCAGAACCTCAAGGTGACGAATTAGTGAAAGTGACTAGGTATAGCGACTAAATAGCGAAAGAGACGAGTGGTCATTTATATCCGTCTCTTCATCATCCTCCTGTTCATATCCCAATTTATCCTAGTTCGGCGCAATATGTCTACTAACGCACATCTCTATTAACCGTCATCTGCCACCTGCTGCTTATTCCTAGCCATATCGTCTTTCATGGTGGCGGCCCCGACTTACAAACAGTAAGTCGTGGGTTCGAACCCAGGCTGGCACATTACTTTGTGTAATTTTTTTCATCACCGTCTGATTTGCGCAGCCCTGTTCCTGATCATGTTCAATGACCCTATTTATAAGATTAGGTTCGCAAAATGTTTATTATATGCCGAAGATCTATAGAGGCAGCCCTAACACGGATCCCTGACTCACGACCGAGCGCGTATAATAAGACTTCGAGTCAAAGCAGCCATGCCGGGCGAACTGTTTGCGATCCCGTAGGTAGTCGGCGAAGTTAAGAAGGCCGGATGAGAAGCCTGTAGCCCCCAACTTTGTCAATAGCACATTGTTGTTCACTTAGTCGAACGCCTTCCGGAAATCAAAATACAGAGTGTCGACCTGCCTACCGGATTCCAGGCTTATACTGGATATGAAGTCAACATGAATCAGCAGATTTTAGTTCGCGGTGCGACCGGGTCAAAACCATGTTGAGCGTCAGTTGAGTGATAGTTTATGAGAAAAAAATGATGAGCACAGTTCGGTCGTATGTTAGTATCCTGTTGTCTGTTGCTTTTCAAATCTAATGAGTCACTGTAAAAAAAATTAAACAGAAACTATAGACATCCAATAAGAAGTTAGACATGCCAGTCAACGTAGTTGGCAATATAGCAAAGCGCACATTACGTAGATGGTAAGTATGTAATTAATTAAAACATAACACAGTAAATTATTGAAGGCGGAAAAGTAGCCAGTTTCAAACTGAATATTGTAAATTGGTGTTGGTAAATAAGAAAAACAAGTGAATAATTTATGCTATTTAATAAAGTAAATAAAAATTATTTATGTCCTATTATACAACTACATATAGACAAAGTTGATTTAGTCTTTGAAATGATGGCACACCTATACGGTATATTTATTGATGTTGATTATCTGATTTAACTCGGTGGTAATGTCCACAATTTAAAATTTTAGAGACATTAATATACCACACATGCCAAATATTGTAGCTAATACTTTGTTGATTAAATGTGTTTACAAAATTACTTCAACATTGAAATACTTTAAAGTAAATACATTTAATCAAGTCTTGATTATTTAATTAGGGTGTCATTTGTATCAGGATAGTTTTCGAAAAATTTAAGTACATTCAATATTTACAAAAAATAGTAACACTTTAGTGGTCCAATTATAAAATCGTTTGGGTCACAATGTGTATTACATGGTTACTTTGTATTCATTTAAGTGAAATATTATTATGTAAGAAAGCCACATTCCAAACACGTAATTAGATCACAGATTTTGAAGAAATTGTGCCAATGATAGTCTAATACTTGGAAACATTTGCTGTCAAATTTTATATTGATAATATTATTTACACATGTAAAGAATTACAGACTACATCTATCAGTCAATTGCATATAATAATTTGTAATTGTAAAAATATTATAAAATGCTTAACTACAAATATTTGTCCTGATCTAACAGACACGTCGCTATTTTTCTTTTTACTTATCTTTAACTTGAAACTGGAGTTACGATTATGAACTTTCTAAACACTAATCAATACTGTTTTATCAATAACTTTTTATGTAATTACGTGTAAGTAAAGTATGTGCAAAGTTCATAAATTCCAATACATACATTTAGTTAAACAAAATTAAATTATTGTTAAATTAAGTCATCAATAAATTAGTGACTTTTCATAACAACATTATTCTTTACTGTTTAATGTATGCACAATTGCACATTAAAGTGGTCAGTATTTTAAGACATGCTTGCAGCAGTCTATTTTTGTAGAATTTTATTGTGTACAGTCGTCAATATTTATATCTACTATGAGAAACAAAAAATGGATGGAATTGAGCTGCAATTAAGCCTATTGACCCATGAAAAGATCATGTCGTCTCTTCAGTTTTAATGACATTGGCATTGAGCTTATCTTTAGTTGCCAAGCGAAATAGGGCCGTTCGAGTTTAACAAGGTGTTTGGTCAATATTATTATAAGACTACTACTGAATGCGGGCTCCAATACCCGACTTTAAAACGCCACTACATTGACCCCGCAATTGTAGCTAGTTTCGAAATTGACTGAAAGGCTTGCTATTTCGGAGTTATTAAGATTGATGAACACCAACATCTTTTCTAGTACTCTGAAAATGACCTTTGAAATTAATTCACGCTGTTATATTAATTAGAAACAGTGAACTTAACAAACAACGTTATAGGTATGTTTTTTAAAATAACTTGAAATGTCACTTAAATAAATTCGTAAAAGACAATTTAAAAAATGCAAATTAATTAAACGAGATCTCCATCTATAAGTTACATTTACATCCTATAAAATAGCTGCCAACATTTGCACTTAGTCAAGTATAGTAACGATATAAGTATCTATTCATTATGTGCTTCTTATCGAAATCCCTAATTTGTGGTATGGCATTATAATATTGTAAAATATTAATTCATTACAAGCTGATTCAATCTGGCAATACTCACACATAGGTAATTGAATTAAAGTGAATTTTAAACTTACAACTACATGAATATACTTTAAGAATATCCTAAAACATAATCTGAAAGATCAAAATTTAATTTCAGATACTTTACCAATTTAATTAAAGCTTACACATTATATTCGATATGTACAATTGCAATATCTGCTAACGAATTAATTTAATAATTGGGAATGGGCAGTGAATTGTTACATGTGCACGGCCTCGTGCGGCGCCGTGCCGGCGGGCTCGTGTCATACGAAGGACGAGAAGCCCGGCAGCGGCGCCCGCGAGCGCGCCATGTTGTTCATGACGATCTGGCCGCCGTTGAGGCTCACCACGGCGCTGCCTTCCGGCTCCGAGTCCGTGTAGCTGGAGTAGTTCCGCACCGGCCTCTGCCGCTTCCACGATTGCCGTAACGTATCGTTTACGTTCGCATAGTGGTTCACGAAAGAGTGCGGCTCCGATCTAACACTCTCGTTTTCGCTCTCAGAATTCTGTCAAAAATAAGTCAATTATTATTTATTCATCTCGGTTAATACTTAATTTTATTTTTTTATGAATATGATAACTTATTTAAAAGTATTTTCTATTTACGTAATGTACAGTCAACATCAAAAGTCTAAAAGTAAAATTCACAATGACAAAAAACGTGCCAATATAACTTATACGCTAGGTTGTGTGATAATGGCTTCAATAAAAAAAAACAAATTGTAATAAATACAGGATATTAATTGAAGTGATTAAAAATTATTAATTAATTAAAAAAAGTAAGAAAATATTTACTTTTTCTGTTGACTGAATTATGTTTATTCAAATATTACTGACGATTGAAGAAATTTTTTTGTTTAGCATGTATTTTCTTAATAATCTATTTAATCATACATAATTACACTAACACGCCACTAAGGCGAAATACTAAAATACGCAATTTAAACAATAAAAATACGACTACGAAAGTGCTGATCTCGTCGAAAGCGTGTCCAAAATGATAAAGATAGCAGTAGCGAGACCTAAGTCGTCAATATTTACCGTACGCGCTCCAGGGATTGGTGGAGAAAAAATAAGGGGCGATTTAGTGTTTGTACGCTCTGGGCGGGGATTCAAACGACGCTGATCTTGATGGTAATCACCTGAGAGTCGGAGGAGCTCATCTCGGAGGGCTTCTCGGTGAGCGAGGAGTCGTCGGGGTTCTCGTCGTAGGCCCGCAGGCTCTCCTCGTCGCTGTGGTAGGCCACGGAGCCGGGCGTGGGGCGCGGCGGAGACTTGCCCAGCGGGGCGCCGCGCCGCAGCGTGGCCGCGCCGCCGCTGCCGCTGGAGTTCTGGCGCGAGCGGTACAGATCCATGGCCAGCGTGCCGCGCTCGTCGCTCTCGCCTGCCAGAGATTCCTCCAGAGTTTTCTGCGCTTCTTCTGTAAATCGGCAAATTATCAGGTTAATGATGTTCTGTTCTACTTACATACATAATGCTCTATACATATACATGCTCTATTCAAATAAAAAAATAAACTCACTCTTGTATTTATAGCTCTTGCTCTTGACACATAGAATAGCAATGACCATAATGATGATGATGATAGAAGCAGCCGCTAGCGCGACCATGAACCACGTGCTTCTATAGAACGGTCGATACTGCAGGTATCCATACTCTAAGTACAGTTTTGACGGCGTTACGATGACTTTTTCGCTGTACGTCGGGTTGCTGATTCCATACATGTTGTATGCTATCACCCGGAATGAGTACGCCGTCGACGGCAGGAGGCTCTGGTATGATATTGTAAACTCCTCTAGCATGCCGTTGCTGGTTCTGGTGATTGTTTCCCATCTTGTATCGTCTATATGCAAAACAATAGCAAAAAGAATACCAATCAAGATCAAATACCATGAAGCGATATAATATTGTGCAATTTTGTTGTTTTCGTGTACTGATGGCAAAACAGTTTAATGTATTTAGGTACCAAATATACGTACAATAACGCTACTTTAACTGCGTCTAATACAGTGAAGGTTCTATCTGAAAATAGTGGAAGGATTTTCTACAAAGTGCGCACAATAACAAATAAACTTACAGGCCTGCCACGACTCCTTGGCTGCATTAAAAATATAACATTTTATGTACTCGTCGCCACGAAACACGAGATAGAAATTGCTTTACTATTATTAATGACGACCATGTGAGATTTGATAGAGTACAAATTAATACGATATTCAAGTGATTCGGTGATTAAGCGGTCAACTTTGTCTGTCATGTCGCATCGATAGTACTTGGTATACATATTAGATTTGAATTGGTTGGCAAAATTACAACATGCTAGGTATCAGAAAATAATAGCTTTGTTTGCCTTATCTACACTCACATTTTTTTTTAAATTATTTTTGTTATGTTTTGATGAAATTGCATGACATCGAAAACACATCAGGAAACCAGGAGTTCAGTAGATGATTCTGTATTTTTCCTATTTTCTACGTTTTACCTGATGTTCTTACTTAAGTAAAACTAACTGGACAAATTGAAATAGTAATTAGCGATGTGTAAATGAAATTGCTACTTTAATTTGTCAGCTCTACTAGTAGTATATGATCCTGCTATAGAACGACCTTCACCGAGCTGGTTAACGGATGAAACCTATTTCATATTTAATTTAATATGAATAAATACAAGTCTAAAAAATTTCAGTCCAGAATATTTTTTTTTATTTTTATTATTGCACCGGTTTGGTTAATAGACAAATTCCTTACCAATCGAAAGTATGAACTCCATAGAATATACTATGCAAACGTTAGGTTGTGTATTTCTTTTCCCGTCACAGCTCTCAGGTAGGCAGGTATAAACAGGTATATGGATACTAGTAACTTGCACCGGTCTGATTAATGAATTAATGTTAAATTAAAATTAAGATTTCAGACCAATTCCATACCAATCGAAAATTGGTATCTATTGAATTTGTCCATTAACCAAACCGGTGAACAATTTTTTTTAAATTATTAATTTATCATATTCTGGACTGAAATTTTTTAGGCAACCCATATGCAATATATTTATTGACATATTAAATTTAATATAAAATAGGTTTCATTCATTAACCAGCTCGGTGAAGGACGTTCTTTAGCGGGATCTTAGACTATAGGACCTAGGACCACATATGTAAAAGATCAGATACGAGTAACAAAGGTGGACTCGTAAGTCGTAGTCGCACAGTGACGTACCTTTCCGGCGAGCTTCAAAGTAGTATCCCTTGAGCGGTAGCGCAGAGGGCGGCGCGGGCGCAGCGTTGAGCCAGCGCAGGCGCAGCGCGGCCGGCTCGGCCTGCAGCTGCAGCGCGCGCGGCGCGGGCGGCGAGCCGGCCTGCGGGCCCGTGCGCACGCGCGCCTCGCTGCCCGCGCCCGCGCCGCCGCCCTCCGTCACGCCGCGCACGCTGAAGCGGTACTCCACCTCTTCTTCTAGTCCGCCCACCGCTAGGCGACGTTCTGTCACCTTCTGTTTTACTTGCTTGCTGAAACCTGCGCCGTGGATCAATTAATCTATTATTATGCGAAACTAACCGAGCCTTACACCACGCCTGTATCCTCAGAAAGGGTGTAAGTAACTGATAGGTAAAGTGAAAATGACAATTGATCACTTGCTATGAAAATGTTAGTGGAGTTATTTTGATCCTATTAATACTGTAATTTTGTTGTAGTTACGCAATTCCAAGATTTTAGTAAATATAATTATATAAAATGTCTCACGTTCATCCTGTTCTATAGTCTCGTAAGTCACAAGGTAAGCCTGTATGAGTCCGTTGCGTCGATAGGGCGGCTCCCACGACACGACGAGACTGTTCATTGTGATGTCGGTGAAAGTAATATTGCGCGGAGCGGACGGGAGGCCTTGTAGCGTACGGACCATAACAGCAGTGGATCGAGGACCATCGCCGGCAGCGTTGAATGCCAACACCTGTAAAAAATATTCAAACGAAATAAGTACTAAGTTTTGGAAAACAATACTAAGTAGCACGCAGCTAACATCAGGCGTAGGTGACGGAATAAGTTATAAAATACCTGAATGCGATATTGCGTAAATTTGTCAAGAAAGACGAGAGAATGCGAGGTAGCCGTGGCCGGTACCACCTCGATCTCTTCCTCGATGCGACGACCGGGTTCCGGTTCTTCAGGAGAATCCGTCACAAGGTAGAAGATCTGAAAGTAAAATGTAAATTTATATTAATTTTAAGAGCTAATTTGGTGATATAACTTTAAATCTCTGCCCACGTAAAAAGTATAAGTTAGGAGACTAAAGTTTATGTTAATATACGGCAAAAAGTAGTTATACCAAGGAGACTAATTGTAATATTCAAGTGGATGTGGTCCCAGTATAAACCAATCAGCACCCAAACCACGCCCGGCGTGCCGCCCGGGCCCGCGCCCTGCGAGTTCACTGCGCACACGCTGATCTCGTAGTTACATACCTTGTACCCCAGCAGGTCCCCATTCTGCTGCGCCTGCGTGGGCGGCGTCCACGTGAGCGTGACCTCCGTGGGCGACAGCGCGCGCGCCGCGCAGTGCGTGGGCGGCGCCGTGGGCACGGCCTCGCCCACCCACACCACGCCCGGCGTGCCGCCCGGGCCCGCGCCCTGCGAGTTCACTGCGCACACGCTGATCTCGTAGTTACATACCTTGTACCCCAGCAGGTCCCCATTCTGCTGCGCCTGCGTGGGCGGCGTCCACGTGAGCGTGACCTCCGTGGGCGACAGCGCGCGCGCCGCGCAGTGTGTGGGCGGCGCCGTGGGCACGGCCTCGCCCACCCACACCACGCCCGGCGTGCCGCCCGGGCCCGCGCCCTGCGAGTTCACTGCGCACACGCTGATCTCGTAGTTACATACCTTGTACCCCAGCAGGTCCCCATTCTGCTGCGCCTGCGTGGGCGGCGTCCACGTGAGCGTGACCTCCGTGGGCGACAGCGCGCGCGCCGCGCAGTGCGTGGGCGGCGCCGTGGGCACGGCCTCGCCCACCCACACCACGCCCGGCGTGCCGCCCGGGCCCGCGCCCTGCGAGTTCACTGCGCACACGCTGATCTCGTAGTTGCGGTCTAAGGCCAGGTCTGTGAGAACTACTTCCTCGCTCTGAAATGTTCACAAACAACGTATAAAAACGTATCAGATTTGTAAATAAACAAAAATGTGTCAGAAAATACTTCGTTTAGCAAACCGCATTTACATAGTTATAAAATGTAATAATTTAGCTTCGAAAGTGTCTTCCTTTGGCGGCAGTAAGGTTGATGTTTGTTATTAAAATGAAAGTGGGCGTATCATGCATCCCGTGAGTGTTGGCTAACGGCACGATTTTTGTCGTGTACGTAGGATACAGTAGAATAGAATAGAACGGAATATGTTCTCTTTATTGTAGACCTTAAAAACTTACAAATATTAATAGTAGTCAGTACTGTAATTAGTGTATTACACCCTAAAACTGTGGAATAATTGCTGCTCAAAGTTTGGGTAGTAAAGTATTAGACGTTTAGAATATACCTTGATGCCCGGAACGTCCTGTTTCAAAGTCTGTTGTAGCGCGGTGGGGAAGTCAGTGAGCGGCTGGTAGCGCACGCGGTAGCCGCCCGTGCGCGTGTCTCCGCTCCAGTGCGCGTCTCCCAACGGCGTCCAGTGCACGCGTACACTGTTAGGTGTTATTGGGACCACGTGGAGGTTTTCTACGGCTTTGCTCGGTGCTGGGAAGTGGGAATTATTATGGCTATAGACTTGAAAGCTGAATTTGTGTCAAACCCAAAGCAAATTTGCCAAGATATTTTACAATGTAGTTAATACCTATAATCAAATGGGACTATTATATGCTAGTAATTTATCAATTTGTTTGGAAGTTGCGCGACTACTGAAGACACTGAATTCTCTTTACTTTACATCCTATTTTGAAGTAATCTGGTAGAATGGCAATCTGTAGAAAAACACTACACCTGCGGCATACTACCTTATTAAAAAAAATATATATATATTCTGGTTAGGTTTAATTTCTTTTTACGGTTTTGTGTTAATTATTATGATTACTACGAACTTACCAGCAGGCAGTGTCCGCACAGTTTCGGTGGCATTACTGTATCGGCTAGGTCCGATATCATTGGTCGCTCGAATCCGGAACTGATACGCCGTGTACGGTTTCAGACCCTCAGCTGTGTATGACGTCACGAAAGGATCCACACGCTCTGGGATCGTTTGCCATGTTCCTCCATCTTCTTTTTGTTGCACAGTGTAGTATCTGACAAAAAAATAAAATAATACAGGCTGTGTGACACGAGGCCCCCTAAACACAACTGTGCGATATTCTACGGTGAGTAATAGATCACGTCATCTGGAAGTACGGTTAACAATAAATGCAGTACGAAACTGACATGTGAACCCAAAAATATTGAGTGAATATCGTACTTGTCATCGCCATGTTAATCATGGCCTCTTATTGTATCTGAAGATCTGTCTTCAAGGCACAGCGTTTATGCTGTACATCCTAGTACTCACGGCTACACATCAGTTTATACAAATCCAGTATAAGCTGATTTCGCATTGTATAGGTGATGGTGTAGTTAAGGTTCACTTTTCTGTGTAGAATGCGAGGTTAGCGTAAACTGGGAATGTATAGCTTGATGTGTAGTCTTGTGTACATTTTGTTCAGAATAGTATGGATGATTATCCGATTTGAACTGTTACAATGACTTGCGGTGCACTGCATCTATGTATTGCGTGAAGTGATAGTAAAGACCTCACGAACTCCCAATGAGTTCTATCCACATCTATGATTGATGGGAACAGGCATAAATCTCACTCTGAAACCATATGAAGATTTCGAAGGGATAGAGGACGCATACCTGAGAGGAGCGTATCCGTCGTCTCCTGGCGTCCAGGAAAAGGTGATGTGATGCGGCTGCAGTAGTGAGCGAGCCACGTTGGGGCGCGGCGGCGGTGCGGGCGCGGCGCGGTTGGCCGTGCTCAGCACCAGCACGCGCGCAGTGGCGCCCCACCCCAGCCGCGTCTGTGCGCGCACGCTGAACTGGTAGAACCGCTCCGAAGATAGCTCTGTTGCCCTGTTTCCAATTAGGGTTTAAGAACTCAGTAAAACAGAACGTTAGCTCTCAGCTTCGCTCTCTGTATAACAAGATATTCAATAGGGAAGAATAATCAAGAAAATCTATAGTAAACTGCCAAAATAATATTGAATACACATTAAAGTTTGACTTCCGCTCCAACTTACATTTTGATGACATTGTAATTAAGAACCCAAGTTCAAGGCAGTGGCGAAGTGTCCATACCACTCGATTCCTATCGGCTTCCTTTTGGAGGTTTGGAAGAGCAACTCTACTGCTATCAAATAACGGCAGCCAGACTCTAGTATTGCCAAATATACTTAGGTATTTACAGCAAAGGCATACAGGGCGGTAAATAAGCCGATGGCTTAAGAGAGACAGAAAATAGTGACACGAATCCCTTTTTTTTTTGTCAGCTTCCTTCTAAGTAAAGTGACTCCTCGCCACTGGTTAAAGGTATATATTTCATATATTGGATATGCTCAGATTTAACAATGGCAACATGGCACGTGCGTCCAAGGATTCGTGGCGCTAGACCTTGTGTCATTTATCATTTTAATGGACATATAAGTAAATATAAAATTGTCTTGAGACTGAACTACTGCTCCTATTTCATTGATTTTTGGTGTAGAGCCTGAAAAGGGTACATAGTATTTTCCCGTGTAAAAAAAATCCCCTCAGTAATATCAATCCTGTATATAATTATAAATTATTAACTTGGCAGAAAATCCAGTCTGTAAGTTCTTACCTAAAAGTTCGGTCTGAAGGTAGGAACTCTCTAGAAAACACGTGTTGTGTTGTGCTATTGAGATGGTATGTGACTTTGTACGCCAGTATTTCTCCGTTCGGATCCTCTGGTACATCCCAAATGATGCGCGCTGTCGTGAACGTCACGTCAGGGAATGACACGTTAGATGGGGGACCGGGAGCTAAAAAAATAAATAAAATATTATGGAAACAAGTTATTTACCACCATGTTTGGTAATTATTATTCTATAAACTCAATACATACTGTCTTCAAAAGTTCTGACGGTAACTGGCGGGTCGCTCAAGGCTCCGTCTCCCAGCCTCGTATATCCTAGCACCTGTATTTGATACACGACGTATTTTCTCAGCTCCGTCAGCGTTATCGTGTGCGTCTGGTTCGACGGTACTGCTTGACATTCCACCTTCTTTTGTTCGGGTCGTGGTGGTGGCACCACTGCCGCGTAGCATACTTTGTACCCTTCGATCAAACCATTTTGTTCTGGTGGTGGTATGTCTCCCCAGAGAACGACCACTGTTGTAGAAGATGTGGCATTCGCTGATACATCTGTGGGACCTCGTGATGGGACTGTAACAAAATGACGATGTTTTTTTTTACTTTGTGTAGGTACACAATAAAAATTGAAACAATTAGGTACAAGTTTTCATGTTCAGCTACAGGGAAGAATATAATATGTGGGCAAAAGGGAGCACGTAACTCAAAATAGCACAAATAGACAACATTCAGCTAACTATCACCTACTAAAAAGTTACCGACTAGAGTTGACGTCTTTTTTTTTTCAAGAAACGCGAATTATTATTTTTTAGGTTAACTAATAATAATCAGCATAATTTCTTCGACTCACCTGCTTCCCTCGTCCTTTCCATGGCTGTTGGACTAGCGACTGAAGTACCCACTTCATTGATAGCCGTCATTCGTATTTCATACACTGACCATTCTTCTAAATTAGATAGGACGTGTGAGTTTGCTGTGTGGTCCTCAATAATGCTATGCAGTGTATCGTTGCTGTCGCTCCTTGTGTAAGTTATGTTATATCCTTTCGGATTACCGTACCATTCGCTTTGTTGGAGAGGCTGAAATCATCAACACATTATTAATTATTAATATACAGGGTGTAAAAAGACCCTTAACGTAAACGAAAACTACATATTCTACTACTGGGATAGTTTTAGTGTTTTTTTTGGGAAAGTTTATTGGAATCATCAATACAATCACATGTTTAATTATCGGTCACTAATTACCAGTCACCCTATATACAACAGATGTGGTACTGGAGAGTTTGTTTCTCACTTCTTCTTTCCAACTAAAACACTACGAAGTGTGGCCTTTTTGAGAGAACGGTCTTAGGTCATTTTTGGCGTTCAAAATGAGCTTATCCCGTAGCCTAATTTGAATCAGTAATTTTTTTTTATTTTGAAAATAGTTAGACAAATGCGCAATTAATAGAAAAACAAGCAAGGTAATATTGTTAAACATTATATGATTTTAAAGTCTTACAATCCATCTGACGCGTAGATTGGTGGCGCTAACTGCGCGTACGGTCACGTTCTTAGGCGGGTGTTGAGGCGGAGCTTGGATGGTTTGGAACTCTTTGCAAGGCTCCGAGGGAGGCGACGAACCGACCACATTGGTAGCAATCAGTCGGAGCCTGTACGTCGTGAAGGGTATCAGACCAGTCACGTGTATGGACTGGGCATCCGGAGCGTTTACTTCGAAAATTGTCACCCATGATGAATTTCGTGCAGTTTGAGCCTGTTGAAGTTTATAAATATCAAAATCTAGTTTGTGACAAGAAATCTCACCTGATTAAAAAAAACTAAGTATAGGGATGCAATTTTGAAAAGTCCTTGAAACCCAAGGATATGGTTTTCAATTAATTTTATTTATTTATTCAGCCACTGAGTTGTAGAAGTAGCTGATGATAAGCTGAACCTAAACTCAAGGAGTAGTTTACCTGTACTGTCCACAACGATATTGAAGAGTTGCCATCAAAGCCGTGTGTGAACTGCAGTAGTACAGAAAACGCTTCGATATTTGATAGTGCTAGGTTCCGAGGAGCATCGGGTAGTACTGGTTCTACTCCGGACTGAATCACCGCGGCTCTTGCTGGTCCTTCGCCGACTGCCGTCATGGCACAAAGCCAAAACTTGTAGTGTGTACTAGCCTGAAAATGAGATAGCAAGACTGTGTCACATATTAAAGTTTTATTACAGGTTTTCGTTAGCTTTTTGAAGTAGTAAAAAGATTTCGTCCGGAGAAGTTCTACCACAGTAATATCTGTCGAGCAGAATTACATTTTCGGGTCGCAAATAACTTTTCTATTACCATACCATAACATTGTATGGAAACCGGTATTCCTGAGAGATATTAGCATGTGAAACCAAGTCCCATGGAAAGCAACAACTTTGACACAGGTTAGTCACAATGTACATGAAGAGGAGAAAAAGTACTGAGCTGGAAATTGCAAAAATAGAGTTTGAATAAGGCGGGATAGCTTATGCATTTACCATAAAGAGTATGTGTGCTGATGAAAAAAAGGCCTTGTAGCCTTTTCGGCAAATCAACTGAAATGTTTCGGTATTCCAAATATTCCACAACTTTTACATATCGCCATCCAGTCCCAAAATAAGCGGAGCTTGTTATGGTAACAACTGATACACATACGTATATATATAGAAATATATTTCTATATATATACGTACATATTTTGGATAAATTATACCCAGAAAAAGAACAAAATGATCGCGCTCATCACACAAACATTTGTCCTGGGTGGGAATCGAACTCACAACCTGCGGCATAGCAGTCAGGGCCACTAAACACAAGACCACCAGGCCAGTCATAATTACCAGGTATTATTGTTACCTGCCAGCATCTTTGGCAACCAAAAATAATAATATTACCTGCAAGTGTTCCACCCTTATGCTCGTAACATTCGGCGGCAGAACCTCCTCTCTTATAGTTTCGTTGCTATCTCTCATCTCGTAAGACAGTTTGTAGCCCATTAAGATTCCGTTTGATTTTTTGGGCGCAGTCCAAGACACTCTCACTGCACGATCCGATATATCGTCAAAGAGTAGGCTTCCTATTTCATCCGGAACTAAAAAAAAAGAAATAGTGGATACATGTTCGTGACACTTACATTGTATGTACAGAAAATTAACCCCTCGCCACTGTAAATGTTAAAGTCTATAGTAAAAGTTGTTCATATTAAGTACAATGACCCTTTTTCATGTAGTGGGTTTAATCTGTTACATATTGTACAGACTCCAGCACATCAAGTTACACCAATGTGTCAAATTTTCACAATTGAATATGAACCTTATTCAGTTTAACATAAAGTTGAAAAACGATCAAAGAAATGGACACATGGGGGGACACAAGTACTTGATGTGCTGGAGTCTGTACAATATGTAACAGATTAAACCCACTACATGAAAAAGCGTCATTATACTCATTAATATGAACAACTTTTACTATATACTTTAGCATTTACAGTGGCGAGGGGTCAATTTAATTAAAAAGGGAAGCTAACAAAAAAAAACTTAGTAGGTATTCGTATCACTATTTGCTGTATTTCTTGAAGTCATCGGTCTACCTTCCACCCAGTATACCTTAGGTGTATAGTATATTTGTCAATACTAAAGTCTGGCTACCTTTGTTCAATAGCGGAAGAGTGGTTCTTCCGAACCTCCATGGGGAAGCCAATATGAATCGAGTTGTATGGACACTTCGCTACTGCTATGTAAGTGTTAGGGTGAGACTCCACTAAAGCGGAGATGAGAAGAGATGTCTTATAACCAATCGGCTTGCCTCATTTTGACCGCTCAGCTCTTAGCTTCAGCACAATATAATAACCTATTGGTTAATTACGAGACAAAAAGTATTGAACACCTGATATTTTCAGTCTTGCTACATGTTGTATGTACAGTGAGCGTCAAAAATATCAAGACGAACTATACAAAATGATGTCAAAAACAAAGAAAATTAAACTTTATCTCAAGTGGATAACGTTTTGATCAGAAGGACAGTCGTCGTGCAGAATCATCATTCTGATAATATTTAATTTTCGTAGTTGTTTAGATCACTTTATCAGTCTGTTCTTCGTCCCGATATCATTGACTCTGACTGTACTGCGTAATCTAATTATTATTTGAAGAGGAGTGGAGAGGTCAAAGTGATGTCCAATGTCATTCACATAATCAAATTAATATACTATCGATACTAAAAACACTTCATAAATGTGCACTATTTAACAATACCCATTATTATAATTTAGAAGGACTTTAACTAGGTTTAAGTTTAAAGAAACTTTATCCTTACTAATATTTAAAATGAAACTGTCTGTTTGGCCATCCCGCCTAAACTACTGAACCGGTTTAAATGAAATTTGTTTCGGAGAAAGACAGAGACCTATGTAAGGATTTAGGTGTAATGCGATCAAAGGGCTGTAAGGGGTTGAAGTAGGGGATGGAGTTAGAGAATTCAAGTTTGGGAAATTAAGTACTTTTTAAAGCTAGAAACCTGAAACAATTTTTTTTCGGATTTTGAGGATCTTGGAGAAAAAATTAAGCTACTTGAAGCACCAATCCTGCGCGAACGAAGTCGCGGGCTCCAGATAGTTCTAGATAAAAACATAACCTGTCACTTACTTTATAAGACTTATAAAATTATTAAAGTACTCACTGTCTTCTTCCGTCCTTACTTGGACGTAGTCACTGCGTGGGCCGTCGCCGGGTTCCGTAAAACATAATACCGTTATATTGTACTCGGTAAACTTCTCAAGGCCGCTGATAACAGCTGATTGTTCAGTCAGAGGATCGAGGAGGTTAGGGGGGACACTAACAAGTTTCTGCTCAACGTTAGCACCCTCATGTTCCTCCCAGATCCACGCTTGCATTTTGTAGCCCTGTAACAATGATTCAAATGCATTGTTTGTACTTGGTATACTTATTAAATACACTTATTTTACCAAATTTTTTACACTGTGTACCTGGTTTATGCCATTGATTTTCTGCGGGTTGGGAGGTGTCCACCAAACAGTTAACGCTGTAGAGTTGAATGGCTCACAGCGGACACTGTCAGGAGGAGCTTCAGGAACACCTTCTTTTGTTTTTATCATGAAGCTATCCGAAAATACACCAACGCCTTTATCGTTGTACGCAGCGATTTGTACATTGTAATCTTTCCACGTGATCAAGTCCTGAATGAGATAGTTCCTCTGTGCCTCATTGGTGATGTTCTGATATGTCCACGGGCTGTTGTCGTAACCCCGAAGTCGGTATCTGATAACGTAACCCAGTATGTGTCCGTTTCTGTGTTCCTCTAGTGGTGGTTGCCACTGTGTGATGATTTCGGACGAAGATCGTGCAGAGCCCATAAAACCAACGGGGGGACCAGAGGGTGCTGGAAACATAACAATAAAGATAATTAGTACCAGTCCTATTTATGATGTCAAACATGAGTCGGTACTCAGGCAAAATTCCACACCACAAGGCATGCCATGTTGTTCTTTTTGGTAAATATTATTATTATTTAATTAAGTCATTATTTTGATATTTAATAGAATTATTGGATATGGATTTTATAAAGGAATATGCAAAAACTAAAACTCCGTTTGAGCAAGCAAGAAAGAAAGAGGGTAAAAAGATTTTGTGTTATGAATTTTTCGTACATAAATTGGTTTCATTTGCATGCATCCCATGCATTTGAGGAATTATGCAATTGGAATCAAACATTGGTAACTACTGACATACATTTTGTAATAAATATAGACAAATCACGTATCATGCAGACGATACACAATAATAATGCAACCTAACAGACATCACATTTTCATAATATTTATCATTTCATAAGCAACATTTTATTAATTGGTATAAAAGAAGATAAACACGTACATTATGTATTTAAGTTATGTTAAAAAGTTGCTACTAATTAAAAACAGCGGTTCAATAAAATCAAATATAATGAATACAAAAAAGGCATGTTTAAAAAACAAATGCAATCTAATGTTTCAAATTATTCCGCATACCTTGGCAGCATATAAGATCACTGGCGGCTTGATCGTAAAGAGAATACAATTATAATAATATGATAAAAAAAAAACACTCATATAACTATCTTACCTGCCCAAGACTTAAAAAATAAGTTCAAATTAGACAGAGGTGTTCAAAATGTTTAAAGTGCGATTATCATTTATTGTGCTCATTTAACAACATACAATGTGAATTTAAATATGTAACATTTTAGTAGTAGTGTAAAGCTGGTGTCACACTGAGTGGAAATTCTGTCCGGATTTGTAGCAGCCGGATGCCAGTTGTCATTTAAATAATTTACCATTTCGGCTAGCTGGACAGTTTGTTGTCGGCATCAGTAAATCCGTATCGTCGGAATAGTGTTTCGCCACGACGCGGCGAGGCGACGGGTATATTTGTTTTTGTTAAGTTATAACATGTCACACTGGGCAGATCTTTAGTCTTATTGTTGTATAGAAAATAGTATATGTGCCTGCTTTCGGTCATACGAATAGAATGATTAAATACCGCGTAATGTATTGCGGCGCTGGCCTATTCTGTATGTATTTCAAACTACTCTGAGTTTTTGGTCTTTAGTAACTAATTTACATACCTTCTTGGGGCAATGTCAGAACATCAGTTGGGTCAGAAGCAGGACCTTCTCCCACGGTGTTAACAGCTGATACTCTGAACTGATATGATGTGGCGGCCTTTAAGCTGGTTAAAAGCACCCAACGTTGGTTTGCCGATACATTCATCGGTTCGGTCACCCAATTCAGCAACGGGTCAGGCGTTGGACCTATAAATAAAATCATGTTATGTATGATTTTAAAAAACAGGCTGCAAATATAAATGCAGCATGTGTTTTTGAAATCATCAGTCTATGACTGTTCGACGTACCAAATTCAGGAACAACACGTCGCTGCACGATGAATTTTTGTATGGGAGAGTTTCCGTCAAAGCCAGGAGTCCACGTGACATTGACGGCTCGCTGTGACGCAGCTTCGAGTCTGAAGGCACGTACGTTTGTAGGAGCAAACGGAAGTTCGATGACGGACAGAACCGCATGTCGCGTGTGATTGCCGCCGGGCGACGTCACTACACACGTGTATTCGCCCGCGTCACTCGCACGCACCGCTTGCACTTGCAGCGCCCCATCTGCTGACACCCATACGCGGGAACCAGCTGTCATTGGCCTACAATAAAACATAAAGATAAATAACACGACAATGGCTTTCATAAATACACTGGCTCAATTAATAGTAAATGCTTTCCAACTTACTGTTTGTTGTGGAACCAATCAATATTGTACTTCACATTCGGGTCGTTCGATACTTTGCATTGTAGCGTTGCCGTGTGACCCAATAACACTCGTGTATCCACAGGTGGAGCTATAATTTGAGTTCTCACTGAAAACAGAAAGAGTCGCGTGTAGGGTCCCGTATCAAAAATGGAAAACAGAAGTATTTTTTATGCTCTAATTTTATTTTGAAAGTAAAGAGGTAAGTTTTCACGGTAGTCTACGTAATTCATGTCAATGTAGTTTGCGAGTACTCAGCGATATTTGAAATTTTATAGGCAGCAGGTTTTATTTTTCAAACTGCAGCTTTGTATGCTGATGAAAATGAAAGTAGCAGCAATTATAATAAAAAAGCATTGAATACATGAACAGGTACAGTTTTCAAAACTTTGCTGCAAATTGTCATTTTTAACGAGATAGTTTTTTCCCCTACGTATGTTTAACGTAAAACTGCAACTTTTAAAGAAACGTAAATCGTTTTGAGGGTTGCGAGGTATATTGACTGATCCCAGTGATCCCCCATGATATTAAACAAGAATTCCGCATAACATTTTACGCTGCTAGGGTTATACGATGGATTAAAAACATTTGAATATACAGTAGTACCTAACTCTTTCATTTATCAAAGCCTGACATCGTCTGAAAAAATACTTTTCTATCTCATCAAGTAAAATGACGTTGAAAAGGGTTATCTTTTGTGCATTCGGGAGATTCTCCCCTCTTTTTGAAGATACTATCTAAATGGTTTAATAAAAAGAATCTTTGTCTTTTAGTTTGTTTAAAAAGTTTTTAATAACCAAGTATGAATTTAAAATAAAAAAAAAGTGATTGCTTCAAATCTACTACAATCCACATAGCGTGGAGTCAAGTATTTAAGTATTTATTGCAATCCATAGTCTTCCTTCTGGTGTAGACGGAATGTGCATCGCTTACACCTCGAACCTCGGTCTCGGCAGAGTATAAAGCTAACATTTATCTACTTATAGTACCTACCATAAGGAAGGAGAGGGTTAATGAAACCCCTTAGGCGCGGAGACGATGAACAGATAGAACCAGGTATAAATAAGTCAACATCAATGTAGACGCTCTATCTTACTTTGTGAATTCTTAGGTATTATTTTAGGCCTTCTGTTACGATACATCATAATAACTACATACCTACATGACCCATATTAATTAGACAGACCTGATTTGTTAAAACAGGCCGTCTCACCTAGCAGCGATGATAACAATCATGATAGCGATTTAACACCACAACATCTTAACTGAAAGTAAAGTAAAAATTGATGATATCGACGGCGCTGATAAAAACAATCTTATCGGCTACCTCCACAATTTATAACTTATCAATTACGGGAATATTACAAATAAACTATTAACGAGAATTTCTTGACATAAAGCGAAATTATTTATAAAAAAATTAAATGACACGTAGGTATAACTGAGGTATGATGAGGTAATCACCTAGAACAGTGAGGTAAGCCTCTCCGGATACGTTCCCAGCATCGTTCGATCGTACGCAAGTATATTTTCCACTATCGGCAGTTGTAGTACTTGTGATTAGCAGGTCGCCTTCTTCGAGTACTTGTAGTCTTGCCGATAAGTTTATGAGTAAGGTATCTGTAATAGTTGTGGAGTTCTTAAAACAGTGTTGGTAAATAGTTGCAGAGTAATGACCAAATTGCGATTTGTTTGTTGCTCTGGACGACAGTCTATCGTTTTGCCGCAAATTCTAGAGTAAAGAAGACTGTGTTCAAGGAGTCATTATAATTCCAATTAATGTAATTATAATAAATCAGAAAATATAGGCACACAATTTGCTAAGATTGCCAATTATACATTTAAAAATCAAATCAAATCAAATCAAATCATTTATTTGCCAATAATGCAGGTATACAATATGATGGTAGTTTTTTTTTTTTTGTTTCAGTGTCCCAATACATTTAAGCAGAAATTCTTCGGATAAAAAGCTGCAGTAAAAACAGATCCCAAAACTGTCCGAATTACTAACCATTAAAATACCAGGTGACGTTGGGGGTGGGTGCTCCAACGGCGCGACACGTGACGGTGGCGTCCTTGCCATCAAGCACGGTGAGGTTGTTCGGCGGAGTCTGCATTATGGGCGGGGACGCTACAAGCCACACGCACACAGTTAGAACACGAGCCGAACTATAGCGGGTTATTTCAATTATACTGTACGAAATCTTCTACAAAATAAGTTAGTAAAACACAAAACTCCGTGACACCTCTGTCTCAATGTGAAAAGCGCATGCGATTATGTTTTAATACATTTTATACCTACATGTGTACATTTAATGTGATACACATGTGATTTCTTGAATAGTATTAATGCACAGTGATAAACATGCTGCCAATAATAAAATATCTAAAACTTTAATAAATCAATCTTTAAAACTTAACAACGAAAAGGGAATCAGAATGAAATTATTTGGGCATTTATTAATTTCATGGTGGATACGTATAAACACCATAACTTTAAATGGTCAATATTGAGCGCAGACACTTAGTAAACCGCACAGGTGTCTCGTGGCCCACTATAATTTTGCTGGGAATGAATGAATTTTTTAGAAGGATGTGCGTTAAATTCTTGCGTTTTACACGCACCTTACCACATAAAAGTAGGAATGTTACCTACATACATTTCCTCCACACGAGTTAGTTATTTACGTGTGTTATAAAATGATCTGATATTGATTATTTTAGCTAATCAAATTGTCATGCTAATATGGTTCAATAAAATTGGCTTAAAAGTGTAATCTACAGTGTTTAATATTTGAATTATCTATGATCTATCTACGGATTACGCATTAATCTTATAATGCAGGTATTTTTCTAATAAATCAGTATAATCTAAGAACAAATCAAATAAAAAAACATGTAAGTAGGTATATAAAATGTGGCATGTCACCTAAGGCAAGGGAATAAAAACATGGTACATAAAGCAATCATCACTCTGTGCTGAAAAAGAAAACTTCTACGCTATATGTGAATTATTAAATTAATGTCAACAAGTAATTTATTCTTACTGCCGGTGTCAAATCTGAATGTTTTTGCTTTTTTATCGGAGGTCCTCATTCTTATTAACTTCATGTGACTTCGTGGAAGACGCCTATTGTCCTTCACTGTACGATAGTGGCATACGTTAATTAGTCAGTTTTGTTATTTTACCTAAATACACACATACAATATGACAACGACCCTGAGGCAGACGGAGCTTGACGGATTAATAGACTCGGTTACGCGCCGGAGTACGAATTCTAGAAGTGAATTCACATATTTTTTAAACATCAGTTCACATGCTTGGTTTTAAATGGTTTTAACAATAACGTATGCAAATTATTACACAATTTATATGCGATCTTAAAATTAGTGTTCCCACTTACTTTTTATCTTCAGCCATGTATAAATAGAAGATTCTCCTGCTTCGTTGCTGGCAATGCACTGGTATATGCCAGTATCTTCCATTTTCAGGTGGTTAATGACGAGTGAACGGTCGACTTCGACCCGGTATCTGCCACCGCCGTCGTCGACATCTGGATTATCAGATTCTTCAGCGCCAGCACCAACGCTCGCAATCTTTTTAGCGTCTTTGTACCAAGTAATACTAGGTAAAGGAATACCCTGGACATTACAGTCCAGAACTATAGTACTTCCAAATTCTCCAAATGTTTCGGATTTTAAATTAGAAAGGAACACAGGTTTTTCTAACACTGTGACAAAAGCAGAAGCTGAGTCAGTAGCATACCCTCCCGTTTTTAGCCTGGCTTGGCATGTATACTGTCCTGTGTGGGTCAGATTAGCTGATATAAGAGTAAGAGTTCTGTTCCATTGATCGTT
Organism: Euplexia lucipara; assembly: GCA_921972225.1. Lineage (NCBI taxonomy): Eukaryota > Metazoa > Arthropoda > Insecta > Lepidoptera > Noctuidae > Euplexia > Euplexia lucipara. The sequence continues at coordinate 12,620,212 of OV179149.1, forward strand.
AAGGTCGAATGAGATTCCAGCTAAGTCAATCATTATCCCATCTTTAAACCATAAGGTTTCTAATTCATGCAAAGGCCGAGCGTTTGCAATACAATACAAACTCGTATATTCTTGTCCTTTTACTATTTTTGTGTCTTGTGGTTTTATTATTATTTCTGGTGCAATTTCTTTGCTATCATTTCCAAAAACATTAAGTTGTATGTAAGGACTGTTTTCTTCTTTTCCTAGCTGTGTATTTATGGCACGTACTCTAAAACACAAGAAAAAAACACTTTCGTCAGTTATCGAAAAATATTATAAAACCTATAGAACCACACATTAAAGTAATGTTTGTAATATAACCTGTATGATTTCTCATCCTCGTGTGAAGTACAAAGTATGACGAGTTCATGTTTGTCGGTGACAGCGAATTTTTGATCATATCGCAGAGCGCCATTCTCATCCTGCCATATAACTGACGGTGGTGGTTCGGATTCTATCTGCGGAAACGCAATTACCACCGCTCTACCAGATTCAACGGTTATCACTGTTTCAGCAATAGGTTCAAATACACCCATATCTAAAAACAAAGATTTAATTTAACCAAATTGTGCCCAACCATATAGTTTAGTGTGGGTACTACTACTAACTCTCTGTACCAACAGGCACTCAGATGTTTATGGGTCGACGACAAAACTTCTTATTTTTATACAAAATATAGTTGTTTCCAGGACGGTAGACTTATTTTTTCTGCAAGATTATTCCGCCTACACAACAAAGAGACACATGAAAGTACAAAGAGACGTATGAAAGTTTACTTACACGCGACGACAATGTTGTTCTTTTCGCTGAATATTGCTCCGACATCATTTTTCGCTATACACTGGTATGCTCCGGCATCCTGTCGCTGGGTATTATGAATCTTATAAAACAACTCTGATGAATATTCACTGAGCGGTACACCGTTTCTCAACCATCTGTACATTGGCTGTGGGATGCCTAAAATGTACAAAATAACATCGTTCAGAGAGGGAGTCCTAAGTTTTTGTATTACTTAGGACAATACATATAAAACGATTTCGTCTTACAGACTCGCTTTAACACGTATACTCACCAGCCGAAAAGTAGAACCCTCTATAGTGTATGATAACCCGTGATAAGCAAAACAACATATCTATTTATTCCAGTGCCACATTTATCGGGCTTCAGTAAGTATATATTCGTAAGTTCGTTTGTAAGTAATAAATTAACTTACCCATAGCAGAACACTGTAAGATTTTTGTTGTCCCTTCTCTAACTATACTATTTGAAGATGATGGTTGCATACTAAATCGTGGTGGTTGCATTTGTACTGAAAGAGAAAAAAGCGTAGGTGTAATACACGATATTTATCATTTTTGTTCAAAAGTCGGAACAGAAGCTTAACTTCTGCAAATATAACTATTTGCTAAAGAGTTTCAGCTAGGTACCGGTCACTTAATGATAATGCCAAGTTACTAATTCATTGCTTTCCTGCTGGTGTCATAAGTACCAAGAAAGCTCTAAGCAGAAATACGGATTTACGTTCGGAATTTACAATTCTAATGCTAATTAATAAGCACTTCGATTAGAATTTTCTAAATTTCCTAACTGGTGTGAGAACTGCAAAGACATTCAATACTAACTAAAGAACTGAGAAGATCCGACTCTATTTTATAGAGCAGCTATATTCTGAAAAGGGTTTTGCTTATTGACCAAATTAATCTTGCAATTAAAATTGCTGCTGCAGATGTTCGTATTGGTCGTCGTTACTCATGAATCAGATTTTTAAAAATCTTTTACAAATTATGACTTCAATGACCAAACAAAGAAACGTTATTTAATTTAACAAATACAATAATTGAATTAAATTATCGCTGCTTTTCGGATGGATGAACCAGATAGCGGGGGAAATAACTTTTGTGTCAAAAGTTGGATGTCATGTTTTTGCTCTCCCGAGGGTATCCTAAATAATTAAATGAGTGGTTGTCTTGATTAAAGCAGCTTCCCTTGTTTCTAGGACATATTATAGAACGGCTAATTTCCGTTTTGTTAGTACCGAGAGCTGAGAGCAAAACTTAAGAAGGCGGACCCGACATTTGGAGCTTAAACCCTTTAGCCTAGCTAGATGTACCAGACGCATAACAAAGAGATCTTAATAGTGACTAAAAGAGCGAAATCTTGTCACAACAGTGAACCTTATCAGGGTACTAAAACAATGAAAGTTATTATTAAGCAATGGCTATTCATATGCGTTCATTCCCACTAGTTCGATTCATTAGTTCGATCGTCGAACTAGTGAGAATTTTTTTTCTCATCTGTTCGACCGTCGAACTAGTGAGAACTTTTTTTCTCATTTGTTCGACCGTCGAACTAGTGAGAACTTTAAATTGAATTTTAAATAAAAAAATGATGATGATAAAGACCACGCAACGCCAGATAAAATATCTTTAAGTTCTAATCTACCATGCATGCGTGCGTGCATTGCAAAAGAGGGGAATCTGGTGTCGTTGCGTGGTCACAGTTCTAACCTAGCCGTTTCCAATTTGAGTAACTGTTTAAAAAAAACAAACTTTATCATCATCATTTGGGAATAAGCCTTCATATGGTCACATTCGTAAATCAATAATGTCACATCATCGAATATCAATTATAACGATCAAATTTATTTCTGAAACTTTACTTGTACAGTACGTACAAAAAAAATGAAATATGTCAGAAAAAATAATGTTTCCACTCCGTATATTTTAGAATAACTGGCTCAAATAAATTCGTGCACATACACACATATTTTACCCGAAGTAACCTACTCCTCGGTCGAAATAGTAATGGGAACTCACGATAAAACAGATGGATAAAAATACTGCGCCACGATTAGGGTAACTAGGAGAAAGAAATAAATCGGTACTAAACACGTCGAATAAGCCGTTGACAGATCGGTGTTAGTAAGCTCCGAAAATACGATGTATCTGGAGTCTTTGTCTCTGTTCGGAGATAAAAGTTGGTAGCAATTTTTCACGTCAATACTCCTAACAGTAAAATCAAGTGTAGTAATGGGAACTCACGATAAAACAGATGGATAAAAATACTGCGCCACGATTAGGGTAACTAGGAGAAAGAAATAAATCGGTACTAAACACGTCGAATAAGCCGTTGACAGATCGGTGTTAGTAAGCTCCGAAAATACGATGTATCTGGAGTCTTTGTCTCTGTTCGGAGATAAAAGTTGGTAGCAATTTTTCACGTCAATACTCCTAACAGTAAAATCCTTATAGATGACACTTATTTAACATTGATTGTAACATATTGTTGACCTCTATTCTGGACCCTTTTCGTTAGTAATTGTCTCTGTGGGATCATTAAGCTGCCCACGTATAAATTTTGCCAAATCCTTTGCGTTTCTACAACCTCCTGTATTTACTCATGGTTATGTTTGATAAAAGATAATAATTGAGCCATCCAGACTTCCGTTTGAATCTATAAGGAGGCATACGCATGTTGAACATTATGTTGGTATTGTAGGGACTACTAATAAGACGTGAACAATCGTGTAAGCATTTGTTAACAATTTTGGACGTTCTGTGAATTTACAATGAGGTTTGAAATAATGGGCATGTTCAAACCCTTAAAGCCTTCTCTTTTATAAATTCTTTTTCAAAACACAATTTAATTGCTTGTGTTTATTTTTTTGTTTCATTAAAATCATAATGTTGAACATGTTCATGTGATGCAATTTTAAGAAACAGTGAATTTGTTTATTTTTTACGTGGCTCTTGATTGACTGCAGTGAGCCTGACCCAGTTACCAACGGTAAACACGTGTTGAGTATCATACAGACGGTTTGTAGTTAGCGTACATTAGCCTTTTCCTAAACGGGAACAGTTAAAAGTTTACTAAAACATTTCTCAGAGATAAATAGGAAATATACACAATGGGTTAATTGATACCGAGTGAGCGACCACCGCTCATGCAGAGATGAACAGTCTTAGGTACAAATAGTATTTATGATGCATTAAGGCAGTGAGTTTTTTTTTTTACTCGACTTCCATAGAAAGGTTAAAAATGTGTGGCACATGTTGGTGTAGTAATTCTTGCTGCAGAATGTTTTGTACCTTCATATTTTAGTAGCAACATATTAAGAGACATGTACATTTTACGATGGCAAACCCCTTACTGTGTCGGCCCATAAATCGTTTTATGTCCAAGTTCTTACTTTGATACATCCTAAAATACAATGTTTATAATATTTCAGAAGCCAGTCTTGTTTGTATAATTGAATACAATGTACAGAGTGCCGCACTTCAATAGTAACTAAACCTGTATAAGCTGGCCTGTTATCCTATTTAAACTCAGTACTATGATAGGTCCACCCAAAGTCAAAGTATTGTTAAAGTGTGCGTTCGACTTTACATACATTTGAATTTGCTTTTGAACGGTTTCAAGCAAACTTTTAATACGTTCTCCAACAAAGTTTAAGTTGGACTGCCGCTTGAATATCGGTCGTTATTTAAATCTAATAATGCGTAAAGGGTGGAATAAGTGAAATAAAGCTCTCTGAGTTTGGTTCTAAGTAAATGCGTAACATAATTTAAACAGTGAGGTTGAAATTTGGAGGCATGATAATAAAATGCCAGGTTTTTAAACTTAACACTGTTTTCCTTTTTAGCAACTTCTGAATTTCGCATTAACAAGAGCATTTGTAATGATGAGCGGAGTTGTTTCTATGACTTGTAGATAGGCCCTTGGCTTATGTGTTGTGCAGGCAGCACAAAACATAAGCCAAAAGGCAGATTAAGTTAATTTACTAAATGATCTCCTCTTAAATCTAGTACAAGGATATAAGATAACGTTTTGAGAAAAGTAAACTCCCATTTTAATTGCTTCACAACGCGTAAGTATGTTAAAGAATTACTATGCCTCTCGTCTATCTTAATTTGGCAATATCTAAGTTGATAAACAGATAAGATACGCCTACCTCTGCTAGGTAGGTCATTAAAACAGCTAGCATACAATTTTCTTTGGTTATCAATCACAAAACGACAATTTCTTTTTTTTTAGATCTTGACAATCATGTGTCTAAAAATCTAAATTGATGTTTTGCTCTAGCTAGCTACATGGTACATACAAGGCTTATCATTTTATTTTTTTTAATTTTCATTTATTTAGTTAACCAACAGCGAAACATTAAAATATATTACAAAATATGCTTGTTACAGTTTCTATGACCAATTATAGGTTACCCTGTATTACTGGATAAAATGTAAGACATGCGAACGGACTAACAAAAAACAAAATAAAAATGCAATACAATCCAAAATTACACAAAATGAATAGGTAGGTATAGTTTACAATTTTGTTAATTTAGCACAAAAAAGATAAAAGAAGAAGACGAAGAATGGTTGTCTGTCATTTACCTCCGTGTATAGCCTTCATGATTCGTTTTTTGAAGGTAAGTTTATTACAACTAAACAAATCAATTTCAGAAAATTCCATGTTATAAATTCGAGCAATGCGAGTCAGTACACAGATCTGGGCATAGTTAGTGGAGTGCCGAGGAACACGCAACATCGGCGTGTGACGAGTGCGCCGTAGGGGAGTGTTAAACGTTATCTATTCTGTGCGACCAACTCCGGACAATCAAGGCGTCCATTGAGAATGTCATACAGCAAACACATGTCCATCACTTTACGCCTTTCTTCCAGTGTTAGCAGACCATAGGTTCGACAGCTATCTTCGTATGACATCGGAGGTTTACGGAGGCGATAATTAAGATAGTTGATATTTTTTTTTTTGAATCCTTTCTATTTGGGTCGTATAAATTATGTATTGGGGGTCCTTAATTGACACGCATATTCCAAAACGCTGCGCACATAAGCAAAATATACAGATTTTAGAGCTCCAATATTTTTAAATACCTGACATGACCTAAGAACAAATCCCAGGTGCTTATAAGCTTTTGTGCTAATAAGATCTATGTGGTCTGAGAACATTAATTTACCGTCAAACACAACTCCCAAATCCCTCACCATCTGTACTCTATTATTATTTATTTATTTTTACAATTTTGGGAAAGCTTACAGACTAATATCAAAATAATGACAACAGTAGATAACTAAATTGCTAATTACAAGCTTCCACATGTAAGTAGCTATAATGACAGAAGAACCAGATTTTTGGTTCTACAATAGGTAATAACTTAGTAACAAACAATAATATTAAAAGATTCTAGTGCAAAGAAGGTGCTCTACTTATGACAATTCCATTAAAATTATATGAGTAAACAATCTGGTTCCTCTTACGTGTGTAACTGATGCATTGACACTTTGCAACGTTTACAGTGATCTTGTTTTCTGAGTAATAATTATTTAAATTATGAAGGTCCTTTTGAAGGAATCATAGTTTTTAAGTAAATACGTACGTAGTGTTTAAAAAGTAGGTTCTAGATTTACATGAATTTGTTATCTAAAATGCAATGGTTACCTATTTGAAAATAAAACCGAATGAAACGTATGTTAAATATAATTGTTCAATTCTTTCCACATAAACTGAAATTGACGAATTTTAAAGTGGGTTTCTCTAATTTATGTACACTTCTTCATGTCATCCAAATAATGGGCACCTAGGTAGCTAAATATGTAAGAGACAACTAGCTTGTAAGTCCAGGGAGAGAAACTAGCACTAACATCGAACACCAGACGAAGGCACTAGAATGTTAAATCATATTACACAGAAATGGTCTAATTTGTATTCATCGTCCTCATTGCTTGGTGCGGGTACTAGTACAGCACGCGTAGCAAGCATGATCACCAAAACAGGTACCTATGTCAATTATTAGAACAGATAATGCTTCAATGCATTTCTTCTATTCATTTTTGTCATTATGGTGCTCAAAAACTACAGACCGATATCCAAACTTTGCCTGTTTACAATTATTATAAATAAAAAAATATAGGCAAGTTTATTCAGCTCTCAGGCATAGTTTCAGTGAACAACAGCATGTATTTTTGAGGGGTAGGTCCACGACAACGAATCTCGTTCTATTCAGTGACTTTTTGTCGGTCTAATCGGTCTCAGGTTGATGTTGTTTACACCGACTACGCAAAGTGTTTTGACAGAATTGCCCATGACGTCCAGCGCAAACTGCTGTCTATGGGCATCAGGGACAATCTTCCGTTGGCTTAAGTCATACGTGGAGGACAGGTCTCAAATCGTAGACTTGCTGAATGGGTATTCCTCAAGATCAATGCGTATTCCATGCGGAGTGGCTCAAGGATCTCTACTAGGGCCATTCTTGTTCAATGTATATTCTAAGATCTCCTATATGCGGATGATATGAAAATCATGAAGCAAATCATCTCTAAATCAGACGCCCTTTTACTGCAGGAAGATCTTGTTAGTTTCGAGCAGTAATGCATTGTTAATAAGCGCCAAATAAACGTCTCCAAGTGCTACGTGTGTTCTTTCACCAGGAACAAACTTTTGAACAGTTCAATAGACAGGGTAAACACGATTATAGACCTGGGGGTCATATTCGATTCTAAACTTATCTTTTATAAACATATTGATAAAATAATTAATAAGGCAGCGAAATCACTGGGCTTCATTTTCTGAGTCGCCTCAGAGTTTAGGAGCATCAAAACCATTAAAATCCTATACTGCACTTTCGTTCGCAGTCATCTCGAGCATGCATCCCAAGTTCTTTCTACCTTTCCGCGTAACCATCGACTGTTATATACCCCTACTACTAGAACTAACTTTAGACTAAACTCATACTTGCATGTCATACTTACAATGCAGCCTGCCGAGACGTCGACTTCGATATTTTCAATATACTAGCAGGACTCAATTAAATTAATGTGTAACTTCTTTTTTAAGAACGTAGTATAATTTGTAACTATTTATTATTGTTTATTATTTTTATTATAATATGTGTGCTGTTTACTAGCTGTCTTCTTCCCTCTTTTTTGTACCTAGCAGTAAGTTTTCCGAACAAGCATAATTAAAACAAAAGAAATGTTTCAACAATCTGTCATTTTGTCGATTGTTCTGTAGACAAAATCCGTTTCTATGGTGATCATGTTACGCGCGCAGAAAACATTTTATGAATACTACGCCTCCTTCTTGGACCAATGACTTTGTTTGGAAGAGCTCTTTAAGAACTACATGACATACGTAATGTAGTGCCCCCGAACCTCACTGGATATTTAATAATTAATGGCATGAAAATAAACAAACAACAGACAAGCAAATTCATAAGTTAGAATATAAAAGGGAGACAGATGACAGCGACAGTTTGCCGAGAGGCGATTTGCTTTAAAATTAAAGTAGCTCCAATATACGAGTGTATCCAATTTTTACAATGAAACTAGGTTCTCCTTTAATTTGCCACTTCACGCACTTCAGGAGCGTTAGGTTCCGTATGGTACTTAGTTAGTTTATTTTATAGCACATAAAACAAAACCAATTGAATATTAAAAAGTTATATTAGGAGCACAATAAAATAAAAGTATTCCCATTCGCTACCAAAAGGTTTTTAAGAGTTTCATAAAGAACATAATGCTCGTTTAACTAAGTTTAATTTACGTGCTCCGCTCGGGTATCTCGAATGCGCAGATGTTTGCCAATAAAGGGATTTTAAATATAAACAGTAATAAAAAGTATTCAATATTACAGTTGTTCGTCTACTTCGCAAAGCAAGAAGTAAGGTTATGTATTAAGTAAAACATGGGAACGCATCAAGCTAAGACATCAATATCGAAAGAACCGTTTCCGTTACGTGACTCACACCTATGGCACGTTTAGTTGAAGCCAGCGACTACCTACTAACATACTATAAGCGACATTCAATTCCAAAGGATTTTTATTTACCTGAATTCAGGTGATTTAGTTCATTTTATGATAGATAGGTACATTTTATAACTAGTATCTGGATTCGGCACAATGTCTTTTCGTAAATACGTCAAATTAATGAATTTTTTTAGCTATGTTCGTATGATGCAAAATTAGATTTTAATAATTTTACCAATTTGTGTTCACTTTATAGTTCGCTTCCTGTTTTATGTCGCTCAGGTTGTAATAACATGTGTAACCTGAGCTTGTACCACAAACGCCGGTCATACGGAGTGCAAGCAAGTATCGACTCATAGGTACGTCAATGTACGGGAAACCCTTCGATTAGCTTTAGGTCCCTTTATAACGAAGACTTTCAAGTGTCTGTTTTCAAGGAACGAGTTGCGCGTCGAATCCTCTAACAAATTATTTGCCTTTATTATCTTTACGTATAGTTAAAAATGTGCGCATTCTGTCTGCTCCATAATTATAAACAGTATCGACACACAGTGGAACGAATGTATGGGAGCGGTTGGACGTAGACATGTCCGAAAAAAAAGAGTAAAATTATGCCAAACTAATGATGCCATCTTATTCGATTACTTAATGCCTTCATAACTTGTGGTGATGAATTTCTTCATAACTCCCATATTTCGGGAGTAATTTGAGAAAATGTGAAATTTTACTATGAAAATGAGTGTATCGAGCTCTCTCCCTCCTGATTCCGGGCTTGTTTCAAGTAGCGGTCTCTAATATCATAATGCTAATACTAAGAGCTATATTTAATACTAAGACACATAGTGCACCAAATGCGCACTTTCTGGGATAAAGAGTGATGTTTATTTTATAACACAATTTTTTTATTTTTTGTTTATTTTGTTGATTAAAACCGTTTTTCTAAAGGTTTACCTTATTACAATAACATTTCTGAGCAGCCAATTAGAGAAGATATAAGCTAATTAGGATATATAATTAGGGACTTAAGGTTTACATATAAAACTGATGCACTAATGATTACTGATAAGAACATTGCTATTATTTAATTACTAAATGGCTCTTAATACACTAATTTAGCATGCATCATTTACTAATTATCACAATAACTAATTACCTTGCAATATTTAACAAAGGATACCTGGGATACCTGGATTTTATATAAATAGGTCACTATTAGTAACTTTAAAATCAGTGTTGATTTACACCTCGTTGTATCCAAGCTAATCTCGCAATGTATTTTCCAAATTTTAATACAAATCTTGATATTCACGTTGCTTTATGCGCACGCGCACATAAAGATTTACGCGACTTTAACTATTTGTTCAGTGTTTTAAAAGATAACAGTTGTGTTCAGTTATGTGAAAGTGCTGAAACAAGTTTAAAAGACTGGTGTCGTCGATTTTGCTACCGCATTTATGCAAAATGGACACAGTCTGGAAGAAGCACAGATAAGTTTCGGAAGAAACATGAGATTTGGCTACAGGCTGCAATTCAATGGCCGGAATTACAGAATGAAAATATGGAACCTTCTACAGAAAATATAATGGACGTCATCGAGCCCATAATTTCTCCTGCTAAATCTGATGCTTCAACTTGTACACATCCTAGTCCTCGTAAATCTTTTGAGGACCTTAGTAACCGGCAAAAAAGAAGACGCACTGAAGATAGTCTTTCATGCAGCAGTAGCAGCGCTGAAATTATGTTTTCGGCCGAAAGGGCGCTTCAAAAGGCAGGACAAAGCGATACAGCTTATGTTATGAAATACTTGACGGAGAATCCAGAAGAGGCCTCAAAAATCAAAGCCTTCATTGAAGGTAAATCAATTCAGGTACGGGAAATATCCCCTTTGAAGGCATTGGCTCTTTATGTATCGATGAACTTATCGAAATGGCGCTATAACACTCTTCGGGATTTCAACACTCAAGAAGGAGCTCTTCAATACCCGAGTTACTACATGTTGGTTAAAGAAAAAATTAAGTGCTATCCGGCCAAAGAAGATCTCACAGTTACAGAGAGCTCTGCAAAAATCAAATTACAAGCCTTGATGGATTTAACCTCAAGAAGACTTATTAGGTCGTTAGAAACCCCTGTTGATCCCAATCAACAGCTCGTATTGACCAGCAAATGGGGTTTTGACGGATCATCTAGCCAAAGCATTTATCATCAAAGGACGAGTGAAGATGAGCAAATCGATCTTGCTAGTAATTTTATGATTAGTCTTGTACCACTGCGGCTCGTCTCAAAAGGTGTAACAATTTGGGAAAACGAGCGACCATCTTCCACTTCATTTTGCCGGCCAATATTGTTTAAGTTTATAAAGGAAACCAAAGAAAATGTGCAGAGAGAGATGGCTGAAATCGAAGCAGAGATTGAAGCCTTAACTCCATCCACCATCACTGATGGAATTAGTGTCAAACACCAACTGCTGTTGACAATGATTGATGGTAAAATTCATTCCATTATATCCAATACAGCAGCTTCAGTGTGTGACATATGCAAGGCTTGTCCTAAAGAAATGAATAATTTAGAGTTAATCAAAGATAAACACGCAAACGAGGACATGTATAAATATAGCTTAAGCACCCTTCACGCTTGGATTCGCTCAATGGAATGCTTATTACACATTTCCTACAAATTAGACATAAAATCATGGCAAGTAAGGGGTGATATAGCAAAAAGGCAAGTTGATGACAGGAAGAAAAGAGTTCAAGCGGCTGTAAGAAGAGAAACGGGCTTACTTCTCGATGTTGTGAAACAAGGCAGTGGATCCACCAACAATGGCAACTCGGCAAGGAGATTTTTTGAAAACTACACTAAATCTGCTGAACTGACCGGAATAGATGCTATGCTTTTAAGAAAAATCTGTGTGATCTTGCAGTGTATTTCATCAGGAGAGAAGATCAACGTAACTAAATTCCGAGAGTTCTGCTTTGATACTGCTAAGCTTTACGTGGAGTTATACCCATGGTATTATAAGCCTTCTTCACTTCATAAAATTTTAATGCATGGGCCAGACATAGTTCAGAACATGTCAATTGTGCCCATTGGTTTTCTATCCGAAGAGGCATCTGAGGCTAGAAATAAAGATTTTAGAAAATATAGAGAGGGGCATTCTCGAAAGCATAGCAGTATCTCATGCAATGAAGATATTATGCACAATCTTTTACTGTCTTCTGATCCACTTGTTACAAGTATCCGTCCAAAAGGAAATAAGTTTGTAAAAAAATCTTCTTTTAAGGAATTTTATGAGCTTACGGATTCTGAGAAAAGTGATATCGAATTTGTTAACATAAATGATTTAGCGGACATCGATTCTGAATTTGAATTAATTGATGATGATGATGATGACGAAGATAATTAAATGATGTTATTGTTTTAAAATGTGTAACTTAGTAAATTAGAGCTTACATCTTAATTATTTATTGTACTTTTAATGAAACTAGGTAATTTATTATCAACTTACTTAAAAGTCATACTCTCATCAGTTCTTGTGAATATTTTTGTTAATATATATTTCTGTATATATATAATATATTTATAGACCTCTTAATAAGTCTGTCTGCGGTTTAAAGTAAATACAAATGGGGAAAAAACGTTTTTTTTTTTAATTTTCATTTCCTTTTATCCCAGAAAGTGCACATTTGGCGCACTATGTGTCTTAGTATTAAATATAGCTCTTAGTAATAGCATTACGATATTAGAGACCGCTACTTGAAACAAGCCCGGAATCAGGAGGGAGAGAGCTCGATACACTCATTTTCATAGTAAAATTTCACATTTTCTCAAATTACTCCCGAAATATGGGAGTTATGAAGAAATTCATCACCACAATTTATGAAGGCATTAAGTAATCGAATAAGATGGCATCATTAGTTTGTCATAATTTTACTCTTATTTTTCGGACATGTCTACGTCCAACCGCTCCCATACATTCGTTCCACTGTGCGACAGTTGAATTTTGCTTTTCCAGAACAAATTTTACTCGTAGATTCCGTAATTAACAGTAAACTTCTGGCTCAGCAATGTAAATAGTCAATTGTATAACGATTCATCGTGGTCAGAATCTGCTATGCAAATTGTAAAGCGAGATTGTACTTCCGCTTGGTGAATTCAAATGAGCTGAGTCACAAATAATGGACAGTGTTATAGATCTTTTAAATTATCCTGTTCTACTCTTACAGCGAGTCCGTTGTCGTCTGTGGAAATATGTGTGCAGTTTGACCGCAGTCCAGAAACGGCACGCCACCACAGCGCACCACACCAGTAACCGGTCGACGCCAACGCAACGAACACTACAGCGAATAAAACGGCTCATTTCCCAGAACATAAATACATACAACATACACACTCACATAATGAAATGAAATTAAAAGGTTTTTTTTTGGAGTATTCCCGTTTGAGCACCTATTTCTTGAGCACCTATGCATTAACCTATGGGAAATGGGAATACCTTTGGTACTAAATGCATAGGTGCTCAAACGGGAATACTCCTTTTTTTTATAATACCATCAAACAAGTTGAATTCAGACCTAATAAATACATAGTATAGAATTTAAACATGCGTGTGTGATGTTGTAACATTGTGTAGCATGGTGTTGAAACATTTTTCTGACCACACGGTTCTAAAGTACAAAATGCCATTGCCAGGAAACTGTACTTAAATGCCCATTACTAACTAGGTCACCGTTATTTTAATGTGATTTCTTTCATTGTTAACCTTTCTTGTACATATGATGTTGAATTGTATGTTTGAATGGTTAATAGGAACGGCACTCTTCAACAAAGACATGATTAGAAATTTGATTTGATACTTTAATTTATTTAATGACTCTAAGCTCTCAATTTACAACAGAATTTCTGTCACTTATCGGTATAAGCTTTAATTTGGTTACTTTATGCAGTGATTATGTATTAATAATGGATTTGTAGGTACTCAATATTTATATTAAATTACCTCTTTAGACGGATGCTGCTCGCATGTAACAAAATTTTCAATCGAGATTTTATTTAACCGATGTGAATATTTGGAATGCTGTTGTTTGTCACGTTTCCAAAAATACAGTAATTAATTGTTCGTAAGGTTTTTTAGAGAGGGCGACCCGTAAAATCACAAAGAACCCTAAATGAAGTAGGTACCTACTTGGTGCACACGCATTCAACGATAACTATTTACAACCCAAGTATCAAAGTTGGGTGTATTGATTTTAATGGTATATTTAGGTCAAATATTTCAAAAGAGGCAGGAAAATTGTCGTCATTTATCATATGGGTTACATAGCATTTATTAAGTTTAAATCACTTTTTCGGAATGCCGCGGGTAAAGAGTGTCCGGGTGTCCATTGCTGGCATTAACACAGCAGTGGTGGTGGTGGTGGTGCAATATGGCCGAGATAAAAAAAGTATTTTAATGTAGAAGACGGTATACCGTACGGAACTCCGAACCCCGAAGACCTGAATATAGGGACAAAATAAAAAAAGCAGATACAATACATATGTGCATATGTGGGCATTGCACGGTAATATTTTCCACAATAAAGCTGAACAATCAGTGATTAATGTCGTTGTGACATGAGACATTGAGCGAACATGAAAATGCTGTCCAACGTCCTACGTTCCCGGTATTCTTTGTTTATCGGAGCCCAGCCCCGCACGACCATGAGTAAAAATAGAAGTTAATCGATCCTTTTATTCGTGTCAGCTTGCTCGCTACATTATCAACAGGTACCCCATAGGAACCCGACCTTTTCTAACACGTATGTCAAACTCAATGAAGTATATAGTTTTTGCCTAAGTTATCTATTATTAGCACATGGGTTCGTTCCTAATATTGTGGTCTCCAAGGGCTGCAAGATTGTAAAATTGTTGGGATTTCTAATATATCCCACAATCCCAAGTGATTTGTGTAATTCTGAGTCTCGCGTAGGTAGTACAGTAATAAAACCGTTCCAGTGTGAGTCGTCTGGCATTTCGAGGGTTCCTTTTCGTATTACGATCGCGAGTCAGAACTTTTTCAGTAACTTTTTATCAAATGTAGGTATTATTTCTTTGTTTATGCTTATTCACTACATGGTTTCTTAAATCAAGATTTCGAAAGGGCATTTTGGAATTAACTCAATTTTTATCGTTCAAAATTAATACTTTAAAGATGGATTAGGTAGGTAATCTAGAAAACCATGAGTGAACGGGACATCGTCGCACATCCGGAAACCAAAAGTTCAGGCCAAATTCCTGGAACCCCCAGCGATGAATTTTTTTGTCGGCTTCTCTTATTTTCCAATTTTTATATAATATGTTCTTTTTGCTATTGACTTTTTATAATCATGATGTAGATCACACTCAGTAATATTTTAAATGAAAGGAGTGGATTATTTGCTTTTTTAAAGAAAAATCTCATTGGGTCAGGCGAAATTATGAGTTTTTTTATGGCTTTTCATAGGTAGTTCAAACAGAAATATCATAAGCAAAGAATGTGGAATGGAAAACCCGGAGAAAGATTTCAACCACGCCAGAAGGTTCAGAATTATGTCCTGAGCTCATGGTATCCAGATGTGCGACATTGTCCTACCACCCTACCCTGTATACCTACTTATGCAGAGCTTCGCGTAGAGTTGCAGTGCCGTGAGTGAGAGCGTTTGGATGGCATAGTAAATTATATTTATCTCTGTACTTAAATAGGTTCATAGAAACACTTTTACACGTCGTTTTTAAGCTCGAAGGTGGGGTCAGTGTTTTACTATCTGAGTACCTACTCTGAGGAGAAACGCCGAAAGAAACTTAGAAGTCACAGTCTCTTTTAAGTCCAGACATTGTCTTGGTCAGACCATGTAAGAACCAGGCGGATTAGTGTCTGATATGGTCTTTTGAGGAAAGAACCACACATATATTGAGGGGATCAGATCTTAGCACTGTTGCGAGTATCTTTTTGCACTCTGTCCAAACTGTCCACTGTTATGCTTAGTGGTTACTCATTAATTTTCCAAGTTAACGATGAACTCCCTAGAGAATATTATGCATAATTTGTGAGTTTGAAACGTTCAAGTCGGTTAAAGCAAGAGGCAGTCGATGTTACACAGTTAAACTTAACGCACGAAAATTTAACGAGAAAGCTCAACTCTTGCTTACTTGTGATGTATGATTAATTTATCGTTAATTGCGCAACGTGTGTTGGAAACACGTGTTGCTAAGCACAAATTTGGGTTTTCACAAAAGTTTGGGAATGTTAAATTATTGTTCCACTTATTAAGATTGTTAGACATTACAAACTAGATCATAATATATCTACTAAAGTGAAGAAGATGTCTGTAAAGGTACTTCTGTAATTGACCCGGAATGTATGAGGAAGGCGGATAAACTCCAGTATTAAGATCTTTTCATTAACTACCCTCGGGAGTGTCATCGCCACCGTACTTGGGAAAACGTGTTTACCTATGTGTAATATTAATACCACACCACAGTACTTATTTAACTTAAGTATGTTCGTATAATTTATACCTAATTGTGTCGCGTTAGGCTCCATAAATACGGTGCGTACCTAATGGTTTTTTCAATGCTTTTTACTGTCCCCACAGAGGCATTAGTGAAAAGTATTTCTGGTTGTTCATCAGTTTACAAAATGTGTTTTTATCATAATTGTGCTGCGTGTGTAATATCTAAAGTCCCTTATTTTAATTTTGCTTTTTTGTTTTATATTAATTATCAAAGCTCGAAATTAATTTTATGCACGGATATTTTATTTTGTTTTCCTAGGAGCTTGTGGCTAAATTATAACAGCCGCATGGGTCGATCGAAGGTTAAGCTACGCTTGACGAGGTCGGTCCGTGGATGGGTGACCATTTATTACATACCAAGACTCCTCCGTGCCTCGGAAAGCACGTTAAGCCGTTGGTCCCGGCTGTCATTTGTAGATCTTTGACAGTCGTTACTTGTAGTCAGAAGCCCGAAACTCTGACAACCAGTTTAACCAAGGGGTATCATGTTACCCAGTTACTGGGTTGTGGAGGTCAGACAGGCAGTCGCTCCATGTAAAACACTGGTATTCAGCTGCATCCGGTTAAACTGGAAGCCGACCCCAACATAGTTGGGAAAAGGCTAGGCAGATGATGATGATTTTATTTTGTTTTCCTATTTTTACAGAAAACACAACACTATACTGGCGTAATTGGTGGCTATAAGACGTATCGAAGGTAGGTACTAAGCCTAAGCACTATAAAACCTGAAGTAGAGCAAGGTTTCGATTTCTTATGAATGACTAAACGTCCAGATGAGGATGGCATGCTAAACAGAAAAAAGTATCAAAGAAATCGGGAAAACGCAAAATATTAAAGAAAATGACTTCAGTGAAATCTTAGAATTCTGCTCAGAGATCTAAGAGTTGTAAAACACCGCAATGTTTGAACAGGGCTCGTAAAAGTGTGTCAAGCCAGATACGTATCACGTATCACTCAAAACGTACTGCATACGCCTGAACTGAGGCACTCAGACAAAACGAATATAGGTTGAGGTAAGTTTTTCAATAGCTAGCAATAACTGTTGAATTTAGTCAAATATCATGAGAGCACCATTTTTTAAAGGAACAACTTATTTCATATTTTGTGAGAGGTATGCCATATTTATGTTATGATGATTGAGTGGCTGGAAAACATTCACTATAGCTTCTGTTTCCGTGACTTCAGATTGGTTTTTCGTCGACCGAATCGATCAAAAGGGGGCGTTCAACAATAATGAGTTAATGGACTCGTGGTCAAATCGCCATTGTTTGATGCTTTATGCCTCTAAAATGTTTTAAATCAACTAAAAATACCACATGGACGTAATTTCCGCACTCTGTATACTAAGTTACTTAAAGTTAAAGTTAATAATTATTATAATTGCTCAAGAACAACTTTTTTATTGGGTATGAAAAACCACGGTTTTCGGTAGCGCATAAAATTTTATAATAAAAATACATATTTTAACCTTAAAAGATCATAATAAGAATCTTGAAAGTGTTCCTTCGGTTTTTTTTTTAAATGTCTTAATACATCCTGTATTTTCTTTTACTTTGGCTTAATTTAGGCAGGCAGAAGTTTCCTTGGCAAGTTTAATGAATCCGATGGGAATATGGTGCCTTTTGCGCTAGACTAGCCTTTTCCTATCTGGGTGTCTAGTAGCATCAACTAGGATGGGAACGACGTTATGGTATTTTGTTTAAGCATGTTTCATGCTTTTTAGACCGTGATTTTTTGGATCTCGAGTGTTAAAAAAAAATATGGGCAGCAAATATAGCTTTAACTGGATTCAATTTATATTGTAAATGGAATCCATTATTAAAAAAAGAGCATTCGATTTGAATCATGAACATGAACAAATCATGAACATGAATCAAAACATGAACATTATATTTTGAAGATTAGTGAAAACAATTTTAATAAAATTGTTTTATTTTAAATCTATACATAATACATATAATAAGACTGTAAAAAAACTGTGTCTGTACATTGAATATATTTAAAAAATAATAATTGAGGGGGGTTTAGAAACAGTAATAGAACACGAATCCAAAAAAAAAAGTCTGTCTGTTTGTCTGTTTGTTTGCACACGCTAATCTTCGGAACTACTGGACGGATTTGAATGATTTTTTTTTTGTTGTATAGATATTAAGTCTGGGCAACACATAGGCTATAATTTATCTTGGAAACTGGAACACCTGATACAGAACCGCAACAGACCAGCTAAACTATAGGCGATACAAAAATGGTCCCATAGCAAAAATTGTTCCACGTGATGAGCATTTTCTGCTGAGGGAATAAATTTGAAGATCCGGAACACCTGATGCAGAACCGCAACAGACCAGCTAAACTATAGGCGATACAAAAATGGTCCCATAGCAAAAATTGTTCCACGTGATGAGCATTTTCTGCTGAGAGAATAAATTTGAAGATCCGGAACACCTGATGCAGAACCGCAACAGACCAGCTAAACTATAGGAGATACAAAAATGATCCCATAGCAAAAAATGTTCCACGTGTTGAGCATTTTCTGCGGAGAGAATAAATTTGAAGATCCGGAACACCTGATGCAGAACCGCAACAGACCAGCTAAACTATAGGAGATACAAAAATGATCCCATAGCAAAAAATGTTCCACGTGATGAGCATTTTTTGCTGAGATAATAAATTTGAAGATCCGGAACACCTGATGCAGAACCGCAACAGACCAGCTAAACTATAGGAGATACAGAAATGGAACCATAGCAAAAATTGTTCCATGTGATGAGCATTTTTTGCTGAGAGAATAAATTTGAAGATCCGGAACATCTGATGCAGAACCGCAACAGACCAGCTAAATTAATAGGAGATACAGAAATGGAACCATAGCAAAAATTGTTCCACGTGATAAGTATTTTCTGCTGAGAGAATAAATTTGAAGATCCGGAACACCTGATGAGGAACTTCAAGAGCCCAGCTACAATATATAGGAATGACGTCTTAGCAAGAGTTGTTATGCCTTATGAGCACTCGCTGTTGACGTATAAAAATCGAAGATCTGGAACACCTGTTGTGGAACTCCAAGAGCCCAGCTACACCATAACTCACATAGGAATGACGTCTTAGCAAAAGTTGTTCAGTCTGATAGGCATTTCCTGTTGACTTATAAAAATCGAAGATCAGAAACATTTGATATAGAAATTAAAGCTATCACTAATTTCATTGCATAATTATAAAAAAACATAAGTACCTCCACGCAGTGAAGGTGGGAACAGTTCAGGACTGATTTCCGATGACGATGGTATATCATTGAAGACTAGACTCTACTGGCCAAATCTCCTATTTTTTTTATCGTTTAAATATGCCTTCGGGCTTATGTTTTTTGAGTGTTTAATTTCCTTTTCCATTTATTATCTTTGTTACATGGTTGCCTACCCGGTAACGCAGGGGTGCAGCCACTTAGATTTTAATTGATCAGGTATCATCACAATAAAACTATAACCATGCCTAGAAAGAGGTCAAATCTTTCCCAATGTTCCAAAGGTGCTAAATGATTAAAGATCATAAGATCCCAACAATCTACCGAAGAGCGTTAGGAGAGACTTGATGCTGTTCGAGAACATGAGGCTGTAACTCGCTTCGCGGAAACTTCTTGGGATCGCGAAGCACGCCTGCATTCTCAGCGTATTTACGCATCTACCAGGTATCCAGGTCTCTAGACACCAGTGAAGAATATGTGCGCGACTGACTGCTGATCGTGAACATCATGCAGTGTCTCGCGAGTTGGAGACGTTCACGGAGCATGACGTTTGAGTTTTCAGCGTATATACGCATCGACTCTAGAGATAAGTGGGGGAAGGAGATGCGCGACTGACCGCTGATCGTGAACGTCACGCATTATATAGGCTATAATTTATTTTGGAAAATCGAACACCTAAAGTAAAAGAGATAAAAATGGTGCCATTGCAAAAAATATTCCACGTGAAGAGTGTTTACTGCTGTGAGACAAAATTTGAAGATCTGGAGCACCTGTAGTGGAACTTCAAAGCCCAGCGACAATATAACATATACATAATAGAAATGGCGTCTTAGCAAAAGTTGTTAAGTCTGATGGCATTTCCTGTTGACCAACAAAAATAAAAAATCTGGAACGTCTTGAATCGTCTCGCGCATCCCATTGTTTTTCCGTCCCCGGGCTATTAGAATTCGACATCAGACGTTTCAGATCTTCGATTTTGACGACCCCATTGTCGCTGACATAAGCAACAGGATCCGCGTACGAAGTCGCGGGCAGAAGCTAGTTTAGAAAATAAAAGTGAAACGAAACGAATCGTATATTGTGTTCGTTCATCCCTGGTTCTTTGAGGTTTTTATCATTGACACTACAATTTTCAACTAAAATGAAATAATATAACTCCACATCATTTCTTAAATAAATTGTTGCAATGGATACAACTAAGTGTGACAGTTGCTGTAAAAATAGGTTATAAAAATTTCGGCGTCAATCGTAATAAAATTGTAACATGCTTATTGTACTTTCGTTACAAAGTGTGCATTAAAAATAACCTTTTTTAACTTCAGTCTAATGCTATTGTAAATGGATAGTCTAACATAGATACGGCTGTAATTTTTATGTCAATTAAGTTAATTGTGACTTAATATTCAAAACATTCTGGTTGAGTCATAAATAAAACTAGGTTTTTGTTTAGGCGCACTTGTTAGTATTGTACAAATGCCAGCACCTCAAGCTTCCACACTGTGATATTTTCCCAATTCAACATGAATCTTATTCTATATGTAATAAAGTTGAAAAACTATCAAATAAATTTGACACATTGCGGTAGCTTGATGTGATGGCCGCAGTAAGTACTTTTTGATAGCAAAATTAATAAACATAATCATGAGAAGTGAATTGGGGTATAACAGACACATAGTGTTTGATGTCTAAACACTTTCAAATTGGTCTTGGATCTTTGGTAAGTCGCGTAGGTAACTTCAACCAAATACAGTTAAGATTTCGTCGCATAACTTGAATAATGAATAAGGGTCGGTAGGGTTATAGTCGCCCAAAACTATCTTATCTTCAGGGACTTGACAACCACATCCGTTCGAGTGTCGTCATAAAATTGAATAAATGAATAAATACATTTGCTTTTATGTAATTGGACCACGGAAAGACATAAAAAACACAGGTGGAATCAGAAAAAAAAACGTGAATCTTTCAAGTAAGTTTAAGTGAAATCTAAGTAACTTAGTTTTAAAAGACTCTGTGAGATATACGAAATACGGTGCACTAAGCGATTGATTCGTTTGAATATACAATATATGTATACTCTTCCAAACTCGTAAGATCGTGTAGTTAACCGCTTCGTGCAAGCAGGTACAGCATGAAGCAATACCTACTAGCAATATTACTGAAAAACAAAAATATAATTTAGGCATTTCGGGATAGTTGTTTGTGTTAAAAACAATAAATTAATTCACAAACTCGTTTCTATTCAAATGCCAGATGCTTGTTTGGCAGCTTGTAACAAAATAATTAACCAAAACTTTTATTAATAAAATTTGTTGCTGATGGTATTAATATTTAGGACCTAGATAGGTAGGTAATATGATTGTTTACTACCAACGAAATACTGTACCGTAATTATTGATTAGAGTTTAATTTTATTTCATATGTTAAAAAAACACTTTGTAAACAGGCTTATTATACATTAATGGATTATATTGAAGATAAAAATGCTTGGAAACATGCTGGTCCTGCTCCATAGGACAACTTGATGTCTGGATAGGAATGTTTGCTTTTTCTCTACACCACACATTGTAATTTGATTTTTTATTTTATTATTTTTTTTTATTTTAAGTATTAACTTCATGATTATTTTTTTTTTAATAATCAACTTTGGTTTAAATATTATGTAAATATGTGAGCACCATGTATCTTTAAATACACTCATACAATTACCAGCCGCGTTGCTTATTTTATATCACCTTGTACCTATCTCAGAATAGCTGTTTTTTTTTCTCATGGTACATCGTCCTCACATATAATCTGATTATGAATACAAATATTGTAAAATCTATTTTAAAAGAGTAAGTCCATACTTACTCTTTTAAAATAGATTTTACAATATTAGTTTCTTGCACATTCTTCTCCATACGAAACTACCTTTTGGAATGTGCAACTAGAATCATATTAGTTTAATTTATTTGTAAGTCTAACGTTCAAAAGTGCCTGTTATCAGGACTAATTGAAATAAATGAATTGACTTTGACTTTCTTAAGATTTATTGATTAAAAAAAATAAGTCACCAGATAACAGATTCTGTAATCAATAACAATGTGTGTAAACTATGTACTTACCATTACAAAAATATAATGAAACGAGTACGTTTACGAGTACCGTAGAATGCATTCTTTCACAAGACTGAATTTGATAAAAGTTCAATGTAACCGTGAACTTCTGTGTAAGAACGTACTTACATAATGTAGACTTTACATATTTACACAGAATGATTACTCAGTGCGTTTACGTCAACTATATTGCATGGTCATGTTTTGGTAGTTATGGTAAGTAAGTTAATACTTAGATCGGACTTGGAAACCCTTAAGGCGAGGTTACCCCAATAAACGTCGTCAACAATAGCGTTTTACTCGTACATGGAACGGATTTAAATTTTGAAAAAAATGTATTACATAGTTGACTCTTTGATCATGATATGTCGGGCATGCGATACACGATTACTAACACTTCACTGCATCCAATTAAATCGCAAAGACATGTCCAAATGATGGCTAAATAATCGTTTTACTTGAGTTATATTAGGCTTTGAAAAATAAAACTTATATCATAATAAAGGTCGTAAAAAATGTGTATTATCTCGGGTCACATAATGTGCAATATGAAAATAAATGTATCACAAATTCCAAAGTTAAGTGTATTTCACTAGTTTGCGCTCGCTCCGAGTCCTTTAGTCCCGAGCGGAACGTGTTCGAGGTCGGACGTGCGCCAATTTTTTCCGTCATCCCCGTTATAAAATCGATTTCGATAAATAGTAATACATGTACATACTTTATCATCACTTTAATTTAGTTTTTTAAATAGTTGTAATATTTTTTGTTTTATTAGGTACATTATTAGGATAAATTCGTAGATAAGTAAAATAAATCAAAATGGTCAAGAATAAAAAAAATTCTTCTTTGGCTCTACGAAGACTGAATAGGTAAACAAAAAAGGTAGGAATACTTTGACGATATTTTTTATTTAGGTACCTACCTAAATTATATTTTACCATACAAATAATACCTTAGATGATAAATTGAATCACAAACTTAGGTAGGTACGGATAATACTTTTACAACAAGGACACGGTTGCACGGTTGGCGCAGTGGCTGAGCGATGTGCGCAGCGTGTCGCGGGTTCGATTCCCGCACGGAACAAATATTTGTATGACCTAAAAGTAGTTGTTCGCGGGTCTGGGTGTTTGTGTATGTGAGAATAAATGTTTGTAAACGCACCCACGACACAGGAGAAATTTCTAGAGTAGGGCAACGTTTACAAAAAAAAAATACTAATGCAAATAACAACGATGAGCGCGAAAGTCTTTCATGCTTTATTTTTACCGCGAAACGTATTTACCAACCATACCAAGTGTATCGAACAGTAGTATTTGAACCCTAACATAGAGCAAATAAAGTCGCCACGCGCGCAAATGCTATAGTGGTTTATTGTTGCGTGACGTCAAATAGGTAGTTCACCCGTTCAACCTGCTGGGATTTTGTATTTTTTAATAGATTTTGCCTACGAAATCGCCCGCCATTTTTTTTTCTAATTGTTTTGTGATAATAAAATATACGTAACCTAAGGCATAACGTAGCTTTCTAATAGGTAAAAGATTTTTCTCTCAGTATCGAATCAGTAACGCCATGAATTTGCGCATTGAAACAAAAAAAAATACTCGCATCAACATACTCTTGAGCAGTGGTGGCCCAGTGGTGTGTGACATCTATCAACCCGCAGTTGGCTAGCGTGGTGGATTATAGCCCACTCCCTCTCATAGAGAGGAGGGCTGTGTCTCGGCAGTGGGAACATTATAGACTGATGATGATGATGATGAACATTATTGTAGTAAATAGTGAATAAGATGGGATGGTGGTCACACCGTCTACTCATAGGAACTGTCTCCAGTATGAACATCAAACCACCAGCAGCACGTCACGTGAGTATTAGGTAAAACTACCCACAGCTACCACAACACAACAAATAATATTATTATATTTTGTGTCTATGTTTGTGAAGGTCACGTACCACAGCACACTCGTACCACAGTGTAGCAAAGTACAGTATTACATTGCTCATTTCCTACAAGTATGTTTTTATTTTTCGCTAATACAAAACTACGTTATGCCTGAGTTATATAATTTTAATGCCTGAGTTATACAACGTGTTTTTTTATATCCCATAACTCTAGGGTATGATTGAGATCATACGATGACGGGCCTGTTGGTCTAGTGACGGGCCTGCTGGTCTAGTAGTTAGTGACCCTGACTGCTATGCCGGAAGTCGTGGGTTCGATTCCCGCCCAGGACAAATGTTAGTGTGATGAGCAAAATCATTTGTTCTGTGTCTGGGTGTTTGGGTGTGTTTGTATTTAGAAATATATAAGTATGTTTATCAGCTGTTTAGTACCCATAACACATAAAGATGGCGACGAAGAAAATTTTTGGTTTTTCCGTCATGGGTGTCGTTTTTGTGGTTTTCGGGGTCGCTGATTACGAAAATTAGGTCAAAATAAAAATCCAAGATGGCGACGAAGAAAATTTTTGGTTTTTCCGTCATGGGTGTCGTTTTCGTGGTTTTCGGGGTAGCTGATTATGAAAATTATGTCAAAATGAAAATCCAAGATGGCGCCTAGGAAAATTTTTAATTTTTCCGTCATGGGTATCGTTTTCATGGTTTTTGGGGTCGCAGACTACGAAAATTAGGTCAAAATTAAAATCCAAGATGGCGACGAAGACAATTTTTGGTTTTTCCGTCATGGGTGTCGTTTTTATGGTTTTCGGGGTCGCTGATTATGAAAATAACGTCAAAATGAAAATCCAAGATGGCGCCGAGGAAAATTTTTGGTTTTTCCGTCATGGGTGTCGTTTTCATGGTTTACGGGGTCGCTGATTACGAAAATTAGGTCAAAATAGAAATCCAAGATGGCGACGAAGAAAATTTTTGGTTTTTCTAACATGGGTGTCATTTTCGTGGTTTCCGGGGTCGCTGATTACGAAAATAAGGTCAAAATGAACATCCAAGATAGCGCCGAGAAAAATTTATGGTTTATCCGTCATGGGTGTCGTTTTCATAGCTTTTGGGGTCGCTGATTACGAAAATTAGGTCAAAATAAAAATCCAAGATGGCGACGAAGAAAATTTTTCAAAAATCAATGAACTCAAAAACCATGACAACGACACGACACCCATGACGGAAAAACCCAAAAGTTTTCCACGGTGCCATTTGGATTTTCATTTTGGGCTCATTTTCATAATTAGCGATACCAAAAACCACGAAAACGACACCCATGACGGAAAAACCAAAAAGTTTCTTTGTCGCCATCTTAGATTTTCATTGACCTCATTTTCCTAATAAGCTACCCCGAAAATTACGAAACCGACACCCATGTTGGAAAAACCAAAAATTTTCCTCGGCGCAATTTTGATTTTAATTTTGACCTTATTTTCATAATCAGCTACCCCGGAAACCATAAAAACGACACCCATGACGGAAAAATCAAAAACTTTCCACGGCGCCAGCTTGGATTTTCATTTTGACCTAATTTTCGTAATCAGCTACCCCGAAAACCACGAAAACGACACCCATGACGGAAAAACCAAAAATTTTCTTCGTCGCCATCTTGGATTTTTATTTTGACCTAATTTTCGTAATCAGCGACCCCGAAAACCACGAAAATGACATCCATGTTAGAAAAACCAAAAATTTTCCTCGGCGCCATCTTGGATTTTCACTTGGACCTTATTTTCATAATCAGCGACCCCGAAAACCATGAAAACGACACCGATGACGAAAAACCCAAAAAAATCCACCTTCAAGTAATAGCAAGCGTGATGTTATGTTTACTCCATTGAGTAAACTTCAGTGGCCATTCAGTCGCGCTAAAGTCCAGTCGCGCAAGTGTCCATTCGCGCATCTGTCCTTTCGCGTAAAAGTCCATTCGCGCAAGTTTCTTGGCGCGCAAGTGTCTATTCGCGCAACTGTCCAATCGCGCAAAAGTCCATGCGCGCATCTGTCTTTTCGCGCAAGTGGATTCGCGCAAGTGTCTTTCGCGCAAATGTCTTTCGCGCAAAAGTCCCAGATCCGTACTAAACAACTGATAATTTAATTATGATTGATGATATAATCTCCGAAACTATGCATTTTTGGACCATCTATTCTAGGAGTTTTAGTATTATTTTTACCCACAGAATATAACCCAAGAGTTATGGGATATCAAAAGAAACACCTTGTATATAAACTACGTTATCCCTGCAATTATAATACTTCATTAAAAAAAAAATAGTTTCTGTTAATTTCGTTTTTTTTTTGTTGTAAAAACGTATAGCGGTTTCCAAACCACCTCCACCTACCAATTTCCAACTGTGTAGTCCTAACAGTTTCTTAATAAAATGGTTGTGACATACGGACAGACAGACAGACAGATAATTATAAAGAATCTATTAGGTTTTAGTTTTTTGCCATTCAAACCACGTCAACTACGTTTCGACGAATTGTAGCCAAATGTGCATAGTTTAATTTACATATTTTTATTACTTTTATTTCTATACTTTTAATTGATTTTTCCTCCATTTTTACTTTTATCTGGCAATATTTTAGCTAATCTTAATTAAACTGTGATTAACAAATCAATTATTTATTTATTTAACCCATTTTCCCTAAACCCATATTTTCCACGCATACTTATATTCATATTAGGTGGGATACTAAAATTAAATAACCATTCAATGCATCTAAGTATTTTTGAATTACAATATTGATATCGTAGTTCAAGAATTCTATCATATCTAAATTAATAAATTGAAGTTGCTCTACGGCATTACTCTATTCTGTGACGCAACTGTGTACCTACTCGAGTTCGTGAAGTCATGAATGAGCGGTACGACGACAGCGCGCGGCGTTTCTCCGATGCATCGTAGTTTATTACGTAGCGCTATTGGTTGCGGGGCCTGAGGTAAGCGTTAAATGCCTACACGGCTGGGGACACCTCGCCTTAATTATAAAATGACTTTGTAGAAGAGGGCAAAGGCATCTTGGCTATTTGTATGTAGCGTCGTTATCTTATCCTTCATTGCCTGTATTTACCCGGTTCGTAGTGTTTTAATATTAATAACCCCATACAGGAGGTTCCCGCAGTAGTTACCTACTTGCGAGACTAGAGCTTTTATGATGATGTTTACCGCCGACTCGCGCACGTCGCGCGTCCTCGTTGACGGTTTTCACCTCAGTTGGTAAACTTTAGACTAGAAAATCCTTCGCTTTGAAATAAACTAGCTACTGAGGTCGGCTATTTCAATTTACGATGGGGAGAGTTCAATCTAATTGGGGATTCAGAAGGGTGTGAGTTGATGTTACGTACTTTTAGAGAAATAAACTTTATTTACTGCTTCATAAATTTTTGTGAACATTTGTTTATAATTACGAGTCGACAGTTGTTAAATTACTTGCAAAAGCGAATTTGAATCGATTTAACCTCATGTTATTCATCAAGTAAGAAATTATTCTACTTCATACCTACATAATAAAAACAAAATTAATGCGTTTAAAAAATATAAAATAAAAATTAAATTAAAAATTTAAAAAACCCCCATCGCAAAAAAGTAAAACATTTAAAAAGTTAAAAATAACACTTTAGCCATGAAATTTTACTTCACGTCGGGGTACCGCTTAAGTAAGAAATGTTCCTAGTACTTGTAGGTATGTAGGTACTTATTTTAACGGTACCCCGACGTTACGTAAAATTTCATGTCTAAAGTGTTATTTTTAACTTTTTAAATGTTTTACTTTTTTTGCGATGGGGGTTTTTAAATTTTTAATTTAATTTTTATTTTATATTTTTTAAACGCATTAATTTTGTTTTATAGAGATTACAGTTATGAGAATTTTTCAATGAATTGTATGTAGAGTCATATGCTGGTTAAAACGAATCCAAACACGACATATCTGCTATTATTTTGTCAAGGGTCTAACTACTGGTGTGCTGGATAGCCTGGCTGCAGCATCAGCTCATCCTGTTGCCATCAGTGTATTGTGGTTAGAATCAAATGCTGGTTGAAATTAATCCAAACACGACATATCTGCTATTATTTTGTCAAGAGTCTACCCTACTGGTGTGTTGGATAGCCTGGCTGCAGCATCAGCTGATCCTGTTGCCATCAAGGCATTGTGTGCAGAATCAAATGCTGGTTGAAATGAATCCAAACACGACATAACTGCTATTATTTTGTCAAGAGTCTACCCTACTGGTGTGTTGGATAGCCTGGCTGCAGCATCAGCTGATCCTGTTGCCATCAAGGCATTGTGTGCAGAATCAAATGCTGGTTGAAATGAATCCAAACACGACATAACTGCTATTATTTTGTCAAGGGTCTACCTACTGGTGTGCTGGATAGCCTGGCTGCAGCATCAGCTCATCCAGTTGCCATCAGTGCATTGTGTGCAGAATCAAATGCATGTTAAAATGAATCCAAACACGACATATCTGCTGTTATTTTTCCAAGAGTGTATTAGTCTGCTAGATATCCTGGCTGCATCAGACCAAATACACCATAATGTTGCTTATTAATATTACACACATGGGTGTTTGAAATTTTAAGACACACATATGTTTGTAAGTAAAGTTAGTACCCATAGACGTCTAAAATAGCAACGGTAGCTAACACAAAAGAGCTGATAACCTTGAAACGGCTGAACCGATTTTGATGAAATATGTCTAAGAACCATCGCAAGAAATCCTGCTTTCAAATAAAAAAAACCGCATCTAAATCGGTTCACCCGTTTGGGCGCTACGGTGCCACAGACAGACAGACAGACAGACAGACAGACAGACACACACACATAGCGGTGAAACTTATAACACCCCTCTTTTTGCGTCGGGGGTTAAAAACAAAAAGAATTGGAAAATTATTAGGTATAAGGCATCAAAACATTAGAATACCTACTCGTATTTTTAAGGTTTATATTCCCACGCCCTTTTAACTAAACCTAATGTAGATTGTTCTTTCATTAATCAACATTCAATGTACCTACCTATAGCTTCAGGAAAACTTTAAACCCACACGGTTTGATCGAAAGTCAATGGCAAGTGTACAAGTTTGAAGTTTGCAATAATGTGCGTGTAGTAGGGTTACCACGGTTACCACCATTGCTCGGAAATAGGCATAACGTTATGACAGTTAGGAAAAGTTATATTGTATGCAAATTATCATCCGCAAATAGGAGCGAACTTATGTAGGTATATTGGCAGTAGGCGTTTTAAATGTACTCGCTTCTAGCTCTTGGAATGTTTAATATCCTTTGTGGCCTGACGTGACCTTATTTTGAATTTGAAAAGGGTTATAGTTAAATGAAAAGTTTTGGATTAATTCGCACAGTTTAGGATAGAGTAGACAATAACGTCATTTTATCAGAAGGTGCACTTAAACTAACGTAGGTAGTTGGATCTGAGGTCAGGAATTGTTAAGTCTTATAGTCGGAAGTCGCGTTTCATATCTAAATCTGATGAAAATACCTAAATGATCCGGTTTCCAACCGCGGATATGCAGGGCGGAGATCCACGTGGTGTTCAAATAAATACTTCCATCATTATTTATTATGGTAACCCTAACTTTGGAGCAGCGACGCACTTATGTGAGCGTGCCCATGAATGCATTTCTCAAACAGCTTGTCCTTAGATCCTTGACGACACAGGACCTTTTTTGGGATCCGTAGCCAAATAGCAAAAGCAGGACCCTTATTATTTTGTCCTGTCTGTTTGTCGGCAAGGTATTTTTCTATTTTATGTAGGTACCTATCACTAACAATAATGGCGCAGTGAAATTACGGATAACATAATTTACGCTGGCAAAAGTTTACGCTGACCGCGCATTGTACAGAAATCATAATTATACAAAGCGAGATCTGCTTATACTGGAAATGTATTTGTATAGCTTGATTTGTAGCCGGGTGTACTAGGTTATCACACCATTTAAGGGCCTCTGCAAATCAAATTGATTTTTAACTAAAATTAATTAATATAATTTTATCAGTACTTAATTTAATTGTTTTATTCGTAATTTTTCCCCTTATTATTCGCCGAATGCTAATCGATTAAGTGAGTAATTTAAAAATGTTGTTGTTCGATCCCATACGTACCTACTTAATAATACTATTTTAAATGTTTTTTTTTTACCTTATTCTAAAGAGAATATGGTTCATGTTCAAATGGGAAAATTTTACAGTTGGGGTTGCTGGCGTCTATACCTACTACTGAACCCTTTAACTGTGCGTGGTCCAACATGCACTTGACTGGTATTATTATAGCCCGCTCCAATGATTCCCTGCACTGCCTATGTAATATGTAGTAGTATTAAGGTAGGTACCTACCTAGTTAGGAATAGGTTACGGCTACGCACGCGATTTTAATTTGCTTGGGAAATTACAGACTTATTTTAGTATAAAATCTTAACGTACAACAAAACTTATAACACCCCCCTTTTTGCATCGAGGTTTATAGCTGTTATACCTACATAGAATAGATTTCTGTCCCTGGTCGGTTTTAAAGAAACACTAGTAATTCGCACGCTTTTTCCTTATGACGAGGTACCTAGGTAGGTGATACATCTAGGTATTCGTTCCGCCGAAGTTTTGTGATTTTATGATTACGATCTTACTTGTTTGTTATGATAATTAAGTACCTAGGTATTCTGGCGTAGTTGAAACTTTAAGGATCAAAGAAAAAGATTTTCCTAAACTAATTGGGTATGTATACGTAGGTACCTACCTACTTAATAAAAAAATAACTAGTGGTCGAAATTCTTTTCTGCCCGTTCTAGGTTTCTACACTTATCCACTCTTTACTGTATTAGTAAAGAAAGCAACGCGAAGCCATTTTTAGGTTCCGAAGCCTACCTAGGTAGGTACCTAACTAGGTAGGTAGGGTAAATACGCCAAACGTCGGCCACCCCCCAAAGGTCGGCAGTCTGCGTATTTTTAACTTGCATTCATTGAAAAGGTAAATAAGTGACAATTTGGCTACTGGAATTGGATCTTTAGTTCATACTCTATACGTAAAAACTGTTACTACTCGATTACGTCCCTCGCTTTTCGCACACTGAGCGTCCTTAGCGATGCCGGTGTTGAAGTGTCAAGTTCGTAGTAAAAATAGCATACTTTCTGTGAATACCCATATTTCGGGGATTGATATTACAATGGTAAGACATTATTTTTGTTTGTTTTATGCTTTGGTATTAATATAAGGTTAGTTTTACTATATTTTGAGTTAGTATTTTTAACGTTTTGCGCATTGATTTAAGAGAAAATAGGGGGCCGCCATTAGAATACCAGTTTTGGTTTAAAGCCGAAATCTCGACCGGGGCCGACTTTAAGTAGAATGCAGTCTGTTTTATAATCTATAAATCTACCAATTCCTTTGGCTTAATAGGAGAATTTGCATAGCTTATAAGTATTATAAATCTATTTCACGTCTAATTGTCAAAAACCGGCCAGGGCGATTTTAGTTAAATCTTGAGAAATAAGGCATGAGAAATAGGGGCCGACTTTAAAAATATTAAAGATCGTAATATCGGCCAGCCTCGAATCCGAGCGCTACTATACAGGGTGATTATTTTGGACGGGTAGCCAGTTGTAAATTTTTAATATATTTATCAAAATAATTTGCTCAAAGTTGATTATGTAGGTATTATTATAAAAACGAGGGTAGGTTTTGATGTAACTAGGGGTTCAAATTAATTAATTATAAAATATTACAATATTGATCAACCATAGTAATATTTATGACAACTCATTAAGTAGGGTTTGGGATACAAATATCTATTTCTCTTTGGAACTTACTACCATTGAACCCATCTAGCTTATACTGCGAGGAACAAAAAGTAGTCTTTAGATACTAAGCTCGTTTTCACTTAAAACTTTTTTTATTAATCGTATTGGTATTGTTTTTCATTGTCTTTAAACCACCCTATACCCGGCCGACATTTGGGAAAAACGCGACCGACTATGGGGCGTAAATGGCCGAGTTTAAGGTTTTTTCGTTCTCGATGCCTTTAAACCTTATTACTCTTTGATTTTAGAAGAAAAGTCAATCCTATGCCTATAAACATAAAATAGATTAATCAACCTATCTAAAACTACATCACAAGGCATGCTTCGTTGCAAACTGATGGAGCCAGAGCGATCCAAAGTTAGAAAATTCGTTAGGGGGCCGACATTTAGCGTATTTACCCTACCTAGGCTTCGGAACCTAAAAATACATTTTTCTTAGTAGAAGTTAAGCATGACAACACAACAGTCTAAAGTTAGACTCTTTTACTCTGGCTTCTCATAAATAAATGACTGGCGTTTAATTAACCACCTGCCTGTGAATTAACAAGAGAGTTATGGGGACTGACGGTAGGTAATTCGTGACTGAATATTTTAGGTCCACTCTAACTTAGCAAAGTTCATTAAAGTCTTTGATTGAGAGGTTCTCCTGCATACTACGCTACATCTGCTGTCTACAGCTTCACAGCTTTATTATCGTCGTTAAATGCAGTAACAGTATTTTTTTACTAAGTAGGAACTTACCTACCTAGGTACCTACTCTGTGAAAATTTACCCACTATAGATAGCTGTACCTCCGTGTTACGTTACGTGTTCATGTTTGCGCATGAACGCAGCAACTTACGTAAATGATAATAAAAAAGGCAATCAGGAGTCTATCTACCTATACATACACATTATAATCGTCACAGCTGTAAGCTGTAAATATCCGGATACGTTTTGAAAATTACCTACCTAATTAGTTTTGGTAAATGGTAGATAGTAGGTACATAGTTAGAAAACCAACATCCCTTAGTTTCGATTCGAAGAAACATTTACAATAAGAAATCAGTTTTTGCAGAAACAAGGTCGAGAATTACCTACTCTTGTAGGTACAAACAAAGGGATCTGCAGTTAGCGGTCACTGTGAGCGGCAGCCTAGACAATCAGCAGAGCTGAAAAGAATTTAGCTACCAACCACTAAGTAGGTTGGTACAGGCAAGCGACTTGGAACAGAGTTCTGTAAAA
The DNA here is from genome assembly GCA_921972225.1 of Euplexia lucipara. NCBI lineage: Eukaryota > Metazoa > Arthropoda > Insecta > Lepidoptera > Noctuidae > Euplexia > Euplexia lucipara. The sequence goes on from OV179149.1 coordinate 12,653,827, forward strand.
TTCTGTGGAAGAGATCTTTGTTTAGTGTACCTACGTCTCTTAGTAGATAGGATGTTAACGTTTCAATCGTGTCAATTAGAGACACAATAGAAAGACAATGACAGCGCGGACGTCGGTGTCCTCTCGGGGTTTAATGAATGACCGCATAGGTACCTACTATACTTAAATCAAGGCGAGGGTTGACAAATGTAGGCAGTAGACTATTCTGAAATTATGTCTCATTACGTTAAGACACAGGCACACGCGGCTAATCGCCGCCAGCGCCGAAAGGAGGCTGTTATATTTTCCCGAAAATAATGAAATTTGCAATAGAATTTAATCAATTTTTTTCTTTCTGTATGTTCATCATCCATCACGAAAGCATGTGTTACATTAACTAAAAAAAACAGGAAATCCAGATTCGTAAAGCATTTTAGATTATAATTGCCAGTTTCATATCAACAGCTAATCAGATTTAATTCAGCTAATGATGAATCAATTTAGTGAGTTAGTTATTGTGTGTTGAGGCACCGTTATGCACAATCTGATAAACAAATATGAAAATAAGGATGTTGTATTTGAAATGTCTTTATTTCAATTAGGTATTTATTTATAGTCTGGCTTGAAAATGTTTTGTTACGTTTTGAATGGTAGAAAACAATCTCAAGATACCTACACCTTGACCTCACAGTTGTGTGCAGTCACACGGAGCAGAGGTCAGGATTAATCAGTGGTTGTGAAAGGAAGTTGTTGTTTACCAAATACTGTTGATTGTTTATTGGTTAAAAATTAATTAGTTACAAGCAACAGATACCAACATAACTCCGTTGCACGAAATATCGTGCATGACTTTACAATAATAACGTCAGTCTTGAAGCTTGTTAAATTTCGATACTATTTCTTTTAAGCTTGTAGACTTATTAATTATGTATGTATAAGAATTTTTTGAAATGAATAATGATAATAGACATAATTTTCATTTTGCTGTAATGGCATAATGTCTATAATGTGTCCCTATGCCACTTGCCACTTGTAAGTGCCAGTTTAAGTTACCAGGTAGGAAATGGTTATAAAAGTGTTTTATTATTATTATAATATTTCTTTATTCAGATAATAAAATCCATACCAAATAAAATTCAAATTCAAATTAAAATAAATAAAATTAATCAATATCACAATCAAAATTAGCATTAAAACATAAACGGAAATTAAAAATCGAAATCAAAAACAAAAATCAAAATAATTAAAAGGTTTAGGTAAACTTTTTGGCTTTGATTGCAACAGTTGGGCTCGAAAATGAAAACCTTGATAGCTACTTAAAAGAATGGAGAAACAAAACCAGAATTTGTTAAGTACTACTTGTTAACAGGATCATTAATTCTAGATAGTGTATTACTATCTATGATGACTGGCTATGACACAGCGTTAAAGTTAGGAGGTCATACAACCTTATCAATGTGCTTAAGTTGAATGTAGTAGCAATGTGATCAGTATATAATAGAGTACTGATTTAAGCAAATTGATAGTTATAATATGGCAAAATTTTAAATTAAACTGACTTTTTTATAACAAAAATAATGAATAAAATAAGTCAATTTTTCATATGCAACAGAAAAAAATTACTGTCCTGGAGTCTAATTTATTCAGATGATCCTCTGACCAATAATATACCTATTTTTTTTATATTTTAAAGTTTAAAAACAAATTAATAACTTATTAGGATTTAAGGAATTAGTTAACAGAAAGTACACAATAAAACATAGTCTATATATTTCGATGGTAAGGGGCCAAGTAAAACTTATAAACACTTTGAAAAGCCGTAACACAAAAGACTTGTCAGTTTTGTTTTAGGCTGCTAACATAAAATAACTACAAATAATACGTTTCATGACTTACCTGTTATGTTTACTGATGATGTAGGGTGTACAAAGTAGAAAAACAGTACAATCAAAGTTCCACAAAACTGTTTGCAATACATCTTGGACCACCGCTCTAATTCTTCCATGACACGTTAAAACTTCTTGTTCGTGTTTATACACACTTTTGTCTACATTTTTCTTCGTATTTATTAAGCACCTTTACACATTATTACAACTGTACTGTAATTTCCGTCATTTTAAATCGGTTGCTAGGATTTTAGTTGCCACAACATTCGTTAAACACCTGTGGAATTCGCTTGCCTTGCAACTATGAACAAGGTAGGGATTACTCACAACTTCATAAGTTCACTCAACTTTGCACGTATAAATACTGAGATGTTATACCTCTTTTAAATAACTGTAATTCACTAAAACACTATTAAAAAGTCTCACAATATTACCAACTTTGTTAAATAATTTTTTGAAAGTTTTAAAACTTCGAAAGTTTCATGACATGAACTTCATTGCACAATCGTCCGAAGGACGCGACTCGACTTGACGAGCAAAACGGGTACCTACGGCAAAAATATGTTTTTGTTTCGTTTCTTTTGGGTACTGTTCGGTCGGTGTTCGGTAAACTTCGGCTGATGTCGGGTGTACCGGACCGACATGCAACCACAGATTAAATAATACCGTGGAGTTGGAGACAGAGACAAATTTACAAATGCTTGGTACTTTGTTAGTCGATTATGAAAGGAAAGATAACATTTTTACTGGTTACCTATCAGCTACTAACAACGTTACCAATAATGCCAACCATGTATAATGTACTCTGTGATGCCAACTTTCTCCATTTACCAGGTGGTTATTTTTTTTTGTAAATAGCCTGCCTGACATTATGTCAGTTGTCAATCTGTCATTTACTTTTCTCTAATTTTGTGTCTTAGTTTTTCATAGTGACTATGAAGGTTGCATCTGATTTATGTAATTTAATTTATTTTTATTATTAAGTTAGCTCTAATAATGTAATTAATTGTTATTTTTCCTAAATTTTCTTTGCTATAAACCTCACGGAGCCCGAGACCTTTCCAACGAATGCAAAACCGTGGAAATCGGTTCTTGCGTTCTGGAGTTATTTCGTCAGGAAGGAAAACCCGACTTATTTTTATATAGTAGATTACTGAAAAAAAAATAACTAAGAACGAGGAAATAGAGCGATTAGTCATAAATCTAGAAGATGATAGCAGCTTCACCTTTCAACCCGAACATGACTCGGATGAGTTTGCGGCCTAGGTGTTCGGGGTAGAATATTTAGAGGAAGATTTACTAGAATAAAATATAGAAATTATGTTATACAATGTAATGTTTTCTTTTTTTATAATTCCTAAACAATGTTGTGATCTCAGGAGTATTTACCCAATTTATTATTTTTAGGTAAGTAATCAGTTGCGTGACGAGAACACGTCCTTGTTCATTAATTAATTCATTACACCCCAAGAGGACACCGGTGTCCACACTGTCATTGTCTTTCTATTGTGTCTCTAATTGTCACGATTAAAAGTGATTACTTACTGATTTAAAAAATAATACAAAATTAGATTAATTTGTCTAAAAAACAGCTAAGTATCAAGACTAGGTTGGTACGCTATGCAGTTGCCACGGGTTGCCATACGAAGAGCACAGTGGCGCCTCCATTATTTTCTACTCTTTTTTGCCAAGCTGTATATTTGAATTTCGGTTTTTATATTACCTTTAAGGTGGATGCGCTTGAGTAGCCCGCGAAATTCAAATGTTCTTGTGTTTTTTGCAATTTTCCGTTCAGTGTCAGGCCATATATTATTTGGATCGGATTTGTGATCAAATATAATAAATTCGTCGAAATACAATAACCTACATTTTTTTTTGATTTGTCACATACTTCGTTTAACAAATTTTTGGTCACTTTAATTAACACGCACTGAATGAATCTAATTTAAATGCTATGATAAAAAAGTGCTTGTTAAAATGTCTGTTGGTTTCATATTGGTTTATAAAAGTCATAGATATAGGGAATGGACTGAGCAATACTCGCACACAATTGAATACTCCCTAGAAAAAGACAGAGGGACTGTGTGGCCAATACCTGTCTCTTTCATTCTCTTTTAATCAGAATTCTAGAAAGAGACGACTATTAACTGCACGTTTCCTTTATTTCTCACCACTTCCTTACCAGTATTTACTTCACAGCTGGTTAAGAAACACTCAGTCCATTGTTACCGTCACTAATAGTAATATAATACAATACACGTTTAAAGTTTCACAACTCCACAGGTGTATTTACCTACGTAATTTATTAGTTGGTACTTCTTCTTATTAATAATTAATGTTTAATAATATTCAGTTCAATTTTCAAAGGTTTATAAGGGCTTTTAGTAAATTGAATAGCTCTTAGTCGATTTTTAATTTCCCATCACTAAACAGCCATCACTAAAATAATTCTTTCGGAGTGTTCTGTCATTTCGGTTCGCTGAGGCGGGTATTAAATCCTAGGTAATCTTTGTTTTTAATGCCTAAAAATCCCAAGAAAGTAATAATTATTGCTAAGCAGTTACCGTGAACTGCATTCCGTATTATATTTTGGTTAAAAGAATCAATGTTCAGTGATAACCTCTGACGATTCACGGTGTTTTGACGTTTCTTCGTGCAGATGTGAAGTTCCTTGTTACCAAATTTATTGGTTATACGAAGTTTTTCATTCACGTCTCTGTTATTTCAGCCATGGTGCGTATGAACGTATTGAGTGATGCTCTCAAATCAATCCACAATGCTGAGAAGCGCGGCAAAAGACAAGTGCTTATCCGGCCTTGTTCCAAAGTTATCGTCAAGTTTTTAACTGTGATGATGAAGCACGGTTACATTGGCGAATTCGAGATCGTCGATGACCACAGAGCTGGCAAGATTGTTGTCAATCTGACGGGCAGACTGAACAAATGTGGAGTCATTTCACCCCGCTTCGACGTTCCCATCAATGATATTGAGAGGTGGACTAACCTGCTACCGTCACGACAGTTCGGGTAAGCTGCTTTGATTGAACTACTACTTATAGAGTTGCCTACATCAGGCTTTAGTCAACTGTTGTTAAAACAAGCTAAATAGTAGGATCACTACCAGTCATTTAGTTCAATAACTTATGAATGATCCAGGAGTTCTTGATGCTCATGTGACTTACATCATCTAAGTATAGCTTTTTGCAGTACATTGTAAGGTACTATTTCATGTTTTTGTCTGAAATGTTTTCCATACTTTGCCAGTTTAAATTTTTGTTCCATTGTAGTATTTTCACCTTAGTGTAATTTTAAGGTATTTAGTGAACAACAACACTTCAGAGGAACTGATCAGTAACTTACAATGCTAAGTCAGTTATAGTGTGAATGTTTTTATTGCCGTGTGTTACAGTAGAGCACAGACAGTTCTATCTAGCTTGTTGAGCATTCTGTCCAAGATTTATATGAATGTAAATACTGTTAACTATTGGTAAAATTAAACTCTGGCAACCAAAAATATGAATGAAAGTATGCAGCTGTTACAAGAATGATAAGGTTATCTGTGGTGTTCGCAAATCAAAAATAAGACATTAATATGTAAGAAATCTAATCGAAGTGCCCATGACTAAGGAGATATGCGTAAATAGGTTGTCATGGCAGATCATGTAATGTGGAGGACACACATGAATAGGAAAGTTTGGAGGTCATCCTCATGTGGAGGGTGGAGATCCAAGAAGTGATGTGAATGAAATTATGGTTGAAAAGACAGATGACTACCCACCAATTTGAAGGAATATAAAAGTTATAAATGTATGGAGAAATATTACATATTACCCTGTCCCGGGTTGTGGATGTCCTACTGGCAGTTGCTTCATGTAAAACACTGGTATTCAGCTGCATCTGGTTAAACTGGAAGCCCACCCCAACTTAGTTAGGCAGAAAAGCTAGGCAGATGATGAAAAAGTATGGAAAAATAAACAAATTGATACAGCTTACCATAATATTCATGAACTTGTTTACTCAAGCTATCTAAACAACAGACAAGCAAGGTGAACGGGGTAACGGTGCTTAAAAGTTACATTAAAACATCATCATCACCTAACATCCAAATCATCCATGTTCCATAGTAAAATAAGTTTAAAACTAACATTTGCATAACTACCGCGGATCGCCAATAGTTCTTGTTGGACGGCATTTGATATGTTGTGCTAAATTGAATAAAATGTCACAAATTGATATCTTTCACATTGATAGATGTTGTTAGTGGTATTTTGAACAAGTTTAGTGTTTTATATGACAAAATTTATTTTGCCTAACTTTTTATCTGTTTCATTAGATATTAAATAAATGTTCTTTAAACAATTCTAATTATCTATTGTTTCTCGTTTTCAGCTACCTGGTCCTAACAACCAGTGGTGGAATCATGGACCACGAAGAAGCCAGAAGGAAACATCTTGGAGGAAAAATTTTAGGCTTCTTTTTCTAAGTTTACTCAATATAAATGAAAATGTATTTGGTTGTTTTAATTTGGTGACGTATTTGCAATCATTCCTCAAACATCTAATCCTGTTAACTATATTTTAGCTACAATATAATAGAATAATTTTAATTTAATTAAGATTTTGCAGTTCTAACCTTGCATATTTTTGTTAAACTGGTTTATTATTGATATATATATTTTTTTAGAAATTGCTCCTACTAAACTGCATTATTATTTTTATATAAAATTAGGTTTTTTAATTGCCTACATTTTATCCCATTTTGGAAATTAAAACAACATGGCTATAATTTTCTACATTTAAATGTAATTCCATTATGCACTTATCCAAATAATAATAATCCTGTAATTATACTAAATTTTACTTGCTCTTGCAATAACCCTCATGTTATCTATTTCGCTGTTTCTTTTTCTTTGAGATATGACGTTGTGCCCGTAGCACGAATGTACAGACAATTAACTTTTTTTGAAACGAAACAAGCATGATTTTAAAGTTGAAAACACTCGTTCCGAATTAATGTTAAGTTAGCGTTAAGATTTCATAATAATATATTATATGGCTGCCACGAATTGAGCTTGACTCATTCATTTAAATTCAGGTTAGTTGTATTTTAAGCTAACGGACCTAGCAGACGTCCTGCCCGAACGCCAGCTTCGAACCCGATAGCAGCGCCACCTTTTGGAAGCAATTGTGAATCAAACCAGCACAAACACCACAAAAAAGAATAAGCCCAATATACGTAGCCGCTTTGAAGTGATGCGTAAAAATCGCATACTCATATTACAATGTAAAACTGCGCTGGAAATTAGAAAAAAGCGTAAACGTAAAAAGGGTGTGATGATGTAAAAAACTAGTGACTACGCATTTTTTAAAAGTAAAGTTACATGCAGATACAAAACATTTTCGGTTTTTTTATTGCAGCACTATAATTCTACAATGTATGATAACTGCTAGTGTCTGTGTATATGCTAAGATTTATGGAAATTTGCTTACTGTATAATTTGGTCAGGGATAGTAAGTAGGTTTCTATATTTTTTTAATGCTATTTAAATGTTTTCCGAAAATAAGTTCCATAAGTTTCTAACAGATGGCAGTGCAATTAACTACAACATCTTTTACTACGACTGGTCGGGTCATATAAATATTATTAATATACGTAACTCTCGAAGTTTCATAACTTGCTTTTTATTAGACGTTTCGTAGAAAAATATGTAAAAATACTGCCTTCTATTTTCCTCTGAAAATGTAAATATGAAGTCAACAGTCTGTACTTAATAGGTAGACGTCTGTCGTGTTGCGCTTATTGTAAGCCTGAAATGTTTTTTTTATTCATATTTTGACCTCATCTACAGCCACAGCCGACTAATGACACGAATCAAAAACTTTTTTGCAAAAAATAAAACCGACTTAAAAAAAAACACTAACCGGTGTAAAATAACCCTAAATTAGGAAGTCTGTGGCTTGGGTCGTTTTGTCTTATTCATGATGGGCCACTAACTTACGAATTTAGAGTTGTTTTACACCGGTTAGTGTTTTTTTTAAGTCGGTTTTATTATTTGCAAAAAAGTTTAATTTTTCCATGTTTAGTTGTTCCCATACAAATATTTGCCTTGAATTTATTTTATATTGTTAATTGTTAACAATACATGTCGTGGTAATAGGGTTGTCCACTTATCCCTAATAAATGAAACTTAACATACCTACCTAACTGTCGAAATCTAGGTATATTGTACACATCTGCGTACCCCTCAGAGCATACAGGCGTGATGATACGTCATGATGTTGTTTAAACAATAAACATCCAAGCGATTCCAGCAATAGATTTGCCGTCTATTTTTGAAGAGTTCTGCTGTATATCTTCGAAGATCAGAACCAGATCTTCACCAAATTAAAATGGGACCACCTCAGGAGTATACGCTTTCAAATAAAATAATAATTTTGAGAATCGGTCCACAAATGGGGGAGAAATCAGGTAACATACATAAAAAAAATACATACACACGAACGAAGGAGGTTCTATCCTCCTCCTTTTTTGAAGTCGGTTAAAAATAGCTATTCAGCAGCTTCATACCTTGGAGCAACGAAACCTTTAGCTAGGAAATCAATACAGTCCTGTCTGAGCGGTCTGACGGGTTTTTTCCGCGGACTTGACTTTTATTTTCGACATGTTTTTCTTGTGTCGAGTTTGTGACTTACCTAAACCATGCACCAATCGGTTTATAAAGTTGCCATGCCTCTGCGACTTACGCCCGATTTGTGAAACTAAAATCTACTCAATTAGCTAGATAGCTAATTAAAAATAGGTATGTCTATATATTAAATACTAGCTTCTGCCCGCGACTTCGTACGCGGATCCTGTTGCTTATGCCAGCGACAACGGGGTCGTCAAAATCAAAGATCTGAAACGTCATGTCGAATTCTAAAAGCCCGGGGACGGGAAAACGATGAGGTGCGCGAGACGATTCAAGACGTTCCAGATTTTTTTATTTTTGTTGGTCAACAGGAAATGCCATCAGACTTAACAACTTTTGCTAAGACGCCATTTCTATAAATATATGGTATATGGTCGCTGGGCTTTGGAGTTCCACAACAGTTATGATCTTTAATCGTTTAGCACCTTTGGAACATTGGGAAAGATTTGACCTCTATCTAGGCGTGGTTATAGTTTTATTGTGAAGATACTTGATCAATTAAAATCTAAGGAAGGAAATGCCTATCAGACCGAACAACTTTTGCTAAGACGTCATTCCTATATATGTTATAGTGTAGCTGGGCTCTTGAAGTTCCACATCAGGTGCTTCGGATCTTCAAATTTATTCTCTCAGCAGAAAATGCTCATCACGTGGAACAATTTTTGCTATGGTACTATTTTTGTATCTCCTATAGTTTAGCTGGTCTGTTGCGGTTCTGCATCAGGTGTTCCGGATCTGTACATTGATTCAAATTTATTCTCTTAGCAAAAAATGCTCATCACGTGGAACAATTTTTGCTATGGTACCATTTTTGTATCTCCTATAGTTTAGCTGGTCTGTTGCGGTTCTGCATCAGGTGTTCCGGATCTTCAAATTTATTCTTTCAGCAAAAAATGCTCATCACGTGGAACAATTTTTGCTATGGTACCATATTTGTATCTCCTATAGTTTAGCTGGTCTGTAGCGGTTCTGCATCAGGTGTTCCGGATCTTCAAATTTATTCTCTCAGCAAAAAATGCTCATCACGGGGAACAATTTTTGCTATGGTACCATTTTTGTATCTCCTATAGTTTAGCTGGTCTGTTGCGGTTCTGCATCAGGTGTTCAAGTTTCCAAGATAAATTATAGCCTATATGTTGCCCAGACTTAATATCTATACAACAAAAAAAAAAAAACATTCAAATCCGTCCAGTAGTTCCGAAGATTAGCGTGTACAAACAAACAGACAAACAGACAAACTTTTTTTTTTGGATTCGTGCTCTATTACTGTTTCTAAACCCCCCTCAATTATTATTTTTTAAATATATTCAATGTACAGACACAGTTTTTTTACTGTCATTATATGTATAGATGTAAATATTATATATAAGTATCTCTTATATATTAAATTCTCATATCACAGTGTTAGATACCAACTCCTCCGAAACGGCATGACCGATTCTTATAAAATTTTGTATGTATACAGAGTAGGTCTGAGAATAGGTCTTAAACTACTTTTTTAAAAGGCAGAACGAAGCGAGATTTGGATGCGTGGATGTATCCACCATAGTGGGCGCTGTGGGCATGCCTGATGCCCACAACTCTAATTTATTGAGGTCGATAGGCCAATGTGTTATCCGATAGTTATAAAAAAGCGTATTTATATATATGTACTTATGTATGTTATATTTCCACGCCGTAGATTTTACTTTTAGACGCCTGAATAATAATATTATAGCACTTGTGTGTATATCATTGTATTTATGGGGTTGCCTCATAATGTCCAATTTACTGCCTGATTTTGTCTACTTTGGGTTAGGCAATCTTAGAGAGACCTTTTTAAAAGGAAGCGTTGCAACGAATTCACAATAGATGGCGGTGGCTACACGTCTTTTTGTTTTCGGTTGTTTTTTTTTAAGGTTTGTTACCTCAGTACTCCGTCATTTATGGACCAATTTTCAAAATTCTTTTTTATTTGATTGGATATATTAACAGATTGGTCCCATTTGTATCAACACTCATATCCGATGAGGGATCCTCGAAGAATTGAGGGAACTCCTAAAAAAATATAGGTACACACGCACCGATTTTTACATTTTTAGTAACTAATCAAGCATTTTCATTTAGAAAGTATCATTTGGTAAAGAAAAACTGATGAAGAAGAAAGGCAACAGAACTCTTCAACGCATAACAGCAAATTATTCGCGATTGCTATAGTCAGATGTCTATGTTGAGCTTTTGTATTTTCATAACATTATATTAGGTACGCCCGCCCTTCTATTTTAAAAGGGGCCTGGCAGAGATGTAGGTATAGATTAATGTTTAGATAGAACTTCTTTAGCAATTGTTAACCAATTTCAATGATTCTATCAAATTATGAAAGCCTTTTTAGTTTCTTCGTATGTAAAGTAACATACGAAAAAACTAAAAATTGAAAAATATTAACTTTTTTACAAAAAAAAAACAACCGACTTTCTAAAAAAAACCCGAACAGGTGAAAAATAACTGCAGTTTCGGAAGTCGGTGGCCAATAATGAACTGGAGTTATTTTTTACCTGTTAATGTTTTTTCAGGAAGTCGGTTGTTTATTTTGTAAAAAAGTTGTTATTGAAAAAGTAATTTCATCAACGTTGACTAACAAGTGTACCTAAAATTCGCATTGAAGCGTTTATTTGCACTTGCTCTAGGATGCGTGAGCGCCTAGTGCGGATATACCTAGGTACCTACGTGAGCCCGCCCGAGAGTCTTCAAGTACGTGTGAACACCCTTAGCAGGAGGATCGCGAGTGAAGTGTATGTTTAGTATTGTTTAGCAGAGTGTCCAAGTTTGAAGTGCACTTTTGCTTTTAGGTGTGAATGTCGGGCTCGCCATCCTAGAATTTTCCTTTTGGTGTAATCTGACCCTAAGGGGACACTAATAAGATCGCCCTATTGGTCTTTTAAGGGTTTTGTTTTCAGATTGATCCTCTGAAGGACCACTCCAGGATGTTACCGTTATCGGGCGCCTGATAAAAACATGACTCGCTGGATATTTTTATTCAGCCACGTTTGTGGACACTCGTAAATTAAGTTGCGACGCACAGCTTATTGACAGGCACGTCCTTTATGGACCTAGCTAACACACTATATTGTACAAATGTAGGTACATAGAAACCTATGCCCTTTGTTAAAGAACTCTTGTCAAGGTTGTGCTGTGCAAGCTTGAAAACACGTCTGAATCAAAGGGTGAAAGCTCAGAATGGCATGGGAAAACAAGCATAAACATCCTGCTTATCAGACATGGCTTTATTTCGTAAACGATCAACAAACTCATTTACCTCAAGTCCAAAAAGAGCATCCATTGCAGTATATACGTACCTACTAGGTACTAGAGCAAGAGCCCACAACGGCCAGACCTTCGTTATTTGATGAAAGCTGATTTTTTTTCTGTGCATGTTCCCTTTACAGGTTAGAACGACCACGGACTATACATATATACTTTGGGTTGTGTTTACCTACTTTGGAAGGTAACCGTTAGTAAAGGTGTATAAAATAGTACCTACCTTAAATTTTTTAAAGTAGGTATAAAGTTCATTTTTTTTAAATGTTCTTAGACACTTATGACAGTTGCTACGCCCTGCCAGACCCCCTAAAGTTTGATAAATTAGGTAGATAATTATACTTTTGTTATAGTTTAAAGGCAAAATTTTATATCCTAAGTTACATGGGGACCTATGAAAAATGTTGCCTCAATAGCCGGACAATTTTAATGGTTTTTACATCTTGCCAGACACACGACTACTGAATCTCCATACCTACTCCGCTCAGAATTAGAAGAGAGACAACAAGTAAGAACACACCAATATATAGCAAACATAAAGGACAAAAATCGGCCAACTAAATTGAAGAGTTGGGACACTTGGGAACTTATCTACTAAGGCGAGTCGCGCCAAATAAATGACGGTAAAGTTATGCCAAAGCTAATCCTCGAAAAATATTCCTTTGGTAAATCCGGAGATGGACAGGAACTAACTTAATTTGGAGTTAGTTTATCTTTGTTGTTGTTGTAGTTTGTGAATGTATTGATTTAACACATCAGACATACCTTATCCCACCCTACGGTTGAATATTTAATATTTTTGTACAATCAATTAAAAAAGCCCAGCCAAAAGTCTACACCACCCTTAGATTTTCCGTTTTAACAAAGGTATCTCCATTATAAATAAGTACTTACCTAACTTTTTTTTCTAGGTGCTCCCTAATACAATTAATATATACCTAGCGTCCGCTATGAGGATGACAACCGGGGCTAACGTCGAGGGCGCCAAGTCCATACAGGGCCCTTTATCAAACCCATCTGAGGAGAAGTGCTTAAAAATTTTAGAGCAAGCTTTGCTCACTCAGGTTTTTTTCTGGTTGTAGTTGTGAACCCCCAAAAATATAAAATTATATTTTAAATATATGTGGAGTCATAATCAGACTAAAATTGGTCGATAATTTCAAAGTCGCATGAGCTTTCAGGTCAACCAGTGCCGGCTGTATGGGTACTGGTTGGTAAACCCATCTCGGTTGAAGTGCTAAAAATTTGAGCTTGCTACGCTCGCTCAGATTCCTATCAGTTGCCGTTGCCTTGGAGGCACTTCCAGTCCAGCAATATTTTAGTTGCATTTAGATGTACCTATAATAAATTAAAAAATCATGTTTATTCAGACTTCCAATTCCTAACATTGTGAAGTAATAATAATAATAAAAGTTTTATTTTCTCACCACCATATACATGAATTTTATTAGTTTACAATGGTCAGATTCGACAAGGTACACAATTCAGGTATTATATATTGTGGGAGACTGGTGCCTAAGCTAGGCGCATGGCCTGTGTTTCAGGACACCAGGATCCCACCCCTTTTACATGATGAAGTAGGTACAGTGATGAACATTGCACCCCTTTGTAAAAGTTATAGCTACATTCGTGAATATACCTACATCTACTTGCTTAATTTGTAAATGCATTCATGTACAGATAATAATAAGTGCCATAATTTTGATAAAAAACTTTTGTATGGGGCACCATATTTCTAGGCCGGCCCTACTTACCTACAGTATTTTAGCCATCGATCACTAATAAAAAACAGTGATCGAGGATTTTAGCTGATGAATCAGCCGATTCATAGGGAAATAGGAACTTAAGTTTTACAGATAACGATAAAATAAAAAATATTTGATTTGAAAAATACCTGGACCAAAGCTTGGCTGTTGGAACGCAGCCATGATTGTTTTACCTTTGAACAACGCCTAAACATTATCTGTTGCTCCGGTGTATGTCCCATCGGCAAGCTGCTATGCCACTCCTAATTATATTTTTGGTAATTTCACTATACTTACCTACTATAGTTTAGCGGGTCAATACCTACACCTTCATTCTAAAGGGATTAGAGGATTAAGCTAATATGCCTCACTCCCCAATAGCGATAGGTGGGTATTTTTATGAAAATTTACCTTATAGTGAATATTTGATATTGCTACGATATCCTTACTCACTAGGAACTCGCGTAAATATTTCAGTATCATCATCCTTGTGCCCTAATATGTTTCCTTTTGACGTTGACAGCATCATTATATTTTTAGGATTTCGTACCTCGAAAGACGAACCCTTATAGGACCACTTTGTTGTCCGTCCGTCTGTCTGTCAAGACTTTTCCTCTGAAACGCGTGGAGGTATAGAGTTGAAATTAAAACTACTACAATACTCCAGTCCCTAGGCCAGGCCGTCAGGCCAGGTAGGTTGGTAGTCAGGCCTACAGTCCCTAGAAGCTGTAAAAAATCAAACATCTAAGTTAAAAAAATAAGTCCATTTTATGAGATTAGGTTCAGAAAATAAAAGTAAACTTTTGACCGAGTATGAATATATTCACTCTGTACTTTAGTATTACAACACAACAACATACACAGTAACAGATTAGGCACTAGCCACACGATAAAGGAAAAGACTTTAGTATTACAATACTTAAAGAGGCGTCTACACTCGTGTACCGCTGTGAACAGACTGCCGGGCCGGTCTCGGCCATTCCCTCTTCGGAATTCTTACCCCTTCTCTAAGCCAAATGTACTGCGAAGTGGATTTACGTACCGTATTAATAAAGCTGCGTAAACCGATTAATCTACTCATAAAATTGAACAACCGTACTCATGACTAGTAAAATTAAAGTACAGTCTAACAACTCGGCCATCCTGTTCACAGCGAGTCCCTTCGCTAGAGAAATAAATAATAATAATTTAATTTATAACATACTTGGAAATAGAAAACAGAAAATAAAAAAAATATAGAGAATAAAAAGGAGTATAAAGTTACTTAACTTTTAACAGGTGTCTCATTTTTAAAGAATGTAACTATGAACTTCACAAATATATGAAACGGAATGGAATGTAACTATGGTTCTATATTAATAATTAATAGATAATAAACCAAAATGCAAATATTTTAAAACTACTTACATTTTTTTATGTGTTAGTATTAATCTAAACAACAATACATAGTTAAGAGAAATTAAATTTAGATCAAAATAAAATTCATAAAATTAAGTAAATTAAAAAGTTATTCCCTTTTATGAATGTAATAAATCAACTTCACAAATAGATTCATTTTGTACATAATAGATATTAGATAGAAATGTAAATATGTGCGAACAACTATTTATAAATTATAAATGTTTTTAACAGTTCTAACAAGATAATTCATTTTACAAGTTTTAATGATTGTAATAATAATTAAGTTATATTGTTTACTTATATTCTTAAAGTTTCAAATAAATCTGTTCTATAACATGCTTAGAACAAAACAAGGTAATAACTATTTTAATCTTCTACATCGCTATTGCTAGATTCGCTTTCACTGGATTCTAGATCCCTGTTAAAAATCATCCAAGGCTGTATTTTATCTAGAGCTACAACAGTTTCGTAACGATGACCCTGTTTTCGCGTCAGAGGTGTGTCTTCAATAACATATCGGTCATTTGGGAGCAGTTTTACTATGCGATAAGGTCCTTGATACTTGTTAACTAGTTTCTGTGATTTGCCATCATGCGGTACGTGACGCTCTACACGTACTAGATCACCCTCAACGTAAACTCTACCAGGTTTCCTATTTTTATTAAATCTTTGTGCATCTTTCTCTTGTTGTTCTTTAATCCTTTCATTTACTTCCCGTCTCATTTCACCTAAATCTTCAGAACTTACTACGTTTAGTGTTTCATTGATTACAGTGCTCAATATACCTTGCGACCGACTGGTTATATTAAACCCAAAAAGTAACTCAGACGGACTTTTCTGTGTTGTTTTATGTGTTGTTGTGTTGAGACCCATCTGTATGTCAATAATATGCTCATCCCAGTTTTTTTCGTCATCGCCATGGGAGGAGGTAGATAAGGCGTTGAGAATCGTCCTATTAAACCTCTCCACCTGGCCATTAGCTCGCGGTGTCGCAACTGAATTTTCAATATGCTTAATACCATATGAGGCGACAAATTCTTTGAAGATCTTACTAGTGAAGCTTGTGCCCTTATCAGTAATAAGCCGAGTAGGGACCCCAAAGTAGCTAATGTGTTCTTTAAGAACTCTTATTGATGTAGCTGACTTTGTGTTTTTAACTGGCTTTATATTAGTGTACTTTGTGAAGCCATCAACTATCACTAGTAAATAGCAGTTACCCTTTTTACTTTTAATAAAGGGCCCGAGATGATCGGCGTGAATCGTATGAAAGGGAACACTACCCTTTTCTATTGGATGAAGCTCACCTTCTTTTTTGCCACCTGGTGTTTTGTGATGTGCGCACTCTAAGCAAGATGTAACATATTTTTTTACAAAACGGCGCATTTTCGCGAACCAGTAGTGTTGCTGTATTCGTTGCAGAGTTTTTTCAAATCCACAATGACCCACATCATCGTGATTTTTTTGAAGTATCTGCCACCGGACTCCTTTAGGTACTAGCCATTTTAGCTCTTCGCCCACAATGCGAAACACTCGTCCATTTTTTTGTTTATAGTTTTTGCAAAAATTAACTATTTGATCAGAATTCGGATCACTGAGAACTTCTTTTATATTCTTTATTTCTTCATCAGCGCTTTGCACGGTGGTTATCCAATCTTGATCAACATTATCTACTACCAGAACATCTAGAACATGAGAAACGTCTTCGTTTTCCTCAATTGGGTTGCGACTTAACGCATCTACATGTGCCATCCGTGATCCTGGGCGATACTCAATTGAACAATCGTATTCTTGCAGTTGGACCCACCACCGCGCAATGCGTGGGATCACATCGCGTTTGGTCAAAGTAAATCTAAGGGCATTACAATCAGTCAGAATCTTAAAGGGGATTCCAATCAAATATACCCTGAACCGATTCAATGATGCTACAACTGCAAGAGTTTCGAGCTCATAAGAGTGAAACTTGCGTTCGTCGGAGGTCGTCTTGCGGCTGAAATAAGATACTGGTTGGAAAATTCCATTTGCATTTGCCTGAACCAGAATTCCTGCAACACCATCTTTGCTCGCGTCTGTGTGCAATTGTGTTTCAGCTTTGGGATTATATAATGCCAACAGAGGGCGCTGAGTCAATAAGGTTTTAATCCCCTCAAATGCATGCTGCTGTGGTTCACTCCATGACCATGTTGCTTCCTTCTTTAAAAGATTGGTCAACGGTAAGGTAATGAGCGCATAACCCTTGATGAAACGACGGAAAAATCCTGATAATCCCAAAAACTGTCTTAATTCATGCTGATTACGTGGGTGTGGGAACTTCGATACTGCATCAGTTTTTCGCGACCCTGGCCGAATACCTTCAGTGCTCACCTCGAATCCAAGAAAATTTATTTTATTTTGGAAGAAGTTGCATTTACTCAATTTCAGTGTGAGTCCCCCTTTTTTGAGGAGTTGCAATACTTCTTCCAACCTATGCAGCTCTTCATCGACGTTTTTGGCTGGTATTAGGATGTCATCCATATAAACAATGGCATATTTAATTTTTGCTTCTGACAGAATTTTGTTTATTGTTCTCTGGAAAACCGAAGGAGCATTGACAAGACCAAATGGCATGCGGTTATATTCAAACTGACCATCCGGAGTTACGAAGGCTGTTTTTTCTTTTGAATTTTCAGAAATAGGGATTTGATAATACCCGGAGGCCAAGTCTAAGGATGTAAACAAAGTATTGCCAGAGAGATGATCAAGTTGATCCTCAACTCGAGGAAGAGGATAGTGGTCTTTTTTCGTCTTTCGATTTAAAGCCCTATAATCAATACAAAGTCGTTTCTCACCTGTTTTTTTTTGTACTAAAACAATGGGGCTTGCATAGGGTGAAGAAGACTCTCTAACGATGCCGTTGTCGAGCATTTCTTGGACCATGTTTCTTACCAGCATCCTTTCTGCGTAAGACATACGATAAGGACGGTAGACTACTGGTTGCGAGTCTTCCAGTTCAATCACCATCTCTGTAACATTGGTGTAGCCAAGGTCATGAAGACCTTTAGAAAAGCAATCACCATATTTGGATAAAAGTTGTTGAAGTCTGAGGCGCTCCTCGTTATCAAGACCTTCACCACAATTGACAGATTCATCTACCTCGGTCTCATTGAATGCTACACTGCAGCTGTTAAGAATCGAAGTATGGGCCTGTTTGAAAGTAGCGCGTGTTAATAAGAAATCTTGATCAATTATTATAGGATCACAAGAAACGTTGAATACCAAAAGCGAACTACATCCACGATTGATCTCATACTGTCCAGAAAGTAGGTAGTATTCCTTACCTTCTGGGCCACGCAATGAACCATTGACATGAACTGTACCCGACTCTCGTGATTCTGATATAACTGAAACTGGTGTCAAGGTATTGCAAGGCAAAGTCGTTTGCTTACTAACCTTCAAGGGAATTTTATCATTTAGTATTCTTTGAAATATCAGCTCTGTTGGGGTCTTTGTAATAACTATATCCGGTTTTTCGGTGAAAGAGTGCCCTAGCAAAATGGGTTGATTTATCACATAATCTTCAACAGCATATAAATGTATCGTTTCTCTGATTCCCTGAACCCCAACCGCACACGTGACTATACCTAATGGTGTAACTAGGTTTGCTCCTATACCTCTCAGTACTGGGAGATTTTCTGCTTCGATAACATCGAGCTGCAATTCTTTTACTGTACTGACTTTTATTAGAGAGCACTGACTGCCTAAGTCAACATGGCATTTAACAGTGGAATCATTTACCTTAATATCCAAAATATATTTGTCGTTGGCATTTTTCGCAAAATTTGGATTCTGTTTCTGGTTATTAATACTAAAGTCATGCGTATTCTCAATGCTTAGTTTTGCGACCTGCTTTTCATTTTTATCCTTTTCCTGGATTTGATCCTTTTCCCGGTTTTTATTCAATTTGTTTTTGTAGCAGTGTTCTACTAAATGTCCAAGCTTCTCACAATAAGTACATTTTACTGCTGGCTTGTCACATTTGGTACTACGATGACCCATTTCATTGCAGTTATAACATTTGATGCCAGTATTCGTAGAATTATCTTTTGAGTTACCTGGTCTTGTCACAAAAGACCTTCTTTCATTGCGGAACCGATTAGATGAATCATGCGACTCTTTATCTCTAATCTGTCCCACTTTGACAGTCTTGAAATATTTAAGCACTTTTTCAGGCTCAGAAAATTGAGCTGCTTGAGCACCAACTTTTACCGCTCGATCTTCGACTCCATAGAGGATGCAGTCTACAGCCTTTTTCCCGTATATTTGGCATCTATTTAGTAAATTAACCTTCGCATAATAATACTGCTCCAGTGATTCACCGTATCGCACTCTTTTAGCTAACATATCTGTTAGAAGCTCAGCATAATCCTCCCGACAGGGGAACGATTCAATCAATTTCTTTTTCCATTCGTTCCAAGTAAACAACACCGACGGCAAACCCTGGTACCAGGTCTTTGCCACTCCCGTTAATTTTGGAAGGGCATAATGAATCGTTTCCCTGTCGTCCCATCCATAAATTGATGCACACTCTTCAACTTTTGTTAACCAAGTTAATACCGTTTGTTCTTTTGACATAGGGTCAAAATCGGGAATGACGTTAGAGTTGAAAGTGAGTTTGGGTTTATCTGAGCTCTTGACATGATTCAAAATAGATAAAACCTTATCTAGAATATTAGAATCATTATGTGACCTAGATGGTTTCGGGCGTTTCAAAGATGTATGATATTGCTCACCGGACTCTTCAGATGACGAACTACGATGCCTTCGGCGACTCCTCCGCTGGCCCAAGTTATCTTGATTACGTTTTCGTGAGCATCTCTCGTCTCTGCCGATAGATTCCATCGTTAGATCAAGTATACCGTGGCCCCGACCCTGCCTGGGTGCTCCTGGGCTTCGGGTTAAGTCAAGTACATCGTGGCCCCGACCCTGCCTGGGTACTCCTGGGCTATTAAGATCGAGATCCTGACCCTCTGACCTGGGTACTCCTGGACCATCAGCTGTTTGCATACCCCGACCCTCATCTCTGGGTACTCCTGGGTTATTAACATGAATACCACCACGGCCCTCAGTCCTGGGCTCTCCTTGGTGGATTATTTCATCATGACTATCCATCGTATCTGAAACTTAAATTGTTTAGCTTAGAATATGACAAAAATAAATAAAGTCAACTATCGGTGAAATTAAAACAAGTAAAATGAGAATACATCCTGTATAATAAGATTCATACTGATATCAAGCGGTTTCGGCACAGTATAAGGGTAAAACTTAAAATTTCAAATAAATAAAATATGCAAAAAGAAATAGATAAATAAAGATAAATATCATAATATATTATACATTCAATCAGATAGATCTCCAAGGAGTACTCTGGCAAGGTAAGTACCATCTGTTAAACCGTATTTACCCCCGAGGGGTAGCCCCAGCAAAGCAAATACAGTTGCATAATAAATAAATAAGCAAGAAGTTAAGAAGAATATGGATAGGAATGACACTAATATTGTTTAAATGAATATATTTTTTTTGTGTTTAATAAGTTATCCAGGCAGTACCGATCTCCAGAGAGTACCCTGGCAAGTTAAGTACTACCTGATAAACCGCATCCACCACCGAGGAGTAACCCCGGTACGGCAAATGTAGTAAACAATAAAGTTGTTCAAATAAATTAATGAGTTATGAGTCAATCCTGATATTGCAAAATTATTAAGTAAAATTATTTGCTTCCAAATGATTAATTTCTTATTGAAAAAAAAAGATAAGAATATTAAGGTAAATTAACTAAATTATAACAAAGATTGTAGAGAGAAAACGAAACTTACGTTTGCAGGCGTGCAAGAATCCTGAAAATCCTTTTCGTTCCCGCTTCTGAACTATGAGATTAGGTTCAGAAAATAAAAGTAAACTTTTGACCGAGTATGAATATATTCACTCTGTACTTTAGTATTACAACACAACAACATACACAGTAACAGATTAGGCACTAGCCACACGATAAAGGAAAAGACTTTAGTATTACAATACTTAAAGAGGCGTCTACACTCGTGTACCGCTGTGAACAGACTGCCGGGCCGGTCTCGGCCATTCCCTCTTCGGAATTCTTACCCCTTCTCTAAGCCAAATGTACTGCGAAGTGGATTTACGTACCGTATTCATAAAGCTGCGTAAACCGATTAATCTACTCATAAAATTGAACAACCGTACTCATGACTAGTAAAATTAAAGTACAGTCTAACAATTTTATGCCGCAAAAAACGTTGGTAGGCATATTTCGACGCTCAAGGGAATCGAAATTGACAGGATCTACTTACCGTTGACCTAGTAGATTTAGTAGAATAATGAAATATGGCAAGTAATATCGTCTTATAGGTAAGTAGGTACTTCAAATATAGGAAAAAATCCGAAAACCGTGTATTTTTAATACACCCTTCGTAATCGAGGAGTATACATTTCAAACTGAAAGGATCTTGTCATGTGGGGTATCAAATAATGAAAGGGTTTCATTAGCAAAAGCCGCCGTGTGTAAGGAAAATATTTATGTAGTTGTAGTAGTAGTCATTTCGTATGTAGGTACCTAAGTAGGCACATAGATAAACCCACGGCTTTTCCAATGGGGGCAGGCAGAAACTTTGGTTGTACCTTTTAGTATAAGACTGCAGTGCTATTCCGAAAAATCATGTAAAGTAAAGGTGAATCGAGCTGTCATTCGATACTAATGACAGTTTACTTCACTCAAGTTTTCACGGGGTGCTTTTACTATCTAATAATAAAGGGGGAATACAAAATAACAACCACCTATACCTACCCCATTTATAATAGCGTTAGAAAAAAGAGGCTCGTAGAAGCAGTAATGCAGAACATTTTATTGTAAAGATAAGTGAAAACATTTGTATTACCATTGTTTAATTTTAAATTTAGAAGAATAAAAGTGAAACGTCGTACGTGTCCACGTAATTGTTCCTCCCTGCTTCTTTGAGGATTTTATCATTGACACTAGGTAGGTACAATGTTCAGTTAAAATGAATAATCCACATCGTTTCTTAAATTAATTGTTGAAATGTTTACAACTAAGTGTGACATCTGAAGTAAAAATAGATTATAATAATTTCGGCGTCTATCGTAATTGTAACATGCTTAATGTACTTTCGTTACAAATTGTGCATTAAAAATAACCTTTTTTAACGTCTGTCTAAAAGTAAGTTATAGGTAAGAGGTGTTGTGTAATTCTTTGTAGGGTTCTGAATTTCAAAACCCAGTCATCGTATTATTAGCAAAGGTTCCTCTTGAAATACCCTTCCCATTGATTCCTAGATATATAATTTATGGTTGTTGGGCATTGGGGCAGGGCCCTACCAGGGTACCTACGAGTTCATTCTCCATTCTCCTATCATTAACATAGTACCAATACTATCGGAGTAAAATGTCTGCGTACCAAACCAACGTACAAAATGAGAAGTTTTCCATTTATGTTCTTTTGCGAAGGAACCCAATAATTACTTAACATGGTAGGTACCTGAGTAGTCAAGGTAAGGATAGGTATACCTTGTGTGTCTCGATTTATTTGCGTCTAATTTGCTAAGTGGTGAGTTAGTAAGTTAGTTAGCTGCTTGCCAGTTGCTGTTCGCGACATACGTAATGAGCTAACTAATAAACTAATAATAATATGCGTAGCATTCCGTCACCCGCACCGGGCAGGCTGTACTTGCGGCGCACAACGCCATCACCACCATTCTTGTTCCCCGCGGCCGGCAGTCCCTCCACTTTTTCGTTCCGCTCGACAGTTGTGCGCTGCACGGACGATACTACGCTCGCTATCGACGGACGAAAATGTGTGCCGCATCCACAGTGTACTAAATAATATATAGTGGCAGTGCTCGTGATCTACGCACACGAATTCAACTTTTAAAACCGAACCTTTCATTCAAATAATGATGGCGCCCGAGACAGTGGTAACTGCGGAACACAACAAACCTACAGCACCTTCATCTCAGCAGCAGGGTGGCTCGCTGGATTGGCTTAAAATTGACATCAACTATTTCAAAACTCCACCGGGTCTTCTAAAGATAATCCAACTTGTAAGTACTTTTTTTTAAATTAATTAAGCTGAATAACAGCGCTGTAGACGTTATTTAAAGTCGGTTATATTCCTTTATTCTGAATAATAAAGTTTAGTAAAACTTTTATTAGACTTGATTAAATGCCAAAGACCGAAAATGAAAAGTGAAAGAACGTTTGTCTTTAATAATACTCATCACGAATTATAAACACGTTCATATCTTACTATTTCCTTACCTACTAGTTCACTGGATTGCATTATATTGGTCATCTAATGACTTTACTAACGCTACCTCTTACAGCACCGGTACAGTACAGTACCGTAATTTCCTGGTACGGTGTGTCTTAACGCACAAAGTATTATTTGATAATAAACTATGCCTAATTAGAAAAAAAGTTAGTTTGAAGTGTGTACGCTAACAGTAATTTTTACATTCAACATCTCCGAAGCAAGCTGTGTCACGCTCGTACAAACCGTGAGAGCGTGTACCTACACAAGCATTATGTACTTTATGCATATGAGTTATCGAGGCCATAAAACGTTGCATATTGTCGCTGAGAATGCTTTTTGGTGTCGTGGAGGTCAGTAGGCAGCAAGAGGCGGCGGGGCGCGGCCGGCGGCGGGCGGGGGCTGACGCCGCAGGTTGTACGACTGCCGGGTCACATGCGGAGGAGGCGAGCTAATCTCACTCCTCCATTCACTAACGCAAACAACTAATATTAAATATTTCATCTCAGACGATTTGTACAGCTGATGTTGCATATGATTTTGTACATATAGGTGACTTTGCAGAAAATAGAGCCAGAATCATTCAAGTAGCTGTTATAATACTGGAAAGGACGAAATAAGATTAGTGTTTTTTGGTTAAACTTAAAGGTTAGGCTAAATTGATTCTCTAAACTGTCGCAATATCACAGTACAAAGCGCCCGCCTCTGCCTGACTGGGTCTTATGGTTCCTTTCGGTACTTTACAAGCACTTGTAGAGAGAGAGAGAGCCCAGACTCTCCAAACACGATCAAGAGACAGTGACCAACCCAGTCAGTCTAATCTGTAAGATTCACTCCGTGAAATTGTGAATGGATTGAAGGCGAAGTGAGCTATTAAGCCCTAAGCATTACATGGGGTTAAGCTTTTCACGAGGTAATTTATATAGTTATTAATTTTAAATATAATTATGGTACCTTGGGACCTAATTTCAAACTAATTTGACTGTTTATTTAGTGACGATTTATAAATTAATGCAATAATTTAAAATCCGTCTAATTTAGTAAAAGGAAACAGTCGCAATGATGTTGATTTCAAGTAGCCTTATCTCGCAGGCGCATTGCTACGGGAAAAGTACGATATAAACAGGTTGTTAATTATATAGGTACCTATACGAAAAAATAATTTTATTTTACTAAGTAGGTAGGTGCATAACATGTGGTCCTAGTGTATAAGTTGTTGTTTATATAATTAGGTATTTATTAAAATAAATAATACATTACAATTTTTTTTTTTCGTAGCATAACTAGGTAGGTACATTATTAAGCTAACTTACTTAAAACTATGACTGACCCAAGAAACCCATTACTACCTTATGTTTAAAACAGTGTTTGTATGTAGTAGGTACTACACTTTGTAGGTACCTGTCGTTATATACGTGAAGATATTTCCTCATTTATTACGTCTTACAGATGAAGTCATTTTACATCTAATTACTTAATCGATTTCTTTTTATTTAACGGGAGTATAGGTATATTCAAATGGCTTTTATTAGAACGAGTTGGAAGGTTATTAAGGGGCCCTAATTTGAATTCTTAGTTATTTCGCCTGTTACATCGATGAGTAGGTAACAAAATATTTAATACTACCTTTTGCCCGCGGCTTCGCCCGCGTGGATGTCGAACTTCCGTCCCCTTTGTTTTCCCTTTAAGGGTTGAATTTCCAAAAAACGTTTTTTAGTGGATACTTACTCTTCACTAAGAACACTCCTTCAAGTTTCATGTCTCTAATACCAGCGGTTTGGGCTGTGCGTTGATATATTATAAACGTAATAATTTTAGCATAATACTTCCGGATAGAATACTTTCAAAGTTGATCCTCCCGGTATGTATGCATAAAGATTTCTTGAACTACTGACCCGGGAAAGAGCGCCGTACAACTGAAACTAAGATCAACCTGCCCAGGCGTATTGATTACAACCGTACCAAGTTTGGTTAAAATACCTATAATAGTTTTTGAACTATGCGTGCACATACAGACAGACAGACAAAACATTTACTGATTGCATTTTTGGCATCAGTATCGATCACCAATCATCCTCCAATATTAATTTTGAATATATGTTTAATGTACATAATTATCTTCGTAGTGTGTGATAGTCCATTGAATTGCATGGCGAGCGATATTGTATCTTAAGATAAAATATAATAATATCTTAGCCGTATGCAGCGCCCCTTGGTGAACTCCACTGCAGGTGACGTAACCTACGACAAACTTATTATTTGCGGTTGGTACAGTAGTCGGGTCTAGGGATCGAACCGCAAAATTAAGTTTGTTTTTTATTGTACATACTTTTCCGGGATAAAAAGTACCCAGTGTGGTGCCCAGGAAACTAAAGAATAAGTATACCAAGTTTCATCGTAATCGAACCAGTAGTTTTTGCGTGATACCTGAACATACAGACAGACAGACAGACAGACAGACAGACAAAAATTTTTTTAATCATATTTTTGGGTTCGGTGTCGGTCTAGTAACACCCCCCGCTATTTATTTTTTTTTATATTTTCAATGTACAGAAATTTTACTTCTACAGATTTTTATAAGTATAGATATAGATTATTTCTTTGTGTTTATTTGTTAGATTGTTCGCTATCTTAATACAAGATATCCTATCCATCTTGCGCGATAATGACAAGTCAGCTTAGTCATAGCGAGCATTTCTGGTGTTTTTGTAAGATATCTAGTAAAAGTTTCGTATTTACTGATAATGTAGCTGGTTAGATTGATAAAAAAGAATGTCGTTTAGACACAAAGGTCGGGACAATCTAAACTTCTAAAACATCGGACTCAAAGCGTTAAATCCATTGTATCCATGTACCATTTGAGCATCTACTAATATTAAAAATTAAAAAAAAGACTAATTTACATCGGACGCCATTTTATTTATTATTATCACACACATTTCTCTACCTGTGACTCGTTAATTAGTAAGACCTTACGTCACTGAGAACTGTCATTTTTTATATCACCTTTGTAGCCTTGAAATGGTTAGTCAGTTATCGAAGCGATAAAAATAAGTTTGTATACTTATACCATTAAAAGCATTATACCTTATTGGAACTTTAGTACGAAGGATTCGTCATAATTTTGACTGGGCGTGTGTTCACCTCCGCCTACTCGAGCACAACACGCTGATATCATCGCCCGTCCTTGCCTCTGCTCCATTAATACAGCTGCCCATATAAGTAGGATTAATATAAGCACACGACAATGCACACTTGAAGACAATATTTAGTTGTAAAGCTAAAATATTTCTAATAAATAATAATGCTGTTACCTGATAGCTACAACCTAGGGGGTTTTAAGTCAAGAGTGAATAAGGTTACTTCAGGCAAGCGTGCTTCATCGTTGACCACAGCAATACAGCATCGCTTATCATCAGGTGAGATAGTGATCAAACGCGTGCCTATCAAAATCAAAATAATTAAACTAATAATTCAATTTAAATTAATTTGTAACTTTAGCCTATACTTAAGCTGTTTAGGGTGTCCACGAGGTACCTATAAGTAACTTTAACTAGCTACCCAGTCAGTTCATCAAGTAATATCTTGTAAGTTATAGTAAAGGTTGCTTAAAAATCACTATTATAACTCCTATACGTAATAAGTATAAAGTGCAATGAGAGCATGACTACGAATACAAGCTGGCAACAGTATTTGATGAGTAAGATTCTACTGTAAGGTCACGTAATAGGTATTATTTACTTCCCCATTAGATTAATTGTTCTAATTGGAGCTCTTATTAACTTATCCTGTAGGATTATAATTAAAGTTGGCGAAATGTCTTGTTTTGCTGAACTGTTGTTGTTAAAGGATGTTGAACACTCTCTGTGTCTTCTACATGTATTCATAACCATATACTTACCTACATAATAAAATAAAGTTGAAGAAGGAACTCTAAAACTATCAGTCGAATTTAAAAAAAAAATTGCGCATGATTTCCCAATTCTTACCGAAGGATACCTTCCAAGCGGTTATCTTGTTACGGACATGCGTGTGTTCAGGCTCTTACGGTAAAAAGTGTAAAAACTTACGCTCGCATACAAATGTCGCTTTCGCTTTCACATTACGTGACATTACAAATCCAAGCCAAATCTCTTTGAAATTCAAGTTGTTGTAGGACATTCGAGGACACGCCACGCACGTAATTAATATTACTACTACTTACCACCTATTATTTACCTTTTAATTTCGATTCTAATAATGTTTGAGAACTTTACAAGCCAAATATATTCACATACGCATCCAAACGTTATCGGCTTATCAAAGAACAAATATTAGTTAGTGATTGTTATCACAAATTCAATCGGTTATAAACTATGTGCCAGCTAAAGCTAGAATGTCATTCAACTATGACCTTAGCGTTTGGCAGCACTATCGTTGAACGATAAAAATGTTCATGGTAGTACACGATGCCATAACATAAGGCTTGGTTGACAATGTTGAACTGGCATTAGGTTGATTTATTGGGTGAGTACTAAAATTTTCGAAATAACCCGTCTAATTACCTGCATGTAGTACCTATATACACTAGGTCCAGAGCTAACAACTAGTAATGGTGCGGCTCCGATAATTTTAATATACAAATTAAGCGTACCTACGTCTTAACATTGGGTCCCAAAGATATATAAACAAACGGCACGTTTTATATTTTAAATGGTTCTATCGCTTGATTGTTCGAATCCAGCCAGGACTAATACAAAGTATACCAGCCTGTAGGCCATGAGGTTCCAATTAGCATACGAAAAACACAGGATATAGGTACAGCAAGCGCGATAAAACACCAAATTTCCTAAAACGTACATGGCAAGTTTAGTTAGATAAGCCCGTATTTCTGTCATTTTCCTCGTGCACATTATACAATCTGTAGTGTTATCGAAAATAGTAAGTATTATTAAATGTGCCTTCAGATTTATTTGCAAGGTTTACGTAACATGCTATGAATATCCATGAATAAGCAAACGATGACACATATACACCGTCTGTGCATTAATGTTATTAAGGTTTTTGTCTGTATCATTCCTTTCGATTTCTGTAAACACGGTAGATTTCTCTATTGTCTTAAGGTTCCGTGATGACCGCTGCTTCGACTCTCAATAGATAGGTAAATAAATATAGTCACGTGATGAACATCTAATAATATAACTGTCCATTGCTGTTTCAATTTCAAGGCTTAGAACTCGGCGATTATTTAAGATTGAGATCATCAAGAATCGTATCAAGATTTGTGCGAATGCATACATGATTCCGAATTTCCGATACTTATATTTATACTTATAAGTTATACTTCATAGTATCGTGTCTGCATCGTTAACCTAGTTGTCATCATCTGTCTTTGAAAGGCACTCACTGGTTCTGTTTAATTAATGTGGTTTCAGGGAAACAGCACACTTGCTTGTATTTATGAACCGACTTCAATATGAATTTGTCAAACCATTATTACTCACCCAGATATACATTGATAGCGTCACTCCGTAATAATCTGATAACACCAATTTTTTGGAACCAAAATTATCGCAAAATTATTGTGACAAATTGCGAAACACGCGTTAGAGCTGACATCGGTAATGAATAAGTTCTCAATAGCAAACGCACCTGACTTATGTTGGATTTGTGCTCGCGGATGATTTCAGTAATTTCTTGACCCTAATCTGAAGCTGCAAAATAGTCAGCAGCCAAAATAGTCTGTCTAACACCTAAACAAGATACAGCATAGATGTCGTGTTTGGGCTGGCTTATTTAATGGGTCTCTATGAACAGTGATTAAGAGATGATAAACATTAGTCTGATGGTGGGCTAGGAAGGTGCATTAAAGCTAAGTCGGTCTGTAATATTGTCGGCCTACCTGTCAAAGAATATCAGTTCTTTTGTACCGTAGTTCCACTGACCCATGCTTCTACTTGTTGACAGCTAAATTAGGGTGTGTGTGTGTAGTGTAAGGTATATTAGGTACTAGCTGCCCCGGCAAACTTCGTTGTGCCTTAGAGTCAATTCATTGCTCTTATTTTTTTTTATATTAGATATACATACGTTGATTAAGACGACAACAAATAAATCCAAACCAATAATAACTACTACTACTTTTAAATTACAACATGTATATATGTTACGGGCAATTTGATAAGTCCGGGCACTATTCATAATGGCCGGTCTGTATTCATAATGACCGACTCAATTGGGCAATGTGATTAAAACAGCATTAATAATCACTTTTCCCGGCCATTATGAATAATACCCACCCTATCTTGGGCAAAGTAATAAATAGGTGAACTGTAGTGTTTTTGTTTATTAAATGAGATTAAACTTACAAAATTTTCATGAAAAGTTTACAAAAAATAAACTATTGGATATAGTAGTTAAAAAAGGGTATCATTTAAGCTATCACCAATTTAATTAGTTTTGTGTTTCTTAAATAATAGGGTTTGTCCTCAAAATAGTAGATCTGTCACCAAAATGTAGTCACCAAACAATGCAAAATCAGTTCCACAATAAATCACCTAAAATCCTGAGATATAAGGTCTAGTACCAAATAGATGCCCCTTTTTTGCAATGCACGCATGCATGGTAGATTAGAACTTAAAGATATTTTATCTGGCGCTCGGCGGCCGCTGCCGCGGCACGCTCGCTTCGCTCGCTCGCCTTCGCGCGTTGCGTGGTCACAGTTCTAACCTAACCTAACCTAGCCGTTTCCATTTTGAGTAACTGTTTTACTTGAATTATATTGTTTGCATTGTTTGGTCAAAGTGGGTGATTTTCTGGTAGACTATCGGCAGAATGTTGTTCCAGTTCAGAAGAAGGCTGAACATCTGCTCGAGGGTTTTTATTTATTATGTCACATGGACCACGGGCAGTCGGGCATTATTAATAATGGCCGGTCAAAGTGATAAATTAATCACTTTGCCCATCGCTCTTGGGCATTATTAATAATGGCCGGTCCTTATTAATAATGCCCAGTTAATCACGTTGCCCGTAACATATATACCCTAACCTAACTGACCATACCTATCCTATAGCTAACCCAACTATCTAACCTAACTACCTTACTAAAAATACTAAATTCATAATTTTAATCCGAACTATTGCCTCTATGTTACATACAATAATTTATTCCTATAGTTTTCCCGGTCTACTTTAATTAAAGTCCTAACAGTAAAATAAGTTCTATTTGCAAAGAATTATTAAATTTCGTCTCTGTCATCATTGCTAGTTACGTAAATTGATTTCTGAAATATAAGACTTTTTTATGCTACATAAAACCTCTAAGTTTAGTAACAAAATTAATTTCAGAACGTAGGTGCGTATTATAAATTGACAACCTTACCTTCTTGGGTTTAGCTTAAGACTTGTCAATTTCAAATTGTCACCTGATAATGAACTGGGAAGTTTGACTCCTGTAAAAAATGCATAACTGCGTTCTTAGATTTAAAAAAAGCATTTGATACCGTCTCTGTCCCAATCCTAATAAGAAAACTGGAAGATATCGGAGTTCGCGGAATACCTCTAAGACTTTTCAAGGATTATCTTACAAGCAGGAAACAGAGGGTTAGAGTAGGTCAGTACACTAGTGAAGACGTAAGCACGACATACGGCGTCCCGCAGGGAAGCGTACTGGGACCTACACTGTTCCTTATTTACGTCAATGAACTCTGTAACATTAATGTCTCAAACGCGAAAGTATTTTCTTACGCGGATGATACTGCTGTCGTCTTCACTGGTGATACTTGGCAGGATGTTAGGCTTGGCGCTGAGAGAGGCCTGACTAGAATTGCGAGGTGGTTAACAATTAATTTGCTTACGTTAAACATCACAAAAACAAATTACATCTGTTTCAGTGTCTGCCAACGCACACAACCAGACAAAGATTTTAATATAAGAATACACACTTGCAATAATAATAGCAATAGTTGTGACTGCTCGATAATCAACAAAGTGCCTTATATTAAGTATCTAGGTGTTATCGTGGACCAGAGACTAACTTGGTACCCACACATTGAGCAGGTTGCAAATAGAGTCAGGAAGCTAACCTGGATATTCAAAACTCTCAGATATGTCGTCCCTAAGACCACCGCTAATCATTCAGGCCACCAAAAAGACTTCCTTAAAACGATTTATGTCGCGCTAGTCCAGTCAGTACTTTCATATTGTATACCTGTCTGGGGTGGCGCAGCAAAAACGAAATTTCTAACGGTCGAAAGAGCACAACGCGCTCTTATCAAGTGCATGTATTTTAAAAGACGGAGATATCCCACTGAAGACCTGTTTCGACTTAGTAACCTGCTCTCAGTAAGGAAACTTTACATTATGCTAATTATATTAAAGAAACATAAGTCTCTTTCCTATGATTCTAGCATACTCTTAAAAAGAAGGAAAGACTTGATATTTAACATACCCAGGACAAGGACTTTACTGGCCAGTATGCAATATAACAAACGATCTGCTGCGCTGTACAATAAAATCAATAAATATATTTATATCTATCCCAAAAACTCCTATGACACTAAAAAATTAATAATAGAATGGATACAAACCCTTACTTACAATGATACCGAAACATTTCTGAAACCCTGACACATTAACATACTCACACTCACTTACTCTCTGGCACACCTACCATATAGGCTACACACTCTATTACTCACATGTACACACACACACACACACACACACACATACATCACACCCAGACCCAGTCATGCATACTTTTGATTTTACGAAAAGATCTGTTTATTTCATGTTTTTAATTTTAGTAATTAAGCTTTAGCATAATAATTATATTTATATTTTTGCTATTTGTATTTCACGTCTTGATATGGAAGAGCGGACTCTCCTAATACAGGCACTATCTGCCTAAAAGGAGAATCCAATCACAAAATTTTGTTTAGACCTAAATTTGTTTTACCAATAAACTATTTTATTATTATTATTATTATTATCATGTCATCCAAGATGGCGCTGCGTTTGAAAAATGTTTGAGACAACCGATATTCTTGATATTTATTTTTATGATGTCGAACGGGATAAAAAGTCCTATGTCCTTCTCCTGGCTCTAAACTACCTCCCTGCCAATTTTCAGCTAAATCGGTTCAGCCGTTCTTGAGTTATAAGCGAGGTAACTAACACGACTTTCTTTTATATATATAGATACTAGCTGCCCCGGCAAACTTCGTTGTGCCTTAGAGTCAATTTATTGCTCTTATTTTTTTTTTTATATTAGATATACATACGTTCAATAAGACGACAACAAATAAATCCAAACCAATAATAACTACTACTACTTTTAAATTACAACATGTATATATAACCTAACCTAACTGACCATACCTATCCTATAGCTAACCCAACTATCTAACCTAACTACCTTACTAAAATGCATTGATTTAAAAAATACTAAATTCATAATTTTAATCTGAACTATAGCCTCTATGTTACATACAATTTATGCCTATAGTTTTCCCGGTCTACTTTAATTAAAGTCCTAACAGTAAAATAAGTTCTATTTGCAAAGAATTACTAAAGTTCGTCTCTGTCATCATTGCTAATTACGTTAATTGATTTCTGAAATATAAGACTTTTTTATGCTACATAAAACCTCTAAGTTTAATAACAAAATAAATTTCAGAACGTAGGTGCGTATTATAAATTGACAACCTTACCTTCTTGGGTTTAGCTTAAGACTTGTCAATTTCAAATTGTCACCTGATAATGAACTGGGAAGTTTGACTCCTGTCATGTCATCCAAGATGGCGCTGCGTTTGAAAAATGTTTGAGATAACCGATATTCTTGATATTTATTTTTATGATGTCGAACGGGATAAAAAGTATCCTATGTCCTTCTCCTGGCTCTAAACTACCTCCCTGCCAATTTTCAGCTAAATCGGTTCAGCCGTTCTTGAGTTATAAGCGAAGTAACTAACACGACTTTCTTTTATATATATAGATTCTTAACAACTACCTACATGTAAAACGATAAGGGGTTTTTTGAGTTTGTAATTATATTACTGTTTCCTTCTTTGATGACGTAGGTACATATTTTGCGAAGGTAATTCACCCGATAAGCTTGTAAATAAAAAACAAAATAACAAAGATTTTTTGACGATAGAGCGCAGTTGCAACATGCCATCAAACCACAACGTGTGCCATTGTTCAATTCAGCCGTGAAATTGATAATAACGATTTCTTGTTGATATTTCTTTTATTTCTCTTAATTGAATGTATAAAGTTATGTGTTATCCTGCAACACAGGGTATCTTACTGCGGGATTCAGTGTCACTCCTTCATATTGTAAACCTTTTTATGAATCAATAAACTTATTATTATTATTATAAAAAGAAGTTATCAGTATAACGGTGGAGAAAGACACTGTTTTGAACGGAAATAAGAAGTAATATCGGTTGGAATATCTATAAAGCGAAAAAATAACAAGCATATTAACAGACGATTAAAATTTTGCATTCGTAGCTTATTCGAGAGCGACATCGGGTGAAAGTTGGCATCAAAATGAAAGTAGTACTGTCAACATGTGGTCCGCCATGGCCGGCGCGTTGTACCTACGCGTCTTTGAGTCGACGCGGGCCGGTGTGACAACTTGTCGTTTTCCCATCATTTCAACCGCTCGATAATGTGTACTTGCGTGTTCTCATAATCGTTTTCACTAGTCAGACATAGTTTACCTCAAGAACTAAGTCAACCAAGCTCCGTCTGGGTTGAAAGTTTAATGAGCCGCTTACGCAATTTGGATAGGAAAGTTTTCACTTTGCTTACTTTCATTCTTAAAAGTTCATCATCGTCAGTACCAACTTTAAAGAATCTTTGTCCGAAAAAAATACTCTGACGGGGATTTGTAAATTATCCCGCATTTTATAAGACAGGGAATGATACATTTTAGGGATTCTAAAATCCAATAATAAATTACAAACACTCGTTTTTTTTGGTTGCCCTTCTACTACGTACTTCTAGTAGGTAACTTATCGTTGGTTACTTGGTACTTTCATTAACTAAAAAGTTCTGGATTTCGTCTAACAATATATAAATTGTTAGAGAAAATCCATATCTAAGAAAACGGTTAACATAACAGAATAAGTACCTGTTACATACTCACGTCTAACACAAAAATTTGTTTCGAAATTTTCGCATTGTATACGCTGTGCAGCTTGCGACACACCTAAACGCTCAGTTCAGTTGTACTGCATGCATGTAAAGCAACAGAGTATGCAAGAAAGACTAAACTTGGTAATAGGTTCTTATTTACAAAAGAAAACCAACAGTATGATATCCAAATAACATACTTTGCGCAAATTATCACGGTGCAGTCTGTAAATAGAGTCAATGCTATAAGTATAATTTCAGTATAATGTGCTGAATATTTAACAACTCTAGATGAATATTATTACGAATGAGTAACGTTTAACAATGGCCATAACATTTTCTTGAGTCCCTACTTAGTTATCAAGATTTAGAAGTTGGAAAATTTAAGAGCGGAGATGTCATGAGAGACACGAGTTGGGCGTTGTACAGGAGAAAGCTATCACTTGTATGATCTTTCATTATGTCATGGCTTTAATCGCGTTTATACAACAGTTTATATTCGTCTGCCGTTACAGCACGTTCGGTTATTTTTGGAGGACGGTCATCTGTTGTTCTCTCATTTTTCTTGTTAGCATCGTTCGAAAAAACGGGTCACGGAGATCATAGACAACTACAAATATACACTTTAATAAAAACGTTTTCATATTTCAGCTTTAATATTTCACGTGTTTTAAACAAGAACAACAGGGTATACCTACTTACTCGCAAGATGGTTGTGTACGTGTAGTTCGTGTACTTTCATCAATTAGTCTAGAAGATCTTTGAAGCAGTCGTTGTGTGACCTCTGACATTTGACTTCCAACACCTCTCAAATCGCCTCTATTGAGTTACTGATCCTCTCAGCCTTGGGTTTAATTTTTTAATTAAAAGGAATGTAGTTAGGCGCCTGTATGATTGACATAGGTACTCATAGTACCTATGCTATTTATTTGTTCATGCTATATATCCAAGCTTGATAGCGTAATGTGATGCTAAACGTAACCTAGGTTAGTATTGAAGTAGGTATTCCCCATAAGTGTTATTCTGTTATTGAAAAATATATTTACGTGGCCATTATTAGTTTAATTGTTTTAATAAAGAATTAATATCCTTAACAAAAAAGATTATAATTATTACCTATATTATATTCGCCTATCGAATTTTTTTTCCTTCCTGGTAGACCTACTTTGTTAACGCTGAGCTTTACCCTTTATAAGGTAAAGGTAATTCGCTTGGCCTGTTGGTCTAGTAGTTAGTGACCCTGACTGCTATGCCGGAGGTCGTGGGTTCGATTCCCACCCAGGACAAATGTTTGTGTGATGAGCACGATCATTTGTTCTGTGTCTGGGTGTAATTTATCTTTAATA
Source organism: Euplexia lucipara (assembly GCA_921972225.1). Lineage (NCBI taxonomy): Eukaryota > Metazoa > Arthropoda > Insecta > Lepidoptera > Noctuidae > Euplexia > Euplexia lucipara. Next base: position 12,689,600 of record OV179149.1, read on the forward strand.
TGTATGTATTTAGAAATATATAAGTATGTTTATCAGCTGTTTAGTGTGAAAAAAATGTGGACTTTTTTTAAATTTTTTATTATGTCCAACATGTTGTGTTTTTTCATTTATACTATGTTTGACTTAATCGATGTTATCCTCATAAAAAGTAGACCAACTTATTTCCAATTATTGAATTGTATGAATTGTAATTTTGCTGCATAAATTGATGTCATACAACCGCAACTTTATTCACAGAAAATTTTCCTATGAATGTAACACAACGAATGCCTATTGTTTGCTTCACCACAGCTCACAGACTTCTCTATGTCATTAGTAAGTAATGTAACTTAGTTTAGTTTAGTCTCATCAACATTATAACGAGCAACACAGCGTACTTCTGCGCATGCCTCGTTTGTGTTATTTCCAATAAAGTAGGTATGTTCCTACGTTTGTAGCTTTCGTATTAGCAGCCGAAGGTCACTAGGAAAAGACACGTAGGTACCTACTGTTTATGAGTATCAAATGAATTGTCTACTACTTACTTCCTTTGCAAGCCCAGTTTTAATGTTATTATGTTCATCTGTTAGTAAACATCGCTTTCGTCAATCCATGCTGCGTTGTCGTACAGTCACGGTTGCGAAATCAAGGTCAATGAAATTGAAATAACTTTCTTTTAAAATCATTCTGTTCGGTTTGGCTTTTGCTCTTTTGTAGAAATTTACATTTATAAAGTTCAAGTCGCGGTCAAAGTCGACATGAAAAAGGTTGTTGCGTTGGCACCTAGGTACCTACTGGTTGGAATAAAGTTGATACAGGTATACATAACCAATGAAGAATGCGGAGCACGCTGTTAAGTATAGTATAACTAGCTTGAATGCCACTCGTAGGTACCATTCAACTATGCGACTAAATTGGTGGCCAGGCACTTGGCTTGCTTAAATCGAAGTCTGACTAGATCTGGTGATTGCGTCATTTTCTTGAGCGTGAGCGAGAACCAAATTAAAATTCACTCACAACGTCAAATAGGCGACGATTGGCATGTTGCTGGTATGTGGGTATATTTAATGTTATTTTATAATATTATCTGTCAAGGTCTAAATCATTGTGTATTTGATAATTGAATGTTAGCGACTTAAAAAGGAAGCCTTCGTATTCTTAGCGCTACAAGAATAAATAATATTGAATTGCACCTGAGTAGGTATCTCGGCAACTATGTCGTTTAAAACAATAGTCCAAGTTACATAATTACGTTGTCTAACTGGTTTTTTAATGAACATAACTTTATACTTAGGTAAGTACATACGAAATAATTAAAGATTATAGCGACGTGTCTAAAGACTAGGCCATTTTGTGGTTAATTTGATGTTGAATGTCTAATGCAAATTATTATTGAATTAGGTATTTTATACAATATACTAGCTGACCCGGCAGACTTCGTACTGCCTAATTAAATTGCAATAAATTCCTGTCAAAATGATTTGTAATGTGGCATTTTTTTGTTCCTACATATTTTACAGTCGGGGACAAAAAATTATCCTGAACAGAACTGTCACCCTGGTGATAGGGCGTTGTGAATAAGAAATACAATTAAATAAAACATATATAAGCATTTAAAAATAAGTAATCCCTTTATTGTTAATCATGTGAATCATAATTATTAACAAAAATCAGTTTTATTTTCATTGTAGTGCTTTGTGATAGACGATGTTTTTTGTTTGATTATCTGGCGCATAGACAAACAAATTTGATGGTTTTCCAACACGGGAACAGGCAACATACAATTGACCATGTGAGAAACACTGGTTTCCAGATTAATACCACAAACACTTAATGATTGCCCCTGGCACTTGTTTATGGTCATAGCAAAAGCAAGCCGAACTGGAAACTGTAGTCGTTTAAAGTCAAACGGCACATCATTTGGAATAGTTGAGATGTGCGGTATGAGAAAGTCTTCTCCTTTATACTTTCCTTTCAGTATAGTTGCTTCTATCACGTTGTTTAGTATTTTTTTATCGCTAACCGTGTGTTGTTGCAAAGACGCGATTGGTTGATATTTCGCAACATTATAACTACCGATCCAACTGGCCAATCCAGGGAGTTTAAAAATTCTGGTGGATAGTTCACTACATCATCTTGGTTAGTAGCCGAATCAATTGATTTATATTATCCTCGGTTCGTCTGTAATTCGATCTTGCATTTTTAAATTTAATTCATTTACATCTATGTTTTTTGCAGCCAATATAGCTCGTTCGCTCAACCAATCGTGGTTCCTGTAATTTTGAGAAACATCTGGAAACACCTTCTGGATAAGTTCATCTTTTGATAGAGTTAACTGACAAAAACTTTGAGAAATGTTAATGCAGGCAGTCAACATGTCTATAGGAAATTTGCCACTACCAATGTCAATGAGTTGTTTAGAGAATATGTTTCCAGATTGGTCATTTTGCAATTTGACATGCATATTCTTGCTTAAATTAAGTACTTTGACATGTTTCCACAATTGGAGGACTTTAGACATGCATTGAGTTCATTAGCTGGTTTTGATCGTGGAATCACTGGCAATGTTTGACGAAAATCTCCTGCTAATAAAACCATTGCACCACCGAATTGGTTATGATTGCTCCGTATATCTTTTAATGTGCAAATTGACTCTTTGACGTTAGGAACATACCTACATTGTTTAAACAACAGTGAGTACTTGTAATTCAATATGAACTTTATGTAATAGCAATAAAGCTCATTAGTTAGAAAACGTTTGTATGGGAAAAAGAAAAAGAGGTTTTCCGCAATTATTCGAATTTTTCTCGCCGTAAAAACCATCTTTGAACTTCAACGAACATTTAAAAAAAAGAATTGGCCAAATTTGTCCAGGCGTTGATGAGTTATGCGCTTACCAACACATTTTGCGATTCATTTTTATATTATAGACAGGCATTTTCTCTTATTATATTTTGTCTTTCTTCGCTTATGTTCTGTGAATACACTTGTTGCTGGTTTGCATGTCTTGTGCGGCGGCCGATGTTCGCACGTCGTCCTCTAGGCATTTTGGACTATGGACAGAGCGGTGAATTTAACCTCAAATGCACGATCCACATAATTTACATAGTTCAACTTACCACCATAAAGACAAATGCCTGCTGTTGAAATTAAAAAAAAAATTGCACAATAGGTACACGTTATTGATTTGATGGTTTCCAATTGAAATGTTAGGAAACGAATAACTTATTTTTTTTACTTTTTTTCACAATTTCACAGTGAACACAATACTTTTCAATATTTACTTTTTGCCTGACATTATGTCAGTTGTCAATCTGTCATTTACTTTTCTCTAATTTTGTGTCTTAGTTTTTCATAGTGACTATGAAGGTTGCATCTGATTTATGTAGTTTAATTTATTTTTATTAGTATGTTAGCTCTAATAATGTAATTTATTGTTATTTTTCCTGAATTTTCTTTGCTATAAACCTCACGGAACCCGAGACCTTTCCAACGAATGCAAAACTGTGCAAATCGGTTCGTGCGTTCTGGAGTTATATCGTCAGGAAGGAAAACCCGACTTATTTTTATATAGTAGATTATTTGTAAAAAAGCTATGTAAACGAGTTTAATAGCTACATTAGTAAGCGGCATGCTAGTCGCTAGGTGAAAGTTAAGGCTTAAGGTTAACTAAACGGTTTCCATTTCACAAAGTTAAATTTGAACCCTATGCGGAAGTATGGTCAATGAACCGCTTACTGACTAGACAGTGTTTGGGCAAGTTGGCCAGCACTATGCGCCGCCACGCCGGCACGCACCCATTGACCCCAATGTTATGTTACTTGATTGCATTTTCACTTCGCAACCGTTGCGTTGCTGGATTGACTCCGATACAACACCCCACTTACGGAACAGTGTCAGACAAACGCATTTATCACTATTTTTTTATAATGTTAACCGCTTTGTGTCCATTTTCCTGGATATTGTGCTACAAACTGTCTCAATACTCATGCAACGGTATTTAGAAACGTTTACCAAAGTAATTTGATATAATAACAATACGGTTTATGAATAAGCACGGATCGATGGAGGCACTTAAATTAGCCGCCATTCTGAATTGGTATTAACTTCAAGGGCGCGCATTGTACCTTCACATGGGAGCAGAGTAACGGCACAAATACACGCCAAGTACAGTATAACTATTATAAGCAATGAGTAAAGCTAATTATTAATATTACCTAAAGAACACACATCTACAGAATTGAAAAAACATTCGCCATTTAATTAAATATTATTATAATTTAACATGAGATACTTTTCAAGGTACACATACGTTATTTATGTCTTATTGTGTCATTTGTGGTAGGTAACAATAATCCTTATAAGTTCTAAAATGTATGTCTACTCTGCTTCTGAGCTGCGTAGAGGATCCGTGTACGTAGCGTTGACTCCGCGTAGCACTGCTACGCATAGTGCGTAGTAGTCAGAACCTAGAATGGCGTTGGAGGTCTCTAAGGAGCGTTACACAATTTCTTCGTAGCTGCTACGAACCATGCGTAGCAGCTACGTGAAAGCGTCGCGATGTAAAAGGTGCGTAGACGCAGCGTTGAATCAGCGCTACAGCAATACCACAGTCTAAAAACATACAGTCGTCTGACGAAGCTGTCTAGACAGGGCAATCGTGCGGGGTGTGAGGGGCGAGACACGGGAAAGCCGCTCCCGCACTGCGAACAAAACGATGTTCGTAGTACGGGAGGTATTATTCAGGGCTAACGCGTGTAGACGTTATCGGCATTTTTCCAGAGATCAAAGGCGTCGTCCTACTTTATTAATATTTATACTGTGGCACTACAGTAGGTGGGACTATTTGTAAAAAAGTATCGTACAAAGTAGTTGTTTTGCACGATACTTTTTTTACAAATAGTCGAATGAATGATTCAAACCGTACTTAACTGTCGATTTTAACAGTAGACCTATAGTAGAAGCCATATCTTGTATTGCTTTCAATAATATCACACAAGATGTGAAAAGTAGAGCGTTTTCCTTAAGGTTGTAGTCTTCCACTTCGCTCCCAAGTTTCGCTCGTAAGTTAAAATAAAACTCCGTTTCAATATTGCACCCGAGACATAAAACACTACTTCACATAAACATAAAATGCGTAGTAGTTATGATGATAGTCTTCACAAAACGGATGTTAACCGACAAGAAAACACTATTGCTGACTTTTTTCTATAAGCAAAGGTGAATTCCAAAACATTTTAGTCACGACATACATATCGGTGAAAAAACGTAATATATGTAGTCGCGGAACGAGACTGCGTCTGAGCTGCGCATACTACCGTGGAACGCCTACGCTAGATCTCCGTCAAATGACATAAACATTTGGGTCAATATACAAAAGTAAAAATGATAAAAGTGTTTTTTTTCCAAACCGAGTTTTGTGTATATGGATTATTGGTGTGTCTGTGTTGAAGGAAATCTTTGAGGAATTAGTTGAGTAAAGACTGTGCAGTGCTGGTTTGTAGTTCCTACTTCCATAGAAATTCCGTGGGTGTGTCCCTTTATTTGTGGCACTTTCGTCAATAGATGTAGATACAGAATACAGTAGTGTCGGAAATCCGGCCACGTTTTGTTATTTGGAGCGCGACTGCAACGTGTACAAGCGATGATGGTCTGTGAACCCATTGATAGAGCTCGGTATGGCGGTCGCGTCACATACGCGTCCACACGACAAATTTGCCCTGCGGCTGCGCCCGGCGAAGCACTTTCTCCATATTATATGCAACTGTGCACGTGCCTCACTTGACACACATTTCCGTCCCTCCTTAGCAAGGTAGGGACGTACGAACGAAACATATACTTTTGAAGCGGATGTCATAGATCTAAGTTGCGGTTGCAATCCGGTATGCTCCGTGCACGGAGAGTGCGTTCTTCAAAGTCTTGGTGGATGGTCGCGATATTGTAAGACAATGTTTGCCTGTTTGGTTATCGGATGGAATTTCTACAAACAACACCTGTTAGTGGGCATTGCGACAGAGGGTTCGTGTTCGCGCGCGATATCAAACCGGTTTGGTTCGTAAAGGCCGCCCGGCCGTCGCGCGGAGGTGCGCGGTGTGCGGCGCGGGCGCACGCTTACCTGCGCCCGCGCTTGCCGCCTTCTTCGATGGACGCTAATGGTTCACATTTCCCTGACACCGTTGTCCTAGTGGTACTGGGATACTACCGCTAGTTTATTTAAGACTTATTACTCTGCCTTCGTTATAAGTTATTTAAAAACTAGACATGAGATCTAAATTCTTCAGGTTGGCATAAGAAGTAAAAGGTATTTGTCACTACCGTAACAACATTAAACTAATTAGCTGAACGGTAATTAATACTTGAACGGTATTTATTTGAAGTATTTCAATACACTCTAGACTCTATTAACTAATTTATCAAACACATTTAATAAAATAAATGACATTAGCAATTAAAAATAAATCGTAAGCTATTTAGGCGATGACGTTGTAAATCCACCCAGTAATAATATTTTCACGCCATCGCATTAGTCTGTAAACGTCAAATAAGAGTATATCCCTAACGACGTTTTCTGTCATTCAAATTAAACCTAAAGTAATTCCTGGCGCGGGGAAGGCCCAAGGTACGGCCCGTGGCCACGTGGGCTAGTTCCGGTATGCGAAGGGTTTGTTCAATTCGGGCTCGATAATGATACTTCTACAGTAAGGGAATGAAAATATATACTTAATAATATGTCTTCTTGAATATATTTTGGCGTTATTATCGACACGAATCAGTGAGAATGGGATAACTATAGCGATTTTTCTCTTGCTCTTGTACTTTAATTGAGTTATGATTTAGTTCAGTTTATTAATTAAAAATTGCCCAAATCAGGCTTGGGTTTACGTAAACTTCTTTGTTATTACAGTGGATTTACTTACTAAATAGTTACATTAATAAGGTTGTTTGATGAAAAAACTGCATTAATTCTGGTCTAGGTACTAGTTTTTCTGTTCCACGACGAAATAAACATCCTACCATCATCCTTGGGTCTAGCCAGACAATATTAAATGTATAACATCCAGGGTGGACGTTACATAGTCGCTCAAACTAATACCTAATAACATGAATTCTGTACATGATTCTAAACCCACCGGAATTGAATTGCTTTTGAATTTTGAAGATTTTTTCTGATGCTATTTTAGCTTATATCTGTAACCATGACAAAAATCATCATTCTTGTCCCTGTGAGATTTTTCTTAAAAAGCAAATTAGTCACTTCTTTCATAATAAAATCTTTTTGGTTAATAGAAATCACGATTTTATATACAGTTAAAAGTTAAAATAACATCAGCATGCGTAGCATGACCAGACTTTTGTCGACTGAAGATTCGACACATTTCTTCTCTTCATTCTTGACTTCAATCAGTCACTTTCGTTTTTTACGGAAGAATTAACCAAGTGATACATGGTAGAATGATTTCTGCCAATTATAGAAGAAATAATGCTCAATATTGTAGACCATTGTCGACTGAAGAATCTACACATTTCTTCTCGTCATTGTTGATATTGTCGTGCTCAAAACAAAATAAAAGTTTCTACAATCTGTCGCTTTGTCGATTCTTCTTTAGACAAAATCCGTTTCTGCTGGTAAAATATTGAAATAACGTAAAGCTGACGAGAAAACATATAGATTTATGTCCCTTCCAACCTGTATTAATAAATGCTATATTAATGTATTATGTTTGTTAAAAGTTATCTCTGAAAGTACTGATCCGATTTCTTTTACAAATAGAAAGTTCCCAAAATAATATAGATTGACGTTAAAACTAGATTTTTTTACGCGGAAGAAGACCCAGGCAAAAGCTAGTACCTAGGTACAAATAAAAATATATAAATTTTCACAATTAGTCTATTAGAACGAATCAAACATTAACTTTCACTTTTATTTTTTTAAATATATTTACTGCAACTGTCTAGCTATTGCTAATGATATGTCTTACAATAGACTTGCTAGTAGTATTCCTCTTAAAGATCTCACAGAATAAGAAGTAGAGTATTTTCCTCATGGATAAAAGTATCTTTGCGTACCTATGACTAGCTTCACTGCATTTAGGATTCTAGTCTTAACTTCCTCATTTAGATTCGATCGGGATTTAATAAGTCATTCGTCACATAAGGCTCTTGCGTTATGCCCTTGATGTACAATCTACTATTAGTTGCATATTTCACAGTAATATTATTTAGCTAGCGAAATCATGTTCTACAAACAGCAAACGAGTTTTCATTATGTTTACTGGAAGGTTAGATACTAAAATATTAAAAATTTACCACCTAAATATATTGAAAACGGCCAATGTTAGTTAAAAAGGAACTCCGTTAGTTAGGCACTATAAGTACATAAAACGGCACCAAACTAATTTCCAAAAGCGCACATGCTAATAAAAAAATGAGTCATTTGTATTGTACAAACACGGTGTCATAAAAACATCGCTTTAAAATTACTTGCAAAATGGTGTGTCAGCAAGCTTATAAGGAAAACTACTATCTGTAACATATTAATTAATCCTTAAGCTAATAGATTGCGGTTGATTTAAGTTGACCAGTCGATTCTGATCGCATTGAAAACTCGAAACAATTATGTTCGACCAAAGAACATAATCCGTGTCAGCTGCATTATCGGACCGGGATTCAGTACGGATCGCAACGGGACAGTCGATGGCGTCAGTCGACCACAATCTTGTAGCATATCGACAGTTACAAACAAAAATGATTAAAAGTAAATATTGCAAATAGAGATCCCTTTCAACGTGGAACCTCAAGACGCTAAAAAAAATACGTTATCTTAACAACAATGTCATGTACGTATATCTTATGCCGTGTTGGTCAAGATCGGAGCAGTGTTAGTCATTGACTACATAATAATATGTTGTTAAGAAACTACAAAATTACAAAGTGGCTCAATCGTCTTCTAGATCTTTTGTTATTTTTAAGCGGAGCTAATTTTTGTGTCTTTTACAATTTGATATTTTATTTAATTACGGCTCGCTGTGCGTACGATTATTTGTAGCCCAACCGAGCAAACATTTATGATTAACGATGCGTCATGTTTTGGGATCATCTTTATCACAACTGGTGGAAGATAAGATTGCGCACCTGTAACATGAAAACAAAGTTATTTATTATTAACATTAGGATGATTCAAATTGCTTTTGTGCATACTTTCGAATATATTATAATATAATAAGATGATACGTTTTTCGATGACTGAAACGAATAAAATATTTAGCTTTATTTTAGCTGGCAACGAATTAAAAACATACTGATCTAGCAATTCCATTTGGCATTCAAATTCAAATTAGTTTTTTGAGAGAGTAATAAATTTTACTTTTACGTAGCTCGATAACCTCTTAAAATAAAGGTCAATGTCAGAGTTAAATTTAAATCTATCAGGTGAAACTAGGATGAGTTAATTTAAACATCACAAATTTGAATACATGCATAAACAAAAAAACAAAGAATAAGAAAATAGGAAACGACGACACCGATATTTACACTGCTAAGCTATTAACTCAAATGGACACTTGAGGGTTAGAAATCATGGTATATTCAATTAAATGGCAAAAACAATTTCTATTCCAGATCTTGGGTATCCTGTGCATGTCACTTGCGTCGCCATGGTACTCCACGTGGTTCGTGTTCGTCGCAGTCACTAGTTTCATCACCACGCTCATATGGAGCTTCGTCTTTCTGCTCAGCATCAAGGACGTGATCAAACTACCTATCAACTGGCTTTTATCTGTAAGTACTTGCATGATATAGAACCGGTCGCATACCACTTTCTGATGATCACACGGCAAAACCGTGATGCTCAAATCATATATAACCATATAATCTTTACTGGCCTCTTGGTCTAGTAGTTAGTGACCCTGACTGCTATACTGGAAGTCGTGGGTTCGATTCCCACCCAGGACAAATGTTTGTGTGATGAGCACGATCATTTGTCCTGTGTCTGGGTGTAATTTATCTATAAAATGTATGTATTTAGAAATATATAAGTATGTTTATTAGGTGTTTAGTACCCACAAGCTCTCAAGCTTAACTTGGGATTAAATGGCGTTGTGTGAAAAGTTGTGGAAAATTTATTGTTTATATATATATAAATAACGAATCACGGAAATGCAGATTGTTATGATCACTTATAATAAAATTGCAAACTTGTTTAAAAAAAAACAGTCAACATCGAAACGAGGTGAGGGCGACGTCGTTTTAGTTAGATTACTTTATTTATCAAAACTATACTACTCTGAGAAAATACACCGAAACAATGACTATAATATATGTATATACTTCTTCTACCTCCATAACCCAGTTAATGAGTAACAGGAGAGTCAATAATAAAACTGGTCGTCTGATTACCCGTACCGACTGTCAAAGATCTAAGGATAACCTCGGTATGTAATGGTTGGTCAGCCATCCATTTACCAACCTCGGCAAGCAAAGCTTTACCTAATTGATTTATAGATCAAAATGTAATTAAATGCGTTACCTATGCTTTGTTAATACTTGGTTGCATTGAAGATATTTATACATAAATTGGAGAATTTGACCACTCAGCGATAACTTCTACAAAATTTTGTTCTGATGAAAATAATATTTTTCTTTCCAGGAGCTGATCAGCACGAGTATAGAGACTTTGATGTACCTGATTGCCTTCATAGTTCTCTTCGCAGCGACGGCTGGCTACAATTCGTACGCGTATGGAGCTAACGTTGCAGCTGCTGTAAGTATTTTCCAATCCTCATCATCATAATCAGACTGTAGTCGCAGAGCGTTGAATCTCAGGATTTCTGTAATTCAATTCCATAAGTTTTTGTGTTAACTGTTTCTAAATAATTTTCTACACACCTCTACGTGACGACAATAATGCTTTGAATAGTTCTATGGATTGCTAACCATATCAGGAACAGGCAAGGCAGTAACAATAGTCAATAGTAATCGTAGTTCATGTTATTCAGTATGTGTAGAGGGCTACATGCAGGTTTATGTTATGTTAGGTTCAATGTCATTAGTTAATCTTTTGCTATTTTATCGTGTGAGCTTTCAGTGGGGGTACTGAGTTTAGTAGGGCCAGTTACATCTTAGTTCGTGCTTTCCAATGTTTTATTAGGTAGTACCCAGGTTGTATCATGACGAGGAACAAATAGATCAATAAATACCAATAAAATATAGTACCAATGAATAAATATTAGTTAGCCCGGAAGACTCCTAGACACTTTTTAAAATCATGTCTTAGATTTCTCTAAAACACCAAACGTCTAAAATCTCTAGAAAGAATTGGGATAGCTTTTAATGATCCAAGGTCTATTAAAAGTGATGGATGTGATCGAAAAACAAAAATAAATAAATAAGTAGGTTTATTAATACCTACAGTTAAACACACTAGTAAATTCTCTCAGACTAATGAAGATAGTCGTATATTTAGCAGTTTTCTTTGAGAACGACGACGGATCAAATCTTAACTTTCTATTTTTGATTTGCATATCGTCTACCTACTTACTTTCGTAGGAAGTATCTTAAAGAAAGAGTTTTTTAATGTTCACTCCTGACAAACCAGTCACAGACGTCATTTTTTAGCCATGTAATTTTTTCGCCGCGTAGACCGTGTGTCATGCCATTGCTTGATATATCTTAGTACAAGTATACCTCTGTAGGATAGGTCTTTAGATCATTAAAAGTTGTCAAAGTAATGAACAGTCCGATCTATTTCGACATCACTGAAAGAAGCACACTATCAAACGCTGTGTCTAAGACTCCGTAGATCGCCGAAATCTAAAAGTATTGTCTTGACTCTGCTGATTTTTATTAAGTCTACTTTCTCAAGCTTCTATTCCTTTTGTTTACTCCACTCAGGATTTCTGGCCCATCTTAACCGTTAAGTAGAACGTATTTTCGACTAATGTTTACATTTTATTTGTACAGGTGTTTGGTATTTTCAACACTGTGGCGTATGGAGCCAGCTCGTTCCTGCTGTTCAAGGATTACCGAGGCACGGTGACGACGGCGCAGGCGGCGTGAGCCTGACCCTCCACGCGCATGTGTCGCGACTCTACCATAAACCTCAACGGAAGCCTATTATCGTATCACTCACATTCGTTTTGTTTTCGATTCTGAACGCCGAAATCTAACTGTACTTCTTACGATCTTTATGATAAACACCTACTTTAAACATTTATTTTTATACAAGGATGGTAACGAACAGGTAGCTATGCACTTTGGTTATCCGTAGATATGTCTCGAGATAATAAAAACCTCAAGACTTTTGTAACATTATCATAGAAAGTGCTTAAACATCTTGTTCATTACATAACTTCAAAATCGAAAGCCTTATGAATATATTTTATTTACCGGGCTGATCTACACCTAATAAAACTATTAGATATCCACACTGAACGTTGATATTATGTATTTATTTGTATCTGATAATATAATTATTTTTTCGCTAACGAATGAAAATATTCAGATTCGTTGACTAAATCCATTATATGCAGAAAAATAAGTATACATTTGTAATACATATATATGTATGATATGATATTTTTTACTGTATTTAAAAGTCATGTAACAAACAGTACGATTTTGTATTAATATTAATAATACTTAAATTAATGGCCATAGATTGTGTACATGTAAGGAAAATAAATAAGGTATGTTACAATAAAACACTCTCCTACCAAATTTTTTTTAGGAAAACTCAATGAAATTTGTAAAAGTGGTAAGTAAATTCGCCCACTGTCGAAACAGTATGGAAGTAACACATTTATGCTTGAGTTTGCCCAGTTGTTTGGTCATTTACCTGTATTAGCAAAATGCAAGAGTTAACCCTTAATCAAACGGAAAGCTTCTTAAGAGATTTTTAAGAGATAAATAAAAACTGAGACTTGTTTTTATGTAAGTTTTGTCTGTAGATTTCATAAATTTTGATAAAATTTTGGAAAAGGGTGGCGAAAGGGGGGTTATATTTCTAAATGGTTGACACTGTTTGAAATAGCCATTAAAAAAATAAAATTTATTTTGTTATTTCATACTAAGTGGGAAATAATTTCCCAGTATTTGATTAAGGGTTAAAATACTTTCATAAAACGTTTATATTAGTATCATTTCGGAGATTCTCTTAAGGAAAGACTAAGTGTTAAGACCAACCAAAACTAGATTATTTAAATTATAAAGAACTTTATTTAAATTACGACGCAAGAATCAAAAATCGGAGAGAATCGGAAGCGTCTCATTAGTTAAATGTAAAATAAGGAATAATAATATATTTCAAAGAAAAAGTGGGGCCAGTTTTGACAAAGTACTAGTACCTACATCTTAGGCTTCTCTTAGTAGGTATTTCTATGTACATGTATTTACTATGTGTATGTATTATCACACGGTTTACAAATCTTGTTAGACTAGTCTTAAAAAATCTATACATATGCATTAAAGTTATATATTTAATCTAAAACGAATTAATTAACGGTAATATGATATATTTTAATGTAATTTGGGAAGAGATTTTTTGGTAAATACAACTTTATATGCACTTTAGTACCTAATGTATGAAAATGAGTACCTGATACATTATAAATATGTATCGCAGTGACCAAGAATTGTAATGATTGCTCATTGTTTTCAAATTTTGTATGATGTTTTATTAAATCTGATTTTTGAAGTTACTGTTGTACCTACCTATCGTTCAGTAGTTACAAGTTTCTCGAAAATATTTTATAAATTTAACTAAGTATATGTATTGTTAACTATTATGAATGGAATTACGCACGTTTTTCGACACTTATACCTGTTCAGGTACCAATACTTACACTTATTTAATATACTTCTTGTAGTTACATTCTGATGTTTTTGTTAAGTACTGAAATATTTAAGTTGTGTTGAATGTCGGGTGTTATGTGAAGTTTTAAACAATAGTTAATTTTATTGACCTAATTTGTAAAAAGTTAATAAATATATTTTAACATATTGTACGTCTTTTTTTTATTTTGTCTTTCGCATGTTGTTGATCACAAAATATTTCGTGGGATCGCTACCAGGATACCGCAAATAGGTATGTTAATTATTTAGGGAGCTTCTAAAGCTATTACATTACCTATAAAAAACTACAGGGTGTGTTAATTATTAATAATTGAGTGAAATAATATTTCAAGTAGAAGGTTTTGTTCCTATTTGAATTGCAGTTTGTAATATTTGATGTGGGGTTCCAGATTGTTAAAGAGATTTAATGAGTTTTCTATTAAAAATTCTGAAACCCCCGTTGTAGATTATAAAAAAAACAGCAAAATAAAGTTTTATAATTTACGTCGTACCTTTGGCCATTAATTGCCTAAAATTAAAACATTTCAATTCTAATATATTTCATACGCGCTGTTAAATAATTTGATAAAACATAGCAGACGTCTCGCAGTTTCACCCGCGTAGTTTCCGTTCCCGTGGGAATACGGGGATAAAAAGTAGCCTATGTCCACCGGGAATAGTGTAGCTTTCCACCAGTACAATAATTTTTAAAATTGGATCATTAGTTACGACGATTACCCCCTACATACAAACTTACAAACATACAAACTTACAAATTTTACCTCTTTATAATATTAGTATTAGTATAGAAGTATAGATAGTATAGATTAGTTTAAAAGTTGAGTTGTTATTTTGTCAAATAAGTTACAAACTAAAGGCGCCTCGGGATTCTCCGGTTGAACTAGCCTATTTAAAGTCCTATCTTAAAGTATCTTTTGGTATTTTTTCCTCAGGTTGAGTGCTCATGACGATGTATCATACAAAACAGGCTCTTTGATTAACAGTATAAAACTCTTTGAAAATTAGCAGCTTCAGTTGGGACTTGAGTGATGCACAATACTCTTTGCGTGACCAGATGAGGCCTCTGACCTGCACCTTTAAAATGCAGGCCGGTAGTATAAATAGACTTTAAAAGTACGCATGCGTTAGAGATAAGGGGAAATGTTTCTTGTTTTGCAAACGTATTATTTGCCAGTTCCTTTGTATGTCTGGCTGCTCCTGACGCATCGATAGCTTCCAGGCCATGTCTTAGTGCGCAAAGCCGTTCGTCTGCTGTATGTTGTGTGCGCAATGTCGATACTCGCCGGCGACTGGTGACTCACCACCGCCTGTTGTGCGGTGCCCACTTCACAGTCGTGCCAACATTGTCCGTTCGTGCATACGTGCGGTTTTCACTTGTTTTAAAACATTCTCAATAGCTTCCCAACGAATATAAACATTGTAAGTACATACCATTTTATTGTTTACCGATTAAGAATCATATTTATAGAATTTATGTTCTCGTCAAGTAAATTCTGTAAGGACTTGAACTATTATTCATTTGTTTACTATTAGTAACAACCACCTTTTTGCAGAAAAGGAAATTCTGAGTTTGTTTATATTATGTGTTAATGTTTGGTATTACTTATTTGATTCTAATCTAATTCAATTTTCTTGACAGCAAATGGCAATCTTTCAGTTATTTTATATTTATATTACAGTTTTAATTAAGATTGAATGATGGAGAAACAATGATAAAACTTCTCCAATTACTTAGTGCAATCAAGAACCTATATTCAAATATTATTCATAATATATACAACGTAAACTGATAACAGCTGTGCCGCACAATTCATAATCCAGCGGCAAAAGACCGCGAAGTGTTCTGATGATTGTACTATCAACGGCTGCATAGATTACAACGAGACATTCTTTGACGGATGCATGCTCGATTATAGCATGTGATGTGACAGTGAATAAACTCAGCTACACATTATACTTATAATGGTATATGTATAGCAAAGTATTGTGAGAGCAGGCGGCCCTGGCATACAAAACATTACGCGTCAGACGCCTACTCGTTGACCGTAGCGACCCTTATTCGGAAATGACATAAGTTTTGTCATGACGGCCATGATTAAAACATAAACTTATGAATTAAATCATGACATTGGTGCCAGCTATCTTATTCACAAACTTAACTAAATTGAGAGAATTGACACCAATTTATGACAGACACGCTGAGAAAAGGACGATGAAAGAACTAGAACTTACAGATGTCAAATTAGTTGAGGCATTGAACTTTATCGTTTTTAGTTCGTTGGGTTTTAAAAATTGCAAACATGTTTATAAAACAGTTCACAGTTTGAAAGGTAGAAAGGTTAGTTTGTCAACAATGGCAAGACTCCACATTAACGCACTTTAATTAAAATGCGTTAATGCGTTAATTCCATCGTCGACCTCATCTCTGACCGCAGGACAAGATTGAGGTCAAGAGTAGACCCATTATATATATATAAAAAAAAATGCCATAATATTTCATAGGTAGGTACTGTTTCTGACATTTTATTCAATTGACCTCCATTTATTTTTTAATTAAGCTTACTTTGATTCTGTCACTTTCGATTGCACTCAATTCCCTTAAAGAGTTATGCCATACATTAAACGGGAGAGTAGTACCTACAAAGGGATACATGGTAAATACTTAAAACAAGGAAGTCCATGTTAGAACGTGAGGGAATTATAATTATATGAGTCTGTAATTTCATCAACCAAACAGAAGGTTGTCCGTACCTCATAAACACAAATCATAATTTCTTTCACTTGGAGGTCTACTGATAGAGAATCTTATGTGGCTTTTAGTCTGTCGATGTACCAAAGCTGATAAGGAACCAGTAAATGAAGTTCATCTACTCTATCATGTCGTTATCCCAATTTTATTAGGGCCGGCGCACCCTGTCTTCATCTTCCATACCCTTGCCCAAGGGTTCCCAAACTTGTTTTTTTTAGTTCCGCGCCCTAAGAAGTTGAAATAGGGTACAATGACACAAAGTAGATAGGCAAAAAAATTAAAACATCGACAATATGAAGCTGAGTTCCTATAACCGCGAATGTCTAAGTTTAGTTTCCAGAGAATGGTAAACAAAAGCGCCTTACGACGCCCTTGCACCCGCAACGGCACACGCAGGGTGCCGCAGCGTTGAAACGTAACGTAACGTTTCGATAAAAAAATGTAGGGACGTTTCGATAAAAACAATATAGGGAAAGAAAGAAGTCGTTTGCATTGCTGCAAACGGTGTTGGTGTTTATTATTTACAATGCGCGTGTTTTGATATTTACAGTGATCCAAGATGTCTCATTCGCTGACGATCACCAGGACGACGGTGGCCACGTCTGGCACCCCAGTGTACATCAACAGCAGCTACCTTAGTACCACTCCCGGTCTACTGAAGCTCGCAGAATTGGTAAGGATGCACCACGCAACAACAATATCACTTAGAACTGCACCATCACCATCGGTTTCTGCTTTTAGTAAATACAAACTTACAAACGGACAAATACCGCTTTATTATACATTAGTCTTGATAACATAAATCAAAATAATACCTAACATGTTTCGACCTTAAGGCTTCATCAATCTATTTTAACTCATTCGAATTTGTCAATCGATTTGTGAGATAAAACTATGGTATCCACAGAAGTAGGAGTACCAGTAAAGGAAGACCTTTTAGTGGGTAACCTGAAGCTTATCGATTTATGTAACGGGTGTAAGGTGCTCGATGACTAAATTACAACTAATATTGTACCAATTATAATCAAAACAAGTTACATTAGCATGTAAAGAAAAACATTGTTAACGATATACGTCTACTATCGACTGAGTGTATGGTGTGTGAATAATCAACAACATTTCCTGCCTACTCAGCTATTTTGATCCAGAGTGTAACCTAATTTCAGTTACGCAAATATCGTGGTTGGGCAACACGGTTGTATCTACCAGAGTTTCTGAAAATATGCACCTCAATTAAAGCTAAGTAGGTACGATAATATGAAAAGAGAAAACATTGTCAGATTAGACATAAGTAGACACTGGTATACGTAGACGTATAAGTTTAAAGAAAGTAAATTAATTAACGACAAGAATGTAATGGTTCCATTGCTATGCATAAGTCAAAAAGAAGATAAATTATGAAACCTTTCAAACTGAACAATGTGTCAATGATTTGTCACGACTTTAATGTATTCAATTTGTACATTTAGTTAGGTGAGTATTTGGTTTTCGCTCCGGATTTCCTTGAAAAGGCCATGAATGATATCACGAATGGCGTCATCGCAGTTTATTGAAACGTCTGCGAGAATACTCAAATGAATATTAGTGTTGGTACCTACTATATGAGTTTAGCATCCTATCTTTGTCAAGTGAGTCAGAGATCAACGTAAACTTAAACAATTAACTCTCGTTACTGCATTAAGACCAATGATCACTTTTATTGTAACAAACTAATTGAACGATGCTTAAGTGATGAACTATTCTTTGTTACTTGCTACTGGATGCAGTGACTAATATGTCTCTTTTTGTGGACAAAATTGATTATCATCATTATCGACATGCATTTAATAATTTTAGAAACAGCGAAGTTCTGAAGTAATAAAATATAGTTTCCGAAGTAAAGATATCGTAATTTTCTCCGACCTCGCGTTTTACGAGGTAGCCATGACTTCACCCGCGGTGCGGTTATTCTTGGAGCAACCAGAATAAACAAACGAACGATGATTTGCATCGTGAAGCTGCGTCAAAGCACTTTTTTGTGTTTGCAATGCAGCCATGGTTTGTTGATAAAATCTGGTTTTGAGGAAAACCTTGTATAGAACAATTGTCTGCAAATGTACAAAATGTTTACCGAGTAACACCTACCTACCTAGCATGTTAACAACGCTGCCGAGGTTCAGCCCAATGTTAATAAAATAAGGAAACTCATTGTAAGTTATTGATGACATTATTTGTTGTGTATTAATAAATGTTCAATAAATATGAATCAGTCACTGGAATTACTCAGGGGTACCTACCATATACGGGCAAAAACTTGGGCAAATTATATAGAAATGCAAAGGTGAATAAAAACAAAAACTTTAAAGGAGATGAACAGTTTCAATACTTTTAAATTTTGAATTGGTGTATGTAAAAATCAATGTTTAACGAACGAACTAACGTTGTTTGCTAACCTTATTGCGCGACATGGTGTGAAATTCACATTAAACCCTTTTTCTTTGTTTAAAACTGTTTTTCAGTTCGAACCTTCGATCAATAATAGCTATTGATCGAAAGTTAAAACTGAAAAACAGTGTCAAAAATATTGCATATATATGGGGATGGGTTTGGTTGGTAATGGTGTAACAAAATGTTCGGGACAAATATTTAGTAGATTTTTTCACTTAAGATTTTGAATTGATACTGATGAGCATTTCCCTGGTTTTCAGTTGCTGGGTGCGGCATGCGTCGGCGTCGTGGGTTACTACATGGACCATAAGAGATACTCGACCATCAGCAGCAAGGCTGAGCTCTTCTACCTCCTCGTAGCAGTGGCCTGCCTTGTAGGCACGTTTTGCCTACTAACGTCGTGCATCGTCTCCTTGTTTACAGCTTCTATCATATCCAAAACAATTTATGTAAGTATCTTCGAGTAATGGGTCAGTAAGAGCAATGGGTTGCCTTTCCTGCTCAACTACTCACATTTAAAATACTATGTAGCATATAAAACTACGAAAACAAAACAAAGTACCGACTATTTTAGGTAAAGAAATAAAAAGAAACAAAATCTTTATTGACCGATTTATACAGTTCAAAGGTTTGTTTAAGTAGACTTAGTAACCAAGATTGCGATAATGCGCTTTTGATAGTACTTAGCTAATGTACAGAGTATTTTTACAATTACATTTAGTTTCTCAAGATGGGACAAGGCATGTCCGGACTGTCAAGAATCATCTTCAGGATACCGATAAAATAGCGTGAAAGCCATCCGTGTGTGCTTCGGCAAATGTCCCAGTCGCACCATAACGCATAGTCGCGGCAACCACAATAGCATCCTAAAGGCGTTGTCGTCACTGGTCATTTGTCATATTGCACGC
The DNA here is from genome assembly GCA_921972225.1 of Euplexia lucipara. Lineage (NCBI taxonomy): Eukaryota > Metazoa > Arthropoda > Insecta > Lepidoptera > Noctuidae > Euplexia > Euplexia lucipara. The sequence goes on from OV179149.1 coordinate 12,709,511, forward strand.
GCTGGACATTGAAGTCAACTCCCAATTCTCAAGGCCACCTTTCACATCTGCCGTGCAGCGAGTTAGCATACGAACAAGCACATTGCTCCTCACTGCCAACGCGCTGCGCTTGCACTCTAAGTATGTCGAGCCGCTATCATCCCGGATACACTGGTGTCAACGTTGCCTAAGTACTTAAAACTATAAACAATAGCAACTCTCTCAGTCCGCCTATCGATGGACCGACCAACACCATGTCTTCATCGTAACTAATTTTATTTGTAATGTCACTCGGTTGTCACATCAGCCACTATACCTTCCGCTCGACACATGTGTTTGTACAGTTACCGGCACTTAAGTTGCCAAAGATTTTCATAGCGGAGGAAGTTCGCCCGAGTTAAAATGTATGAAATTGTGTGTGTGTGAACTTTCCCTACTTCAAAATCCTTTGCCATCTTTGGTGCCGATAACTATACCTACCCACTGCCTTAAACCACATTTCAGTCTGCTGTACTCATCCGACGAACCATCGATTCACCTCTCTCGGTTTGTTGATTTTCATCAGCCGTGTGACGAGTACGCGTGTAACTACCGCAAATACGATGTTATACAGTGTATCTAACTTGTTTTTTTACACAATTAATTTATTGGTTTCCAGGAGGTGATATACCATGGCGTGGCGTTTGTCTTGTACCTGAGCGCTGGCATTACTTTAATGGTAGAAGTCAATCATGCGAAAAATCAGTATTATAAAGGAGACTATGAGCCCTACCTAGCAGCAGCGGTAAGTTCATGAAACTGTGTGATTATAATAAGTTTGAACCTTAAAGGGCAAACCCAAAATGTAATGTTTTGGTTAATTGTTGATGTCCAATGATTGGACTAGAGATTGGTATACTTATACTTATCACAGCTGTTAACTTGAGTTGGAAATCTGTCAGTTTATGTGGGCGTTTTGCCTTTTTTCTTCAAAGGAATAAATACCTTACATAGTTTAAGAATATTCCTACGTCAAGAAATTTTACTACTGATCTTTATGGTAGTTTCCTAAGTGCTTTTAAATTTATAAAAATATTGAAATAGCATGTTGTTGTTATAATGTACATACTTGGTTTTTGTAACCTTCTTACTTTCTTTATTTCAGATCATGGGACTCGTCATGGCGGCCTTATATTTGTTCAGTACGTTCATAGCAAACCGTCAATACCGAGGCATTTAAATGTAGTAGTAATTTAAAACGAACTATTGTTCACTATATTTTAGTAATTTATTTCTTGTATAAGCAAATGCAATTTAATGTCACGAGTTAGTAATTGGTGACATATTTTTGTTAAATATACAAGCTTCTGCCAACGACTATGTTCTCATGGAGGTCTACTATACCGCAAAACATCTTATAGCATTCATCAATAATGTGACTTTTCTTACATGAAAGAATTTTTGAAATTTTTGCAAACGTATAAACATATATTTTCCTCTTAAAACCATTAAGTAGGTATACATGACCAAACATAGACAGGCAACAAAATATTGGCTATTGTTCCTAAAAAAAAATGTTGGACACCAAACGCAACACATAAGTTAGTAGGCTAAAGGCGTATAGTAATTATGTCCGATTGATGCAGTTTCCAATAAGAGAAATTTGGGCAAAAAACCCAAATACAATACGAGCACGTTTACTTAAAGAAAAACATTTATTGTCATGTGCGTTTTATCTCGTACACGTTCATTATAAATCACATTGTTGGATGTATTTCTCTGATAAAGAGTTAATCCTACATAAAAACTTCCTACATAGCATTTTTATTATTTTATATCTGCGATATTTGTGCATTGTTGTTGACAAGATGTGGTTAACGCTAATAATATCATGATTTTTTTTACCAGATTGTAATACGAAGCAGCCTTAATCTAGATTGGGCTTGATTCCAGACTTGATTCGAATCTTGACTTAAATGTGCGCAAAAATGTTTATGATTTACAGGGCCAAATATCTAGTCTGGGGGCAAATGTTGCCAACTGATATTCCTAATGCTATCTAATATATTAAGAAAGTAAGTATGATTAATTAAATAGTTAGTAGGTATTATAGTTTTATAGTGAGTTTTACTTTTCTATTTTTGATTACTTACCTACTTTTATTTCTGAACGACTTAACAATACGAGGAAATATTTTGACAGAGAAACAAACAAAAAGGAGGAAAATTTGCATTTCTATCTGCAAAATCGTGATTGATTAATTTATCATAATACTGATATTAAGCAATCAAACACTGATTTTGGATTGCCTACCTGCCTTCGAAAGAAATGTGTATTTGTGACGATTTGATTGGTAGAAAACTGCAAGAAACCAGAAAACCGCCAAGATACCAATTTAAACGCAATATTGTTACACACATCATATATTATATTTAATATTTTAAAAGGAGAACGCTTGCATGGAGCATTGAGGTACTTTTTACAGTTATATCAAAATGGTCCAAACTACATGTTAGTGTTTATTTGATCTATACATAAATGAAACACTGGTGCTTAATCTTTTGATTAGCAAAATATATAGTAAACTAATAACATAATAACATAATATTCCACAACTTTTTTTACACAACGCCATTTAGTCCCAAGCTAAGCTTAAGAGCTTGTGTTATGGGTACTAAACAGCTGATAAACATACTTATATAATATTTCTAAATACATACATATTATAGACAAATTATCGTGCACAACACACAAAAATTTGTCTAGGGTGTGGGAATCGAACCCACAATCTCCGGCATAGCAGTCAGGATCACTAACTACTAGACCAATAGGCCAGTCAAACTTTGCGTACTTAGTACACAATTTGAATAGACTTATAAAATAAAAATAAAGGTGTAATTAATACAAAAAGAAAAAAAATATTTTTTAAGGATAATGGATGGTCTGCCACAATTAATTATATCATAAGCTTGCTTCCAATAGATACACAACTGTTACCTACCTGTTTAATTAAAATTTTCAGCACTTACATAATGTGTTAAGATATGCTCAGAATATTTTGCTTTGGAAAATATTATGATTTGTTCATATGTAGTTATAAGTATATGTAAAAATAATTAGGAAACCTTTGAATGTATTACATTTACACAAATAGTTGAGTCGTTTATAAAATGATTTAGATATTACGTGACTTTATTCAATTAAAAAGCTGATTGGCCACACCTCTTTTGGAAACAATTTTAAAATAGATTTAAAGAAAGAAGAAATAAGAAGTATTAAATATTTGTACTTTTGGTATATTACGACGTTTTATTTTGTTTTAAACTTACCTGCAGCAGTGGAATTGAATTAGGAGGAGTCGTAACTTTCCTTCTAATTCCATGATTCTGTCTGACCCTGGATGCAAAATTGCGGAAATGCATAACAAGCACATTCACCCCATTTTCACCCTAATTAATTATTAAGTTACTCAACTACAAACTGCAATTAAAATCAACCGGGAGTGAAGTTATGATCACTAGCACTATGAAGCTTCGGGAAGTGTAGGTTTTAAAATGAATGTGTGCAAAACATGATCATGTCTAGTTCCCATCCAACATTATAATTTAAAGTGGCTCTCTCAAACTTTTAACTATCTTTACCTGGGACAAACTGTACAGCTAAGTAAGTTTTCGAGATGGATGCCAAGTATCAAATTCTAGTCGTGCAGTATTTAAGAATGACACTGAAACGTGGTCGCATACAATGGGCCTTACCTATTACAAGGCAAAAAGTCAACCAAAAAGCAATGGAGAGAACTGTGCTTGGAATTTTTCTTCATGATTAAATCAGAAATAAGAAATAATTAGTTTTGAATTGCCAAACGTAAGTGCCGTATTTTGCTCGCAAAAGGGATGACCGATGGAACTTGCAACATTGTCGATTGCGGACCGAAGCTGTATTGTGGGAAGTAGGCCTCCTATGAGATAGACCAAAAAGTAAGTGAATTCTGCGAGAATCTATTAAATGTAAGATAAAATGATGATAAATATTCTATTAAATTAATAGCGAAGTACTAGAAGGAAAAGTGTTATGAAAGCTATAATTTCTAAAAAGTAGATAAATATTTACTTTAGTACACAAAACCCATCCTAACATAGTGAATATGTTATCCCAGACGTCTTTGTCTAATCCGTACCTAACGATTATTGGTCTTATTGGTCCATGGATTTCGATTCCATCCAGTACGGAGTACCCATACCGAAGAGTCGTGCTGGTGCCTACTCTTGGCTGCAAATTGTCCATGTACCTACAAGCATTCCCTGCATTGCTTACGGTATTTCTAATAGACGGAACTACGGAAGCGTGCCAGTCAGACGGGTGGCCATAAAAAAAACTATAAAATGTACCGCACACGTTATTTGTTTACAATATAGCCTACCAGATTTTTAATAAAGATACCACATGTTGATATGTCCGCTGTACCTAAAAAACAAAACAATAAGGTTAATGAGTTTGTAAATAATATCCTGAAATAGAAATCAACCCTCCCGTCGCGAGTGCGTCGCTCTATTTTTATAATTAAGCGCACACGCAGCGCGCGGGCACGCGACTCATTCAAAATTATTTTAACTGTGTTCCTGTCCTGACATGTCTTTTGTTTGAAATATTTCTTATTTTTAATGTCATTTATAATAAGAATTCTAGTAAAAACAGAAACAACGTAGAGTGTACTGCAAATTAGTTTTTCGTATTTTAAAGTTTATTGCGTGTAGGTCAGAGTTGAATGAACGTGTTCCCGAACACCTAATAACTATGCGGACTTCTAAATATACGTTATTATGAGTAAGACTGACCGTGTGAGAGGATTGAACTCTCCCTTATTTCCTGCCTAGAAATTCAACAGTGTGGTTAAAGTTTCTGATGGACTTGTAAGCCGGTGTTTAGTGTAGTTGAAATAAAATGACTCGTGGACCGACAATAGTGCGAGTGCCTCCGGGCGGTGGAAGTGGTAAGGGTTTAAAGTGCTGCTGCTGTCGATGCTGTGAATGCCTCAATCTTGGATATTTGACTTCCCATCATGGTCTCATAAAGCTAGCTGAAGCTGTAAGTACCTACATTCATTCTCCTACATTTAACTTTTACTTCCTGTAAAGGAAACATTTTGTACGCCTTGCAATGCAGCGTATTGCGATACTTTTTATATTTAACACCATGTACATACATTATACTTATGTGTCACAAATAAATAAATTTGAATTTGAACTTGTCTCTTTTACTAAAAGCTTATTTGGTTTCATTGCAACTGTTGACTTTATTGTGCAATAAGTTCTGTTTTGGTAATTAGTTCATCTGATCAATCAATTTCGTCACATTTTTGCTCAATGTGTAATAAGTCGATTCATTATTATACCACATATTCCAACTCCAAGGTCGTTCTAGTACTTTAAAATACAAAAAGTTTAACAATAAATCAAACATAAGCTATGGTAGGTATTATAAAGAACAAAACATTAAAAACTAATCACATTAACCAAACCCTCAAAATTATACCCCCAAATATTATGACTGGGTCATAAAATAAAGTCTTTTCATTTGGTCATACATTTTTATCGATGACTTCGAATACCTAGTACCTACTCACGAAACTTTGATTTGAATTTATCGATGATTTTTTATTCGAGATAAATGATAAATTAATGATATTAACAATCACTATTACACATCAAACCAGCATACAAATAAATACCGGAACAAACTTACTGGTCACCGTCTGTTTTAAAGTCCATGCAGGCATATATCGGTCAAATAATATGATGACGAATAAACTAATACCAAACAAAGAAGGAAAGAGTTTGTTTGTGTAAACATGTAGATGTTTGAGAGGTTCCCAAACATGTAGCCAAAGAAACAAAAAGGTGAAAACATTATGAAAAGATTATCTACACAGTTCTCACATTCACAGATACTAAACATTCATAAATAACTAGCAAATTGCTCGCTGCTTCGTCCGAATTAATTTCGTACTTTTCCTTTCGAATTTTAACATCAGGGGATTTCAAAGTTCCTCGTAGTAAATAAAATAAAGCCTATGTTAATTGGTGATAACATAGCTTTCTAAAGATAAAATAATTTTCAAAAATGGTTTAGTAGTTTTTTACGTTGAATTCCTACAAACAAATAAACAAAACGACGTGTGGCACTCGGAGACTGCCCGCGGTAAAGCTATTGCATAGCATTTTTTGTCAACTCCTCTCCTCTCCCCCTCCCCATTCCTCTCCTCCCCCTCTCCCGATTCCTCTCCTCCCCCTCCCTCCCATTCCCCCACACCTCTCACGCCCCTCCCATCACCCCTCCCTCCCCTTCCCTCACCCCTCCCTAACCCCTCCCGACCCCTGCCTCTACCCGTCCCGTCCCCCTATCCCTTCCCTCCCCTCCCCTCTCCCCCCTCCCCTCCCCTTTCCCCTCCCCACTATCATCACTATGCCTGCAATATAAATATATAATATATATATAAATATATATGCAATAGCTTCGGTCTTCAAGCCACACCTCCTTGCCCGTCGGAGTGGGGAGCGTGAGGTTTTTACGTTACGGAATTTCTGGATTCGGTCCCCGCGCTCAAGGCCCGCGATAGAAGCTTTGCAATAGCTTAAAAGAAAACAATTTTTCCTCTTGTTAAAAGTATACAAACAATCAAAACAATGTGTTCATTGCATTTTTATTAGAGCAAGTTGGGATGTAGTGGGTTTTCTGCGTTGTTCTACGTCAGCCGACCTGTGTACAGGTGTCGTAGTTCAAGTAACCCGTCGACAGTCCACAAACTCTCCTCCAGTGGCTCCCAGTGCCACATCCCGGAAACCACGTCGGCTCGTGGGCTAAACCTGGAGGAGGGGCTCGGGAAATACATTTCCCGAGTTACTCGGTTGCCCTCCGAGTTGTGTCTTGGCTATGCCTATGACTATAGCAGTCCGCCGCCGGTGGCAAGACACCTAGGCAATTGTAGGAAGGCCTTAAGGCGGCAATAAGGGCCTTGTTATTGCTTGCTAGTCTACTGCATCCAGCTCCCCTCCGGTCGTAACGGTCTTCCGTTCCACTGGAACCAGGGGGGCACGGACGAGAGAGTGCTCCTGTGTTAGCGCGAACGTTTGAGCACTTTAATATATCCTGCGCATCTGACCGTTTCTGTTAATGGATTCCGATCTGGCAAAGTCTGGTGGCGATGGGCTAAGGTAGAGAGGTTCGGTTGGATGCAAACTGAGCTTTGTTCAAGGCCTGCACACCAGCGGTTCTGGGGGTGTGAGTACACACCGTGGTCGCTTTTACTCTGAACTGGGGGACAGGGTAAATTCGGCAGCACCCAGAGTGACAAAGCAGCCCTATTTAGGGAAGCACTGCTTTCCCCGCTCAGCCGGGGAGGGGGCTAGAAAAGGTGCCCTAAAAATTGCTCACCCTAAAACCCAAGGATAGCAGTAACCACGGCTGCTTCCGCATCCTCGAAACTCGTGGTCGACGCAGCAATAACAAAAATAAATATACTACACCAACTTTATCACATAATTTGACATTTGGCGCATGGAATGTGCGGACTCTGCTTGACCGGGATGTTAATGCCTGTCCCGAACGGAAATCTGCCATCGTAGCTCGGGAACTTCGTCGCTATAATGTTGATGTGGCTGCTATCAGTGAAACACATCTGGCCGACGAAGGTGTACTAATCGAACATGGCGGTGGCTATACTTTTTACTGGAAAGGAACCCCTGCTTCTGATCCGAGGCGGTCGGGAGTCGGATTTGCGGTCAAAAATCACATCGCCATGAGTCTTCAGGAATGTCCTGTTCACATTTCGGACCGCATTACTACCTTGCGACTTCACTTAAGTGACCGTAACTACCTTAATGTGGTCAGTAGTTATGCACCGACTCTGGATAGTGCTGACGACATTAAGAGCAAATTTTATGAGGAACTATCACAGTGCCTTCAAAAGATACATCCAAGAGAGAGCATTTTGATTCTGGGAGACTTTAATGCAAGGGTAGGGCGAGACTACGAAGCCTGGCCTAAGGTTGTAGGGAGGCATGGAGTTGGAAACATGAATTCCAACGGCCAGTTGCTGCTAAGTCTATGTGCTCAGTTTCAACTCGCTATAACAAATACCATGTTCCGCCTTTCTGCTAAGCACAAAACGACATGGATGCACCCAAGATCCAGGCACTGGCACCTAATTGATTATGCTATTGTACGACAAAGAGACGTGTCCCAGGTCCTAGTCACCCGTGTTATGCGTGGTGCACATTGCTGGACGGACCATAGACTTGTCATTGCTAGGTTGCGTCTCCGCCTTCGTCGCCCTTGCCGAGCCAGCCAGAGTAAAGCTAAACGGTTAAACGTAGACAAGCTAGCTGACTTCGAAACGAGGAGGGCTTTTGCGGAGACTGTAGCTAAAAATGTTGTGCCGACGATCCCCGAATCTCCTGATATTGATTCTGTTTGGGAATTTCTGTCGTCGTCAATACTGGATGCTGCAACTGTATGTATGGGTGTAAAATCTCAGCAACGTGAAGACTGGTTTGACGAAAATGACAAGTTCCTGACGGATGCAATTGCTAAACACCGAGCTTTGCTTAGGAGCAAGGAAAACAGTGCGACAATAAAAGCTAGTGACAGGGAGTTGCGCAAACTCACGAGAGACACTAAAGACAAGTGGTGGAGGGATAAGGCGCAGTATATGCAATGGCTTTCTGACAGTCATCAACTTGGAGAATTCTATAACGAGGTTCGCAAACTCCTAGGTAACTCCAATTTTGTCAAGGTGCCTCTGAAGTCCCTTGATGGAGGTTGTCTTCTGAAAAGCAAGGATGAAGTTCTTAGGCGTTGGTCAGAACACTTTGACAATCTACTTAACGTGGATCGAACTGTAAATCTAACTTACATTGGCGATCTACCTCAACTCCAAACTGAGACAGAGCTAGATGATCCCTTGTCTCTGGACGAAGTTGTCTGTGCGATAAAACAGCAGCAAAATAAACGTGCGGTTGGTTTGGACCTCATGCCAGGTGAGCTGTTAAAATGCGGTGGTAGTGAGTTGCACACGCTGGTCTGGGAATTATTTGTCCGCATGTGGGAGGAGGAACAAGTTCCTAAGACATTTAAACTCTCGCGCATTAGAGCCCTTTACAAGAACAAGGGTGATCGAGCGGATTGCAATTCTTACCGCGGCATTTCACTCCTTTCAGTCCCCGGAAAGGTTTTCGCCAGAGTATTACTTAACCGCCTGAGAAAATTATCAGAAAAGATCTTGCCAGAAACGCAGTTCGGTTTCCGACCGGATAGGGGTACTTGCGAGGCAATTTTTGCAGTTCGACAGCTGCAGGAGAAGAGTAGGGAGCAGGGTAGACGCTTATATCTCTGCTTTGTCGATCTGGAAAAAGCGTTTGACAGCGTTCCTCGTGAGGCCCTTTGGATGGTACTGGAAAAACTGGGATGTACGGAAAAGTTCGTAAGACTTGTGCGGCTTTTGCATGACGACTTGGAGTGTTGTGTGGTGGCGGAAGATGAACAGTCGCAGTTTTTCCCTGTTACCTGTGGCGTGAAGCAAGGCTGCGTCTTGGCCCCCACTCTGTTCGCCCTTTATTTTGCGGTGGTCATTCGTGAAGTCCTTGCGATATCTTCAGAGGGTGTCCGGCTGCGTTTCCGAACAGACGGCAGACTTTTCAATTTGTCGAGATTAAAGGCAAGCTCTAAAGTGTCTCTTGCACATATTGAGGAAATTATGTACGCAGATGACTTGTGTTTTGTGGCGGAATCCCCGGAAGGGCTTCAACAGCTTGTAATGAACCTTCACGAGCAGTGTTCTAAATTTGGCCTAAAGATCAGCGTCAAGAAGACGGAAGTTATGTCTCTGGATGTTCAAGGTCAAGAGACGCTGACTATTAAGCTCGGAGAAGACGTACTAAAGCAGGTTGATAAGTTTCAATACCTGGGGAGCACATTAACATCAAAGTGTGACCTTGACGCCGAAATCAACAGCAGAATCAGTGCTGCTGCTGCAGCCTTCGGTAAATTAGATGCCAGGGTCTTCTGCTCACACGACTTAAAGCGCGCCACAAAAATATCAGTGTATATGGCTGTGGTGCTACCTAATATTCTATACTCTGCCGAGACATGGACACCGTATCGTCGTCACATTCAGCAATTGGACCGATTTCATCTCAAATGCCTCCGTTCAATTCTTAAAATTCATTGGTCTGATCGTGTGCGCAACACTGAAGTATTGAGACGAGCCAATGTGGGAGGCATTGAGGCATACCTCATGAGGAGGCAACTTCGGTGGTGCGGCCATTTGGCACGCATGTCGGAGCAGAGAGTGGCGAAGCGCATCCTTTATTCAGAACTTCGGGAGGGCAAGCGAAGGCATGGCGGTCAACTCTTGAGATTTAAGGATGTGCTTAAACGGCACATGAAGGGTTGTGACGTAGATCCTTCTCGGTGGGAGGACCTTGCGTCTTGCCGCGGAGAGTGGAGGTCACTGGTGAAAGAGAAAGTTTTTGACTTTGAAACTCGTCGGCTTTCAAAGCTAGACTCTAAGCGTGACGAACTAAAAGCCCGACCACCTGCGGCAATAAATTACAATTATGTAAATGGTGCTCTCATGTGTCCAATCTGTGCAAGAGTGTTTGTAAACAAAGGTGGTTTTGCTAGCCACATGAGAGCCCATGATAGACGCCAGTAAGGAAGAAACGGTCGCCGTAGCCGGAAACGGTATGGAGGATTATATATTAGAGCAAGTCAATCTAAAGTTTTTAAACTATGAAAAGCTTTAGTTCGGGATAATTATTTGTTTTACAAGATATTTAACAGTTTTATTGGGTCATCGTAGTAATCAAACGGTGGGAAAACAAATTAATAAATAACTGATTTGTGTTGGTAAAGAAATGTCATGCTACGTCTATATATATAAAAATGTTATGTTGGTTTGTGTACGCTTCAAAAACTCAAAAAGTTCTGCACCGATCGAGCTGAAATTTTAGCACGATATATAATCCGCATCAAGGATTGTTTTTATCTATTTTTTTTTCTTTTTTTAACCATTTACAGCAATGTGCCACAGCGAAGCGTGGCAGGGTACAGCTAGTATTTTATAAAATTCATTTAAATTTGGGATTCGAAATGCACGAAAGATACTCAAGCCAGTATAAAAAATCTGTCTGTTTGTTCTGGCTAATCTCTGAGACTCTGACATAGCTAGAAAAATGTGGACGGGACTTCACTGGCAGATATTTAATGCTATATAACTTAGGCTACTTTAATTAAAAGAAATATTTAGAGTTCCGCGTAAAAATATAAAACTTCATGAAATTGAAAGCTAAATCGAATCACCAGGGCAGGTCGGAGGATCCTTCCATAATATTCCATATCATACATATTCACGTTGTTAACGTAAGGTAAGTATAACTTCTATAGGTACCCAGATGTCCAGTCAACCAGATGGCTGCCAGACCTGCCAGATGAACGATGGACACAATGCCACAACTGATTACGATTCGAAGCATTTTCTTATTTTGGTTTTTCTTCAATGGAGTATTGAAGAAAAACAATATATGTGTATGTAATATAATGTGTGTGGGTGTGTTTTTAGCAGAACTTCTAGTACAGGAAGTCCCTGGAGATTGCTCCGAATGTTCTATTTGATAAAAACTTATAATAAATCTAAGTTTTTCAACACACTCGCTCAAGTGGCTGTTATTATAATATTTTTTTATAAATAACATAAATGTCACCTTAACCTAATATTCCACCAAAATACTCAGTTTTTAATAATGTTTAATTTGCTTATCCTCTAAAGTTTAAAGAAAAGGAAAAACGTCGTTTTATACGTATGAACAGTTATTATAAAAATTTTGTTCCCGACTTCATTAAGCCCTCAACTTCGATTTGGGCTTCAATCTTGCCTTAAGCGCAATGACACACTTCGTCTGCTTGTACCTGCTAAGTACCGCAGTCGTTCAGTTTAAAATGATGTATTTTGTATCTTTCAAAATCTATGTATTTAAGTTAGGTTGCATGGGAAGCTAGTTTAGTTAGGAAGGTTTTCTTATCTTGCGTTTTGTGTATCTCAGTCACACACAGTACCTACTTCGGAAAATATTATAGATTTTTAGTGCTGTTCAAAGATATTTAAAATACTATAGAGCGGACATGCGAGGAAATGTCGTAGAAAAACTTTGATCCTATGTCTGAGTAACGCCATCTAGAATAATATATGAATATTGGAGCGGCCGCGGAACGTACTAAAAACAAACTCATAGACTTGTGTCCGGCAGGACACAAGTTTCGGATGAAAATTTTGTTCTAGATGTCCGGTCTATAGGTATTGAATGTCTTTGGTTGTGTTATTTTTTGTGGTCTGTCTTACTTTTTTTTTTCTTCTGTCAGATGTTAGGCGGGCTATGTCAGAGCCTGCTGGTGAAGTACGGCCTCTCAGAGGCCAGTAGCATGGGCTCTGCGTTCCACGGATTCCTGACAACGGCATCGGCTTGTCTCCTCACTACTTCACTCCTCATTACTTGCTACGTGCTGTCCTCGATTACCCAGCAACTGATACGGCAATCTATATTTGTGAGTTGAAATAACAATTTAATAATGTTTAAATAATTTACATATGCTTGTCCTGAAAACAATCTAGCTGAAGTCACCGTAGTTTGACTCACCGTGACACGGGCTTTTTAATGCTTATCGTTTGAGAAATATTAGTTTAAATAAATAAGTAAAAAAACATGGCCCGAACGCGAGCGCGGATCCACCGTTGAAGGTATTGTGGGCATGCCCACGGCCCTAATTGTCGTCACAAAAACATTTATTTAACTTGGGTGGGAATCGAGCCCACGACCTCCGACATAGCAGTCAGGGCCACTTACCACTAGATTAACAGGCCAGACAAAGTATTACTTTATGTATGAATGATATACCAATCGAGTTTAATTCTTACCTCTTACTAGTATTTCTTCAAATATAAGTACCCACCTAGTCTAGTATTGTGTGTAAATAGAGACACGCAGCGCAGTAGTGCAGTTCAAAAACATCGTGAGGAAACCTGGTCTTGTAGTTAATTTATGTCTGCAATCGCCAATCCGCCTTGAGCTAGCGTGGTGATCAATGCTCGTGCTTCTCTGTTATGAGAAAAGGCCTTTGCCCTGCAGTGGGACAGTAACAGACTGGTATTGTTATTAAATGCAATGTATAAACCGTGACTACAACCTTTTATATGTCCTGGATCCGCGCTGGCCCAAACGGTTACTTACTAGTAAGTAATTCCTCCTGCATAATTTGTGTCCGCTACATTGCAGACACATATTATGCAGGAGTGCGGTTATGATACATTTTGCTAGTCTAAACTCATTGACAAAAAAAAATTGCGTAAATACGGAGCTTACCACTTCAGGGTGAAAATGCTATTGTCCGAGTGTGGTTAGGTATAAGAATGTATTAGGGGTTTTACAATGTTAATATTTCAGGAATGCCTGTTCAATGCGGTGGCGTGTTTCCTGTACTTATCCGCTTCGTCTTACATGGGCTTTGCAGTAAACGTCTACTTGTACCCGCGGTACGCGCTCGTCAACATGTACGCTGCGTACCCCGCCATGACAGCCGTATATGTAAGTAAAAACTTAACCAGTAAAAACTGACCTCGCATTCTATTTGAAACACCATACTGAGCTGGGCCAGCTCAAGGTCAAAGTGTTACCTGTTTGTTTATGCAGTCAACTGTGCAAGACGGGATCATGCGATGTAGTTTCCGTTCCGGTTTTCGAGCACCTTCGACAACTAGTCAAGATTCTTGTACCCCTAGTGCAAATATTCTAAAGAAAAGGAAATAAAAACTTAAAAAAAAAAAAAACAACCGACTTCTTAAAAAAACACTAACTCCACTCCTAACTAGGTGAAAAATAACTCCAGTTTCGGAAGTCTGTGGCTTTGGTGGTTTTGTTTCGTTCATTATTGGCCACCAACTTCCGAAACTGGAGTTATTTTTCACCTGTTAGTGTTTTTATAAGAAGTCGGTTGTTTTTTTTTGTAAAAAAGTTTTTATTTTGCAATTTTTATTTTCTTCGTATGGAAAGAAGGTCTTTTAAAACTTAAAAAAATCATTGAAATTGGTTAACAATTGGTTTAAAGAAGTTTTTTCTAAACATTAATCTGTACATCTCTGCCGGGCCCCTTTTAAAATAGAAGGGCGTAATGTTATGTGATGGAAATACAAGAACTCTGCATAGACATCTGACTATAGCAATCGCGAATAATTTGCTGTTATGCGTTGAAGAGTTCTGTCGCAAGTCTTCTTCATCAGGTCTTCTTCACAAAATGATACTTTCTGAAAGAAAATACTTGATTTGTTACTAAAAATGTAAAAATCTGTACGTGTGTACCTATATTTTTTGAGGAGTTCCCTCAATTCCTCAAGGATCCCTCATCAGATATGAGTTTTGATACAAATGGGACCAATCTGCTAGCATACCCTATCAAATAAAAAAAGAATTTTGAAAATCGGTCCATAAATGGCGGAGTAAAAGCGTAACAAACACATAAAAAAAAAACATACCGTCGAATTGAGAACCTCCTCCTTTTTTTGAAGTCGGTTAAAAAAGACTTGATCGTTCTACAGTACCACAGCTGTTGGTGGGAAGTAAAGCGAATCTTTTGTTGGATGTAGGTACAGTGTTTTTGAGTTCTACTTTTGACGAGTTCCACGTGGAACCATCAATTTCCCCAGCTTTTTTGTTTGTGTCTATTTGAAAAATGTATTCAGAAACAAGGACAACCCACCTTAATTCAAGATAGTAGGAGCATTAAATTCTCTATCAAATTTGACGAGAAAGAAATAAAATAAGTAATTAATTATTTTAATTAACTAAAGTTGGTTACACTTGGCGTCGTCGTAATCAATAAAGTTTGTATAGATTTTTAAAAGAAAAAAGGTTTATATCTATCGCAACTGTGGTAACGTTATGCAGGTATAGGCTGATTATACTTCCAGTCGGGGGTGGCGGAAGAATCGTAAGTTCCAAAAAAAAAGAAAAAAAAAAAGTAGGCAATGTCTCCCGGGGATAGTGTAGCTTCCCAACAGTGAAAGAATTTTCCAAATCGGTACAGTAGTTTCGGAGCCTATTCAATGCAAACAAACAATCAAACATTTCCTATTTATAATATTAGTATAGATAGGGTAATGATGACTTATGGCTATTTCAAATCATTACAAATTATTTAAACGTATAAAAGTATCTATATGACACACAACATAAAATGACAAACGATGTGTGATTCCAGCATACTAGCGATAGGAGAGTTTCTTAGAATACATAGATACACAGATACTTACTGCATCTACGTCAATTAAAACAATACATCTTTATTGTTACTTTTAACACCTAATATAATCATAAAACATAAACTTATATGACGTTTTCGTGTTTTATGCTTTAAGAGAGCTATAAAATAATATGTTCATTATTTATGTTTTCAGTACATTGGTGTGGTGCTCGGAATCCTTCATGGCGTGGACGCGTATTTGGCGTACAAATACCACAAAGGGTACCGATGAACGAAACGAACACAAAGTGTACGAGCGAAGTATTCATGGTAATTAAACAAAAGTTGCACGGGATTGTTGCTATAGTTTAATCTTGTGAGAGCAACATATTTTTATTATCCATCAGTATAACAGAATAAACGTTCTTCCTGAAAAAGGTCTCTTGTACTCATTATTAAATCAAGTAAAATAAAATTCGTTTATTTATATCACGCTATGCCTGCATGTCCATATTATTTTAGTTTCATTTCATTTTAGTATCATTGCGCTTAAAACTATAGTCAAGAAATTTAAGATATGAATCAAAAATTGAATTGATTGATTGCTAGATTTCAAATTTAGCAATCAATCAATTCAATTTTTGATTAATCTCTCATTCAACGATTAGAATAAACGCTAAAAATAAAATCAAAATTAAAATTACAATCAAAATCAAAATAAAGATTTAAATCAATATTAAATCCGAAAAAAAAAATTCCGATAAAATGCAGCTTTATAAAACTATCCCACACTGCCGACCTTGGGCTTTCAGCGATCTCTTTAGGATTCTGGATTACAATCATGAACAACTTTAATTTGGACACGCAATAAAATCGCGAAAAAACAAATCAGCTGTTCGTCGAGTTACATTACTGTGCGCGCGATTTAAGGGTTCGTTCCATAGTAAAAGTTGTTCCTAATATCCTTTTTCAGGAAGTGGATTTATTCTGTTACACATTGTAAAACTGTGCAATTTAGGTTTATCATGAAGCTGGAAACACACTTGCAATCACAGTAACTTTGACATAAATATTACATAACATTGTCTTGTGGTCTTGTCTTGTTCGACTCCCTAGTCAGATACTGTTCTTTTTAGGTTTGTTCATTAAAACATTCTAGGAGTACAGATTTCTGCCCAGTTGATGGCAATAGGCTCATTTTCATTGTCGTAACTGGTGAAATGTGAGTGTACCCTTAGAATAATAACGCAAAGACACCTAGTACGAGTACAAAAAAGAGGCAACTAAAACAGCCAAAATTGGCTTCTTTGCTCAGCGAGCCGTGTCAATAGGCACAAAAAGTCACGTTCCATAACACAATATAACACATTCGGCGTACGCACACAGAGATAATAAAGTGGACACATGATGTCGCAAGCTTTGTACCTACTAAACGCGGCTTATACCGTGTTATTATTTTAAGGTAACACCTATGAATATGTAAGAACACCCCTCCAAGAACAACCCCGGGGTATATGGGCTGGATGTAACGCTAATTCTAACATATAAATTGAGATTAACCGTGAATGTGTTTAAAATGGTGTATTACATTGAATTGTCAAAATTAAAGTTTCTGCGATTGTGAGTTTGTTTCGAAATCTTTTCACGATATATAAGTTATACTTTTACCAAATTATGTAACACTTCATTCCAATAAATGATTTTATGTATATTTCTTTTCATGACGTATTATTAGTATCTAACAATTGTTTTACCTTGAAGATATAATCCAAGTTACAACGTGTATTAACATTTATAACGCATACATACATATTGTATATTTAATTCATGTGGAATAAAGCATTTACATGATTTATTTTTATAATGTAACTGTTTTATTATGTCTACAATACCATTGTTACTAATTGGGACTTTCATTATTGAACAACTAATTGCTTACCCGTTAGATTAGTCTGTTCTGGTATCTACCTTATGGGTAACTTTTATACAGCTATAGTGCTCTGCATTATCTTACCTCAATGCAAAGAGATTGGTATTGAATGTCTTTTCCTCAATGTCATCATGGATTGACTGCTCAATTCAGAATAGCAATGCAATGAAAATTATTGTCGGCTATTTCCAAATTTCTTGCTTCTTCTTCTAACCATGTTTTTTGCTTAAAGTTAAACCGAAAAGAACCAAATAAGATTTTTCCTCAAAAAGTAAAAAGATTAAGTACTTCGAATCGTTTACTTAAAATATCATTGGTTTGGACATAAACCACGAATATATTGAAAAAACATCATAGTCATTTATTTAAAGTAAAAATAACATCAGTTTACCCAACTTAGAAATGCTCAATTCTAAAGTCTAGAACCAGAAAGAGGACTTGTTGTATTCCGATGTTCATCGACTTCCACCCTGTATAAAGACTTACGTGGATAAAATCAATCACTTCTTTTCAGTTTTGGCGATTACGACCTTGCAGCTTATCGTCAAACGTTTTTGAAGTCGAGGGGACTTACCTTACATTTTTCGATAAGAGTTTAACAGTTCCTATCGGAAGGGATTAAGGATTATGCACTGACCTTACCTATTTCTTATCTCTTGGCTGCATAATGAATATTTTGCCGAACAAAGTTAAGTAGGAAGATTAAATTTTATATAAAAAAAGTTAATTAAGGTGTAGGCTGGCCTAGTCCTCATAGCAGGTGGGCTTCGGAGGGCACAGGCGCTCAGAATGGGGACTCTGTCCGTCCACTGAAGTGACTTGGAAGAATACGGTAGCACAACTGTGCTTCTGTGTACAACGTTAGTTGAGACCCCTTTCAACATCCTCAGGGGCATTCGCCTGTTAGGGCACATGCCCTCGTCGCACAGGAAGGGACCGATCTTTTAAACCCATTTCATGTATCGGGAAGGTTTTAGAAAGGTAAGAATCGTACTCTCCCGGATCTTACCCCCAAATATCGACGAGCGCATTTTGAAGGTTTACTACTGAAAACTAAAATGGCCTTTAAATTGTTAACCTTTCCGGGAAAATACTATCAGCAGGCTAATTGTTTCTGTATAATAGATGAAGAGTTGCTCTGTGTTTAGATTAGGGTCACTTTAAATAATTCGTCAGGATGTATCTGCGATGGGGCTATAGCGAGGTTACTTCCTTTCGTATTGATTGTTAGAAGACGAAACAGAGAGATTGATTGACCGAGGCTATTTTTAAATCTGGATGCGACTGATGAATGAGAAGTCCTAGTTTTTCCAGGTTGGACAAAGTGTGTCATTGGATTTTTTAGCAGCCATGATTTTTAACGCAAGAATCATGTACAAGAAATCATGGTGGACAGATGTGCGTCGATAGCAATTTCATTCTGCCTTTGTGAGCGACAGATGGGAATACGTCCACCCCAAAATCCACGGGTTTTGCTTTGACCTCTGCCCAACGCTTCGAAGTTCTGTTAATTTTGCACACGTGAAAATAATTACGTATCTTGTGTGCAATTTGAAGAGTTCCCACGCGAACAAAGGTTTTCACTTCCCATATTATTCGATATTCGAATTGTGAAGTCCAGCCGGTACCTAATCGTGTTTGGTTTCCATTCGGCGGCGTGCGCGTGCGCTGCGTACCTGGTACGACCGTAGCGTCACCGCCACGCGTTGCGAGCCAGTGATAACGAACAAGTTTCATTGAATTACGGATTAGATGATAAAATAATATCTCTTTTGCATAAATAGCTACCTACGTATTTTGTTTAATTTTTGTTAAGTCGATGTTATGTGGGTCACGAAGCATCGCCGGAAGTTGAGTGAACTGTCAATCGTTAGGGATGACATAAGTTCACTTCACCTTTACTTCACCTACATTTTCACGGGTAGATCTTTACAGAATAGTTATGCAGGTTTATCTCCATAAACCTGCATAACTATTCTAATAAAAATAATTAAATGATAAATTTATCACACATGGAAACAAGTCCCTTAGGTTGAAAGCCTTAGATGGTTCCGTTCCTCCAACAGCTCACAATAATTGTACGCATGTGTTAGAAATAAGTATTTAAACAGATACATTTTGAAAGCATGCAAAGACTTTAACAATTTATTTAAACATAACTATGGTAAGTGCACGAGGTTTAGAATTTGAGTGTGTGTGTGTGTGCATGGGTATGAGGAGTGGTGTGGGGGTGTGTGTATTGTGTGTGTGCGTACAAATTATATGTGTTTCCGTATGTATAGGTAACTTGATTAGCGTTGCGAGTAGGAGGAGGTGTTACCTTCTTAACACATAGAATGACGGTCAAGCCGTGGCCAAGTTTAAAATGCCAACTAAGTTCAAGTACACAGGTATACTCTACACAGTATATGCTGTATTTCAAAGTCTTAATCAGGGCCATGTTAAATGACGTAACAAAATAATCAGTAGGTACCAAGCGTACGGAAAATTCAGAGTCGAGGCAAATGGAAAATAAACTCAAATTACCTACAATAATAAAATAATTCCTACCCATTCAAAATTATGCTTGAAAGATTCGTCATTTCTTGATTGAATCGTGATCGACAATATATATTTGAAATGATTGAGTGTGTTCAGTAGGTACAAATTCTTGCGTAGGTAGGTACTATGCATTATAGATGCTGCGGATATTATTTGCCGTACCAAGATTTACTTGTGAAGTATAAGCTCGGAACACTTGAGAATAGACGTAGGTATTTGGAAGCTATAAATCTGTACAATATTGTAAGGAATTAATTTGACTGCATGGAACTATCCAATATGCTATGTTATACGGTTCCTAGAACGGTTCAGAGGCGTAAGGTGCGCGCTGGAACATTATTTCGCCTGTTCGCAGAATGGTTGATTCTTTCAATAAGACTTTTGAGCAAATCGACATTTTTGCATGTGCTCCCTGTAAGTTTAAAAGTCTCCTACTAGGGGAGCTTTCATGAATATTAATCTGTACACTAATGTATTTATACACTAAGTTTCTGTAACCTGTTACTGCTACCCTAGCGATTATTATGTTTTTCACTGTTTGTATCCCTCAGTTAATTTGTGAACAGCGTAGTGGGCTGTAATATTGTCAAAAACATATTTGTATATGTATGATGCCTATGTTTTATTATATATATTTTTTTTGTTAAAATAAAAATAAAATAAAAAATGTATATTGTTAAATATTGAAATGAAAGCTATGTGAAGAAGCTAAATAAGATAAGATATACCTATAGATTTATTTTTAATAGTCTAGACTGAAAATGCAGGTGTTGCAGCCAAAGACGGGGGTGTAAGAGGGAAGAACTTATTTTTTTAACTTGTCTATTTTCAAGAGTTTTGTCAATTTGACGTGTACGTTATACCTATGTTTACGAAGTTTTTGGGGCTATGACCTCTACACCGCCCCCCTCTCGCTGCAAGTGCAATAATTTCAAATAAATGGTTTGTAAATTGTAATAAGTTTAGCGTCGTTTATGCATACCTATAGTTACCTGGGGTAGGTACATAGACAAAACATATATCCGATAACGACCACGTGCAAAACTCCTTTCGTTCTACGAAGCACAAGCTTTATTGCCTTATCAATAAAGTATAGAACAAAAGAACACTTAATTATATTATGACAGTTAGTAAATTAGCCGGCACATAAATAAAAACCTTTAATCGCATGAACAATCTGGATTGTTGAATGTTTTCCTATCAGTATTTTTTTACTGTCCCTTAATGTTTTATTTAAGAGTAAAATTGCAGACATAACTACAAACTGCTCGAGCCGTTTTCATTGATAAATTGATTGCTAGAAACCCACATACAAGTGTTTTCTCCTGTCCGAGGCCGGGAATATTTTTATAGAGATTTCCAAATACTTTCCATATATTTTTAGTGGACTAACGCTGGATATTAATAATCTATCTCGGTTGCTATCTTGATCCCGATCTTTGTCTGTAACCAATCAACGACCGAATTCGCCTATCCGAGTCTTTAAGATGTCCAATCAGAAGCAGCCGTCAAAAACAAAAGATCGGGATTTGGATTGAGATAGAATATTAATATCGGGCGTTAGTGGACTAAGTTTAAATTTTATAAAATAAACGTGTATTTCAAATTTCAACTATCTTACTGAGTTTGGTTGTGCGTTAGTAGTTTAGTATATTAACAAACGAAATGAATTGAAATAGAGTTCAAAACACAATAGACATAATTCTTGTTGTGAAGTGTTTCAAGTCCTATACTTACCTATCTATCACGTATGTTATTTCATACTTTATTAGATTTGTTATTCAGTTTATTACAAATTTCATCAATAGACACTGCTTGAGCAGTTTGCCGCCCGTTGATTCAGTTAAAGTCACCGACGACTTAGCATGCACTGCCTTAGCGCTGTTTATAATAAGGTAATTAACATAGTCATCAAACCAAAAACATCAAGCACGAAGTGCAATTTGTCACATGCGACACCTATTTTAACGTTATTGTGTTTTCAACCAGTCGGTAGACATTTGTGCACTTTAATCACGAATACGTGATTGTATCAAATCACGGTTATAAAAAAATAACATAGATGCCGGCTATAACGAGGCTGACACTATGTCTGCCTCTAGTGACGTAACGAATGTAGTAAATTCCTTGAACCAATTAATCAATTGCGTTGCTTTCTTTGGGCTCTATGGTATTTTGTAAATATTCAACCAGTACATATACATAAGAACATATTACTTATCGATTAACTCACGTATAAAATCGTCTTACATCTCCGAGAACTCTAAGAGCCAGAAACAATGTTTTCGAAAACTATCTGAATCTTTTAGTTCGTTTTTGAATGGGTTTAGCGCAGAGTTGCGTACCCATATCAAAGACTTATATTATGGTTTTAGGTTAAAAAATAGCCTAATGTGACCTCACTCCAAAATGAAGTTTAATCAAATCAATAAAATTTTGATATGTTGATAGATGTCGCACATGATAACACGAAGGAATGGAAAATCGAGCACTATTTTAGTGTAGGTAAAAGTTTTTATAACTGTTGTAGGTAGGTACTTTAGCGTGAGGCAAACACATCCAATACTTAAATCTCTTTGGTGTGAAGGGACTTTAAAATACAACTTATCTATGTGTCTTTACTAATTTAGACAAAATTACCAGTAACTTCTATTAAGATTGTTTTCCTCTGTTCGTAAACTAATAGGGCAATAAATGAACAGCAAATTAAAAACTCGAAGAGATGAAAAACAATGGCCTAGATGGAGACCCAACACCAAATACAATCTGCATTATTTGATACATATAAATAAAAATCCCTCGACTGCCTCGTTGGTCTAGTGGTCGCAAGCGCTACTGCTGTTCATGAGGTCCCGGGTTCGATCCCCGGGTCGGGCAAAGTGTCATTGAGTTTTTCAATCTGGGATTTCTCAGTAACAGTCCGGTGTCTGGATGTGTGCCCGTTGGATGGCAATAGGCTCGCCCCCTATTACATGGCGAACTGGCGAAACATAATGGCGAAATGAGGGAACACCTCTGCCTAGCCCTTCAGGGATTACAGGCGTGACGATATGTATGTATGTATGTATGTATGTAAATAAAAATATGTGTGTGAAGACTGAAATTATTGTATCAACTGATAAATTGTATTGATTTTGATAAGTGGATGTTATTTTAGTAACGAGGATCCTTTAAACCATTATGGATTAAGATTTGTTTGGCTGATAAAGTTTTGAAATTGATTTGAATATAATAAATTAAATTGGAATACATAGTAGCGAATTATTGAACAAAGTAATAAATAAAATAAAAAAATTCAGCGTGGACCTTTGAATCATTGGGAGGTCGACAACGATCGGCAAATACCCTGAGAATTGTGTTGGTGCTGCCCCGGATATGTGCCATCAGAGAGGCGCAGCTTTTCTAATAATAATATTTGAAATATTATTAGAAATAATATAAATTTTATTATGTTGGCTGATTTTCAAAATTACCTAACCGAACCGGGTTTTTGATGAAAGGATTTCTTTTGTATTATTGGTAAAAAAATATTCGTTAACTGAATCAGGTAAGTACTTTTATTGGTTACACCAAAACCGCCAGCCAGTCATCGGCATCTTATTTTATTCTAAATTAGAATTAGTGCTTATCTCTTAACAACGTGTAAATTTAAATTTTTAAATATCCATGGAGTTCCAGAGGTTCCACAGTACCTACGTCTAGTTCCATCTTGAGGCAGGTATCTACCTTGGGCGACATTGCGTCGACTTTCGACATCCGGTGCGTTCTAGAGCTAAGAAAGTGGGCCACCATCACATCAGCCGGGCCGCGTATTAAGAAACTATTGTGGCGCCTAGAACCAGCGCCAGAAAAAAGACTTAAAAGGTTACATTTATTACAATTTAGGCCAATGTTCAGACAGAATCATTAATACTTAATCAGTTGTGCCAGCCTATTGCTGCCACACTGCAAAGCAAAACCCACTTTTCACACACAGAAGGCACGATTATACATTATCTATAACTATTGACGTACTTTTATTAATTTAATTTAAGTTAGGTTTTCTTAAAATGTGATAAATCTCCGAAACTGTAGTAAGTACAGACGCCAGCACATCAAGTTACCCCAATGTGTCAAATTTTCCCAATTGAATATGAACCCTATTTTGTTTTACATAAAGTTGAAAAACGATGTAAGAAATTTGACACATTGGGGTAACTTGACGTGCTGGCGTCTGTACACTCCATATTATTTATCTTGGACATCATAATACTTGGTAAAACTAACATTGGTTTTTGACTAGTATTACCCCAAAACCACAAACACACGAGAGGGGAGGTGTTGACCAGGAGCCTTTGCCAATAATATTATGAATGGCCTATTAAGAAGAAACAACAACGCCATCTTGTAACCAAATTTTATTATTAAAATCCATTTGTAGTTTTTACGTGAAATAGTAACTAACATCCATCCATCTATCCATACTCACAAACTTTCGCGTTTATAATATTAGTAGGAGTTAGCAGCTTTAGTCAATAGGTACTTTGTGCTTTACAGCAATGCTTTCACACCCAGTTCTGAATCACAATTCCGTAATACGCTACCTCCCTATGCTCTGCTCCGTCATAGATAACTGTACCTACTCCCAATGTTTGTCAAGTGCACACATTTTACATACAAGAGCTAACAAATAGTGTCAACCGATGAAAGTTTCGCAACGTGGTATTCTTCTAACTGTTCTCTTGCTACACACTACAAAAAGATGATTGTAAAGACACTAATGAAAATGCTAATGTCGTGTCTAATTTTGAATGGGTGAACCAGCAGGTCCTTAAATATGAGAATGTTTCACATAGAAAAGTCACTCCACAAAGCTCTTTTTTAAACCACATATTATAGTGCTATATTTGCGGCCAAGCTGTACCTACGCTCTTATTTAATTAGCCAGCTGATGTTAAACGGTTCCCTTTCTCTTTTAAACCTTTTTTACTGTTATTCAATCAATGGCAAGATGATCAAATCGTGTCAATTAGAGACGCAATAGGAAGACAATGACAGCGCGAACGCTGGCTTTCGTTTGGGGTGAATGAATTAATAGCAATTTAAATAAAAAAAAAAAATAAATAAATAAAATTCATTTATTTCGGGTAACTGGGCCCATAGAAGTCAAATTTCAAATTTTATAGCAATTTCCCTAATAATATAACATAATAGAATAAAATAATAGTAATAAAATTAATAGTAAATGTCAATAATTTAAAAATAAATAGGATAACATTAAAATTACGATACTTTAAAATACATACAAACACACACAAAGATTCCAAAAAATCAAAATAAAATAACATTCTAAATTAAAATTTAAAAATTAAAATTACAAATCTTTAAAATACATATAAAAA